>AP028161.1:23410333-25910333 GCA_014132275.2 Samia ricini
GCTTATTTCGTTAATACCTAAAATAAATATTGGATCGATTGAAATGAATAAATTACCTATTACAACACCTATGCCACCATAGTTGAGCGAACGTGGAAAATGTCTGTGATAGAATGGCGGTTGTAATATCCCAGCTGGGAACATGATCTGGTTTTTATTTCGGCTGTAGTATGCATTGACTACTGCGGGTGCTGTGTTCCATAGAGTTTTGTTGACTGGCTGTCCGAGACTAATGAATAAGAATCAAATTAATCTACATATACTTTTATAATAGACAATATCTTATTTCTCTATTTTGTACACCAAGGAAATAGCAGTTTTTAAACAATAATGATTGCGTGTAACCCTTACGCGCGGGTAACAGTAAAACTTATTTCACCATTGTGGTAGGTATTAGTAAAAAAAGAATAAACATAAAATTAATTTGTCATGTTCAAGCTTAGAGTAGCATTTATCTATATAAATAAATAAATTTGAAATGTCTGTTTGTAATATCAAAATAACATTTATTTTACTTAATACATGTCAATGTATATACGATATCTATGACAAAAATACATTTTTTTTAATTTTTGTCTGTTTCGGGTTTTATCTTAATACTAAAAAAGTTAGGAAAATAATTAGGATGAAATACATAATTAACTTTTAATACATAATTTTAAAAAAGTAAAAAATTGGCAGATGTAATCACTATTAAAGCCCCTCGTCCCTCATGCAATCAAAAATAAGCAAAGACCCGACCGCTTCACTTCATGACCTCTTACGTAGTAAATGATACCGCAGCTAAACAGATAACTTTTTTGAATTTTTTATTGAGTCTACTCACCGTGCCTGTTCCATCTTTGTTAGATGTCGTAAAATATTCAAAATATTCTCAAAATATTTGTCCGGATGAATGATCACTTCTTTATACCTGTCGTTCAATTCTTCATCGTTTAGTATAAAATCCGGGTATCCTATCCGCAGCATCATGGCGTCAACTTTATGAGCGGCCAGTTGTTTCGTATTATTATCAATCCAGTCGGTCAACTGGAGTAATTCCTCGAACGATTGCTGTATCTCCCTCGTCATGAATAGAGTATCATTTTTACTGATCTCATCGAAGTATTTGCGAACAAACATAGAACCGAGAGCCATACCCATGTTTGAATTCACTTGAGATATGCAATTCTTCCACCTCGGAGGCGCTTGTTCTCGGCCAAATAGTATTTTATAAAATCTACAAGTTTTAAAGTAAATGCAGCTGCGGCTAAAGTAAATAAATGTAAAAAAAAGTAAAGAATACAAGAAGTGTTTATTGTATTTCTATAGTTTTAACTAAGTCAGTAATTCATACAGTTCCAAAGAACAGAACAATCCAGACCAAGAAATTAGTTGCGACTTTATTATTCATTTGAGTTAGGATAACCAAACTATTATAGAAAGAGCACCCTGATGAATTAGTAATGCAAATAGGACAGTATTTGTTTTTTGTTTATGACAACTTAAACCAATCGATCAAATTAATAGAAGTAATATAAAGCACGCTCCAACATATTTTGATTCAGACCCACTTTGGATTAAGTGCGAGACCGGTTCAATATTTCCACTAAGCTCAGGTTTTTTATAGTTCCTATTCTTCTAATAATTAAATGTAATCCTTGTGCCTTTTTAAAATAATGTACTGTGTATAGTATATAGTTAATCTAACGGATCTTAGAGTCATCTCGATCTTCATGTACAATTATAAATATATAAAAAGATTTAATACCACTTTTGTCAACCTCTTATCATGCTATTGAATAAAGATTAATAAAGACCGTGAAATACTGTGTTCAAATTGAAATAATCGCATTATGTGGCACTTGAATACTTACTGTTGTTTAGCTGATTGAAATCTATCATCGAGGTTATTCACTCTGTGTCTGACGAATCTCCAGAGTAAATAATTTGATAACGTCCTTGAATCAGTCTCCTCTATTAATTGAACTAAATGCTACGATTTTAATATTAAATAGATTTGGTTTCCATAAATGTTTTGTTTTATTTTGAAGTTTATTACTTATCAGATTTAGTAGACATTTAATATCGGGTCGGCATCAAGAATAGTAGAACAATGGAAATAAAGGGGAGTTTTATATATACGATAGTTTATGAGATATATGTGAGGGTTTATATAATCGAAGCGATGATGGCGCAGTGGGTAGTGCGGCTGGATTCCGCGTCAATCGACGCGGGTTAGATCCCAACCTATCAGACTCTAAAATCGGCCTGAGCTTTCGGTGAAGGAAAACGTCGTGAGAAAACCATAGCACTTGTATACTTGAGAACTAGTATCTCTAGGCTTAGTGCGTTTAACGTCCTCGACCACATCGTCACTTAACTCTAGGTGAGATTGTGATGAAAGCCCTGAGTAGTTCAAAATCTGTCTCTGCTCTGTTTATTAACAGATTGTTCTTTTGATTGGTAGCTATCAATGGAATGTTCGGTATTATCATTTTTTTAAAAATTCTCAAAATATTATTGTGGTCGGATTTCGATCATCAGGCGAATAATGGTTATCATAAATGGATACTTATACGATGTCAATCAACACAATCATCATTTTGAAAAAATGGCAGTAACATGTTTTTAAAACATTAAAAATAAACTTTTGATTTTGATTTCTTAAATAACAGTGATTGATCTATTATTATTTTATATAAAACATTTATAGATAGAATTTTTCCGTTATGTCAGATAAAACGTCGTTATAAAATGCGCGTTATTATGAGATCTTGAGTTTGACATATAAATCTAATCTTTTTCTTTAATTTTTGATGGTTGTATTACGCTTATAAGCCTCCAAACTACTTACTCTAACGTAATTAAGTGCGAACAAGACCACCGTCTCATCAGATTTCACAGTCCTGTTCATTACTATAGTGAGGTACGTCTTCCAGTTCAATTCCGGCACCAATTCCTCTAGCTTACGAAGCGGCATCCGTCGATATAACTCTGACACGTTCCGCCTGTCCTCTGGTGCAGAGGTTATCTTGGCCAATCTAAGAGACTTAGATTATTCATAATTTCCTTCAAATACACCACTTAATACTTTAACAAAATAATTTAATTATTGAACGAGTACAATGATGGGTTTATGGAGGTTGTCCGTACGGTCGGGTCTAAGTATTTTATGTAAATAGACCCATCGTATACGTAGTACCAGCAAGCTCTCTAACTATACTCTTGGGCTCATGGAGGAAAGACATGACATGATTTTGCAGCCGTCAGTCGATGCTCAATAGATAGATTAAGATATAGATAGATAGATCTCTAAGTCTCTTAAACGCGACCTACGACGGTGTAATGCCGATCGTATACAAGAAACTATAGAGCAAAACAGAGGCTCCAAAGTTTTTGCTAGAGATCTGGCTATTGGGTATAGCCGATTACTCAAGCTGAAGACTCACGATGGTAGAATCAAATCCTCCAGGCCTGTGCTTTTGAGGGAAGTCGAGAAATTCTACGGATAGCTCTACAAATCGACACAAAATCCCACTGGAAGTCTAGATAACAACCCCAGAGCAAGATTAACCCGACACTTTACAACAAATACCTCGGATCTCACCCTTTACGAAATTCGAATGGCTCTCAAACAGCTCATAAACGACAAGGCCCCGGGTGATGACAGAATAACAGCTGAGCTGCTGAAGGCGGGTGGAAAACAATTCCTTGAGACCTTTCAGCTCTTTAATTCCGTCATACTCGAGGGAAAAAAAAAACGCCACAGACGTGGTACAGAAGTGTGGTGGTTCTCTTTTTTCAAAAAGAGTGATAACACTCATTTGAAAAATTATAGACCAATCTCACTTGAGTTATGTCTACAAGCTGGTTTCAAGAGTCCTCACGAACAGACTGGTGTGCAGGCTTGACGACTTCCAGCCTTCCGAACAAGCCGACTTCCGAAAAGGCTTTCGCACCGAATTATTATACAGAAGATCGAGTGGTATAACCCCCTTTATTTAGCGTTTGTGGACTACGAAAAAAAAAACTTACGACTCGATTGAAACCTGGGCTTTACTGCAGTCTCTCCAGTGGTACCAAGTAGACTATCGATACATCATAGGGTTGAAGGATTTGTACGAAAACGCCACTATGACAGTCCGTTTACAGGACCAGACCTCGAAACCTATACCTTTGCGGCGTGGTGTTAGACAGGAAGATGTTATTTCTCTGAAACTGTTTACCGATGCGTTCGAGGATGTCTTTAAGTTTCTGGATTGGAAAGGACTTGGTATAAACATAAATAGCGATTACATAACACACCTCTGCTTTGCCGATGATATATTAGTTATGGCTGAAACCGCAGAAGACCTAAGTACGATGCTTATTAATCTCAATAGAGCCTCCGAACGAGTTGGTCTTAAAATGAACATAAGACGAAAATTATGTCTAATATTTACGTTGTGCCAACTACTATAAAAATCGGTGACTCTACTCTCGAAGTTATTGACAGTTAAATATACCCGGGACAAACTATCCAGTTAGGTAGATACAACTTCGAGAAAGAGTTTAATTGTCGAATCCGACTCGGCTAAGTCACGTTTGGGAAGCTACACAGAATGTTCTCGTCCGAGATACCGCAGTGTCTCAAGACAAAAGTCTTCGACCAGTGTGTGTTGCCAGTGATGACTTATTACACTGAAACCTGGTCGCTTACAAAGGGCCTTATCTGAAAGCTCAATTTTACCCAGCGTGCAATGAAGAGGGTTATGCTTGGAGTTTCCCAGTGTGATCGAATTAGAAGTAAAGAGATCTGCATAAGAACCAAAGTAACCGACATTGGCCGAAGTATTGTTAAACTTAAGCGGCAGTGGGCTGGTCACATTTCTTGTAGAACCTATGCCCGATAAGGCCAAAAGGTTCTCGAATGGCTTCGCGTAATGGGTAGACCCCCCACAATGTGGACCGACAATCTGGTCAAGGTCGCGGTAGTCCGCTGGATGCGTGTGGCGCAAGACCGGTCGTCGTGGAGATCTTTGGTGGAGACTTATGTCCAGCAGTGGACATCTTTCGGTTGAATGGATGGATTGGTTTAATCTTACAATGTTTTATAACCTATATTTCTGAAATACTTTACAATAAGAAAAACCGTTTGAAGTTTATCAATAAAGATTATGAAATCGATTGACGTGAAACTAATAGAATTAAAGATGCCTCACTTGGTTTCAAAATCAATTAACTGGTCCGCGGTTTTTAACACGTGTCCACGTTCACCACCAAGTAATAATGCCACTTTAATGAGATAGTTCTTGTAAGCTTCTAAATACACTTTATTGTTGTCCTGAAGAAAGTAATCTCTTGTTGGTAAACCTGCAAATAAAGACCTTACATTGGCAAACAAGATTAATAAGCCAATATAAGATGAATAAAATAACAAAAAAAGATATACCTAAGCTGGTTTGATCGAACTGTATGACAAATTCGTCAGAATTTTTTATGTCAGGTCCGACCCATTCTGATATGAGTATATCATTGTTGTATAAACGTAAGTTTGCCGTTAACTCGATCCAATCAAAATCGATTTTATACCATTTAGGATTTAAAATAGGCCAACCTCCCATGAAGTTAAGTAAATCTAATAAAGGTTGATGGCCACGTTTCTCTAGTATTCCATAGTTCATGCATGATTTGAATAAGTATCTAGCTTTTAATGCTGCATCTCCATTAGTGGGATCTTCATGAATATGTGGTAGCAAAAATTCTTTTGTAACTGTGGTTTCTCTTTCACGCCTTTTCATAAATTTATTAGTGTACATTTGTAATTTACGACCATATCTTATTTCTTCCATTTTGTCTACTTCATGTTTCTTGAACTTTTCAGTATCTTTATAATGATATGCTTTTGGTCTATTTATATTATTTCTACTTTTAAATATGTGTTTGTGAAAATTTGTTTTCATTTTCACTAGCGGTTTCAAAAATTTTCTAGACTCCTCATTTAAGTATCGACGTATTCGATTTAAAATTTTCTTTTTATTGGCATTACTGTCAACTTTATATTGGTTTTCATCTGCTTCAGTAGAAGTTTTTTCTTTTAAATTAGTGTCAAATGTATCCAAAATCAATTTTCTATAAGGATATTCTTCTACTAGAGGTGAAATATTAATTGGATCTAAGATTTGGTATTTCATATCTAGGTGGGGTCCTGGATAAAAGCTAGTGACTTTTTCATGATTTTTAAATTCCAATAACTCTTTTAAAACAGTATCCAAATTTTCTCTAAGCATTTCAAAAGTATCGTAGCTAAAATCAAACATATCCATTTAGAAATAATTACATATTTTGTTATATTTATAAATTGCACAATATTTTAAGTAAATATCTATTTACCCAGCTTTATCTGCTGGTATCGGATTCAGTGTAGCCCAATTACCGCAAGCATATTGATAGAAATCATAACATGGATCTGCTTCTGCATCCATATATTGCCTCATAATGTTCGCTTGAGTGTTTCTGATGGTTTCTTTATCACCTTGACCTTTCCAGAAAGCGTGTATACCTTCGTTTGATATAAAATTATAACAAAACAATATATAATTTTACACTATTGAGATATTACGACAATAAAACGAACATGCTATCTAGTACTTTTAACTTGTTACAATTTTAGCTATATTCCACGTACATATATCGCCTGTGAACAAATTTATAGTTAAGGGACCTTGACTCATTTAGGACATCGCTCAATTGGATGATTCGTTCATAGACGCTCAAACTGTTATCAATTTGATCTAAGGCAATCCTGGCTAACTAACTCACTATAATTGTCATTCTTGAGCGATAAATACCTATATTGAATTCGATAATGTTAATTTAAGTTTTATAAATTTCATTAAAATAATGATAGAATTATCGTAGTACCTGCATATGATCTTGACGGTTTATAGAGATTTGCAGAGGAACCCATTTCTCCCTCCTCTAGTTCCGGTTGCCCTCTTATTTGTTCAACAACATCGTCTAGAGGACCTCGGTCCTGGTCTGTTTCCGGAGGTATTATACTGTCGAAAATAGTTTTACATGCAACAAATTTCCATTATTCACAATCCAATTTTCATGTGATACTCACAAATAGTTTCAGTTGAATTTTTTCAGCAAAATCTATACTTACATGAGCAAAAATAAAACAGTAACAGTAATAAAAAGATATATATCATTATTTATCAATCCATTTTCTTTATTTATTCTTTTTTATTGATGAGCTTTAATTTACTACAAGCTTAATATTTCTTAATCAGAGTTAACATTGGAATATTTAAAAACTATATTTTATGTAATTTTTTTAGAACCTTGCTACCTTTCTGCATTTTCCTCATCATCATACTGCTCCTTAATGTCTGACGATCTAAAATCACCTTCAGCTTCACTTTCCGTTTCACCTTCTTCATCATAATATTCTTCAGAATGTTTGTGTTGGTTTTTGGTTTTTTGATGTGCCGATATACTATCGCTAAAGACAACCATAAATATTTTCAAAGGCTAAGAAAAATATGAAGGTTTTCTAAACACTAGTTTGACTATTACATACTCACCCGTAATCTTGTGATGTCAGAGTAAAGTGACTCATCCTCTTTACTCTAGTCGGAGTTTCATGCCGCTTACCACTATTTGCCCAAATTAAAATGTCACTTGAAACATTTCCTTCGTACACAGCTCGTGGGGATTTTGAGTTGGCACGAGCTATCACTGTCTCGTCGAGCGGTAAGAACGAAGTACGAAAATCTTGAAACACATCTCTTTCCTTAGAGTCGAAGCCTTCCAGTGTCGTATAAATATTAGGGATATTTTTCACAACATACTGATCTGACGGGTCGTCTAAATATTCACAAGGTTTTTCTATTACAAAATACAAGGAGGTCACTAAAACCGCCAAAGCTATGACCAGAAGGAATGTACCGAAATTTGCACTCTTCGATTTAGGTTTAACAGGTATGAGATGTGGTGGGCTCTGCGTGTCTACACGTGTCATTGCAGCTTCTGACTAAACTAATGCTTCGCCGGAGATCTGTAACAGGACGATAGGGTGTGAACGAAGTTTTTATTGCAAGAGTGACCTTGTTGATAGTTTTGCAAATTGGTCGATGATTTGAAATGTCATTTTTACAAGCGTCAATAATTTTGCAAGAATATTTACCTACAGTTTTATAATTGTTATGCCTATTATGAAATCGATAACTTTTGCTGAACTAAAAAAACAAGTAAATTTGATAAATGACTTGATTTTATCCGATATGACTTATGGTACGTAACATCTTATCTATCTTATAGCAAGTCTTTCAAATTATACCTACATTAGGTATGACACCTATCTTTATTAACTCTTTTATCTTAAGGCATATCTTAAGCTCTTAGCTTCGTTTTATATTAGTAGAAACAAATCATTTACTTACCTATTATTCAATAATACAATTGTAGGCTAAAACTTCTTTTATAAATGTTTTCACCGCAATCTCACCTAAAGTTAAGTGACGATGTGATCTAAAATGAAGTCTGGAGATACTGTACTCTCAAGTGGTGTTGTCAGAACGCACTGCTTTTACAGGTTTTGAAACTTCAAGATGATAGATTGTCAGGTGTTTCCTTACGCTGTTTTCCTTTGCGGAAAGTTCCAGCTTATTATAGAAGGGTTCAAAGCTAGGTCTATTGACGGAGAATCCAACCACATTACTGAGTTATCATCGCTCCAAAACCTAGACATTTATAAATGTACTTATTTATCTAATAGCATACACTTAATTACATACATTTTAAGGGGATAACGAGTCAATGGAACAAGCAGTCATTTTCAGCAAACATCTATTGGCTACAAAATATTGGTTTGCACGGATATCGTATCCAAATAAAAAGTTATATTTGCTGGCTTTATTAGAAGATGTCAGAAGTGCTTGGGCTTTATCATTACTGTTGAAGTCCATTTGGAATTGTCGACCAAAGGATGCCGTCATGTCTATGAGCGAGTTAGTTTTCTTGAATACTAAAAGCAAGGCCTTAAAATAAATAACTAGAAATTAATAGTTTAAGTATATTTACTTTGTTCATTTCATTTTGAAATACATCGTTACTTCATATGCTTCCATTTTAACATATTTAACTGTATAATTTAAGGATTGTTGACATTCATTTAATGACAGATAAATTTTTGTTGGTATTCATTTCATTTAAATGTTCATTATAACAACCAGAACGAAGCAAAGTAACCGACAATGCCCGAAGAATAGTCAAAATTTAAGTGGCAATGAGCTGTACACATTGCTCGTAGAACCGATGCCTGATGGAGCCAACGGGTTATCGAATGGATGCCGCGTACCGGAAGAAACAGTGTGGGTGGACCGATGACCTGGTGCAGTTCGCGGAATTCCGCTAAATGCGGGTGGCGCAAGACCCGTCAGGTTGGAGATCTTTGGGGGAGACCTATGCCCAGCGGTGCTTGTCTTTCTTGTTGAAAGGATGGATGTATTAATTATATATCCAAGAGGTGAGATAAATATGTAAATTTTGTAACATGATGAATATTTTTAATTGTTTTAGTCGAATTGTATGGAGTAGTTATGATCAAGCACCAATGGACCACAATAGAACTGCGTTACCGATTACGACATTGGCAGAAGTTATGAAGAGTGATCGGATATGGTTTATGTCACTTGAGCCGGTAGATATTATACCGTACAATAATTATATTGTAAATATTTTATTCGAACCCTTTAAAGGTCTCATTTTTATAACGGACAATAATTGTTTGATTGCTTCAACCGAAGACGTCCATTGCTGGACATAGGTCTCCCTCAAAAAGGGGAAATTGACATAATCGCCACGCTTGGGAGGCGGTTTGGCGACCGCAGTAGGTATTTGTGGTTCTAAGAGGATGCTTCTGACCATTCCCTGGTTTATCTCTTAGTCGCTTTTTACGACACCTGCGGGAAGATATGGGATGGAACTATTCTTAACCTACACCACAGGGTACAGCAGCACGGCACGGTACGGACAATTTACAAAACAAATTCATTTGCGTGTTAAACAGGAATCGCAAGCTTTGGTTCTATCTGAATTATTGTCGATAGCTGGTGGTCCGGTGATGTGGGCAGTAATGAAACGTGGTGAAGTTCTCTACGAACGTTACCGTGACGAACAACTGCAGAATTTGAAAGAATGTATTGTAATTAACGACACTCGGATGGACAAAAGGCAACAGAAATCATCGTCAGATGAGGCATGTCATTAATTTTTTACGCTCTGGAACAAATAAGTTTCAAATTTGTTTCAACGAGTTTTTGATAAAATATAGTAGTAATCTTTTAGAAATAAATGAGTTATGAAATCAAATATAGTATAGTAACAAATATTAGTATCAATGACAGAGGTTATGGTTTGCTTATACGGACCGGGTGATCTAAACAGTGATTACGTAAGCAATATTTACTTAGTAATTATGTTTTTTTTGCGTCAAAATTATGCCAATGTTTATGTAATCACGGAGAGCGCTTAAGAGCTTTAATTACTTTTGCTAACAAGGCGGTCAAAAATAAACAAAATTTTGCTAGCATAATACTTGGACGGCCCCTGATTACCTTATAACATTTAGATAAGAAATTTAAACAAGTTTACTCCATTTTGTTTATTGTTGTTTAGTTTTATCAAATCTTATGAAGTATACACTAATTTTAACTTTTAGGGTAAAAAAGATCAAGTTCAACCACAACCACATAAAGGTTCAGCAAGCGGTCAGCCAACAGGACAAGCGCAAAAAGAGGTCGTTTAATTTTGTACATCAACCTTTTTGATATGTTCATTTAATAATTATACAATTCTTCTTTCTAAGGAAGAGGCAAAATTATCTAATCAGGCAAAGTTAGTCGAACGTTACTTTATGATCCGTGTTTAACTGCAACGCTTTAGCAAAACTGTGGCCACTTTCTAGAATTTTCCAGGGAGTTTTTGTGGCACCTTTGAATTCACGTTTCGTGTTATTATTTCCATATTATATATTTGTTCATAATAAAATTAAATTATGCATAACGCCTTCAAAATTACATAATATAGGCTCAAATAATGTAAGTTAATGATACCCACAGAAAGTTGTATTAAAAAGATATTTCTATTTTAGCTAGAAGCGAATCTTGCTGCATGGGATTCGACGATCAAGATTTTACGTGACAGCTTAAAGCTCGAAGAACTGGAAATGACTTTCAACGATGGAACTAAAAGAAAATTATGGAAAGTCAATCGACTAAAACCCGAAGTTATGGAAACTGTGGATTTCGTAATTATTTCGATTATCTTGCATATATACAGAGTAATACAATAAAACTAGGCAGCCATGGAGACCGCAGACAGAAATGAAAAACTCGAAACTAGGGAAAAATAATTTTAGTGTTTAACTTTCATAGTTTATTAATTGCAATTATTAACATAACACAACATTTAACCTATAAAAATTTTCTGTTTTTTACATATTACTACATTTTCATATAGTTCATTCACAATCATAACATGCGATTAGCTGCGTAAGTTTAAAATGTATTATTTTTATCTCTGAGCACCAGCACTTTAAACGCCATTTTATGCTTGACATACTGAAACATGTTGATGGGTGACGTAATAGTAATGATAATACGAATCTATTAGTTTTCTCCTAACGAGAATCTCTCAACGCCGCTAAAGAAGTTTTTACTTCAATAAACGTTTCGTGATACTTACATTATGACAATTTCTCTAAATAAATTAATTAAAAATAATAAATAAATTTCTCTATATGAAACCTTACGGAACAGTGTGACATTAGGGCGTGCTAAATTGAGTTTGGTATTAGGTTTACATTATAAAAAAAACTTGTAGAAAATACAAGACTAACAGTTTCCACTATTGTCTTTTGTTACCTATTTGGATTATACCTTTTGTTACACCTTTTTGGATACAGTAAAGCCGGTATAATGTTTATCAGGGTAAATATGACTTTTAATTTTGTTGTATAAAATCCTAAGTGATAATTGAATCTATGTATTGAAAATTATAAAAAAAAAACTTTTATTTTTGAATTAGGTTTATCCACAGACAATGTTGTTTATGATTTGCCATTATGTTTTAGCAGTATTCGATTGTAGAGCGTTTATGAATTTAATTCTCTTCAACTTCTTAAACTTTCTTCTTAAACTTTTCATTTTAATTTTCAAATAAGAACACTTTGAGATCCAGTTACCATATTTGTCGTCTATGTTATTTAAATACTTAAAGTTAGGTTAATATTATTCAAGTATCAGTAGTGTAGTGAGAAATAGTCTATGTTTTGCTTATTTTTGACCAGCTAGGTCCCCGCGGCTGCGCCTGAAATCCATATGTTCTTCACTGCATTTTAACTTTTTTATACGGAACCGTAATTATTTTGCGGTATATTTTTTTTGGATACTAAAATAAAGTATATAAACTATTTCTCACAAATTCAAACACTTGCCAGTGAAACTGAGCGTTAAATCGGATTTTATTCGAAATTTTATAAGTTTTAATATTTTTACTCGGAACCTTATTATTATTTAAAAAAATGAAAAGTACCTTCTTTACGTAAAGTTACACGCAGTAACTTCAACTGTCTACAAAAAAGAACCACGTCAAAATCCGTCCGGTTGTTACGGAGCTTAGCCTGAACAAACAGACAGACAAAAATATAGACAAATATTTTAAAAATTACATTTTTTATATAGGTATCATATATAGTTATATATATTCATATCTAATTAGTAAAAAAAAAATATTTTGAGATTACAAACAGACACGGAGACGGGCTGTCTGTATAGTAATTACGTAAGTCCTACTTTTAATTATTTAAGCTAATTTTGTTTAGGTGATACTTGACATGCTCGATTTGATAAATTTAATTATCGAACGTTTATAACGTTAAAATTTGTATCCTTTTAATACTGTATAAGCTTAGTGTTTTGACTAATGATGATGATAAGTGACGATGTGGTCCAAGATGGTAAACACACTAAAAGTACTGGTTTTCAAGTGATGCTGCCGGAACACACCTATTGGTATTTGGCGACAGGTTTTCGAAGTTGAGTGTGGTAGGTAACCAGACGGGCATTATCACAAAATACCCTATGCTATGGTATCCTCACGATGTTTTCCTTCCCCGTAAGCTCAGAGCTTATAGTTGGATAGCCGGGTTCGGACCCGCGTCCATTGACGCGGAATCCGAGTGCACTACCAACTGCGACATCATCGCTTCAAAAAAGTATGTAATGAAGACTAGAGTTGTGTCTAATTATATATTACAGCTTCAGTTGCTACCTTCGTCAATCGGAAAACGCATTTTATCATATTTACCCCGAGCCCAAGTCGTTGACTATGCTCGTGTTAATAAGTACTGGGCATACCTCGTGGAAGAGCTCCGATCCGAATTAGCTGCACGAGTTAAGATAGACGCAGACCGGAATAAATTACATGTAACAATTTTCTATCTAATTTATTAATTATTTATTTAGCCACTATTAGGTACCCAATGTGTAGGTGTAGCTCCGCCAGTGTAAAACTGTTTATTGAATCATATTTTGGTCACAATTTTAAGAGTTTTAATCTTTTTACACGGAACCCTAATTATTTTCCTAAAGTTTTTTTGGTACTATGAGAAAGCAAAATATATTTCACACAAATTCAGGCACTTGCCAGTATAACTGACTATTGGATCACAATTTCCTGTGTTTTAATATTTTTTACGTGTGACCTTAATATGTCGATTACCCATTAAAATGAGACAATAGGAAAACAATGGAAAGCTGGCGTAAAAGCCAGGTTAGTGCTCGTGGGGTTAATTATTATCCCAAAATTATTTTTGGTACTAGCAGAAAGCAGAGATTTTTCTCACAAATTCATATACTAAAAACATATAGAGTGAAACCTTGCATTGAATCATCGTATTATGTTCACAACTACAAAAGATCTAATCTTTTAACGTGGAACCCTAATTATCATCCAAAAATAAATTTAACCTAATTTACGCGGAGTATTTTAGCTATCTACCAAAATAGTGTTGACAAAATCGGTCGAGCCGTTCCGGAGATTAGCTGTAACTAACAGACATAAAGACAACAATTTTAAAAATTGCGTTTTTGGTATAGTTACCATATAGATATGTGTTTAGTAAAAGTTGTTATTTTGATATTAAAAACAGACATTTCAATTTTATTTAATTAAGTATAGATTGTTGATTATCAGGAAGCCATGATGCGTAATGACGCAAGCATGGATATTGTATTCGGTAATGGCCGACAAGCTATGCTTCCCAGCTCTCAAGGCGTCAACAGCAACTACACGCCTTCTATCAAAACGAGACAAGCGCAACCAAGTATAAGGCCAAGCGAGAAATCTGGAGGAGTTTTTTCAATGAGAAATTTTTTAAATAAAAAGTTGAATAAACCTGATACAGTTAAGTTCATTTCCATTCATAGCATTCATTTATGTGTTCCATATTGGTTTGATTCTCCTTTAGAGCTCTCTTTATATTAAAGATTTACTTAATTGGAATTGTCCAACGCTGCTGCTTCCCTGTTAATATATTCTCGTGTAAGAGTGAAAATCTTACGAGAACATTCAAATGTTTTTATCATATTAAAGGCTCGATACTTCTAAATATGAAGTGCTCGCTGTATAAAATAATGATACTATCCTATATATTTACGTATAAATACCCTTAATTATAAATAATACCTATCCTAGACTTAATCGTTTTTTGAACTGTAAAATATTTAATATTGTTCTAAATGTTCTAGGTAGTTTTTCTTTAATTCTCGTTACTATTGGACTATTTAAAGTTAACGTCACTTATAAAATACATGTTAATACTTTGATAACTAATCTTTCCCTCCATTATCTAACAGCGGATTGGTCAAATTCCTATAAAGAATATGGCTGACCTATCGGATAGATTAGAACGACGCGGAGCTGCGGACGAAAATATTTGGAAATGGTGCGAGAACGTTCTCCAATACGCTAAATCACACAAGAAAACTGAGAAGGTTTTTATATTTTACAGTTTTGGTAGTAATTTCTGTATACCTTTGGAACATATCCTAAGAAGTCGATGTCCACTGAATATTATTATACCTTCGAAAAAGTTCATCTAAATTATAAATTTTTAATTGTAATATGATATTTCTGTATCTTTACCGATAAGAAATATTTAAAATTAATGAACAAAATTATAATACTCTAATGCAGGGTTTCTCAAGCTTTTGGCTCCACGAACCCCTATAAAAGTTTCCAGGTGACACCAATCCCCTTAACTAACTAACCCCTTTTTTTTTTTTTGACGGAGGGAAATGCATTTACGCACTACCCTTACCTATTGTATTAGTGAGACCGAAGTCCCCCAATACAATAGGTAAGGGGGCACGGAGTGACGAGTTCCGTGTCAGTGTGGGACTCACCCGGGCGTGAAGCGCCCGGAAATACCCACTAAAACCCCCTGGGGCCGTCCGCTGCATTTGGGATGGGGGCGACACGGGGTGGCTTTCAACTAACTAACCCCTAGGGGTTCGCGTACCCCAGTTTGAGAAACCCTGCTCTAATGGACTGTTTGGATACACTACAGATCTACCGCAGGAAAACTGATCACATTTAATGCTTTATAATTGCTATTACTGATAATTTATGTGTTTACTAATCTTTCAGTAAAGGATTACCTGAAACAACCGTTGAATATTATTGTAATTATTTTCGTTAGTAGTAAAGTTTTTTTTGAATTATCAAGGGACAGAAAAAAATGTGAAGAAGGCGTACTGTCGCTTGGTAAAGTGCATTTTCCTTGCCCCATGATGAAAGAAACCATCGATGTACCTCTTATCCCACCACTTCACAAAAATCCAGCTGACACGTAAGCCTTATTACAATTTATTAAATTAGTACGTATAATTTGATATAAAATTGAGTGTTATAAATTTACTTTTAGTACTTCTGCGAAGCTAAAGAGGAACGTATCAAGTCCAACTGTAATGCATGTCCCAAAAGATTCTGGAACTAAACGATATACATTATGGACTCGTGATTTTTCTGGTTTATATCCGGTGTATAAAATACCATCACATTATTCTCCTATGTAATTGATTTGTTACTGTATTAAAGATACTTTTTTGAAGAAATTATTCTTTTTTAGTTTCACGATTGAAACCAGTACCCATTTGCAAATCAACCATGAATTTATGTGTAAGTAATAATAAAACTACAGTGTAATATTGAGTCCTACAGTGTATTTTATGTAATTTTAATGGCGTTTAACATTATATAGTTTAGCGATTGTGCACAAATAATATCACGGAGTATTAATTCTGAAATCTCATCTCATTTCCTTGGAACGCTTCAATTAAGCCCTGAACATTTTATTGGGGCATTGGAGATTAGTGAGATAATACAATGTTGGACCTAAATAACTTGTATTAAATTATAGAGTCGTAATAAATTATAAACAACAGCACTGAAAGCAACATCCATCAAAACTTTGTTATAATAATAATAAGTATACCATAACAATAGTGATTTGTATATTTTCCTACATATCCCGGTGTAGGTAGTAACCCTTACCAGTAAATTTTATAAATAAACTTTTAAGCAGTAGGTAATTAGGGTTGTTAGAATGTATCAACTAATTAAGAACATAATATAAATTTAGACTTAAAGAACTTGTGTACAATGCTTATATTAAATTATAACAAAAGTAATTTAACGGAAAACAGGAGTGCAATATCTTCAAAAAAATAAAATCTATATTTTCACAAATAAAAACCTATTTAACCT
The DNA here is from genome assembly GCA_014132275.2 of Samia ricini. Lineage (NCBI taxonomy): Eukaryota > Metazoa > Arthropoda > Insecta > Lepidoptera > Saturniidae > Samia > Samia ricini. The sequence continues at coordinate 23,427,134 of AP028161.1, forward strand.
ATTTAACGTGAGCTCTTATTTAACTTATTTTGTTAAGTTCTCTTGAAACACAGCCAATGTAAACACGGACTTTTATTGTGATGTATTACGTCGATTTATTGCTGTTCAAAATATCGATACCAAAATTAATAATGTATGGAATTCGTTCCTACTTGCAAATTTGAATACAAAATTGAAGGTTTGGATTTTTATTATTCATCTATGGTTTGCATTCTCTAGTATTACTGTATTATCTATGGTTTGTTCTTGGCTACATGGTCATGGTACCTTTGGTTATTCCTTAGTAAGGAATGAAGATAACCAAGGATTTTTTGTGGGATCTCAGTCTATCGTGTAGTTGTTATTTTGTTTAATTTATTAAATTTGTGTATTTGACTCTATATCATGTAATCTTCTTAGCGTTTTATGTCATATAGTTTAGTTATTGTGTACAAGTTAAATTTATTAATGAAGATAACGCGTAACATTCTCTTTGAGGTGGCCCAACAAAGGTCCACGGAAAGTTCTAGCAGGATGAGTCACAGTTTTGCTTGAGCTTGGTAACGCTGATACAAGATTGAAAATACATCTTACCTACATGACATTGGCACAAATTGTCATAAACGCAGAAGAAGTAAATAACCAAAAAAAATCTATGGTTTGCATTTTGCAAATGCCAATTGTCAAAGATATTTACGTAGATTTAGAACATTAGGAGAAGAATAACCGATTTATCTGTTTATGAGTTAAAAGTCAGTAAATATAATTCTAAGTTTCCTTATTTGCCGAGTGATAACGCGATGTGTGTTTTAGTATACGTACACATTTGAATTTTGGTCAAACAAAATGAGTAAACACATGTATTCAACGGCTAATTTAAGTGATAAAGAGTTAAAAGAACAAGGCAATAGATTATTTAGTTTACGCCGCTTTGAAGATGCTACAAACTGTTATACAAAAGCAATTGTAAGTATTTTCATTTGTTACTACATTCAAGAAGAATTATAAGACGGCTTGACCTTGTTTTTGTTTAGTGTCTTTCTCAGGAATACCAATAATAATATTTTTGTTACAAAAAAATAATTATTACTAAACAAATGTCTTACGAAATCAAATAGTCCATCAGTGAGTAAAAGAGAGCTCCCTGGAAAGTGACTGAAATGCATTCAGAATTTATTTATTTTTGGTAGGTTTATGTGATATTATTACTGAATTTTCCCTAAACAAGGTATTATTTATACATCCTATCTATTTATACCTGTGTTTATTGTTTTTATATATAAAGAAATAATATTAGAAAAACTTATATCACTCCTTGTTTTAGTTATAAGTTACAAATCAATGAGATTTTATAAGATGCCTTTTTAAAACTAATTGAATCAATTTCTTGTTATTTGATGTTGTTGGGATTATTAAATTTATCATATGGCATTGAATTGTGATATCATATCACAGAAGTCATAACAAAAAACATAAATTATTCTTGATCATTTAATGGAAATAATAGTTGACACCATAAGTCACAAATATGAATACCCATGTTAATTAATTTTAGATAAAGAACCCATCAGTACCAACATACTTCACAAATCGAGCATTATGCCACCTTAAGTTGAAACGCTGGGAGGCAACCTGCCAGGATTGTAGGAGGGCACTGGATATAGACAGTAACCAAGTGAAGGGGCACTTTTTTCTTGGTCAAGCTTTGGTTGAACTGGAGTGTTATGATGAGGCTATAAAACATTTGCATCGTGGTTAGTATTGATTAATAGTATTTATAGTATTGCCTTAATTTTCTGGATGTCTTCTCTAATGTTTCCCTAAGTTTTAATGCTGATTACTGTGAATTTAAAAAGGCAAATTAATCTTACTATTCTTGTTATTCTTGCTTAGAAATTATTAACATTTTTTTATTTTTTAATGAAAATTGTATAACTTCTATGTGGTACTAAATATGCTACTTAAAATTTGCATAATAATTTGATGCAGCAAATGATCTTGCTCTCGTGAGCAGAAAATGAATTTTGGTGATGACATTGCTGCACAACTTCGTCTCGCTAGAAAGAAGAGATGGAATGTCCAAGAGGAAAAGAGAATAGCTCAAGAGATTGAATTGCAGTCTTATTTGAATAGGTATTTTTAAAATGTAAATTAATATCTACTATATTACTTATTAGTTTTCTATATAATTTTTTTTTTTGTTTTTATATACTGTATAGATATGTGGTGCCGGCTAAGAATAGTACCACTCCATATCTTCCCATGGGTGTCGAAAAAGGCAACTAAGGGATATGAACCAGGGTATGGGCAACAGCATCCTTTGGGTACCAAAAACACCATACTGAGATGACCAACCTGCCTGCCAAGCGTCGTGATTATGGCAATCCCCTCATAATGGTGGAGACCTATGTTCAGTAGTGGACATCTTATGGTTGAATTTATCAATGAATGAAAAAATATACTGTATAGGACATAACCTTACCTGATGTTAAGTGACAATGTGGTCCAGGATGGTAAACACACTAAGCCTAGAGGTACAGGTTCTCAAGTGATGCTGCCGGAACACACCTATTGGTATTTGGCGACAGGTTTTCGAACTTGAGGGTGGTAGCTACCCAGGCGCTTCTACTATGCTATGGTTTCCTCACGATGTTTTCCTTCACCGAAAGCTCACCTTCGATTGACGAGGATTCAGGCGGCACCACCCGCTGCGCCATCATCGTTTGTCATCATGTTTGAAGTACAAAAAATACTTAACAAATTTATTTGCTAGTTAATCATTTATAGAATAGTTGTTTTGAGAAAATAGTTTATTTCATTTTAAAATAAACGTCTAAATAGCGTCTATATAACGCTATAATATTATATAATTTGCTGGATTTAACCCCTTTAGCACTAACCTGACGTTTACGCCAGCTGTCCATTGTTTTCCTATTGTCTCATTTTTATGGGTAATCAACATATTAAGATTCACACAATAAAATCAAATTAAATATATACTGAAGAGTTTATATTGATATTGATTGTTATATCTCAGGTTAATAAACGAAGACATCCAACGTAGAATAGATGCAGTAAAATTGGATTCAAACAATGAAGACGAGATAAATACTAAATCAGCCAAAATCGAAGAGGAATGTGTAAGAAATCGTTATTTTTATTATTATGTTTCATTTGGATAATAAAAATTCCTTATAAATAATAATTACAAAATGTCTTTAATTCTATTTTATAATTAAAAACGATTTCATACATAATACTTGTAAGAGCTGTCAGGACGTTTCTTCTAATCAGACAAACTTACAAATATATTATGAATTTTTTATACATAATAAACTAAAACTAAAGAAATACATGTCCTTTACTTTGTATATGTAAATCAAAACTTTATATTTTATATGTGATAAATGTTTTAAATTTTTGCCTACCCACAATATGTAGTTGTCAAATTGAATAGTTACAAATAATTTTGTGCTTATTTTAATAAAATTATCCACCAATTATCAACACTGCATATATTAACAGAAAATATACACTCTTGTTTCAGAATAATTATACTAGTGAATTAAATAACTTATTTGCTAAAATGGACGACAGGGAGGAGGGTAAGTTGATTTTCCTTTCATTTGTCTTTATGTTGGTACATATATATGTACCACCATCAATATAAATTGATGTAATCTATACTAATAAACAAAATTGGAGTGTCTGTTTGCAATGTCAAAACATTTTTTTTTACTAAATAGATATGACACCTGTGTATAACATACCTGTAGCAAAAATACAATTTTAAAATTTTTGTCTGTTTGCTCCAGGTAATCTCCGGAACGGCCGGAGGGATTTTCACGGGACTTTTTTTTGGTAGATATTGAAGTTACTCTGTGTAACTTAGGGTACTTTTAAATTTTGATAATAATTGGGGTACCGCGTAAATAAATTAAAAATTGAATAAAATCCGATTCAATGCATGGTTTACGGGCAAGTGGTAGAATTTATGAGAAATGTTTTTACTTAATCTTAGTACTAAAAAGAAATAAGGTTCTGTATTAAAAAAAGAAAAAACGAAGTGAAGAATATATGAAACGTGGGCTCAGCCGCGGGCACACAGCTAGTCTTAATATAAATTGTTATTTGTATGCAGAAACGTGATGTGCCCGATTATTTATGTGGAAAAATAAGCTTCGAGATTCTGAATGAACCTGTGATCACACCGAGCGGGATAACGTATGAGAAAAAGGATATTGAAGAACATTTGGAGGTGATTTTTTTTTTCATTCTTTTGACCATTTCAAATTGCAGGTGTTAGAAATTCGATCATAATTAAAGTTTGATGAAAAAAAAAAATTACTAAACCTAACCCTTTCCAAAGTTGTCTTCTTAATAACACTGCAAAAGTCATCAGTAACTACTAAACAAAAACAAAAATTCTTTAACTTTTTGAGAAAAAAAAAAAAACAGGTGGCTTTTGAATCAAAAATAACCTAACACATTTGTATGATTTTTTGTAATCCACTAACTACTGAACGGATTTTGATGTACTTAATTTATTATTGGAAATATGTTCTAGAATGAGAAAAGATTTAAAAAAAAATTGCAAGTTCACCTTAAATTACGTGAAAAATGATATCCAATTTTGTATGGGAATTGAGTCACTTTTAGGAAAGAAAATTAATTTTTGTTGTCGTTAATATTAGATAAAATTGAAGTGTCTTCTCGTAATATCAAAGTAACATTTTTATTAAATCAATATGAATTATATTTATCAGACTGTCAGCATGCCCCTGAATGCTGACGTCCATAGATGACGCGAGTTTGTAAGTTTTCACTATAAAAAAATCGTTTAGTTCTTTTAATGTTTATTGATGAGTATGCCCGCGGCTCCGCCTGCGTTTTATATATTCTTCACTGTGTAATATAGTTTTTAAATAATTTATACCTAACCTAAAAAAACAAATGAATGAAGAAAAATGAGAGTCTTTTGTTTTTATTAGCGGAAAAATGTACGTAAGAGTAAATCTAAAAAAAATGAAAAGAATCCAAAATAAAAAAAAAAAAAAAAAACAATTTCCGAAACCAAAAATTCCGCGTCGAATGGTAGCAGTCCCATCCCAATATGTACAGTAGTTTTGAGGTTATGGCGCTTAAAAGAGACCCCAATTTCCTTTTATATATAAATAGAAGATAAATAAAGGTCCTCCACCTTATTTTTATTATAATTAGCAATTGTAATACTAACATATTTTCTTATTTTTTACTTATGTCCTACATTTGACTGTAAGCCTTCCATAAAACTATAAAATAAAAACAAAATTCTTGATTACAGCGAGTCGGCCATTTCGATCCAGTGACCCGCGTGAAGTTGACTGCCGATCAGCTAATACCTAACTTCACTATGAAGGAGGTAGTCGACGCTTTCTTACAGGACAACGAGTGGGCTCTCGACTATTAATTATCATGTATACTTATGTAATAAATAATAATAAGTAAAACAAAACACGGTTTTTTAATTACTGAGATTGAAATTGACATTTCCTGTATTGCTAACTAATTGAATTTGTAAATTATTAAATTAATAAAAACAGCTGTCAAAAGTAACTTTGGTTTTTAAATGTTTCTATTTTTTATGGGATGTATGGTGATTATTAATTTTTGAATATTACGCAATATCTTTGTAATTTTACGTTTGATACATTCGGAAATATAAGTAAATGTTATGTGAATGACTTATGTTTACACATTAGTGTGGCAACATTATTTTTGAATTTGTCATTAGGAATTGTCTATTTTAATCTCCAGAATTTAAAAACACGAAACATTATTGTCTCATATATGGAGGATAAAGATAAAGACTTCGTATATTACAAATGTCAAAATGTGTAAAAAAAATGTAGAAATAAGATGGCACTAGTATCATAAATGTGCTGTTTTCTTTCTTCTTTCAGGTTAAGCCTTTTTTGCTGTATTAGCGGCAGTTTGGTAATTTCTTGAACTTTAAATTTTATGCATTTTGTAGGTTGTTTTTTTTGCCCTTCAGGGTTTCAAGTAAATGTGTGATTTCATAGAAATGTCTAATAAAATTTGTGCTTCATAAGTTTTTTTTCTTTTTAATTCTCATTCGTTACTAGAATTAACTCACGTGTAGCTTTTTCTAATTGAAAAATATTAAACGATGTGAAATATTTATTTATCGTTTAATTTTTGTATGATGTCTGATTGTGAACCATTTTTTTAAATAGTTTCTCACTTTAAAAATAATCAATGTTGTGTCACAAAATATCTAATACAATCCAATGTTCAAAAAAATAATTACTAATTAATAGAGACGTATTTTTTCAATTATGTGTAATTTTTAAAAATAGGTAAAAAAAATTCATTTCCTAGCTATCTATTAAGCTAATAATTATATATCTTATGTTAATTCCTATTTAATTTTTGTATTCGCATTGGCCTTTGGTCCATTTTTGTTTCCAATGCAATTTTTATGTTAAGTAGGCACATAAAATGTATGTTTTACACTCTCAACACGTTAAGTTCCTATTGATTTTATTTCGCAAAAAGACTTCGCATATAAAATAAAATATTTCGTATAAAACAACAAGCTTACTGATATTCATTTTTTCAGACACTATGTTATAAGATAAACTAATTACATATCTCTAAGTACTAAATACTGCTTCAAAATAACTTACTTTTAATAATCCTTTTATTTAGGAACGTTTCAATTTTGTTAATTAATATTAAAAATAATGTTCTCACATATTGTTTTCTTATTGTATTAAAATTCAACATCGTTTATTTATATTGGAGACTGCTTGTAACCCCAAAATACATAAAATATTTCAAAACGGTTTGTTTTTTATTTGTGTGTAATTTTTATTTCTATTGCTTAGCCCTTATAATTATTATTTATAGTGTAGATCCTTGCTCGGGCTATTACTATATTGATATGAAAATAAGACCGGCCATTGCTATATTGTATGAAATATATGTACTAATTTGTTGCAATTATTCGCGCGCCATCTTTCGTAAGTAATAAATGGATACACAAACGTAACTTTTAACAGTAAGATATACCCCTAATTTATCTCTTTATATACTCTCTGAAAATTATTAAACAATTTTTATGCAATAGACAGTGATAAAAAATGTGGCTTAATTTGTTTCGGTGGGAATCTAATATATCATTAATTGTGGTATCTGACAAAATCGTCAGTTAAATAAAAAATACTATCAAAATGTAGTTTTATCTAAACAACCTAAACCTCTCCTATGGTCATGTAAGAATTGGCTTAAATTACCATTGTTGTGCGTCTTAATGTGACGGGTGTTGAGTATATAAGTACGTACCTAGGCATTTTGTTGACGTATTTACCAAACGGAACACGTCTTCTGTGTCATCAATAATATGGTGCCTACTTAACACCTGAACGTCCCGTTATCTATAGGTAGCAATAAATAAAATTGAAGTGTCTGTAATGGCAAAAATTTACTAAATAGAATTTATATAACTTCATAGGCATACTTTTATCTTTTTGCATGGAGTCACATTTAGATTTTATCTACCATTTTAATAGTACAGTAATTCCGTAACATACACTAAGTGTATGGTATTACCATATTTGTGCACTTAGTTAACTCAATATATCTATACTTTTTTTGTAAGGAGAAATGCATTTGCGCATCCGCCCTCTCAAACAAACGGAGATAGGGTATGTGGGACTTGCCCAGCGTGATGTGTCAGCCCATTAAACACACACATAGTGATATCCACTAAAACTCCTTGGTACCTTCTCACATCTTATGGCCAGGAAGCGAGAAATGCAACCTGTACTTCTACCGCTTAACCCAGCCGGTGTCGGTCCCTCAATAGGATGTGCCCCGTCAACTATTCGAGGGGTTAGATTGGATTGGACCCTTCTTTACCTTCTTATGGGAAGGTGCGTCTTCCTCCGTCTGCGCAGTGAGCCTGCTGCCATGGTTGACCCAAACCTGCGGCATATTGGAAACCCTCAAATTCCTTCTTAGGAAAATATATCTATAATACTATAAATATACCTACATAAATAAAACAAACTCGGGTTAGTTACCTACAACATTTATAACTCAAAACGGCTCGACAGATTTTTTTTTTAATTCGTCAATATATTTATCTGGCTAAATTATAAATATAAAAGTCCTCTAAACCTCTTTCGCATAAAGGTTACGTATATCCCATACGTGTTTCGCTTCTTCTACTTTCATAACCATCTTATTTTAATTCATTAACTTATAGTATATGACTCGTTGATGGCCTCGTACCTTTACGTGATATAGTTTACTTGGTTATTGTGCAGAAGTGTATTGAAAATGAGCGGAGCGTGAGTTCTGAGATCTTACAATAACTCCTTTGGAACGCTTTTTAACAAATTACTCAAATATTATATTGGAGTACTTAAGATTAGTAAAATAATACGAAGTTAAGCCTAAAGAACTTGTATTCAGAATTGTAATAAGACACAACCATTAAATATTTTAAAATGTGTTTACATTGCAATCAGAGTCGTCTACCTATAGTGCAGGGTGTGCAGCGCATACGAGCGGAGGGTTTTAGAGGGCGCCGAGCAACGACTACAAAGATGCACGGGAGCCCGTGTTATGGCCGACATCGAGCGCGGTAATGGTTAAAATTGCTGCCCGACGTCGTCAATTGCATCCGAATTGTTTGAAAATATAACTGTAGGTATTCCATTTTGACCGCGCGCCTACTAGAGGGCACCGGGATATTAGTTACCCACGGACACTACAAAGCCAGAGACGCTGCTGATTGCAATGAATCATTTTTGAGTAATAGAAGAATTAGAAATATTATAAACGAATTGTGAATGTTAAAAAATGTATCTCAATAACCCTCGAACTATCGCAACAACTGTGAACTATGAATTTTATCATAAAAAACACCATATTTTATAATACTTTTTACAACTTTTCAGCCTTATACAATATCTTCGCCGAATTACATTAATCTTTCATTTACACCCAAGAGAGTTCTAAATAATAATTTTATTATACATATTTATTTACTATTTATTATACATATTCATTTCTATATAGTTAAAGTTTAGCGTGCTTCCGGCGTTGACAGCGAACTGAACCGAATGGGAACGAGATACAGCAAGACAATGTCCCATTTAAAACTTAACATGCCGTTGAACATGAATAGACACTCACTGTGTATTTCACGATTGTAATCCGGCGACTTGCCTTTGCAATTTATATGCCTACGCTGATACAGTTCAAAATAAATAAAGTAAAAATTATAAAAAAGAAAAGATGTGTGTGTAAACCTTTACGCGCGTTTGAAGTAAAAAATCTTCCAATGTTGTGGCTGGTATTACTAAACAATAAAGAACTAGGCAGCCATGATACGAATGTCACCTTGCACTGCGACGCATAGCTGCTGTTAATAGGGTCATCTTACAATGGATAAAGTTTCACAGTGGACCAGTGGGTAACGACGCAGCAGACGAACTGGCAAGAAGAGGATCAACGATAACAGTGACAGTCCTTGTGGCATATCTTACTCTTACATACAGTACTTATGGATCATGGTTGCGTCATTACACCCACTAATTATTTTCGAAAGTTAAAAGTAATGAAGTAAAAAAGTTAAAAGATACCCGGAGTACCTTCAGCTATCTACAAAAAAAAGTCCCGTCAAAATCGGTCCAGCCGTTCCAGAGATTACCCATTAGAAACAGACAGACAAACATTAAAAAAATTGTATTTTATACCTATAGCATAGGTATCGTATATACAATTCATATCTATTTAGTATAAAAATTTAATTTTGACGTTACAAACAAACACTTTATTAGTATAGATAGGTCTGTCAGACAGCCCCATGTGTAGGGGCTGCCTGGGAGAAGAAGAGACTGCTGCCTACGTGGTCCTGGAATGGACGGGAATAGTCAAATAACGGGTAAAAACCCCCAAGAAAACGAGGTCACCCCAGGTAGCCTGTGATCGCCCCAGGAGGCTTTTGAGCTTCTGGAAGGAGCTGGGCTGGCTAATCTTGCACGCACAACGGACCGCAAATGTGTTTAGTTGCAGAAACAGGAGCACACCAACAAGTAACAAGTAAGCAGCCATTTGGACTGCCAATAGAAGTTAAAGCTCGAAATTTAAAAAAAAATGGTTTTGTAATGTTTAAATTTCATAGTTTATTAACATGATCTACCAATTAACATATAACATTTGTCTGGGTTTTACATCGATTAATACTACTCCGGGGAATAATTGTATACATTTTCATAGTGTTTATTCGTAATCATAACATACGGTAGGCTGTGTAAGAATAAATTATGTTATATACATATCTCTGAGCGCCAGCATCTAAATGCCATCTTATACTTGACGTACTGTAGCATGTTGACGGCTGATGTAACACATTGGTAACACGAATCTATACCCGCATTCCGGGTCCCCCTCCGGTAGCGGCCCAAGACGTCTTTCGTTCTCTAACTGGGGAGGCTCTTGACGCCGCTGCCAGCGCGATACAGTGACACTGAACATGCATTAAGCATTACACGCACAACACAAGACACACACTCCTGCATATAACACGCAGGTAAATATGTCGTGTAAGGAACCTTTTTATTATTATTATTATTAAATAAAAAAATGTAGAGCTTATTAGTTTCAAAATTCCGGGATTTTTTTACACTCAGGTAACGGCCAAGCGGAAGTTAGTAGCACATTGGTTACTCTCGTGCTAGTTACCTTTTTTCTGCTGAGTGCCTTCAGCACGCGCCCCCAAAGTTACAGTGAAGCTGTACAGGCCCTTCCGGTCAACAGCATTAGCTAAAGCATTATTTTTTTCCCTACCGAGAATTGCCCAACGCTGCTAATTTATCGTTCTGTACCTTACGCCAATAAACGGTTGGATACGCAAGGCCGAATATCTCGTGCAATACCTCGAATTGGGAGAGACCTATGCCCAGCAGAAGATTGTCATGGGCTGGAGAAGAAACCTTTTTAAGAAGGACTGATACAAAGACTATTACTGTATACTAAAACGTTTCCAAGAGTGAAAGAAAACATCGTAAGGAAGCCATAGCATGTTCGTAGGGCATATGCCGTCTGGGTAGCTTAAAAAGTTAGAAATGCACAATTAAAAATTATATCAAAGCGAGAGGACTCTAAAATTCTTGCCACAAGTCCCGAGTTACTACCAATAGAAAATGGAATAACACTCCTATCGAATCGACCGTATCAACATTTTCTCTAAAATTATGTAAACCTAAGAAACAATACACAACACTTTTATTATTGTTGAATTCGGTTATAAAAATATTTCAAGGGACTTTAATCAACTACCTACCATTTTCATAGTAGGTACAACCTTAGGTATCTACTTGGTTACATGTATGTTCTTGGATCATTGTATATTCTTCCTAGGATAGTAAAAGAACTGTTGCGCTCTGGCTCGTATCCAGATTTCTAGCCGTTTCGGCGATCAAATTCAATTCTACATTAGACGCCGGTTCATCGGACCCGCAAATTGTTTTAATACATTTCAAATTGGTAATGTATCTGGTATGTATAAGATAAATAAAGACAATTAAAATAAACGATGCGTTGCTTTTTAATAAAGAAACGACATTTTAAGTTTATTTTTTTACAAGTCCAAACTGAAAATATAATACAATTATTAATACTATTATAATTTAAATATCATATATAATAAATATCATAAAGGCCAGCATAATGACCTTCTTAACTATATAAACTAAACTCTTTACATTATAAATTATAATAATACATAATTAAAGAAATATATTTTCTTTACATACATATATATATATATATATATATATTGTTGGCAAGAAATACTCCTCATATCTTATATAAATATAAGTGCCAGTACATAGTAGGTTCCATCCCAGCACGCACAAAATTGTTTGCGCATTCCTATATTTGCCATACCGTACAAATGTGTGAAAAAACTCCCTACTAGCGTGTTTCCTCTTTCCTACGACATCGGGTCCTTCAAAAGAGGCGTGAAGAGGCACCTTATCAGACCGGTATAACGACGACGACCGCCGGTGGAATCTGCCAGCGACGGTCGCTGATGTTTTTGGACTGTATAACACTCAACATCATGTACTGTGCAGTAATCTTACCAAGCTTTTATATAAATAAAATAGGTGCCGAATCCAAAAAGACGCATAATTTTCTTTTATCATTAATGTGTCGAGTACCCATAAAAATAAGACAATAGGAAAACAATGGAAAGCTGGCGTAAACGCCAGGTAAGTGCTCAAGGGGTTAATCAATATCTAGATATTTTTCTAGCTTGAAAATGAAAAAATAAAAAAACTATGCGCCCTTTGACATATAATCATATAAAATTGCTGTGAAACGCCCTTTTTAAATATACGTATATACATTTTTTTACGTTATATAGTTTATCTTGGTAGTTTAATTATAAGGTATATTTATTAATAAATAAACACGCAAAACATATATTTGCCAATCATTCTAATTAATAAACTACACAAGCGTACGTATTTTACACTCGGACGGAGGGAACTCGTATAGTAAGTGTCGGGCACGTGCATCGCAATTTGTATATGTCGGCAAATTGCCATGCGCGCGCTATACTGTGTCGCTACAGTAGCAAGCAGTCGTACAAATCACCTGATGCTTTTAATCATTTGTACACATAGAGAACTAAGTTTGTACACTACACGAATTTAATTTTGGTTGCACTATAGTCTGAAATATCACGGGTCGAGCTGCTTCGCCTATTGATAAGATATTAAAGAATGCATGGGGCTGTATCATTTAACTGTCCGAGAGGCCAGCTTCATCGGACTTTGGGGTAATTGCATAAGGCATTCAGCTGAAAACGGTAGCTAGCACAAGTGCACCACGGTAGTACGAACCTCGGCTTGACAAGCTTACAATGTGAGCTGCTTGATACTTGTGTAAAAATTCCCGCGAAAGGTGGATCATGTTGAAAATTAGTGCTATGTATTATTGGAATGGCATGGAATTATTTTAATGTAAGTAAATTACTTGAAATTACAATATTTATGTAGAAAAAAGGAATACAGTTATTATGCAAACGAATATGATGGTCTGAGTAACTCTTCGAATGTGTAACAGTTATTACCAGGTACAGTGAAAACATTTATGTGTTAAGCATTAATTAAATTTCTTGTTATGAAATTTTTAATTATTAAACGCAATAGCCGTGTGTTGCCGGCTAAAGCCGTGTGGTGCCAGCTAAGAATAGTACCACCCCCTATCTTTCCGTGGGTGTCGTAAAAAGCGACTATGGGATAAACCAGAGGATGGGCAACAGCATGCTCTGAGTACCACAGAAACTTACTGCGATTGCCAACCCTCCTGCCAAGCGTGGCGATTATGGCAATTCCTCCTTTTATGAGAGAGACCGATGTCTAGCAGTGGACGTCTTTTGATTGTATCAATCAATCAATCAAACGCAATACATTTTAAAGACCTAAACATAAAATAAAATTAAAAATCCGCAATAAATATATAACCCTGTAAAAAAAAGGTGCATTTTAAAGTAACTTTATTATTTTCAGGTTTTATTTTATGTTTAATTCAACATCGATGAAGCTCCAATATTTAAGGCTAAATTGTTAAAATAAATATATTTACTAAATTTCTGGCTTAAAGTTTTACAAATAAATATGTACGTAAAATTTATAACATATATGTACTTTACCTATTTTTGTTTAGGTTTCCTTGCTGCCAATTTTTTATTACATTTATATATATAATACATAGTAATTGCTGTTTGTCTTAAAGAATTATCACAGTTTTGCACAATAATTGCTTTTAAAGATAACAGTTTATTTAATATTGCATAGTATTATTGTATACGTAGGACGGCGAGTGTTCAGTTTGAGCAGGGGACTGCGCAGAATGGGAGTGCGGTTAAGGATGGCGGGGTGCCGCGGAGGGCGCGGGCCGATTCATGTTTACGGGGCTCGGCCGTCAGCTGTTCCCGCGACATGAATGAATGTGCCGCGCCCGCGCCTCGCTCGTTCTAGCCGCGCGCATCGATTGATTGATACCTGAGCGGGCACGTGCGGCGGGCGCCGGCCGCCAGTACCGCCGCGGTCGCCGGCTTGCCCGCGCGACCTTGTTCACTCTTCACCCACGTGTACTCCCGCGCTCCGTTCTCTCACTCATCAATGGATTTCACGAGGTGACCGGTGCTCCGTACATGAGACCTCAGCCTGACACTATCCCGTTCCGTAAGTACTTATATCATTCGCATATGAGAAACTAATCGTAAACATCCCTGATCCGTTAGTAAATAATGGGTTTTCCGATAACATTCATATCGAGACAATTAATGCGACTGCGCCGTGTTATGTTTACCGCGATTATCTATTACATTAATGGAAAATTTCTATAGAGGATCAGTGTTTTTTTTTTTAAATTGTTATTATCGATCATCCAAAGTTAGGTTTCCAACGGAATATTTATGAATTTCTGTATAGGTTTACGTAATAGGAGGAAGGTCGCATCGTTTGTTATTAGAAAGTCATTGTTATCTGTTAGGTGTGCGCTATATCACTCAGAGACACGCACTCCCTTACATTACATAAAACATTTACGAAATGAATTTTCAGTTCGATCGTCCACAATGCTACCATTATATCAAATGCGTAATCTCTTACTACATTTTATATATTTAGTACAGTGTGTAATTTTATTCAGTAAGCTCTGAATAAAGTGTATCATAAAATGATAAACAAAATAGTGGACGTTGCCAAGTTATGTATATACATTGGTACTGTTATAATATTCTGATCGCCGCTTAGAAAATTTACATATCGATATTTAATAATCTACCAATATACACATACATTACAGTTTTAAATTTACAATTTTTTAAGGAATACTATTGTAAGTCATCGAGATATTATAGCAATCATTTAAACACATGCTTAATTGTATCTTCTTAATATTGAAAATAATTTGTTTGAAAAAGAAATAAAACAGAATATAATAAAAATATAATGACTTAAAAAAAATGCTTTGAAAATATTAATAAACAATATTAGTATTATTACACACTTTAATTATTGAACACATTGAATTTGATAGAAGAAAAATAAACGTGAGTTTTACATTTTTTTTTAAACAAAAAATGTTATTATGAATACATGTCATTAATGAAATGAAATTAATACCTATGTAATTTTAAATAGGTATAGAAATACTGAACGAAGTTTATAATCTGTGTATTTTTAACTAAATAGGGTATACGCGAGAGCCTTGTCTTATGTTAGCTCTATTTACTAACTTAACCATAAAATTAGGAATATATCAAACGTTTTTTTTTTTACTTTATGAACTTAACCTTCTTTCTCTTTGGCCTCATCCACGTTTAATATCAAGTGAGATCGTCATGAAACGTTGGCCTATTACAAATCGATAAAAAACAGGCACCTACCATTTATTATTAAATTTAAAAATAGAACGTTGAAATTCAATATGCAAATAAATATAGTATACATGCATTTAATTTAGTCATTCCCAAGGGCAACCAACGCATATAAGTGTGTTATGGGTTTTGACTTATACATTTTTTTAAATACTGTGGCTGTAGTATCGCCTGAATTCAAGTGACGATGTAGTTCAAGATGGTAAACACGTCTAGAGATAGTGGATCTCAAGTTATGGTCCCAGAACACACCTGTTGGTGATTAGCGATAGTTTTTTAAACTATAGTATGGTAGCTACCCAGGTGGGCATTATTAGAAAATACCCTACCACCAGGTAGGTAATCATAGCAATGGTTAACTCACGATGTTTTCTTTCTCCGAAAGCTCAGGCTCTTTATAAATGGTATTATATGGTTAACGGTTTTCTTATGTAGGGCTGCTTGAACTTCAACTGGCTTGGTAGCGAATACTTAGATACTCAGGTAAAGGATCCAAAATGTAAAAGGATGCCAAACGGAGCTAGATTTGGATTGTTGTTCAATTTTTTTTATGCTTCTTCATTTGTTACTAATAAAATTATATCACCATCGACAATGATTATTTAATTGTTAAGTAATAATAATTAATTATTATGAACAGGAATTAGATATACGGGATATATTGCAATTGAATGTGGAATTTGTTACATGCTGCCATTTTCCCAGTGGAATACAGTGGACAAAAATAGGGCAAAATAATTTTTAAACAGTTACCTACACACATATGGTGGTATTTCAGGCCTCTATAGGCTATAGTGAACGCTTAACATCAGGAGGGCTATGTGGTTGTTTACCACCTTCATGGTTTAAAAAAAAAAAATTACAATTTTAATGCAGTAAAAATCGAATAAGCTTTTATTTTTAAGAAAAATAACCTAAAAATAAATAACTGTTCCTGATCATTTTATCAAATACCCTGTAATATGCTAATAGTAAATATGAAAACTTAATAGTTGTATGATCTGGTTCTTGTAATAATTTGTAACGAAAATGATGTTAAAATAAACTGAATTAATAATACTGTTTAACAGCTGTGTTGATTACCCAAAAAAATGAGACAATAGGAAAACAATGGTAAGCTGGCGTAAACGCCAGGTTAGTGCCCAACGGGATAAATTTAATTTATATTTAACAAAAAGTTATTTCCTTAGTAAATGATTTTAGGCTTAAGCGTGAATAAAATTCTTACATTACGTAAAATGCTACGTCTATCTATGTCTGTCTCTCCGTTAGTTGGGTCCTATTTAAAAAAATAGGAACGATTCTTTTTTAGATCGTAGATATATTATAATCTAGTCTGGTTTTTCGCAAACCTAAACGTCCCTTACTAGGACCTTAAATCACGCAACCGACATAATATTTATGAATTTGACGATATTTATGTTTTTTTTTTTATCTTTTTGTCTATTTGTGTGTTTATGACTCACATATCTGATTTGCATCATAATCTAAGATCGGTCTTGTACCACCTCCATCCAGGGAATTCCCTCGACCTTCACCAGGTCGTCAGTCCTCCTTGGTTGGTGGGCCAATAGAGAACCCCTTGGCCTCATCGGGCGTCGGTTGTTCACGCAGTAGACCCGTCCCTGCCACTTAAATATGATAATTCTTTGGGCAATATCGGTTACTTTGATTCTTTTGCGGTTCTTCTCATTTCTGATTCGACCAACAACATATTACTCTCTTGTAATGGTTGCACCTAAGGCATTAAATATATTATAGTGAATAATGATATTTCTTAGAAATTCAAACAGGCAAGAAACGTGACTGTCACGGATAGATTCTTTCTATTTTAAAATTAATTAAGTAAATAAATTTATATAGTACGAGTTAATATATTTGGTATAGTTATCGTTCAAATTTTGTTGGCATTTAGGTTAATTGGTCTAGCCGGTTTTTTTACATGAAACATTATATTAACTGTACTAAGTTTGTATTTATATGAATGAGTAACGAATCTTAATAAATCCGCTTAAATGTACTGTGAACAACTGAGCTATAAATAAATATAAAACATCGTAAGGAAGCCATAGCATCGTGGTAGGGCATTTTAAAATAATGCCCGCCTGGGTAGCTACCACCCTCAAGTAGAAAACATGTCGCCAAATATCAAAAGGTGTGTTCCAGCAGCATCACTTGAGAACCTGTATCTCTAGGCTCAGTGTTTTTACCATTCTGGACCACATCGTCACTTAAGATTAGGTGAGATAGTGGTAAAAGCAATGAGCCATTTAAAAAAACTATTTTGTTATGATAATATTCATCTTAATCTTTATTTTATAATATACAAATTGTAGATTAATTTCACAAGAAGATGGTTTAAAAATTACGAATGTTTTGTATGCAATACAAATTGGGTTTCCACATGTCCAGAAAAGTGCTTTTTCCTCATCGTTCACAATTCATGAGCATATAATGCCCCTCGGGAACCTTAACAACCGTTGAAACTGCACTAAAACCACTTTAAGCTCCACTTGGAATTCTCGCAAACATTCACACACATTACCCGTCTTACCAAACTAGCGTTTAAAATGATTTATAAACGGGCATAATAAAAGAACTATAGATATTCTATTGTAAAAATGTAAAGTACAAACAGTATTGACAATTAATAACGTAGTACCTTCTGCTGGTAAAATGAGAAAGAATCATAATGCATGGTGAAGTCTGCCAGAACAAATATTTAAAAAAATATAAAATACTTTTAACAGATCGTCTTATTTTCTGACAATACTGTTCGTATTCCTACCTCAATAAGTATTTAATACAATTCCAAGATAACTAGAATATTCCTACCACACTAAATAATAACAATGCTACAAAAACTATCTAAACGCCTTTGATCTGAAGGGTGTTGATGGCTTCACCAAACTTCTGGGACAATCGAATAGTTAGCGCAAGGACAACAAAGTGGTACAGACCTTGACTTAGGCTGATGTAACGTAAATCCCAAGAATTTTACCTAAGGCTAAATTAACGGTGCATAAGAGGATATGCTATCGGCATGTATTCCATACAAACGTAGGTCTCATGTTTCCTCCATTGATAATAGCATTGTGGTAAATATGTTTGCACCAAATAATAAATATCCACCACTGCCATGCTCGTACATTTTGTTTTTTTCCATAAATTAGTTATTGTAGAAACTAGGATCCTTTGAAAATGAAAAAAATGCTCGGATTATACCGTCGTTTTCAGACGTTCAGAAATTTGTTGAAAAAAATGGTAAAAAAAAACAAAACGTAGAGGCATAGTCAAAGTCTTTCTTATTCTATAACAGAAAGAAAATGAGTTAAGTTTTGCAGAACTTTTTTTACATGATTTGCAATTTATGGGAATCATATATTTAACAAAAAACTTATCGTCGTCGTAATCTTATTTTCTGGTAAAGGTGAATATTGCGATGAAAAAATGTGCGGTGGTAGAAAATCGGAAAAGGAAGGGTTTTTTAATGTTTGCTTTGGTTAAAGAGCGAGTACCTTCAAGCTTAGTGTGTTATTTTGTGTCATAACGTTAAACCTATATAATATGAAAATATTTTCATATTCGAATACTTCGGATTATAAAAACTATTTCTCCACACTGTGTCTCATTTCGTTAAAACAAAATATAGAAATAAAAAGTTAAGATAATTTGTTTCTATTAATCATGTTGATTTTTATTTTGTTCCCTACATTCGTTAAGATGTTAATACTTATATGTGTAACACAAAAGCAAGAAAGGACTGCGTTTTAAAAAACATCTCTTTGTTTACATCGTATGAGTTTGTGAGTGTTCGTCTTATTTTTCAATCTCTTCGCTATTTCAAAGGGAACACTTTAATCCCCCTTTATAAGGACTCTCCTTGAGCGTTTTCTTACCCGTATTCGGTTTTAAATGGGTCACTGCTGTTCAATGCATCGTTTTCCTTATGTAACATTTATTGATATAAGAATGTTTAAAGATCATTTGGTATGTAGGTATGTATGTATATTTTAGCGTTTTAATATAAAATACCGTTCCTGTTTCTTTAAACTACTTCGCTTCTTCTACTTTTATGAGCGCTTTTATATATAATCGTCAGGTACAGACTCTTTTTAGGTAAGGGTAGTATATTAGGTAAGGGTAGTGGTTAGGTAAGGATGCATTTCCCCCCGTCAAAAAAAAAAAAAAAAGGTAAGGGTAGTGCGTAAATGCATTTCCCCCCCTCAAAAAAAAAAATGTACAGACTCTTTTGACCTGGTCTTTCTTTAAAACGTCATCGATCTGGCCGAGACACGTTCGCTTCAACCTTTACCGACTTGCCGTAGCAAACTCGCCTGATATATTTGTTTCGATAATCTTATTATGTTCATCCTCTCCACGGCCCCAAACCAACTTTTGTAAAATCCCAAAATTTGTAAAATTGTACATATTTGCTGCTTCCAAGACACCAATAATAAGCCTATATTAGACTGTTCTGTTCTGTTCTGTACTGTTATTTGTAAGCCCAATAATTAATAGTTTGTTAATCGAAAGAATTAAGTTTAAATACTCTATATTATGTCAGTCCCCCACCCCCGCCACACTATTTCGACAAAATGACTACAGAAAGAGCTATTCTCTTTTGCACATAGAAAATATATCGTTGTAAAAACGATTTAAGTATACATGGGTTTTACTTTTGTGTTCAGAATTTATTAATGTTTTTGGTTTATTTGTATCTAGTATTGATAAAAAATACTCGGGACAAGTTAGCCGGCCTCTAGATCTTCTATTTACTCTGAGGGGCTCTACCCATATACTTTTTTAAATATATGTCTAATGTAGTGTCTCGTGGTACGGATTGCCAAATAACCGTTGGTCGACAATATATTAGTAATATTCCTGATGTTGCAGTTGTCCATAGGCAACGATGACCATTTACCATCAGATGGGCTTTATGCGTATTCATCGTCCACTGGTATAAAAAAGACAAAAAAAATATTACTAGGCAAGAATTACAGGAATTCGCGACATTGTCCTAGTAACCGAATGATTCAATCTATAGGTAGTATAAAATATCTTAAGTAAAATTATACGTGAGTTTATCCGTATAATAAAATATTATAAATATTTAAATAATAAATTCGTTTTCGATTAGAGTTGCGCCACTGGCAGAAAAGTTGAAAGGTTCTCGTTTGTCGTGGTATGAACATGCAAGAGAAGAGAGGAAGCGTATGTGGGTAAAATAGTCATGAATTTGAATGTGGAAGGATCCAAGGCCAGAGAAAGTGTGGATGGAGTGTGTAAGAAATGATATGATCGAAAAAGGAATAAATGAAGAGTTGAAGGCTGATATAGGGACGTATGCAAAAAGAAAACATACTGCGTCGACTCCTAGTGAGTTGGTAACAGGGTATGAGAATGATAATGATGATTTTTGATTGGAGATCGATTTTGGTAATTATTATATTTAAGCCTTCAACTTCGACTGTCAGTGATGCCGAGATATATGCGTGTATAAATTACATTTATCCGTGAAACCGTCGCAGTTGGGCCGCAGTGATCTATGGTAGTTAAAAGTTTTTGATTAAAAGATGGCGGACTCGATTCCTGCTAGGGTTAAATGAGTTTGTGTTTAGAGCCGCGGTTTCCAATCTAGGAGGTATGACTCTCAGAGGAGGCGCGGGCTGCTGTTAGGAAATAAATAAAATCCATATTCCGTGTGCGATAAGGTTTATTTTAATTGTACTTACATTTTTATAATTCATTTTTTGATCCCGATTGTGAATGTGCTGGTAAAAAATTCAATATTTATTAAAGAAATATTATTACGTGTAACATGTCAATATAACTATGTTTATAAAATATAGGGAGGTAAATTAGATAAAACTACTTAAGTGATAGATTAAAGGTGCTTGAAAAAATATCCATCCATCCATCCATTCAACAGAAAAATGTCCACTGCTGGACATAGGTCTCCCCTAAAGATCTCCACGACGACCGGTCTTGCGCCACCCGCATCCAGCGGATTCCCCGACTTTCACCAGGTCGTAGGTCCACCTTGTAGGGGGTCTACCCACTCTACGGCTTCCGGTGCGTGGTATCCATTTGAGAACCCGTTGGCCCCATCGGGCATCGGTTCTGTGAGCATTGTGCCCAGCCCACTGCTACTTAAGTTTAGTAATTCTGTCTGTAAATATATGTCTGATTAATTATGGCTACACAATGAACCGTTTACTTTATCTACGGGAAAATCTACCACCGTGCACTCATTGATACTTGTGCAAGTATTTACCTATTAAATATAAATTTATGTTATATTTGGGCTTTATAAGTCTCCAGGTGGACGGCGGTTAGAAGCCTGGTGATCTCGTGCGTTTTTCATTTAACTAATGATCACCTGTGATCGGAATTCGACTATAATTCATTAATATATTTACTTTCTTATAAAACAGAGTAAAAATTGATTATAAAGATGCCTTTTCTATGCCTTTCCTTGTAAATTGAATTATTATCATATGTAAAGTATGTAAAGTTTTTTTTTAAATTAATTTAATGTATTTGTAATGCATTTTATGTAAAAAAAATTAGCTCTCTGCACTTCTATACAAACTTTAACTGTACCAAGTTGCGTACTCCTCTGTCCATGTATTTTTTGTAAAAATCTTTACAAAATTTTTGCTTACCATGATTCAATTCAGAGATCCTCTTTCACCACGCGACGCCATTCATCCATTCAACCAAAAGACGTCCACTGCTGGACATAGGTCTCCCCCAAAGATCTTCACGACGATCGGTCTTGCACCATCCGCATCCAGCGGATTCCGCGACCTTCACCAGGTCGTCGGTCCACCTTGTGGGGGTTTATCCACGTCACTTACTGTAATTTGCTCTTGCTGTAAGTTCGGCCATAGAATTCTCTCCCGTATCTGTATACTCAGACACGAACGCAAGAGTTTTCAATATGCGATTACAATCTGGTTTTCCGAAATTTCAATCCGTTTTTTTTTTTATAGTCAGTCAGTGATCGATCAGAAAACCGATAAATTATTACTTTGATCTCATTCTTAACTTTTAAGATGCGATATTAAAACTCACCGTTAACCGTCCACCGAAGATGCAAACAAAGGCCATTATTATTCGAACTGATAACATTTCATACACACATGCCTTTGCCAAATAACTCGTTAATTGTTTTATGCTAAATTGATTCCACTCTATTGTATTGTCGTCGCTCACTGAATAGTATCGTCGTGGAAAATCGCGATAACGAGTCTCGTCCATCAACTCTATTGATATTTTATGTTACTTTTATGGTACAGTCGTGTTATTAAATTAGGATAGCTGAAATTTATTGGTGTCAGGGGCCCAAACATGTATTACGTAATTAAGTAATTTAGACATTTTTGAGACCCCACTCTGCCCCTTGTCAGTACTAGTAAACAAAGATCTTATCACCTATTGATAACTTAAGCGTTGGTATAATTAAAAACAAATTGTAAATGTAATTGCTTACGTATTCACCATTTAGACCACAGTTTCTCAACCTTGCTCTGCTGACCACTGGCCACTCTGAGAAAATATGTTTTTTCTAAAGTTATTAATATATTTTGTTTGACTTTTTAGATTATATTTATATCTGTCCACATCCTTTATGCCCCCTATGCCTGATGGCCCCTAATTTTATCAGGGTCTTCTACTGACACTATTGCCTAAAAAAAACTCTTATTAATTTTCTTGATTCTGTAATATGGACTAGTTAATTTATGTTTCTTACTTGTATTAAAATTATGAAGGTCATTTACAAGGTTAAGTTTGTCTAATTTTTTGCGGATACACTTTAATTTATCAAGAACTTATAGTCCCTCCCTATAGCAAAGTTAAAATAAATTAAAATATTTTCAAAAACAAATTTACCCTTTTTAATATAAATGAGTGTATTAAAAATTAATTTACGGTAAACAAGATAGCGTGTGATTAGTTTAAGATGGGCGTTGTTCATTCAAATGTACCAGTAAATCGATGCTCCACAGATTTCCAGCATCGTGTCGCGGATGTAGTACCGCACCCCTCTATCCCTTTCCTCTCCCCGATCCCCTCTAGAGTATTCACCCAAGTAAAACTCTCGGAGGAACAACGAATGTACGACCCTGCAAGTATAAAATAATGTAGAATTCATATAGGGTGACCAGTTAATAGAGGATCGGTTTCTAAGTAATAGTTTAAAAAGAGGCACGACAGAAACAAGGCAAGTGGTTTTTCTGTCATGCTTTCATTGGTAAAAGAAACAAATAAAGTCAAATCAACCGTGTAAAAGTCACGAAAATATACAAAATCTAAATAATGTTTAAGAACATTATAAGTAATTTTTAAGTAAGATTATAATTATTAGAACATGAGATTACGACAATAATCGTAGTTAGAATAACATTGAGCATATAGGTTAGATTTATTACGGATTACTCCGTATCATCCTGCAGTGTGGAATTTGTGCCCGATATGGCGACTGGCTCGCCCCCTGTCACATCTGGCACTGAACTAAGCTCGACGAAATGTGGGTGGTTTAGTTCGCTATTTCACCTCTGCCTAACCCTTCGGGGATAAAAGGCGTGAGCTTATGTTATGTTATGTTATTACGGATTAATATCAATATATACCTTCAATATAAAGCGAGTTTCATATAAACAAAAAACATGAAATCATTAAAGTTGAATTATAATTGTAAGCCGAACTAAAAGTCTAATGTTCTAAATTTAAAAAGCATACGCGCATTTCATTGGCCGAGCGCCTGACCACAAACCCAATATGGCCACATCGCCGGCCATCACAGTTTCCATGTGACACTGAATAAGGACACAGTGACCTACTTAGGTTGAATGCAGCGACGGATGTGAGTCAAAAGTTTATCTCCCACTCGGACAAACTACCTGATTTTTCGTGGACACGATTTTGGCAATTGCTTACAGGAATTTATAACTTTGCTATTTCGTTGGACAATTGGACTTTATCACATAAACTTAGCTATCAGCATCGTATTAATATTTTTCTACATCATTCTTTTTAATGTAATATATTTCTTTAGATGTAATTAAGAGTTAATGAGAGAATCTAAAAGAATGTTTTAATTAAAATATAGTGGTATAGTGTAATAAAAAATAATTTTACATTGAATACAGTCACTATATTTTATTAAATTAGCGGAATGTGTGTACCCATATTTACTTTTATATGTCATTACTTTATTGTAGAACTTAATTTTAAATCAAGAATAATGTAATGTAATTAATTATATATATATATATATATATAAATCAAAATTTATTTATTCAATTTAGGCCCTAAGAAGGCGCTTATGAACGTCTAAAACACTACCACCGGTTCGGAAAACAACCCAGTCGAGAAGAGCCGGCAAGAAACTCGATCTGGTTCTTTTTTTTATAAATATAATATTTATCATTTTTTTTTGTCATATAAAAAACTATACAAATCGTAGTCTTAATAATGTTAGTGGAAGCACAGAGATATATGTAGATAGATAATTAATTGTTAGAAACCATTGAGTTGGAACATTAACATGTCGCGATCCAGTTCAATTACCCGCGTATGGCTGTTTGGCAAACAAGTCAGTGCTAATTTACCGTCAGTTCAACTAACAAAGAAGCTATCTGTTTGCCAGAGACAGAGTCACGTTCTTTGTTACTGAGCGTCGAAATTAATGTAACTACCTCTCAACCGGGTTTATTTGTTATTGGTGTTACAATAATATGTTTATTAAGTCTATAACAATGAGAACATTATACTCACTTATAAATTTATGATTTTACTTTATGAAATATAATTTTAATTCACTTCACTTGTATACACAAAATGTCACTAATATTGCGTCACGAAAATTAAAAACCACTACATGACATATTTAAATATTATCAAAAATACACTATACTCATTTTATCATATTGTTTAACCGATTTTATCGAAAATATGTTATGATATGAAGAATCCAGTACAATAACTAATATAGAATGACTTATACTGTACTAGAATAATATGCATTTTGAGTAGTCAAACAAAACTCTTTGGAAAATTTTACAAATGTGGACACCATTTTGCCTGAGCGCTTTTGGAGTGATTTCGGTTTGTCATCATGTAGTAGTCCTTGTTTGTGATTCATCCATTTGTGGTATTTGTCTATATACTTATTGCATTTTATGTGATATAATTCAGTTATTTTGTTTAAGTGAGGTGTATTGAAAATAATAATACAGAAAGTAAATTGTGAGATCTCACAAAAATCCTTCGGAAAGTTTTAGATATGGGCTGCCATTTGAATCGAGTACTGAAGATTAAAAAAAAGTACCACGGTCTACCTAAAGAACTTGTATTCATGGCCGAAATATTTTTTAATTAAAAAGGTGCAATTAACTTGGAAATTCTTTTATCATTTTGTCCACGTGACCACATATATACCTCTATTCACGTGACAATGGTGGGATTGTGTATATACACACGTAACCATTAAATAAGGAGAATAAGTAAATGGAGTGGTGTGTTTGGCGTGATTTTGTTTTGTCATGTTGTCGTTCTTATTTATCTTGCAGTATTTGGCTATATATTATGTAATTTTGGTGGAATTTTTTGTGATTTAGTGTAATTATGATGCACAAGTGAAGTGAAAATAATGACATGGAGCGTGTATTCAGAAATGTCCTAATAATTTCCATTATTGTTGTAACAGAAGGCCGCCATATTTTTATCGCCATTTAATGATAGTGTTCCTATCGTCTGACTTGGCTGCATGGTCTACTAGTACCTTGCCTTTTCCTTAAAAAGGAATAAATGGAACCAAAAGAAAAAGAAGTAAAAGGAGTTTTTGACACGATTTTTGTTTGTCATGTAGTATTTGATATAATATGCTCGTATATGTAATGTTCGTAATGTTTTACGCAATATTTATTTATTGTACAAAACTGAAGTGTATTGAAAACAATGATACGAATTGTGAACTGTGAGATCTTACGACGTCTCTTTAATAAATGGCTGCCAAATTAAAATATTAGTCAAATAATACGAAATTAGAAGAACTCTAAAATATTTCAGGACCGCAATAAATCATAAACATCAAAAAAAATAAAAGAAGTTAATGAGTGAAAATATAAACATAATCCAAGTGAGAGATGTGTTGCCAAACTACAAATAACACAGTACAATTATAGGTATTTTTTTATAATGTATAACCTAGTATTATAATCAGATAGCTGCCAAACGTAATATATGAAAATCGTTTACATTAGTACCAAAAAACTTTTTTACTTAAGACTAGCTGTCTGCCCGCGGCTGCGCCCGCTTTTCATATATTCCTCACTGCCTTTTAATTTTTTTATACGGAACCCTAATTATTTTCCTAGAGAAAAATTTAATACTAAGATAAAGGTAAAATATTTCTCATAAATTTTAGCACTTGCCCGTAAAATTGTGCAGGGAATCGGATTTTATTAAAATTTTTATGAGTTTTATTTTTTTTTTTTACGCGAACCCTAATTATTTACGAAAATTAAAAATACCAAAAAAAAGTCTCGTCAAATTCGGTCCAGCCGTTCCGGAGATTATCCATTACAAACAGACAGACAGAATAAAAAAAAAAAAATGAATTTTTGGTATAAGCCTCGTATATACATTAATATCTATTTAGTACAAAAAATTTATTTTGACATTACAAACAGACACTTTAATTCTATTAATTAGTAGAGATAGATAGTTTCTAAGAGTATGTGTGTGTCCCCTTAATTACGCTACCGTTGTTTACCTAGCAATGTGTTATGATATTTCTTTACTCGGACTAATGAAATGGTAGGGCGATCCGGGGAGATTGGCTTAATATCGCGAGTTTTGCCGAGTTTCGGATAACGACCAGTATCTTATATGATGGATGGCCGGCTCCGGGCCTAAGTTATTGTTCACGTGAGTGGACAGTTCCGCTTAAATGATTTGTGATCGCTTGATGTTAGTTGTTTTCTTCTATGCGAGATGACCAAGCCATTTCAGTTTGAGTTAAGCCTTTGGAGGTAAATTTACGATAAATATCTCTGTAAGTACTTAAGTATTTATGGTTTAGTGTTGTAGGAAATATTGTATGCCGTATTTTTGTGTTGTTTCAAATAAAAGAAGTTCTTATAAAGCTTGCAAATATGAATCTCTTATATTCTCATTACATCTACATAATTTAGTTAAGTTACAAAACAGGTTACATTTGTCCGAAATTTTAAAATTATCCGGGCATTTTAAACTTTTTTCGTATTACCACACATACCACAAAAAAAAAAACTCAAATAGGTAGAATCGTTCTCAAGTGGCGCGTTTACTAACAAACAGGATTTAATATTGAATTATTTAAAATATATATTTACTATAAATTATGGATATTTGTAAAAGCGCTTTAACTATAAATAACTATTTTATATAACTGCTAGTTGTGTCCGCAACTTCGTCGGTGTTTGTTGAACAACGATTTTTATAAAATCTAGACACAATTTTGATATTAAAGTTAACACAGATTTGACTTATTTTAATATATTTAGGGATATTTTTTTTTAATCCTATATGTTACTATGGCATATAGATTAAACTTTAAATACAAACTTTCGTAACCCTAAAACCGACCTAATTGTTGTATAAATTTTTGTCCTTTTCTTTCAACCACACTGCGATTGTGTGTGGTTCGGTCTAACTTTATTAATCGTATATGTTACCTGGCGTATTTATACGAAATTACACCAAAATCTATTCAGTAGTTTTTGTGTGATACGCCACTGACAAGAAACATAATGCTTTTTGTCATTAATTGTAAAGTCGTATCTAATTAGTTTTTCTCAAATGTATAAGTTTTTGTCCTTTACAATTTTAATCTCTAACTTGAATTTACCAATAACTGTGTACTGTTTTGTTTTTCATTGTAAAATATTATTTTCTCTACTTAGAGAGAAGAAAAGTTTTAGACAATAAATATGCGGTAAACTCGTATTTGACCTAATATAAGAGGGGAAATATAAAAACAAGTGGCTTAATTCGAGCTAGCATTATGCAAACAGGATGATATAAAATATGATGTGACCGATCATCGCGTAGCGGCGAGACCAATGCTTTAGTACTAGGATATTCTGTTAACAGGAAGCGGATAATGCCGTAGAATATATATATATATATATTTTATTCTCTTTCAATATGTGCTTTTATATAGGTTTCATTTTATATTATAATTAGCTGTGTCCCGTGGCTACGCCCGCGTTTCGTATATATTTTCACTGCGTAATATACCAAACTTTTTTTTGCTAACTAACATTAAGCAAAGATATTTCTCACAAATTTAAATACCTACCAGTAAAACTGTGCATTGAATCGGATTTTATTCAATTTTTTATGAGTTTTAATTTTTTTACTCGGTATCGTAATTATTTTCGAAAATCAAAAGTAAGTTACGCGGAATAACTTCAGCGATCTACCAAAAAAGTCCCATCAAAATCGGTCAAGTCGTTTCGGGGATTACCCGGAACAAACAGACAGACAAAAAATAAAAATTGTTTTCTAGTATAGATACCATATATACATTTATATGTTTTAGTATTTTTTTGTTGTTTTGATATTACAAACAGACACTTTAATTTTATTTTAAAGGTTTTATTTTAAATTATAATATTACTTACTCGACTATTTGGTCATTTGGCTTATAAATGGATTTTGACGACATTTTGGTGTTTCATATTATAGTGATTTTTATTTGTTCCTGGTTATTTCTTGTTCTTATAATGTATTGCCGAGATTTTACGTCTAGAGATACGTCTTTGATATATGATGTAAAATATTCGTATACGTGAGACGTAAATACTTGTAATAATTATAGAATAAGTGGGTATGCAATCCAACTATTTTTAAATAGGTCTACAAACTTGTAGGGTAAGTTTTCCATAGTGGAAATTTGCTCCGGCTCTACAGCTCTGAGTTTTTTGTATCGAGTAAATGATTAAGTAAATATTTTGACTCGTTATTTTTTTTTTAAACCAGATATTAAGTGACATATAGTAAACACGCTAAGGATATTACAATTACAAGGATATTAACAGAATCAGTCAGAAAATACATATAGATGCTTGGCACTGTGTTTTGAAACTTGAGGGTGGTTGATTTGAAAATGTTCATTGTTACTATTGCGCTATGATGTTATTACGTAGTTTTCATTCAGCGAAAGCTCAGGCTGAGGTAAATTCGGGCCGGCATTCCCTCGACAGACCAATTTTCGTCATATTAAATAAAATGGTGGAAGTATCATCATCAAAAATATTGATTAATTCATAAAATGATTCCAAAATATTTAAAAAAAAACGTTGACGCGAACAACATAAATCTATGTTGTACAATTTTCTTTAATATGATGTAAATAGATCTGTCACAAGATCCTGACCTGGATAATGGGACATACGTATTAAATTATTGAAACATAATTTATATTGTCCACGTTGTTTTTTTTGAACCAACTTACAATTGAAGTATGGTTTCTTTAATGTTTCAACTATAACTTATTCGTTTATAAGTCACATCTATCCATTCAATCGAAAGACGTCCACTGCTGGGCATAAGTCTCCCCGAAATTAGGGGATTGCCATAATCGTAAATCGCCACGCTTGTTAGGTGGGTTGACGATCGTAATAGGTGTTGGTGGTACTCAGAGGATGCTCCTGCTCATACTCTATTTATCCCTTAATCGCCTTTTACGACCCCACGGGAGGATATATGGTGTTACTATTCTCAGCCGGAACCACACGGCGGCATACGTCACATAATGAGTAAATACTTTGGCAATCAATGCGCATGATTGAACAAATAATATATTATATAGGAGTTATTATACAATCGCTTTCGGATTGTTTCCGCTAATCGTATCACTGTGAACTGTGTGTTATGATAATGTATTCAATTTCACTGTTCAACCTATTAGGTAACTGAATATTCCCTACTCTACGAACATTATGTTAACGATGGCGTCTGGTAGGTAGTAGTCATAATATGAATGAACATGTTTTGTTAAATGTCACCGAAGAATTTTAACACTTGGAATTATATTTGAAAAAAAAAAACAATTATAAAATACTTTTGTATCATACTTGCGTAAATACGTATTTAAATACGTATAAAATAAAATAGTGCTTTACCTTTCTCATCTCCGTTAATTATTCGAATTTCTTTTTTATTTTGTTTTATTAACTATTAAACGATAATTTGTGTTCCAAAAAAGGCAAACAGTCGATTTGTTTTCTACCAAATATACATACAATATGTTACTCACTTCGAATGCAGTTTTCTACAGATGCAAGAATTTAATCGGTTAAGTACACTTTGAGATGATTTACTACAATTTTATGTCTTTATATAATATTATAAATAAATAATCGGCAAATAATTATGGAATACAAAACATATGTTTAATATTTGATTTTATATATTAGGTTAATTTATTTAAAAATGTCAATAAATAAGCTTCCAAAAGACGTGACAGCTGAATAAAATTATTTTTTTATAATGACTAAAAGCTGTTGCCCAGAAGTAATCACAACAAGTCAATAAAATCTGTGTGTCTGGTTCTACAATATGGTTCTAAAGCACGTTACCGATTTACCTTTTTTTTTTTTTTTGAAGAGGGGAATGCATTTACGCACTCCCCTTACCGATTGCATTAGTGAGACCGAAAAAGTCCCCCAATGCAATGGGTAAGGGGGTGCGGAGGGACTTCTCCGCACCAGTGTGGGACTCACCCGGACGTGAAGCGTCCGGAAATACCCACTAAACCTCCCGGAGCCGCCCGCCGCATTTGTGTTGGGGACGATACGAGATGGCTTTCGCAAGCACCGCGTCGCCCCCTGCGGCAGGCCCAACAAGGCCACGTCCAGAACAGCCAAGTTGGGGATGGGGGGGAGAATACCGATGCCTGACCTACAGGCTCTCTCCCCACCCACCTCTTCGCCGACTTCTCTGACGAGAAGATTCCTCCAGGGGGGAAGAGGGGTGATTACCGCCCGAGGGCTATAACCACTTCTCTCCCCCTCCAACACCTCTACTTCTCCATCACCGGTGCAGGTGACCATCCCCTCCTCTCGTCTTGCACGTTACCGATTTACCTGACAATTAATTCAAGCACTGTCAAACAGATTTTTGTATCCAAAGGTTATTAATACGTTAAGCTAAGCTATGAATTGTACAATTTAGAAATAAAATCATTTTTTTAAACTGTGTTGTTTTGTTTTCCGAACCGGTGGTAACTGGCTTTTTGATGTTCATAAGCGCCTTCTCAGGGCCCAAATTGAGTACACAATTGTCAATTTTTACCTGAAGAGCCTTGGCAGCTTCATCGAAGCTTTGCGGAGAGCGTTTTTGATGTTCAGCTGGGAGAGTTGTAGCTAGCGTGAGACACCAAAGTGCTACGGTTTGGGTTAACGAGACGTAAATTCTGCGGAATTTTGTGTATATTTATATGGAAAATCTACACCAATAAAACAAAATAGAACTAAGAACATGCATTAATTAGCCAATTACAGATTTTCACGAATAGATTTTATAGAAATGTGTGAACAATGTGTCATCGTTATACTTGACTTATTTTTTTACCAAGAATTTAAAAAGAGAAAATGATAATAAATAGTGAAAAATAAACAGTAAAAGATGACCTGATTAACGAAAAAAATCCAGGCTCAGCTGCCTTTTAGCAGATACTAAATTAGTGGAAAATACGTCAAAGTCATGTAGTGTACAGACTTGGTTAAAGTTAAACCCTTAGTTAAGGAAATTACGGATCACAAGATCCCTTATAAAACCCACGTACATACGTGTAGTGTGCATGAGTGTGGAGTGCAGTGTTATGTTAGTACATGTGTCACTGTATGACATTGGTGGCGGGTACAGAAGCAGCTCAAATTGGGGATCAGAACCGGCCGGACGAACATATTTGGATCAGAATTAGTAAAGTAACATCAACTATATTATTTACATAGGCTTAACATTGGATCGATGCGTTCGCTGGTAGGTTGTATAATATCTGCTTCACATTTTCATTACCTTGAAAAATATATAGGCCGTGGTATATTTCACGAGTCAGTAACGTCGACTGCAAACAGACATTTCGGCTTATGACAATACTATGAATAATAGACGACCGTGAACTCATTCCCAAAGGGGTACGCGTATATTTTACTAATAAAATGTTTATCAGTCAATAAAAATGTAACGTCCGTTGGTAAGCGTTTAATTTTAGAAATATAATTTTGGTTTTTTTTAATGAACGTTATAACTTATTGCTAAAATAGGAATTTTGAAATCTGAAAGTGCTTTTTTATGGCGTTTTCTTATGAATTTGTACCCACAGATAATCAAAAAAATATATTATCTTTGCCATAAATAATTATTCGTACGATGGATTTGTCTATCTGTTGTCTTGTTCATTACGAGTTTTTAGTTTAATAAATTCGTGGCAATTATAAAAAAAGTATTTATATACATTTTAAGTATTCATATTTTTATTACGTAATAATAATAACATTAATTGCAAGAAATAATCTTCTCATCTGTTATCTGTAGTCTGTAGTCTTGATTTTCAAAAGAATTAAAATGTGCTAATGACTAAATAGTTTCTCGTTTTTTTACACGTTATAGGCTCAGTGGTTTGACCACAATCTCACCTGATGTTAAGTGACAATGTGATCCAGGATGGTAAATACACTAAGTCTAGGTACTGGTTCTCAAGTGATGCTGCCGGAACACACATATTGGTATTTGGCGACAGGTTTTCAAACTTGAGGGTGGTAGCTACTCAAATGGGTATCATTAGAAAATGCAATATCTGTGTTCTGCGATATTTCAATTATGTATTTAACCTAAATAAAGTAAGTCAGTAATATTTAGTTTGATAAAGCAAATTCAATAATGAAGTATCGTAATTTATGAGATGAAATCAACAGAATTATTTTGAGTAAAATGGGGTACTTTTAACTATATCATACTGGTTAAGACCCGAAACTTTGTTTACATAAAATAATTCTTTGTAATAATAAATCTATTTATCCTCTCTCTATATAAGGAAAATTGGAGTCCTCTGACGCAAAATCATCTCAAAACTACTGAACATATCGGGATGGAACTACTGCCATTCGACGCAGAACTTTTCGTAAATGGTTATTTATTGTTGCGATTCTATCGACCTATTCTTATTTTATTTGCGATTTACATTTTTTCCGCGTTATTAAAAACAAAAGACTCAGTTTTCTTTATTCATTTGTTTGTTAGGTACGCTTTGAAGAGAACATATAAAACGCGAGCGGAGCCGCGGGCACAAAGCTAGTAATATAAAAGACGGATTGACGATCGCAGTATGTGTTTGTGGTGCTATTAGCCTTAGCCTTATTAATATTTAAATTAAATATTTATTTTTCGTCTTCCATAATATCCCTTGTCGCAGCAGTAAATTGAATTTTTCAATTTCTCGGAGAGCTTTAAAGCCTTGCAGTTTTATTTCGCTCTCCTTTTGCTGGGAAATTACGTAATAATAATCTGAGAGTAAAAAGTCTAAGCGACTTTCAGGTCGCTCTGCGAAGCCGATGTGATTAGAAATGAAGTCGGCTTCTTCCGGGAATATACTAAGAAATATTTGTATTCTTAGCGATTGGACTTACATTTCTAGTTTATTGTATAGATTTTAGGAAAATTAATGTTTTATTGCGTACTGTTGGGATATTGCAATAGGAATTTTCGACGATTTTCTTAAAATAACACTTAAGAAACGGAGCCTTCAAAGAACTGATCTTTTTAATGCATACATACACAAGCTCACCCTGTATCCCTGAAGGGTTAGGCAGAGGTGAAATAGCGAACTACACCACCCACATTTCACCGGGCTTAGTTCCGTCCCAGATGTGACAGGGAGCGAGCCTGTCGCCATATCGGGCACAAACTGCCTCGGTGGCGCAGTGGTATTACAGTGCGACTGCCGTTCTGAAGTCTCAGGTTCGATCCCCGGGTCGGGTTAAGTGGTTTGGCTTTTCTACTCAGTATCATCCCGGAGTTTGGAATTTGTGCCCGATCTTTTTCATTTGTAAAATTATTTAGTTAGAAGTTAAATGAAACTGTTCTAACCGAACACTCGTCATTAGAAAACTATAGGATCGATTTTAATGTCATTTTAAATGGACACAGCAGTTAATTTTAATGAGCATAGATTTTTAGTACATTTTTTTAATACCTTAATCTTGACCTTGTAAATAGACCCTTATCCGCTTCACCTCAGCTTTATAGTAAACGCTTACGGTTCTCATTTCAAAAACGGTAACTAGCAGAAGGATACCATAATAAATATGGTGAATGTAATATACCATAACAAATCGATTATAACTTTATGCATATTTGTCAAATTTATATATACTGTATACTCTCGGCCTTTCACCACAGTATCGCCTTATATTAAGAAGGTTAGAATGGTAAATACACTAAACCTAAAGGAACTGTCTTTGAAGTGATGCTGCCGAAATACCTGTAGGTTTTCAAATTTGAAGGTGGTAAGCTAATTAACTAGGAAAAGGTGAACGCAGTGATGAAGTCATAATACAGTTGTACTCGCTTTGGTAGCTACCACCGTTGAGTTTAAAAATCTGTTACCGAACATTTGTACGTGTGTTTCATTAATATAACTTGAGAGTCAGTAACCTCTCGGTTTAGTTGAATCAATGAAAAAGCTGCATCAATTTTTTAATAGGATATTGAGAAAAAATAATATTTCACCTGATGTTAAGTGACGATGTGGTGCTCTCAACTGATGCTACCGGAATGCTCCTATTGATTGGAATTATAAGAAATAATACCATTAATTAACTATTTAGTGAAAGATAGTTAAATGATAATTATAATCAATGGAGGAGTAAATTATTATATGAACGATAGTGATGTCTGGACAAATAACATCCATCTCGGTGCTTCCGCAAATACCAGTTGTAACTAGAATTTGTATAGTTTTTATGTATATTATACGAAAGTCTGTGTTTACAGAAAAAAAGCCAGATCGAGTTTTTAACGGCTATTCTCGACATGTTTGTTTTTCGAACGGATGATAGTGTTTTTTGATGTTGATAAGTCTTCTCAGGGACTAAAAAAGAAATAAAGTGTTTTTTATTTGGATTAGTTTAAAAAAAAAGATTTTTTTATTATTTTGGCTTTTCATTCTTAGAAACTATTAGATGAGAGAATAAGAAATTACTTAACTACTATAAACACGACATTTTCATTAAAATCGGTTCAGGAATCGAATCTTCTTTGTTTAAAGCAGTGTTGTAGATCATACAGCTATCTTCAACGCTGCAATCGCTGACTTAATGATTAGAATCGCTTCTAATAATGGAAGCTGTCACAGTCACCTGTTTCACTAACAGACACTTCGATTGTATCATCTACGTAGGTTTAACTTTTGTTGCCTGTTAAGAGATTTTACATTTTTAGTGTTTAATATAAAGTTTTGTTTTAAAAAACTCAATTATTATAAAGTATACTACTGTTATTTTAGCAAGATAGTATTAACAAAGTCGAACATCGAAAATGTCCCAGATAGAAGTATTCAAGGCTTTTGATTCGGACCTCCCTTATCTTATTTCAATAGAGCACAATATTATTTAAAAATAAACTGTTAAGGTTTAATTTATGTTAACTTTAAATGTTTCATTTATTTATTATATATCTCTTAGAATAATGCCATGCGACTAACAAATTTTCAAGTACTATTTGTGTAAATAAACTTATAGAGGTATTTCGTAGAGCGCGCATCGCGTAAAAAATACTGCATAGGTGTTGATATATATTTTACTATTAAAAAAAATACTATATCTTCATTAGATATATTGTTAAGATAATGAACACGGTAGCAAGGCCGAAAAAAGAGCGCACACCATGGCCTCGATCCTCGTAAATGGTTTTAAAAAGTCCGAGAAACGTCCGCGATTAATCGTGGACGAGGCTCTTATGAATCATTTCGGGGCTATGCTGACCGACGCCTGGCTGGCGGGAGCAAACGAAATCCTCCTCATTGGGGACTTCAATCAGCTGCCCTACATCGACCGAGAGAACCTCTTCGAGATGTCTTACTGCCGACCAACTGCAGTCGCCGGTATCACAAAACAACTTCTCTGCACTCACAGGAACCCGATGGATGTGGCCTATGCATTCAGCGAGGTCTATGACGGTATATACTCATCCAAACCGATAGTGAGGTCCCTGAGACTCGAGGGTTACTCGGGAGCGCAGATACCCCCACACCCCACCGATACTCTCTACCTAGTACATACTCAGGTAGAGAAGAAAGCCCTATAAACAAGGGCTACGCAACAGGGGAGGGGTCGCGAGTCCTGACGATCCACGAGTCGCAGGGATTGACATTCAAATCGGTGGTGATCCTGGTCTGGAAGACCAAGGGGAGAAAGCTACAGATCCACGATAATGTATCCCAAGCTATTGTGGCCATATCGAGACCTGTGTCTATTATACCGACGTGGCCAACGACGCAATAGGCCGCTTCATCCACCAAGCGGTGAGCGCACCGGCGAAGAACATAGCGGATTATAATTTCAAGATGGCCATAAAACATGGAGACCAAAAGGTCATACAAGCAATAATTGCCTAAACCCAAACTATGAGGTAACTATGCAGACACGGACCTAGTTCTGCTTGGCTTGTTACGAACTTTAATAAAAAAAATTGAAGTAATAATTAAGTAAGTAATTAATTATTAATAACAAAATAAGTGTCTACAAAATAATTTAACATATAGATATAGAAAATTTAGATGTAAAATAGAAGTAGATTTAAGTTCACATAAATTAATTGTGCAAGAAGGTTACTAACTGCATAGCTGCTTGAAATATAATAGGCAATTTTTACGACGAAAGTCGAATTAAACCTCCAATATAAAAAAAGGTGTGGACCCAGAGTCTACAGAATGTTTAATTTTAATAAAAAAACAAATAAATAAAATAATGAACAACACAGGTGAAGTCGTGGGTATCAGCTTGTAATAATAAACAAAAAGTTAAATACTTTTTGTTATCTGTTTATTACCACCGATTTTTTATGAACAATTTTATTTGACCAATTTAGTTTATTAGCAAACAAACAGATTTTTCCTCTAATTATTGAAAATAACGATTTTGATCGAATTTATACCACTAGTAATAATAAATAATAAACTGCAATTGAAATCAATATTATATAGGTCGAGTGTATTCAGACTGAACTGTGAAGTTGGACGGCTTGTAATATGCTCGAGGTCTGTATTGTTTAATGTTCGCATTGTTTCATGATAGTATACCGATTCAAAATTAATCGATCCAGGTCACTTTCAACATGTATTGGAAATATTCTTACTCTAGAATCATAATAGATTCGTGTATTTATTGCCACGGCAAAAGACATATCTATCCACCTTAGTCAAAGACTTGGTCTTCCCCAAAGATAAGGGGGGAATTGCCATAATCACCACGCTTGGCAGGCAGTTTGGCGATCACAGTAGGTGTTTGTGGTCCTCAGAGTATGCTGCTGCCCATCCCCTGGTGCATCCTTTAGTCGCCTTTTACGGCACTCACGGGTAGATATGGGGTAGTACTATTCTTAAGCCGACACCACACACGGAATTTGAATCAAAAGACATGTGTAATCTACAATTAACGTCATATAAATTTAAACTCAAAAATTCATGAGATGAAAGCAAATTCGATTAGCTATTTTTAGTATTCTCCAAATATTCTCAAAATATTTAAATAATGTAAGTCTATAACAGTAGGATCGTCGAGTACTCAATTAACTGTAGTTTAATGTTTAACAGAAAATGTTTTGTATATAATACACGTAATTACTTAAAAGCGGATTTTACTCAACATTTCATATTTTTATATAATAAATATTGACCATTACGAGGCGTAGCATTAGTTCTATGTAATGAATATAGTAGTAGAGAGAAGTAGGTATCCGTACACGCTATAAACCGTAGCGTGGACACATGACTCTGCTACAAAATATGAAAGTAGCTACATATCATACAAAATGTAGCGGTAGTAGTTGCGGTCTTCGCTACGATGTGTTGCAGTAGCTACAATTTTCTGCTACGATGCTGCGTAGTAACTACACCAATATGCTATGATACGTAGCATAGGCTAATCGTATCTGCTACGATGCGTAACAGTTAATTACACATCTTTGCTACGTAACGTATCTCATAGGAGAATACACGTATTAAATACAATTTTTAGTCGCATCATACTAATGCTCTTATATTAATTTTATTTACAGTATTGGCAGGATATCTGGTATATGGTATATATACATATTCGTAACAACTACGATTTGAAAGTGATTATAAATGAAACAATAAGATAATTACATAAATCCATTGAAACGGTAATATGAAACCCGGAAACACTATAAAATCATAAGTCGAGTCAAGAATAAACCCGCGTAAGAAGATCTGGTATTCTTTAGAAGAGTCTTGAACGTTCTCTTATTTCTAACAATGGATCTCAAGCGTCAAGGATCACTTTCGGGTTTAAAAATAAATTAAAGGAAAGCCACCGTAAAATATTAATGAAAAAAAAACCGCAAACGAAAGGAAAATTAAGCTCTCTTGAAAATGGAAAGCCGTGAATGATCCACTTCCCAGGTGTGCTCTAATTGGTGGGTATTCACTCATTTTGATTGAGGTTATATACGAGATACGTAGTCGAAATTTAACAGTAGTTTAATTTTTAATAGATAAATTTTCAGCAGATCCGTTATATATTTATCTGCAGTTTATGGTCTAATATTTTAATACTAATTAAATTCTCTTAATTTATTTTATTGTTCTATTATTTTTTTAACGGTTAAAAAGAGTTTCTCTGTGTATAAATTAACAAGCTATGCTAGCCACAATTATTATTATTTACTATATTATCGTGTTTAATTTATAGAACAGTGTTTAATAATTGGTTTTTAATAATTACAATTTATTTATTTTTTAGTGGAATTAACATTCTAATTATTTTGCTAGCAATAATAATAACATTACACCTGTTCACATTTACTTTATAATTTGACAAATCTTTAAATGTGATTACTTATAATTAGTAATAGGTTATTATTGTTTACATATTATGAAAAAAAATATATATGGCTTAGTGCTTTGACTACTATCTTACCTGATGTT
The DNA here is from genome assembly GCA_014132275.2 of Samia ricini. Classification (NCBI taxonomy): domain Eukaryota; kingdom Metazoa; phylum Arthropoda; class Insecta; order Lepidoptera; family Saturniidae; genus Samia; species Samia ricini. The sequence continues at coordinate 23,466,814 of AP028161.1, forward strand.
AAGTGCCGATGTGGTCCGAGATGGTAAACACACTAAGCCTAGATGTACTGAAGCGAACTTGCCGGAACACACCAGTTGGTATTTGGCGACCGGTTTTCTAACTTGAGGGTGGTAGCTACCCACCCAGTCAGGCATTATGAGTGGTTTCCTCCGGATTTTTTCCTCTACCGAAAGCTCATACTGATAGGTGTTACTGATAGGTCTATATGGATGATGAGTTGGAATAGGTGGGTGGGTGGATCCGCGTCCATTGTCGTCAAACCCGATCGTACTACCATCTAAACCATCATCGTTTTAAATAAAATAGTATTAAAAGTAACTTTTCTGTTAACCCCTTGAGCACTAACCTGGCGTTTACGCCAGCTTTCCATTGTTTTCCTATTGTCTCATTTTTATGGGTAATCGACATATTAATCAACTATGATTATACATAAATACTAAGTAAAAAAATATTTAGTAGTCTATTAGTCATTGTTTGTTCGTACGTTATAGTTGTCGTAACTTTTATTTAAATTGATTAATGTAATAAAAGTTTAATAAATCTGATTTATGAATGACTTACAAATCATCCGAATTTGCTTACCGGTTCTTGAATTAGACCCTTTATTATGTACGTACATATGTATAGTATTGTCGAATAGTTTTATTTTATTACATTCCTAGATCCACTCCAGCAATATCAGATATGTAAAAATTAAATATTGCAATTAATTAAAAAAAAAAAACACTTCTTTTACTTACTGTATTTTACTTTGCTATTTCCTATGAATCAACGAGAAACCGGTTTCAACGATGACGCATTTACATTTCAATTTTAATCGATGACTTCGAACAATCGAGCTACTTCAAACGGCCCCTAAATTAATTGCTGATATTCGTAAGTTTATTTGATTTTTGTAGATATCAATAAATTTATCTATATTTTATATGTGTATACTTCTGTATAATGCTTTGTGTAATATAGTAGTTAATAATCATTCGTAAGAATAGCTTTTTTCCAATTTAACTTTGCGTAAGAATTAAAAAAAAACTATATTACCCACTTTCCAATTATAAAAAAATATATTTACATAGTATTTTTTTATTTAAAAAATATACAATTATGGCAAGAATTAAAAACTTTTCTTGTATTTATTGTTCATTTATGACTTAAAAATTGCTTATTTTCTATAAGATATGTCAATCAATAATTTTCGTATTAATAAACTTCTACTTTTATGCTTCTAGAGTAATGGCAACAGTGTGTAGTTATAAACAATTTCTGCCAATTCTATGCGTATATAATTCTATCGCATTTTTTAGTTTTTATTCAAAACACATAGGTAAGACGGCAGCTATTTTGCTTAAATTATGTAGGTAGTGTTTGTTTTAAGAATACCTTTGCCGTGTTATTATTCCCAGTGCACTTCATTTGCGTTCAATAGATAAACTGTATGGAGTAAAATGCCACCAGAAATACGTAATATAGGATCAAATAATACAATGTAGTAAATAAAATATAAAACTACTGCATCACAGACTTAGGTCCCGCTACAAACATTCACTCAAATCTTTAGTAAACACTTCTCAGTCTTCATTCTGTTCTTACTATGTTACCATAGTTTTTAAAAAAAAAATTTGTAGTTCAAATATTATTAAGTGAAACTACACTATCTTGTAATCGGTTTAAAAATAAAGTTAAATAATAAAAGTGAAGGTGTCGTATCGCTTTACCGACCGGCTGTTGCATGGCGTTCGCGCTTAACCACATGGGAGTCGTTATGACGTGAATGCAGAGGTTACGTTAACTAGCGCGGAGGGTAGCAGAGCGATTTTGAGTAAAACAAATGTAACTTATTCTTTAAATCTATTAGTTTTAAGTTTTCGAACAAAGAGTATAAATTACAGATAATCAATAGATATATGTAAGTACACTGGCTTAGACTCGGGACTGGCAAGTACCGACAGTATAAATAACTAGGCATATAATTCGCTATGTTTAGTATACTTCTAACAGTATAAATATTTTACTAACATAATACACTAATGCTTTTAGTAAATTATATATAGGTGATATTTTCCTTGATTTAATGGTTATTATACTAATTAGGGCGAAGAGAAATCTAATAGACCAAAGGTCATAGAAATCGGTTGAGCCGTTTTTGAGTTTATAAATAGTGTAACTAACCTGACTTTCTTTATACCTGCTAGATAGAAAATAGGACAAAATAAATATAAAATATTTTGAAGGCTTAAAATAGTTGAGAATATTAATTATAAGGAAGTCAATTCCATTTAAACTTTACATTTTTTTTCTAAATTCGTTAGTGTGCGCGACTTATTTCGTATATGTCTTTGATATAATATAGTTCATAGGAATCTGCATGTCTGGCTACACTAAACTAGGTAGTTGGTTACTTGTTATGCTTAACTCGTGTCAAATCTTATGTTAATCCGAAAACTACAATTAAAGTGTATGTCTAAAAGATGCGTAAAAATTATGATGTTATCAGTTTGTCCCATATTCCTGATTTTTTTTCCTTAATTATGTAGTATTTTTTATTGGAAAAACTATTATTGAATCATAACATAATAAATAAAATATAAAATGAACAACTCATTTATATTTAGTTTTTACAATTTTTTTATTCTTTTTCGCTTTAAAAGATACGCGAATTGAGTTTAAACCTTTCTTAAGTTATAAACTTAAAAGGAAACGGTATTTTTTTAATATAAATAAATCAGGTTACCTATATTAGACAAGAATCGCATAATAACAGACGTTCTCTGTGGAACGTATAAAATAGTTAACGAAGCTAATAATGTCCGTAGTAACATTTAAGCTTCGTTGCACACTTGTTTTCATTGCTATACGTAACTATAGTAACTTTAGATAGTCGTATGTTAGAAGTGTATTCCTTTTGTTAACTTAATAAAGTGTTAAAGTCTAGTAACTCTAAAATAAAAAATCATTGATTGATTCAATCAAAAGACATCTACTACTGGACATAGGTCTCCCCCAAAAATACCCCCCGCATTACCGTAGTCGCCATGCTTGGGAGGCGGCAGTAGGTGTTGTGGTTTCAGAAGATGCTGCTGCGCATTCCCTTGTTTATCCCTTAGTCGCCTTTTACGACAACCACGGGAAGATATGGGGATGGCACTATTCTTAGACGGAACCAGTTGTCATTAAAAAAAAACATGTTTCCATAAAATGAATTGATTTCGCGTTACATAAAAAGTGGGCTGTAATGTTCGTTGTATTATATAGATACTAGTGCTCGCCTGTGACCGAAATTCGACCATAACTCATTAAAGTATATGGTTTCTATTACAAAAGAGCAATAATGAATTTTAAAAATGTTCACAATGTTATTCGCATTTTCTTGTCAATTGCTTAAAGTAATACCTTCTTAAAAGTAAACATTTTGCTTACGCGCTTAATAAATGTCAAGTATGACAATGACACGTGATTAATAATGCATTGGTAATCGCGTGTGTGTGTAATGTTTTTTTTTCTGATTTAATGTATTTGTTATGCATAATTAAAAAAAAATATTATTATAGCATTTTGCACACTTCTCTATATAAATTTTAAGTATGTAAAATTTCTTACTATTCCGTCCGCGTAATTTTCGTCAAAAAGGGGTACAAAGTTTTTGCTTCACGTATTAATATATAGATGACACTAATATGAGACTAATATTATGGTTTATATTTTCAAACATCGGTATATTTATAAATTAGTACCTATTATCACTTTAATATTTATATCAAGTTAATATTTTTAATAATTACTTTTTACAATTATGTAGAATTCAACATACGCAAGAGGTATACATTACATTGTAAGATTTAATATTTATGTGTACTGCTTATGCAGCTGCATTCTATAGAAGCGGCTACTTACAGTTTTCTTACAATAATTGCAACAGTGGGCCACCAAAATTGCAAGGCACCAGCTGTTATATGGAATTTCGGGTTATTGTCATTGTGTGATATTGATTTAATAAGCATCAATATTGTAAAAATTGTAATTTTTACGCTGCTTGAACGCGCCTTGTATAAGTAAACAAAATAATTTAATATCGGTATTCGAAATTTAAATTTAAATATTTAATAGTTTCTATTAACTCGCTGAGCTACGTTCATGTGTTCGCAACCCAATTAATGCAGGGGTACCATCGAACTGGTCGCGTAATTGACAGCAAAGTTGGATAGTGAAGCCCGAGCCTTATTAGGCTATGCCCAGACAGTCGACCTATTCATAATATTTTCCATCAAAACGTAATGAGGTTTGAATAGTTTATTTTGATAACTCAATAGCCCATTAAGTATCCATGTAAGCATGACCTTTCGGTGAAGGAAAACATATTGATAAAACTAAAACAAGGTGGTAGAGCTGGGCTAGCGACCACCCTTAAGTTTGAAATCCGTTTCCAAGACATGTAGGTACATGTGTGTTTAGGCAGCATCATTTCAAAGCCATTACTTTTAGGCTTACCGTGCTTGTCATCTTGAACCACATCGTCACCAATTAACTTCAGATTGTGAGAAAGCAGAACGTGATAATCAAAAAAAGGATATTTTGTGTAACATAACATACCTATTAACATATACTTTGTTGCATAATAATAAATACTCTTTACATATCTCACTTGTTTGCGGCAGTTGATTGAGATGTTAAAGAATTTAAAATTCCCCATTATTTCATTGATTTGTATAATCTTATCTGCCACATCACGGAAGTATTCGATGATACGTTTCGAATAGTTATTGGCAAGAGTCAAAACCGATGGCTCAGCAGAAATCGCTTCCCAGCAACAAGATCCATCCAGACGCCGGTGCTGTGATTGGTTGAACACTCGTTAATAGATTGTCCGCAGTCGATACTTACTATTGACGTGATTGATGATCCGGGCAACTGTTGATTCTGTGTTCTTCACACGTTTAGATGTGAATACGATTTGTTAAAACGTTTTTGTATATCATAATCAATCACAAATGATCGTATCATGTTATTTATATTTATAAAGGACCTTATTACAATTAGTGTTGTTTTATTTTTATTTGTCACATCGTTTAGCAGTAATCATTTGAATTATAGTATTCGGTAAGTATCATAACTTAATTTTGGGATACAATAAAACAAATATTTCGAGACGAATTTCAAGGTAATAATTGGATAAAAAATCTCAAAGAGGTATTGTGGCGTGGTGATTTAATTTAAGGGAAAAAATAGAGGATGGGCAGTACTATCCTCTGAGTACCACAAAACCCTGACTGCGATCGTCAACCCGACTGCTAAGCGTGCCGATTATGGCAACTCCCCCCTTATTGGGGGAGACCTATGTCCAACAGTGGACGCCTTATGTTTGAATGCATAGATGGATGACACAATTAGTATTATTATATAAAAATGCAACACGACTAATATAAAACGTGTAATTTACAAAATTTTGCATGTTTGTGTTTACGTAAATCAAAATGATTGTGCATATAATTGTTTTTAAAATGTATTTACAGTCCTCGTGGAGTGTGAATAATAGAACCTCTTTTTAAGCGTTCTCTTTCAACAAAAATATTTATTTTATAATTTTAGCCATATGATGTTCACAAATTGTGAATAGGTAAAGACGCGTTATTTTAGAAGAAAAATTGCAAGTATGTAATAATAGCCACTTAAAACGAATAAGAGGAATTGTTTTAAAACGAAAACAAAAAGTAATTACATCTAGACACAGCCAAGTACGGGCCAGTAGCCAATGTTATAAGTTGGTTAAATATAAATGTTATAGAAAATGAACAGTGAATTTAATGATAAAACAATAATTAATGGAATTTGTATATCTTGCTTTTAATTCTTAAATTCGTTATGTGCAATAATAAAATTGTGATCATTAAAACCTCATTTGACTTTTTCGGACTATTGAAAATATTTCGAATATATACGTGTAATTTACCAAACACAAGCAGTTAATAAAACGTTAGAAACCCCCCAGGTCATAGAACTCTGGCTGCCAAATAATACGGGCGTGTACAAATATTTGTCATTGATTGTCGAACATCAAACATTTTCAGGTCAAAATCGCTTTCTGCTCCTACATACGGTTGAAAGTTGTCTGACGACCGATTTTACAGAAGAGATAGCGCGTGTACAATGTCTGTAGGGTTTACTGTATTAGATTTCGTATTTTGAGGACAATTTCCATTGTACTATATTTAATTATTTACTTGCATTATAAACATTATTTATCAGCACTTAATTTTATGTATAGTAATCTGCAGTATATTTAGTCATCGTCATACATTCCCAATTTTTTGGTATTTGGAATTGGCGTGGTATGTTTTCTTTATCCACACATTTCTGTCAGCCACCATGTCCTCATTTACCCGTTTTGCACATACACTCTCCATCTTTTCTTTGGCCGTCCTCTCCTCCCCCATTCATAAAGCTCCATAGTCATAACTTTTTTCTTCACATGCATTTCATACATCTCAAACTCTCTCTAACAAACTCATTCCTGCCCTGACTATTCTTGTCATGGCACACATCCATCTGATCATTCGCATCTTTGTTGCTTGCAGTCGTTTCTCATGCAACTTCTTACTAGCCCAACACAGTATGATAGGCCCTATAATGAACTCATATGTTCTGGCTTACAACTTAACGGACATTCCACTGTTGCAAGTTGTGGCTGATACCTATCCTTGCTTCATCCAACCTGAGTTATATACAGTACTTTTAGTGCAGTATCTTTAGTAAGAATTTAAATTAAGATATTATGTATTATCATTGACCTTACTCAGCTCATTAACGCATCATTGGCTGAGACATAATTGAGACACTACAGACATACTCAGAACCAACCCATCCACAGAAATTAGGAGTTGATAACAATGGAGCATAATCGGTTACCTGAACCTTACGATGATACCATTGCAGTTTTACACTTTCCTGATTATGCTGACGTTAAATGTTGAGTTGGAAATTTGCTTTTTTGGGGGCCATCAAGATTTAGTTCGTACTTACGATACTTAGGTGTCGTTCGAATATGATGTAAGCATAAATGTGTGGATGCTTATGTTATGCTTATTTTTGATGAATAGGGGTTTCTGAATGGTGATTACGTAAGCAATATTTACTTCGTTTATTTTTGTTCTAAATTATGCCAATGCAATAAATTATGCAATCATTGCATTAGTTACAATTTCAAATTACATTGTTCAAATTTTCAAAAATGTTAATGTTGCATACAAAACTTGGTAAAATTTCAAACTGGTCTTTTGGATAACATTTTAACAGTTGATTACCCTATTTGCACGGCAAACACAGCTGTTAACATCGAGCCTGATTGATGATTCATGATTGTTTACAAATCAGGCTAATGGAGCATAGTGTTACTTTTGGAAAAAGACATAAAATTGAATTAACATTTTTTTTGTTATCTCTGATTTTGAATCGAAAACAGTTGTGAGAATTTAGATTTAAAAAAAAAGTTTCCAAATAACAGTTGTTAAGTCACAAGTCGTAGAAGATTTCTGTGGACGACAGTTTGTTTAATATTAACCTTACAGTAGATGTAGAAATTAATGCAAGTTTTGTTTTACTCCATTGGGGATTGTGCGTATTGCTTTCCAGTTACTGTGTAATTCAAATTCTTGGCTGCATAGTCTAGTATCTTTGCCTTTTTCTTAAAAAGGATTATTCCTTTTCCATTTATATTTATTTATTATTATTCCATTTATATGGATCCAAGAAAAAAGTAGGTTTCAAATGGTGCGAAACGATAAATAATTTCAATTATAAATTTTAACGGGTATTAATTATGGAATAGTCACGTATAATTAAATATATAATGGTTTACATATTGTTATGATTTCTATGTTCCGGGACAACAAACAATAAAGATATATAAACCTATTTGATACACTATGCATATTACGTATATCGCGCATTAATAAAACGGTTGCAAGTTTTAGTATTTAATACTATTGTTTATGTGCTAGTAATGAAGTATATTGAATAACTTTGTCAACTAATTGCACACCTGTAAATCTTCATAGGGTTAATTAAGATAATTTACGTTGCGCCCGCAACAAACCCTTTACCCCTTTACGATTATAATTAAAAGGGTCCGTTAGATTAAATATTGAGCTTGTAATCACAACATGTTATCCCTGACTGACCTGTGGTTAATATGAATACATTCCTTTACTTTCGATTAATTATGTATTTATTTTGTTTTGAAGAAAAAACTTTTTAAATTTAACAGTTTTATTTGTAGGAATAATTTAGATGAATTTATTCTAGCTGTTATAATTTTCCATTCTTCGTAATTATTTTAAGAGCTGGACCGAAACAACAAATAAATGTTATTAACAACTTGGAAATGTCTTTCTCAGTAACGGAGATCTCGATAAGCACAATATTCAGTCTAGTAAAATAAAACTTGGAATGATTTCTATTTCCACTTTAAAACTTATCTGCAGTAGCGATACGAGGAGTGAGGGTCGTAGGGGTCATGACCTCCGTCCCAAATCCTACACGTGGATTTGACAAATATCTTAAGAATAGACAATTTACGATAGCTTTAAAAATCTCTAACTTTTCGTTGACAGTGCTGGCTTAGCTGTACCTAAAAAAAATACTGTCGCCCGTACAAATTCCGTAAGACTTCAGGAACAGGTATGCAGACTTTAAAGAAAATCTTGGTGTTCCTAGTTAAGAACAATGTCCTATCTCAAACTCTAATTTTTATTCTCTAAATTACTTGTTAAGCTTAAATATTGTATGGTGTATGTAAATTAATTACTAATAATATTCTCATTATTTTATAACAAAATATATACTACAAGTTCTATAAGTTCATTGATTGTATGAAAAATCGTCATGTAATTCAGTTAGCGGTTTTTGAGATTAACATAACGTGATATAAAACAGTGATTAAGTACCAAAATTGAAGATTAAAAGAAGAAATAGTTACCATTTTTATATTTTTCAAAAATGTCGATAACACTATAGATTTTACATTGTGGCAGTTTGAAAGGCGAGATTCGACTATGACGCAACGGTGAAGATTGAAACATCCACTAGAATAGAATCTATTCTGTTCAAAAATGTTCCAGGATGTTTAAGTAACCGAGTGGCAATAATATTAAAAATATTAACTTTTTCTTGTAAATTATTATCTTTTCTACCTTTAATTACAGATGCAAAGAATAAAAATATAGAAATAGGTATAATTGTCACATCTATATTCCCCTGTAATTTCTTATATTTTAAAATAAATTAATACAGTTTCATAGAATCCCTCTTCAAGTTTAAGATGTACTTAGTTCTAAGTATCGATATAATATTTTATTCTGTGAAAATAAGGTTATAATATTTTGCGTGAAGGTTTTCTAAGAACAATAAATATGGAGTGTATTCTCCTGGTGCCCGGTACATTAAAATACAATTCACTTATATTTCACACAAGTCTGTTGGAATATCATTCTGTCCACCGTAATTGAATAATAAATTGGCTGAACGAAACGCTCTATGAGCATCATACTGCTCCGTGCTTTTTGGAATATGGTCTGCTTTAATTGTTTTCAATTAAAAATACGTCGAGAGCGCTAAAATTTCAAAAATGAATAAGGAAAAATACTATGACTAGTAAAAAAAAATCAATTTATTATTTCTCAAAATCTTTCTTTTTGGAAATAAAAAAAATGTCTTTCTTTGCATTGAACTTTTATACGAATTAACCCCTTGAGCACTAATCTGGTGTTTACGCCAGTTTTCCATTGTTTTCCTATTGTCTCATTTTTATGGGTAATCGAAATATTAACCAGTTTTGAAAATATTTATGCTACTCTTTCGTGGTGAACTCGGAAGCATTCAGCCTCGTCTGGCTTTGTAAATTGTTGACTGCTTAACCGGTCAAGTTAACCTGACGTTTAGACCAGCTTTCAATTGTTTTCATATTGTCAAATTTAACTGTGTATTTGAGGGATTAAATAACTTCTAATGACATGTAGAAGTCACGTGTTACCAGGTCAGGATTGTATGCAGGATATCTAAGTTTTTCCTTTTGAAAATCCGTTTGTCTGTCTGGCCGTGTGAGAGCTGGCATTGTCTTCGTTCAAGATGATACGGTGATTTTGGTTTGTATTTACGAAGTTTGTAAATAACTTTCGACAAACATATGGTCGTGTACCAATCACTATTTACTGTACGATGATCCTCCAAAGCCTTCTAAGCACCATATGTATTAACTATCCTGAGAGTTAACGTTAGAAAATGCTGTCGAAACGACTTATTGAAGTACTGGTTAATGCCTGAAATTTCATTCACGTGATATAATTTAACCATCGTAAGTGTTGGATATACATATTTTACTCAAATAATATTTCTTGAAAAGGAGTAAGTACATGAAGAAAATGTATTATTTGAAATGCGGACGAAGAAAGTTCTGCGGCTTATAGACCTAACAACAGCGCACAGAGAGCACACGAGTGAGCAAAGAGGCTCGTTACAGAGATAATCCGAGTGGAACTGTCCTGTCTCAGCTAACACGAGTTATTATTATATATAAAATACTAGGTGTGATCGTGGCGCTGCTTGCGTTTACAAAAGTTTTGTTTGTTTAGACTAAATGCTGTTGTTCGCAAAAGCTGTAACAGTTTAACGGAACTTTTGGGGGAGCGCTTAACTTGGTAGGTAGCGTAAAGACTAAAGTTTTTTTTAAATAAAATGCACAGCACAGTGACTGCACTGGATCTGATGGTAAGTACAGTATAATCCAAAACAGCGGCGACTGACGCTGAACAGAATTCACTGCCAGACACCGCTGTCAAGCCGACCTGCTTAAATACCTCTTCACGCCTCTTTTGAAGGAACCAATACCATATGAAGAAGGGAACACGCTGAAGAAAAACGATTCCATAACCTCACAGTGCAACAAAAATAAGAGTCAGCAAAGTTTTTGGTTCTTGAAGTTACGGGTGTCGCCGTGAAACCGTGACACCAAAGTCCAGCCAAAGTGGTAAAGACCACAGTTTGGGATGCTACATGAGAAGTAAATTGTGGCGTGTAGAGTGAAGTGTTATACGTGTTTTGCTGGTGCAATATGAAGTAAGTGGAATATATGTTTGGTATTGCAACAGTTGCCATACTGACGGTTTTATATTTAATGTAACGAAATATACGCTAAAACATGACTGACCCAGTATGGTTCTCGAATTAATTCTCTTCAACTGACGAAAAAAACAGATAAAAATGAAATTTTCTTTTATAACATATAAATGAGATACTTAGACAAATAAACAGATTATTTTCGGTTACATAATATTTCATGTAACTATATTATTATTTTTTTAAATCTCTTTAATTTTTAGAATAATTTCTCGCAATAAAATGAATACAAAGATTTTTATATTTTTAATACGGTTGTTATAAATGGTTGGTGTAAAATTAAAATTTGACAATATACTTATATTTAGATTTTACAGAAGCGCTTATCAGTTATTGTCATCGTATGAGATCACGTAATTTGATTATTATATAATGATCATGAAATTAATTCGATATACCATTGAATCTTTATACACAAGAAAAGATTAAAAAAGAAATATCAAAATTTACATGAATAAAATTAAGACGAGCTGTGAGCTATTTTTAGAAGTTCTTAGATATAAGAGTAAGGGGTCTTACGGGTTAAGGGAGATGATCATTATCGTGGCTATCGGAGTGAAATTTCCCTTAGGCTCGTTTGCTGGACCGCGGCCAGGTTGAACTGATTTGAGTGGTTGTTGGCCTGTATATATGACTCAAATAGACATTTATTAATGAAGCGATTTATACCGATTCTTATTTTATTTGTCATGTTGTTTTCTCGCTCTTGTTAAACGTGTTGACTTTATTATATTGTACACGTAATTAACTGATTAGGGTTTTTATTTATTTATTTATTCAAAGAGAAAACAACAGCATTTTTGTTATAACACATAAATTAAACAGGTTACACTATTCTATAGCCTATTCTATATATTTAGTTAAATTAGAGAGCGTGCAGTCGAATCATATGATATTTTTAAATGTTATAGCTTTCTTACCACACAAATGTATTAATTGTCACTACTCTGTGGTTATATAATTGTGTATATATGTTTTGATTATTTCTACTACAGTCTCGTCAGTTATTTTTACAATAAATTCTTGTGAAATTGTAGGTACGGCTTTTACGTGCAAAAATTTGTGTAGCCCACACTCCAGGCCCCGCTCCAGCAGTTGCACAAGACGTGCTCCAATCCCCAGCTTGGGAATCTTTTTTCGCCGTTGTCAGCGCAATAAAGTGACATTGCTTGCACTAGCATCACACGCATCTTATTGCATACACATACTTGCATACTAGACGCAAGGTACATAGGTTCTGTAAGGGATCTATTTTGCTTTACATGTTTACTAACCGTTAGGTTGCTAGGGCAGATTCCGCGAAATGTTTAACACGGGTAGTAGCTCAAATCGAGGTTCGAAACGTTTTGGTGTCATTACGCTGGCTATCATTTTCAGGCTGAGTGCCTTAATAGGATATGCGAGCGCCATTTATTAGATACAAACGAAGTCCCCTGTTTCCTCTTTGGATAATAACATTACTGGAAATATTTGTATACCAAATAATATATATCCACCACCGCCATGCCCATACGTTTTGATTTTCTCCATAAATTAGTTATTGTAGAAACTAGGAGCCTAGGAAAATGAAATAACTGCTCGATTTTTGCCGTCATTATCATACGGTTTTCAAGCAAATTTGATGGATACAAAGCAGAACGTATAGGCATAGGCAGTATTTTCAATTCTGTAAATGAAACAAAAATTAAAAATCGGCTCAGTTTTGGGGGAGGAAACAGGATACTACGAAGTGATGTTTTTCGTCTATTTTGCATAGTTAAAATCAGCCCGAGTTGCAGTTGTCCCTTTCGTGTTTATAACTCGTTCTTTGGAGCACAACACGATACCAATCGCTTTCTAAAATACCTACTTTTGAAATCTGTCACCGACTGTATGTCCTCTTGAGTGCTCACCTCAAACTCCGGTGAAGCTGTCAAGCGTGTGGACAGTTAAAAAAAAGTAGTGTGGTTTAGGGACTTTGTATGCATGAAAGAGATATTTTGTCCGCGGTTTCATGTGCTTTCGCCGATCAGAACGAACGTGAACCAGATCTAAGGGGAAATAAATAACCAAATTCGACATATCGTAATATATTGAATGAGAGTGGCAATAGCTCTCAAGAGTAGAGACTAGGCACATAAGAGGGGAGGCTATAAAATAATACACAATTATTATTTTGTATCATTTTTAACGAATAATGATATTATTCTCTGTAATCTAGATTTCATATAATTGACAACAAGTAATTGGTATTGAAAAATACTAGTGCTATAATTATATATCCACTAGTTATGAATGATTGATTGGCTTCGGTGAATCAGATCGTAGTAAATAAAATGTAAGTTGTATAAAACTCTTATGATTTCGCCACACAGCGGGCAGGCTGGGACGTCAGCGCGCTTTTACTATAGAAGAGGTCGCGCACAGCTCGCGCTCGACTTGCGTTGACGCGATGTCTTCTATAGAAACATCACGGTGGCGTCCCGAACAGCTCACTGAGTTGCGAAACCATTATACTTCTATCAACTCGTAAGTGAATGTTTAATGCTAATCTATACAGATAAATAAAATTGAAATGTCTGTTTGCAATATCAAATAACAGCTTTTTACTAAATACATATGACCTACGTAATACATACGGTACTTTTACCAAAAACAAAATTTTTATAATGTCTTTGGGTCTGTTTGTTCTGGGCCGATTTTTATAGGACTTTTCTTGTAAATAACTGAAGTTACAAGGCGTGAATTTTGCTAATTTATTTTTGAAAAGTAATCAAGGTAACGCGTAAAAAAATTAAAAGTCAAAAAATTTTGATGAAAGTCCTATCCAATGGACAGTTTTACTGGCAAGTGCTTGAATTTGTAAAAAAAATCAAAGGCATATTATTTAGGACCTGTAGAAAAAATATGTCTTTTTCAATGATCGTTTAAAAAGTATATTACGCAGTAAAGAATTGTTCGGAAAAGAAACTATGATACGCGAGCGAAGCAATGTGAATAGCTAGTGTACATATAAAACAATCAAGCAGACAAATCGAAACATTTACGTCCGGTAAACAGCAATGCGCTCGTGTATTCGCATTTTATAAACAAAAGTGAAAAGCTTTTGAAAGCGTTTGGTCGTATCTCTCAAATTCCCGTTTTTGATAATCTCTTTGATTATCCTCCACAGGTAGAGTGAGTGTTCAATGCAGTTTGTTAAAGAATAAATTGATTCGTCTAAAAGTTCGCGCTGCACTGTACAAAAAAAATCATTTCGCTTTTTTGCCACGGCCTCGCTGTTCCAATGAGAGAATCGCCCAATAATAAATCAAGTTAAAATCTGAAGTGCTAACGAATTTCAAATTGAAATAGCTTTAGTACTATCGAGTCCAGTGTAATTAAAATTTTTAGGTGGAGGTAATGTAATATTAGTTTATCATTAAGTTTTAATGAATAAACTTCTTTATTTTTCTTTAGAGAAAGACTGTGGAAGTTATTTTTTTCAATTGTTGTAATCAAAAGAAATAAAAAATTTATCAAAAATAAAATAATTAATAGTCATCCATTCATTCAACCGAAAGACGTCCATTGCAGGACGAGGACGACCGGGTCTTGCGTCACCCGCATCCAGCGAATTCCCGCGACCTTCACCAATAATAATAGCAAATAAAAATATTATTAAAATTCAATCTATTTTTTATGTATATTTATTTCCTTATAATAATTATTAGTCACTTGTCTAATGTAAGAAAGTTTTGTACCTAATGTTTTAAAATAATTATAATATAATACTTCTATATTGAAATTAATTTTAACGTTCTAAGAATTTTTACAGGTGATCAACTTTTTCTTCAAGCGTATTATCAAAGATATTTGTGAAGAAGCGTAGGAAGTTTTACAAAAACTAAGATTGATTTTTCGTTGAATATCAACAAAAAAAATCAACAAATTCTTTATTCTATTTCGGCCGTAAGAAGGCGCTTATAAACATTAAAACGCTACCACCGGTTCGGAAAACAACCCAGTCGAGAAGGGAGTTTATGTATAAATTATAGTATTAACCAATGTAAGTGGAACCACAGAAAGGTGTGTAAATTTCAGACATTATTATCGTTCATGTAATTATCCAACCTGTAATAACCTTTTGAAATTAAGACTTGCTTGAAATAGTGCTTGAACTTATTGTCAGGTAAATCGGTAATGTTCTTTGGGATTTTATTGGAAACCGAATACTATTATCTATAAAGCTTTTATTACTTACTTAGCCTAAAGCGTATGACAGCCAATTTACCTTTATTTTTAATATTAAAATGATGACAATTATAATTAGTAGATTGATAGAATTGAAACTATTATATATTTCTACTTTTTGCATTTTTACCTTTTTCAAAGATTTATTAAGCATTTATTTATTGCAAAGGAACTATGCTTTTTAGAAAGAAAATACGAATTATTAATGTTTATTTATTAATATAATTTTTATGGTTCTATTTTCTGTACTAAACAAATTACAAATTATATGATATGTGTACGTATTTTCATCTGAGAAGTTCAAAATATTCTTAATCGAGGCTAAAGATTACTTTTCAATTTAATCTCATTTATACTTAATATCAGGTAATCAAAGCTTACGGACCCTTTTGCCGTGCTGCCGATAAATATTTTAAACATGACTGAAGTGAAATGTTAAAAAAAAATTGAAACAATCCTAACGGCTTGTATTACACTTCCGGCTTGGACGCTTGCCAATTCGGCTCATAGTTTAAGTGTCTTTCGGAATCCGTGAAATCTTATACACGATAGGCTTAAATGCCTGTCATTTTTATGATTGTAATAAGTTATTATGTATCGATAATGTCTTTATCGTGTATTAATTCTTAACTTTAGATCTTAACAGTAGACGGTGCCTTTTGATGACTACCTTTGATTTTAAAAGTTTAGAATATCCGTCAAATGACCTGTCGTCCTAGTAAAGTATAAGAAATTATATTTCTTATAAAATCGGGCGTCCGGGTACGCGCCGCCATCTTTTCATCCGTGCTTACTTCAAGGCTCCCTTCGGAGGTTTCTGCATCCACTACCAGTGTGATACAGTGACATGCATTAGCATAACTCGTATTCAAATTAATGCTTTTGTGTGAGTGATATTATTATCAATTAACTCTAATATTTTTTACAATTGTCTATTGGAAATTCTCTTTTAAATATTTTTTTTTTTAAATCAATTTTTTTAATATTAACTCTAGCGTAACGTATTTGATTATGTAATGTTTTGTAGTTCTATGTACTGTCTCATGTTTGGTTTGTAAAATTAAATAAATAAATAAACTGCATGTACTCTGTAAGGGACCTTAAGATACATGGTTTCCCTTATACATTGCAGGTTTGGCGCGAGGTAACTTTCGTGGAATTCACACCTCTTGCGCTAGCTCCCTCGGCTAAGACCCTTTCGGTCAATAGTATTTTGTCAGTTCGAAAATCCCTCATATATCTCACGGCTTTACACCAACTGAATTTAGATTATAAATACTTCTGCCGCCATTAATTGTTCTTTTTTTACGATACAATTTCCCTCCTAGTTTTACCTGATGTGGCGAGTGCCGATGCACCCAAATATTGCAAGAAGCCTATAAGAACTGGCTCTCAATTTATTGTAATTGATAACGTCTTATTTATCGCAAAAATAATTTCGAACGTAGTTCCAAAGCTTAGCAGATTCATACAAACAGAATGCCGAAATTTATAGTATTAGTATAAATAATAAAAAATAAACAGTTTATAATAAATTTCACCCGTGTTTTTTTTAGTAACGTTGAAGAATATAGGTTGTCTATTATAATATAAATGTCTGAATTTCGCGCGAGCAAAGTCGTGGGCACAGCTAGTTCAATAATAAAATGAATATCTATCTTTTAAAACGCATTAGCGTTTACCAACCATTAGGTGGGCAGTAGTTTGAATTAATACAAAGTGATCCGTAATGACGTCATTTGTTTAAAGAAACACAAGCCTACGTCCCGGTTGACATTTCTAGCGGCACGAAACCTTTAGTGTAAGTGTTAAAACAAATGATTGTTCATAATTTTCTGGTTTACTTATATTGATTACCTTTATTAGCGACTTCACCTACAATTATCTTTCATTATTATGAACGGGACGGCTTATAAGCTTCAATAGAGTTAAGAGAGTCTTCTTAACCTATGTTTGCTGATAAGGGAAACGAGAGCCAGCGTGTCTGAATGATGATTAATGATTGCGCGTCACAACGTGCGGGATGGGACGCCAGCGCGCTTTTACTATAGAAGAGGTAGCGCTCGGCTTGCGTCCCGGCTCAGCCGCTATGTGGCGAAACCATTACAAAAGCAATATGTATTTACCTACTTATTAATTTTCATTTTTTATTTAATTTATGCTCATACTTACGTAATCATAAGTCAAAAACGTCCTTCACGTATTTAATGGGCAATCTCTGAACATTAATAACTGTTTCCATAAGAATTAACAAAAGAAAAAATAAATATCTCTTGTATATATATATATATATATATATATATATATATATATATATATATATATATATATATATATATATATATATATACATACGGGTGTTGCGCAAACAAGCCATTCCGAAGTAATTAAAATTAAAAAATAAAAAGTCCCCTGTTATTTAATTGGAAAAAATTACGAATGAATAGAGGAAAACCTTAATATTAAGGAATCTAATAAACGCCAAAAATTTTGTTTTTATATTTACTTTCAACTTTTCAACACCATTAAAAAAAAAACAATTATTGTTTTAAACACTACACAGATACATATGTATATATAATATATATTTAAAAGGAAAATGTGATTCGTTTGACTACTTAACATGTCGGGGATGGTATTACTACCATTCAACGAGGGATTTTTATTTCTTATAGGCGATTAATTTTTTGAACTTCATCGAGTCCTTCTCATTTTTTTTTCGATTTACTCATATGTACATTTTTCCACTAATAAAACTAAAAGACTCTCATTTTTCTTCCTTTAGTTGTTCTTTTAGGTTAGGTATCACTTTTTCAGTCACACCTAAAGAATATTTGAAACGCGGGAGGAGCCGCGGGTATCAGATAATAGTCACTAGTTATTATAAAACATTAGTATTTGTAATGTAAAGTTAATAAAAAGATATTAAGCTTAAACGTTTAGAGTTAATAAAACTTAGGTCGCATTAAACCCGTATATAAAGCGTTGGTGATACAAACGCTCGTTCTGCGGATTTAACGATGTGTCTCGTGTAGACCATTTGGTTTAACTTTCTCTCCGGTTTACTAAATTTCATTCAAATGTCCTAATTGTAAGACTATTCATAACAAATATTACTGATATACGGTTATTAAACATTCATTTCTATTAATAGCTGTTTCAAATTTATAGATTACTAGCATTGTGCCCGTGACTCGCCCCCCCCGCTTATCATATTTTTCAATCCACATAATTCTTGAAATGTAAAAATTCAAATTAAAAAATACTTTATTCTATTTAGGCTCTGAAAACAACCCAGTCATCGAGGCGAACCGGTAATAAACACTATCTGATTTTTTATTGAATGCTTTTTTATTTAGATTTTTACAACTCATAATTACAAAGTTTACTAGTAGATACACAGAGAAGGGTGTCATTTGTAAATGCAACACTTGGGTTAACTTCATAATCTGATGGTTCGTCTTGTGTGATAGGTTGTTTTCGTTGAGCTGTATTATTATTTTATAGAATAAATACATGAAGTAAGATTTAAAAAACCTTTTTTTATTTCACGTTAAATTACACTAAAATAGATAATACATTTACAGAAATAGAATTAGTTATGTTATTATTAACATAGGGGTTATAGATGACATTTTTAGAGCCTGAACCTCTCTTAGTTGAGGGTAAAGGTCTCAAATTCAAATATACTTTATATAGCTTAGGTCCTGATAAGGGGCTTATGAACGTCAAAATACTACCACCGGTTCGGAAAACAGCCCAGTCATGGAGAAGAACTGACAAAAAACTCGATCTGATTTTTTCATTTGTTATTTATAGAACTATACAACTCATAGTTACAAGCTTTATTAGCAAATCCATAGAAAAGTGTGTCATTTCCAGACACCACTATCATTCATATCATTGATTCACCCTATAAAAACCTTTGCAAATTAAAACTCGCTTGACCCGAACTTATTGTCCGGTAAGTGCTTTGAGACTTTATTGCAAAATCTAACTCTATTGCCTAGAAAACTTATTAGTTTTACAAGTTTCAAATATGGAACTGTTAATTTATGTTTATTCTTTTTATTAAAATTATGCTGATCTTTTAAAAGGTCAAGCTTGCCTAAATTTTTTACGGCCATAACATAAGTTATCGAATATCATCGTGCCATTAAAATGTTTAAAGTTAAATTATATTTCTTAGGGTAATCCTCATAAGCTATATTAATGTAGGTATAATAATATCATTTGTTAATCATTAATAAATCATTATCATTAATAAATTATAGAAATAGTTTTGTGATAACATAAATCTTTAACTGTTATTCTATTGTACCGCTTACTGCGATTTACGAACTTAAATATCGCTTATAAATAGTAATACTATAGTAGTATGAAGCTATAAAAACATAAAATAACTCTGTCACTTTTTATTATTATTTAAGTGGATCGTTTTTGTTATTTCTTTTTTTTTTCTAACTTTCACAAATAAAAATACATATAGTGATACTCTTTATTTTAAATAGAGTTTTGAAGAGAAAGTATTTTGAATCTATATATTTATATTACAATTCTAAATATTTAACTGCTATTTTCTCAAAATAGTATTGCATAAACGTACAATGTGTTTGTTTATCATCATCCAAATTCTCTTTCTTCTAGTATGTTTTCTCTTATTTTGTTGTTGTCTAGTACCTGGGTATTGTTGAACTTCTAGCGTTTATAATTTTTTTAATAATATATGACACGTAAATATTTTATGTTTAATTTTTTCATAGATTTCTATTCTATATTATTTGCAACGGATCTTTGCCAATTCGACTCGATGTCGCAAAGTTGTATCCATGCCAAGATATTTTACAGTTCCCCTAACACTTAAACAACATATTTCACGAACATATATATCAACTAATATCGGGTTGAATCTCAACAGTTTGAAAATACCAAGTCAACCGTTTAGTAGTATAATTTTTTAAAATCAAATTCTAAATAAAAAAACATATTGAAACTCCGAACCATTTCTAACACATTTATTTATTAATAAATAATATTTAATCTTAGGATTCCACTAAGTACCTAGTAAATATGATGTGAATAACACAATGAAATTTCCATGCATTCGTTGTTTCAGAATTTGCTCAAACTGCTTCGAATGTAGTCATAATCCAAACTTTTATGTTTGTGTGTACGAATTTACTTCTTCTACATTTCCCAACAGTGTTTACAAATAACATTCGATTATTTAAGAGTTAACAGTGAATCTGTGTTTACTCACCAAACACAATTCATCTTCATTCGATCTTCATTTCAAACAGATGTAATTGAATACAAGCCTCAAACGGTCTACGAAATCAAATATAAACAACGAACAAACAAAAAAAAAAACACATTTGTTATATACAAAACAATCTTTCCTTCGATTACTTTAAATCTACGTACTTTTTTCAGCGCTATGATCACAATCTAAACCTGATGTTAAGTGACGCTGTGGTCCAAGATAGAAAGCACACTAAGTCTAAAGGTACTGATTCTCAAATGATGCTCCTGAACTATAACTATTGGTCGACTTGACAACAGGTTTTAAACTCGATTGTTTGCCAAATGCCAATTGAGCCATCATCGTTTCGAATTTTAAATTGTTGTAAAGATAATTTACTAATGACGGCAAGACTAGCTTTCACACAGATTGAAAATATATGACCGCACATCGATTATGCTGTGGAAGCATCACTTCAGAGGCAATAAATCTACTTAGTGTTCTTCCCGTTTTCAATTTTCTGGTCAATTAACAGCTTAAAAAATAGCCAAAATGCTTATTGTTAATCGTTAATTGCGTATACAATTAAATTATTAATATAAAATTGCGATGATGACGCAGTGGGTAGTGCGGCCGGATTCCGCGTTGATGGACGCGGGTTCGAGCCCACCTATCCAACTCTAAAATCAACCTATGCTTTCGGGGAAGAAAAACATCGTGAGGAAACCATAGCATGGGACTAGGTCGTTTTCTAATAATGCCCGCTTGTGTAGCTACCACCCTCAAGTTTGAAAAACCTGTCGACAAACACCAATAGGTGTGTTCTGGCAGTAGCACTTAAGAACACACTCTCTAGCACACTCTAGGCGTAGTGTGTTTACTGTCCTGGATCACATCGTCACTTAACATCAGGTGAGATTGTGGTCAAAGCACTGAGCCTATACCGTCTAAAAGATCATCAAAAGATTGATAATTGGATCAATCTGATAGGTAAGACGAATTTTTAGCCATACTCCCAGGGGATGTGTTTATATTTTATGTTTGTATACCGAGGCCTAGGTATTCTCGCATAAAGTACTCGCCCACGTAAACTGTAGTTTCGTTGTGTTCTTAATAATCATTATTTCGTTTATGTAAAACATCAAGGTCAGAACTAAACGACTCATATCGCGAAAGCAAAATCGAATTTCCCATAATCGAACCCCTCACGGAATCGACGATGTCTACTTCAGCCGAAAGTGGCATGAACCTACCGGAGTTATTATTACATGGTAGGAATGGACGTGCGAAATCAGCGTACGGTGACTATTCATGTGGCGTGCAATTCGATCGTGCTTTCAAAGGCGCGGAGGAAACGTCAGAAAAATCGAATTTCCATGCCGGCAGTCGTGTTCGAGGCGGCGCGGCGCTAACAACGCGCCCTTAAGCGCCCGCGCGCGTGCCTTCGCATGCCTTTGCATCGCTTGCCCGCTGAAAAACAACATTCAAATTTAAAAGTTCAAATCGACGCGTAGTCAATTATTTCTCCCACCATAACCATACAGTGCTAAATTAGTGTTTAAAAAATAAATCGACGATTACGGGCTAATTAGGAGATTATGGGTTTGGCAACTAACATTCCGAACGCGGTTCAGCCTGTCGCCGTACCATATAAATTCGAGTTCATTTCTTTCGTTATAAGGTGACGTCATTATAGCGGTCGATTACGTCGATTCGATTAATTATCTAATAATTGAGAATGTGCAAAAGTTTAAAACTAATATTATATTTAAAACAATTGTTTTTTAGGTTTTGTTGTTTGGCTATTGTAAAGTTGCATTGTCTCAAGCATTTATTATTGTATTGTAAATTATACTAAGTAGAATTATGACCTTCATGTTTATTGATTGTTAAATATTCTAGTCGTGTTTGCGAAACCTATAGAACTAATAAGTAATCGTTGTTATGTTTAAAACTTAAACGTGAAGCTTTTTCTTTGTTTTCGTTACTAGTGAGTCGTGAAAAGGTAAACGAGATTATTCTTCCACTAAAATAGAAATTAACAAGTAATTAACTTGTTTATAAATTTTGTTTTTAAACATAATAGTGTTCGCCTTGTCGATGCAATTGTAAAAAAAAAATCATTATTGAAAAAAACTTAACTGATTTCAACACGTTTTTATTAATACGACGAAAACTCATCAATAACTGGACGAAAAATATTAAAGAAATTTGCTTGATAAATAGAGGACAAAATGTCTTCTACATCTTTGTTTGTTATAAATATGAATGCTGTTCAACAAATGCAAAAAAAAAAAAAACTTGCAATTCACTTGAAACTGACTAAAAATCATAATTAATTTCTTTGTTATATGTCTGCATTAAATCTAATTTCTAACTAGAAATAAATAATTATATCTGTATAATAATATAAACAAATATAAATAACTGTGCTAACAGTGCTTTAATCAAATATGACTCAGAATAAACTGCAAAACGTAGTCCAGGGTCTTTGCGATCAGCAATTTAGAAATACAATTTGATTAAGATAAAAATATACAGTCGAACATCGTATGACCTTAATAAATTATCACAAAGAGCAAACGTTTCGACGTCTGTATTAAGATAACATAATGTGTAGTCCTTTTTATATGTAAAAGCAATTTCTTAGAATTGGTACATCACACTTTTCCGCAGTATTTTACTAAGAAATATTTCTAGATATTATGATAATAAAATGAAATAATAACAAAAAGTATGTTCTATATGCAAAACGATTTTTTAAGAGTGATAAAATTTTTAAAAAAGTTTCACAATTTATCTAATTAATGATGAATATTAATATTAATGGTAAAGAATCTTGCAGGCCGATGCCGGCTAGTAATAGTACCACCCCATATCTTCCAGTGGGTGGCGTAAAAGACGACTAAGGGAAAAACCAGGGTATAGGCAACAGGCGTCCTTTGAGTACCACAAACACCTGACTGCGATCGCCAACCCGCCTGCGAAACGTGGCGATTATGACAATTTCCCCTTTTTTGAGGGTAACCTATGCCCAGCAGTGGACGTCTTTCGGTTGAACCAATGAAAGAATTTTAAATCCAACAATTTCATTAATATCATATTTACTAAAACGATAACTAAAAATAAAAAAAAAAGATAAATAAGAAGTATACATATATAACATCACGCCTCGCACACATAAGGCCAGGCAGAGGGTACAACATCCTTCATACGTACATACGTCTTTTGCTTCTTCTACTTTCGTAAGAGCTTACATACATGTTCTTCGGTTACGGGTAATTCTGACATGGCCTTTCCTCAAAACTTTCTTCGATCTGGTCGAGATATGTTCACTTAGACCCACCTTTACCAACTTACCCAGACACGCTCGCCATGTAAATTTGTTTCGTCAATCTTCTTTAATCCAACCTCCCTACGTACTCAAACCAATGAGAATTATAAACGATAATTAATAATAACATTATATTGTTTTCCAATGACATTTAAAAAAAGTAATAAATCACGTAGGTACATAGGTAGAATGTATTGCCATTAATGGATATTTAATGGTACGTAACGTTTAATTTGTGTACAAAGTATGTGTTATTTATTTATGCGTTATTTAGGTACCAGTAACCTGCGTTTGGGAAGTTACGCAGAATATTCTCGTCTGAAATACCGCAAGTCTTGGATAAGAGTTGCTTGCTAGTAATGACGTACGGCACTGAGACGTGGTCGCTCATAATGGGCCTAATAAGAAAGCTCAAAGTTGCTCAAAGGGCAGTGAGGAAGGCTATGCTTGGAGTTTGTTCAAAAACAGGTAGAGATAACATGCTGCATGATCGAATCAGGAGACCCGCAGAAGAGCCAAAGTAACCGACATTGCGCAAAGAATTGTTTAACTTAAGTGACAGTAGACTGGGCACATTGCTCGTAGAACCGATGCCCGATGGGGCCAACAGGTTCTGGAATGGCAGCAGCGTACTGGAAGACGCAGCATGGGTAGGCCCCCATAACGTGGGTGGCCGTTTTTTTTCGGTTGAATGGATGGATGGAATCCAAATCATGCCTGTTATTTTAATAAAGTTACCTACCTACTTGGTCGCAGAAGTTTAAAAGCACACCTGCTATTTTCATGTTTTCTTCATATAGCTGGTTTGGAGTAGTCACTCGTATGCTCCAATTATATACA
The DNA here is from genome assembly GCA_014132275.2 of Samia ricini. Classification (NCBI taxonomy): domain Eukaryota; kingdom Metazoa; phylum Arthropoda; class Insecta; order Lepidoptera; family Saturniidae; genus Samia; species Samia ricini. Next base: position 23,491,603 of record AP028161.1, read on the forward strand.
TAACTATACGTGACATGTATTATGGACTAGTCCTAATCTACACTGAAGCGTCCGGAACGGCTCCACCGATATTGTCGGTAATGTTTTCCGGCAGATAGCTGAAGTTACATGGCGCATCTTTTTTTTTTCTACGTTTATTTTTCGAATGTAATTAGGGTTACGTGTAAAAAAAAGTACATTCATAACATTGTAAACAAAAATACGATTCAATGGACAGTTTTACTGGTAAGTGTTTTTAATTTTTTGAGAAATGTCTTTGCTTTCTGTTAGTAACAAAAACGATTTAGGGCCAAAAAATAGTGACTATGAAAACGTTACTTTCCAATGCTTATTTAAAAAGTACATTACGCAGTGAAGAACGTTATGATATAGAAAATTTAACACGCAGGCGGAGACGCGGGCACACAGCTAGTGTAACTATATAAATATATAATTGCAATGTGATAGGGCATTTCCTATAATTACTGCAAGGGTATTATCACCCTCAAGTTTGAAAACCTTTCGTCAAGCACCGATAAGGTTTGTTCTTACGGTATCAATAGAGAGCCAGTATCTCTAGGCTTAGTGTGCTGTTTACATCGTTACTTATAATCAGGTGCGATTATGATCGAAACACTGAGAAAATACAGTTTAAAAAAAAATAACAGAATTAATTAAAATAAAATTGGACAATTTAGTGTTGTACTTTATATCAGTTGCATATGAAAATTTAGATCTTTTTAAATTATAATTATCGATGTTTTATAGTACGCTAGTACCAACACCATTTGAACTTTTGTTTTAACTATAAAATAGAATAATAATATGCATGAATAAAAAAGTTTGCTAATAAAATTTTAAAAAATAATCAAAAGTAAAAGAACAGGATTACCCGTGGAATGTATACCAATATACGTTCCTGTTTCAAAGAGTTCTTACCCCTATTTGACCCGTATTCTATTCATCATTCGCTCTATTCATTATTTTGTTTCGTTCTTTTTAGATAAAGGCAATTTGTGTAAACACAATTTGTGCCAGTGTCATGTGGGTAAGATGTATGTTCAATCTTGTATCAGCGATACCAAGCTCCAGCAAAACGGTGGCCCATCCTGTTCGAACTTCCCTGGGCACATAAAAATAAATGTTACGCATTATTTTCTATAATAAACTTAACTTGTTTACAATAACCAATGCAAATCACACAAAACGCCTCCAAGATTACATGATATAGAGTCAAACACACAAGGTTAATAAAAATGAAAATAACCGCTACATGATAGACTAATATCCCGCCAAAAACTTTACGACCATGCAAATTTGGACTGTCAATCTTTTTTATTATTTATCACTGTAATGTCTATTTTAAAAAAATCTGTCAAACGTTGCCATCCTTCTTTTAAAATCAGAAAGACTATTCATACCTTGTGACTATAAATGTCTATTATATTCAATATATTTTCGTTCTTATTCTAATAATAATATTTTTTAAATACAAAAAAGGATTAAAATTACCCTTTAGCGAGTCACTATAATTGTTAGGCTTATATTAAAGCCGATAATAGGAATCTAATGTCGCGCATATTCACTTTTAACTTACGTTTGTCACGTTTTTACCTTGAAGCGTATCATACTTAACGACACTTTTAAATACAGGTTGTTGACTGTTTTCCAGATTAAATTTCTCGATAACGATTTAGTATTAAATAGGAAGCAGTGTTTTTAATACTAAGTATAAATATTTATAGATGTAATGATATATTTTTCAATCTATGTAAATAAAAAAGTGTCTGTTTATAACATCAAAATAATAACTTTTACTAAATGAATTTCATACCATGAGAAACTTCGAAGATTTTTTTCATTAAATATTGACGCAATAAATAATTACTCTTTCTTCTTAAGAGGATATGCTAGCGGTATTTTTTCAATACAAACGTAGTCTCCTGTTTCCTCCCTGGATAACATTATGGTAAATATTTTATATCATATAATATATATCCATCACCGCCATGCCCGTACGTTTTGATTTTTTCTATAAATTAGTTATTGTAGAAACTAGGAGCCTTTGAAAATGAAAAAAAGGCTCAATTTTTACCGTAATTTTAAGACGTTCATCAAACAAATTTGATGAATAAAATTTAAAAAAGCAATACTCTACGCATTCTTATTCTATAAATGAAAGAAAATTAAATTCTGTTCAGTTTTGGAGGAGGAAACAGAGTACTACGAAGTGATCTTTGCGTCTATTTTGCATAGTTAAAATCAGTCCGTGTTTATAACTCGTTCTTTGAAGCACATCACAATAGCAATAGATTTCTGAAATAACTATTTTTCAATTCTGTCGCGGCCGCATGTCCTTAATCTAGCGACAATTGCCAAACAAAAACGTGCCCTAATATATTTGAGAATATATATTTATATATATATGTATAGTAAACTTTTAGTTAGTTGGATTTAATTCCAACAAATAAGCCAACAATATAACTTAAGTCCAACTAGCTAAAAGTTTACTATACTCAGCTGACAATACAATGCAGAATCTTCTTGAATGTTATTTTTAATTGTTATATGAAATATACAGAAGAAGAATTAGAAGCAATGCTAAATCGAAGTGATATACGTTTCCCCTAATTAACCAAGTTAAGTTTCATCTTTAGCTTTTACTAAGCTATTAATACTAACTTGTAATCCATTGCTAAATATATGTACTGTTTAAACAATAAACGAAATCAAGAACTTTGTTGTCAAACGTCTCATTATGGTTCTTGGTACTTAAAAAAACGATACCCAAATAAAATGATTATAAAATATACCTTTAAGAATCTGTGGATAATGAATACAAAAACCAAACACTTCTTCAAAAACACACACTTCAAACTTGTTGAAAGAAAATAAATCAATCATAAAGTTTATTTTAAAGGAAATTTCTATGTAAAATAAAAATATAATTCGTAAGGAGTAGTTAAGTGTAGGTAAAAGTAAACAATAGGTATATTAAAGACGATGCCCGGTCCTGTCCGGCCTTTTTAAAATTCAATTCAACAACGGCTTTGTTCGATGTCGACTTTGTCGGTTGAACGCAATCTCGTGCTGGTAACAACTAACCAATCGATGTTTCTAGAAGTTTAGCTTTCATACACTTCAAATAGGTAAATATTTATTATCGTCGATTATTATAATATTGATTTTACTATTGTATTATTTTAATTCGACCATAATATAATCTAATCTAATCATATAAATAAATAATTTAAAATTTGAGTTAAAAAACAACGTAAATATTTCAAAAACTTTAATATTGATAACAGATTGTTTATATATAGACTAGATGTGTGCCAATTTTTTTACGCGGATATCTAATTATTTTCGAAAAATGAAAGTAGCCTAAGTTTCGCGGAGTAACTTCAGTCACCTGCCAAAAAATGTCCCTTCAAAATCGGTCCAGCCTTTCTGGAGACCTGAAACAACCGGACAGACAGACAAAAAATATAAAAATTATGTTTTTGGAATAGGTACCGTATATACTCGTATATGTATATTGATATGTATTAAGTAAAAAGTTGTTATTTTTAATATTACAAACAGACACTTTAATTTTATTTATTAGTATGTATTATCCAAAAGTCTATTTCATTTTTAAATTTCGAACTTAACACACCAGATATTCACATTGATATTGCGAGTAAAATGTTATCAGTCTCATGTATTTTTTCACAGATAATTATTGCATCGAATAAATAAAAATGTATTATATAAATAGCATACATGTGATATTATAACACACATCTAAATGTCCAATTCTTGGCGGGAACTCTTTATAGGTCTAATGATTTTTATTTTATTTCATAGACTTGCCTTGTTTAGTTATAACTGTAACATAAATCGTATAATATTATAATCATATAATTTTATATATTGTTTAGTTATTATACCAAAGTGAATTGGATAAATAATAGAAAATATGAATTTTTAGTTGTTATAAAACTGTTTTTGTTTTTCTCTAAAACCGCCATGTATAATTTTAACCAAATGACTCGAGTAGAATAGTTGGTATAATTACATACACTGACATTAACTAAGGTAATGAATAATATCTGTCTGTCATTTTCTTATACCCTAATACGTATGTTATTGTCTTCATAGATTATCACACATAAAAGATTATTAAATCATTCCTTTTTATGTAGGAAATTGTCTGGCTCAGTTGTTGTAAATTGACACATGTTTTATGCAAATGGCACAGGGCCAGGACGCTTCGCGTAGGTACTTATGTATTTTTTAAAATATGCATTAAAGTAAAGCGTACCTAATATCTCAGTGATGAAAGAAGTTGTTTCGATCGAAAGAGTCCACTTGTGAACATAGGTCTCCCTCATGAAGGGGGGAATTGCCATAATCGCCACGCTTGGCAGGCGGGTTGGCGATCGCAGTAGGTCTTTATGGTACTCAGAGAATGCTGCTGCCCATCCCCTGGTTTATCCCTTAGTCGCCAATTACGACACCCATGGGAAGATATGGCGTGGTACTATTTTTAGCCGGCGCTACACGGATGAAAGAAGTAATTGTGAGAGAATAACAAGACATTTATAATTAATATGTCGAGTATCCATAAAATGAGACAATAGGAAGTCAATAGGAAAACATTGGAAACCTGGCGTAAACGCCAGGTTACTGATCAAGGGGTTAAACTACAATCAAAACAACAATTAATGTGCAAAGTGTAAAATTGATAACCCATTTACTACTAATTTATAGTTACTACGAAAGATAAATAAAGTGAAAATAGAAAAGTGTAAGTCGAATATTCAGGAGTACATAATTTACACGTAGAACAAAACACATTCATTTTTTATACCAATTATAATAAAAACATTAATTTTTCATTATAACAAAACTCTTTAAGATCTTTTCTTTTTGTAAAAAGCCTACCATTTTGGTACCTAGGCCATTGTATAAAAAGAGATATATCATTTTAACCTCATGACCACAGTAGAATGGTATAATTAATAATATAAATTCATTACATTAGAATGATAGTGATTAATAATTAAATGAAATGTTTATCTTTCTTAAAAATAATATTACAAAACAACTAAATGTCATAATTATGTGTACCGATTAGAAACAATTACGTAGTCAAAATAAACAATAGATAGCGTATATAAAGAGCACCTAAATATATTCGGACGCGAGGCAGTTTATGGGCTGTCAAATGTTGTTTGAAGACTCTGTCTAAGAGCGCCGGTGGACGGTGATGCGTCGTGTGACGTCACACGTGTCTATTTAGCCGTTTAACCCATTTCAACAGTCACGCATCGAAGCCAAGCCCTCATCATCCTTTACGCTTATTTACCTCCACTAGCTACTAATTGGCACAGTTTGAACATTTGTATACTTGTTAATCTATACTTCGGATAAAACAAAGTCGTTTGTCTCGCATCTCTCTATATGTTTTCTGTTAACTCCTTCTAAACTACGCAATGGAAATTAATGCAAATTTTCACTTTCACTTGTAGATTGACTCACAATTGTACAGTTTCTCTCTAGAACCAGCTCTAAAGTCAACACGAACAAACTCCCGGGCAAAAGCTAGTTAGTTATAGAAGTATTTATTTATTGAAAGTAAAGCACCTTACTTTTTTAAAACAACAACAAATATTATACGATGCAAAAATAACGTTGCAAAATATCTCGAGAAAAAATCAATATGTTATGCTTTTTTTTAAATAAAATTTATAGTGATTATATTTGTAAAATGTTTTTAGCTGGCTATTCTGCATGCATTATAATTATGCCAGATTTACTGACTATAGTGTGAATCCTATATACATAACAACTCGTATTTTTATTGAACTAAATAAATAATAATATCATGGGAATACTAATAGACCATTAAAGTAAACTCGATGTTCTTAACACGATAAATTGTTTTCCTTAAAATGCAGAATGAAGTATGTACAGTCGCGTAGATAACAATAAATATCAATAAGCTTGTACATTCGTAACCAGCTCAATAATACAGTACAAGATACACTACTTATTGATGTCAGACGACAATGTTTAGTTCGTAGCGAAGCTCTACACTATTCTTTTACAGTCTAATGACTGAGATTAATGCGACGCGTATCCTATGATTGGTTTGACTTTATAACACAGTTTGCTATATCAAGTCGTAAAGCATTTATCTCAAACATTATTCATTATGTGAAAATAGTTTTGATCCTTTATGTAGTACAGTTAAAAATTGTATCAATAAACTGATTCGATTGACCGATCCGTTGATACGAATAATACATATATAAAACGATATCATGGAAAGTTTTAAACATATAATTAAACTTATTTTTGTTATTGACTTATTTGTCGGCCCTGGGTTCTAGCTCTTTTGAGCCTGTAATTATTTTACAATATTCGTATATAACCTTCATCTTCAATGCCCAACAAATTGGTAGCCATTCGTTAAGGGTTCCAAGAGAGATTTCAGAATCCATGCTTTGTGTCATTATTTTCGAGATATTTCGCTTGAACATATCAACCACACTATATCACGTAAAACGTCACCAAAATGACATAATATATGTTATATACTATAGAATTATATACTACAAGTTAATGAATTGAAAACATGGACCACAACATGACGGTCCGAAATCGCACTATGGACTTCTATAAGTGAATATATCGTCAGTGTTGATGGCGCAGTTGATAGTGCGGCCTGATTTCGCGTCAATAGACGCGGGTTCGAATCCACCTATACAACTCGATAATCAGCCTGGGCTTTCGGTGAAGGAAAACATCGTGAGGAAACCATAGCATGGTGGTAGGGCATTTTCTATAATATCTACCTGGGTAGATAACACCCTCAAGTTTGCTGTCGGCAAATACCAATAGGTGTGTTCCAGCAGCATCACTTGAGAACCAGTACCTCTAGGCTTAGTATGTTTATCATCCTGAACCACATCATCATTTAACATCACTAAGGATGTGTGTAAAAAAACTGTGTAAAAAAAAAAACTTCGAAACGCAGTATGGAATTTAACCTGTTTTTATTAGTGATCAAATGAAGTAATGATGAAAATATTAAAAAAAAAGTGAACATAACATTTTTGTAATACATTTGATCTTGAATTTGAATTGTTATAATGTAACTAGAAGTAAAAATATTCGTGCTTGAATGGTTACGTGTAGGGATAGCAGAAATTATGCGAGTAACATATAGAGAATATTTTAATTATTATCATCGTTATGAATTAATTTCATATTTAATTAATTTAATGCAAACTCCATTATTTTTCGCTAGCGTAACAGCACGACATTTCTCCGTTATCGTTCGATCAAACCGTTCTTTGAACTTTTACCTAAGCGAGCTTGGACATGTAACATTATATAATATTTTATCCAAGTTAACTAAACGTTTGGAAAATAACCAGCTAAGTAAGCGGTTCCACTAGCGTTTAATAAGGATTATCTGCACAATTAAATCTTACTTTTTCAATGATACCCAAATCTTTGTAACGCACTAATGGTTCATTTTTATCGAATTCGTTCACTAATATTGTCATAATTTGTGTGTCACATGAAATACACTATATTATTTTTATACGGTATAAACTCAGTCCTTTGACCACATACTCACCTGATCTGGTACAGAATGATAAATATATTAAGCTTAGAGTACTGGTTCTCAAGTGATGCTGCCGGAACACACCTAATGCGACAGATTTTCCAACTTGAGGGAAGCAGTTACCCAGGCGGGCGTTATTTTAAAATGCTCTACCACTAAACTATTGTTTCCTCGCGATGTTTTCCTTCACCAGAAGCTCGGGCTGGTTTTAGAGTTGGGTAGGTGGGCTCGAACTCGCGTTATTTGACGCGGAATCCGGTCGCACTATGCACTGCGCCAAAGCAGAAAAATAAAAAATTACTTGGATTAATTCACTAATTTTCGTTTCATATAAGTCCACTGACAGACAAGCTGATGGGCCAATGTAACATTTATGTAAATGTACTTAGTAACCACCTACATCTACTATTTAATACAGGACAAAACAGAATTTATATTTAACTACTACATATAAACTAACTTCGTCGTAACAAAAAATCAGCGCTGGAGTTATCTGAAACGGTGACAGCCAGCTTATGCTGAGTTTTGTATCATTTTGTAGCGCCATTGTCACAACTGAAAGTTTTGTTACGTAACTAGAATGCATTTATGTTTGTGTAGAAATATGATATAATGTTTTATAAATTGTGTGCCAGTGTGGTTGCTTCAATAAATTCTTCAATATTTTATTTTGTTCTAAAATAAGGTTTCATTACTTTTGTTTTTTTCCTAGCTAAAAAATTTCCTTTAATCTTCCAATTAGTGTTGATCTAAGTGTAATAATGAATGCCTTAGTAATCTATATCTATATAAATATATAAAAGAAAAATGGGGGTTTTGAAGCACCATCACCTCAGAACTACTAAACGTATCGGGATGGACGACTACGAATTATTCGTAGATAGTTAGTTATTTTCTGGATTTCATCGAACCTTTCTCACTTTTTTTTCAATTTACTCTTTTGTGCATTTTTTTCCTCTAATAAAACAAAAGACTCTCAGTTTTCTTCACTCATTTATTTTTTAGGTTAGGCATAAATTAAATGTGCACACAGATTGCTATGCACCCTGTACGCCAGAATAAATAAAAAACAACTTGTATGGAACGCCATTCTGATGATATCCCCATGATTATTTTTGGTAGTGATGATTAACAGCTAGTTTATGAATAAAAAAAATCAATATCATGTTTTAATATAAACTCATCTATTAATATTAAAATTAAGATATCATACCTACTAGTTATTGTTTTGCAAACTGTACTTAACTCTATAATGAGTACTACACTCGTGTCGTTATAATGTAAATACATCGCGGCAATATGTTACCGGTGACGTCATAAGTGTATCATGCAAATGTTACATGAAGGCTAATCCTCCGAGGCGTTGTGTACAAGACTCTGCAAACGCCCGCTTATTCGTCATTAATTTAGATTGCGCCCGGGCCTTGGCTCGCCTTACTTATAGGCCGAGAGTATTAAAAGTTTAAGATTCATTATCATCTAATTAATACATGACCGCTTCGAAGCATTACCTCTAAGGATTTGACCGATGTGTTCAGCTGCTGATAAGCGATTTTCAAGTAGGGTAATTATTAATTGGGATGTAAATAAAATTCGCGTCTATATCCACGATATTTTCGTCTTTCTATGAATTTTCCTAAAACTAATACGTTACATTACAATCATTCATGAACCACTCAAGAAATACAATCCATTGGTTTGTCAATGGGACATTAATAATCAAAAATAACGCTTCAGTCATTGTTCTAATAAATTGATTCGGAAAACACATGATATATTTGGTTGTTCAGTGTAATATACATTTTTATAACTAATTATGTATTTAGATAATTGTAATTACTTAAATTTAATAAATTATGCATCGTAAAATAAAACCGAACTATCATTAAGGTGTCTATAAAATAAGCTTACTAATAAATAACTTAATCAATATAAACGTAAACAAGATTTAATAAATTTAAATTTGTCAGCTGCAAGTCAACGACTTGGATTGTTTATTCCATTAAAGTTATCCGGTGTTTCTAACGTTGTTGTAGTTTTAATTTAGTTAGGAATTTGTGTCATGCTGCATTGATATAGCTCGCATACTTTCGTATATTAATATAAAAAGAAATGTTAAAACGATTACGTACATTTTATTTAAATAATTGTATTTTTTTTTTAAGTACATTACTGATAATTATCGTTTGCGGAATCAATATCATGACGTAATATTAATTTTTTATTATAAATATTGAAAAGAATATGGTTTTGATCCTTTCTTAGTATAATAGATATTTTAGACAATATCCAAACAGTTCAGCCAGACTTTGTGGAACCGAACACCGCCTTGTAAGGCAGATATTTCTGCGGCAATTATATATATTTCATACAGTGAAACAAATTTCACATTATATACATAATAATCAACTTTATAATTTAAAATTATACATGTGATATTTATTTACACATTTAATCAAACTTCAGATATATTGTGCATTTAAGGTGAGTTTAATTTTGAGAAAGAATTACATCCTGTCCATCTTTTATCTGTTTCAATTATCAATAATTCATAAATGTCAATAATTTAATTACATAAAACCAAATAAATGGAATAAAAGTGTGTAACTTTAAGAAGGTTTTGAAGTTATATTAATTATTGGATAATACTGATTAAAACATTATGAGAAATAATTTTATAGCGATGATGTCGCAGTTGGTAGTGCGGCCGAATTCCATGTCTTCTATGGACAAGAGTCCGAGCCCACCTATCCAACACTAAAAAAAATCAGGCTGAGATATCGGTTAAGGAAAAACATCACTAGGAAACCATACCATGTTGTTAGGGTATTTTCTCATAATGTTGGGTTAGGTTAGTACCACACTTAAGTTTGAAAACCTGTCGCCAAATACCAATAAGTGTGTTCCCGCAGCATCACTTGAGAACTAGTAATTCTAGGCCTTGCGTGTTTACCATCATGGATCACATTGTCATTTAACATTAGGTGAGATAGTGATCAAAGCAATGAGCCTACATAGTTAATAAAAAATAATTGATATTGGTAATAATTATAAATAAATTGGAAGTTATGAATAATTAGAATTAATGTAGTTATTAATACGGTATAGGTGTACGCGTGTAAAGGCACGGATGCGGTGGAGCGGTAAGGCGCCGATGCGCGCCGTTCTATTGTCCGATAAGGCCGTGAGCACACCGCGCTCACTGCGCTCGCCGCGCGTCCCGCGCTCGCCGCGAGCCGGTTGAGCAATGGGCCGCGCTAGGTGAGCTGTGCGCGCCGGCGGTGCATGTACGCGGCGGCGGGCGGCGCGTCGCTCGCGGGCCGTAAGGTAACTTAAACACAATACCATGGAGAATAAGGGTAAGGAGAACTATCTTATATGGGAGACCAGTTTAAAAAGTATCCAATTGTACACAGCAAATTAACGCTAGCGTAGCAAGAGGATAGGATGTGAATGTGGAAGGTGTAGATGAATTAAAGTAAACTATGACGCAAAATGTAATATTTTCGGAGGCTAGAGTAGTTGCCGTAAAAACCGTAGTATGCAAAATCTTAACGATTTACGTAGGTAAAATATTTTGTCGTAAATATAATCTAAAAAAAGCACTGTGAAATTTACCCGTTTACATCAGTGGCACCACCCGAATTTAACGCTTTTTATACACAGAGATGGTTTTTCTTGCCTGTATTCCTCATGGTATAATACATAATCACAAACTCTTAAAGAAGAAATACGGGCGACGTTGATTCCTTACTAACGTGGGGAATACACTGTTTTCTCCCTACACTTTACAGTAAATATTTAATATACACCTAGGCTATGCCCAAAATTATGAATTTTCTCAAAAATCAATTATTTTAGAAAATAGAAGCCATCAAAAATTTGAAAAAGTGCCTGGGTGTACCTTCATTTTCAAACGTATACAAATTTGACGAATTAATAAAAATAAACGTAAATGTATGCCTTGCCAGTGTTTCTTATTTTATAATTGAAATAAAAATAAAAATCGGTCTAGTTTTGGAGGAGGAGACAGGGAAACGAAGTGATGCATAGACATCGAACAAGCTGTCCTGCATTCGTTTCATTTGCTAAAGCATTGTTATATTAACATTATAATCTTATCATATGTCTTTTACTGTGAAGTTAGTTACGAATTTGCGATACACAACACAGGATATTTAATACACGATTTTATACATCCAGCAAATACATAAATAGTGACTAATTATAACAGTCTTCAGCTACTATTATCATTTACCTTTCAAAATTTAATTGGAAAATTATAATTCGTATTTAATTAATATTAAAACTATTTATTTATTTGGTCAGGGTAATTTATTTTCTTGTGTATTTTTTGTACTTGACTAGTAGCTGCACGATTAAGCCACTACTCTCGTTCTCGATATATGTAGATTACACGAAAGCATAAACCTCCAATAGATGCTTACGTAATATTTGTATGGCTCCTTAGAAATTATTTGTATAAAGTAAAGTTATTTGTAACGTACAGGCGCGCCAGCACGGCCGCCAGCCCCGCGCCGTCGAGCCCGCGCCCGCACAGCCCACTCCATCCCGCACCGACCGGAGTCCGCGCTTATTCCTGCCAGCACTGGGAATCGCGTTTACTCGCGCCCCAACCACGGCCCATCTCCGCTCCTCTCTCAGAACCGCCGTCGCCATGCGATGTCGTCGAGGTACAAAAACATGCTTGTACGCTCTCGGTGTGTCTCATAGTTTAAGCATGGTACTTCTATATGTTGTGTATGTATGTACATAGGTTCGTACGTTGATTTGATATAGAGGTTACCTTCATTAGGGTCTTTGGTACGTATTCAATGTTAGTTTTAAGTAAGTATGGTTTTAGTTGATCGATGTAAGCATGCATAAAGATTTGAGACAATGCAACTTTTATGCGTATTTAGTTATTTATTTATTTGAACATGAAAATATTCGATAATCTTCTAATTTTGCCCGTATTTTCTTTGCGTTAAAAAGTGTGTCGCTGTTGTATTGAGAAGCAAACGAAATATGTTTTTTACGTGAAATTGCTGAATGAAGTGTCTAAAGTTGGCCGGCCATGAAACAGCGATACCTAGCGGTGCGAAGTGTCAGATGGAAGGTGTCAAAGGACCAAAGACTACGGCATGACGTGCGGAATGAAACATGAGTGTTATAAATAATGTGTGTGAACTCTAAACAGACATAAAAAAAATTATAAACGATAATCGACAACGACGCCAAATTGCGCTTGCTTCCATAACGTATTAACTTCTATCTAAACATATCTTAGACTAAGGAGAATCATCAGTTTGCATTTTATAATTAAATTAATTAATTAAATAACATTAATTACGCGCCTTTCTCGTGCCTATTCTTATTCTAAAAACCTTTCTGAATCGAGTTCAATTGTAAGTAATTTATTCTGTGATGGGATTATTATAAGAGTGATGTTCATGTTCGACGTGTATATAAATTCTATGCATAGAATCGCTAGTTCGTAGTTACAAGAAAGCATTAAACTAAAAGCAATAAATCCTAAAGTGATAAGTCGAAAAATATTTTAAAAAAAAGAACGCTTGTGCGTGCGTGAATTGGTGCTCTTTACTGGGAGGTTTTCGCGAACGAACAGTCACGGCCACAAACCTGGCAAGTATGCAGGCAGCTCTTATGCTAAGACATAAATCGCGGGAGAGAAGAAAACAGCGTATTAAAAGAGGTATCAAGCAGGAATTGCCGAGCAATGTCGCCACGAAGACGATCGCACCGTTCCCGAGATATCCTCCTGCTTCATGGGTACGTATCTAATATCTATACTTCTTTATCGAATACCAATAAAATAATTTAATTAAACTGACAAAATTCAACATAAAACATAACATATATGACATAATATAACATAAACTGACAAAATTGAATGTGCTTTTATTTCAATAGTTTCGCTTGTATTTTACGTGGTTATTATTAATGCATGTATTTGAATGGACGTTGTATTTACGTTAAAATTTTATTTTACATGTGAAATTGCTTCGATGACATCACGACATTTGACTGATCAATTCTGTTGAATTGTTATATTTTATTATTTCCAGAAGTTATAATAACAAAAATAAAAATCATTAATAATCAAGGTTTTACTATATATTTATAAAAGTTATAGATATAATTTATGAAATAACTTTAGCAACTTGTTTGATTATAATAGTAGTCTAGTTGCATTACAGTTTTAGTCGGCAAAGAAAATACTAGAATAATTTAATCTAAAAATTACAAACAACAAAACCTACATTCCCGTAGCTCTTTATTATATACTAGCTGTGCCCGCGACTTCGCTCGCGTGGAATCCAGACAGGGTCCCGTCCCGTTCAGTCCCATCCAGCCCAGTCCCGTCCCGTCCCATTAAACAAAAAGTTAATTTTTTTCACAAACATCTTATATATCCTTGTAATGTTTCAGCACAGTTCAAATAATTAAAAAATAATTTTAGCGCCATCTATCAATAATCGTCAGAACTATATATATATATATATATATAAATTGCATACGAAATCACCATCATAGCACTTCGTCCCCCATGTCATCCAAAATAAACAAAGCATGAACCGTGCATTTATAGTTAGAATGAAATGAATTAATATTATGTTCCGCGCCATATTTATATAGCTATTGATATCGTTATTGAAATTCAGTTCACTACTTCCATAAACTGACTCCTTAATACAACGCCTAAAATACCTAAATGATTGTGTGAAAATTGAATTTCAAAATATTGTTTTCTCATTTACTGTGTCTTAGATATAAATTATTTATATACTATACATAAAACTTATGTCATTTTGTTCAATTTCAATCAATCCATCAGGTTTTTGTTCTTGAATAAGACTAAACGCATTTACTTACAAACTCTTCTTTCATACTAAAGTCGCCGCGTGTCATTCAAACTACTATAACTTTTGTTAGAGTGGACCGATTTTAATGAAATAAACTTCTGATGTTGCCCCGGTATATGCTTTATAATTATCTTTTTGGGTTTAATAAATATACCTAGTACTTTCTAATTGATACCTGCACAACTAAACAGACAGACAGACATTTCTAAAAATGTGTTTAGTATTCTATTTTTAGTCCCTTGCAATAATTCTTTTTACGAAAAATCGGAAATGTACAGACATGTGAAATTTACAATTTTATTGTTAGTATCTGTAGATAATCGTATTTTCAAAATTCCTTGATACTGTAAGGGCTATTGATTTATTTCAATAAATAATTTATGCTTAGTCTAACACCACTCTTTTTTAACCTTTTAACATTATCAACATTAAGTTTCATAAAATATTGTTTGTTAAATATTTTATAGGCTGAAACACTATCTCATTCCTTGTTTATCATATATGAGTTGAGGTGAAAACTTAGATATTCTGAAATCCCTGCTAAAACCAAGTATTTCTGATAAACACACAGGAGTTAGTAGATGTTTATTTGTCATTAAATTATTGTTACCAAGATCTACTACCTAGTGATCAACCTTCAACTAAATAATTATTGCATATTTAAGAAACTGTTTCCAAAACATTTTATTGATAACATTAAACCTCATTAATATATATTAAAAAGAAAAAGAAAATCAATGAACAAACTAAGTTATCTGTTCATTGGGATCATGGTTCAATGGTAATACCTCTATTAAAAGTGTTAATCTGTTCAATGCAATGTCTCCCATTTATTGCAGTCCGGCTGTATTGTTTCACAACATTTGTATTGTGTCTGTCTTCGTATTTGATATTGTCTGTCCTGTACTCTTTGGATTTTTTTTAAATCCCTTTTCATTCCAATGTACTAATTTAATATATCTATTTATATTATGAACATAAATAAATTTCATCCAATTTACAATAGCTAGACTATCCATAATAACTTACTCTTTTAAAGGCAGCATCGCAAAAATATTTCTTGGAAGACAAATATAATACTATGGTTGGTAAATTGAAGATTAATAAGTCTGTTGTAGCATCACTTAAAACGTATTAATAATAATAACTAGCTGTGTGCCCGCGGTACCACCCGCGTTTCATATATTCTTCACTGCTTAATATATTGTTTTCAAATAATTCATTAGAAAATATTGAGTTGATGGTGCTGTCTATCGAAAAATCATGTTTTGTTCATACATTTTTTTCAATGGAACCTTAATTACTTTAGTAACTGGTAGCCAATGAAGTCCTGTAAAAAAAGCCGTTCCGGAGATTAGCCGAAATAGACAGTATAAAAAAGTTGTTTTAAAATATTACAAACAGACACTTCAATTTTACTTATTGGCAAGTATAGATAATAGAACTTTGACTTTGTCAAGACTTAAAAGCTTTTTTTCAACGTAATCAATAGTGATCATATTTCTATTTTAAAGACACATTATTTATTGAATGAAAAATATTTCAATTTCGAAATGTTTTATTTAGTTGTTATGTTTCAACACGCAATTATGTTAAACAAGCAACTCATAATGACTTGTACAAAGTAATATAGTAGACATTTTTCTACAGCCAAGCATAAACACCGATTCAGTGCCAAGTAAAATAATATGTTTTTAATCTTAGCATTCAGTTTCAAAGAGGAAAGGTTAAGCTTTGTAATTTGAATATATAATATTTATGACTGTAAAATACTTCTCTTTGGAATATTGTATTAAACAATAAAAATATTTTAATGTGTGCACGAAATCATATGATCGTTATTAAGTTGGAATAAATGTATCAAGTATAAAGATTTAAAACATTTTTTACTAAAAAAAAATATTTTTTATATTTGGTGTTTTAGTATTCAATATTACGTAATAAGTCAGCTAACAATTATGATCAGAAAAAAGATAAAAAAAATATAATTTAATGCTGACTATTTATATTATATATAATATTTTGGGGTTGGATTTTTTTATAAATACATTTGGGTTTTTAGGTATATATAGAAATATGATCGATATTCGATTGAGACTATATTACTTTACGTAAATTCATCGTAAATAATATAGCTGATATTAAGTTAATGATTCTACTAGATATGAGGCGGAATTAGCAACATAGGTAATATCAATAATATTTTTAGTAGGTACTTAATAGTTTTTTTAATATTTATTTAAATTCGAGTCATCAATTTCATTATAAACCATTCAGCAGAATGTACCACTTGTCTCTTTCAGGTGGTTCGTGTTTTCAAGAAATTCTTTAAAAAACTGCCTATGATATATGTGAAGCGTATTTGTCACGTTGTCGGTAAAATATATGAAGTAAGCTATCCAGGTTTCTGTTAACAGTGACCTGTAGGTTAGTCTCGAGCCGACTTGAAAATAAGGACGTGCTTCCCGTTGCATATTCCATCAACTGTGAAATGAGGCCGAGTAATTAGTGAGAATAGAATTCCATCTTAATGAAAATACACGTCTTTCAAATAACAAAACATAAGCAATTCAGTTTAATTAACATCTGATACTCATATTTCTACAACTTTTTTATGTTTCTTTATTAACGAAGTAAGATAAAAAAGCATACTCAATAAATCTCCATTTTTTATAATAACATTCAAGCTGGTCTTATACGATATTTTAACGCAGTTAGGGTTTGTTTTGTAAATAATCCTTGTTGTTAATTTATAATTGATCTTGTAGTATTTGGCCCTATCATTCATTTCATATCGGTCATTTTACGTAATATTATTTGGTTATTGTACACAAGTGACTGTATTGAAAATAAAGACACGATGTGTGAATTCAGAGTTCTAGCAACAAATCTTTTGGAAAGGTTTAACACAGGTCAACAGTCTGTTTGTTTTTAATTGATAAACTCAGAAACGAGTGAACCGATTTTAATAATTCGTTCGCCATTAGTGTAAAGCTATATTATTAGTGAATAACATAGACTTTATTTTATTTTAAATTAGATATTTTTGTATACCCATGCGAACCGGAGCAGGTCGTTGGTAATAATATAACGTTAGGTCTAAAGAACTTGTATTAATGGCCGTAATAAAGTCGCTAGTTACAAAAAAAAGAACTCAAATAGACGAGAAAAATTACTCAATGGTTTTATCATTTCCTATTTAGATCTAAATATAAATGATGTGAACTAAATATGAAGTAATATTTTTAATAAATTATATTTTGATTTATGTGATTTAGTTATGTGAGGTAGCCATTTAGAGATAGTTGTTCTCATTTTAAAATGTCATTAGAACACAATATGTTTCACTTGGACACATATTCTAACGATCTAAATATAATCTAGTTTGTCAGAGTCGACAAATAATTCTTAAACTCTCAGAAGTTATTAAGTTAAACTCGGAGCGATAACGTTTGAGTTGCCGCGTGTGAAAAAAAAAAATCGTTCAGTTTGTTCAGAAGCGAGTCTATAAAGCGAGCGCTGTCAGTTCCATTCACCTATCGTACGGAAGCTATTATCGCCAGGTTGCGACGCGCCCGGAGCGCTCCTCGTACTCACGTTCGAACCATTTAAAAAAAAAAAACGTTATCTAAACCCTATTATAATAGATGAACGGTATATATTCGAATACCACAGTAGAGGTCGAATGATGCGGCTAAATATTTACTTAGGCGTTGGACTTATTGACCGAGAAGTGTCTGGTTCGATTCGAATGACTTGATTATTTTGTTTAGGTAGTTAGAAACAATCAATGAAATATTTGTAATTTTTTTACTCAATAAACTAAAAAGGACTGATTGAACAA
The DNA here is from genome assembly GCA_014132275.2 of Samia ricini. Lineage (NCBI taxonomy): Eukaryota > Metazoa > Arthropoda > Insecta > Lepidoptera > Saturniidae > Samia > Samia ricini. The sequence continues at coordinate 23,509,937 of AP028161.1, forward strand.
ATCTTAAAAGGAACTCTGTGACCTCGGTAACCTTTAAAAATTATTTCATGCACCTTTGCGTGTTGCTAGTCATTGCGTGGAATTACAGGAGCTCAGCCGAACAAATATAGTATATATTATGACGCGGTGTTACATAATATTGAATCTTTGACAAATTTTACAATTTTTAATTTTGTCAAAACAAATTTATAATTACGTGATAAATGATACAATTGAGCAAACTCTAATACCAGCTGCGAGTGACAAATCATGCACTAGCAAGAAAGAGGTCGGTCAAGTTAATACTTAACGTAATCAAAACTTCTTCTGACGTTTTGACTCCCGCTTCCAACTTCTCAGCACTAGTAAGAAAAACTCTTACCCCTCGCTTCCCACGATAGCATAAGCATTGGTATAATTTTGAGAAAAAAAACATGGCTAAATATTATGAACATTGCTTACTAATAAATAAAAATTGCAGTGTCTGTTTGTAATGCGAAAATAACAATTTTTTACTACATACATATGAATGTATATACGATACCTATACCACAAATACAATGTTTAAATTTTTCTCTGTCTGTTTGTTCCGGGTAATATCCGGAACGGCTGGACGTATTTTGACGGGTTTTTTTTCGGTAGACAGCTGAAGTTACTCCGCGTAACTAAGGGCACTTTTGTGCTTCGAAAATAATTAAGATACCGGTGTAAAAAATCTTAAATTCAGAATATTTGGAAAAAAAAATCCGATTTACCACACAGTTTTACTGGTTGGCTTTTGAATTTGCAAGAAGTATCTTTGGTTTTTGTTAATACCAAAATTCAGGCAAATTCTTAGGGTTCCGTTTAAAATAAAAGCAAAAAAAAAATTATTCAACGGGCAGTTTTACTGGCAAATGCTTGAATTTAAGAAAATCTTTTACTTTCTTTTAGCAAAAAAATTGTTTTAAAATTAACAAATAGGGTTCCATGTAAAAAAAAATTAATACGGATCTAATGATAACGCCATCAAAACATTGTTTTGCAATGATTATTTAAAAACTATATTACACAAAGAAGAGTATATAAAACGCGGGCATAGCCGCGGGTACACAGCTAGTAACAAATGAGCAAATCATTATCATCATGCAAATTATAATCATTAGTTTTAATGTTTCTACGCGGATCACTAATCATTTTCGTAAAATGACATTACACCTTATAACTTCAGCTATATGCCCAAAAAATCCTGTCAAAATCGGTAGAGCCGCCCCGGAGATTAGTCGAAACAAACATTGTACAAAAAATCATATATCTCTAGTAAAAAGCTGTTAATTGTATATTATATTACAAATAAACAAACACTTCAATTTTATTCATTTCTCACTCCACATATTCCTGGCTAGCTGTGTGCCCGCGGCTGCGCACGCGTTTCATATAAATTTTCATTGCGTAATATAGTTTGTAATTTGTTTATATGCAACTCTAATTATTTTCCAAAAACTTTTTTGCTACTAACATTAAACAAAAATATTTCTCAAAAAATCAAATTCCTGCCAGTATATTTGTGCATTGAATCGGATTTTGTTCACAATTTCATGAGTTTTAATTTTTTTACGTGAAACCCTAATTATTTTCGAAAAACAAAAGAACCCTTAGTTACGCAGAATAATTTCAGTTATCTACCGTAAAACGTCCCGCCAAAATCGGTTCAGCCATTCCGGAGATTACCCGGAAAAAAACAGACAGGCAGGCAAAAATTTTCAAAATCGTATTTTTGGTATAGGTTTTGTTTCGTATATTTATTCCATCCATCCATCCATTCAACCGATAGACGTCCACTCCTGGACATAGTAGGTCCCCCCCAAGGATCTCCAAGACGTCTTGCGCCACCCGCATCCAGTGGATTCCCGCAACCTCCACCAGGTCATCGGTTCACCTTGTGGGGCGCTCCTACCCGCGCTACGTCTTCCTGTGCGTGGTAACCATTCGGGAACCCGTTGACGCCATCGGGCTTCGGTTCTAGGAGGAATATCCCTAACCCTCTGCCACTTAAGTTTAGCAATTCTTCAGACAATGTTGGTTACTTTGGTTCTTATGCGGATCTCCTCATTGCTGATTCGATCACGCATATCTATTTGGAAAATAAAAATGTTGGCAATACAAACAGACGCTTTAATTGTATTTACTAGTATAGATTACATTCAGATTAGTACGTCCATTAAATCATATATACGTTCTTAAAATAAAACTGTACATTGAATAAATTTGAGACTAGCAACCTACTTCGGCTTTCGCGCGGGTATGTAAAAATCTGTAATTCAAACAAACATACAGCCAATGTTACTTACCAATAATGTAGCTTCCTACAGATGCATTGAGTTTGTACATAAGAAACAAAAATTAATATTACCTATTTATATAACAGTATAGAAAACCACTCGGGTACCTTTAAAATCAATATTATATGACTTGTGGAATTTTTATCTATCTGCACAGACACGCTTTACGCAAAAACTACTAGAGGTGTTTTGACGAAGTTCAGTATGGAAATTGTCAGTATCCTGGAGCAATATAATATTAAACTTTTTCTTTCTAAACTCAGCCTAATATTACTAAATTTAAGAATTAATGAACAAGGAATTTGTATGGGAATATTGCATGGGAAATCAGTTTTAGAGTCATGAAACGATGTATTTTGGTCTTATTAGTAATTAAGCCTTATAAAGTCTCAGTAAAAAAATAAGTAGACTATATCCAGGAAGAAATTTAAAAACATTTGAAAACATACTGAAACGTGAAAAAGAGAATAAATATTTGTATGAATTTAATGAATGTATGAAATTAAGTCACTTTTAGAGTCAGAAAAATTTGTATTTAATATGTCGATTACCCATAAAATGAGACAATAGGAAAACAATGGAAAGCTGGCGTAAACGCCAAGTTAGTGCTCAAGGGGTTAAGGTCTTAGTTGTGAAAGAAGTAGTAAATAATCTAGGAGTTTGAGACTTAACACTTTGAGAACTCACCCCAAAGGAGATGCAAATTTGTTGAAAAAGTCTGTTTAGTTTAAAATCAAAGTCGTAAATATGTACCTATCTATATTTTATTTAACTCGTTGTTTTAAAAACAAGTGAATCCTCACGAGCGGAGTCGCGGCCACAGCTAGTTTTTATTACATATAAACGATTTTAGATTTAGATAATTTACAACTTTAAACAAAATAGTTAATATCAAAATTGCATATCTATAATGAATGGTAAAACGATAATTATTCATAGAAGGCTTAATTAATGTTAGGTAAATTAATTTCCCACGCGGATTTTCATCCAGCGTAGTATATGTAATGTATTACAATGTTATTTGCTCGTGACTCTACCCGTGTTATATTCTATTAAAATGTTCATATGCAAAAATGTGATGAAAAATTGATTTTCGAATTAATAGCGTAAAGCATTATTATACACTAGCTGTGTGCCCGCGTTTTATATGTTCTTCACTGCATTGTAATTTTTTTATCCATTCAACCGAAAGACGTCCACTGCTAAACATAGGCCTCCCCCAAAGATCTCCACGACGACCGATCTTGCATCACCCGCATCCAGCGAATTCCCGTGACCTTCACGAGGTCGTCGGTCCACCTTGTGGGGAGCCTACCCAAGCTACATCTTCCGGTACGTAGTGCCCATTCGAGAACCAGTTGGCCCCATCGGGCATCAGTTCTGCGAGCAATGTGCCCAGACTATTGCGACTTAAGTTTAGCAATTCTTCGGGCAATGTTACTTACTTTGGTTACCGTTACTTTGGTTCTTCTGTGAATCTCCTCATTCCTGATTCGATCACGCAGTGAAACTCCAAGTATAGGCCGTCGCCATAGCCCTTTGAGCAAGTTTGAGCTTTTTTATTAGGCCCGTTGTGAGCGAGCACGTCTCAGTGCCGTATGTCATCACTATGGCAACACACACTGTTCGAAGACTTTCGTCTTGAGACACTGCGGTATTTCGGACGAAAAGATTCTGCGTAACTTCCCGAACGCGGCCCAGCCGAGTTGGATTCAACGATTAACCTCTTTCTCGAAGTTGGATCTACCTAACTGGACGGTTTGTCCCATGTACACATAACTGTCAACAACTTCGAGCGTAGTTACCGATTTTTTTAAGGAACCCTAATTATTTTCCTACATTTTTTTTAGTACTAATATAAAGTAAATATATTTCTCATAAATTCAAACATCGTCCGTAAAACTGTGCATTGAATTGGATTTCATTAAATTTTTTAAGAGTTTTTTTTTACGCGGAATCCTAATTATTTTCGAAAATTAAAAGTACCCTAAGTAACCCAGAGTAACTTTTGCTATACGAGTATACCAAAAAAGGCCCGTCAAAATTCTTCTAGTGGTCCCGGAGACTACCCGGAACAAACAGACATACAAAAGACTTAAAAATTGTATTTTTGGTGTAGGTACCGTATCGGTTGACTAAAAACAAGTAATTTTGACATTACAAACAGACACTCTAATTTTATTTATTAGTATATATACGAACTACTACAGTTAATGGGGGTAATAATTATTTGAACGGCAGTTGGAAATATGGAAAGTTTTTCCTCCTTTGATATTTATTACTACCATAAAAAAATCCCTCTTTAAGATTCATATCGTAGATGTTATTTTTATGTAATTAACTTTTCTTTTTTTTACAAGCAATAGATAAGTGTTTCATATAGTAGTTAAATATTTACAGCGTTTTATCTAGAAATACACCATGTGAAATGTATTTTTTTAAATTCTTCGTATCAATTATGTACATTCGACTCACATTGACAATGTGTACTCGACACCACATAGATTCATGGTAATGTAATTACTGCCACATTAGACCAGCAGCTGGTAGTGAATGTGCCGTACCGTCCCCGATGCACAGTGATCGTTTTGCATCACAATCATTGACAGAGCGTCACTATGATTAATGGGGCTATAGTTTGAATAATGGTTTATTGATAGTGGTAATATGACACCAGTATCTACTGTTTGATGTTATCAAATGCATTTAACTTCAATTAATCTCTAAAACTCAGTAAGTTAATAAGTCAAGTCAATAACTCAGTAAGCATAGTAGACTGCATTTATAAGTGTCTGTTTGTAATGTCATCATTTTTTTTAATACTAAATATAAAAATGTATACGTATGTCTAATAAAACAGTTGTAATAGAATTATTATATCATTTTACTGACAATTATAGCTTTTACAAATTATTCATAGACTATTTCTAGATTGATTAATTTACGAGATCAGCTTTCGTGTCTCGTGTAACTTCCAGTATTATCCAGCAACTAACAAACACATATCTATAAACATATTATTTAGACTAGTGGTTGAAATTTTTAACCATTATTTACTGATAAGTGAAAAAATACACATCTATATAATGTTTTTATTTTTTATTTTTTAATAAAAAATAATGTATGTAATATTTCCTTATTATTTTTTTCCTCTTATATATCTGAATATAATTCTATAAGTTGATGTTACACAGTTCGGATAAGATGAATTAAATGGTATAACCAAATTCAAGTAAAACGTGGTTTCCAAAAACGTTTTATTTTTTTTTTAATCGAAAATAATATTAATTTGCCGTTTACCCATAAAAATGGGACAATAGGAAAACAATGGAAAGCTGGCGTAAATGCCAGGTTCGTGCTCAAGAGGTTAAAGCTCGTCAATAGTTAGTGTTACCGCTGTTACGAGCCGAGAGGGGATACCTGCGCACGCGTCTCTCCGGCACTTTCATTGAATGTGTAGCTTAAGACAGTCGCAAGTTTTACCTATAATATTTTATACTGGTAACAATATAGTATATCTAGAAAATATACGGGGTTTCTTTAACAAAACTCCCAAGTGTCCGCGGTTACAAAACAAAAAAAAGTGGTTGACAAAAAATATGCAAAAAGGGGGAACTGTACTGTTTTATTTTTGATTATTCATAAGAAGATACGTTTTTATCAAATGCGTAGGATGTCGTTCTTGTTATATATTAACTATAACTTTTATTGACTTTTATTTAATACTCAGAGAGGACATTGATATGTTGCAAGTAAGCTTTTTTTTATTAATTATAGAATTTCACCACGCCGTGAGGTGTCAGCTAAGAATAGTACCACCCCATATCTTCCCGTAGGTGTCGTAAAAGCCGACTAAGGGATAATACAGGGGACTAATACAGGGGATGGGCAGCAACATCCTCCGAATACCACAAACACCTGACTGTGATCGCCAATCCGCCTGCCAAGTGCGGCGATTATAACAATTCCCCTCCCCCTTACTAGGGGAGACTTATGTCGAACAGTGGAGGTCTTTTGATTGAATGGATAGATTTCACCACAATCTCATTTGATTTTATGTGACGCTATGCCCAAAAATAAATAGAATTTTAATATTTGACCTTTCTTTCATTGAACGCTTTACAATTATACTGAATATTGCCTAAAATCCAAGTCCAGAAGAATTGATAGGTAATTTATGCAAAGTTCATAAACGGAGTCATTAGCACACTGTGGCGACAATTAGAGTAGTGCATACGTGCCGCTGTATTCCGAATTCCAACCCAGTAAATATACTGATCTATATATGTAGTTATTAATACAATAAGAAACTAACTCCGTATAAAACTACAACACTATTTCAGCTAGTAACAGATCCCCATGGACTTAAATACGTCTATGAATGAAATAAATATGAAATAAAAAATGAGCATGTGTATTTAAAACATTTGTCAAAAAATTGTGAAGAAAAAAATATCACCACCTGAACTCCGACCCCTTTCCTAAGTCTTTGGCTGCGACCGCTCCTGCCACCAATAGTCACATAATTATTTTAATCGTATTACGTTGTTAGGTTAAACTTTACCTAACAATACGTAGGTAAAATAAAATTCTAAATACTTCAGATATAAAATTCATTTGTTGAATTATGTTAATTGCTTCAACATTACAGGTATAAATATGACCCGGTTTGAAACTTTTACATTATCAAGTACGTACCGGTATACCTATCTACCTGACGTAAACTTTGGCTCATTTATCATCGCTTCGTGTCTGTAATGCGACACTTGAGTTAACTTCATAATCTGATGGTTCGTCTTGTGTGATAGGTTGTTTTCGTTGAGCTGTATTATTATTTTATTGAATAAATACATGAAATATGATTTTAAAAACCTTTTTTATTTCACGTTAAATTACACTACATAATACATTTACAGAAATAGAATTAGATAAGTTATTATTAATTAGTGGTTATAGATGACATATTTAGAGCCTGAACCTCTTTTAGTTGAGGGTAAAGGTCTCAAATTCAAATATACTTTATTCAGTTTAGGTCCTGATGAGGGGCTTATGAACGTCAAAACACTACCACCGGTTCTGAACACAGCCCAGTCATGGAGAAGAACCGACAAAAAACTCGATCTGGTTTTTTTTCATTTGTTTTTTATAGAACTATACAACTCATAGTTGCAAGCTTTATTAGCAAATGCAAAGAAAAGGATGCCATTTGCAGACACCACCATCATTCACATAATGATCCACCCTATATTAACCTTTGTAAATTAAAACTCGCTTGACCTGAACTTATTGACCGGTAAATCGGTAATGTGCTTTGGGACTTTATTGTAAAATCTGACACTTTTACCTAGATAAATCTTATTAGTTTTACTAAATCTGAAACATGGAACTGTTGTAATGAAACATAAACAATTTATGTTTATGCCTTTTGTTAAAAGTATGTTGGTCGTTTACAATCTCAACCAGAGATGTTCATTAGCCTCTATCTATGGCTTTTTGCATCCATAAGTTACCCGCAGTTTCTATGATGTCATTCGCCCATCTGGTTTTAGGTCTTCCCTTTTATCTATAGGTTTTTTTCTATATTTATCCTTAAGGCCTGTGTGGCCTTATGGTCAGCCAAGTTGTCCAACAATTTTAATTCATCCCTGCTACATGTATAATGCCATAGCCCCGCTCACCGCCAATTTGTATCGTAACATTCTTTATGGTAGAATAATCTACTATTAATAATAACTATACAAATAATATGTATTATGATATTAAAAAATACATCATTTTTTTTTAATTATTTTCACGGATACATTCATCCGAGACTAAAATCTATTCTGAAATCGGTTGACGAATATCTTATTCTTGTTTGTAAAAATAATTGCTTTTATTTTATACTAATTGTATTTTTGTTATTGTAAACCAAGTTTTTTTAGAGAGATAAAATTGTGAAAACCATTGTTATGTGTTTAGTTGGTATGAAAATAAATAATGAGTTATTTTTATAACTTATATAAAACACGAAGGAATACTACGAACGCAGACTGTTTGATATTTTTAAAATGTATATTTATTTTTAGAATCGAAATACTTGCAATCTCTGTTCAAAAATATACATCTTTTTAAAGAAGATAGGAATATAATTTTATTAACTTTTAAATATAATTTATCTGCCATAATAAATAGAAATTGTTTATCACTTTGTAATTACTGGACTTTTACGACCTTTTTTTCGTGAACTTTGTGACCGTTGGATAATTACACGTTGTGATCGTTGCACAATAATTTTTTTATGGACTATAACTGGTGAAATATTTACGGTTGGCTACCTTATCTTTTATTATTTAGTTTAAACATTTTATGCACGAGGACATTTGTTACATATTGACAGCAACTATTGGATTCTTCTGGTTTTTTTTTATTTTAAGACCAAGTAATAAGTCAACTGACTATTTTCTTGTGAATTATCTCGTATATGCTTTGAAAATATTTATTATATTATATTATATTAGTTTTCTCTCTCTCGCAACTTCTATATAAAGAAGTCATGAGCATAGTCTTGACATAAAAAAATCATAAATAATTTGATAATACAATACGAACAATATAGCGATATACTAAAACACAGTTCCATATACACAAACTAAATAAACACTTGTCCTGTAAGTCACATTTTCATAATTTGTCTCTGGTATTAGTATTATGATAATTTATTTAAAATTACCGGTTACAAAGGGTCAATTATCGAGTCAATCATTGCTATCGATCGTACGTATCTGCATAGCGTAGGTCCTTGACACGCGGTCGGTCATTACGGTAGAGTTACCTGATAGAGTTAGCGTGTACGAAATGACATACCTTGCTTGACGAAGTCCCGTAACAAAAAAAATAAAATAAAACATTATATTTTTATAGAAATAAACCTTCTTTGCGCGCGATGACAGTATAATTTTAAAGACACACGATAATAATTGTAGCATCGAACCTTCAGAATGAAACTGAAATCGATATGTAATATTGGGAGTCGTTAAATGGCACTAAATACAACATTTGAATTATTATTTTATACGTGAAGAAAATGTATTACTTTAATTTTATTATGTAAGAAGACTTACATCTTTTAGTTTGTTTGGGTAGGAGAAACGTCCTGGCAGCTATGCCACCGAGTATTATGTCATATGGTTTTAAAATATGAAATAATACAATATTATTATAACGAGTTGTTAGAAATTGTTATGTGGAAAAAATTAACTTTTAAAGTAGTTTCTTTGTTCATAAGGCAACACATTGTTTATTTTAATTATCTTTTATCGAAAGTCTTATATATATTAACTTAAGCATTTTTGAAAAATAAATTGAACTCATTTTGTTATAAATACAATATAAGAGAATCATAACGCAAATAAAAACAAAGGCCTTTTAAAAACTTTAATCACCATGTTCTCAAAACTAAATTTTAGATGGTTTATTTTCATTGTCGGGAGGCCCTACTTCCCTCTCCTCTTGACTTCTAGTCGAAAGACAAGGATGCAGACAGGTGAGGGATCTTTGATTAACGGTTGAAGAAGAAGAAGGGCAGCTGGTATCAGGTCGTCCCCCCTGGACGAAAGACAAAAGTAGGGGCCCGATTTTAAAGCCTGCCGCTGGGGCGATGCGGAGTGTGCCAGATTAATCCCGTGTCGCCCCTCAGTAAGGCGGTAGATGATACCGTGGGTTTTAATGGGTATTCCCGGCGCTTCACGTCGGGCGAGTCCAACATACCCTCCTGGCATTTCTAATCCGGGAGTGGTCACACGCATTAGAGATGGCAAGAGGGATGCGTTTCCCACGATAAAAAGTTACTTTCAATGTAGTGGTTTCAAATGTTTCAAAATCTATCGCCAATCACTTATATAGGTGTATTTCGAAAGTGTCACTTGAGAGCCGGTACCTCTATCTTTAGAGTTTTTGACCATTCTTGACCACATCGTTAGATAACGTCAGGTGATATTGCGGTTAAATCACTTAGTATAAAAAATCACATTTACAAAATGCAAAATGATACAAACTTTTATTGTCTATTGTCTATATATAACGTATTCTGGTAAGAGGTTTTTTTTATAAATGAACAATCAACTTAATATAATTAATGTTAAGACTTCCATACACATATACCAAATACCAAAACTTCACAACACTAGTAATGCTTACAAAATAATTGTTAGAATTACAATGCAAATTCTCACATATTTTCTACTTGAAGCGACGTTGAACAAACATGCTAATTGGAAAATACCATGTAAAATTTTTCAATTTCCCGAGTGTGGCATTTAAACATTTACTAAAGAAAGTAATAAAATCTAGTCGTATGTTAATTGAGATTCCAAATAAAAAAACACTTGAACTACGCGTTGGATGTTAAGTTTGAAACTAAATGATTGATTGATTCAACCGAAAGATGTCCACAGCTGAACATAGGTCTCCCACGAAAAGTGGGACATTGCCATAATCGCCACGTTTGGCAGGCGGGCTGGCGATCGTAGTAGTTGTTTGTGGGTACTCGAGGATGCTGCTGCCCATCCCCTAGTTTATCCCTTAGTCGCCTTTTACGACAACCACGGGAAGATATAAAATGGCACTATTTTTAGCCGGCCAATTTATGATTTAAATGTAAAGCGATGATGGGACAGTGGATAACGCGGGTGGATTCCGCGTCAAAGGACACGGGTTCGAGCCCACCCATCCAGCTCTAAAATCAGCCTGAGCTTTCGGTGAAGGAAAACATCGCGAGGAAACCGTAGCATAGTGGTAGGAGATTTTCTAATACCGCCCCTTAGATAACTACCATCCTCAAGTTTGAAAACATGTCGCCAAATACCAATTAACATACTGTTTTAATTTATAAAAAATTAAGATCAATGAAATCAAAGATCATCATAGAATAGGGATCAAAACAGAAACTATACATAGATTTAAACATTCAAACAAAAAAATTAAAATATTATTAAAAAGTATTTTAATTGAATCGCACTTAGTAATATATACTTTGTTCCACTTATCCTATACTAACATTCATTTTGTGGAAAAGAGACAGAGCATACCTTCTACACCCCCAAAAGAAACTTTAACCATTTATGTCTCAGGCTTTTATAACTCGAAAGTTTTTCTTTTGGTATACATTATTGTTAATTGTGTTTTTTTCTGAAGGCTGTTATTTTCAATAAATTAAACTACCCTGTTTTGCAGTAACATCTAAAAGTGTATCACAAAACCCAAGAAACGTTTACCGAATTAAAAAGTTACGACAGAATTTTGTGTTATAAAGGACTGCTAAGAAATTTTGGTATAATTGCTACCTTTTACCACCAACTAGACTTGATTATAATATTATGGTATTCAGCAATAGAGTTACGACATTTCGTTAAATGCCAGTGACGTGCAAAACAACCTTCTAAAATAGTTGCCACTGTAAAATATATTGACCTAAATGATAAAAAATACATCATAGCTTTTTTAGCAAATTCATTATAGTTCTCAACCATAATCATTACAGATTTGAGAAGAATCCAATTTTTATAAATATCACTAAACAATAAATAAAAGAAAATCAGTATAAAAATGGAGGTAAAAGATGTCTTCAGCTGTTTTATTGTGACTACTTGTATATATTGGTTATTAAAAGTGTTAATATGTAAATAGAATTTAAAACGATTTTTACGTTTTTTATTCTTATTTTTTTATACACTATATAGGTTCAGCGCTTTGACCACAGTCTCACCTGATGTTAAGTGACGATGTTGTACAAGATGGTAAACGCACTAAGGCTAGGTACTTGTTCTCAAGTGATGCTGCTGGAACACATTTATTTATATTTGGCGACAGGTTTTCAAACTTGAGGGTAGTAGCTACCCAGGGAAGCATTATTTTAAAATGCCCTACCACCAAGTTATGGTTTCCTCATGATGTTTTCATTCACCGAAAGCTCAGGCTGATTTTAGAGTTAGATAGGTGGATTTGAACCCGTGACCATTGACGCGGAATCCGATCGTGCTACCAAACTAAGCCACCATCGCTTTACAAGCATAAAGTAATGGATAAAGGATAATAATAATAAAATGAAATTGGTACCTAAATATCCAATAGCATAATTGTCTTACAAAAGTTTATCTAAACCTAAAAGTTTATATAAATATCTAATTTGTTGAGTTTCTTTGATAAGAAATATAAGGGATTATCAATAATAAAGAATAATAGAACAATTTCATTACAAATGCATTTAATTAATTGGCAGTTATTAACTTCCAAGTAGTGCAAGGAACACCAACCAAGTTAAAATCCTTGTATTTAAAAATGAGTGCGCTTAACTTTTTTATAGTGAAACCGGTGCCATTCCTTCCCGTGACCTGGCTTCGGCAATAGACTACGCTTTACTGTAATGGCCACTCGGTACCAACGTATTTATGTACCAGTTCTTTCTACGAGCTGCCTCCTGATATTTATACTGTTACTACGTGCTAACGTATGAAACGATTTGTTTCCTACGTAATTTATTTATTTATATATATATATATATAATTTGACGATGTATTGACATGTTATTTGAAGCATTCTGGTATGATTCCTTACATTCCAAATTTAAATTTTATTTTTAATTAATAAAAAACAAAAGAAAAATAACGGTTATTGTAAAATTGTTTTACGAATGGCGCGACTTGCTGAAACTGTTTTTTGCTGATTACTAACATTTTTTGATATGATAAATATCGATAAAGAATTACTAGAAGGATTTTAATTTACAATCGATTTTATTTGTATAATATATTTCATTTTATATATATTATAATATATTTAAGCGAACTTATATAAGACTGCTGTAAGCATAATTTTAGATATTTCTGGATAAAGTTCTTACCTCCTTCCTCCCATGGTGACGTAAGCGTTGGCATATTTGTTTTCTACAAAATTTGTTTAAGTACTACACTGCTTATGTAATCGCTGTTCAGACGCCCCCATACCCCATGCCTTCAAAAATAAGCATTAATTAGCAATAGACCTAATTAATCGGAACCATTAATATGAACTTTGAAAGGGTTTTACAACATTTAGAGGCTTAAAGAGTTCAGCGTCAGAAGACTTAAGTGTAAAATATTAGTAAAATTTAAACGGCATCTTAATGTGTCATATATATACTAGTTTTATTTTTTTATTTATTAAATTTATTTGATTTTAGATTATGTAATATTAGTGGCATAAAGTTATACTAAATTATTGTATTTGAGTTTAATGTATTAGTAATTAACAACAAGAACTTTGCGATGACACAAAAAGCTCTCTGGAAGCATTGAAATTTATAATATAGGATTGAAAAAAAAATCATTACCTATTTGATACTGGTAGAATTGTATATTTAATATGGAAAATAAAGAACTGTGCTTTCTTAATTATATTTTTAATTTAGTTCGCTATGAATAATATTTACATATAACAAATTGAATTTGGTATTATAAAGTGCTCTTAACCGAATCTGAACTGTTACAACATATTTTTTAACAAAAACAGAGCATATGTAAAGAGTACACGTGTCAAACGTGAAATTATTTAGTAAAAATCTGTAAGACAAAGATGTCGTAAAGGACCGAGAGAAGAGACCACCTTCTAAAATTTAATCATGCTCATCATTCCACAGGATGTGGATGAACCACATTCCGTAGCTTATCAAAATTATTTACATTTTTGACTTCCCCCTCCTCATAGTCAGCAACAGTAAGCTAAGTTCTTATATAGAATAAACTTAAATTCTACCCTCACCATCTGGATGAACAACGATCCATGACAGAGCGTTTCGCGCGGAATCTTTTGCCTCGCACAACAATCTTGTGGAACCAACTTGCGTCGGCGGTATTTCCGGACCGGTACGACTTAGGAACCTTCAAGGAGGGAGCCTACTCATACCTTAAAGGCCGGCAAAGCACCTGCGATTCCTCTGGTGTGTGGGTGTCCATGGGCAGGGGTGATCACTTACCATCAGGTGATATGCTGGCTCGTATGCCCCTTATTTAAAAAATCACCATGATTACGCCAATGCTTTGGCATAATTTTAAAAACAAAAATTTTGAGTGATTTTTTAATATCCATCCATCCATTCAACCAATGTTCACTGCTGGACATAGGTTTTCCCCAAAGATCTCCAAGAAAACCGGTCTTGCGCCACTCGCATCCAGCGGATTCCCTTGACCTTCACCAGGTTGTCAGCCTACCTTGTGAGGGAGTAAAGAGTAATATCATTTTTTTAAATTATATTACATATTATAAATAACTTATATAAAAAATTAGACAAATTTGGAACTTTGCTAGAAACTTTGGAATAGTTATTTTTTAATGTTTAAATTTTATAATTGAAACATAAATAAATAACATTTGTCTGGTTTTTACATCTATTGGCTCTCCGATCAATACTTTGTAAATTTTCAAATAGTTTATTCGTAATCAAAACATACGATAGGTTCCGTAATTATACATCTTATTATATATCTCAGAACTCTGGTGCACTTAAACGCAATCTTATACTCGACATACTAGTGCATGTTGACAGCGGACGACACAGCATTAGCAACGCGAGTCTATAAGATTTTCCTCTACAGGGAATCGCTCAACCCTGCTAAAGATGTTTTCATTTTAACAGCGAAGACAAAGTAAATTAATGTTGCTTACCTAATCATCATTTTATCAAAGATAGCCAAAACGTGAATCATTCTCACCCCTGTTGATGCCTACGTCTACTTGAAAAGCCCTCAAGAAGGAATATAAGCTCAATAAGGAGCAAATCATCAAAAGGAACGGCGTGCTGAATATTTTTGTTACTTTATCTCTCACTACAGACTTCTATTTGTTCGTAACGCTCACGCGATACGACTTCACGACGATTTTATTTCAAAAACAGGATACGGTTGTTCGCGATAATTCGACTTTTTCGTCGGAATGCAATTTGTTATACGTGCGTACAAAATGGAAAATAAATACGAGAAATCTCGAAAGTGTATAACAAAAAAGTAGAATTTAATAATGAACTTAAAAAGTTTATAAAACTATTCTAATATTATTATAAAATTTGCTGGCTACATTATTCACAAAGCTCCGCCATTCGCATGCCATCGCTAGCGTGCGACTCGCTGCATTGTGTTATTTTTTGTCCGTATGAATCGAGTTATAATAATTCGCACTAATAATTTTATATTAATACTAGCTTTGTGCCCGCGTCTGTGTTTCGCGATGTTTACTACGTTTTAATAAAAAAAAATAAAATTATACGGAATTCTAATTATTTTCCTTAATTTTTTTCGGTACTAAGATAAAGTAAATCTATTTCTCACAAATTCAAACACATGCCAGTGAAATTGTGTGTTGAAACGGATTTAATTCACAATTTTATGAGTTTTAATTTTTTTTTATGCGAATCTTTAATTATTTTCCAAAAATAAAAGTACCCTAATTTACGCGGATTAACTTCTAGTTTATTGATATTTAACAAAAAAAAAAACAGTCCCGGAGATTACCAGGAACAAACAGACAGACAAATTTTATAAATTGTATTTTTGGTCTCGTACATATGTATGTATTTAGTGAAAAATTGTTATTTTGACATTACAAACAGACACTTCAATTTTATTTATTAGTAGGTATAGATAAACATACAGCGGTTTCGATGTCGGTCTGTGAACACACGGAAATGTATAATCACGAATGTGACTTACACTACGTGTTACGTTGAAGAATTAAACACGGCATACCCTGTTGCTTCTGACTTAATTGCGTTATGTTAGTCAAGTCGAGATATTTGTCATGTTTTATGCAACATTATAATTATATTTCACGCTACTTACTTAAATTTGATAAAGGATTGGTAATATTAAATGAGGTATACAATTATCTAAAACTAATCAATCCCCTATTTCTAGCTTTTGTAGATTGCACAAAGCTTTTGATAAGAAAAACTACATTTATGTTACAAACTCAAAAGGACAATAGTCATAGCTTTAAATTTAATTAACAAATAACAATAACTTTGAACTGAACTTGTTATCTCAAATTAACGTTCTTAACTGTAAATAATATAATGTAATATAATATAAGTAGATAATTTTTATTTTCATGATTATTTTAATTGTTTAACTACATCATGATGAGTTTGCATGCATTGATCTACTTTTTTTTTCTTTTTTTTTACGTGGGAAATGCATAATGAGTATACACACCGAACTAAAGACACATTCATCTCCTACAAGTAAGGAAGTACAAGAATCTGTAACAGCTGCACCATTTAATTGATATATGTATAGTATGTTGGAAGTCTTGTTAAATAAATAAATAATATTTCCCTTTCACCTGAACAACTTTGGTTATTTTCCCCTTCATCTTTAAAAAGGGCTAAACGAGATCACCGAATATTAGATTTCAAAATTATGGTTATTGTAGAGAGTTAATCTTTTAAATGTATTACAATAAATAGCAAGCTGTAACTTCTACTTAAAAAAATCTTGTATGTATATGTATATCTAATACATAGATTATTGAATAAAATATTTGTAAAATAATAGTAAAAAAAACTAGTAACAACTTTGTTTTCAATACGGAATAAATAAGTAATGTTCATAAAAAATACTTGATTAAAAATTCTAGAAAATGTTAGGGTGAACCTTAAACATATAAAGTGTGAAGAATAACATTATCGAAGGTTTAAATGTATAAAAAAACTTAGTGACTTTTCTAATATACTATTCCAAGCTGAGAAATCCTCTGTTGATATTATATAGATGTCGGTTAATGTTTTATATCATCGGTTGTTTGTAACGTTGACTTGTTTATGGTTACTTTTATAGGGTTTTTATTGCATTCACTGTACCATCTGTGTACGACATTATATATTGCTGATAGCACAAGACATCGTGTAATAACAGTGCTCTTTCGAAATCAGCTGGTAATCCATAAATGTGTTCTTATTATTCAGCTGAAATAAAACTTTGATTATCTTTGCCATTTTGTTTTTTTTTAACTTTTATATTGTAAAAAAATTGTATAAATCGATTCGAAATTTGAATTAGTATTTCTTATTCATTAGTTTATTAAAAATAATCTAAAATTAAATTTTAGATTTATTATATGGTGAATAATTTCAAAAAAAGAATTGAAGCACAATGATCACCATTGCTATTTATAGGACTCAGAAAGATTTACTAGTCTAGAAAACAATGATAACTTTTGTGATAGACTTTATATTAATTGGTAGTCAAACATGAATAATATTATTACAAGCTTTGCATGTATGTATGTGTATCTATGTTTCAGAATCATCGAACTTAATCTTAATTGAGTTCAAAAACTCAGATGAAATTAAAACTTATCGATGCACCGATGATAATACTATAATGTCCCAAAAATTTGTCCCATTGCCCAGAATAGGATCATGTGAATTAGCGATTTTTTAAACTTAATTTTGTACTAAATTCTTTTATCCGTCGAGTCTATAACTGGATTAATATAAGTAATTTCGATGTCGTTCAGAGATTCAAAATAATTTTATTATTTTATATTTATAAGTAGGGTGCCAAAATTTTAATCATTTTTGTCAGCAATAATAAGCAAAACTCTTACCCCCTCATGATTACATAAGCATTAGCATAATTTTGAACGAACAATCGAAGATTTATAAGTGATTCTCTCGTCCACCGTGTCATCAAAAATAATAATAATAAAAGTTTATTTATTTATTTATATTATTTAATCTTTATTGTACACCATTATACACACATAATATTATGCATTTGAAAATGTGAAATTAGTACAAAGGGCGGCCTTATTGCTAATAGCAATCACTTCCAGGCAACCTTTGGATGGATATGTTCCATGGAGATGAATCAACGGTGTTTTGGGGGATATAGATAAATTTAACCTAATGAGTTTATTTATCAAAAAGTAAGTTTTACATGTTCTTCTACTAATCGTGGCTCGCGCACTAGGAAAACCCTGTGTCGCGGGTAACCTTCACAAGAAAACGCTTGTACAGATGGGCGTAGTATGGGTAACCAACATTTCTTCAGTATGTTTATAAAAATTCAGTATGTATGTAAAATAAACAGAGCCTGGACACCCCCACTTCACTCTCTCCTAAATCATGCGTTCTGAACGGCCCTATTATCACGAAGAATCTTTCACGTGACGCGACGGCATTTCAGTTACTTACAGGTGTAACATTATATTACTTATCATCCATCTTTAGTCCAACTGAGTGATGTCATAACCGCATTGGGGGGCGCATTGAAGGGCCCCTAAATGAGTTATCTTGTGTATACAGTGCGCGGCTGGGCGCGCGGCGTGGCAGGAAGCGGCGGTGCTCGCGGTCGGTGGGGGCGGTGCGGGTGCGGGGGGCGCAGCGCGCGTCGGTGCTCCGTGCTCGGCGACCATCCCGGTGCCAGGCGGGACCCGCGCGCCAAGTGGCACAGAAACAACCGGGTATTACTACTCATTTATTTATATAAACAGCCCCACTTCAAACGGGAAATAGAAACAATTAATTGCTGTCAGATGAAGCGATAATGGCGCAGTTGGTAGTGTGGTCGAATTTCACGTCAACGGGCTCGAGTTTGAACCCAACTCAAATCCGACTCTAAAACCTGTCGTCAAATACCAATACGTGTGTTATTTACTTTTTGTTTATTCTTCCTATGATTTTTTATATATTGTTATGGGTTTCGAATGTGACTAGGACCTCACCATACTAAGCTAGCAGTGCTAGCTATTAAGAAAATTGACAAATTTGAACACACGGGTAGATGTTTGAAGATACAGTCTCACACAGTGGCGGTCCGAGGAGAGGGGTCTTAGGGGCATTATCGTCCTTCAAAAATGCTCTACTAATATAGCATAGTTACATCCTTCATGGCATGTTATTTCCAGGTTCGAGATGCGTCTTGCGGCTCATCGTCGGAGTCGGATGGAGAAGCGGAAGGCATCGCTGGCGAACCCTGGGGCGTCGCGCGTCTTCTCTACGCCGGACTGGGCACGCTCGCCGTGGGCCTCGTTGTCTACTTCGTTGGCACAGGAGACAAAGTACTAACCTTTTCGTTACTTCTCAAATACTGAATTAGATTTCTATTAGGTTTAAAAGATCACGCCTCTCTCCCATAAAGGTAGATAGAGACTACCTCCTTCCACCTGCAACGATCCTGATACATGTCTATCGCTTTTTTTACTTTCACACACGCTCTTCGGTTACTTGTCCTTATGACCTGGCCTTTCTTCACAACATCTGCGATGCTGTCAAGATACATTCGCATAGGACAACCTTTACCGACTTATCCAGTCGCCCTAACCTCGCAAATTTGTTTTGTCAATCATTTTTCAATTGTCATCCTTTCAACGTGCCCAAACCAATTAAGCATTCTTTTCTCTATATATTTTTTACTACATCGTCTACTACGATTCTACGAATATTTTTTTTTTGTTTTAGGTAATATTTATCACAAAAGTATGGTGTTTTCTTGACAACTCAATTCAGTTATTTCATATAGTAGGTACATATATTTAGTAGATACATTTACTAATTCCTATCCAGAGCATACAACTATGATTTAAAAAAAATCATCAATATCAAAAATTTCATAAATTTAATTTAATAACTATCTAAAGCTATGTCGCTGTAGAATTAGAGTAAACAAAATAGATGTAGATTAAGGAAATAAAAAAAGGCTTCTAATTCTGTTGTGTAGATTAATAATAAGGAAACAAATAACATGATATTATTCCAGGGTTTCAAAACCCCAGCGTTACGGCTGGTCGGCCCTTCGCTTATTATCGCCGGGCTCGCTTGCTGTCTTTTGCGTATTGCCTTTTGTATATTCGCAAAACCTTGCTGCAGACGGCGCACCATCTACAAGGAGAACAGAAGGTAAACTGTTCTATATCCAGAATTATTTTTTATAATAATAATCACTAAATTTATATTAGGCATTGTTATGAAACTGAGGGTACTATGATTATTGGAAATACTGTACGCAACATAGACCAAAATTAATAATTTTGTAAAACTCACAAATTTTTTGGTGTTATAAATTTAGTTTTACTTAAGATAGAAATATTAAGAACCTGAATATTAGAAGCAAAGCATCTATCGATTACATCAAAGGACTTGCCAACATCGTAAAAAACTAGAGCAATTATAAAAAAAGTTTGCGTTCACTTACATTTTTATGGTAAATTGTCTATCTAAAAATATTTACTTTCTGCAGGGGATCACTTTATCAGCTAGTTGACAATTATTATAGGAATGATCAACCTTTAGGTATCAATTGAATTTATTTTCTTCGAACTGTTTAAATGGCCTTGACAACTTCACCGAACTTTTGGGGCGAGCACTTAAGCACTCAGTCAAGAGAGTGATATTTAGCACAAGTGTATCAAAATGATATGAATCACTATTTAGGCTATCTGATACGTAAATTACGCGAAATTTGCCCCACGCTAAAACAATTAAATGACGTAATATATTTATTGGTAAACAAGAACAAAAAATCGTGCCACCTGGATAGTTTTAATTATAAGAAATATGAAGAAAAGACTATGATGATAGGGCCTTTTTTTAACAATGCCCGTCTGGGTAGCTACCACCCTCAAGTTTGAAAGACCTGTCGCCCAATACCAATAGATGTGTTCCGGCAGCATCACTTGACAACCAATATCTAGACTCAGTGTGTTTGTCATTCTAGACCACATCGTCACTTAATATCAGATGAGATTGTTAACAAAGCACTTAGCTTATTCCTTGGCCGGCAAGATAGTGATGACTGATGATGGATAAACGATCTCTCGCCAGTCGCCACTGTTTCAGGATTGCATTGCATCAGGCTCAATATCGTCACTTTGCCGAGATACTATAAAAAATGACTTGATAAATCCCGAATAACGCAAGATAGAACGTAATTAGGTAATCTCAATTACAGTGAAACCTTATGGGAATATGTCAATTACCCATAAAAATGAGACAATAGAAAGACAAAAAACAATGGAAAGCTGGCGTAAACGCCAGGTCAGTGCTCAGGGAGTTAACGTATTTTTATTTAAAATGTCGATAGCCCGCTAAGCAATAGTTCACAAAAATGTGTTCGTCATACTGTGACGTTATTTGCAAAACGAAAATTAAATTTTGGCTTCATAATTTTTACTTGCGAAAACATGAATATTACACGTATGTGTGTATTATTGACAACCTAGTGTAATTATCCCTCTGTCTCTTTTAATTATTGTTATATTACTAATCATTTGTATCTTTTATCTCATGCTCTTGTTGTTGTTTTTAATTTTACAATAACTTGTGATAAACATCACTGCCGCCTGAGATACTGGTAGTCTGTAGTTCAAATAGAAACGGTTTTTTTTTTTTAAACTACTTGCATTTGATGTAATAAATAAGTGTTTTATAACGTGAGTTTTATTCGACAATTACTGGAATTAGTGGAAATTTGGTGTGATATAGGCTGTCAGGATGTGCGGAAGGGGAGGAGATGCCGCTGGCGGGTGCCGGCGTTGGATCACGAGTCGGCCCCGCGCAATGTTCTCCCGCGAGACGTCTCGACGCGTCTAGTTGCGACGTGTCCAGCCTCTCCAGTGGCGAAGAGGATGAGCGTCTACGACGGTATCGCACAGCTTCTTTGCATCCGCCTACAGTACATCAGGTGCTAATTCATTTTTTATAATAGTAGCCTTAAAACTAAGATCGATTAAATTTACAATATTATACGAAAATAAAAAATTGAATGAATATACTCTTGTAAATGGGAAAAGTAACAAACCCTTAATCAGTGATTGTCGATATGGTTTCCCCGTCTGAATCGATCGAGAGGTGTTCTTATAGCGTACGTATTGCATAGCTGGAGGAAAGTAAATTGACAATCATGAAGAAGTCGTTGCAATTAGTCTGAAAATTGCGTCCTGGTCTTCTGTCTAAGCTTCAGGCATACTGTCTTCCCGACAAACTGTATAGGTGGATATCTAACTTTCAACACGGTCGTAGTATACATATTCCCACCGATGGACACTGTCGCTATGCAAGTTTCAAACGCTCTTTACTTTCGCTCACCCTGTTTCTTATCTATATGAATGATATGTTAACCTCTGCATGCATTGGATGCTATGCAGAATGTATGTACGGTCTACGAGCGCTATTTCAGCACGCCCGCTTGTGGTTGAGTGGAAACCGAGAGAATGCTCTCCGATCTTGTCATTCCAACAGTCCCTAGACCACATATCTTCTTTACAAGGCACAAGTTCATATAACCATGTGAGCTCATATACAAAACCACAGATATATGATAGCTTACACCTCGGTACGAACAACATGTTAGCGAACTTTTATTTACGTCTTACCGTGGAGATGTGGAATAACCTTACTGGCAGTGTATATCCATCCTTTTTATGATATCAGGTTCTTCAAAAAAGGCACTTTAGCAGGCCGGTATGAGAACGACGACGACTGCTGATGTTTTAGGACAGTACCATACTTACCATCAGATGATGTACAGTCACTTTGCCAAGCTAACATAAAACCCTTGGTTCTCTTAGTTAATGGAAATCTATCAGTTGTGTGTATTACATTGATGTGTGGGTAAGATATTTTAAACTTACTAAAACTTTTCAAGCAGTTTTTGGGACACCTCAGAATAAATGTTTCCATAACCCATTGGGAATTAATTTTCAATACACTTCATTTGTAAACACTGGGAATTGTGTCACGCAAAACGCAACCATAATTACAAATATAGGGTAACATGCCATCGATCCACCCATCCTTTCAACCAAAAGACGTCCACTGCTGGACATAGGTCTCCCTCAAAGATATCTACAACGACCGGTCTTACACCACCCATATCCAGCGGATTCCCGCATACACAAGTAACTAATCATTAATAATGAAATAAAGACAAGAACGACTACATAATAAACTTACATCCTTGTAAAAAGTAATAAATAAATAAGTACATTTTAGATAATGCTAAGTTTACACGATTGGGAATTTATTCAGGTCACATCTCATCAGGGGTCGTCGCAAAGACATTCGCCACAGAGCGCGACACAGCAGACTCCGTCACCGCAAGGAATTATACAGAGAGCGTTACTTCCAAACGTACCGAGTCCGACATTACCGAGTGCTATTGCGCAAAGCTCTGGTCAAAACGCGAACGGTACTCGCCGTCCACCGCCAAGAAACGTTTCCTTCGCCAATGGTCCAGACGGCGAACTCGTTTTAAGTCCCGCACAACTCAGGTCCTAACCAAACAATATCGCCATTTTATACACTTGTGAACTTTCTTGACGATTTGACTCTTTCGAATCCATTCCCTTCGGACCTCGTCGGTTATGTGATATAAATACGTTCTAAGTGTGTGTTTTAAGTGATTTTTTTCCTACTCTATAACTTCGAGATCGTTGATAATTTGCACGTTTGGAATATTAATATAAGCTCATATCGATGTTCGGGAGTAATTTACAAAGTATATATGTTTTGCGTTTACTAAAAGTTCACCACACGAAGTGAAGTTTCCTTTGTAGTTTAATCTGAGACGAGCTTGAATTAACAATGAAAAAAAAACAAAACTTTGTGTTCATACTTATCAGAGGGCCTAACGTCTATTGAAATATTTACCAAAGGTTACTAAACACAAATTTTGAAATTCAACGAGACATTTCAATGTTGACGTTGGCTTGTTAAATTTTGCACAAATCAATCGGATCAACGAGTGGTTTCGAAGAACTGTAAGGTCCTTCATATATTACGATACGTGTAGGCGGCGCGAAACTCCGGTTAGAAATATGAGCATACGAGTTTTCTACTGGATGTTCGTGCATTAAGCTACGCAAAGTGAATGAAATTTAGGACGGTAAAAGAGTGGAAATTTATTGATGCCAAGTGATAGTGACGGAAAAGCAATAGCACTTTTTTATTTTATAGAAATACGAGAAGTAGAAGGATGAGAAGATATTGGGTTCATGTGTATATCGAAAAAAAAAAAAATTAATGGTAGAGTTTTTTTGTTACATCATAAAAACTATAACAAGATGATTCTAAATTTTCTTTTCAACTTCTTGCACAAATATAATTGTTTTTTTTTAGCTAATATTTGTTTGGTATTGCGATACATGTGGCAAACACGTAGGATACAGGTAGCGTAGTATATGAATCTCCATACAAATGTATATGCAATAGTCGGCGGCAACTGGTCTCCGAGACGCGTGCGGAATACTTGTCCCTTATAAGTACTGTAATGTATGAAGGGCCTAAGACCAAATGTCAAGTCGGTCTATCTATGAGATTTTTGTCCTATTACTTACTAAACTGCTACTAGTCTGTCAGTATCTTTAATATTTTTACTGTAGTACCTACTCGTATAATAATAAACTTAACTTAAATCTTAAGCATTTATTCTAATTCTGTAGTGATTTAATACTAAATGTGTTAGATCCATCCGTCTTATGCCAACTGTGTAGTAGGTTCGTTACAACGGGGTATGGTTTCATTCGCTAGATTTCTATTCCTCACAAAGTTTTTTTTATATGTGAATTATATTATATTTATTTCATTAATTACCATTTTTTAAATATATTTATTCAGGTACTAATAGAAAGCGAAAACATTTCTCACTAATTCAAACACTTGGTCAGTAAAACTGACCATTGAATCGGGTTTTGTTTTTCTAACAATTGTTATGAAAAAAAAGGATTAAAGTAACCCAAATTACGCTTTATAACTTCAGCTACCGGCTAAAAAAACCCCGTCAACATCGGTCCAGCCGTTCCGGAGACTACCACTAACTAAACAGACAGACAACATTTTTTAAATTGTGTTTTTGTTATAGGTACTGCACATTATACATTCACATGTATTTGGTATTAATATAATATAATTTTATATATATACACCTATATTATTTCATAAATAGTTGTGTATCAGCGTAAACAGTGCATTGGATATGATTTTACTCACAATTTCATGAATTTTTTTTTTTACCAGAAACCTTGATTATTTAAAAAAAAAATTAACCTAAGTTTCGCGTTATAACTTCAGCTATCTATAAGAAAAAGTCCCGTCAGAATCGTTCCAAAAGTTCCAGAGATTAGCTGGAACTAACATACAAAAACAATAATTATAATGTTTTTGGCATAGGTACCGTATATACACTTTTATATATATTTCGTAAAAAGTTGTTAACTTGATATTACAAACAGACACTTCAATTTTATTTATATTTGTATAAAGCTCAGCTTTACGAAGGATAACATCTCGATGAAATCATAACATCATGATATAAATTATTCTAATTTATCAAACACCTATAAGTGTATTTCAGCAGCATCAATAGACAGCTAGTACTTCTACGTTTAGCGTGCTTACTAGATGAAGAGTATATTTAAATAACGTATAACTAATATTGACACAAAACCATACCTCGTTGGATTATTTCGAAATAAATAGTGACTTATAAAATTACAATTGTGTGTTAAAACTGCCTACAACTAGATGCGAATTTATATGTAACTAATTAATTAAAATATTATAATAATAAATTAAAATAAATTAAAAAATCATTAAAATAGATTTATAACTGACAATAATGATTGTTAACTGATGTATAAATGTTATGGCGTATATGGATGTGTGTATTGATTTTTATTTTTTCAATTATAACGTCTTACAGATTGTGTGTGGTTCATGCGTCAAGTTTGTCATTTGATTTTGACCATTACTCGACTCCTTTAATTGTGACGTTATATACTCCTTTAATTGTGACGTTATATTTAGTTAGCAAAATTTTAAATATTTTTAACTATCATTCCCTTCTCCCCCATCAGTAATGGTAAGCTAAGGTCTTCATTGATTCTTATACTCCTCCCTCCACATGTAAACTTAAGCGTTGATATAATTTAGAGTTCACACGCGGGGTGGAAGTGAAACTTTCAGAGTGTATGCAAAATCCCTGTACGGGCCGGTACACGACGATAGTGTAGTGGGGACGCAAACCGCTACGAATCATCGCACAAAGAGATGTCGGATAGGTCAACTATATGTAAAAGCATTCTATCTCATTCTCTCACACCCTAAATCCTATGTATACATATATAGATATCTCTTTTTCGTTACATGTTTTCGTTTCACAAAATCTAATTCACACTATCCCATTCTTGTTTTAAGTGAAACTTCATTTTGCCTACGTGATACACCAAAAGTAAGCAAAATATGGACTATATTTTAAACCCCGTCCTTCATTGATTCTTGAATTTCGAGGATTGAATCCTCGAAATATTATAACCATTTATTATACAAAATGGTTAAAACAATAAAAGCGACTGCATAATTTAATTCGTAGAGATGTTTTTCTTATTCATTATTTATTTACACTGCCTAAAAGATAATTATATGACATCGTCATTTGAATGTCATGTTAAGACATAGATACATGCAGTGTTGCCATTCGGAGTCCGGTTTTTACTGCAAAAATTATACTAGACTGGTATAAAGATACAGCATATTTTATATTTAAACATGGTGATTTTACAGTAAATAAAGCAATTTCTAAAACGAAAATGGTATATTTGCATAAATATGTACATTGTAAGCTATCGTTTCGTAGTGGATACCTGCATAAATTTTACTAAAATGAAGAAACTTTTAACAAAAAGAAAATATATTATAATTAAATAAGGTATAATTAAATAAAGCCCACAAATATTTTAAAGTATCCTTAATTGATATTATTTCCGTAGCATTCATGCACTGTATTTTTGTACTACAGAAAACAGTAAACGGTAAAATTTAAGAAAATTACAGTAAGTTGACTGTAATTACAGTGCAGTTGGCATCACTGATACATTAGTTTACAATTTGGACGGTTGTGTTTATTAAATTGTATCATCAATACACTTCATAGATTCGTAGTAAACATGCTAATTTTATCGCCATACAACTATATAATTGGGGCATACATAATGTGTTTTTTTTAAGTACGTATATTACGGTATTTTATATTTAATAAATTACAGAAACAATATAATTTCAAAGTATGTAGAGGGTTTTTGATATTAAAGTATGATATATTTATTCATTCAACTTACAGTTTATAATTGGAACAAACATTCGATCATAGAGTAATTACACTAGTTTAGAGTGTTAGTTTCATACAAAAACTCGCTTAACATTGAAACAAAAAATATTTTTTATATGTGTGTGAACAACGACACGCAATTATGTGATCACCGGCACGTAACTGAAGTCGAAAGTGGGCTTTTATTCAGGCCAAATAGAAATGGCTTCACTCTGCGTGTGACTACTGCCTTTCCGATTGATATATTTCTATGCATTTGATTATTTATTCTATAATAGAAATATGACAACATTGGGGAATGAACTTGACACATATATACACCAAAAAATATAATATTTATATTATACATAGTTAGCTAATTACATAAGATCGGTGTATATTAAGTGATACTGTATGACAGTAATGTTTTTATATTTAAGTATATAATATTTAAAAAAAAATCCCTACGGTTAAATAAATACATATGTGTTACGCGTGCGTTGTATATGGCACTAAAGTACATAGTAAATAACGTTTATAAATATATATTAATAATATATTTTAGAGAATATTTGCACCATTTAGTAGTGAAATAAAATGTATATCGGCAAATATTTAAATTACATGTACCTACTACGGTTTTGAATGGAGACATTTTGTAAATTGTGTGTATTTTTATTAAGAATATATATATATTTTAAAATTAAGTTTCTATAGACGAAACAGAAATGTAGGACAGAAAGCATACGTAATATACGTGCATACTTATTATGTAATTTTTGATTAGTTTTTTGTCAATTATAAATATCATTGTAATCAAACTTAAGCTGTAGTTATTTTGTATTATTTAAATCTAAGAATTGTCAATTACTTACTTTATTGTTTTTAAAAGTATTTAAGATTTTGCTTCGTTTTTATTTGCTCTGACTGACTGTATTGTGGTTTATCAATATCAGATTATAATATGAAATTAACTTTTAATTCAATTCTATTTCGCCCTGAATTAAATTGGATATTATTAGTAAATCAAATCCGTAGTTATATATATTTATAAAAAAAAAATTAAATGTGTTTACATTTAAAAATGTACTTAATTTCGTTAAATAAATTAGGGAAATCCTTTGATTCAAAGTGACTATGCGGTAAACAGATATGAAACGACGATTTGTTTTTGTATTTCGAAACGTAAAAAATGATACGTAAGTATAAAAATGAATCTATTGTGAGATAACTCTAATAAGCCTTCATAATTTTATTCGTTGTTGGTATTTGGTACAATATTCGAACTTTATCCGGTGAAGCGTAAATTTATTAAATAAAAATAATAATACATAAATATGTAATAGTCTTACTAGATATTAAGAAAAATATGAGCTTCGTTTAGACTTACTGGCTTATGTGACAGAGTGTTGTGTACTTTTAACGAAATAGATGATCATAAATAATAATAACCCCATTCGGATTGTACATTATAATAATATGATTAATACTCTATGGTTTCGTTTCCCAAATCTACGAACTAAACGCACACTATACCTACTGGCGACAGGGTTCATTTATTTTTGTCTACCGGCAGACGAATTTTCATTTAATACATAACGTTTATATTTTATATCAGTCATCAATTATATTTTACGAAAAGGAAATTCGTCTGCTCATTTATATAAATGAAGAAATTTAAGAAAAAAAAAAAAAACAATTTATCTATTATAATCTGTCACATTTTTTAAAATCCAAATACCTTCACCAAAGCTTTACCTACATGTAAGGTTTTTGTAACTAAATAATAATACAATTTACGAATGTATTTCTATGACACCAGAAAATAATATAATTACAGTTTTTTTTATAATTGCTCTATCATCTTCGTCTAATAATTAATAATAATTCCTATTATATGTATTTCCATAGCACCTGTTACTTTGGTGTATCATATACCTATATACCTGCTGCTACCTATTATGTTTATTTTATTTATAGAGCGCTGTTATATTAAGGTTAAGTACAGCAATTGAGCTGAAATTAGGAATCGTTTTGTATATGCAGAACACTTACTTATTTTTATTTATTTGATATTTGTTTTATGTTTATTCCTATATGTGTCTTCTGATGTTTAGTTAAATTTTTATATAGGTACACAATCGTAAATTAGTTTTTTTTTGTTCTTGAGCGTTTTACTCGTGTTACTAACTCGGGAAACATTCTATTAAGAGGATATGCGGTTGGCAACAAATTTAAAGAATAAGTATTTCAGAAAGCTATTGCTATCATTATATCGCGCCCCAAACAAAGCGCCAAGCTATTACGGACCGGACTGACATGATAAGATTTTTGAATTGATTTAAAAAACATAAAGATCCAGGTGATCTTTTCTCATCTTGTTTTATTTGATTTAATAGTAACTTTCAGTGGTCGAAATTAACTATGACCATCACTTATTGCAAAAATTGTTTACCATTTTTTTATGAACAGCACTAAAGCTCATCAATAGTAACTGAACAGACAAAGAAGAATGCCTATCATACTAAGAAAAAATTGCTCGCATATCCTCTTAAGAATTATTGCAGCGCTAATATTATTTCAACCGTCAATGCTTTACAGTGTCCATCATTTGTTTAACTTTTTGATTAAGTTCTTCTTGAAATAATACTCTACTAACTAAAACAGTACTAAGTAGGGTACAGTTACCGCCAAAAATCAAACTTTTTTTTTTGACGTGGGGTATGCATTTACGCACTACCCTAACCTATTGCATTAGCGAGACCGAATTCCCCTAATGCAATAGGTAAGGGGGCACGGAGGGACGTCTCCGCGCCAGTGTGGGACTCGCGCCAAAAAACAACCTGCAATTTTAAATGCAAAATAATTATTTTGGGTAAAAATGTAATCAAATTTGTTGACGCTGGTTTAAGTTGTCTTGTATAAAATTATTTCTAATACTCTAGGTATTAAGATGGTTTGATTATCGTTATCAATGTTAAATTTGTTTAATTAACATATCTACTGCAACAAATCCCATATTATTATAGTCTTATCAAATAGGTACATAGTTACTGATTATTTTAATTTACCACACAATATACGAGTATGATAAAATCGTGTTTCTCTTATACGTGCTTCCATATAAGCTTGCATCGATCGTAATGCTTCTTTCGTGTTTCCTAATATAAGTGCTACGTTCAAAGCTTTGTACCTACTATCTAGATTTATTTATATAAGCTAACTTTTTAAGTTTCCGGGGCCTAATATTATTAATCGCTATTGTTTATACAATAAAAAAATAATAGTATAGTAATAATAACAAAGTGTATTAGTGACTCGATTATAATTAAACGTTGCGGAATGATATAGCAGTAATTATTCGATATTCCTATTAAGGAATTTTGTACATAATTATACATTATGATACAATATAAAATGTTTTTATCTCATTATCGTCTATCACCAATCATAGTTTTAAGTGTTAATATTAAACAGATCACACTGTCACATTTTCATATAATTTTTTTTTGTATAAAGCAAATAAAATGTATCATACCGTATCGTAATTTCTACAGAAAATTTGTTTTCGTTTGATTTTTGTATACAGGTAATAATGATGATATAAAAAAAAATCTCGAGATATCCTTCTTAGATAGAATCATAGAGAAATATATTTACCAAAATACTTCGACTCAAAATTAACATTAATAAAGCTTCTATACTTAATAATTGTAAGGGTTTGCTAATATTACAAAATACAAGAAAACGTAGAATGATGTCATTTTAATAACTTTGTCGTTTATTTAACAAATACGAAACGATGTTAAAATGCGCTAATATAATAGAAAATAATGTATATAATTAATACGAAGAGGCGCTCAAGTTACCTTAAAAAAATACAATTAGAGACTTGATAACTAAAGAGCAATGGAATGTAAAATTATTTATTATATTATGTTATTATAAAAATTGTAAATAATTATTTACGTCATACCCGTGTTGTTCATTACATAATTTGTATTATTTATTTATTATTATTAGGCATTGGTGCATATCATGTGTATAGAGCAGATGATTAATCAAATAAATTAGAAGAAAAAAAAAAATAGTTGATAACAATGTTTTATTTAATTAACCTCTAATTTTTATTACTTTTAAAATGAAAATTGTTCTAGAGGCGTTGAGCGATTCTCGGGGATAAACTTATAGATTCGCACTACCAAAGCTATGAGATTAGCCGTCAACATGCTACAGTATGTCAAGTATAAGATAGCGTTTAAGTGCTGGCGCTCAGAGATAAATAATAAAATTTATACTTACGCATCCTATGGTATGTTTTGATTATGAATAAACTAGATGAAAATGTAGATAATTATTGCAGAGCGCCAATAGATGTCAAAACCAGGACAACAGCGGCCATGTTTTCCGTGGAACACAGTACGAGGTTCTTAAAATGGAGCGTTAGAGAGTTTTTAATGAGGTGTCCAACGCGCACGTGATACCTGTGGTATTGCAGAAGACCATAGGCAACGTTGACCGCTTACCATCATCAGACAGATCGATAGTATGCCTGTTTGCCACTTTAGTTGTATATAAAAAAAATTGAACACTACAAATCTCATTTATCTTAATGTTATATATTTTTTTAAACCCATTAAAGGGTTATTTTTAATGTGTCAAGTAGTACCCATAAAAATGAGACAATAGGAAAACAATGGAAAGCTGGCGTAAACGCCAGGTTAGTGCTCAAGGGGTTAAAAAGAAATGCTGTAGTAATGTAGTATCTTCATTTATAACTTCAAGTTTACATACAAGATTCATCAGTTTCATACAGTTTTTTAAATATCTAGAAGGATGATGTTGAATGGAGCAAACGGAACTTACCTTTATTGGCTACCTTCGATCTAGCTGGTTCAGATTTAACTTTCCACCTCACTTCACTTTAGGATTGTTCTATATTCTCGTAATTTAGTAATATAAAAATTTCATCAAACTTCACTCAATTGTTTGTTGTCCTATTAAACGGAAGGAATTCGTCAATCATAGCCGTGATTGTAGTAAAACTTAGGTAGGTCTATTATGAATGCCCTAGACTACTAAAGCCTACTGGCTAGGTCTATGGTCTGGATATAATATATACAGCATTACCGATTTACCTGACAATAAATTCAAGCACTATGTCAAGCGAGTCTTAATTTCAGAAGGTTATTACATGGTGGACCATTACGTGAACGATAGTGATTTCGCTAACAATGATTAAAACTATAATTGTATAGTTCTTTTATAAAAAATTATTTGTATATTCAAATTTACAAAAAAAAGAAACAGATCGAGTTTTATGCCGACTCTTCTCGAGTGTTTTCCGAACCGGTGGTAATGTTTTTTTGGACGTTCATAAGCCTAAGAAGGATCTTAGGGCCTAAATTGAATAAAGATTATTTTGATTCGAATCTTATTAGCAGAGAGCGTCTGTACCTCCTCCGGATGATGCAGCACGTGTTTACCCAAAACTCGGTTGCGTATAGGTATTAACGGATCACATTTTCACAATATGTGCTTTAGCGTTACGTCTGCAGTTTTACAGAACCTACACACTTTTAAATTCCGGACACCAATGTTGTGCATGTGTTTGTTCAAACAGTTGCAAAAATAGTGCCCAGTTAGTGCTCTCATTAATTCTCGTAGCTAATTCCTGCTGAAAATCAGGGCTTACCCATATTGTATTTAATTTATAAGCAACTCGTGCAAAATGTATGTCAATTTATTTGATTTACCAAAATATATTGAATCTTAGTAAAAACAATGTGACTACTTCGCGGATATCAATTAATCACGCAAACGTGAAAAAAAACACCAAATTCGAGGTAATATGATAAATAATTCCTATCAAATTTACTAAAAAATCTTCGAGTATTAATAGTCATCTTAGAACAAATACGTAGAACTCTGAAACGGAGGCGAGTAAAGTGAAATAAAAGATATTTAAGTTTAACACGTAATATAATATATCCATTTCAACACTACAATATTAATTTGAATTCACGAACATATAAATATAATGGGTTTATTTAAATTAACAAGGTATTATTGCATTTTGTTTTATTTATTCAATTAAATTACAACAAATCGATCTGTGTTAGGAGTTGAGGTATATTTAAAAAACAATATACCTAATATGTACAAGTTTGTTAGTTTTCGAAATATTTAATACCACTAAACGTTTAAATCCCAATAATTTATTGACAGCGCTCCTAGAAATTAAACTTGGCGACACTAAAAACGAAACCTTCGCAATTCAAAAACGAAAATTATAATTAAGATAACCTTTTTTTGTAATGCAAAATTATCGAAAATTGTAAAAAACCAAAACTTCAATTTTAGTATTTTAAATTTCGAAAAAGATAATAAATATGTGATAATCACAAAATCGTTGTTAAATGTCGAATCGTCCCTAGTCTATATATATAAAAACTTATTATATTATATATAGTACGGTATATAGTACAGATGACCAGGCCTGTTTTCTAAATTTAAAATAATTGTATATATAACCCTTACCTAATCAAACAAATAATAGAATCGATTATTGTTCAGCGCTTATGTGATCGGATACCTTGTTAATCGATGTAGATTAAAATCCACCTATCTTAATCTGTATAGAGCCCCAGCTTTTGTTGAAACAAAACAGAGTAATAATACTATAAGCAAGGTGGTAGAGTCTAACTATCCTATTAACGCGCTAAAACATACAGTAAAAAATACAAAATCCATCACTACGATATTCATGCTATTCAACATGTTTACACTGTCATTTGATAAACAATATAAAAAGTCCATAAAATTATAACAATAGATATAAGTCGTTGAAAGCCTAAACGTTTTTTAAACTAAAACTTTTTAATTAAAACTGTCTGCCTCACCATACAATCTGAAAGAACTGATAAACGGTAAACCATACTTAAATGATTTACCTGTTACCTTACTGTACATTACCATTACCTTACTGTGTTTGCTGTAATGCCATGAATATGAAACAAATAATACATGTGATTTCACCAAACGAGACAGTTCCCCGAACCTGCTTACTGCACCCAGTTCGTGTAAAAGGAACTGCTACAGGTCCAATCATCAGCCGGACCTGTTTTGCGTAAGACCGATAAGATACTTTCATCGATTCAAATTAAATCTATTTTCAATAAACTTTTTAGTTTCAGCTTTGTTTTTCTAAGGAAAAGGCAATGGTAGTTAAACCATACAGCCAAAGTCAAATTTTAAATCTTAGATCAATGTATAATTCTCTATCGAAACAGTGGCCAACTTGCTTATATTGCAAGATTATAAATTTTAAAAAAAACCACTACATGAAAGGACTTATGCCATCAAAAATATTTTCATAAATTATTTCTTATAATAACTATGGAACGTGCGTTGAACGCTATTAATATATTTTTTTAATAACTATAAGTTAAACAATATATGATATATACCTTCGCTTGACGGATAAATTTAAATTGAAAAAAGTATGTTTAAATTTTTCATATCTTATTTATTCAAAATAAGGGGCCACTGTAAATAAAGTGAACGTTTATCATTTGTCATTACAACATATTAAACGCAAACTCCCCATAATAGATGATTCTTACCCCCTTGATTGTTATTATATATCCCCTTGATTTCGAAAATCTATAAAGATCGTATTTAAACAATCGTAACTCACTAGTTTATATCTTTCACTATATAAATTATGGACGTGAAAAGAGATCATTTCATAGTTAAAACTTTTTTCTAACTCTAATTATATTTAATTACAATCGTAGAAAAATAAAAACTTTATCAATTATAGATAAAACTATAAAACGGTTTTCTCGAATTTCTATTTGTCATTTTTTTATTATTAACAACGAATCTAAAAATCAAGTAATAAATACATAATAAATCGAATATGATATAATCCAGAAAATTACTTATTTCAAATAGGCAAAGATACAAATCATTTAAAAAATTTTCTTCTCTGTTTATCAACCGATTTATTTTCATTTAGTAGCAATTGATAGACTTTAAAATTTTACTACTAATAAAACATTTTTTGAAACAGTTTTCTTTTTCTTCGAATGTTAAAAGAATTTCGATCAGAATGCGAAAAAAAAACAGTTACTAAAATCGTAAAATACAATACTTCCTCCCTTTCCAATATGATTGGAAATTATGAAGGCGAAAAGATAAATTATGTAAATAGTTTGACCAATAATATTACATAATTGCGATATTTAATCTACACATACGCTTAAAACAGATTACATATTCCACCATCACATTGACGCACTAAATCCAACTTATAAGCCAAGCTTACTTAGCTAACTTACCTTTAACATTCGATTGTCATAGTTTATATTCCTAGACTTCACATCCAAATAATACTTTCCGATTAATTTTCAATTTATACAATTTAAATTCATCATAATAAAATTTAAAAGAAAAACTGTTATTTTAAAAGCGATACAATCATAAGATTCAATTACAAAATAAATTTATAACAAACATTATTATTAATGTTCGGCTATGTGTCGATAATTTTCTATAAATAACACTGGTCCAAATGACAAATTAATTTATCGATTAAATTGAAACAAAAAAAGTATCGTAAACTCTTAATAATTTGTCCAATTACGATAGAAAAGAAACAGTCTAAATTTATATCAAAGAATCATAACGTTAAAATCTTATGTCATAAAATGTACATTTGATAGCTTTTTCATAAAAAAAAAAAAAAAGGTTATTCAATTATTGATGTTATTTTTCTCAAAATATGACACGACAAACAAAAAATAACCGACATTTAAGAAACTTTGATGTTACGAGAAATACGAGACTTCCAAGATTTTTTGTAAATATTTAAACCAATTAACTTATAAATCATAATATATATTATAAAAATTAAAAGAAATTAACATATTTTTGTAAGCACTGTAGGATGGCAAATTTAAATTTTGATTTTTATTTTTGACATTTTATAGTTGTAAATTTCTCAAGCTTTTATTTGTATAATGTTATACAAAACTTTGGTTTTATGATTTTTTACGATTAAAAAAAAAAAAGCTAAAACAGGAACACCCATATTGGGCATTTTAAAAACACATGCGTTGAAATAGTATAAAGAATTAAAATGATCAAACTTTCATGTAATGCGGCCGCCTTCAGAATGCGTTATCAGAAAATGGTGATCGTACCCCCAATGTAACGGACTTTGCAGTGACGAATGATTCACGATAAAGGTATTGCGACGACATCCAGAACCTTCTCTCGAGTTCTCAAACGCATCGAGTTCGCTTCCGATAATAATAAGTACAACTCATCCAAAACAAATAGGCGCATGACAGAAATGCGGTTACGTCGCCCGAACCCCGCCTCTGTTCCCGCGCTTCTAAGAGTGACGCGCTCACGTTAACCAGTCGTGTATGATGACGCTGCATATTTCCACGTCGACAATACGCCACAAGACGCTCAAATTGAGGTCCAAAAACTTTTAGACACTCTTCCTGAATGGCTACGGAGATGGAGGCTGCGGGCCAACGTAGGGAAGACACAGGCACTCATGACTAGAGTGATGATGAGTAGATTAACACCTTGCTTGACGCTCCAGGAAAAGACTATACCGTGGAAGGAAGAAGTCAGATACCTGGGAGTCACTATAGATCGAAACTTGACTTTTTCAAGTCATGTAGGAGATGTGATCACGCGGACAAGAGCGGCGAGGAGAATGCTGCGTCCAGT
The DNA here is from genome assembly GCA_014132275.2 of Samia ricini. Classification (NCBI taxonomy): domain Eukaryota; kingdom Metazoa; phylum Arthropoda; class Insecta; order Lepidoptera; family Saturniidae; genus Samia; species Samia ricini. The sequence goes on from AP028161.1 coordinate 23,547,081, forward strand.
GCTCACCTCAAGGCTACCCTTGAGAACGAGGCTTGGTTTGTACAAAACCTATTTGAGGTCACGATTTACCTATGCCGCCCCTGCATGGTTCAGTCGCTTATCGGATTCGAACAAGAAACAGCTTAGAGCCCAACAGAGCATCACGCTTCGCATGATCACGGGGGCACCGCGATACGTTAGCAACCACGTAATTGCGCGTGACTTACGTGTAGAGAGCCTGGATCCGTTCATAAGCAGCCCTTGCAACCAACATGTTCCGCAGAGCGGACACGTCGGCGCACGTTCACCTCCAGAACATCGCGCCGTTGCACGCTAGACCTCCCGACAGACGGAGAGGAAGAGGTGATCGCTTGTCATTAATACATAGGCCTCAGGCGCGCGATCTCATACGCCGGTCCTCGCCTAGCTGAGTAGGTAGTTGAAGGAGGACCGTGTCTATGACCCGTATAGATCGGGTGCATCTCCCTGACCCCTCAGAGTCCGATCGATAGCAGGATTAGCTCCCAGAACTCAGAAGATTACTCCACGAGGGACGCACCTGTGTGCCTCACCCAGTAGACTTGTCCGTAGGCGCGGACAAAGGAGAGGCCACCGTCGAAGGGAATAGCCCTGATGCGGTTTCCCCGTGTCCCCTATTAGTTCGTAGTTTAGTTTAAGCGTAGATTGTGTAGTTTCCTAATTGTATTCTCTTTTGTTTTTTTTGTTTTTGCTTTTTATTTTGTAATTTTATTATAGTGTGTAATTTAGGCTTAAGTTACATAATGTAATGATATTTTAAATAAAGAATGAAAAAAAAAAAAAATATGGTTAGGGAACAAACACATGACACGCCGCTGCTAGACTGCTCGAGCAAAGGGAGCGCACGAGAAGAGTTGCTAACAGTCGTGTATTTACTCTCGGCAGTCATTATCGTATTTCGTGATTTTTACAATTTTCGTTGTTAGTTGTTATTATATATTGAGTATTATCATTGTGTTGTTATAGTTTAGGGCCGAAAGGACTCTCATATTAAAAATATGAGCAGCGCACACTCGGTTCTCGGAATATCACCGAGAACCCAGTGTGCTGCTACTGACATCAGTCGACGCACAGTCACAAGAATAAAAAAAAGAGGAAAACGTGCTGCACAACCAGACACTTTCACCACGACCAGGTCTGTCAAGCGCGACCCCCAGAAGCAACCGTAAATCTTTACACCCCAGGAAAAAACGAGTGCAAAAGAAAAAGTTAAAGATTGATGATTTGAACTGATTTTGAAACAATGTCGGAGATTGAGGAGTTAAACTCTGATTCTGATTTATAAAAGTAAAAATGTCAATACAAACAGTAATATAATTATTTCTAGCCTAAAGTCTTCTCCATACACCAATAGAACTAAATATGTAGAAATCAAAAGAATTACCGTTCTTGTAATTAGGTGTTCCCCTCCCTAGTTTCAATTATGTTTTAGCTGTAAGCGCCTAATTGTTTTGGTCGAGTAGTACATATCGAATTACAAGAAATAAAGAAAAGAGTGTAATCAACTATTACGGCAAGCAACATTGAACCTTAACGCTACCTTGTAAGGGTTTACCTCAATGTTTTAAGATAATGTTTACATGAATTCTCGAGTCTTACGTCTTTATAGATACGTGTATTCATAATAAATCAACGGAATACTTCTAAACAGGACTATTTTTGCCCCCAAACGCACAAGTCTACCAACAAACTCGGACTCACTAAAAATTTTATTATAATTATTATCTATTATTGAAATATAACATTTTTACAAGTGACATTCTTGCAATGTACCGAATTATTGTGATTTTTTATAGGCGTCAGTCAGTGTGTTAAGGTTAAAGTGTAGTTAAGGTTTTTCTGTGGTGTATTTTTTGAGATTCACGATCGGATGTAACACCTTAATAGCCAGAGAAGCAAGAATGACAGTGATTCCTGGCATTCTCACCCTAGAAACCAAATGAACTCACTAGTCCGTTTGTGATGAATCAATTTTTATCTTGATGCGGTTACATGCGTAATAACAAAAAAAAAAATATCGCTCATCTTTAGTCCAACTCTGACAGATGTGAAAAAACTCAAACGCATTCTTCACTCAACGGCCGCACTATTTATAGTTAAGAGGAAATGCGAGCGACGTTTATTCCATACCATCGTATTACCCTGTTTCCTCCCTGGACAATGGTATAGTAAATGTTTTTATATCATATGATAATTATCCAAGAGCGCCATGTCTGTATGTTTTGATTTTCATGAATTAATTGTTATACAAACTATGAGAACATGAGAAAAAAATACCGTTGTTTTCAAACGTCCGTTAAACAAATAAGACAAATGTAAACAAAAAAAAAAAAAAGCAATACATATAGGCATATCCAAAGTCTTACTTTATATAATTGAAATTAAAATCAGCCCAAATTCAAAAGAGGAAACAAAGAGAATACGAAGTAATCTTTTCGTCTATTTTGCACATTATTCAATTTTTATGCCAGCCGCGTATCCCCTCTTATAATTGCTTAAGATATTAATTTAAAAATATACATATATATTACTAAGATATTGCCTACTTCTAGTTCAAGTTTGAGATTTTAAGTCATTAAAATAAAATCTAATATGGTGTTGTATGAGTCGTATAGAATCAAAACGAATCTCTACTACACTTGCAACATATTTTTGGTAAAGTGGAATATTTATCAATCTGTTTTTTAAAACTGTATTTTAATCGATAGGTAGTTCACTTAAATGGTAATATAAAGTTATGTACCACAAGGTTTAAAAATAAACCAATATTCACGTTGTTTTTCTTGTTGTTGGCGATTGGTAGATGGCTAAATTGTAGATACCCCGCCTATGATTCTATATGACTTATATACTATCATTATTTAATTAGTAGGCTAATATCAAATGGTTTCAACGAGACCTTTCCGTTTGGGTCGCGAGGGTTCACCGGACATGAACGATGTCTCTTCAGAGGACTTTGTGCTCACTTTGTTTAGTGACGAAGTGCTCGGTTGGTTCTGTAACAACCGAACAACTTGATATTCTTATTAAGACGCACGTCTTAATTGTCACATAAATCCTTACTAATAAATAAAATTGAAGTGTCCGTTTGTAATATATCAAAGTGACAACTTTTTACTTTTTTTTGTGGTCCAGGCTGGTAAACACACTAAGCCTAGAGGTACTAGATCTCAACTGATGCTGCCGGAACACACCTATTGGTTTTGGCAACAGGTTTTCAAACTTGAGAGTGGTAGCTTCCCAGGCGGGCATTATTAGACAATGCGCTACCACCATGCTATGATTCCTCACGATGTATTCCTTCACCGAAAGCTTAGGCCGATTTTATAGTCTGATAGGTTGGGATCGAAACCGCGTCGATTGACGCGGAATCCGGACGCACTATCCGCTGCGCCATCATCGCTTCAGTATACTCGTATGAATGTATATAAGACACTTATACCAAAAATACAATTTTCAAAATCTTTGTCTGTCTGTGTTTGTTTTGTAATAATCATCATCATCATCATCATCATTAAAACTAACCTGTGGTATAGGAGGAGTAGGGAGGACAACAGTTGCAGTATTCCTCCTAATATCTTCGAGAGGGATATCTTCAGGTCGAGAGCGAGGTGAAGCCTCTCTAGAGGCATGAGCACTGCTGCTACGAGACATACTGCTAAAAGAATGAAAAAAAAAAACAATTCAACCACTACTCCCCTATAAGTCAAACGTTCACACATCATATTGGAATACCAGGAACGTTCGCTTTACCAGATAGAACTCAAGTTTCCACGTATCGGCTCTATCGAGACTTATATAGTCCTTCCATGCGATCCAACGTTTAGCATGCGAGCGAGGTCCTACCGGAAGTACGCTTTCGATACTACCGGAAGTTGACAGACAATATCGTAAGGCACCTCCGGAAGTATGCCGATAATATTATGAACACTTTAATTGAGTTTTTGGCGGGATATCAGTCTGTCTTATAGCAAATATTTTCTTTAATTCATTTAACTTATGTATTTGCCTCTATATCATGTAATCTTGGTTGCGTAATGTTTGGTTATTGTTTACAAGTTAAATTTATTATAGAAAATAATGCGTAACATTTATTCTGAGGTGCTGACAAATCTCCATGGAAAGTTCGAGCAGGATGGGCCACCGTTTTGCTGGAGCTTGGTAACGCTGATACAAGATTTAAAATACATTTTACCCACATGACACTGGCACAAATTATGTGTATACAGATTGCCATTAGCTAAGAAGAAGAAGACGTCTTCTTCTTCCCATCCTCCTCGAACTTTCCATGAAGCTTTGTCGACACTTCTACTTCTTTGTCGACAAGTCTACTTTATTATATAAAAGATAATTAATTACCTTTCTCTACTCGTCGTCCGTTCACGATAAACAACGATGCCATCTTTGAGCAAATGTCCGCTTGGTCTTCGAAGACGTCTGTCTGATTCATCGTTTTCACCACCTATGTTTAATACAATTAGCTGCAATGTCTTCGTCTCTAAACTGGATTTTCTTTAACAACTTCTTTATTGTATTTTCGATATTGCTTTAATTAATAAAGAAGTTACAAATCCTGAATGATTAGCTTTCATAGGTTTATCTGTACTGGAATAAAAGAGTACCTGGCTGAATTCGAAATCAGGACAGCCATACAGACCATATAGAATTCACAATATATTTAAGTCGTCCTCAGCGAAAATAAGTTAATACTTGTAGCACTTCGAAATCGGAACAGTCAAACAGACATAGAATTAACAATGAATTAAGTACACTCAAGTCATCATGAGCAGAAATAAAACAGTACTTGTCTGACTTCCAAATCGTAACAGTCAAACAGATATAGAATTAACAATGAATTAAGTACACTCAAGTCGTCTTGAGCATAAATAAAACAGTACTTATCTGACTTCCAAATCGTAACAGTCAAACAGACAATATAGAATTAACAATGAATTAAGTACATTTAAGTAGTTTTGAGCAGAAATACAATAGTACCTGTCTGACTTCCATATCGGTACAGTCAAATAGCCAATATATAATCATGCCTGTCAACTTCGAAATCAGGACAGCTATAGAAACTATTTGAAATCCAATAGCAATTTGTCTAATTGCTACATTCGAATATTGACTTATTAATTTCCATATTTTTGAATTCCAAATTATTCCAATGATAACGTAATCATGAGGAAGGATCAGAGGAGGGTAAGTGCTTGTTATTGCTGACAAAGGGGAGCGGATATTAGACCTACCTGTGGATCGCCTGATAGTCGACATGCCAGGTCTCGCAAACAGCGGTCGGTGTCGAGGCGCTAATGTCGGCGCCGACATTCCAGAAACTTCTAACAGACGACCTATCTGTTGCATTTTCTTCTGACGAGATTTCGTACGACCCTTTATAGAATTCATAGATATTATAACTTTAGACTATCTATACATTTTTTGAAACGATCGATTTATCAACGGATTACTGCTAAAGCAATGTATTGGATCCATGTTTGTTACTTATTTGTTAGGTGTTTTTTTTCGTTTGTAATTTTATTTAGCTCCTTGTTATTTGAATTTTGCCACAGATTAGCTGTACTGTTTTAGGTTTAAACCTTAAGTTTTTCACATTATACCATTTTATGTGTTCGTTATTTTCTTTTTTCTTGCACTTTTTTACATCGTTGTTTTTTTTTTTTTTTCTTTATTCAATCAAGGTCATTATTTTCATGTAGTAATAATAATAAAGTCTTATGCTCTAGAAATTATTTAAAATTCATTTCCAAGTATAATCGGCCATAGCAAGATGACAAAACATAATCATTATTAATGATCATAACTTTAATGATAAAATTAATTAAAAAAAAAACATCTAATCTGTTTATTGTAAAATTCTATTGACAGACATATTGGTGAAGGTAAAGTTATTATAGAAATACCTTAATTTACTGAAGATTATTTGCTTTTCTATAAAAGCGAGTGTTTTTTTTTTTTCTTAAAACTACGTACCTTTGTCAATCTCTGTTTAGCTGCCATACTGCGGATGTGATCGTCGAATTTGAACTTGGCCCTTAAGAGTATTGTCCGGGGCAACGCACCGCTTGCGCCAACACGCGGCTTGTGTATCGTCAGGTGGAGACATCTAGGATCTTCTTTATCACCTTGTATCTAACGATTGATTGTTTAAATTTGAAGGGTTTTCGTTTGTCCGCGGTTTAGAGATGTTATGAGATGAAAGGAATCGCATGTAGATAAAATACCAACGAATATGAATGTGGAAGGAAGTATGGGAAAACTCTATAGGTAATTAAAACACTCTTTAGTAGTTCAAATAGTTGTTTTATTTGGCCAAACCATATTTTGGGCACAATATCAAGGTAATAAGGAATACGTTAGCAATGATCGCACAGAGTGTAAACGACGCGACATAATTTATTAGTTTATGTAATATCCTATTATAATTATGTTATTGTATTGTAGTTGTTTTCCGAACCCGTGGTAGTGTTTTTGACGTTCATAAGTGCCTTCTTAGCGCCTACATTGAGTAAGATTTTTTTGATTTTGATTTTCATTTAGGCCCAAACGACCAAACATAAACTCTTCTTTAGTTTTGTTGTATAATTCTATCTCATTTTTGTCTCTATCGAATTTTTTAATTTAATTTTTCTCCACATCTCCATGTAATAATCTTGGGTATTTAACAATTATATATTTTATGCGTTGATTGTTGCAAATTGAAGGGGAGGATATATAAGTCCATCATAAGACCTGTCATATTGTATGGATCAGAATGCTAGGCTAGTAAGAAGATGGATGAGAAGCGATTGCATGTAGCTGAGATGCGAATGTTGAGATTGATGTATGGTGTCACAAGAATGGATAAAATAATAAATGAATATATTAGACGGAGTTTGAAAGTTGCACCAATGGTAGAAAAGTTGAAAGGTTCCCGTTTGTCGTGGTATGGGCATGTTATAAGAAGAGAGGAAGCGCATGTGGGTAAAATAGTAATGAATATGAATGTGGAAGGATGGACAATTAGAAGAAGGCCAAAGAAAGTGTGGATGGAGTGTGTAAGAAATGATATGAAAGAAAAATGAGTGAATGAAGAGATAACGGCTGATAGGGACGTATGGAAAAAGAAAACATACTGCGCCGACCCCAAGTAAGTTGGGAAAAATTAGTCTGTAAGCTTTTCCAAAACTAATAAAATAAATAAGTAAATTAGGTAATGATGTAACATAAGACGGCATGCGGTCAAAAAATTAGGTATTTCAGAAAACTATTGCTATCGCGTTGCGCCCCGAAGAAAGCGATAGGGACAACTGCAGCGCAGGCTGATTTAACTATGCAAAATAGACGAAAACATCACTTCGTTAGTACCCTGTTTCCTCCTCCAAAGCTAAATCGATGTTTAATTTTCTTTAACTTATAGAATAAGAAAAAGAATTAGAGATGACGTATGGAGGAAGAAAACATACTGCGTCGAACCCAAGCGAGTTGGGAAAAGGGCATGAGAATGAGAATGATTTTCTGACGATTGATTACATTTTATTGTCTTATTAAAAACCCTGTCAGGAGTTTTTCACGACTCACGGCCGTACAATTATCATGTAGCAAACAATAGCGAGAGGGTTCGTGTTTTGTTTATATTTCAGACATGCAAGACTAGCTGCGGGCCCACGGCTGCGCCCGCGTTTCATATATTTTTCACTGCCTTTTAATTTTTTTTTATACGGAAGCGTAATAACTTACTTCCAAATCCTGCAAACTGCCCACCAGTTTGGCGACTCCCCAACCCAAACGCTGTTTGTCCGGTTCGACTAGAATTATTTGAATGTTATCGACAGCCAAAAACCTGTGTTGCCATGTCCCATCTCTCTGTATAATGTCGCACGATATGAGATCAGAATCGTCTGAAATGAAACAAAATTAACCCCTTGAGCACTTACCTGGCGTTTACGCCAGCTTTCCGTTGTTTTCCTATTGTCTTATTTTTACGGGTACTCGACACACTAATAAAAGTCAGTTACTTCCATTATTACTTTGTAATGTTTGGATTTAATACAATTTGGTTTTTAGTTAGTTTTCTATTAGTTTACGTATGTCAACTGTCAGTTTTATAAAAATCTTACACGTGCGCTCAGAGAAATTTTTGACGGGGGAAATGCATTTACGCACTACCCTTACCTATTGCATTAGTGAGACCGAAGTCCCCCAATACAATAGGTAAGGGGGCACGGAGGGACGAACTCCGTGCCAGTGTGGGACTCGCCCGGGCGTGAAGCGCCCGGAAATACCCACTAAAACCCCCCGGGGCCGTCCGCTGCATTTGGGATGGGGGCGACACGGGGTGGCTTTCGCAAGCACCGCGTCGTAAACATGAGTTTGTAATGGATTCATTTAGGATACCCTCTGAGATAAAACATTTAAAATTTGATATTTCGAACGTCGAAAATGGAATAAAATTTTGACGGTCAATAAAGAGACAGAAGACGTGAAATAAAAGAAAACGTCGGTATTGAATACCATGCAAGATATTATAGAATATTACTTCGATATATATATACACGCTTAAGCCTAAATTGAATAAAGAATTTTTTGATTGATTTTGATGCTGCACCCATGATGTCATTAAGGGTGGGAAATTATTAAAGGAAAATTCCCGACGACTGTATCCAGCAGCGAAAGGAAAGTAACCGCTCTCAGACGAGCGCCTGGCCAGGTATAATATTCTCTTACCGTGATTGAAGTAGCAGGTTTTTTTTTTAATTCTTTGAAATGTTTATATAAATATTAAATGTAAAGAAAACCTTGTGTGTAATTGGATTGTGTGTAATTATATATTATTTCTATATATTCATTTCGTTTAAAATTTATTTATTTAGTGTGTAAATTTAATTTAATTGTCCACGCGACAATTTCATCATTCATAATTCTTGAACAAAAATCTATAACATATACCCTGTAAATACAACAAAAACATTTCCTAAATCTAAGACATAATATTAAATTTACACTAAATTTTTACCAAAACTAATTCTGCTATCTTAAACAATAATTTGGCTGTTAATATGTCGATTGCCCATAAAAATGAGACAATAGGAAAACAAAGGAAAGCTGGCGTAAACGGCTGGTTAGTTCTCAAGGGGTTAAGGACAAACCAACAGTTGACAATTGACAAACGAAGATGAGTTAATATAAAACAATAATACGGGACATTTCACCACTTCCTTGTATAACTTAGAACATAAAACATAAGACATAAATGCATTTTAAAAAAAGATTTTATGAAAATCAGTCAATACGTTTAGGATTACTATACTCGTTTTAATGACCCGCTGACTGGGGAAAGGGAATAAAATGTGAAAATAGGACGCCATCTATATGTCTCTCTCAGTTACACTTAAAGGCCTATACCTATACTAATTTAACAAAATTGGAGTGTCTGTTTGCATTTTCAAAATTGTTTTTTTTTTACTAAATAGATATGAATTCCCAATTATATGGTTTATTATTAACAATAGTATCACCGAAAATACATTTTTTTTTAATTTCATCTGTCTGTCTGTTAGTAATGGTTACCCCAAAGGAACGGCTAGACCGATTTTGACGGGTCTTTTTTAGTAAATAGCTGAAGTTACTTAAGGAACTTTTAATTTTCGAAAATAATTAGGGTTCCGCGAAAAAAAAAAAAATAAAACTCAAAAAATTTTCATTATGATGAAAAATGCAGTTTTACGGGCAAGTGCTATAATTTATTAGAAATATTTTGACTTTGTCTTAGTATTAAAAAAAATTACGGAAAATAATGAGGGTTCCGTATAAAAAAAATTAAAACGCAGTGAAGAATATATGAAACGCGGGTGCAGCCGCGGGCAGACAGATAGTCTATAATATAATTTCATTATTAAATGCCATGATATATCCATAAAAAAAGGAACAATCGCTTTAATATGATTGCCTATGTATTTTTTTATTAAATATTTTTTTATTTGAAATAGTATTAGTATATTATTGGTTTTTTTTTTTAATACTTACTGAGATCCAAAACATCACCAACTTGGACGAAAGGCGTCGGGTTTGTTAACGGTAGTTGAGTTTCAGGCTTCCCGCTTAATTTCAAATATAAATCTCGTATGAGGAAAAACGTTCTTATCGCACGTCGAGCTCTTTCCATCTAAACGAATTAAAATATAATACATTTTTTCATTTATACCAGTGGGCGGCAAACTTTTTTAATGGCGGGCCACATAGTTTTTAAGAAATTCTAGAGGAGGGCCAGAATTATAGAAAAAATGCATTTTGTGTTAAAGCTTTTAATCATCATCATCATCATCAGTCAGATCAGTATTACGCATCACATTAACTACGCGGCTAGTTTAGCTTCATCTATAGGTTATGCATCTATTATTGTACTAAGTAGAATCTACTTTTTCTTCTCGACCGCCAAAACGTAATTATAACCGGCCATATACTATCCATGCCGATGGACCCTCGGCGGGCCGGATTAAATACTTTCGCGTGCCGGACCTGGCGCGCGGGCCGTACTTTGCCCATCACTGATTTATACTAATAAATATATATTATCTTAACTAAATACATATTAATGTATATACAATACCTAAGTCAAATTCACAATTTTTTAAATTTGTATGTCTGTCTAAGATGGCTAATCTCTGCAACAGCTAGACAGATTTCGACGGGGCGTTTTTTTGAAAGATATCTGATATACGGTACTTATATACCAAATATACAATTTTTTAAAATTTTTGTGTCACAGTCTGTTTGTTCCGGCTAATCTCCGGAAGGGCAGGACAGATTTTGAGGGTACTTTTTTTGGAAGATAGCTGAAGTTACTCCACATACTTTATTACTGTTACATGTTACTATTATTTTCAAAAATAATTAGGATTCCTTATCAAAAATGCCAACGCTTGAAGTTGTTGACAGTTATGTATACCTGGGACAAAACGTCCAGTTAGATAGATCCAACTTCGAGAAAGAGGTTAATCTTTGAATCCAACTCGGCTGGGCCGCGTTCGGGAAGCGACGCAGAATCTTTTCGTCCGAAATACCGCAGTTTCTCAAGAGGAAAGTCTTCGAACAGTGTGTGTTGCCAGTGATGACATACGGCACTGAGACGTGGTCACTTACAATGGGCCTTATTAGGAAGCTCAAAGTTACCCAAAGTGCAATGGAGAGGGCTATGCTCGGAGTTTCTCTGCGTGATCGAATCAGAAATGAGGAGATCCGCAGAAGAACTAAAGTAACCGACATTGCCCGGAGAATTGCCAAACTGAAGTGGCAATGGACTGGCCACATTGTTCGTAGAACCGAAGCCCGATGGGGCTAACGGGTTCTCGAATGGCTGCCGCGTGCCGAAAGACGTAGCGCGGGTAAGGCCCCCCACAAGTTGGACCGACGACCTGGTGAAGGTCGCGGGAGTCCGCTGGATACGGATGGTGCAAGACCGGTCGTCATGGAGATCTTTGGGGGAGACCTAGGTCCAGCAGTGGACGTCTTTCGGTTGAATGGATGGATAAAAAAAATTAATAATCCAAAAAATTGTAAATAAAACCGTTTCATCATCAACTTTATTGATAAGCGCTTGAATTTGTGTAATGCAAAAAGAATTAGGGATCTGTGTAAAAAATTACAAACTATATTACGCATTGAAGAATATACAAAACTCGGGCGAAGCCGCGGGCACACAGCTAAGCCTAAAGTACCTAAACAGCTAAACTAGTTTAAAGCCTTTTTATTTGGTCAAACCCTATTTTGGGCAAAATAACAAGTTAAATAATGATGTAACTTAAGATGGTAAATAAGCTAAACTTAGAGATACTTACCCTCAATTAATGCTGTCGGCCCAAATGCCGAAATACCATCATATCATAGTTTTATTAGAATATTTTTCTTCGCTAAAAGCCCGAGTTTTTGAATCGGATCGTCATTACTGATTTAAAATAAAATTAAACATTCCATCAACTTTAAACACACCTTATTTAATATTCACACGATAATAACTACAGGGTGACTTTGAAATCAATGGCAATAACTAAATGGTACCTTATAATTATGATTGTACAAAGCAAATAATAATTTAGTAAAAAAATTTTTTTTTATCAAAAACATATAATTGAAGTATCAAAACCGTGCGATGCGTATTCGGCGGACATCAGTTGATAATTTTACCTATATGGTTACCGGGTTAGGGAGCGTTCAAGTAATTCGTAACGAATTTGGGGGGGGGGGATATTTCTGAAACGTTACGATGTGTAACATTGTTTTAACCCTTCAGAACGATCGCGTAGAGATTTTTGTTCTCAAGCAAATAAAAAAAATTTATCGAAATTTCAAATGGAATGAATCCCACTTGAAATTTTTTTACCTTAAAAAATTTCTTGCGTGCTTTATAGGATAATAGGAATAATTTTAAATATTTTTTTTTAACTCCAAAAATTGCGTTACATAATACTTATCGCCCCCTTATCAGTGGGTGCAAAACGTCTACGCGATTTGATACTTTAACTGAATTTATAATGCATGGTTTTGTGGTTTTATTTTAATATTTTTCTTTATTTATAAATATAATTACAAACTCCCATTTCATTATTGCCATTAATTTGGATTTCACTCTGTATATAAAAATTATAAACATAGTTCAATGCATTTTTGTCACATAAATTTATCACTTTTTTTTTGCTTGTTTTATTTAGAATTATTGCAATTAAGCAGTAGTGTTGTCAATAACAAAAAATTAGAACCATTTTTTTCCTTTAAAATATTCAATACTACCAATGTGCGAATACTAGTTTTAATAAAACAATGATATAATTAATCGTTTTCTACTAACTTCTCCGCCTGGGAGTCGCTTTGCGAAGGCGATGCCGGACATCGGTGTCCGTGTGGGGGGTAACAGTATCGCCGCATCCATACAGAGCCATTCGACGTTAAGTGGACGCTTGCTCATTTCACAGTACCTAACACAGTTACATTAAATTTGATAAGTTTTAAATTTTTATCTATCCTTTAATTAAACATTATAAACAAGATTAGGCTAATATCATATTATATATATATATATATATATATATATATATATATGTGTGTATGTATATATATATAATATTTGAATTGTAAACAGTGTGTGTACATAAATTGATGCGTAATATAAAACAATGTAAGATTATTCAGATATACCATACTAATCATAATCTAAACTTTAATATTAACCCCTTGAGCACTAGCCTGGCGTTTACGCCAGCTTTCCATTGTTTTGTTATTGTCTCATTTTTATGGGTAATCGACATATTAAACAAGTAACGTTTTAAAACTTTTTTTAATACCATTCATATAAAAACAGCAGTTTTTTATTATAAACAGTTCAAAACATGATCCTTCTCTGTTAATCAACCGATTTCCTATTTTCATTTTTTGACACAATAATTTCTGATGAGTTTTAGTGTTAAAAATAGAATTTTTTTTGGAAACAGTTTTTTTTTTTATCATTAATGATTGCGATTTAACAATCTGGTGAACAACATCGAAATAAGATAACAATAAGAGAAAATGCGGGTGACATTTATTCCGTACAAACGCAACGCGATCGGAAATACATATTGTTCAGATTTGTTGCCGACCGCGTTTCCTCTTGAAGATGAAATGTAGGTTGAAATTAATGGGATAGTTAAGTATACTGACTCGTCTTCGAACATGTCGAGGAATATATCATCGCACTTGTAGAAGTTTCTAGCGGCGGCGGCGGCGCGTGCGCGCAACGCGTCCGCCGCGGCGACGTGACGCGCACACGTGGCGCCACATGTGCCGCGCATCGCCACGCGTCCGAGCGTCGCCGACAGCTCCAGCGTCACTAACCGGACTTTAGACGCTGAAACCGTAACGCAAACACAAATATCGAACCGGTATTCTCGCGATCCGACCGTATCGTTTTTACTTTTTCTCAAATATAAAACCTACATTACACTACTCATTGAGATTAAAAAATATTTTTTGAATGTCTAAGAACAACCACCGGTTCGGAGAACAGGCCGAAGGCTCGAGAGGAGCCGGCAAGAATCTCGATCTGTTTTAATAAAAAAAAAATTTAATTACAACATCAATTATATAATTCATAATAATAAACGGTTTTAGCGGAAGCACAGAGAGGATTTCGTCCACGTAATGATCGGAATTCAATACACTTCGTGCAAGTCTCGCCTTGTCTCGCCTCGCCTGACTTTCGATCGTATTTGTGCAGGTATCAATGGACTAGAAGTTTCCATGGGTTTTAAATGAATTGTATTACTAAACTACTCGGCTAACGTCGGTTCGCGTCGAGACATACGAAATACACACTTAGTTATAACACTTAAGAGTGCGCATTGCAATGACAGCTGTAATTTGAACATTATCCATGATGCACACCGAATAGGCGCCAGCGAATAAGCTCGTCGCGAGGTTGCACGCGTAGATAATCATATATTTCGGACTTCGGACAATCAATTTCATGAGTAGTGTAATGGAGGTTTAAGTTCATTCGTCATAGTAGAAATAAAATTGGAAAATTTTAATATATTCGCAATTCATGAACGCTTTACAATCAAACGACTACTGAAAATTATTTATCTATTGATAGACATAATTGTATATGGATAGAGTTAAAGCTTTACCATTTTTTTTCCCCTATTTACCAAATTATAGGCTAGTTTAAGTTAAGTTTAGATTTAGATTTTATAAAACACAAATAACTAGCTCTGGCAGATACTCACTAGGTTTACAGCTTAGGTTTATGATAGCCATAAGCTTTGAAATGAGAATCGTATTAAAGCTGTTCATAGAACGCTTCGTAGGAGTGGAAGTTGAAACGGTATCCTTACTGCCGGATGGTTCTACACTCTGGTCCATTACGTTAGGCGTATTGTCCCCGTCCGCAGTGATCGAACTGTTTGTATCTTCATTTGGACAAAGTAGTGTGTCTAGAAGTTCCGTATTGACTCCTAAAAATAGTACAATACTATAATTGACTTAATTGTTTTTTTTTTTCAATCAAAATGAATATAGAAAAATTTCTTACCGACTATCAGTCATTTCGTGTAAGCATCGAAAATAGAATAAAGGTTAATTAATAGTATTACCAATTATTAATAAATAAATAGTTAAGTAAAATTAATCACTTATAACTAATTTTAGATAATGTAGACAAAAAAATCATTTGTTTTTTTTACTTTATTGCATACGTAGTGCATTTTAAAATTTATTTCATTACAACGTTACAATTGTAATAATGTCTTCCAAACTAGGCAAACAAAAATCATGGTAGTCCAAGATTCAATTTAACTAGGAGCCTTTACATTATATTAATTACAATTTATATGCCAATTGAATTCCAAAGTTAAACATTAAATGCTTTAGGTTAATCTTACCTTTATTGTTTATCAAAGCAAACAAGAGACACAAAGCAAACAAAGCTTTATAATCGTTCTCATTGCAATCTAAGGAATCAAAGATCGTCTTCAAGAATGGTCTCTTTTCAATTTCTCTTCTCTCTCTTTCCAGTATATTCTCTAACGTTATCGTGCTCTCACTAGATATACCAGATGTCACACCCTAACAATTTCTGTTTCTCTTCGTCAGTTATATTATTAAATTCGGCTGTTTTCGACGAACTCGACCCTAAACCGGAATCGGGAAGCGGTGAATCCGGCACATTCGCTTTCGCGTCATTCTTTTTAACCGAATTAACTCGACTCAATAGATCTTCTGTCGAATCTTGATCTATACTCGACGCTTCGCTTATATGTGACGTGGATGGAAGCGATGTAGAAACTAGTTCAGGATCAAGATCGCAACTCGATTGATCCGTATCTTTATCATCGTAACCGAAAGACTTATTGCCACCATATTCCGGCGTGGTATAATCTCTCTCAATCGATGTATTCTCTAAAGCTTTCTCCAAACTCAACTGTGGTTTGGAAAACTCTAATTTTATATTAGTTTTAGCGCTACTAATGTACATTTCTAATATCTTAGTAGCCCCTTCCTCGAACACGGATAAATCTGACTGAAGTAATATCCAAGCTAATGCATGAACTATCGGACCGTGTGTTATTATTAGGAAAACTTGCGACAAGAGAAATAAGGACACGACACATGAAACGGACGGTTTAGATTCTTCGTCAGACTCAATTCTTTGCCTTGGAAACGTCATTCTTGATGGCGATGGTTCGGTATTTTTCCCCTTTAAAATCGCTTCTAAATTTCGTGTGTTATGACCTCTATACTTTGAATTTGATCTTTACTATAGGACGATGATAATACAGGTCGCCTTACAGATTGAGAAGTGAGAGAGTATATGTACAATGGTATAAGTAGTTTGTGCATAAGATGCTCCGTCAATACATCATTTAAGTCAGGTATATTTAGGCATAGGATATCGTTTATATAATGCAGATGATCTAAGTGGTTCGCGACTAAATCGTCTAATTTTTGCTGAGATTGGTGACTGAAATAAATTGTGTATAATCCTTATAAGCCATCGAAGGGAATATTCGAAATAATTTTTTTTTTAAGAGTGAAGTTATATTATGGGCTGCAATTTGTACAATAACTGCTTAAAATAACCACATTATTTATTTTGATAATGAAAATTTTGCGGTGTCTCAATACTGATAAAAAAAGTAGCCAGTTCGAGTAAAATAAGATTTAGTTCAAAAATTATCAAAAAATAAGATCTTAATGAATAATCTTAATGATTCTTACAATTCATAGGTCAAACATTTTTAATTGCCCGGAATCGGTAATTAAAAAAAAAAAAAACAATTTTACCAGCCGAATTAATGGATCAGGCAGAACAAATATTTTGATAAATTACTTGTAAAATATCTACAAAATACATCGTGATAAAACGTTCATTAAAACTTAGAGCATCGTTTCCCTCACAATATTATTTATACATGACAAATTGTAGAGATATATGCCTCAATCATTTAGATGCTATAAAAATGTACAAGATAAAACATCAATTTTTATTCTAAGACTAGCTGTGTGCCCACTGCCGCGGCTGCGATTCATATATTCTTCACTGCGTTTTTTTTTCATACGGAACCCTAAAAATTTCTACAGTACTAAGATAAAGTAAAAATATTTGTAATAAATTCAAGCACTTGCCCGTAAAACTGTGTGAATTGAATCAGATTTCATTCAAATTTTTATGTTCCTTTTTTACGCGGAACCCTAATTATTTTCGAAAATTAAAAGTACCATTAAGTAACCCGGAGTAACTTCAGCTATCTATAAAAAAAAAACCGTCAAAATCGGTCCAGCTGTTCCGGAGATTACCCATTACAAACAGACAGACAGAGAAAAATTTTAAAAATTGTATTTTCGGTATAGGATACCTTTATACATTCAAACCTATTTAGTAAATAAAATAAATAATTTTGATATGACAAACATACACTTCAATTATATTTATATATATAATAATTATATATAAAAAACTTACTCAGCGTCGTTTCTCACACACGCGTCCAATTCCAAAATGTGTTTCCCGATGAACCATACTAAATTGCTAAAGTATGGAGCTGCAGTTCTGAAATGTATCAAAAAACATTTGAAAGGATAATAAAAAAAGTAATACATATAAGGTGTTCGGATTTAAATTAATTTAATTCTAACCTGTCCCGTATAAATCGAAGCATACTAGCGTCTTGCACTCTGTAGACGTTAAGTGTGAGAGTTCGTACCGCTATACGTACCATTGATTCAGAGTGATTGAAGAATTTTATCGCTTCCGTATACAAAGGGAAATCTTTTGTATGCTGTAATTTATGTCAAAACATTTCAAGAATTAATATTACAATTAATTCGTGATTTGAATATCCAAAAACAAATAAAACTTTAGCGAATAAACATTCCATATTTAAAATACTCTGGATTTATAATATTTACATTAACACAAAACCTTTAGGGCGTGAATAATATGCTTTACAATGATTAACATCAACTCAATTTTTTTTTTACACTATATAGACTCAGTGCTTTGACTACAATTTCACCTGATGTTAAGTGACGATGTGGTCCAGGGTAGTAAACACACTAAGCATAGAGGTACTGGTTCGCAAGTGATGGTGCCAGAACACATCTATGGGTATTTGTCGACAGGTTTTCGAACTTGAGGATTGTAGCTACCCAGGCGGGCATCATTAGAAAACGCCCCACCACGATGCTAAAGATGTTTTCCTTCACCGAAATCTTAGGTCGATCTTAGGAGGGATCGGATCGAAACCGCGTCGATTGACGCGGAATCCGGCCACACTACCCGCTGCGCCATCACCGCTTCAAATGAATTCAACTATAAATTGGGATGGTAAATAGTTGCGATTCATATGTTACTTAAATAAATGAGGTAGATTATATTCTAGATCAATTAATACCAAGCATGTTTAATTGAGACTAACTAGTAAAAATATAAGGTATCAAAAGGTGTTTCATGTCTTTCTACTTTTTCTATGAGAACAGTTTTTTTATTGTAAAACTAAAGTAAATTGAGCTTTAGTTAAATTATTTTAAAGTAAACTAACTTCTACTTTACTTACATGTGATAATTTTATAGAAAATATACTATCGTAAAATATGATCGCAATATTACCAGGTCATAAATAAAAAAATCACAAATGATACTTACTTACTTCATTATAAAAGAAGTGTATGGTGTGGTTATTCAATTTTAAACTGAGTGTCTTAAGGAATGATATATAATATGCCATCACCTCTTCATCAGAGAAATCAAATTTATGAACAATAATAGAGTTTACATGATTATTGCTAAGGAGATAATCTGAAAACACTCTAAATATGAATTATTTTTTATAAAACATACTGGTTCAATAATGGCTTCAATTTTAAATAAAGTTTCAAAATGCATGTTTTTAAATATTTTTTTTAAAGAATATTTATTTATTTATTCCTATATTTATGGTTTCAGGGTCATTTCTTTAAAAGATACTGTTTGTACAACTGGCACCATATTAACTAACATATTACAAAATAATGAAAATAAAACATATAGCACTTAATTATTAATAACATTACTTCATATTTTATAGTTGATATACAACTACTCATGTTTAATTGCATATTTTATTGTAAAATTATTATTAGTGCCAGACAGTATCATGTTTCAAGATAGCATTGATAAATTTGTATGCATAAAATGTTTTATGACTATTACTATAATAAATAATCTTTTATAAAAACACATAAAACAGAACATTGTTTTCTATACTTGTGATTACTTTTTGTTTAAAACCTTATTTGTCTATGATACTGCAATAATAGGAATTTTACAGAATTATTACAAGAAAAACAAATAACATCCTTATTATTTTCTGAGGTGTTTTGTAAAGAATAATTAATTACTTCACTATATTATTCTATGTTTTATTTTATAACAATGTACACTTTCCTTTTTACATGATTTTATTCATAGACAAAGTTCTTTTAAGGTTAAGGTTGTGTTACAATCTGCACAGACAGTACCTTGGGCCATTCAAATATTATGGTATCAATATAAGATTTTCGGCAGCACCTCAGTCCGTCATGTAGTAGTTGTTATCTTTAATTCAATACTTGTGTTACTGGACCCTATATTATATGATTTTGATGGTGATTTACGTAATATAGTTTGGTTATTGTGTACAAGTGAATTGAAAATAATGGCATGAAACATTTATTCTGAGGTGCCACAAGAATCCCATGGAACATTCTAAATGGTTTGCCATCGCTTTGCTAGAGTATTGATACAAGTTTGAACTACAGAATGGGCAGTATGGACAAAAATGTCTCTTAGCCATGAGAGAAAAATTTCTACTACTAGTATGAATAGGAAAGTATGCTTTGCTTGTTTGATGACGTAGGCTGAATGGTAACTGTGTAACCAATATTTACTTGCTTATATACTCATGGAGGGGATGAGGAAAGTGCTCAGCCTATTATTGCTTCGGGGAGGGGGAGGGGGTGTTAAAATATAACCAAAATTGCCACATTGGCTATGCTTGCCAGGCAGATTAGGGATCTCAGTCAGGTGTTTGTGGTCCTCAGGGGATACTGTTGCCCATCCCCTGGTTTATCTCTTAGTTGCCTTTTACGACTCCCATGAGAAGATATGGGGAAAAATGTGCCCATGAAATATTAGTTTTTCAAGTGAACAACAAACTTACATAATGATGTCTCATTCCTGATGTTCTCAAATAAAATATTGAGAGTCTGCAGCAACTGCACACATACATAAGATGAACCACCACATTTCTGCCTCATAATTCTAAGAAAATATGACAGCATGTTCTTCTCCAGAAAGAAACTACAAATTAAAGATAAAATTATATATTATTTTGTTTTCTTTTTTACATAGATACATTAACTTAATCTTAACAGGATACTATTAAGTTGAAGTTGTGGTTATGTGGTAACATAATACTATTTAATGATCAGACAAAAAGATAATGTGTTCAGATATTAAAGATGCACTTCATTCAGTTCTCTATAATTGCTTGTGGTTAAAAGCTTTATAATCATAATATCAATAATTCTATACTTCATTATAATTCAAAAGAGGTAAAAACTGATTTTTAGTTTGTTATGGATAAAATGAATATTAAAGTAACTTATTTAAAAAAATCTTTCACATATAGAAAGTTACATAAGTAACTTAGGTTACATTTATATTATTATGTATTTATATAATTGGACATTTTTATATCACATAGCTGAGGCAGGTCACTAGTATAAAATAAAACCAAAGCATGTGCTGGGCCCTACTTATGATAACTTTAGAAACCTACGTAACTATCAAAAGTCAGCCTTACAAAGATGATTTTTTTTAATTATCCAATGTCTGTGGATTTTTTTAACTTTTTCAAATCTTATAATTAATTTTCTTTCCTTGTTAATAAAATCTTATGATGATTTTTAAAGATATTAGCAATGGTAGATAAACAATATGAAATACTTATTAATGACAATCTATTGTAAAATAAATTTATTACAATCTATCTATCACTTTCATACATTACAAATTCTAATAGAATTATAGATTTAAAATGATAATTACACTGTAAATTTGTAGGTAAAAGACTAGGTAATACAAAACTATATATTACACTATTTTTTACACTTAACATGCTTTGGCTATAAACATCTTTATTACCTATTCATACTTTGTTTTTAGGGTTATTTTTATTCCTATCAATGTAACATACACTTTTACACATAATTTTTATTATTATGTATTATATACAGTGTATATACATAATTCGTTATTCAATTTGGGCCCTGAGAAGAACTAGTGAATGTCTAGAAACTACTACCGGTTCAGAAAACAGCTCAGTCAAGAAGAGCCAGCAAGAAACCATGATTTCTTAATTAAATGTTTTTATGTATAAATTATACATACTTCATTATCGGCAATTATTAAAAGATAGTTTTCTTTACATGGTGGATATTTGTGAAGTATATATCAAATAGATCCCTACAATTTCACAAAAAATTATACACATAAAACTTACTCAAAAACAGAACTATCGTTTTGATCACCCCATATTAATATCTCTGCAATACATCTCAGTGACTCCACTAATGTAGCTCGATTACTTTCAGAAACTGTTGTATTTTTACAAAGGACGTTATAGAGATACTTCAATCTTTCGAGAGAATGGGGATTCTTCGGTCTTCCCCACGCTGCGCCAAACCAACTCCTGCTTCGAAACATTGTTCAGTTTAGGTTCTTCGTGCATTTAAATATATGATTTTTTTATTTCATTGTATAAACGCACATCGTTTCAAAACCTAAAACCTGACTTGTTTTACACTACAAGAACTTTGCAATACTTCTGCATGATGTTATTAATAAAAGTTTAAGTGAATGAGCATGCTTGATTAAATATATTACATGTGATATGATAATTATATTATTTTAGTATTTTTACGACTTGTTTCACGAACTTTTATTTGACATTTGATGGTATGACTCTAATGACAACTGTTTTAGGGTTGCCAGTAATCTATTGAAAACCCAGTAATTAAATAAGTACCACAGTAAATAATATCTTATCGTGAAAACTTCACTGTGTACAAAAGTTAAGTTTATAGTACTAGTTGAATATTATTTACCTAGTAAGGATACAATTATTAAAAGCAAATGTTTACTTATGTAACCCCTAAGCTAAAAATTAAGTATCTATATATTGAGAACCATGGCTAGATTTTTATTTTGAAAGCACGCTGTTAGGCACTCAGAATATATAGGTATAATCTATTTACTATAACTTGTCCTTTTGCTCCCTTTCATATATGTTGGAACTACAGACCGTCACTGGAAAGTCAATCGATTCTGTCAAATATAAGTGCTTTAATTTTAGAGTAGAAATAAGGATTTTTATTGCTCTATTTATGCACAGACGTTTAAAGATAATGCAAGAGAAATTTCATTAAAGGTTCGTGCTTTTTGAGCAAAGTAAAATGCAAACAAATCTAAAATTATTCTATTAAATCGAATACGGTCTTGTGTGTTGACATTAAAGGTTAATAAAATCGAGTTGCCATGCGTTTATGTTAAAACTCCGTATAATTAGGACCAATATGTTTTATGTTCTTAGTATATATTTTGTATTAGGTATATAAGTACGATAATTGCTATATATCCAGAAATTAGTAAAAAAGCAATAGGAGCGGGAGGGGAAAAGAAACATAGAGATGATTGTATTCCACCTGATAATACTTACCATATTGCAAAATAATATGCTACTTCTCGCTATTTGTACAATAATTAAATTATTTAATTATTGTTATCTGCTAATGTTTATTTTATTTATTTTGTGTGTGGCAGATATTTCCAATAAAAACCGTTATTAGAATCATGAAAGTAGCGGTCGTTTCTGCAGCTACTTCCCAAAAAAATTAGATCCCTGGGAAAAATACGCACCAAGAGAAAGACTGTAAAGTTGGATGACTTCGAGAAACAAAATCTCTAGAAAGATTCATCGAATTAAAAAAAATGTAATTCAAAATGGAAGTTATTAATTAGAGACATGATATTATACTTCGGAGACACAAGTACATAAAAAATTAAGGTAACATGCTTAACCTTGACTAGAAATAGTGAGTGTCCTTTAGATCATTCCGATTGTAAGATTTCTTATCGTAAAAATAAAATATATTTTGAATAGATGTTTTTTTTTTTTTTGTTGCATTACTTTATTATGGCTGTTCACCTTATGTTTTCGAATGAAATTTGCCCCATTTAATAGTCAAGGTAAAATTTTCTCGCATAATTCATACAAAATGACATTTTCTTTGACGAACACTAACGTAATATTAAGGAAAATGTTCGTGTTCGCTCTTCAGTAGTTATTAAATATTAAAGTTACGTGAGTAATGGCTACACACTTGAAACTGACTTATGAACATTTACATGATTGCAGATATATATTTAATGTTGTTTCCTGTGTCTGCCTCGGTGGCGCAGTTGTATTAAGGTGCGACTGCCGTTCTGAGGTCTCGGGTTCGATCCCAGGGTCGGGTCAAGTGGTTTTGAGTTTTTCTACTCAGTATCATCCCGGAGTTTGGAATTTGTGCCCGATATGGCGACAGGCTCGCCCCCTGTCACATCTGGAACGGAACTAAGCTCGGCGAAATGTGGGTGGTGTAGTTCGCTATTTCACCTCTGCCTAACCCTTCGGGGATAACAGGCGTGAGCTTATGTTATGTTATGTTCCTGTGTAAAATAAGCTTTGAGAGCTATCCTTAGTTTAACGATGTGTGAAATATCCATCAATAGTATTGCTATTTATATTTCGTTTTAATACTAGAAGATCAAACTATAATTCACTCAAATTAAATGACTAATTTTAGTCACTCATAATTAATCTTTTGTTATAATTTATCCAACTTTATCCGTCTATCCTAATTTTTGAGATACACAAAATGGGAAAATATTTAACCCGACTACTCAGAGCTACCAACTCCTGAACGGGGGTAATTTTAATAATGAACGGCACCGGTAGAAATCAGGCACAGATTTACAAGTCAGGCCTCTTCTGCTGTTGATGTTTATAATTAAATACGGCCTTCTTTATGAGAAACTTCATATTAATTTACTAATCTTCAGTACTTTAAAAAGAGGGCGGCAATTTTCCAACAATGGCGCGTACCGGAAGACTGTGCATGATGCGGACGCTGTATGCGGATGGCACAAGACTAATCGTTGAGGAGGTCTTTGAAGTAGACTTATGTTTAGCAGTGGACGTCTTTCAGTTGAAAGGATGAATGGAAGAATTACCAGTTACTTTATATAAGATATAATGTCTGCCCTTAGATATTATATTAGGTAATGTTAATCTGTCTGTCCGCTCTTAATAATTAAAAAACCAGTGAACCAATTTCTACTTGCCTGTTGTTTTAAGTAATAGAAGTACTATCTAGTTGTATTGTTACATATTAAAAGACTCGTTAACGAAAATATTGGTTTTATTCAGCTTAAAATGCAATTCTATATTCCGACATCTGTCACGTTAATAACTACATAATATAATAAAGAAGGTTGAACTTCAAACGAGTAAAGAGTTACATTACATGTATTCTTCTAGGAAATTGTGACTAAAGAAATGAATATTTAAAATATACGAGTAACTACCTACATTATAGAAGAAATATTTTTTGTGAGCAAAAGAATTTATTTTACGCGACGGAATTAATTTCAGTGGGCTTTATTTAAATACCTACACACTCAACATGTATAATCTAATGAGATTTTATATAATAATCTTTGGTAAAATACCCATAAATTACCTTCTTGTACATTTATAGGTAATATTGACACATCTATGAGTTATCATTGCGTTAACTTTTAATTACCCGCTTCTCTTAACTTACAACTAAATCACTCAATCATTACTCAAGTAATCGTCACAATACTGCTACACACGTACGTACTATTTATATTTTGGTTGTGTATTTTCGTGATTGCTGATCTTATTTATTCGAGTTCTAGCTTACTGACAAAATAAGGTGTTTTAATTGTGTAGTAACCGGCATGTTTATTCCACAAAATTGGCTCTAGCCAAATCCTAGGGCTTGTAAATAAAAGATAAAAGGTTCCTTACAAAACCTATGTACTTTACGTTTAGTGTGCATGTCTGTGATTTCAAGTGTATTGCGTGTGTTACTACTGTCAGTGTATCAGACTGATTTAATAGTGGTCGATAGGTACTCAATCTTTCATATTGTTACGTTTATATTGTCTAGCTATTTTAATAAGTTTTCGTTTCGTAAATTGTAATATACGAAGGTATACCAAAAATACAATTTTTAAATTTTTCGTCACTCTGTTCCGGGTAATCACCGGAACGATTGGACCGATTTTCCCGGGAGTTATAGCTAACGTTACTCCGCGTAACTTAAAGTACTTTGGTTTTTCTAAAATAAATAGAGTTACGCGTAAAAAAAAACATGACATTTCGAATAAGATCCGATTTAACACACAGTTACACTGGCAAGTGTTTAAATTTGTGAGAAGTATCTTTGATTTTTGTTAGTACCATAAATAATTGCAGGCAAATTATTGAGATGCCGCATAAAAAAACTGAACAAAAATTATGCAAATGACAGTTTTACTGACAAGTATTTGAATTGATGACAAATATTATATTTTTTTTTAGTACCAATTCTTTTTTACGAAAATCATACGGGTTCCTTATAAAAAAAATTAAAACTCATGAAATTGTGAATAAAATACGATTCAAGGGACAGCAACATCAGAACAATATTTTTCATTGATTATTTAAAAACTATATTACTCATTGAAGAACATTTTAAATCTATGCAGAACCGCGGACACACACTAGTGAACAACAATAGTATATAATATAATTCTTTATTATGCACTCGTCCAAAAGTTTGGTGAAGCTTTAAGGGTCTTTAGGGCAGCGTAAGGTAGTTAAAAAAAAACTCTCGTTTAACGTCAAGTTTGTAGATTGTAAATTGCAAAATAAAAGTCAATAAGTACATAGGCAGTTGTTTTATTGCGTTTTATTTTATTTATTAAAAGTATGAGTAACAAAACTGTATATTTAATACACAATATTGGACGGATATATTATTTTGTTACCTAATTTATTCTTAAATTAATGAATAAAATATAATTTTATTAATTGTAACGTTTTCCTCTAAGGTAATTATACATTAAACATATTATATCATATCATAAAATCGTATTTATTATAAAATACAATCTAAAAGAAATAAATAAGTCCAATTTATTTACAAACAACTAGGTATATTGCAAATACTTCAAATATATTTAAGCCTTAAATTATATTATTAATTATTGTTATTATTATAGCATCATAATCTAGAATTATTACACTAAATTATTAAGTATGGTAAGTGTTGCTATATATTTTTTTAAATAAATTATCATCAAGTCATAATATTTCCGTTCTGCGTTTTATTGCACTGGCATTTATTTTTTGATGTAAAACTTCTATTAGCACACCTTTATAAACCAATTCGAGTGCCGTGGCTGTACACTTCTTTTCTCAATAATGTTTTCACTTTTGTAATTCTATACAATTATTTTACTATTTAATTGTACTTATCTTTAATGTTGCTATTATAAATTCAATAATTGTTACAGCAAATTAAATCACATAGCCTGGCAAACAAAATTTTTCTTACACCTATTCATTTATTTCCAATGATTAAATTACAAAAACCGGCAATAATGAGAATCAAATTGTTATCGCTTATAATAATCATACTATAGTATGCTAATAAATATAATATTCAGTTTTTTTGCTCAATTACTATTTTTTAAATTATACCTAATTATATTTATTGATCACTGCCTTCAAATTAATTTTTATTCACTCTCTAAAGTCAGATTACGTAACATTTTATACTGCAGAATTATTTTTTATGATAATATTATCTCAATATAAAAATAAACAACTATGTTATTAATAACGTTAAATACATTATAAATGCAAATAAGAATGTAAATTTTAATAGTTTTAACTAGCTGTGTAACTTAAATATGAAATAGATCGTAAATTAACTACAAAAAAGTAATCAAATTGAAAAAAAGTACATTGTTTTACTGAGTAGATACTAACAAATACTTATATTATTAGCAGCTAACTATATTTATTATTTTTCAATATATTATTAATCCATGTATATCATTATTGTCTACAAATGCCTGTCAAGTTGTTGGAATAGGTACAAAGTTCTAGCTAATCATAAGGTTGGTTTCGCGCCATAAATTATTTCCTTTACCCCAACAAGGCAAGCGGTAGCGCTTCAAGAATTGACACTTATTAAGTATTATTATCGACTCCTCCCAGTTATGTGTGTAATTGCTTTTTAAATGTCATAAAAGTTGTTACAATGGCGAAATCGCGGTTTACGATCATCTCGACTTTCTTTCGTGTAATTTTTTAATTGACAAACTTTCTACCGTACAGTTCTGTCTTAATTTTAACAACGCAAGTTGGTCCCATAATTATATCCTACATCAGCTCGATACGAGCCATAGGTCCCGCTTCCCAATT
Organism: Samia ricini; assembly: GCA_014132275.2. Classification (NCBI taxonomy): domain Eukaryota; kingdom Metazoa; phylum Arthropoda; class Insecta; order Lepidoptera; family Saturniidae; genus Samia; species Samia ricini. Next base: position 23,574,692 of record AP028161.1, read on the forward strand.
TTAATCATATATCACGTTTACGGATAGAAATTTTGCAAAGCATCCGAGTAGATTGAATTATATGTGTTTCGCAATACGTAAACACTATCGGCAGGTTTTCCATTGAATACATACTGGCCTTTCAAGTTCGTTATTTTAGTGTTGGTTTGCTGGGGCTTCGGTTTGCTCTGATAAGATGGCACGTTGTAATTCGGTCTAGATGGTAGAATAGGCTGAGATCCATAGCTGAATGGATCGACAGGCATTTGAGCTACTTGCTGGAAACCAGGAGCTCCACTCCACTGGTACACACCCGTTGGCTTTCCGTTAGAGACAAAATCAATCGGTAAATTGATAAATGGGTCGGCGACTTGAGGTGGAACTCCTTGAGGCAGCATTGGAGACATCGGCGGTCCAATAGTGGGTGGTTGAGAAATGTATCCTAATCCAGGGACAAACATGTAAGGTGTAGGTGGTAATCTTATATAAAAGATAGGAGAGTTATCGTATTGTAGAGAGTTGAGACTATCGTTAGGATAAATATCTCCGTTGCCGTTTTTCTTCTTGTTTTGCTGTCGTCGCTTGGTAGGGATGGTTCGAGATAATTCCTCCTCTTCGAAATTATCGTCGTTGACTGAAAAGTTTACTGAATCGTCGTCATCGTCAGAGTAGTCAAAACTAGAAGTTAGGAAGGACGGATAGTAGCCGAGTAAATTAAGCGCCTTGTTTCGTCTGTTGGTCGGTACTGGGGGTAGTGTGGTGGTATCTTCTTTAAACTGATCATCAATTTTACTGTCCCGTTTTGTTTCTTCAGCTGGTGTGATGGCTCGCGATCGTCTCGAGCTTGGTGCGCTATGTGCCCGGTACAGGAGCCCGATTACTACTAAAACTAAGAGAAGTCTGCTGGAACAATCCATTGTTGTCAATAATCTGCAAAGAAGAAAATAAATTAAGATTAATATTGGAACTTTTATAGTATAGAAATGTAGCGTTCTATTGTTTTCTTAGTTGTAAGGAAATTTCTCATGTTTCGCTAAGAATTGAGTAGCATTTAGCATCTTCAATATCATTAATAAGTTCTAATCATTACTTAACACTTATTAACAATACACAGTACCCGAAAAACTGGTAATCTGTACAAAATCATGATAAAGGTAATTGACAGTAAGAGAGTTAAAATGTCACAGAAATAAGAGAGACCACTTGTGCTCCAAAAGAAAACGTAGTTCTTGTCAAATATCAAACTCTTTATCAAGTAAACGAAATTGCAGGTGTCAGGTAGTATGTTAAATATAATAAAAAAAAATATAGATAATAGTATTTAGGTAGTTTATATATACATGTTATATGCCTGTTAAATTTAGCTTATATTTCGATCTAGTGAATGATCGTCATAATTGTAATATTAGAAATAAAGAGAAGTAGGCCGTCCCACGTTTTATGCTAAGTAAGTCTAACAAAAGCTTTATATGTATTCGGTTTTACAATAAGATCTCAAGTAACATTACCGATTTGCCTGACAATAAGTTCAAATATTATGTCAAGCAAGTTTTAAGCTCAAAAAGTTATTACAGAGTGTATAACGATAGTGATGACTGGAATTAACCCAAATCTCTGTGCTTCCGCTAACATTAGTTAAGACTATACTTTGTATAATTTATTATATGAAAAAAAATTATGTATATTATATTTATAAAAAAAAGAACCAGATCGAGTTTCTTGCCGGCTCTTCTCGACTGGGTTGTTTTCCGAACCGGTGGTAGTGTTTGAGACATTCATAAGCGCCTTCTTAGGGCTTAAATTGAATAAAGATTTTTTTTATTTTTTTTATAGCTATCAAACACCCCTCCCTGCCCTTTTTTTTTTTTTTTTTTTGACGGGGGGAAATGCATTTTTGACGGGGGGAAATGCATACCCCTCCCTGCCCTACTCGTTCACTTGTAATTATTGCTAATGTAAAAATCAAATTACATTTCAATTCCTAAGAAGTATCCTCACGACTCAAGAGTAAATCGCTTGCACGTATTAAGTGTTAATTTTAGCTTCAAAGAAACTATAGCAAACAATAAATAATTAAAATATCGGTCCAAAAAAATCTTTAGAGCATGCAATACATGCATGAGGACGATTAAATTTTTTTTTTTCTTTTTCGACAAAGTTTAATTTATATTCAATTACATATACAGAAGTTAGTATAATAATAAAACTTGTAATTATAAATAACTCAACATTTATTTACAGACTAGCTGTGCCAGCGACTTCACTCGGGTAGAATAAAAATAATTATATTCTAATAGACAGCCTATATTCTCCCTCTAGGTGAAATATATCCCATTACCAATATAAAAATAAATAAATACTCTTGGTCCCGTCCCATCTAGTTCACCTCCCAGACAGCCTTTCCAGTGTAATGGAACGTCCGCCCCTCCCACTAGGTTTGGCAATACGGGGGCAATACAGATTCCGCCCAATTCTTGCCCTATTAGGCCTAAATGGCGGCCTGCACAGCATACCTACCCATGTGGTGATGAGTGTCACCTCCCGCGTCAGCTCTACAATCAACGGCATTATAGTCCTGCTCCCCACATCGGAAGTAACGCAAGGGCATAGGTCAAACAGTTCAGGCAGCGGACGCCATAATATACAATTTTTTGCCAACTTCAATTACATTTATTGTAATTATTTATTTAAAATATATATATTTTTACCTAAATAAAAGTAGCTTATAAATAATATACGTTTCTAACTGAGAAAAAGTTTTCAAAATCGGATCCGTACTGAAGATTCCCCCAGACATCCAAACTCACAAACTTACATCTTTATAATATTAGTGTAGAGCTGTTATTATGCACACACTTCAATATTATGGTTTTTTTTATTGAATCTAGATATTCTAATCTAATCTAATCTAGATATTCCTAATTTCATCCAATTCGGTCTAATAGTTTTTGCGTGATTGGCGAACAAATTAATAAACAAATAGACAGACAGACAAAAATTTAAAAAAACCATCGAAATCTGTTCTGTTGTTGATTCAGAAACCCCTCATGTTATTTTTTCTGAAATATCTTCAATGTTTGTTAAGTAAAAAAAAGTGTTTGTTAAATATGTTCAAGATTTGTCCCTCTGGCCTTTTATCTATACATATAATAAAAATGTAACGGATCGCTGTCTGTACATGAAAGATATATGAGAAAAAATATTATTAGGACCTTATAAACGCAAATAGCACCCAAAACAATGATTCTTAAAATTTTTGTCTGTCTGTTTGTCTGTGCGTTTGTGCACGCTAATCTCAGAAACGGCTTATCCGATCTAGATGTAATTTTCACTAATATATTGTAGTAAGCTTCACTTAACATTTAGTGTTTGTTTCATGTCAATCGGTACATAAATAAAAAAAGTTATGTCAATTTAAAGAATCACGTCGAACATTTATTCTATCTAAATTCTTTCTCTGTTCAGATGCATTAACTGAAACTTTACTAAACTCCATAATAATGGTCTATGTTAAAGTATGATTATATAATAATAATAATATGACAATAAATAAAAGTTAAAAATGATCATTTTCGGAAATTATAATATACTAATTTAAGTTGACCTCACATTTATATCATCATTCATATGAAATAGGGTTCAGCTTAAGCTGGCGATGCGGGTTGTTTATATATGTATATATAAAGTACGCCGAGAGCCAGGCCGCTTTTCGTTGCATTCGATAACACTGACTGTTTGCATATTTCATTTATTTTATATTTTAGGTTTTGTAAATTCATATATACAATATGAATATATAGTATATATAGTATAGGTAAATTTGTTTTCAAGTTAGTTAAACTGTAAATACAGGTTTATACAAGTTCTTAATTTTTATATTTAAATTTTATGTTTAAAAAACAATTTAGTAATTTGCGATTAATTAATAAATGAGTGAAACATACATACATACATATATACATGAGTGAAACATACATTAAGTGACATTTTCACTTTTAAATTTCTGATCCTGCGAAACCTGATAGAAGCAGAGATTTTAACAGGTGATAGTGTATTTATTCCTCGGGTTCCTCTCATTCCAAACAATTTTCCGTTTAGTTTTAAACGAGTCCAGTTTCCAGTGAGCTTATGACCAGTTTCGCGATGACAATTAATAAAGCCCATGGTCAGACGCTAAAAGTTGTGAATGTGGATGTGGATCAACGTATTAGCTGTTTTCCGCACGGTCAGCTTTATGAGGCTTTGTCACATGTTAATAATCCTAGCAGCCTGTATGCTATGTTCCCCAATGGCTATACGATGTAAAGACGGTGATTATAATCCAAAATAAACCAAAAGATACATCCAAAAAATGCTGCCCAAAGTCACTATTCCACGCGGACGAAGTTGCGGGCACAGCTAGTTATAAGTATAAATTTCTTACTGCGCATCCTTTGTAATTAAAATGTTCATTATCAGATACCGTTTTAATCGCTTGTTTCTTGAGCTTGTCGACAAATGTTATAGGAACATAAAAGGTTTATGCTTGACGAGTGATCTGTGTGTTTTAATTGGTACATAAATTTTATAGACCTCGATTTTTATTTCAATAAAACTCTTTCATATCATAGTCCTTACGTATTTCCGTTTATTTGATTTATAACTTAAGGGCTATGAAACTTTATGAAAAAACCTAACCTAATTAAGTGATCATGTGAGAAATGGAATTGAATCTACACTCTAATCATGACATTTGCCTTCACCAATAGCTCAAGCTTATTATATAATGAGATTTGTGGATTTGTACCATTAAGAAATTTCAATCCATCCATCCATTCAATCGAAAAACATCCACTAATGGACATGGGTGTCCCCAAAGATCTCCACAACGACCGGTCTTGTGCCATCTGCATCCAGCGGATACTCGCGACCTTCACCTGATCGTCGGTCCATCTGGCGAGGGCCTATCCACGCTGCACCGGAAGACGTGGTAGCCATTCAAGAAGCCGTTGGATCTATCGGGCATCGGTTCTGCGAGCAATGTGCCCAGCTTACAACCACTCATTTTTAGCAATTCTTCTGACAATGTCGGTTACTTTTGTTTCTTCCTCCAATCACCCTATTTCTGATTCGATCACGCGAAAAAACTCCAATGTATTTATTAAATTTGAAATCATTTACTAGTAACCTATAAAAATACTGAAGTTTAATTTAATTCGCATGATCAAACAAATACTAAATAACCGTGGCTGTATTATATATTAGAAGAAAGTAGTAAATTCCATTTGAACAAAATGTATATGAACACTGCCTAAAGAAAACAAAACCCATTATCTTGTAGTAACGCTTAACCACATTACTCTACTTGCGTTTTAAAATATTACAGGTAATAAATTTTCCTTGATGACCGTATGATCGCATTAAGGTTTAAATCATTTTGACTACCGTAACGGGTGGTTTCTTTCACGGTATTTCGAACTTTTAATCATACTGTATAATGTGTTGAAATAAGGTGAGTTTACACCTCTCTCTCGAATAAGAAAGTTTTCAATGTAATGATGATATTATTCTTGATTCCTATACTTAAATGCATAGTACATAAGCCTCACTGTTTGTCTGGCTATCTGAGAGTGGGTTTTCCCAAGCGTATTACAATTTCATTTACGGACTACATTTTGTTTTTAACCAATATGTTTTATTTCTTTAATAATTAGCTGTCGCCACTTTACGCTAGTAATAGTTTTATCTGAAGTCTACATCGCGATACGGTATTGTTATATTAATTAAATGCCTCCATCGTGAGAAAAGTTTTTTTACATTGTCCATAAATCATCCATCACGGGCCTACGCCACCGTCCGGTTCTTCGATAGTGGGAAGTTTAATCATTTGCATCCATTCGCCACCACTTTTGACAGCCCGATTAACTCGCAATAGAAGTAGATGGAGTTCCAGGCATTCTCACTCTTAAGGTTGAATCTTATCACTACGACAGATCAAAGCGTGACGAATCCTATGCGGTACAAACAGACAAAATATGTAGCGCCACCTTATACGACAGTAAGCAGTTACTTAAATATTCGAGTTCCGAGCGTAAATGTGTCAGCCTAAAGATCAAGTTGTATGTATTTACACTAGACTATGTATGTTAAAAATAAAGTTACCAAACTTTACATTCGATTGAGATAAACGGTAAAGTTTTTTTTTTGTTTGTTAATAATTACTAATATGAAATAAACGATGTAATAACACAAAACTGTGCAGTTGCTTTCATTTTCATCGTTTCACTTAAGTTGCCTATCAAAATTACATCAACACCGTAATTATTATTTCACATAATATGGTTGAAATGTTCCATTTAAAATACCTTTACGTCAGTAGGGTTGTCTCAATTGTATTTATACGTGTTCTATAAATCTGAATACAACGTGGAATAATATTATTATGTTTTGAACAAACTAAGAATGTTCTCGTTGTAAGTTCGGTGTAAGTTTTCGTAGTTATACGATAATTAATTTAACATATTTTTTTAACTGTGCTACTCAACGCTTTACCTCAATCACACTTGATGGTAAGTGAGGATGAGGCTGGTGATGGTACGCGATCGCTCAGTAAAAACTAATTCACTATTCTTTTGAAGACCTATATAACGATGATGGTGCAGTGGGTAGTGCGGCCGGTTTCCGCGTCAATCGACATGGGTTCGATCTCACCTATGCAACTCAAAAATCACACTTTCGGTGAAAGAAACCATCGTTTGAAAATACCATAGTATGGTAGTAGAGCATTCTCTAATGATGCCCGCCTAGGTACCTACCACCCTCAAGTTTGAAATCCTGTCGTCAAATACCCATAGGAGTGTTCTGGCAGCATCGCTTGAGAACCAGTACCTAGGCTTAGTGTGTTTACCATCTTGGACCACATCGTCACTTAACATCAGGGGATGTAGATGTGTGGATGGATCACAATGTATTGATGAAAACCCACAAAGCGCCTGGTAATCCTCAAATGGAAGGGAGGCGAGACTAGTTGGTACAGCACATTCGCCCAAGTGTAACCAATAAATTATGGCAAGAGAAGTAAAAAGCTAAAAGTAATTCTATAAATTGATATATCGAAATTATTACACTTCGATTTTGATGATAAAATATTATTCATATTACGGAAATGAATCAAATTGGCAAATATATGTAAAAAACAACAAGACGTTAAAAAAATTTTTAAAGATACGCACAATATCGACATAACCTTTTGAAAATTGTTCCTTTAAAAAGAAAATTTTATATTTGAGATATATAAATTATATAGGATATATTTATTAACAATATCCACATAATACTAATAGTACATTTTTTACTTATAATTTAAATAACAATAATAAAACTAAATTAGTCCATACAACCCAAATATACGTCACTAGGCAGAGTTCTCAAGAAGCTAGCACAGCATTGCCACGCTGAATAGTAATGCAAAGTGGAAATAAACTTTGCTATCCATCGTGGATTTAAGCAAACATCCTGTACGGGGTGTACATTTGTCTATGAGTGTGTATGTATGTATTATGTATGTTTATATGTGTACCTTCGAACCCATAGGTTCATCTACAAACGGCTAGAATATGAATAAATTAGTTAAATTTAAGTTCTGGTGTCGCCTGGAGACTTCAACCAAAGCCGCTGCGTTGCCAGTAGTCACCAAAAGGAGGCAAAGTACCAACGCTATTGGTATTCCCTGCCAAAGATTATCCCATCAAGAAGGGCACCAATGACAAATAAAATCATTTATCGACATGATAAACAAATACGATAAAAATGTCTCAACCCTATTTTAACTATATAGTTTCCTCAATCAAGCGAAGATTAGGGAGGTGACCTAACACTTACTTAACACGACAGCGGTTACTCGAAACTTGTATTCGAAATTTTTAACCGGTAATCAAATTATAATAAACGGTTATTTTAGTAATATTATTAAGTAACGTTACGTCAGTTTGCTCCCATCTTGTTATTATAATATATCAGCCTCGTTATTATACTGTATGAGGTGTCAAATAAAAGCCGAATTACTTTAATATCTTTTTTTATACACTATATAAGTAGGTAGGTAATCATTATGAATTTAACGGATATTCGAATTAAGAATCGTTGATAAACGTGATTTAAATTGGACCTCATAAATTATTAATATTACATGAATCATATATAATTATTTATATTCTATTTAATCATTCAGTAAATTTATATGTACTTATAGTATATTTATTTCAAACACCTATCTTCACACATAATCGCTTTTTAAATAAAATATCCAATAGTTTCCCATCCAATAACAACATCAAGTAATGCCAAACTGTAAAGGTTATTTTCGGTTGTATCCTATTTTATGAAGTCACTATCACGGGATATTTAATTGAAGGTACGCCACAATGATAGAAATCGGTTTATTATGATTTTTCGCTACAACATTTACCCATTAAAACATAGTACTTTCTGTCTGAAAAGATTGTAAGTACATATCAAATATAGTAATGGAATAATAACTAGATATCTATGAAAATTAAGACAAAAATTGTTATAGTATATATTTTTTTAAATGTAGTTTTCATATTTGATGACACTAAGTTAAGTAACATTAAAATTAATATGCAATAATATGCTGCATAGGCTCAGCGTTTGAACCACAATCTCATCTGTTCTTAGGTGACGCTGTACTGGCTCTCAAATGATGCTTCCGGTATACAACTATGGGTGTTTGGCGAGAGATTTTAGGAAAGTATACAGGCGATACCTATAGTCAGACAAACACCCAGCTAAGGCTTTAACAAGATATTATTACCGAAACCTCAGGTGCACTATAAAATAATAGTAAACGGTATAGCTATAGGAAAAAGCTGTAAGATAATAAAAAAAATTAATGAATTTACAGAATTCATAGTTTAGAAAAATCGAAATAGATATTAGAAATAAAAATTGTCATAGATTAAGTAAACATTAGTAAAAAAAAAAGCGGAAAAGCGGAAAAGAATGATGTGAAAGCAAATAATGATACAAATTGATTAATTAAACCTAATGTTTAACAAGGTCTCGGGTTAAGCCTGAAGAGTGGCAGGGAATATATATATACAAAAAAAAACTATAGAGTAAAACACCTAGATGGATTGGAATCTAAAATCCGACCACACTAATCACTATCCATAATCATAGCTTCTATATTTATTTGCCTAATGTTGGCCAATTTTAGTGAAAAGTTAAGGACATTGCAAAATACCTTATATATTATTACTTTTATAAAAATAATATAATACTCAACGGTTATTCGTTTTTGTTGTTTTCTAATTCAATTATACAAATGTTTTTAAACAGGCATACCCTTAGGCAAAAAACTAATTCAGAATGAAGTAGTCCGGTTCCAGTTATTTATGAATAACTGGCCCCCGTAATCGTTATGCCAATAAGGAAAACTCTGGAACACGTGTATATAATATTCCCTTGTGCATTTCACGTTCACATTTCATGTTTCGAATTAACCGGCTCTAAATAATCCTATTCTGTTCTTAGAATATTGTTAGAAAACACAATAAACAATTATTCTTATACCTTAAATCTACTTATGTACATTATATATTCATAGAATTTTATAATAAGTAATTGACAAAAATAGATGCAAGATATTTTGTGTCATTAATTAACATTAATAAATTAATAGTTCATAACCACAGCTCAAATTTAAATTTAAGAAATATATCTAATAATATAGCGATAAGTATATATAATGATCCTTTTATAATAATATCGACATAAAAACGTAATTAAATGCTCATCTTATTAATAAAATTATTAGTTCATTGTTGACACTTAATTAGTTAATTATTGTAAATAAATAATTAGGTTTGTAACCTAATTTAAATGTTCATAATTGACTTAAATAATAATTACATCCTAATTCGAACTAAAGATGTTAACCATTTCCCATCCGAATGATTTCTTAGTTAATTAATCATGTCATAATTATTTACGTAGTTAAATATAATTATACAAACAGATTATATTTACCAAACTCATGGTGGAATCATATAGACACATTTTTTGCGTATCATTAATCAAAAACATTTCGAATAAGTTCTTAATAATAATCATTTAGAAAAACAACTGATTATTAAATCCTACGCATATTTTTTGGTGTACTTTTATCGCTTATCGGCTAATATGACATTTTGACAAATAATACCTATTCATAAACGGATAACGTTAAATCCGAGGTCAATAACTGGCAGTGTCCAACGATTGGCATATAGGAGATAATAAACTATCAGTTTAATGAACTAAACATGTAATCGTATGGGATTTGCAATGATTAGCGAGGATTGAAACTTGTTGCGGGATCCGCCCACAGTTTTGGACCTCATTAGAGTAATGCTCAGTGTTACTCGATAAAAAAATTTGAACGAATGCGAATATTTGTACTACTTAAGTGGTTCTGTACTATTCTGTACTTAATTTTGCAAATATTCGTATTATGATTTACTTTTATGTAATGAATAATTTTATATTGATTTGATATGAGATATAAAAAACTATACTGATACATAACTTGAATTAAAGGTAGAGAATTTAGAGAATATTAAAATTCGACGATACTAACTAAAACTAGATTAAGGGTTGCAATCTCAAAAATTCGGTACAAACTTTGTGATTTATAGAAGAACCAAAACTATGATATTTGCATTGTTTAATTTTAATAAAGTTCATTGGATAAATATTTTACCTATACTAAGAAACAAAATTAAAGTGTCTGTTTGTAATGACAGAATAACAATTTTTAACTAAATACATATGAATGAAACCTATACCAAAAAAACACAATTTAAAAAAATGTTGTCTGCCTGTTTGTTCCTGTTAATATCCGGAACGGCTGGCCTGATTTTAACAGGACTTTTTATGGTAGATCGCTGAAGTTACTCCGCGTAACTAAGGTTACTTTTGATTTTCGAAAATAATTAGGGTTCCGCGTAAAAAAAATTCAAACTCATAAAAAATTGAATAAAATTTGATTCAATGCACAGTTTTACGGGCAAGTGTTTGAGTTTATGAGAAATATTTTCACTTTATCTTAACACTGAAACAATTTTAAAAAAATGATTAGTGTTCCGGATAAAAAATACAGAAGAAGAATGTATGAAACAACAGCGCAGCCGCTGATACACAGTTAGTTGTAATATATAATAACTGCATGAGTTTCATTATATTGTAGTTTTTAATAGGGTACCCTAAAATCAAAATATTTGGTTAATTGTTTTATTGAATACATGAATGTGAGATCATATTTTTTTATCCAAAGAAGTTTTATTTTTATTCGCTCTAATAAGCTTAACAGTGTTGTGTTTATTCTAATCGATTTATGTATGGGCGTATTTATTTCACTGTCAATATCAATGACAATGAAAGAGTAGGTGTATGTTTATAACGATACTACATAGGTAATATGCAACGTAATTTATAACGGACACTTATAGTTTGATTGATCAAATAAAGATACGAAAAAAAAACAACTAAAATCGATGTATAACACAGCGGAGTATTAACCACCAGGCAAAGGCTGGTAAGCTTGAGAACCTAAGACGGTAGATTTCAGGGGGCGGCAAATATGGGGAATTTGGATCGTTCGCCTTACAGTTCTCAGTCTTCAGTCTCAATTCGTTGTATCAAAATCATAGGGCTCAATAGGAATCAATAATCTATGATTTTGTTAACAAAAAAAATAATCACGTAAAGTGGTATTCTTAAGAATCTTCCTTGGCATAATTATTTGATGACGCTTTAACTATTAGTAAAAGATACAACATTTATTTAATTACGTTAACTGAATGTACATCATTGTGTTTCGATTGCTCATAAAATATACTCAAAAACTATTTTTTTTTGCAATCTCACTGAAATCTTTGGATTATAAAAATAATCTAGAAACTGACTTTGTAAAGGTAAGGGTGACAAAAATTTAACTGTCTACATTTGGGAATTGTGTATATACGCCACTCCTACAATATACGTTCTCAAGCTATTTCAAATAAGATGTTCTTCCGTTTCCACGCATAAAGTTGTTCTCTTCATCATGTACACTCCATGAATAATAAAACTTGCTCAAATAACAAAAGCACAGTGTTCTCTCTAGTAATTGTCAGTTGTACATATTAAACTCAATGTTGTAATTAGGCAAGTGTGGTCCATATATTTAAAATTAATCGCTGACGTTTAAAACTGTTGTAGCTACGATGAAAGCGAACTCGTTAAACAAGACAAAACGTATAATTTTGCTGTAAAAAATAGTATATAATATACGAGTATTTTCATATTGTAAACTCATTTGTTTTAAAGGAAAAGGTAAAAATAAATTAAATACACCTTTAGCACGCGTACTCTAGCTCGACAGGTGATGTGCAATGAAGCAAAAACGTCAATACCACAGCGCACTTAACATTTTATACTGTACAGCCTCTTAATATGGTAAAATTAAATGCCGCCTTAAATAGTTCGGTTTATATTTAGCCACTAGTTGAGGTTATTTTTATAAAGACGTTTTCGCATGGACAATAACCTCACTTACATCATAACTGGTCTGTCGCAATATTTATCGAAGGCTTATATATTTTTCATTTGATAACGAATGATTTAAAAGTACATAACGTGTGAGATTTTTTAAATATAGATATGGAACTTTTCATTTACCTAATAATGTTCCATACTGCAACCATTTAATTCCTTTACAGATTAAAATGTTGATTGTTTGTTACTTTGTAAATTAATATAGCTAGCTAATTCGTTCATGAATTCCTTTTTTTTCGATTATTGGTTTAGATTTTTTTAATCTACATGCGATATAGTCTTAATTACCTAGATTATTTTATAATTATATACAGTAAAAAACAGTTTATTGATAGAGTAGCAACCCCAATATTATGAATAAATCCGTAAGTTCCTTTTTTATCCTTGTTTTTAACTCATTAACTTGCTTTATATTTTTTTAATTTTGTTGACGTTTTACGTGATATAGCTTCGCTACTGTGTACAAGTGAAGTACGAGTATATTGAAAATAATGATACGAAGAATGAAATGTGAGATCTCTTTGAACGCTTCAACAGATGGCCGCCATTTTCTTCGAATATTGACGATTAGTAAAATAATACGAATAATAACTTGAATAACTTGTATGTAATACATATTAATAAGAAAAGATTAAGTTAATTAGTAAAAATAGTGTAAGATTCTAAAATTGTATTGAATATGAATACGTCATACTATTACATAATTACTATAATTTAAGAACCCGAGCAATTTTACTTATGCATTTTAAAAATAAAATAAGGAATTCAATTTTTTTTACAGGGTAATCAAACTGTTATCATATAAGTTAGGTAGTTATATTATAGTAGCAATTTAAATAAATTAATTCTCATTCGTAATGTCAACGAGATAAGAACTATCTAATTATGCGGAGTAACTTACCTACGTATATACCTACATTTGTCTATAACAGAAATAACTGAGTTCCCTAACGAGCAAAAACTCTACGATAATAAGTTGTTACAGATAATTCCTAAGAGCTTTAATGTTTGTGGTTAATGTTCTAGATGTTTTATTGTATTGATGATACACAATAATATCTGCTACCTACTTATTATATAGACCAGGGGTTCCCAATCTTTATCAGCCAGCGGCGCACATGCATGTTTACTATTTTGTCTCGGCGCCCTAACCTATCTAGCTATTCAAAATAGATAGGTGCAATGATACTAGTTAGATAGATAGACACAAAAATTAAAACATCTACATTATGACTGTACACTGTTTATTTATAATAATATAAAATTAACATAGAAAACATTCAATTGAGATTTAAGAAAAACAAAAATAAAATACAATAGCTACAATCACAATAGTTAGTCAGTGTGACGAGTGAGCTTGGTGATCTTTATAATTATTTGCAAATCGTGCGATAAGGTTTGACAACTGTATGAAAAGATGATCGCTTCATGGCGCCCTTCTTCATTTTCTACGGCGTACACTTTGCGAACTTCGGACATATATCTTTAAAATGCTTAAAAGGGAATTATTAAAGTAAAATTATTTATGGAAAAGATTGCACTAATTGAAAAACTATAAATATCACACGAATGACGATAATTCAATAAAGTAATAAAAAAACCGTAGGTACTTAAGAATATCAAAAATACATATTTCAACACAATTGGTTCAAATTTATACTAATACCCATATACATATTAATACCCATACAAAGTATAAATTTTTAATTTTATAATGGACAAAGTTCTTTGTTAACGAAAAATAATTGTAAACGTTTCCGAATATCTCAGTTTATTTAATTTGTCGCAAATTCAATTAAATTTTTCATACATTTCTAAACTATGCTTTTATACTATGTATTGTTTTAAAAATAAAAAAATAAACTCATTTTCTTTGTAAATTCTGTTGACCGAAAGAACCTTGTCAGCTTCACCGAATTTTGAGGCGAGTGTTTAAGCCAGTCAGCCGAAAACGGTAACTAACACAAGAGTAACAAAGTGGTACGAACCTCGGTTTGGTCCTTACTTGAATAAAAACTTTTGTGGAATTTGCCATAGCTATTGATTTGTATAAAAAGAAAAAAAGCCCTTATAGAAACCATGTGTGTGATTTGCAGGAATGTGGTATGATGCGTGTAATGGTAAAGGGGTGCATGCAGTGTCACAGTATTACGCTGGCGCGGCGGTGACTGTAACCATTTACCATCAGATGAGCCGTTTGCCTGTTTGCTGACTTTTTACATTTAGAAAACAAAACGAACCTCCACAGTTGGATATCGAAACACGTCTCGATTTACTTTCTTATTTATCATCGTATAACTCCCAATACACAAAGTCGCATAAGATACTAACAAAAACGGGATACACACAGCGCAACAAGAAACCCGTTCTATATTTTAAAAATAAAATAAATTTACAAACTAGTTGTAATTTAATAAATATGTACTTCATAAAAACCAACTCATTTAACCCTGGTACTTGCGAACATGAATTTTATATATATCTAGCTGTGTGCCCGCGGTTGCGCCCGTGTTTCTATATTCTTTTACCACATTTTTAATATTTTTATATGGAACCCTAATTTTTTAAGTACTAAAATAAATTAAAAATATTTATAACAAATTCAAGTACTTCCCCGTAAAACTGCATTGAATCGAATTTTATTCAATTTTTTATGAGTTTTTTTACGCAGAAACCTTATTATTTCCGACAATTAACAATTACGTGGAGTAACTTCAGCTATCTACCAAAAAAAGTCCTGTCAAAATCCGTCCAGCCGTTCCAGAAATTACCCGGAACAAACAGACAGACAGTCAAACGGACAAACATTTTAAAAATTGTATTTTTATTATACACTCATGTATATTTGGTAAAAAAAATAATTTTGCCATTACAAACAGACACTTTAATTTCATTTATTAGTATAGATTTTTCAAACTATAAAAATATGCGTCTGTAAGTAGATTTAAAGAAAATGATAATATTACCTACCTAAAAAAAATAGGATCACCAACTAGCATCTGATTCTGTTTACCTATAAAAGATAATGTGAAGTGAATAATGTTTCTTTGTGTCCCCTACTATCGGCTTTTTATAGTTATCCTGAATTGTATATGTCAACATGATTTGACTAAATTATCAATCGTGGAAATATAAAACAAGCAAGTTATACTCATCTTTAAAGCTCTTACAAACATTTTCAGTTGAGAAAAGAAATTATTTCGCTAATTAATGAAATATATATATATATTTATACATATTCGTAAATAAATGCATTTTTTTTATATTTTGAAATAAACAGATAATTGACATAATTGAATAGGAATAAGAAATAAGGAAAGTATAATATGAATACATTTAATAGAAAATATTAAACGTAAATTTCTATAAGAAAGTTGCAATGATCAATGCAGTACGCAGACGTAGGAAATAGCAAACAAAAGCCTATAAAACACTTTACGATTTAGTATTTACGGAAACTTTTCGATGCTATACTTGCCCATAATAACCCGTAAGCGTCATAAAATCTTTATTTACACCTAACAAAGATTTTGCCGACGCACGTATGTGATTTCATAAATATTCTCATAGTGTCTCCACCAATAAGTTTATATAATGGTAATAAATAAATAATACGTAATGGATTATTGAAGTAAAAATTTCTTTAGCGGTGTCGAGCAATTCTGGCTAGGGGAAAGACTTAAAAAATCATGTTACCAATGCTATAATGTCAGCCGTCAACATGCTACAGTGTGTCAAGTATAAATTATAAGTGCTATTGAGCGCCAATGATAAATAATAAAATTTATAATTACGCATCCTATCGTAAATTTTGAGTAGGTATGAATAAACTACACGAAAATGTATTATACATAAGCGTCAATAGATGTAACAACAAGGAAAATGTTATAAATATTAATATAAATGTTATAAAAATTATGTAATTTAAACATTAAGCAATAACAGCTTTTTCAAAAGTTTTGAGTTTTCTCTTATGTCGGCAGTTCCAATGGCTACGTAGTTTTGGTAAAGTAATATGTAATTAATTTATTCTGTAATTTCAAAAACAGTTGAAATTTTCCAAAAATTTTTTGACATACGAATAAATTAACACCAAATAAACAAAAGCAGAAGGTAGGGGCTTTGGATGATGTAATAAAGAAGTAAAATAATAAATATCAAATATATGGTAGGGGTTTACATTTATTGGTAAATGCTATTTATAACGTGACTTAACGAAGAATGCAACCACTAGCTTACTATTACGATAACCTTAGGTTCAGGAAGGCTTTATTAATAAGATGACGCGATTCTTTCATTTTTCTAGATCGTATTATTTCTGTAATTTAATAACATTTTTATACCTTTAAAATTATTTTTTTAGATACGTAAAATATCAATTTGATCTTCGCAAGTCAAATCAATCAAATTAAAATTTATTTATTCAATTTAGGCCCTAAGAAGGTGCTTATGAACGTCTAAAACACTACCACCGGTTCGGAAAACAACCCAGTCGAGTAGAGCCGGCAAGAAACTCGATCTGGTTCTCTTTTTTTTATAAATATCATTTTTTTTGTCATATTTAAAACTATACAAATCGTAGTCTTAATAATGTTAGTGGAAGCACAGAGATGTGGGTTATTGTGATGTGTGCATCTTTAATAATATTTCTTAATATAAACATATATTTATTAATTTCAGATTAGGGATATTTAAAATGCTCTTAGAAAATTGGATCTCGGCGGGCTGGCGTGTTACCTACATAAGTTTATGTCATCCCTCATATAGAAGCATTTGTATACTACTATTATGCGGTCCAGTATATATTTCTTATCTAATTTCTATTTCCACTACACTGGTTTTTAAAACTGGTGACTTTACTACGCATGTATAATTTGCCAATCCATCAATAAATTATATCAGGTAAATATTTAATTTGCTAGTAGAAACCATTTGCATTTGCGGTTTTAGAGATCCTAAACATATCTTTATATTGCTTATGCTCAATCGATGGTCTAAATCCAAACATAATCGTTACTGTAAATTTAAAATAACAACACATTTTTTCATGTATTACACTAAAACTAAACAACAGGTACTAAACAAACAAAAAGAAAACTATCTTGAAGTGTTTTATATGTACTTATTTATATTTACAACTAATTATTCATCTGTACATCAAAAATGTAATCCGTATAACTAAATGAAAATCACTATGAGTTATATTACAATCAAATTATTTCAGTTGAACGAAATCACCGGTACCAGTAAGTTTGTTACGTTTAGTTGTTGTCTTGTTACTAAGCATGTTTGAAATCAATATCAAATTATATTGTGATTTAAACTATAGGCGCGTCAACCACATTTTCATGACAACCTGACCGTTGGAACTAGTAATAACATCGGACGAATAAATCCACTCACTGGCTAACTGCGGCTACTGCGGCTAAATTAACTTAGCTACTACCGCTACGGGCCGGCACGCTGATGAGACTCGTTTTTACGGTCTAAAATTTACGGTACTTTAGATTTAGATACATTGTATATTTAATAAATTTCGTCCGTGCCACCGGAGGTTCGGCTGGAATGTATGTACACTCACGTAATTAGCCGTTTTGTATGTCGACCGCTTCTTGCTACCGCTCTCGTACAGTTTAAGTTAATGTATTTTTTAAATACTTTTTTTTGTTTGAACTATTCATTTTTAAGGAAAAGCAAAGGTAAGGTCATGCAGCCAAGTTTGACGTTAAGAACATTTTTCATGTAACGGCTCAAACAATATGGCGGCCCCTTGTTAAAGCTTCCCATCCAAAGAAGTTATTACGAGATCTCAGAATAAACGCTCCGTTTTAATATTTTGAATACACGTTTGCACAATAACTAAAGTGTATATTACCCATAAAATGAGATATTATAGGTTAAAAATAGTACAAGTAGGTAGTGAAGAAAAAATAATACATGACAGGTGGAAATTTCGCCAAAAACTCGCCTCATTTAAATTCATATATAACCTCATTTAAATGTAAAATTAAAATTAAGCGTAAACTGAAAATTTTAAATTAGATTCAAATCAATATTAACTATAGGGGTTGCTAGTATATATTCATTTTAAATGAAAGACAATAAAATAAAGAGGGTCAACAAAGTCCCGGCCATGCCTGAGGTGCGTAGGTGACTAAAATAAAAAAAAATTAAGCCTGTTCATTTCTATATTTATGTTTATGGTATAGTCATCTGAGTTCTCTAAGTAATATTTGCATATTAAACATACATATTTAAAAAAAATGCTTATAATAATTTTAAATATCGCAGTTTAATTATTTAAAAAACATTGGAAACGTGATCTAAAAAAACTTCGTAAAACGACTCAAAAACATCTTCCAAATATTTCATTGTTGATAATTTTACACGATACTATAAACATCAAATAAAAAAAGAAAGAAACAAAAACTGTGTTCACGTTTATGAATAGCTAAAAAGTCACAAAAAAGTTGTTGAAAAAGTCACAACAATGATGCATTGAATAGATCAACTATGGATGCTACCCGTTACCACAATTAATTCATTAATTATATAACGTACAACTATATATATATATATATATATATATATATATATATATATATATATATATATATATATATATATATATATATATATATATATATATATATATGATGGCTCGTCATTATAACTTTCTTTGGATTACATCGGAACGAGTCTTAACAAGCTGGCAGTCTGGCGACGCGTCTATGGTTGGTGCAGCCGTGACAGACTTCACTTCTTCGTAAATGCCAACGGCGAGCGCGGATAGTGTCCGACGAATCGCTTAAGTTCCTCTATTACCTACGTTTCCTAATCTTATTCCATTTTGTATTTACAATAAGTAGAACTGATATATTGAACGATTCCGCAATTACAACGCTATTGATTTTATTTGTATTCTGCTTAGAATGTTATTCAACCAATTACTTCGCCGCCATTTGTAAATATACTATACCAAAAGAACAACTTATAAAATATTTGTCTTGCGGTCTGTTTCGGGTAATCTCCAGACCTATTTTAACGGGAATTTTTTTTAATAGATAGGTGAAGTTACTACGCGTAAGTTAGGGTACTATTGTTATTTTTTTTTCAATAATTAGGGTTCCACGTAAAAAAAATAAAAGTCATTAAATTGTGAATATTGCCTGAATTTATGAAAAATAATTTTACTTTAGTGTTGAAAAAAAAAATAGGAAAAGAATTAGGGTTACGTATAAAAACAATAAAATACAGTGTAAAACATATGAATTACGTGTGCGCGGGCAAACAGCTGGTATAATAAATAAATACTAGATGTCCGTTGCACAGGATAGTTTTGTTTTAAAAAGGAAAATAAATTCAAAAATGTATTATTCATTAAAGTCTAAGTTGTATGTCTGATTTAAATTTTTAATAAAATTTATAATGCAAAGTTTAAAGTATCAATAAAAAAAATAACCTATGTCCTAATTTAAAAAAAAAATGAAACCCTGAACAATAAATAAAAAAAAAAATCTCAAACAAAGAAAAAATTAATAAGGTATTTATTTTATTATTTAATGTATAAAAAATTTATGGGAAAGAACAGTCTAAATATGTTAATAGCTTATAATCTGATGATTTCATTTACTTTAACCAAATCATTCGCTATTAAAGATGTGTAAAAAAATTACGAATAAATGAGTATGGCCAGCTTGTATAAATTATGTAGCATATCGCACACTTTCCTACTAACAAATGAGAGTAGAATATATTCAGACCGTGGTTTATGAATAATTTCAATTTACACGTAGCTTTATTAGTCTAATTAGTCTACGTTGATCGACTGCTTCGTAGTTAGTTAGCGTACGCACTTTGTATCAGAGAGATTTATAATAAACAATTAGGGGCGAATTCCTTTCAACTAATGGACATACGCACACCGTTTCGCAATTAACTGGCCGTTATTTATTAATAACTATGTGAAATATGGAGATAAATTTTCAATACTTTAAACACATACATCCACCTACATGTCTATTATTAGGTTTGTATAATTTAGAATGTAAATTAGTGAATTTTTGTAAATAACAAAAGACAACAACCAGTATATTTTCTTAACATAATTTGTTTAAATTATTGCAGACATAATGCAGTGATCTTTTTTCTTTAATGCGAGTACATGTTGTAAATGACCTTCAATGTTGTATTATCTATAATTTTATTATTTGTGTTAGCTCTATAAGTTATCCCAAAATTTTTTTAAATGAAATACCTAAAATGGAATCGTAAATTTTGACGTATTACTTAAAAAGTAATCAAATAATTTTGAATGTAGTTATGATATTAATGTAGTAAAGTGATCCGGAAAAAAGTTTGGTTTTCGTTTTCCTATAGCTCCTAACAGGTACATAATTATTAGCTATACTAATAATAACATTGAAGTGTCTGTTTGTAATATAAAAAAATTACCAAATAGATGTAAATGTATATACGACATTTATGACCTATGTCAAAAATACAGTTTTTTAATATTTTTGTCTGTCCATCTGTCTGTATGTTCCGGGTAATCAGGAGGCTCTAAAAGAGTTTAAAAGCGGGACCGATTTTGACGCGATTTTTGTTTTGATAGATAGCTGCAGTTACTGGATAATTAAAATTATCACGATTCCGCCTTATGAAAATAAAAACCTATGAAATTGTGAAAAAAATCCGATTAATTGTACAATTTTACTGACAGGTATTTGAATTCTTGAGAAATATCTTTGCTTAATATTAGTAGGTAAAAAATTATTGGAAAATAAATAGGGTTCTGTATAAAAAAAATATTAAAACATTATTACGCAGAGAAGTATAAAACGCAGGCAGATCCGCGGGCAAACAGCTAGTACTGCAATAAGAATGTTAAAGAAAAGCCATCTTAAATACAGTATTTTCAATGGGCTATTAAAAGCATATTCACGTCGCAGACGTTGCAGGTTTCTGGTAACATTGTATGAAAAATCTAAAACGCTACATGTGTGTCGAGTTTGCGGTTTAATACTAAATAAGGTTTTTTATTTAAAAAAAAAACTATACATTAAATTTGCGGTTTGGCATAAAGATATATGCGGTATTGAAATTTAATATTTATTTATTTAAAAAAAAAAAACAAGGTTTTATTCAGTGCGTTTATTGTGACCACAAACGTAGTGGTTGAGACTTGTTTTATATCATCAAGAGACCACAGAAATTGTATTAAAGGTGACTTGATAGGGTCTGGTATATTGGACTAATATAAGTATAAATATCATTCATTTACAGTAATTAGTTTTAACCCTTATATATGAATCAATTTTTATTTTTTTATTGAACAAATCGGGAAATGCGTTTTTTTAATTTCCAGATAAAATTAAAAAGAAATCATCAATTTCTTTTAAGTTGTTCATCTGTTTTTACATATGATTGTAGTTCGTTATACCTCTTCAAACTAAACTATACTTAGATAACATGGCAATAGTTAAAAAATAAGGTGCCAAAGATTCTAACAGCGTTCGGAAACGATAAAATAATTTTAGTAATATTAAAATTTAACATTAAACCTCCAAAAATGTAGCAACATAATTAGGGCAGGGGAATGGGCGCTTATGGCAGGTATTGAAAATTTTGTTTAGTATGTCCTGTCTAGTGTCTTACCTGAATACTAATTTATAGTACAAAATCAGTCGTTATAGGCCTATTGAACAATTAACTGCGTTTTGTGTTAATTCATAAACATCTTATCACTAGCTGTGTGCACACGGTTTAGATATCGGTCTAGCCGTTCCGTAGATAAGCCGGAATAAGCACACAGACAGACATCAATTTTAAAGGTTTTATTTTTGTCACAGGTATCTTATATACATTCATATGTATTTAGTAGAAAGTTGTTATTTTGATATTGCAAATGGACACTTCAATTTTATTTATTAGTATAGATGAGCCACGTGATTTTGACAGCTTTTATTTGTTCACATTTATTTACCGAAAAAACAAATCAATATTAACATGAAAAGTATATTCAAATGAGTTCAGTAATTCTCACAAAATTTAGGAAAAAAATTATATATGATTATTAAAAAACTATATTACGTTGTGATGAAAAAATAATGCGTAACGCGGACGCAGCCACGGGCATACAGCTAGTTAATAATAAACACTGTTATTCACCATGCAGATCTTCTCACTTTATTTTCATAATTTTATATATTAAATACATCGTGCCAGAGTTTTAAACATAATAATCGATGCTGCGTTTAAAAATACTATGTAAGGATGACTAGAGAAACAAAAATAAGTTTTAGGTTACAGAAACATTAAATACGTGAAAATGCAATAACGTTTCGTTATAAGGAAGAGCGTGTGTTTGTATTATTGAATAAAATCCAGTAGATTAAAAAAATCAACTTAATCAAACATAATTGACTGATGAGCGTGACGGTTAAGGAATTTTAGTTTAGGGAAATAATGAAAAATTCACTTAAGATAATTACAATCGTTTATATTAGTAAGTATATATGCAGTAAGTTTATAAATACACGTAAAACGCTATAAAAGTTGTGTGGCTATTATCCATTTTTATAAAATTGAAAGGTTCGACTTTTCTTTCTGATTAACTATATTGAATTGTAGGACCTTGACGGCTTGTAAAACTTAGCACTTATAAAGAAGACATCAAAAAAAACGATCCTTACAGAATGTATGTATGTCACAAGAGAGTGTAGGTTCTGTGAAATCACACACGAAACATCAAAGCTCATATTGTGTGTATGTGATGCATTAATACGTTAATCGAATTCTGGGTAAGCACCCGTTACTCTCGGAGGAGGTACAGACACTCTCTTCCAAAAAGATCCTACAGTATATTCAGGTTGTAGGTATAGGCAGTGAGCTTTAGCAATTTAGGGGCGATCACAATAGATCTGACTAGGTCGCAGTGATACAGACCTGTTTTAGCCTGCATAGCCCCGTTTCGAATAATAATAATAATAAAGTATGTGAAGAGCAGGGTTTTGTATGTAATGCTTAATGCATTTACTTGCACGTTAGCAGCGGATGCAAGAGTATTCCCCGATTAGGGATTAGAACTAGAGATGCGACTCAAGTAGGATTTTGTGACTCAAGCCACTCGAGTCATCTTACTACGTCACTCAAGTTATACTCGAGTCACTCGAGTAAACTACTTACAATCCTTACAACTCGAGTAAGAATTTATCACTCGAGTTGAGTTTCGATTAGTTTAGATTAAGAATTTTAAATACCTTATTGAATTAGATATACTTGGTAATATGAAATAAAATGCAAAGTATGATTTATCTTATTTATGTCATTAATCGAGAAAGAAAAATAAAGTGACTTCCTACGATTATATAAGTTGCCATGTAAAAACGACTTTACATTGCAAATGAGAAGTTATCAGTTTTTATAATTATCCATCTTTGTATTTACAATAAACATTATCATGTAAAAATATGAGAAATAAATTACTTAATTATCTAAAACTTTATCGTTTACTTTTAACATTCTTTTTTTTTAAACATTAAAATATGTCTTACTGAATAATTTCATAGTTCATACTATATCTTTTATATCGTAATCGATCCTAAGTAATAATATATCCAAGTTATTTCAAGTTTATACCTAAATAAACACTCATCTTATTTTAAATTTAATATAAAAAGATAATTTACTTTCAATTGCATTTTGACTCCTGATCCGCTCAATTTTTAATTTCGGTTCGTCATACTGTGCCTAATCTCCAAAAAAAAGGACATGCAGGTATTACTAAAAATACTTTTCAAAATGACGGTTATACGATTCTTCAAAAATACGTTAAAAAAAGTGTGTGTGTACTTATGTACGCACGTAAGAAGTTATACTGCTTTAACGTAATAATAGAAAAAACTAAAACGTTGACAGCTAACTTCATGGTGTTGGTTTTTTGTGACGGTGTGCGCGCGCTTCGTATGTTGACTAGCTAATTTCATGTTGTCGTTTTTTTTTCGTGACGGTTGCGCGCGCATCGTAAAAATTTAATCGTACTAAATTTTTACCTAACGCGCCAATAGAAGTATAACTTGCATAATATCTTCCTTGTCTTGTATTCATCGAAACTGGCGAAATTATTAACAGAAAATAATTAAACCAATTAATATATTTAAAGCGATACAATTTATCGCATTGAATCCCATCAAATAATATGTAAATCTAAAAATCCAACACCATTAGACTTTGTACAAGTAATTTGTAGATTTCTATATTCTATTTGTTGAAACTCACTACTAGATTTATACCGTTCCCCTGATCGGATTGAAAATTGATATAACGAAAGACTATCCTAACATAACTAAATATAGAAGATATTTTAGGTAAACTGGCTGGAAGCGAGGTGTATTACTACAAGCGAGGTGTATTACTACAAGCGAGGTGTATTACTACAAGCGAGGTGTATTACTACAAGCGAGGTGTATTACTACTATTAGGGGTTGGTTTTGTTGAAGAGGTTTGTTATTGGTCGTGTTACGTCTGTGTTAGGGGTTGGTCTGTTGGAGGGGTTGTTGTTGGTGGCTGTACGTGTTAGGGGTTGTTTGGCTGACGTTGGGGGAAGGCGGTATGGCGAGTAAGTCTGGGGGTCGTAAATATGGGTTGAGGGCGGATGTGATAGGGGAGTCTGTTGCGTTGGAGGAAGATACGGACTTTACTGAGGTTAATAAGCGGGATTTCCCATGGGAAAAGTTCCAAGGGTTGAAGATAAAGGGAGGGGGAAGTGTGGTGGATGAATTGAGGAGGATGGTTGAAGGGATTCCGGATGTGTCGTGTCTGGCACCGAAGGATTGGTTTGATTCGACGGATGAGATGATACCGTGTTTGGTGGATTTGGAGGGAAAAGTAGGAAATGGAGTAAGTGGGAAATTGAGATCGATGGCGGTGTATTTGTGGAGGTTGACTGCGTTTGCTGCTGATGTGTCGCAGCATGCTAGGTCGTTGGCTTGGGAGTCGAATTTGCTTGAGGTAGATAAGAAGAAGTATAAAAAGGAGATGGATAGGCTGAAGGCTTCGCTAAGAGTGGAGGAGAAGGAGGCGGAGAATCTTGAGGTTCAGTTGGTAAAGGAGAAGGAAAAGGTGGTGAGTCTTGAGGCTCTGTTAGGGATGAAGGGGGCTAAGAAGAAGAAGTGTATGATGGATGTTGCTGTGGGTACCTCACAGGGTGAGGGTGGAAGTTTAGGGTGCGAGGGAGAGCAGCTGAGAGCTGATAGTGCGACGGATATTGTGACGGCGGTTATGGGGAAGTTAGGGGGAGTACTTGAAGGGGTTAGTCGGAAGTTGGAATTGCTGGAGGGGCAGATAGCGGGGGTGGCTAGTCGGCTGCCAGGTGTGGTGGCGGTTGGGAGTGAGGTTGGTGGTTTGACGGATGGGATTAAGAGGAAGAAGAAAGTAGCGGAGAAGGGTGGTCCTCCTTTGTCCTCCCCTTTGGGGATGGACTGGGCTCCACTTCCCGGTGGAAAGAATGATGAGGGAAATGAGGTTGTGGTCAGTGGGGGAAACGCCGATGAGGAATGGTCCGTTGTGGAGGGGAATGGGAAAAGGAGGAAGGTGGTGAAGAAGGGTGTAGTTGAGACCCCTTCTGAGCCTCAAGGTGTGGGGTTGGAAAAGAGGGTGGTGAAGCCAAGGCCGAGGGTCCCGTCGCCGCCGCGAGCGGCGGCGGTGGTTATTACGCTGCGGCCGGACGCGGTGTCGAGGGGGCTCACGTATGGGCAGGTGTTGGCCGAGGCAAGGGGCAAGGTGGGGTTGGAGGCGATGGGGATCGAGAGCGTTTCCTGTCGCCCCACTGCTGCGGGTTCCAGGATGCTGGAGGTGGCGGGTCCCGATGGGAAGGAGAAGGCGGATGTTCTGGCGGCGAGATTACAGAGGGTTGTTGAGGAGGTGGCAGTGGTCTCCAGGCCAATGATGCGGGCTGGTGTCCGCCTTGTTGGTCTGGAGGACTCGGTGGGGAGAGAGGAGGCTCTAGCCAGGGTTGCGCAGGAGGGGATTTGTGGAGCGGATGAGATAAAGGCGGGTGAGATCTGGGTGTCGGAAAGAGGGGTGAGGAGCTTGTACGTGTCGCTTCCTGTTGAAGCGGCACGTAGGGTGGTGGAAAAGGGGGGGATAAAGATTGGGTGGTGCGTGACCCAGGTGCATGCACTTGAAGTTAAGCCGCTCAGGTGCTATAAGTGCATGGGCCTGGGGCACATGAGGTTTAGGTGTGTGGAGGAGGTGGATAGGGCGGCCCAGTGTTTCCGTTGTGGGGCACTGGGGCACAAGGCTGCGGCCTGTGTGGCGGAACGGCCAAAGTGCGCACGGTGTGCGGACAGAGGCAGGGAAGATGGCCACCATATGGGGGGGGCTTTCTGCCTCCCCTAGGGGTGTTGGTGTTGGTAGGGGATTCCTTGGGGGGGGGGGGGGGGGTTGTGGGTATGGTTGATTGAGGGATTAGGGGATGTGGGTCTGTTGAGTGGATTTGTGTATTGTGTTGTCTGTCTTCAGGTATCCCTCTCTTAGCTACGCCTTGTTGTTGCGACAAGGCGAGTTCAGGAGAGGGACCTATCTCTCTTTTCTCTTCTTAGCGGAGGCGGGCTCCTTCGTCTTTCCTCTTGGCCCGCCTCCGTTCTGTCCCTTTCTTCCCGTTTCTTTTTATTGGGGCAGGAGTATATCCTGCCTCGGAATGTTGACCGATGGGTCATGCCCCCCTTCGGGGGGGAGGGTGAAGAGGTGGGGTTGAGGAATATCCTCCCCCATCCCCATTGGGCCATTGCACGACGAGGCCCGGTGGGTTCGCTGCAGGGGGCAACGCGGCGACATGCCTTGGCAACCCCGTATTGCCCTCATCCCAAATGCAGCGGACGGCCCCGGGGGGTTTTAGTGGGTATTTCCGGGCGACTCTCGCCCGGGTGAGTCCCACACTGGCACGGAGCTCGTCACTCCGTGCCCCCTTATCTATTGTATTTGGGGGACTTTGATTCTTCAAATACAATAGATAAGGGCAGTGCCTAAATGCATTTCCCCCCGTCAAAAAAAAAAAAAAAAAAAAGTAAACTGGCTGGACAAAGTCTGCCAGATTCAGTTTGGATTTAAAAAAAGGTTTTCTTTTTAAAATATTCTCAATATTGCATCTCAAAAGTATATCGGTTTATTTATAAACACAACTAATAATATATAGTCTCATTTTTATTTGTAAAGATACAAAACTATAAAAACGATAATTACACGAGCTATATTCAATGTTACTTTAACAAAAATAAACAATATTTTCAATGTAAATAAACCAACTGCAAGATTGAGTCATTATGCGTTTGCAGTTAATTTTAAGCATCTACCGAGAATATCCAAGACACTAACTGGTTTTAAGATAAATAAAATTAGTTCGTTACTTTATATCGTACACCATATTGAAATCTGTTAAGTAGATCAATTTAATAACTACATTAACGTGTACGTGTGTGACATATATTTTATAAGTTAAAACAGGTAAAATTAAGCTAAAGTTGCTCATAAGACTGTAAATAATAAGAAAATTGCTATTATTAATAAATATCAATATCAACTCGGATTAGTTTTTTCCATAAATATACTATGTTGACACCTACCAATCGCTTTAGTGGCATAAATTGGGATGAGAACTTAACTTAGAACAACATGTGTAATTTATAGCACGATCGTCGAAACTTGGCCGGGCTGAAATTCGTACAGGTGGATGATTGGTGGAAGAGATTGACTTATTGAAGATAATACTGTAGAATTAGAGAGATTTACTTATCTATTAAAATTGTATTAGAGGTAGTCACATATTATTTAAATTTATATATCATGTATTAGTTAAAAAAAAATTTCGGAGAATACATGTGTGAAAGTTTTCAGAAACTAACTTCAGAGCACCATTTATATACGGCGACCGCACTGCACTGTACGTGCGTTAACTTCATGTCAAATTACATTAGATTCATAAACATTTTATTTGCCTTGTAATGGGCCGATGTAAATGGATTGAATATGTAATATATACTAATAAATAAAATTGAAATGTCTGTTTCTAATGTCAAAATTTATTTATTTTTGCTTAGATATGAATGTATATACGATACAATTTTAAAATGTTTGTCAGGCTGCCTATGTAATCATTTGGCAATGGGTAATCTCCAGAACAGCTAGATCTATTTCGACGAGACTTTTTTTGGTAGATAGCTGAAGTTACTCCGGGTA
Organism: Samia ricini; assembly: GCA_014132275.2. Lineage (NCBI taxonomy): Eukaryota > Metazoa > Arthropoda > Insecta > Lepidoptera > Saturniidae > Samia > Samia ricini. The sequence continues at coordinate 23,603,483 of AP028161.1, forward strand.
ACTTAGGGTACTTTTAATTTCACAAAATAATTAGGGTTCTGCGTAAAAAAAATAAAACTCATAAAAATTTGAATAAAATCCGATCCATTGCACAATTTTACGGGCAAGTGCAAGGGCTATAATTTTTGGGAAATATTTTTACTTCCTTTAGTGCAAAATATTTTTTAGGAGTATAATTAGGTTTCCGTATAAAGAAATTTAAAACGCAGTAAAGAATATATAAAAAGCGGGCGCAGCCGCAGGCAGACGGCTAGTAGATAATAAGAAATTAAACTTAATTACAGATATCTATGTCTCAAACGATGTTAATTTAAGACCACCATGAGAGTTTTACGTGTGGTAAAATCATAATTATTTATGCTTTCTTGTTTTCAAAATCCAGGTAAGCATGCTGAAGAATTATAATTATGAGGATTTAGAGAGCGCGACGTTAACAATTAATTAGATATTAATTTTAACATGAGTTTTCGTTGTATAAAAAGTGATACAGACTGTAACTATCCGTTGTCATCTTCAGGCATTTTATGGCAAATTATGATGACAATCCTATACACGTAATTGCGTGAGTCGTTGAGGAAACTAAAGCGGGTTGTCATTTAAATATATGCATATTCATTTGTATATTTCACTAGCTATCTCACATGATATGGCGCGGGTTGCATTTATGTTAAAATAATGAGAAAAAAAAGAATTTTAAATAATTTTCAGAAATATAAAAAACCCGATTTTTAAAGTTGCAGACTGAACCCCCACTACGACTCTAGTTAAGGTCCGCTTAATATTTGCTTAATTCAAGTCAAATGGAAAATAATAAAAAAAACCACCGCCAACCCAACAATATACGAAACAGGGCAAAAATCAAAGATCAAATTCACTCTAGTAGATTTAGAAATTTACACGAATTAAATAAATAGTCCTCCATTATGTTATTTTAAAATTCGACAGATCTGAAATTTTTTGAGAAAATCAAACCACTTAGATTTTTGTTTTTTTTGTTTGTTTGTACATATTTAAACACCGTCCATTCCACCGCCAATCTACACAGAAGTATAATGCCTTATAATCTTGAGCTTCGAAATTATTACAATGAAATTAATCACAAATATTATTAACAAAGTGCCTACATAAGTCCGGAAAATGTGGTAAATATCAATTTAATGTTTTCTGAGTCAAGTGTATTTTTATTACTCAAACAATGTTGCTGAATAAATCGTATGCCTATGTATTTTTTTTTTACTTAAAGGCTGACCATAATGTATGTTCTCACACTCGTTCCATTATATCTCTGCTGGTAGTTTACAGCTCACCTTTTTAATATGCGCAGGAGTTACAACAAAGTGTAAGTGTGCTCAAGGTCCCAATTTATCTGTAAATAAAAAAAAGGTTTGAAATTAATATGTCGTCAAAAATAAATACAGCATAGACAATCGATGCTTACGTCAAACTTCATATCTGTTTTATTTTAATTAAATTTACAAACTTTTTCAATTCATTACTTTTTGAAGTGAAATCTTGTTCAGCGACGTTGAGTGGATTTCAATAGGGAAAAACGCGTTATGAATGATATGACGTCAGATATCAACATGCTTTAGTATGTCTCGGATAAGATGACTCACAGATGAATAATAAAATTTAGACTACTTACGCAGCGTATCACATGTTTTGATTATGGTTAAACTATATGATAATTATTGCTCGGAACGCCAATAGATGTAAAAATATAACAAATGTTAGGTTTATGTTAATAATTTTCATTAACAAACTATGAAATTTGATCATTAAAAAAAACAGTTTTGCCAAAGTTACGAGTTATCACTTCTATCGACAGACCCCATGGTTGCCTAGTATTTTTTATTCGTGTTTATCAAAATGTCTGCCCTTCATTTGACAGTCACCACCATCACGCTGACCTAAGTCAACTAGCGTCTTTACGTTTGGATATACGCTCGATGATTTTCGAGGTCCCACAAAATTCGCACAATTATCCCAAAGCCGGATGGATATTCTCCATACATAACGTTTGTATATAAGATACATGGATGAATTAAGCATAATTTACATCAGATAAAGGCGTATAATCGACCTTTATGCGTCGCTTCCGTCTGTTGCTCGTTAGCGAAGTTTATTAGCAGCCCGATATGATTATTTATTTGCGGATGTATTATAATTGTTTATTATACTAACATTCGCGATGGGAAATCTCGATGATCGTCTAGGAGTAGAAAAGAGGGGGAACGACTAAGTACAGCTTTGTTTTAAAACGGCTGTCATAAAAATAAATAAGTTTCGTGACTACACATTTCAAAATCTATATCTAAGTATTCATATTATTAATCATTGTTTTGTCAATTTTTTCAAATGTTTTATAAGATATTGGAGTATATATTTTAAATGCAAAACAAAACTAACTTCAGGACTGATGCTGTAATTTCTAGAAGTACATTTACAATTGCAAACAATGAGAGTCTCATAAATGTGAACAGCTGTGATGAGGGAGGTATTCAAAAAGTTATGCCTAGTTGGAGGAATACCCTAAGAAGATAAAAAATCTACCAAACTACCAGAAATAGCTACTATCGTTTACAGTAACGATTAAATTACATACATTAATTGTATTTTGTAAATAAATTAATAACTCTCAGAATGCTACAAATCTTAAAAAAAAAAAAACAATATTTAAATCTATACTAATAGATAAAATTGAAGTTTCTGTTTATAATGTCAACATTTTTTTTAACCAAATAGATATGAATTTATACGACACCTATACCAAAAATATAATTTTTGAAATTTTCGTCTGTCTGTAAAAAATGAAAACTCATGAAATTGTGAATAGAATCCGATTCATTACACAGTTTTTGACAGGTATTTGAATTTGTAAGAAATATATTTGCTTAAATGTTAGTAGCAAAAAAAGTTTTAATAATAATTAGGGTTAAAAAAAAAAACAAAATGCAGTGAAGAAATATATGAAACACACAGATAGTTTAATATATTGTTTCACACCAACTAAATACAATCTAACCGAAATAATTTACAAATACTTAGGAATACAATTGCGTTGTTGTGTCCCGTAACCATTAGTGTTAAAACTATTTCCTGAAACCAGTAATAGTACCTAGTTACTTTGAATGCCCGTAGACTCACCCGAAGTGCTGTGCGGAATATTTAACTAACCTCTCTGGAATTTTCAATTATGTAACATGTATTCCTATTAAGGTTTGAATTTAGAATTTGTACGGGAATGTTAATTTTATACTTTCGTCTCTTCTATTTTCGTCATGCTACTTTCATATTTATAGTGGTATCGTGGTAGAGCCCTAAAAGTTAGTAACTAATTCCGAGTTAGATTAAATACAAAAACGTGTTTTATTACCACCAGTAACGATTCAGTTTGGTCCAAGCACCTTTGACATCACAATGGCAAAGCTTGCGATATTTCTCCCTAATTTTTATCCCTAACAGAATATACATCTTTTTTCTTTTCGTGTACACTTAATAGAACCCCAAAATTCATCTAACTTCATTTATAACTTCTAAACATATGCAGATATACATTAAAAACTTTGAAGATATATATATATATTAAGAGTTAGATAGTTCAGCCAGCACGAAAAAATATAAAATAAAATTGAAGAGGAAACTTCTTTATCGGTGTTCAACTATTCTCGGTAAGGAAAAATCTTACAGATTCGCGCTATGACGTCAACTGTCAACATGAATATCAAGTATAATAATAATAAGAGATAAAGAATAAACAATATGAAAATCACGTAATTATTGCTTGGAGCGCCAATCGATGTAAAGATCAGACAAATTGTGCATGTTAAATGTTAGGTTAGGTTAAAAAAAAGATTAGGTTAATAATTTCAATTAACAAACAAATTATGAAATTAAATAAACAGTGTTTTCATATTTTCACTTCTGTCCCCATGGTTGCCTAGTTTTTAATTAGTTAAATAGAACTTATTATAATAAAATTAAATAAATAATATCGTAATATTTCCGTTTGCAGAAAATCCATTACGAGTACTGAAATCCAATTAAATTATCAAACAAAAACTTCTTATATTATCATCCTAATAAAACTTAATACGAATAATTTTAACCGTTAACTGTCCTACGTGCTCGTGTTGACGTTCCGTAACATTTTTAATTATGACAACTTAATCGTAGATCGCTCTGGTAGCGCGATCAGCTGAGGATACGCTCAAAACAGCCGAGTAAGGAGGGCCTAATTGCAACATTTACATATAAATCGGGGTTCGGCTTTCGATACTCGAAGTTGTTTAGGTCTTAAGCTGGCGTCAAAACGATCACTGCGCACGCAATACTTGCTAAGTTAGATTTATTATCCTCGGCTGTGGTGACCGGCCGAGGAAACATTAATATAGATAACAGATAATTCACTAACTACATATTAATGTTAAACAAAATAAAATAAGATAAAATTTAATATGTATCGATATTAATTTAGCATGCATTAACGTTATTAAATGTAATTTTACTTGAAATCAGTATTATTAAAATGTAGGTAAATTATTACGTATTTTGTAAATTCAATTTGTAATATGTTTTTACAATTTAAAAGGAAATAAAATTAAACAGATTATTTCTAATTATTTTGCATTAGAAAAATCTTTTCTTTTGCATTTTTTAATAAACTAACTTTGACTTGTCGAAATTCGACCGTACCCGTGATTTAAAATTTTTTAATTTTTTTTACTGAATGTTACTGAAAAAAAAAGAAAATCGTATAAAAAAACAGAGGTGAAAAATATATTTTGGTTTGCTTATTTAAATAATATAGATGTGATATTATAATTATTAAAAAGAAATTATATTGTATTGCAGAATTGTTCAAGAAAGAATTATATCACGAATTTAGAATCACAATAAATTTATTCGTGAAATACGATATATCGTATTAATTGTCTTTAAACGTGCTAATCATAGGAGCTACGAGTAGGAAATCATATTAGCTTTAGATAGGCCGTTTATTGAGGAAAATTGTATGCTCTAAAAGTTTACGCTACGGATTTAAGGAGCGAAGCAGTAATCATAAAATCGAGCAACCTGGAAGGCTAACTGTAGGAAGCTAAACGGAGAAACAGTATCGAATCTAAACTAAATTTAAATCGATTAAAACGTGGACATCAACTATTTGCAAATCTTCTATACTTATAATGAAAGGGTTACGAGACAAAATCTGTACATTGAAGATATTTCAAAGAAAAAATGCTATGCGGGGCTTTAGAATCGATTACAAAATGCATTTTGATAGTTTTAATTTTTTCTGTCAGTCTGTTTGTTTGTTAATTTGTTTGCCAATCTCGTAAAAACTACTAAACCGATTTAGATTAAAATTAGTAATGACATATATTGCATCCAGACCGAGAACCTAGGCAAATTGCAAATTGTCCGAATTCCTAGCGGGTAAAGCCGCAGACACAGCTACTACCAATAAAGTATTACAATCTCTGTCTGATGATTATAGTTAATAATACTAATAATGGTCCTTATTGAAATTCATTATTTAATCGTATCAAGTAATTGATTTTAAATTTCTTATTTGCGCGTATCTTCATGAAGCAGATAAAACGTCAAAACATCGACAATTTCTCTTAGATCTACCAGACGATATCGTTAATAGGTCGACCAGTGGTAACCACGTCAAATTACCTATATCAAGTGTAGCGATAACAAATAAGATTTATTACCGACTCGCCTACCGGAACGGACTACCGTTTTGAGTTCTGTTTATAATTCTAAGCAATAATTCAAATATTTCTAAGACAGTTATTAAGAATTTATTGATTCATTAATAATGAAATGTTAGTAGTAATTTCGATTATTACTAAATTATGAATAGATGATTAATTACTTCTGTTACATTTCATGTCTAAATCTATTTCATAATCAATATCAGTTTGTTTACCGATTTTAATCGAAATTTGAATAAAGTCAACAACCGCTTACGTCATAGTTGCTAATCGCGCCGCGTTATTGTTCTCTCTTTCACTCTTACATCCAAATCAGATTACGCATCTCGTTTGTGTGTTTCGTAGTGATACTAGAAAAGAATGACACGTCATATTATTTCCTTGATAAAATAAAGCACAATACATGAGTACTCAACTTAGTGCATCCATTTTCAACCACATTGTATTACTGTAAACGTTAGTACACCTCTAACTAAGGTCCGTTATTGCGAGCCACAATACACGTTTATAATCTATACAAATAAATTAAATTAAGGTGTCTGTTAGTAATATAAAGACAATAACTTTGTACTAAATACATATAAATGTATAAACATAACCTAAAACCAAATCACAATTTTAAGTTTTTTTTGTCTGTCTCTTTGTTCCGGCTAATCTCCGAAACAGCTGATTCGCTTTTGACTGGCAGATAGTTACTCTGCGTAACTTTCGCTACATTAATTTTTCGAAATAATTAGTGTTCTGAGTAAAAGTATTAAAAACTCACGAAATTTTAAACAAAATACGATTAAATGGATAGCACCATTAAAACATTATTTCCCAATAACTATAAAAAAACAAAGTATAATTACGCAGTGAAGAGTATATGAAATGCGGGCAGAGCCGCGGGCACACAGCTAGTGTTATATAAAACTGAACAATGAGTTGTAGCTTGTACCATAATACAGTAAACAATTATTCCAATCAATAGATTCAGGTTAACAACTGTTGAAACGCTTTCATAGTTCAGATTTGGTTTCTAATGGTAAAACTCAGTTATTAGTTGGCACATCGTTAACCTATTGTGACCAGTAATGCACAACTGAGTGAGAACTATACGTATTTACTAGGTTGCTAAATGATGCATAACATACCTGTTCATTTTCGAATTATAAATTTGTTTCTCTAACAAATTGACGTAATAGACCAGCGATGGGCAAAGTACGGCCCGCGGGCCAGCTCCGGCCCGCGAAAGTATTTAATCCGGCCCACCGAGGGTCCATCGGTATGGACAGTATATGGTCCGTTATAATTACGTTTTAGCGGTCGAGAAGAAAAAGTAGATTCTACTTATTCTATAATTCTATTTACAGAATTATATATTAATAATTACATATCTATAATAATTCTATAATTTTCGAAAAATAAAAGTTGCCTAAATAACGGACTAACTTCAGCTATTTTCTAGAAAAAGTCTCGTCCAAAATCGCTTAGCCGTTCCAGAGATTAGCCGGAACAAATAGACAGATTTTTTTTATTGTGTCTTTGGTATAGCTATCGTAAATAGATTAATATGTATTTAATAAAAAGTTGTTAGTTTGATGTTACAAACAGACACTTAAATTTTATTTATTACTATAAAGTATAGATTGGACATATTTCTGAGTATGATATTATTATTTAGTGTTATTGTATTGTATCTAATAACCATTGTGGTAATAAATCTCCCATTAAAGATAAAGTACCTACGCATTACTTAAGTATTTCTCATTAGGTAATTCTACATATGAGATGATATTTATTAGCTGGAATAGTGTTGTTTTTAATGTCAATTATGATCGGGACTAAATTAAAAAAATATGGTATTTGTTGTTTGACTAGCCTTTGTGAAATTATTTTTATATATTATTTTAAAATAATTATTATATCAAAACTGGTTAAGTTCAAATATTTTAACCTTTGTTACAGTAAAAACCTCACTCGAACTATTACGCATATTCAAATTAAAAAGTAGCTAAAATGGTCTATCTTGTTATCAAGTGTTGAACTTACTGTAACTTATTAGACAGTCTATTCTAACGACTAATAATTTTTATTTACATAGACGGCTTACTTTCATATGGACATGTATCTGAGATGAAATTTCCTGTATATAAAACTATCTGTGTGCCCGCGTTTCACATATTCTTCAGTACGTTTTAATTTTTTTATACGGACCGTACTGTTAAAATCGGTCCCGACCTTCCGGAAATTACCCAGAAGAAACTGAAAAGACTGACAGACAAAAAAAACTAAAATTGTATTTTTGGTATCGGTATCGTATATACATTCATATATATATATATATATATATATAAAAAACAATTATTTTGTCTTTACAAACGGACATTTCAATTTTATTTTTTAGTATAGATTACTGTTTTTTTTATTAGTATTTTGCTATGCGTGTATAAAGTTTCCTGTGTAAACTAAGTATGTAAAAGTTCGAATTAAATTTTATTTTGACAAAACGTGATGATTTTTGAACATATTAATTAAGTAAATATATATCAAACTTACATCTCAAAGGATATCATCCTGCCTACATCAGAATAAAAGTACAAAGAAAAATCATTTTTTATTCGAGAAACCTAAATTAATGCTAATAATTAGGGGTATAAATATATGCCGAATTTAGTTAAATGGTAAGGTCGTAATATAAAATTAAAGCGAAAGTAGAAAGTAAGTAATGGTTAAAAAAATTTTTTTTTCAACTTATCGATATCAGCATTCCTTGAAAAATTCTGTGCTAAAGATGTATACAGTAAATTGTGTATTTATAAAAAATAAAAACATCTCGTTCCATGCGACTGCTGTTTTAATGACTTATTTATGATCCTACTAAATCGTTATTTTTAACTGTAATAAGCAGTAGTTATATATCGTTTTAAGACAATTTATTTTCGTACGTCGATAAATAATCCCGTCGAAAATAACTTTTATGTTTTGAGTAAACTGAATTATTCATTGCGTTTTTACAATAATAAATTCAATTACGATACCTACACATTATTTACGAACTTATTCCGTGAGCTTATTTGAATATTTATTGAAAAGACCACAGAATTTTAATATATTCATGACGTTACAGATATAATAATTTTGTTTTACATCAGCTTTGTTTAAACTGTTGGACCGATTTAGGGGATCGCTTAAAAAAGAGAAAAAAAAAAAATACAAATAAAACCAATATTTTTATTACTTGTTATGTTTTGTAATTAGCTTGAAAATTAGATAAAAAGCTGGCAATCATGTTTTTTTTTTTCATATTTAATAAATTATTATTATTATAAATGGTTAACACATAAACAGATCCTTTGTACAGATAATAACCCTTTTTGTTGTCCCCCTGAATTTGTCAGTGTTTTTTTATTGTACATTAAAAAGGCCTTGTTTTAATGTGTTTTGAGTCTTATTGTTTTGTGATTTCGTTAAGAATATAGGTTTATTTTTCTAATTTCTGCCATAGTCTACGTTGAGTGGTGAATGTTGTGAAGCGACAATGCCTCAGTGGTAGTGTAATTTGCTTTTTAGTCGGTAGTCGTAGATAAAAATCCACTTATTTTATTTTATAATACTCTTGAACTTTTGGTGAACAAAATCATCGTATTGAAACCATATAATATTGGTAGGGGACTGTCTAATACCAACCGGGCTAGCTACCACCCCCTCAAGTTTGAAAGTCTGTCAGCTAACGTCATGTTATATTGTGATCAAAGCGCTAAACTTTGTAAAGTATAAAATAAACCACATATTAGGTTACTATTTTAAAATAATTACACTTTTGATTTTAGAATTATTTTTTAAAAGAATGTATAATAATAAAACCAATTTTATATTTGAATATGCGTAATTTTGCAAGGAAATTTAATTCTGTTATTAAAGAATTATAAATTCTCTAAAGTTCTCTTTTAGTTTTTTTTTTATTTACCATTTATTTGCACAGAGTTTTTACACATTAGTGATGCTAGAGCCCTAACAGACCATACGAAATATACACCGTTACAATCTATAATAATAATAAAACAACTGAATAACTAACTAAATAACTCTTAACTTACTGATAGTAATAATAAAGATTTTTTTAGTTATAAATACGTTTACTTAATGCAGATTTCTAAACGATACCGTTAGCTTGGTAAATTAGGTACATACTACATAGCATGATGTAAAACCAACAAATTACTTGATTGCCAATTTCCCATTCATTATGTACCGCAGAATGCAGACATTCTACATAATCACCAATAGAATTGGTTCAGGATTAGACATTCCATGAGATTAAGGTAAAGCTGTTTTTAGCTTTATATAATACTAGTTGGTGCCCGCGGCTCCGCCCGTATTTAATATGTTTTTAAGGTGCGAGTTAAAAGATAAATGAATTAATAAAAATGAGAGTCATTTGTTTTTATTAGCGGAAAATATTACATAAGAGTTATATATATAGAAGATAGATAGATATAAGTAGTATTATTCCAACACATCGTTCGCCAAGAAATCTTAGAACTCGATTTAGGAATTTAATAATCTTCAATATTATTATAATTATAACTTTTAATGTTATCGCAATAATGTTCGATAAACAAAAAATGTTTCTTTCCATTTTACAAAAATCTTTACAATAAAATTTATCTTCTGTGATCGTCCAAAAAATGGATCATTATAAAAATTGAATCCATAATATTACTGCAAATTTTAATTTAATAAGCATTAGTTTGACGCTGTCAGAAAAACCGTTTCTGATTAACAAAGATCAAAATGTATAATGTGTTATAATATGAAACGGAACTGATATTAAGGATGTGCTTAGATGATCGGACTTAGATAGACTCGACATAGATTCGAATCCCATCCAACAATGACCCAGAGCTTCCCAATGGAGAAAACATCGCACTGAAACTATAACAAGGCGGTTACAGCATTTTATAATATCCATAATAACTATCACACACAAATTAAAAATCTTTGGCCTAGCATCGGTAAATGTGTTCCGACAGCATCACTTGAGGACGAGATCGTTTATGCTAAGCGTCTTAGTATTCTCTTAACATCAGACAATGTTGAAAACATTAGAAAAAAAATAGAAACGGGCTTGTTAGTTTTTTGTAAACAATAGGAAAGGTATTTAAAAAATTTTAAAAACTGTAACCCGGCAACGGATAGAAAAACTTAAAAATTCTAAAATTTCAATTTTTTTATTAGTTAAAATTTAAACTCATCAGAATCGGATCAATAGTTTAGGCACTACGGAGGAATGTACGTAAATACAAACTTGAATACATAGACTGCTAAAATCATATCCTTCGCCGTAATCGTGTAAAAAAAGTCTTCACATTGAATTAAACATAAAACGAGAGCTAGCAACACTGATCTAAAATCCTTTTTATGGGTCATCACTTTTTTACTCTTCATGTGTGAAATCTAAGTTTCTCTTTATTTATTCGACACTCGACCGACCGATATATACTTGTAAATGGGGTGACATACAATTACTTAATTAGTTTTCTTTAATACCTTGATTGGCTGACACCCACTGAGTCGTTTCCAATTAAGCGCAACAATTGAAATTCTCTAAGTGTGTTTGTAAATTATTAAGATGATAACAATTCAGACACGTGGACAACTCGTATGAATACGTATACTTATTTAAAACTAGCTGTGTGCCCGCGGCTCTGCCCGCGTTTTATATTTTTTTCAATGCGTTTAATATAGTTTTAAAATAATCATTGGAAAATAATGTTTTGATGATGATGTCTCTTGGATCGTATTTCGTTCATAATTTCATGACTTTTAATTTTTTTACAACAAACCCTAATTGTTTTCGAAAGACAAATGCACCCTAGGTTACCCGGAGTAACTTTAAATATCAACTAAAAAAAGTCCCGTCAAAATCGGTCCAGCCGTTCTGGAGATTACTCAAAACAGACAGAAAGAGAAAAACTTAAAAAATATATATTTTTGGTATAAGTATCGTATATACATTCTATCTATTTATATATCGTATATACATATATATCTATTTAGTAAAAAAATATATATTTTGACATTACAAACAGACACTTCAATTTAATTTATTAGTATAAATGTTTGTTAACTGGTTATTAAAGATGAAAGTCCATATTATGGATAAAAGCTTACATGATTTTAGCAAATGTTTACACCACTATCAGCCCGTTAAAATATGCGATTTCAAACAGTTTTCATACTGATATCCGAAATTTCAATCATTTTTTCCAAAGTTTTACCAAAACTTTAACTTTTAAGATTCGATATTGAAACCCGTCGTGTATTACGTAAAGCAATCTTAATTAGAAAAAACAAAAAAAAAAATGTTAAAAAAAAAACATATTGGAGTAAAATTTATCCAATTGCAAACGTTACGCATGTTAGATATCGTGTTACATACGGACCAATTAAATAATATCATCTATAATATTAACATAATAATGAATAACTTAAAAAAAAAAAGTCACAAATTTATTGTTTTACACAAAGCATCCTAGCATACTCTCCCCATATTATTATCTACAAGCCGAAGACTTTCACTTATGCGTATCGCCTGGCGACACTAAAAACCGTCTAGACCAAACAGCGCGTACTCCGTAGCATAAAAAAGCCTCATAGTCAATTTAATTTCCTAATCATCAAATTAAATTTCGCCGTTCTTTGTGGTCGAGAGTGAGAGTGGACTTCGTTTAAGTTAAATAATTGAATCAAATTGCCGTAATGACCGTGGCGCGTGATCGACTAAACCATTGTGGTTGTGTTCTAAATAGGGGAATTCACAAAACAAAGCATCGAAACCTAAATATGAGAATGGATGACCAAACAATTTTCTCGAGCACGTAAATTATGCGTAACGACAAAGTGAAAAGTAATTTTGACATTTTAAATTGGCCGGTTAATTTTCAATGTTTAGACTTCATGATAAGCCTATTTAATTATATTACTGGATGCAACTTAATACAATGTGATTAAGAGGACATGCGGTCGGTGACAAAATTTGAAAAGTAGGTATGTCAGAAATCTATTGATATCGCGTTACGCCCCAAAGAATGAGTTATAAAACACGAAAGGGAAAACCCTTACCTGGCGTTTACGCCAGCTTTCCATTGTTTTCCTATTGTCTTATTTTTATGCGTACTCGACACGTTAATATGTATCGATATTAATTTAGCATGCATTAATGTTATTAAATGTATTTAAAATTAATATTATTAAAATGTATGTCAATTGTTGCGTATTTTGTAAAATCAATTTGTAACATCTTTTTACAATTTAAATTATAATAAATTTTATTATCTTTTAAATTGTGAATTACGTTTGTATGGAATAAACCCCACTATCATAAGGATATGCTAGGAGAGGACTTAATGACATCTTTAAGGTTGGAATTATCACTTTTTAAATAATTAATACATTTTATAAATTTTATAAACGACAATTTAGGAAATATGTATTTACTAGTATGAAATTATAATCAAAGAAGAGGGAAAACGAATTCTTCTAAGACATTATTCTAAAGTTTTTAAAAAATTCTACAATATCCTAAAATTAATAACGTTGATTCTAAAAATATAACGATTATAATTTAATTATATTGCATTAGTTTAATATATCCTGTTACATTCGATAGGTTGGTTACACAACAGAAATTGTATGGCGTCATCTAATATAAATACTATAGTTATATTATAATTACGATATTCCCATCATTACGTTAAGGCGTCAAATATACTCTTAAGTAATAGGTAATTGACTATACTTAACATTTTTTTTTTCTGTAGTTATTTTAACATCCGGCGGATATATTATGTAAATAGTTAACTTTTCAATTATTTCGTTTTATTTTGCTTGCTATTTTGCTTATGCATCAATAATTTGACCGACATATAAAAATAAAATACTACTTATTTTAGAAATTTAATATAGAAATGGAATTTCACAAATTACAACAAAACCTCATTATGAAAACAAAACAGTGTTTATAATAATATTAACATTATTATAAAATGTGAATAAGCAATATATTAGAAATTAAGTAGATACGTAAAAATATAAACAAGCGCGTCATTGGACGTATGTATGTTCGAATCTACTTGTCTAATCCTACAATGAGTCTCAGCTATCGGTGAAGGAATAAAACGCGAGGGAATCCACAACATGGTGGTAGGTCGTTTTCTAATAATGCCCGTCTGGGTAACTACCACCCGCAAGGTTAAAAACCTGTCGCCAAATACCAATAGATGTGTTCCGGCTGCATCACTTGAGTTTAGTACGCTTACCATCCTGGACCACATCGTCGCCCAAAGCGGCGAACATAATGATTAAAAAAGTGAAACACACATATCAATTTTGAACTTACTTTAAGAATTTTCTCCTTGATATATTTAAGAAAACCCATTGATTTCCTAAAAAATCTCGAACTAAATACATACAGCCTCCATCTCGAACGTTATCATTAGAATAGAGAAAAAGTTACTTTCTGAAATATTCAATCTATGTAATAACGGCGTACACAGACGACCATGAGACATTGAAGCTGAAATTCTATTATAAAATTAGTTGCGCTTTCGATCGTCAGAGGAAGCAGCTATTGTTAAAATTACATATTACTATTGACTTATATTATACGTTCAGTATATTTATATTACACTATTTTTTAAAAGAACAAATTTAGATATATCATCATTGCATCCATAAAATAACGTAAATGTCTGTTTGTCTGTCCATTCGTCGGATAATAACTACAGAAATTTTAACAGATTTATTGTAAAATTATTTTTTTAAAATCATGTACGTGGTTTCTTGTCAATACGTTTTATCTATTCTACATAAAAATAGTACCATATCTTCTAGTGGGTGGCGTAAAAGGCGACTAAGAGATAAACCAGGGGATCACCATCCTCTGAGAATCGAAACACCTAATGCAATCGCTAACCCGTCTGCCAAGCAGGATGATTATGAGTATTCCCCCCCCCCCCTTTTGGGGGAGACCTGTCCAACAGTGAACTTCAAAAGGTTGAACCAATCAAAAAACATATAAATGAATGTATGTATGTTTGTGCTCTATATAGGTACTTTGATAGTATACAAGATGCCTTTTTGAAAATCTGTTTCCAAGTACCTATTATAGGCGCCTATTCCCTCACCATCACTTGAAAGCTAGTACCGCTAGCCACATTATTATGCTGGACAACGTCGTCACTTAACATATAAGATTGTGATCAAAGCACTGATCATATTACTGTAAATTAAAACAAAAAAAAACACATTATGTTCATTAGTCCAAAACTTAAAGTGTCGAGTACCCGTAAACATAAGACAGAAAGACAATAGGAAAACAATTGAAAGCTGGCGTAAACGCCAGGTAAGTGCTCAAGAGGTTAAAATTTTTTTTTTCGTAAGTTACCAGCTTGATTTTAAATAATGCCGTTTGAGTCGCTGTTTTGAAAACTGTAGTGCTCCAAGCCGTTAAATAAAATTACCATACTGATCGATAACATAGGCCTGATAAAATGCATTTATCACTATAAAAATACAAACAGGATCTTATTTATTCTAATATATATTAAGGTACATAGGTAAGTAACTAACTGTATGAAGCATTCAATAAATAAAAATACCTTGAATCGAGATCAGTGGGTTGTTATATCTATCTACTTTTTTTACAGTAACTCTAAACATCTCCAAAGAGTCTATAAATGAATATAATTAAGATAAATTAGTAAGATAACACGTCTGCATTTATAAAATCTACAAAAAAAAAAAAAACCAAACATATGTATTATCAAACATAAAAATGTTTAATTTAACATCTCATATTTTATTTTATACTTTAGTAGGCAATTACATTTGGTAATAAAATGTAGAAATAAACATAATAAAAAAAGTGTACCATCGTCAATTAAATTTCTTCTGTCTAATTTAAATCGAAAATATAAATTATCGTGTTTCTTCAGACTTTAAAAAATCATAATGTTATTACATCTCTATTCATCTTTTTCTTATTCTCCGAAAAGAGAGATTATTCATAAACTATTATTTATGTATGCTTCTAGCTTCGAGCCCGTGGTGCCCCCGTGTTTAATATATTCTTCACTGCATTTTAATTTATTTTTACGGAATCCTTATCATTTAAAAAATATATTTGCTAATTACATTAAGCAAAGATATTTTTCACAAATTAAAATAACTGCCAGTATATTTTGCAACGGATTTTATTCACAATTTCATGAGCTTTTTTTTTACGCGGAACCCTAATTATTTACAAAAAATTTAAGTAGCCTAAGTCACTCGGAGTAACTTCTGCTATCTAACAAAATGTCCCGTCGAAATCGGTCCAACCATCTGGGTAATCTTAGGAACAAACATACAAACAGTCAAACATTTAAAAATTGTATTTTTGGTATAGGTTATATATGTAATGGTATATACATTCATATATATACATTTCTTTAGGGATATAATATTTATTTGTTTATTTTTACTGAGAGTCATTGAATTAATATTTCATATTTCTATTTTGTAAATAACAGCAACATAAAAAAAATTAAATCCCGTATTAATTAAATATATTTAATAAAACAAATTAAATATATTAAATCCCCTCTTCCAGGATAATTTTTTAATATAGAAAAACCTTTTGATAATATCTCATATAGGTCAGAGTTGAATTTCTATGTATATTAACCCCTTGAGCACTTACCTAGCGTTTACGCCAGCTTTCTATTGTTTTCATATTGTCTTCCTATTGTATTATTTTATGGGTACTCGACACATTAATTTAACTAGAAGCACTTGCTGTTTTTCGTTCGAGCAAATCTTTATATCGGTTGGATTGATTTAGAATTAATTTTTTTGTTGTTTCTTATAACATTTCGAGCTATAGTTTATTTTATTAAAATTTTCTAAATGGGTCGTAGTAGAGGTGTAATTTTTATTTTTTAATTATTGTTTTTATCCAGTCAACACTCATAGGCAATATAGAAAGATGTAGCTGTGTTATTTTGTTCAAGCAAATCTTTAAATCGACTGGGCCAATTTTGTTTGATCGGGTTTCTTAAAGTATCACGAAAGAGCAATACTATAATATTTAGCTTTAAAAAAATTATAAAATTAAATGAAAATAGACGCTAATTATACAATTCTTATGATTTTCTGAAAAAAATACTTTTTATATAAAAAAAACCAGCCAACGTCGGTTACCACCGCTAGTAATATACTAAATGTTCAAATAAAACGTTCGCTGCAATAGACATTCATTTAAAGCGGACAATAAACAAAAAAAGTAATACACAGCATGCATATGCGTCAGATGTAAATTATTCTTAATGAGAGTCGCGAGATAAGTTAGTGGCGAAATCGTACCGCAAGTGGCGCCTGATGCATACTGTGCGCTGGCAACACTGCACGCACCCATTCAACACAAAACGCACCAACATACTCGATCACAGAGTAGATAATTATGACAGAAATGACAATAATAATTTTAAATTACTGGTAATTCGTACGTCATTACATAGTGCCGTCGAAAGAAACTATAATATGAGTCAATTTATAAGTACTTCCTTTTAAAATATACCCAGAGATAATTAAATAGTATTTAAACATTTTCACATCAATTTATTTCACTAAGAAAGTCTTTTAAAATCATTCTTTTAACGCTTAAGTGACGTTTATGACATTTTTTATGCACCGAAGATGTTATAATAGTTCATTTAAATCATACTTATGCCACTTCTACGAAGTATGACGCATAAATAAGTGCCTACCTACGGTAGTTTGTATAATTCTTCTGCACTTGTAGGCAGTTCGTATTTTATTTATTTGTGCACATTAATTATCTCTGTAATAAAATTAATTATTCGAGTACGTTGTCACTGTAACGAGGTTTATTTCTACTGTTAATTAAATTACTGGTATGTTACTTATAACATTAAATCCAGTTTGAAGGAGAGACCACAATTAGAATATTTAAAAAAGGATTTTTTTTTAGAGGATATGGAATTAATTAATAAAGTAGAGATTAATTGAAAAAATACAAAGATTTTAATTTCCTTTTACTTTGTCCACTTACATACACACCTCAGGCGTAACCCGAGTTCTCTTCAAACCATATAATTTTAAATAATTGTTTACACCCCTCTCAAGCTTTTATTACATCTTTCTTTCTTTTCTTTGTTTATTTCTACTTTTTTTGGCACTATGTTTTGTACTAGCTGCGAACTAGTAGTGTGCCCACAGCTGCTGTCGAGTTTCATATGTACTACACTGCGTTTAGATTTTTTACACGGAATCGTAATTATTTTCGAAAAGAAATCTACCAAAAAAAGTTCCGTCCAAATCCGCCCAGCCGTTCCGGAGATTACCCGGAACAAACAGACAGATAAAAATGTGTATTTTTGTATAAGTATCGTATCCATCCATCCACTCAACCGAAAGATGTCCACTGTTGACCTAAGTTTCCCCCAAAGATCTTGACGACCGGTCTTGCGCCACCCGCATCCAGCATCGTATATATATATATATTAACATATATTTAGTAAAAAAAAACCTCTCTATTTACTAATCTATACAGTATAGATATATATCTATTATATTTGATATTAAACTACTTCTTACATATTCGTGAGCCTTATTTTTTACTGAGTCACTTATATAAAAAACTGTTATGTTTAACAAGTTAATCGCGTGTACACAATTTTATGAAATAATCAAATGTAATGCACGTCGCTTCTGGTGACGTATGCCCGTCAGAATTAGCCATGTCGCTGGCACACTGTGTAAATAAAAATAGCACAGCACGGTCGATGGCCGGCCTTTACACGGCCTTCGTTTTGTACCACATCCACTTAGTCCGTCAAAGCGATGAAACATTAAGCGCAGTGTACACAAACGCCCTACACAACTCATACATTTATTCTCACTAAATAAAATAAATCTTCATCTATATGAAAATAGTAAAACAAAAAAAAAACAGCGCACAATTTGCTTAAGACGCATAAGAATAAAACAAAAATCTACATACAAAATGAGTTCATACTTTGTTGCCTTATCAACCTCCATCTTGATTCTTGAACCACTTTTTTCCATAATACAGAATTAAGTTCAATAAAGGTGGATACGAGTTTAATAATTTTAATTATCCGCTCATAAATCTGTAACCACTTATCTCTATAGTAAAATCCAATTTATCCACGTGATAATTTTTTTTATTGTATCAAAATTAATGTTTATGAATTCCCTCGTCTTTCATCCGATTGAGTTGATACGTTGTATAATTATTATTAGCACTTGCATATCTTTTTCTGACAAATTACCAATAACGTAAAACAGATGGCACGCATGTCGTTCCCAAAAAATAGTAGATTTGACATTTGTAAACACACACGCACGCACACAAAACTCGAACAAACATCTAGGCTTAATTAAATTACGCTTTTAGACTTTTGAAAAAAAGTCGATAAAAGAAACTAAAAAAATATCTCATTTTTAATATCCAACGCACTGGCGAAAGAAATTATAAATTAATTTGTGATATATATATATATATATATATATATATATATATATATATATATATGCGCCCGCGTTACATTATTTTTCACTGTGTATTACAGTTTTTCATACAGGACCCTAATTATTTTCCAAAAAAAAAAAAAAAAAGAATTGTTACTAATATTAAGCAAAGATAGATCTCACAAATTTAAATACCTGCCAGAAAAACTGTCCATTGATTTGAATGTTCTTTATAATTTCATGTGTTTTTTTTTTCATCTTACATCTTTTGCTAACATTTAAGTTTGTAGTTCCACCGGTTTAGGCTCTGAGTTGATAAATCAATCAGGACATAATTATTTATTATAAAGATAGATTTTGAACTTTCCATAAAACCATATAAGTTTTTAATTCACTTAGGTGTAAAATTTTGAAAAACGCTTATAAACGTGTTCTGGTTAGAAATAAATATTTCTATTTCGATTTAGATCAGCAGATAGATCGCAAGCTAATCGGCAGACAGATCGGCACACAGATCGACAGACTGATCGCCGGACTTATCGGTAGATTGATCGGCAGACAGATCACAGGCTGATCGACAGGCTATAGACTAATTAGTAGACTTATTCTTAGGTAATTGGTAGATTCTTCATCTTTCATAACTCTGTTAATTGAGATATACTCTACATTATCCCCCGAAACAAAGTTCAAAACTTCAGCATTTATTACTGCTGTTTGGTGGTTTCGTGGACTTTTAATAGCTCTTTCGCGAAGCCATGAATTTTCGCAAGTTCATATTTGCGTGGCGTTTCCATACACGGATGATATGAGGTCTCGCATTCATGACACTTCGCAGCATAGGTTTGCGTTTAGAACAAATTTTCCTCGTTCCTGGGGATAGACACCGTTACCGATCTCAAGTTACAATAGAGAAAATATAGTAGCAATAGATACAACAATTTCGTCAAATTTGTATCTGGTATGAATAAAACTGTAGGGCTGATATTTTTTATTATAATTTGTTATGCTAGTGCTTGGATTAACTTGGTAGAGTCTGAAATTGTACCCATCTTCACCATGCAAATATATCAAAGGTATCCCTTAAATAGCGATCAGCTGTTAATTGAGATTCACGATTTAAACTACTTTCCAGCTTTCTACACTGCAAAGTTCGTGCTTTTTGAGAGTTCAGGCCGGTTTACCTATCAGTAAAGGTCTCAGACTCACGCGATATCACATGAGCCTTACGATCGGTGGACAAACGTGCCTCACGCTGTTCCATGTTCTTCTTAATTCTAGTGGCCATCATTCGAGGGCGATGTGAACTCAATCGAGATTTTCGCTGAGCTGAAGTTTTTGTAACATGAAACCTGGCCTGACGTTCCTGAAATGCAGTGAAATAATGAGAACTAAACTCGTCCTTTTAGCATTTCTGCTGCACCGGGAGAGGTTGGATCTTTTTCATGGCATTCTTACAATAAGTAGTAATTAGTACTAACTCAGCGTTATTTAGTAAACATGTACTCATTATAAACAACTAAATTTTAAAAACTTACAGATTATTACACAGTCAACTTTATTACAGTTTAGTAACTATTAAGACGTATTAACCTAACCTATTAATTATCGAAAAGAAAAGAAATGTCTAATAGATATATTTATGTATTAATTAATCGCAAATCATTCAATTGTTTTTTAATCATAAAATTTAAACATAAAAATTAAGAACTTGTAGAAACTTGTATTTACAGTTTACTAATAAGACTAATAACTTGAAAACAAATTAACCTATACTATGTACATACAATATGTATTTAGAGCCCCTAAAATATAAATAAATGAAATATGCAAACAGTCAGTGTTATCGAATGCAACTGTTACGCCATGCGCCTCCGAAAGCGGCCCGGATCTCGGCGTGCTTTATATATACTCGTACACAACCCAAAATTCCAGCCTAACCCAAACCCTATTTCATATGAATGATGATATAAATCTGAGGTCAACTTAAATTGGAAATTAAAATTTTCGAAACTAATAATTTTTAACTTATAAAGACCATTATTATGAAGTTTAGTAAAGTTTCAGTCAATGCATCTGAACAGAGAAAGAATTTAGATAGAGTAAATGTTCGACCTGATTCTTTAATATGTACCGTAATTCTTTATGTACCGATTGACATGAAACAAAACTAAATGTTAAGTGAAGCTCACTACAAGATATTAGTGAAAACGGCATTTATATCGGATAAGCCGTTTCTGAAATTAGCGTGCTCAAACGCACAGACAAACAGACAAAATTTTTAAGAATCATTGTTTTGGGTGCTATTTGTGTTTATAAAGGTCCTAATAATATTTTTTTCTCATATATTTTCCATGTACAGACAGCGACCCGTTACAGTTTTATTATATGTATATATATATATATATTTATATATATATTTTTTTTTATTTTGTAAAGGCCCCTTCGGTCAACAGCATTAGCTAGGATAGAATTTTTTTTTTAATGTTAATAAAAACGCCGGCGGTCTTTGCATCCCCAGTAAAAGATAATTAGTATTCTATCTTGCGCAATGTAGGTTATGATCCAGATATATGATTGTAGGCTGAATGATAGCCCGTGTAAATTTAATCTAATAAAAATAACCGTCTTAAAAACAAAGTGTCTACGGTGTGTTATTTTTGGCTGATAATAGCTGAGTGTCGATGTGAGATATGTTGTTGTTTCCTTTAGAACGACAAAGCGAAATTAACGTTTATGTCAATGATGTTTTTAAATATTCCCGCGTTTTCTGATAATCTCGATCTCTTTTTTATTTAAAAATATCGTACGAAGGAGCCAAGATTATAAATGTAAATTAAAATTAAAATAATATAAAAAAAAAACTAGGCAACCATTGGGACAAAAAAACTGTTTTTTGATGTTTCATAAATAATTGAATAATTAAAATTTGTTAATTGAAATTAAGAAGCTTATTAAACACCATTTTATGTTTAATACAAGTTGACGGCTGACGTTATAGCACTGTAGGTGACGTGAATCTACGGTGTTAACCCTACCAAGAATCGCTCATCGCGGCTATAGAAGTTTTAACTTTAAAATAAAACAATTTATATAATAAGCCATGATGTTCATGTAATTTTTATAACATCTACACTCTACAGCATACTCCTTTAATCTATTTATGTAATAAGTTTAGTTATGTAATATTTATGTAATATATAAAAGGAAAATGGGGGTCCTTTGAGGCACAATCGCCTCAAAACTACTGAACGTATCGGGATGGGACTTTTACCATTCGTCGTAGAATTTCGTAGTAGATTCGACGTAAATGGTTATAGGCTATTTATTTTCTGGATTCCATCGACCCTTTCTCATTTTTTTTCGATTTACTCTTACGTACATTCTTTCCGCTAATAACAAACAAAACACTCATTCATTTGTTTTTTAGGTGTATGCACACACCTAAAGAACATATGAAACGAGGGCTGAGCCGCGGACACCAGCTAGTAACTATATAAATATTTATTTTCTGCGTGTAGTAAATAAAAATAATACGGTCGACGGACAACCCGTCTGTAGTTTTGAATTTCTATCACAAACCACAAATATATTGGAATTATTTAACCGTTTATATGATTTATACTGACTTACTTCGCGTGTTACGAGGAAATTATAGCAAGTATAATCTTACAAACAACCGAGTATTATACGTCACTCGCCAACTTAACAATGAACTAGACTTCGTACGTACAGCGAATTAAATTACTTGTCTAAAGCTATTCTAATTTTAGGGTTGTAAATATATATAATACTAGCTGTCTGCTCGCGGCTGCGCCCGCGTCTTATATATTCTTCACTGCGTTTTAATTTTTAATATGGAACCCTAATTTATTTCCTAAAAAATTGTTAGTACTAAGATAAAGTAAAAATATTTCTTATAAATTATAGTACTTACCCGTAAAACTGTGCATGCAATCGGATTTTAATCAAATTGTTTATGAGTTTTATTGAAGTTACACTTCTTCTGGCGCGTTAGGGAAAGATGATGAGAGTAAATTTTTACGATGCGCGAGCGCACCGTTTACGAAAAAACGATAGCCTGAAGTTTACTAGTCAACATACCATGCGCGCGCATACCGTCAAGAGAAAACCAACACCCTGAATTAAGCTGTAAAAGTTTTATTTTTTTCTATTATTAAGTTAAAGAAGTATAACTTCTTACGTGCGAACATAAGTACAAACACACGTTTTTTTTGCGGAACCTAATTATATACGAAAATTTAAAACACCCTAAGTTACCCGGAGTAACTTCAGCCATGTACCAAAAAAGTCCCGTCAAAATCGGCCCCGCCGTTTCGGAGATTATCCATTACAAACAGACAGACAGCCAAAATTTGAAAAAAAAAAAAAATTGGTATAGGTATCGTATACTCGTATACATTCATATATATTTAGTAAAAAAAAATTTTAAGTCTTAAAACTATTTCAGGACATGAAATAAAAACTTTTTTGGTTACTTTAAAATTTGATATAAAAAGTATTTAGATTATAGTAACGTAATATATGTCTCTCAAATATCTGTTTATCATTCCAGTAGTTAAATCAAAATTGTATTTTTTTTTATTAATTGGAGATAATTTGTAATTAAAATATGAATTCAATATTGTGTACCTATCCTTATGCTGCTACCGTGATTTTGGCTCGTAGAGAGAGAGAGAGAGAGAGAGAGAGAGAGAGAGAGAGAGAGAGAGAGAGAATTCTATATAATTACTGTATCAAAGTTGCTGGTTTGAGTGGACAAAATAAAAGGATTATGCTCACAGCATATTATTAGTGACGGTTGCATAAAATTAGACGTAGGTATTTCTTTTTTCAGTACAGATTATTTGCATATAAAGTTAAATAAAGAATAAATCCATTTACATTGAATATAATATTAATTAATTATTAATAAAAAAAAGAGAAGTTTACTAAATATATATGAATGTATACGAGTATACGATACCTATACTAAAAATAAATTTTTCAATTGTCTGCCTGTTTTTTTGCAATGGGTAATCCCCGAAACGGCTGGGCCGATTTTGACGGGGCTTTTTTGGTAGATCAATAAATGTCAGAGAATTATTCATAAAGCAAATATTAACGTTTTTTAAACGTTATAGGCTCAGTGCTTTGACCACTTTCTCATCTGATGTTAAGTGGCGATGTAGGTCATGATGGTAAATACACTTAGCCTGTAAGGACTGGTTTTCAAGTGATACTGCGGGAACACACCTATTGATATTTGGCGATAGGTTTTCAAACTTGAGGGTGGTAGCCCTTAGAAAATGCCCTATCACCATGCTATGTTTTCCTCACGATGTTTTCCTTTACTGAAAGCTCAGGCTCATTATAGAGGTGGGCTATTGGACCGTTATTGTAATGTCAATGGGTGTTTAAATAAATAATGAAATGGTTTTAAAATACTCTATTGGACTAGCTGATCCGGTGAACTTCGTACCACTTCAGAGTCAATAAATCCGATCCATACAAAAAGAATGCGCAGAAGAATTTTCTCGTTTCATTTGGTCGTGAATTTTCCAAGGTTTTAGTTAACACTTATTCTGATATTCAGGGCGGATACTAATTCCACAAATCAAACATCATATAAATCGGTCCATGCGATATTGATTTTTCAATGGTCTTACTAACCAGACTTTTATCTGCATAACATTACTCTGAATCAAGTAACACTATTTAGTATGTTATTGATGTGATGATTTCAAAGAACATAATAATAAAAATAAATCAACTAAATATGTAAAGTTGCAGAAGTAGACTTCATAATTCTAGTTTAACATATTATCATAGCTTTGAAATTGGCTGACTGACAAGCTAAACCTTCAGGCATTTGCGTAAGCGTTCTTAAAAAATTAGTAAAATTGTACAGTAAGATCTTTTACTCAATAGAAACACCTCTTTGTGTTGTAAATAATAATAGAGGCGGTAAACGTTTAGGATAAAGTGGGCTGTCAGGTTATTTACTGCCCTTTGGAATAGAAATAGTCGAATGGACCATCAGAGCAATTTTTATACCAAATAATAATAACAAATTGGTTAATAGCCTATAATCGCAGACGTTAAGATAATCATACACGAAGAAATAATATAGTGTGCAATTAGATAGATATTATATTTATGTGGTCAAGTTTACCATATTTCATCATCATAATCGGAAAGTATTCTCCATCTATCCATTTAACCGGAAGACGTCACTGCTGGACATAGGTGTCACCCAAAGATCTCCACAACATCCGGTCTTGCGCCACCCGGATTCGACGGACTCCCGCGACCTTCACCAAATCGCCGGTCCAGCTTATGGGAGGGCCTACCCACGCTGGATCTTCCGGTGCACGAGAGTTATTTGAGAACCCGTTGGCCACATCGAGCATCGGTTTTTTCGAGCAATGTACCCATACCATTGCCTCTTAAGTTTGTCAACTCTTCGTGCAATGTCGATTACATTGGTTCTTCTGCAGGTTACCACATTTCTTATGCAATCACGCAGTGAAATCCGAGCATAGCCCTCTTCATTGCCCTTTGGGTAACTTTAAGTTTTCTAAACAGACTAGATTATATAGAATAGATTGTAAGTGGCCAAGTCAATACCGTAAATCATCACTGGCAACACACACTGGTCGAAGACTTTTGTGAATTATATGATTGATATAATATTTTTTATATCAAATTGAAGGAATCTAAAACCTATTCTTTAACCCCTTGTACGCGCCAGCTTTCCATTGTTTTCCTATTGTCTCATTTTTATGGGTAATCTACAAATATAAAATTATTTACTAAACCTATTTGCTTTTACCAATTCGGCTTGAAACAATAAAGCTATATCTTTGTCACTGAATTACTGCAACGATACGATTGCGACAGGCAGTTAGTTGCGAGAGAACAAATTATAAGGATCTTTACTATTTTTAGCCGGTGACTTTGATGAATAGACTAGCCGCTATGTGAGACAGTTTAAAATTATCCTTTGATAACAAAACGTTGGAGCACGTAGACGCATACCTAATTCGGATTGTTTTTGATAAAATCGGTGTTAATTCCTCTCTCACCAGGTTATCTAAGGTTATTTCTGTGGCTAAACAATGTTATTTTTTTTAATATAAAACATTACTAATTCCACTTACTAGATGTTATGTTTTAGATTAAGTGAGATATTTATTTGAAACACTTTTATGTGAACATGGAAGACATTGAAATAAATACTTTTAAGTTTTTTATCTGTGACCAATTCTATGTTTGGTTCTTTTTATTTCATGTTATAAAAGTTAACGTCTCTTTATCTGGCACTAGCCTCGAGAAGCACTAAACTGATTTACATAATTCTATGCTCAACTCACAGACTTTAGCATATCAGATGATTTAAATTTTGAGGGAAATAGGAATTACGACACAAAAAAATGGTAGCACAACCAAGTATCTTGCAAAATTTTAACTACCTATTAAGAATTTAAATATATAATCCAGTGAAAAATAGTAGGCTAATAATGTTCTCATAATGCCCGCCTGTCGCCGAATGACAATACGTGTGTTTCGGCAGCATTATTGGAGAACCAGTACTTCTATGTTTAGTCTGTTTACCATCCTAGACCACATCGTCGCTAAACATCAGGTGAAATTGTGATCAAAGTACTGAACCTATATAGTTAATTTTTTTTTCAATAAAAAACTAGCCTCTGCTTCAAATTTAGTCTACGTGAATCATGAAAATAGATTTTTTTTAGCGACTTGGTTTCGACAAAACATTATCAATACCAAAACCAAAACCATTATCAATTAATATTTTATATATAGAATAGCGTCAAAATTCGTTGGGTGCTTTAAGCGGAATTAGCAGATAAACTGAAGAACAGATGCGAAAAGTGACTATGTTTAATATTATGTCAATTCTGAGACTTTCACGTTGCTTCACGTCATACTTCACATGTTTAACCACACAGTCATCTAGTTCCAAATACTGTATAGAAAAAATAATTTATTTAAAGAAAATGTGCTCTTTTCTTTAAAATCTCTACCTCATAATTATTCACAGTTTATTTTATTTAACACTAGCTATGAGCCCGCGGCTTTTTTTTTGTACGGAACCCGAATTATTTAATTTTAAAAAATTCAACTATTTCCCACAAATTTATACACTTGCCAGTGAAACTATTGTGCGTCGAATCGGATTTTATTCGAAATTTCATGAGTTTTAATTTTTTGTACGCGGAACCCTAATTATTTTCGAAAAAACTAAAGTACCCTAGGTTACGTGAAATAACTTCGGACATGTAACAAAAAAAAAAATTGTCAAAATCGGTTATGCCATTCCGAAGATTAGCCGCAACAAACAGACAGACAGACAAAATTATTAAAAATTATTAAAAAAAATTGTTATTCTGACATTACAAACAGACAATTTAGTTTTATTTGTTAGTATAGATAAAAAGCCTCTATTGGCGGCAGTATTGACACTTTTGATACATTCAAAGAAGATCGATATAAATGTTATTTATTTTATAGTTACTTTGTAACTGAAGTTACTAGAAATGTACACATGTGTTCATTTAAAACAATTTAAGATCGAATCTGGAACAGTTTATAACTCTAACGCGGTATTACATGCGCCGTGTAATTACAGATACGGAATGCATTTAATAAAGATAATAGAATAGTAAAATGTTTGTTTATACCTGCGCTAGGTTCTACGCTAACATTTGAAAGTACCATACTAACACACTACAGTTTAACCTCGTTTTCTTTCATAGAAATAGTAAATTGATAAAGTACCCTTGAATCTTATCTAGTGTCCGAGTTTGAATATCGATTCATAATTGTACTAATTTTATGATAATAAACTACTATTTTTAGAAACGACAATGCGACATATTTCTCCACAATCCCTATTAGTGTTAAGTGACTATGTGTAGCAGGATGGTAAACACACTAAGTCTAGACGTGGTACATATTAGGTTATGCTGCCGGAATACATCTATTAGTGTTTGGTTTTCTATGGTTTCCTCACGATGCGCCTGGCATTATATAGCTGAATAGATTATGTTATCCTTTTTTTTTCTAACCTAGCTAATGCTGTTGACCGGAAGGGCCTTTACAGCTTCACCGAACTTTGGGGGCGAGTGCTGAAGGCACTCAGCCGCAAAAGGTAAAACTAGCACAAGGGTTTGAACCTCGGCTTGGGCGCTACCTATACCATAAAACTTCCCGCGGAATTTGAACCTAGCTAAACCCTACATTTTTTATTTCTTTAATAATAACAAAAAAAGTTTCTTATAAAAAGGGTCCTTATAAAAAAGGTTCCTTATAAAAAAGTTCCTTTTCTGTTGTCACTATATGTTAGTTGGTTTATAACTTGAAAACAGCTGAACCGATTTAAAATCATGTATCTGGTCTCTCTCTGGTCAGAGTTGAGTATATATATATATTCGGTAATAGGTAAAGTTATGAAGATCATAACAAATTAAGTCGACATAAAATTAACAGAAATATTTCCTTACAATTTTAAACATACACCATTGAATATACAAAATATTATATTGTACAATAAAATTAATGTCTGCGCATGATCTAGTACATAATTTTTTTAGGTTTAATAAGTACCATTAATTAAAAAAAACAGTTGCTTAATCTACATATACTACTTAATACATAGGCAATGATAAAACAGTTTAGTACCTTTTTTTACACTGTTTGTCAATCGATATTTTTTACATTGTTTGTTTATAATTTATCGACGAACTTTATTGTTTTCTCTTTTTTACGTATTTTCGATTATGATTGAATTTAGACGAACAGTAGTGGTTTTTTATTACTTCACTAGCTGTGTACCCGTGGCTGCGCCAGCGTTTCATATATTATAGATAAAAGCTAAAATGTTTCTCATAAATTCAAGCACTTGCCCGTAAAACTGTGCATTGAATAGGATTTCATTAATTATTTTAGGGTTTATTTTTTTATGCGGAATTCCTAATTATCTTTGTAAATTAAAAGTACCCTAAGTTATTCGGAGTAACTTCAGCTATCTACCAAAAAAGTCCCGTCAAAATCCGTCCAGCCGTTCCGGAGATTACATGGAACAAACAGATAGACGGACAGACAGACAAATATTGAAAGAAATATTTGTAGGTATAGGTATCGTATATATTTTATTTATACCGTAAAGGATTTTTAATATTAATATTGTCACTATTAGATTTTGTTAGGTTAGCTAATTATGTGATAACTTCAGACAGAAGTTCCCTTAAGTAGAGAGGGACTTAATAAAGTAACCGACTTGGTATTACATGAATCTCACAACTTTTTTCCGGTAGAAGAACTGAGTTCCGAGACTTGGTTCCGGAATTCCATATTAAAATATCATAAATCTCTCAAAGGAAACTACTAAGAGTGAATTTAACCATCCATGCCTTATACAAATTCCCTTTGTATAGATATACCCGTGCGGCATATTTTATATGTTGTTTTAATCAAGTACATAATTTAAAGTTTTATGTACCTACGTAATCTGTGTTTTATACGAATAACGGAAAACGATTTACGTTTTAAAAGCGATAGAACGCTTCACGAGAATCTTTTAAATAGAGGATACATCCATCTTAGATACTAAAGGAAACGGATTTTAACGCCCCTTAAGGGCATTCATCACGTTCCCTTAAGTAATGTGTTTATTTCTCAGCATTCACCATCAACATTTTTTTTTTTGTATCCAGTTAATAGAATATATTTATTAAAGTTGACTTCTTAATATTTACTACTATTACCCGGTGGTTATAATTATAAATTTGAAAATTATCAATCAATATCTATATCTATACTAGTAAATAAAATTGAAGTGGCTGTTTATAATGTCAGAATATAATTTTTCTTTACTAAATAGATATGAATGTTTATACGATACCTACACTAAAAATACAGTTTTGAACATTTTAGTCTGTCTGTCTGTTTGTTCCGGGTAATCTCCGGAACGACTTCCACGGGTTTTTTACGACTTTTTTTGGTAGATAGCTAAAGTTACTCCGCGTAACTTGATTTTGAAAAGTAATTAGGGTTCCGCGTAAAAAAAATAAAACTCATAAAGAATTGAATAAAATCTCATTCTATGCACAGTTTTACGAGAAAGTGCTTGAAGTTATGAGAAGTATTTTTACTTTATCTTAGAACGAAAACAATTTTACGAAAATAACTAGGATTCCGTATAAAAAAATTAAACGCAGTGAAGAATATATAAAACGCGGGCGCAACCGCGGGTATACAGCTAGTCTAATCCAAATGAAGATAATCGTTATAAAAACAGAGATGAGTATGTTAAACTGTAGTACATAAAAATATCTTAGTCTAACTTATTAGTTAGTTTAAAATAGAAGCTGTGAATATTTATCTTCATCCATCCATCCATTCAACACTGCTGGACATCGGTCTCCCACAAAGATCTCCATTACGACCGGACTTGTGCCACCCGCATGCAGGATTTTCCCATGATCTTCAGCAGGTCGTCGGTCCACCTTGTGGACCTACCCATGCTTCGTCTTCCGGTACGTGCCATCCTTGGCCATATCGGCCCCACTTAAGTTTCGCAATTCTTCAGGCAATGTCGCTTAATATGACTTTTCTACGGATCTCCTCATATCTGATTCGATCGCGCATTGAAACTCCGAGCATAATATTTTATTAAAATCATCATTTCACAAATCCAATTTTACTTCTTAATTAAACTCTGTAAAATAAGTTCACTTTATCTGATGTTATATAAAATTCAAAAACGATGACGATAATGAGATCAGTTAGTGACAGTCACCATCATGATACCGGCTTATATCTACCACGACTAAAGGCTCTAGGTAGCTCTGAATATAAACCCGCCGATATAGGAACGCTACGCGATTTAACTTGTCACTATAAGTATATAGTTTCCACAAATATATGGCGGTAGCTATACACTCTGTAAAATTAATCTAATTTAAAAAATACATCGTGCTACATATATTTATAACTAGTTGTGTGCCCGCGGCTGCGCCCACGTTTCATATGTTCTTCACTGCGTTTTAATGTTTTCATACAGAACCCTAAATTAATTCCTTATTTTATTTCCGTTACTAAGATAAAGTAATACTATTTCTTACAAATTCGAATACTTGCCAGTGAAACTGTGCGTTGAATCGTATTTTGTTTACAATTTCATGAGTTTTAATTTTTTTTTAAACGATACACTAATATTGTTTTCGTAAAATAAAAGTAGTCAAGTAACCCCGTGAGAGCTGAATATCTGCCAGAAAAGATCCTGTCAAAAACAATCCAGCGGAAAGAATCACACAATTTTAAAAATTGTGTTTTGCCATTACAAACATACATTTAAATTTTATTTATTTGCATAGATAAAAGACAGTATCAGCTAAAGTCGATTACTTATAACTCATGTTGACACAAAAAAACTATAAATAAATTACAACTTTTTTAAATAACTAGAAAGTAGTTAACTGCTTTGAGGTTGTTTATATTGAGACAAGTGTCTATTTAGAACTTACGGTAAAACTAGATAATTTGAGTATATACTTAACTCAGTAGCGTTAATTTACAAGTTTCTTAACTAGCAAAGGGAAATTTTCTAAGCGGCTGTTTGTATTGTCTAAGTGGTTGAAACAGTTCCTTTTATTTTATTTCTTTCTTTTTGGAAGACCGAATAGCGTAAAACATAATTATTGCACTTAAACTATCAATAATTGGATGATTAAAGAGAGTAGGAGAATACTACTGAAATTCTGCTAATGATGTCAGAAATCAGAAGACATTGATTACAACTAATTTTATTTAAAAAAAAGTTCTGCTTAAAATCGTTTTTGCCGTATTCATAAATATTATTAAATAGATCCTTTTTCATATATATTTGATTTCAACTTGAGTTATCTTCATGTTAAGTAATATAGTATTTGGCTGGTATTAAATTTGTGACTAATTAAAACATGATAGGTATAAATGAAATAATTATTTTATTTGACCAATAAACTTCTGAGACGTTTTTACATTTCATTCGCTTATAGTTTAGGTAAGCTATATTTCTGGAGAATCACATGAAAGTTTTTAGGATTGAGATGTTCAAGCTATTGGTCTATTTTAAGTCACATCGTCAATAAATATCAGATGAGATTGCGATCAAGTGCCAACATTATAAAGTTTAAAAATGGTCTCAGAAATCTATGAACTCTCGACGGGGCGATGACGTGTTTAATTTATATATAAATGAAATTTTGCAGTTATTCATAGACTTAGCATAGATTTTTCATAGTTTTAATTTCATCACATAATATGCAACTCCTTTTTCTTAGATAATGGCAATCTATTTACACACAATTTGTGCCATTGTCATGTAGATAAGAGGTATTTTCAACTTTATATCAGCGTTACCAAGCTGTAGCAAAACGGTGGCCCATCCTGCTTTCTATAGAACATTGTCGACACCTCAGAATAATTGCTACGCGTTATTTTCCACTATAAACTTAACTTGTACACAATAACCAAACTATATCACATAAAATCATCACGAAAATTACATGATATAGAGTCAAA
The DNA here is from genome assembly GCA_014132275.2 of Samia ricini. NCBI lineage: Eukaryota > Metazoa > Arthropoda > Insecta > Lepidoptera > Saturniidae > Samia > Samia ricini. The sequence goes on from AP028161.1 coordinate 23,636,335, forward strand.
TACACAAGTTTAATAAATTAAAGAAAACAACCGCTACAGTACAGACTGAGATCCCGCCAAAAAACCTTTGCAACTTCTTTTCACCTGCTCGCGCTAAGAAACCATTGCTATCGTAACGGTTGCTATGGTCACCGTTGTCATAGCAACAGTTGCTCTACCATAGCAACGTTATTCTCTATATTTACATAGACGCGCAAGATAAAGCTTGCCGGTTTCAGCTAATCTAAATCCGGGTCGTGATTGTTTCACCATTTATAACTCATGAAGGGCTGTACCGGTTTTTACGTTAATTGATTTGTTGAATTTGTTTCGACTTGGATTTGTTGAACTATCAAATTTTGTAATATCAAAATAACAACTGTTTACTAAATATTTATTAATGTATATACCTATATCAAAGACAAATTTTTAAAAATTTTGTCCGGTATTCTCTCCGGGTGGGCTGGGCCTATTTTGTTCGGGCCTTTTTTTATTTTATTTTTTTGATTGGCTGAAATTACTCTGCGTGAGTTTGGGTACTTTATTTTTCGAAAAAATTAGAAATCCGCGTAAAAAAAACTCATGACATGTTGATAAAATCTTATTTAAGTAAATGTGCTGCTCAAAAACACTTTTATAATTAAAGACAAAACCAACTTCAAAAGAATAAACTATAACTATGCACTAAAAATTAAGTAAATAATTACTTTATTAATCTGCTTTGTTCATTTGGAATCGGTTTAATTGGAAAGTGTTTATTCTTTTGAAGTCGGTTTTGTTTTTAATTACAAAAGTTTTTTTTTTTCTACTTTTTAGTTTCAGTATGTACGTATAGGTATAGCTGTGAAGCCTACTTCATAGCTTTGGAAACGAATATATGAAATACGTGTAAGTGTCTATAATATTCGAGGGGTTTTCTCAATTTACCTGAGTTCCACTGATTAGATCATGATCTGGTTTAAATGGGACAACCTCGGAAGTGTAATCCTTCGATTAAATTTTTTTTACAAATCGGTCCAGAAATGACGGAAAAATCGAGTAACTTCCTCCTTTTTGAAGTTGGTTAAAAATACGATTCGATGGACAGCACCATACCAAAACAATATTTTCCAATTATTATTTAAAAAAATCTATATTACGCAGTGAAGAATATATGAAACTCGGGCAGAGCCGCGGTATACAACTAGTATTACATAAATCAAACGAAGGGTAATGACCACTACCATCGATCCCCGACTCTGCGCACACGTAAGAACGCGTGAAACAGTCCGTTTTATGAGATTATTGAAACGCAAATCGCAGAGGGACACGTCCCCCCATTACTTTAATACCCGGGTATCGGACACTCAGCGTAATAATAATTCCACTAGTTGTACTTGTTCAGCTTTAATTTCTAATACCAGTCCATTTTGCCATCGATTTATATTATTATTACAAGCTGTGTGCCCGCGGCTACGCCCGCGTTTCCTATATTTTTCACTGCGTAATATAGTTTTTAATTTTTTACGCGGAACCCTAATTATTTTCGAAAAAACAAAGTAACCTACGTTACACAGAGTTACTTCAGCTATCTAACAAAGAAAGTTCCGTCTAAATCGGTCCAGCCGTTCCGGAGATTAGCCGTTACAAATAGACAGACAAACAAAAATTTTAAAAATTGCATTTTTTTGTATCAATATCGTATTCATATGAATTTTGTAAAAAAAAAAACAGACACTTCAATTTTATACATTAACGAAAACAAAAAATCATTTTCTTTGAACGATTCTACATCGTATTATGGTTGTCTTGTCTTCCATTATACATATATGTTTCGGAACAGTCTACGCTTCAATTTTATTTATTAGTATAGAAGATTAAGGCATGTCACATCACACGCGTGCATACTCGTAACTGTTGACTTCCAAGTATTTAATAGTAGAAACGAGTTGTTTGATATTCTGTCTTCCTGTGGCGTGCCGTCTAATAAGCGAGCCTTAGGATAAAATACATCGAAATATAAAATAATTTAACTCATTTGTAAATTTGAATACATTGTTGTTATAAAAAAAATTATGACACTGATCTTTATCTGTTTTGATTGATGTGTTTCATTTCGAACACATAAAGTAATTTAATAATAATAAATTGTCTTTCCCGGTGTCGCCGGATTATATTTATGTAAAATATAAGTATAACAAGGAATAATTAATTCAAGATTTTTTTAAGTTATAGACTAAACGCTCACTACTGTTTACCTCTTTTTATAGCATAAAGAGCAAACGATCAAGCAGGATCATCTGATGGTAACTGATAACCACCGCTCATGGACACCCACAACACCAGAGGAATCGCAGGTGCATTGCCGGCATTTAATTGGTGTCTATTTATTTTTTAATTAACAAAATTGCAAAATCTTTATATATATCAATCTTCTGTGCGTGTGTATGTGACTAAACTCCTCCTAAACGGCTGAATTTTAATGAAATTTTTTGTGTCTATTCCGGAGGATTCAAGAATGGTTTAGATTTACAGTTTGGTCCAATTGATTTTTTTATATATGAAACGCGAATGAAGTCGCTTGCACAGCTAGTAAATATTAAAAACATTATTAGCTTATGTCCTTTGCAATATTATGGGAAATAAACAAAAAAATCTGATCAAAATAGTCCAAAATATACAGAGTTGTTCGAACGAAAAAAGATAGTTACGTAATGTGTAGATTATCCAACAGTAAGTATTAATCTTAATAACTGCTGCTACAAGATATATAAACAAGCTGTTAACTTCAATTTTTTAATTACCTCAATGTCCGAATTAAACCTACTTGGTTGTGCTTTAGGGGCGACCGCTTAAGCAAATGTAGCAGAAAAATTGCAGCTAACGCAAGGGTATCAAATTGGTACAAATCTCAGCTTCGATAAATTAATGATATCGTATTTGTATAATAGTACATCTACGTGATATAAAAAAAACTGAATTGCATTAAATACCTTCCACACTACCGTACTATATATACTAGTAAATAAAATGGGAGTATCTGTCTGTCTGTTTGTTCCACGTAATCTACGGAACGGCTGGACGGATTTTGACAGGACTTTTTTTGGTAGATAGCTGAAGCTACTTCGGGTAACTTAGGGTACTTTTAATTTTCGAAAATAATTAGGGTTCTGCGTTAAACAAATTGAATAAAATCCGATTCAATGCAAAGGTTTTTACGGGCCAGTGCTTGAATTTATGAAAAATATATTTACTATATCTTAGTACTACATTTTTTTGGGAAAATAATTAGGGTTCCGTATAAAACAATGCAGTGAATAACATATAAAAGGCGGGCGCAGCCACGGGCACACAGCTAGTTGATTATAAAATTTAGTAAAGTTCCAATGTTTATAAAATTCGGCCGGGATTGTATACCTTTTACCACTGTCTCCGAACGTGTTACCGCTAAACCATTGTCGCTTTAATGTCGCGATCACAAAAGCGGTTCGTGTGTTGTTTTCTTCCCTTTTTAATCTAATTTAATTCACCTACTGTGTGGTACCTTTAAGGTATATTAAATTTAATCTCGTGTCGTAACCGACATTCTTCAGTAGTTCGACTTCCCACTGGTTTATTATGTTCAAAATTAGCTGAATCATCCCTATAATTGGTTGCGCGTTTGCTTAGGAATGGTCATCTAGTATTGTGCAATAGCGGAACATCTTACGTTTACTGTCCGTAAATAAAACCATTCTACTCTTAAACGATATATTTGTAATTTGCAACCTCGGCTACTTGTACTAGTCGTATAACCAGTGCTTGTAACTCACTGTTATAAATGTTATAATCCACACTCCTAATCCCAAACAGATACTCCATTCGAATAATGATTCTATTTTCAATGTTTCGAATCTCGGCGTTTATAAAATAATTCTTCTGAATTCAATCGCATATATATTTAAAATATACGTTATAGCATCCCAGAGTGAAGACGGATCGATCTTGCGATGAGGAGGTGATTTTACATGTTTAGAAGGAAGAGACAATGAGGCAGAGTATTTACCATTTGGATGTCAAAGGACTTAGGAAAACATAATCCAGCTAGGTCTTATCAGTACAGTGGAGGTCTTTCGTACCCAACTGTCGCATCGCGTGAGCAGCCAGTGTAGGTAGATCTAGAAATTAGCTTTTTTAAATAGGGAATTATTCAGGATCTAGATCGCTACTACTTTACACTTCTCAAAAATCCATCAAAGTGGGATGTTATCAGTCCGTCACATTCCTAGATCAGGAAGTGTGTGACCAAAGCTTCTGAGACTTGGTGGTAATGCAAGTCAGTAGAAAGATGGTGACTGTTGATATATTCGCATATACCGACTGTAGTCGTTATTGAACTATCCTTTATTTAACATCAGATGAAGTGCAGTCATTTTGCAAAGGTCGATTTAAAAGAAGACCGGAAGTTGAGAGGACGAAGAAGAAGATGGCTCTATAAACTGACGGTATAAGAAAAATATCATAGAACATTAAAGAATTTAATGTAACAATACTCGCGCTCGCGATTTCCAACATACTTCTCAGGTGGATGAACTTATACTCGACTTACCTAAGGCCTATTGTATTCTTTTGCTGCAAGTAAAAGTAATAATAAACTACCGTAAACATTTAATATCAGGTAAACTGGATGGATGTTTTGATGTTTGAAATACTCAAAACATAGGCCACCCCTACCTTCGGAAAGAGAAATTCCCCGCCTGAATGCAGCGTTTATAAATTGATTTTATTATCACCTATAGACTCGAACAGTGTAGAATGCATCGCATATAAACTCATATTAGGGGCTACTTCTAATCGTTGAAAAATATTATCTAAACATTAACGATAGCGACATTTGAGGGACAAAACGCATTAATCATTTTTGGAAATCAATCAACCGCCTAACGATAAATAAATGACAGTCAGTCCAGTAATGTTTTCATTTAATTATTATCTTTTGTTAACGCTCTAGTGTGTGCCTGTGCCTAGAATATGTGCCTGTGTATTTATTTCCTACTTTATTGCTTTAAGTAGATTCTCTATCCCCTTATAATCAATACCGAATATTCAACCAAAAATTTGTGTACTTAATTTTTTAATCTATAATAACCTATTTAAATTTCTCGATGTATTTTTATATGATGAGAGCATTTTAGTTGTAATTGTAAAAGTTGAATTTGAGTTTTATTAGAACATATTTCGTCAACCTAATCGTTCTTATATTGAATTAGTATGCTGTAATAATTTTTGGCTTATTATTTTTTTATTGCTATAAACAGTTTTTAACATTTTGACCTTACGAAACATTGTGCTATGCGATTTAATTAACCCTTTTTAAATGTATTTTGTATACGTTTAGTGTTTGAACCCAATTACAATTATTAGTTATGGTGACACTAAAATAGTATTGCTGTTCTGTAGTTTCCGTTTCCTATATAGACTTAAGAAGTCATGGTGTCTCATGATTGTAATAATATAATAAGTTTCCTTTTTGTACAAAGAATTAGTTAATAAAGCAAGTTACGTCTGAACGTGCTACGTCTATATCCACTGTATGCATAATTACAACAATCCAATAGATCTCGTAGCCGCCGCCAGCCCGATACAGTAACACTAACCCGATGCACTAACATAACACATATCATACTGCACGCACACTCTAGCAGACGACATGCAGATACACGGGTTCTGTAAGAGACCCTTCTTCTTTTTTCAACTCCACACACACACTCATGAAGCAATCCAAGACGAGCTGGGTAATATTATGGCGGCCTTACTCTAAAACACCTTTTCCGGCTGAGTGCCTTAAGCGCTTCACTCTAAAATTTTAGTGAAGCTGTCAAGGTCAACAGCGTTTAGCCACTAGCCAATTCAAAAAATATGACAGTGACTAAGTGCGTTAAGGCGCAAATCTACTAAAGCAACCTAGAACCTGGAACACATTTATAGGTGCTTGACAATAAATTTTCGAAAATAAACCAATATTAGATGACGTTTCCATTCACTAAAAACTAAAAGAAATACTTGCACAGGATTTGAATATGTATCGTTGTTTAATATATCACAGTATACTCAAAATACGATTACGCAAACTCAAAAAAGATACCATATAATAATATATTTTAAATCGTTCTGTATATGCATTTTAATTCTTATGTGAGGACTAATCGATTTATTTTTCAGTATATTTATATTACAGTACATTTTCAAATAACGGCAACAAACAAAATGACAAGCAATTAATATACAGAGGGCGCATGCACGGTACGTCTCGGCATCATAATCGACAGAATACTACCTGTATTGAGATAGACGATTATGCAAGCGTGTCTCTGACAAACTAACGTTTTCGAGCAGTCGCTGAACCATGCAACACTTACAAGCCCATAACGGAAACAAAGAGACAGTAAAATTGATATAACAAACAACGGAAGGTACGATCTTAATTTAAATGCGTCAAAATGAAATTATGAAACGGAGCCCCCATCGGATGTGGACCGAATTAAATTTCTAATTTTAATAAAGTCAAAAGTTAATTCGAAAAAAACCTACTACAAGAGAAACCAATATAAATACGAATACAATTCCATCGGCACAATAAAACACGGATAACACACGCAGTGAAAGCGAATTTTAACGAAATTGAAGAATGAATTCTAAAAATGCCCACAACGTCTCGGGCGGCTGCTGACGATACGATGTTACAAACAAGCGTATCAATTAAGTTACAAGTTTCTTTTATTAAATGATGTTTTTTTTATTATTATTATTCTTATTATTAACAAACTAATAAAAGATAGTATGGTTTTTATATAGATGAAAGTAGTCGAAGAACGATCATTACGTCTTTTGAGCTACGACGAAGTCACGATCGTGGGGTATAGCTCCAAAAGAGTGAATATTTAATTAAGTTATTGCGTGCACGTAATTTATAGTAAGCAATTTTTCAAGTTACTTCTTTAAAAAAAGTCATACATTTACAATACGTAAATGTGAATTTTTGAATGTTTTTATTACGTTGCTTAAAGAACGATTTAAATGGAATTTGGCTCAGAGGTAATTTTTATCAAGAAAGTAAGCATGATTTATAACAAAAATTTGCTAAGTATATCATCAACTAATCAGCGCAAAGAACCATTTAACATATATTTCGTCTTCAACATTTTCTCTCATGTTTATCAGCTGGTTTTCTTTATTATTTGTTCAGCAATTATCGATAAAACATTTTAGAAGCAGTATTTTTTATTTCCATGCAACCATAAGACGTCCAGCGCTAGACATAAGGGCGAAATTGCCACAATCGCCACTCTTGGTAGAAGGGTTGGCGATCGCAGTAGGTGTTTGTTGTACTCAGAGAATGCTGATGCCCATCCCCTGGTTTATCCCCCTTAGTCGCCTTGTACGACGCCAACGGGAAGATATGGAGTGGTACTATTCTGAGCCGGCACCACGCGGCCTTTTTTATTTAAATTTTAAAAAAATATTCGCATTTCCTACCCTTATTCTAATAATTGTTAAGCAAATTGAAATACGAGTAGATACGTTATATATATTTAGTTTCAGGTATTGCCACAAGATAAAATAATCCTTTTGTTAAATTATCTCAAATAACAATAGCTCCAGTGTGTGGATTATGATCAACGTAGATAGAGGCGTGTTTAGAATAAATACGAACGAACTTGTTTCAACACAAAAAGAGGCCCTTTTATGTGTAAGAGAATATTATCACCATAGCAACTGTTGCATATTCTACTATGATTTACTGTTTTAATAGGGCTACCAAACTTGTTATATTATGGTATATTGTAAATGAACGAATATAATTTTTGTAATAGTTGAAATACCCTGGCAATCGTTAAAATGAAATATTATTTAAGACTATAAAATTCACTAGTTTCGGTGGTAATATATGAAATTATAGAGTTCCAGTAGTTCCAGAAGTTTCAGTAGGATACATTTTTAATATATATTTCAATGACTATCGTTGTTAATGCAAACTATTATTATGGTATTTTTTTAAATAATTTTCTATTTACATAACACAGTTAAGTCGTAGATTGTTAAAAATGTTTTCTTTATTTCATTACTAGCTGTATGTCCGCGGCTGCTACCGTGTTTCATATATTCCTTACTGCATTTTTTCAACACGGTACCCTAATTATTTTTTTTTTTTTGCTACTAACATTAAGCTGTGCATTGAATCAGATTTTATTCACAACTAGCTGTGTGCCCGCGGTTGCTCCCGCGTTTCTTATGTTTCACTGCGTTTCAAGTTTTTTATATGGAACCCTAATTATTTTCCTAAATATCCTATAGTCTTAAGATAAAGTAAATATATTTCTCATAAATTAAAGCACTTGCCCGTAAAACTGTGCATTGAATCGGATTTTATTCAATTTTGTATGAGTATCAATTTTTTTACGCGGAACCCTAATTATTTTCGAAAATTAAAGTAGCCTAAGTTACGCGGAGTAACTTCAGCTATCTACTGAAAAAAGGTACCGTCATAATCAGTACAGCCGTTCTGAAGATTACCCGGAACAAACAGACAGGTAGACAAAAATTTTAAAAATTGTATTTTTGGTATTGGTGTCGTATATAGATTCATATGTGTTTAGTAAAAAAAATTCTTTAACATTACAAACATACAGTTCAATGTTATTTCTTAGTATAGATTTTAATATGTTAATTCAATATCTTTAGTGCTAACTTCTCGCGATTTCAGACAATTAAAAAAAAAAATAGTAATCTACATATGGAGTTTCAAAGAATTGCAACAATATACATTTTGGCATATAGGTAACAATGTAATTTCTCTTAAGATAATCGGTTTTCGTATACAAAAACGCGCCACCTTTTGAAGGATTTAAATTCTCTGCTAAATATTTTATAATACACAGATGTAATCAACGGCCATTATTTCGAAAATATCCATCTTGAAAATGAGGATATAATAATAAACAACCCTAGAAATCAAGATAAGGACGGTTAGTGAAATACCTTACTTAGGTGGAATGTAGTGGAATTGGGCGGGTGTAACAGGATGTTTAGCACGCCATTGTTACGTCCTAGGTGATTTATATCTCTCCCTGACTATCCAGACTTCCAGGCGGTAATACGTCGGTCGGCACGTAGGTAGATCATAATATAGCCTTTGCTAAAAATATATACTTTTAACATAAAAAACCTATATAATACGGAGGTAAGGCAAGTAATTTCCTTGAAAATTATTGTCACCATCGATTTAATTCACGTATGTAACCCTGATCTTTTCTCTTGCTCTAATTTGGAAATTGCATCCAAATTAGTTTAGTAGCTTTTTTAGTGACGCTAGTTAGACTATTAATTTACAATTGTATTAATAGATGTACGCGTAATTCTGTTCATATGAAATGTATATAGAAAAGTGTTTAAAAAAAAGTGTGTGAGTACTTATGTATTGACGTAAGAAGTTATACGTTATATATATTTTGACACGTATCATTCGAAATTCTATTATGCCGATCTTTTTCAGCCAAACACGAACATCTTTATAAAAAACTTAAAACTTAAAATCCCATTATGTTAGTACGTATATACGATGAGAGAAATGGAACTTAGTAAATATGGTTACTATTTATAACATACACACGCACACACATACGCATATATACACACTCATAAATACACACACCCACACATAACATACAATTAAATTTTAATATAAAGACATTATACTGCATAACAAAATTTAATTATAATTACTTTGTAATTGGTACTACTTAAATGTTAAAATAATAAACTGTAAATGTAAGTAATATACAATAAAGAAAATAAAATAAAATAAATACTTCTTTGACGTAATAATAAAAAAACCTAAAACGTTGACAGCTAACTGCAGGCTGTTGGTTTTTTGAGACGGTGCGCGCGCGCTTCGTATGTTGACTAGCTAACTTCAGGGTGTCGTTTTTTTTTTTTTCGTGACGGTTGCGCGTAAAACGTAAAATTTTACTCTCATCATTTTTCCCTGATGCGCCAATAGAAGTATAACTTCAATAAATCGTTTTGAAGTTAAACATAGATGAGTCAGCATCTGTATACATTGTATTCTGTGAAGTATCTTACCACCATTATCGAAATTTCCATTGTCAATACGATTAAAAATGCATCCTACGCATAAACCACCAAGTATGAATTACCATTATACTAAATTTCACAGAAATTTAATCCAGTAGTTTTTACATTATTGTCGTGTATATTATACAAAAACGACACATTTTTTTTTAAACCATCGAAATTTTGTAATCTTCCATCTTTAAGCCGCTTCCTAGTATTTTTTGTTATGTCTTTTCAATATAGTTTTCGCAGTTTTACTGTTTAGTTATAAATAACACATATAATTTTATCAAAGTCTTTTTTATTTATATAAATTAAAATCCTAAATAAACTTTTCACAGACATTCTTAAGAATTACAAAAACTTGTCTATTTATTAATGTAAAACCCAGTGTAGCATCAAAGCTATCTATTGAATTCGCAATGTGTGGGGTGTTGTCGCAACTGTATATATATATTTGTCGTCTTTACATTTTACAGCCTGTTGTCGAGACAACTTGTTCTGAAGTGTTTATAACACGATCTACAGAGTAAAATGTATAAATTGGAATGTTTAATGCTATTTAAGTGTACCCTACTATTGGTTGCTTTACCTATTTCAAAGGTAAATTTATTAGACTCTGCAAACGGTAAATCTGCGATTAACGCATTTAATGTTCTTCAATTATTATATGTAATAGTCTCACTAGGTAACGTACTTTATGGTATATAATATGCGTATTTGTAAGATGGGAATCATTATCATCATTCCAACCATTCCATTTCAACCCTCTGGAGTGTATAAACCTTCACTCTTTAACGCCATTCGTCTCAATTTCGTGCCAGCCTTGTCCAGACCCTGCCGGCAAGATTTGTGATGTCGTCTGCCCATCACGCCCCCAAGTCTTCCTATTCGCCGTTTACCCTTTCTCGGACACGACTTCGTCAGAGATCAACTCCAACTGACATCACTGCATCTGGCGAAGTTTCCTGCTCACCGCTATTTGAGTTGAGTGATGTATACACCAATATCTTTTAAAATTGTTTTTCTCCGGATATCGGTGTTCAAATTCTGTCCTTCAGCGTGATGCCTAACATGGCGCGCACCATGGTTCGTTGTGCAACTCTTACTTTATGCATAGTTTCCTTAGTGCACCATCCATGTTTCTGCACCGTATGACATTACAGCCAAGAAACAATGATTAAAAAGACGGGTATTCAGACATTGTGGCATCGTGTTTGCTTTCGGCGAAATAGGTAGGTTTATTTTATAAAATATTGTACTTTATAATTTTGAATATTTCAATAGAGTAAATTTATAATAAGTTCAAATTTTAATGTGTTATTGTAAACACAAATGGATACGATAAAATAGCTTCACACAATATAAAAAATACAATATTTTCATTCAAGACACACTCAGGTTTCCGGCAACGGCATAAGATATGAGAACGTGCTTCGATCCCCCACTTGTGATGCCCTTGTAGATACTGCCAACGTGATACAATAACACTGCACGCATTAGCATCATACGCAAGAGAAATTTCGCAGAATCAACGTCTCAGCTAGCAACTCTAGCCGAGGTCCGTAAAATCTTGGTATCCTTGCGGTAGCTACTAACTTTTGGCCAAGTGCCTCGAGTACTCGCCCCAAAAGTTTTGTTGAGCTGTCAAGATCTTTTCCAGGCCACGTAATCACTGGCAAGTTTGTAATAAATACAACAAAACAGATTTATAACTAATCATAAATAATATGTAATTTGCATGGCATTAGTTCGATTATAATCGCATTCAGTATTGCGCATTCATTCATGAGCTCATTGAATACAATGCAAAGTCCGGAGGCGACGCGACGTATATATAAGTACGTACATATAAAAACAAACCGGTGCCTACACAATCGGTCATTCTTCTCATAAATATTAGCTATTTGTATAACTGTAGTTTCTGGTACAAATATTTGCACAATTAATCACTTCTTAGTTTTAAAATCGTATAATAGAAAATATTTACACGAACACAATGAGTCTGAGTTTTTAAAGAACGGTACATTTTCTAGAGCGCGCTTTGTTATTTACTTCAGAGCACGTATGCGACATCCGCACTTGAGAACCAATGTCATTTTAAAGTGATTGTCTTTGGTAGTCAAAATATCCTTAAATATTTTCCTTTTCATGGCTACGCGTTAATTAACTTATAAAAATAAGAAAGATTTAATTGATTTACCGATTTAGGATCAACTGATTGCCAATAAAATTATCATACAGAATACAAAATCAAGATCAAAAAATGTTTATCCAATTTGGGCCATGTGATAGCGCTTATGAACGTCAAAAAACTACCACCGGTTTGGAAAACAGCGCCCACTCTAGAAAGGTCAGCAAGAAAAACTCAATCTGTTTTTTTTATTCAATATTTTTATGTAAAAATTATAAAGTTCATAGTTACAGACAATTTTAGCGAAAGCACAGAGAGGGGTGTCATTTCCAGATGTCACTACCGTTTGTGTAATGATCCACCTTATAATAACTTTTCGACATTAAAACCTGCTTTACATAGTGCTTAAACTTATTGTCAGATAAATCGGTAATATGCTTAGAAACCTGACACTATTATCCAAAAAGTTTTTATTAAACTTACTCAGCCTAAAGCATGTGATGGGTAATTTGTAATAATTTCTGTTATCATTAATTATATCGGCCGTTTGCTATTACAAACTTGTTTACATTTTTGCGAACATTAAATTATCAAGGATGTCTTGAGAGATTAAGGTACTATATTTCTTAAATTTATTTTTTCCGCGAGGTCTCATTCTGTAAATGCACTTTTTTACATTATAAATATGGTTATATCTCAGCTGATGTCCTTCATAGCAATAAAAATATTTAGAATGTAAAATATTTTAAACACAATAGTATGCCGAGCTCATGTAATAACAGTACAAACAAAAAAAAGACAGTTTAAGTAGACAAAAATTGGTAAAGTTTTCAATTTTGAACGCAACAAAAACACTAGCAAAATATTAACTGTTGTCAGGCAAAAACCATTTAAAACTATAAATCACGAATTGCATTATGGTCTGAATGACTTCAACCGGATAATTTTCCAATCTGTTATTCACAAAACGTTACTAAAGACTAGACGAAACAGACTGACTGTCCGCTGTTTTCAATGTCAATGACCTATGCCACAACTGAATTTAATTAGTAACACTTTTGCATAATTTAACGTGTAAATGTCAGTTATCTGTAATCATGCGATATGACATCACTTTCAAATAAATCTAATTACCTACATAAAATTCTCATGTGTATTTTTGTATGCATTGTTTTAATTTTAGAATAATAAATTTGTTATATAATGTCTATGCTTATAATTAAAATTGAAGTGTCTATTATTAATGTATTTTTTTTACTGAATAGATATGAATGTATACATAAATGTATACAAAAATACAATTTCAAAATATATGTCTGTCTATCTGTCTACTTGTTCCGGATAATCTACAGGGTTGGACCGATTTGAACGATACTTTTTTGTTAAATAGCTGAAGTTACTCAGCATAACTTAGGCTACTTTATTTTTTCGTAAATAATTAGGGTTCCGCTTAAAAAAAATAAAACTTATAAAAAATTAAATAAAAAATCCGATTCAAAGCACAGTTTTAGGGGCAATTGTTATAATTTATAACAAATATTTTTACTTTATCTTAGTACTACAATTTTTAAGAAAAATAAGTAGGCTTCCGTATAAAAAAATTAAAACGTAGTAAAGAATATATGAAACCCGAGCGCGGCCGCGGGCAGACATCTAATATACTATACATATAACCTATTTGTAATACTAGATTGAAACTTCTTTGTTTGAATAATATAAATAGTAAATAATACAATATTTTTAAGTTTTAAAATGTATAATTCAAAAGTAAAAAAAAAAAACTTGTAAATCTTTGTCATATGTCTTGAAGAAAGAAAATATTGATGAACCCTTTTATACGCTTAATGATTTACTTATGGTTGGCAAGGCGAAACTGACGCATCTTATTATTATTTTATTCTCAGAGACTTATTAGAATTATTTGAAAATTAAGCGACGGATGCATATGGTATCCAGTATTTTTACAGCTAAGTGCCTTAAGCGCTTACTCCAAAGTTCTGTAAAGCTTTCAAGACCCTTACAATCTTCAGCGTTAGGCAGTTCGAAAACAGAAATCCAGTACTTAGTTCGTATTTAAAAATTATATGAAATGATCTATTCTAATGTTGACTTTTAAAGATTTAACCATTCATTTCTCTAGTCATATATATCGATAAAATTACTTACGTTTCTTAACTCGGGTAATTTATCTTGATATCTGCAACAGAAAACGGTAGTTTTATAAAGATTTTCGAATCAACGTCCTTCGATGCGGTGCCCAACCACACCATTAAGCGTTCATCGTTTTGAACGTTTAAAAGTATTTTCTCTTGAATTTATACAGATATCTATACGAATAATTTAAAGATAATTTGGCTATCATATTTTTTTATATTTTTGGTTCCTACTGAATATTGAACTGATATTCAAATATACATAAATATAAATATAGGGACAGACTGATTCATACAGAGAAACAAATTTTAGAGTCATAATTTGTACTAACTCAGCAGAACTATTATTAACTAAAGCGAAATTTGAAACCAGCAATGATCCGTCTGTAAATAATACTCTGCTACTATTATTGGAACATTTAAAATCTAAAGTTTGGACTCAACTGTAAATGATATTCTAATGTATGTAAGCCAAATGTTACAACCAACGAAATTCTCGACAAACTGTGGTGAGATCGCGTAACGAAGTGCTGAGTTTAAATTCCCTACACGACGTCCTTGTCTTAGCTAAATGACGTCACACAGTATATGAACGACTTCACTGACTTCCGTGGCTTTGTCATAAAGGTGTTCCTATAGTAAACCAACACGTATCCAGATAAGCTCAGGACGTGTTCCGACCACCAACTGGGAAGACTACCCGCCGCCAGTCTCGGGTCTAGATAGAGGCAAACTGGCATTTTTGGGGGGCGCCTAAATCATAATACTATATGTTTAAAAAAAAAAATCCTTCACAAAGCTCCTAGCATGGCTCCTAGTTGCATATTTAGATGTACATACATATACTGAATGTAGATCTACTCTATTTTTTTGTCCACGAGTATTTAATTTCATGTTATACAAATAAAAATGTTATTTGATAAGTGATAATAAACACACAAATTAATTAAAAGTTCTTATTACTTTATTCAAGAAAAATGCCAACTATTCATGATTTTTTTACAGAAATTTATCTCAACGTCAGAGAGATTGGCGCTATCAATTTTTTGCCCTGGTTCGAAAAAATCATAAATCCTCGTTACGTTACATCACATGCTCCTGCACACTACATGCAGGTACATGGGCTCTATAAGGCACGTTTTCTTTAACGACCATAGGTTTAACTCATCCAAATTCCTTGGAATTTCTGTTATTTCTCCGGCAATTCTGTGATCCTAGTCGAGGTCCGTCCCACTTTTGAGCCCTTGCGCAAGGTCGCTTCAAAAGTTCAGTGAAGCTGCTAAAACCCTTCTAGTCAACAGGATTTAGTTAATTCAATAATAAAATACAAGCAAGTCTAACGCGCTTAAACTACACTAGTAAAATGAAAAGATATAAACTAAAATACAGTAAATTAGATAATTACACACCTACTTTTTTTAAACGTTTTGGAAACGCTTGTATTACACGGTCAATTTAATATTAAGGACAAGCGAACTGAGGAATCAGAGCAATTCATGTTGTTTTTTTATACTAGGACATTAAAAAATATTAGTGACGTTAGTGTTGCCAGTACGGTATCGATATTTAAAACAACTTATCGCCAACATCGTGGGTATAGTGTTAGTAGTAAATTCTAACGCAAATCAAAATCGGTGATACGCATCCCTAATTAATATTTCTATATTACTAAACATGATCAATTTGCTTATAAAAAAAAATTGTGTGGCTGTTTTTTTTTTTTCAAACTAGCTAACGCTGTTGACCGGAAGGGCCTTTAAAGTTTCACCGTGACATTGGGAGCGAGTGCTGAAGGCACTCAGCCGCAAAAAGGTAACTAGGACAATGGTTACCACAGTGGTACATACCTCGTCTTGACGGTTACTCGAGTGTATGGCTATGGTAGTTCATGCGAATAAACTACAAAACTCGTTTTACATTGTTTCTTTAAAAAAAGGTTTTTCAAGTGATTTTGGCTCAGTAGTTGTGTGGGCAAATTCAACATCGATGGATATAGATTCAAATCCATCTAACCTACTCGATGATGAGCCAGTGATTTTGGTGAAGATATCTTGAAGAAACCACAGGATTATGGTAGGACTTTGTCTAATAACCGTTTGACTGTTAGTCTCGAGTTTTAAAATCTATCGCCAAGCGCGTATAGTTTATTTCGGCAGCGTCACTTAAGAGCCATTACCTCTAAATTTTGCGTGTTCACCATCTTGCACCATATCGTCACTAAACATTAAGCGAGATTGTGGACCACGTGCTGAGCCTAAACAGTATCAAATATAACATTACAATAACAATAATTATTTAAAACAGGAAAATAGAATTAATATTTAAGATCGTTAAAACGAACGATGCGTAATTAAGAAAATACTAAAACCTTAATTTTGACTCAATATTATATTTTAATAAGTACGAAACGAGTATTCTTATTGTTAGCTAATACAATATGAACATATATTTACGACCGTAATTAAATTAAAACTTTAATTAATTAAACTAGAATTAAAGGATATTAGTAATAATAACTGATATTGTAAACAATAAATACAATTTTAATCAACATCCTAAGTCGGGTTATTTATATATAATTTGATGTGCCAGTTCCGTTCGCATACGGGTCGTCCATTATTCACGTGACGTTTTTAGCAACTCTGTGACCTTAGTGATATGCGGTTAGATTTTAAGAATAGATAGAGTAACACATTAAGTAGTTTATGTTGAGGTTATATTCGTATTCAAATCATAAAATAATGAGTTTCATAAAAGAAATTTAAAACAAATTTTATTTATGGCCTTTAAATAAAAAAATGAAGTGGTTCATAAACATTTTTTTATAACACATAGTTTATCTGCGTAATTTCACTATGATTTAACGAGTCGTATTTTACACGTACAAGGACAATTTAATTGGCACCTTGCATTGTTTCGCTTCTACAGAGGGTCGGTTAGATAGGGCTTCCGTTATTATAAGGGCGGTAGTATATGCGGCCGCGCGAAATATTTATAACAAGCAAATATTTTTAAGTATTTTTTTTTATTTGTACTATTTTACTATCTCAAATATATAAATAAGTTATTAATAATAAAAAGTTATTATTGTTAATTTTCAATTATGATAGATTGGGAGTCAGTTTTCAGTAACGTATTTAATCTAGAGTAATTTGCTGTTTAATTTGACAATAATATTGCTTATTTAGCATTCTTCATCCATACATTTAACCGAAAGACGCCCACTATATTCTAATGGATAATCATTTTCTACACATATTAACACCTTACTAGTTTACAAATGATTTATTTATATGCTACAAGTCAATCCAACAACAGTAGATCCAATTTTTTCTCGAACTGACTTAACGCTGTTCACCTAAGAGTCATTGATAGCTTAATCAGACTTTAGGGCAAATGCTAAAATGGTAACTTTTTTGGAATTAACGAAAGACCTTTATAGCTTCAAACTTTAGTGCGAACACTTAGGGCGCTCACGTCAAAAAATCTAAGGATATATAAATAGTTAGTTTAGATAAAATCTAGTTTGAGCTGCTGCCTATTTACAAAATTCTACGGAATTTGCCAAAGATAAGACGAAAAAAAATAGCGACGTGCAGACTGATAATACGAAAGCAATGATAATACGTTTTTCTTAAATGTCAAGACAATAAGAAACTAGTTGAAACTACTACTTCTATCAACAACAAAGTAGATCGATTAGCATACGTTTAAAATAACAAGAAGATTATACTGTCTATTAACACGACATACATGATTAGAAATAAAACCAGCTATTGGATATTAATATTAAATAATAATTTTATCCATGCAACAAACCACATGTAACCATCCCTTTATAAACTTGATTTATTAACTGGTATTACAACGAGATCCGATATTACTTATAAAAGTACAGTAATTTATCTCAATGGCTCAATTCGAAATGCCCTTCTTGTCATAACAAGATGCATATTAATAACTACTTTCACAGCATCAATGATGGGACGAACACGAAAATTTATTTGACGATTAAAAACCGTAACTTATCTTAATTACACATAATATAACCATATTAAAGTATAATTTACGATCTATATTAATATATTAACAGGTGAAGTAAAAACTTTGTACTGATTTGAAAGAAAGTTACGTAGATAAAAAGACAGAAAAATAAAAATTTTATGCGATTGAAAACCGATTGTTAATATAAATTAGCTGCACCAGTAGAACCGCCCGCATTATAAATTATTTTAGGTTTAGGTAAAGCAAAACAAAAGAAAGTGCTATTTGCTGTGTTTTCAAGCTCGGCAAAAAAAAACACTTCATCGATGTTAATAAAGTATAGAAGACGACAACTAAAATGAGACTGTCGACAGTCACCATCGTAATACCGGCCTTCACCTTGATAGATCATGCCGTGATCGGCTATAGCCTCTTATAAGTAGATATGGATATAAACTCGCTGATCCCTCAATGCAATGCTTCTTAACGTGTTACTATGAATGGTTTTTCACAATTAAATAGTGGTCGTACCCCAGTACGGCACTATAGCCGTACCACTCGGTGACCATATATTTTCTAACCCACACACACTCCGGATCCTCCTCAAGCAGTGACACAAGACTCCGATCCCCATCTGGGGAAGCTCTTGTAGCCGCTGTGAGCGTCATACAGTAACACTGCATTGCACTAGTATCGCACGCATCATACTGCACACACACACTTGCGCAGTACACGCAAGGTGTATAGATTCAGTAATGGACCTTTTTTACTCTACAGGTTTACTAACCGTTCAGTTACCTAGGGTAAATTCCGTCGAATTTTTATCATAGGTAGCTCAAGCCGAGGTTCGTTTCATTTTGTTACTCTTGCGCTGGCTACCATTTTTAGGCTGAGTATATTAAGCGCTTGCCTCAAAGTATGGTGAGGCTGTCAAGGCCCTTCTGGTCAACAACGTTTCTTCAGTTAAAAAAAAAATAAAACATTTTTATATTATATAGGCTTTGACCTCAATCTCACCTGATGTTAAATTACGGTCCAGGATGGTAAAAATTAAGCCTAGAAGCACAGGCTTTCAAGTGATGGTGTCGGAACACAACTATTGGTATTTAGCGAGAGGTATTCAAACTTGAAGGTGGTAGCTACCCAGCGGGCATTAATAGACAATACCCTACCAACATGTTATGGTTTCCTTATGATCACCTTTACCGAAAACTCAGGCTTTTCAATATTTGAATAGGTGAATTCGAACCTGCGTCCATTGATGTTGAATCCGACTACACTGCCAACTACATTGCCATCGCTTCAGAGGCTTTCCAATTACAACGAAATTCACCAATGAATAGAACACGAAACAACTATTTAAAGGAAATATAAAAAGCCGTGTGGTGCCGGCTAAGAATGGTACCGTGGATGTCGTTAAAGGTGACTAAGGGGTAAACTAAGGGATGGGCAGTAGTGTTCTCTGAGCATCACAAATATCTATTGCGATCGCATACCTTCCTACTAAGGGTGGCGATTATGGCAATTCTACCCTTTTTGGGGGAGACCTATCTTCAGCAGTGGACGTCTTTTGGTTGAATCAATGAATCATTATGAGTCCTCTATATGCAATAGTTCTCTTTATAGTCTTTATTATTCCAGTAACATCGCATATTTCGTACAGATAAACAATTCGCGAGAGTTTAAAATTTTTTGAAAGGTAAACGTATACGGGTAACGTAAACAAACTCTGCAGGAAATCCGTGAGGGCAATTAGTAAGATCCATTAATCATGATACGTATTTGGTACGTTACGGATGTCGGCTGTTAACTTCTCGCTTACTTTCCATGTTACTCTCGTTTTTTTTTTTTTAACCGACTTCTAAAAGGAGGAGGTTATCAATTCGTCTGTATGATTTGTTTTCTGTTTGTTTGTTACGCGATTTCTCCGTTAATTGTGAACCGATTTGCAATATTTTTTTTAATCGAAGGAGTACACTTCCGACGTTTTCCCATTTCCTTCAGATCATGATCTAATCAGTGGAACTCAGAGAAATTGAGAAAAACCCTCGAATATTATAGACACTTACACGTGTTTCATATATTCGTTTCCAAGGCTATAGGCGTCACGGCTATACCTAAAAGTACTTAAACTGAAAGGTAGAAAAGAAACTTTTTTAATTATAAACTAAACCGACTTTAATAGAATAAACTATAAAAATGCACCAAAACGTCAATAATCTGCTTCTTTAATTTTGGATTCGGTGTTAGCTAGATTTAACCAATGTACAAAAATTTATAATTTCCATAAACTTTATCATTATTACATA
This sequence comes from Samia ricini, assembly GCA_014132275.2. Classification (NCBI taxonomy): domain Eukaryota; kingdom Metazoa; phylum Arthropoda; class Insecta; order Lepidoptera; family Saturniidae; genus Samia; species Samia ricini. The sequence goes on from AP028161.1 coordinate 23,656,986, forward strand.
TAAAACAAATAAAGGACTAGGGTTATTTTAAAAAACAATAAATCTAAATTGAATACAATTAGTGACGTAAATTTACACTACTTTGTTATCCATAAGTTGGCACCAATTTCAAAATTAACGAAGCAGATTAATATAGTAATTATTTATTGACGTTTTAGTGCATTTTTATAGTTTTTTTCTATTGAAATCGGTTTTGTTTTTAATTTCTAAAGTTTTTAAATATTCATATTACTATCACATTTGGGGCCTTCTAACTATTACGTGAGCAGATTTTTAGTCATTTTTGTATACGGATCCCTCGAGCTAGGAAAAAATAGCAAAGCTCATACCCCTCTTCTTCGTATGGTTACGTTTTTTTTACAAAACGAACTGGATTTATTTTCAGTTGTTACTTGTATTTTTTGGGACTATATTATATAGACTTTCAGACTGAACATCAATCCGGTATTCTTTGATTTACCTATTTCACAGAGAAGCAAGAAAAGCTCAATTTCCTTTCTAATGCGGCCCCTTTAGTAACGAACTTCATCTGTAGCTGAAGGGATTGTGTGCTAAGTATAAAAGTTTAAAAGTATTACTGACGTATTCCAATTCCAATCAGGACTCCTCGACCCCTATATTATCAAAAATAACCGTAGACACCTCGCCCTTACGATATAAAAATCCTTTTTGAGCTTGATTGAATTTTTATAACAAAACAAATGATTATCGAATAAAATATCCTTATAAATATAAGTTCGTAAGTATAAGTAAAGTAACAGAATCGTACTTATAGATTGAAACCAATGGTTCCCAACCTTTGCTTAACGAGGGTGCATTCTGATTTCTTTAGTATTTAATAGTAAAGACTAAGACGAATAAGAATAATAATCTGAGTCAATATCATAAATATTATTATTTTTTTTTTAAACTAAATTTGATTAACATTATTATTTCAGTAGAGAAAATTTTAAATATAAAGTTATTTTTTTAATTAATATGATTTTTGAGCTTGAATCATTTTTACAAGTACGATAATTCTGGAACTCATATTATTGCTCAAAGCTGCTCTGGGCTATGGACATATTTTGGATCCAGCGGAACGCAGGTTGGAGACTACCTATTTAAGAGGATATCCTAGTGGCATTTATTCCATACAAATATAGTCTCCCGTTCCCTCCCTGGCAAATATTAGCATTGTGGCAAATATTTTTATACCAAATAGTATATATCCACCACTGCCATGCTCGTACGTTTTGATTTTTTCCATATATTAGTTATTGTAGAAACTAGAAGCCTTGGAAAATAAAAATAATAACTCGATATTTACCATCATTATCAGACGTTCGTCAAACAAATTCAATGGATAAAATTAAAAAAAGCAAAATGCACGGGCATGGCCAAAGTCTTTATTATTTTAAAACTAAAAGAAAATTCAAATTCGGTTCAGTTTTGGAGGAGGAAACAGGGTACTACGAAGTGATATTTTCATCTGTTTTGTATGGGTAAAATCAGCCCGCTCTGCAGTTGTCCCTTTCGTGTTTTATAATTATTTTTTTGGGACTCAACGCGATAGCTATAGATTTCTGAAATAACTACTTTTCCGGCCGCATATCCTCTAAAAAATATACGTGTGCGGTCAATAGCCGCAATTCGGCTCGAACAATTATTGGAAATTTAAGGAAAAATACTGTTTCCAATTTTTGATATTGTTGCAAAATTGCTAGATCTTGTCAATAGCTGCTAAATATAAAAAAAATAAAAATCAAGCAGATAATAAAAGTGTATTGAACTGTTTTATCTTTGCTTATTTCTATATACATTTTAAAGTAATAAAGAGGATCGATTCATTTGAAATTACATCACAGAGTAAATTAAAATTTAAAATCTTTTTCGCTTCAATAAAAGTTTCAAGGTCATTTTTTGTTCCATTTAAAAGAAAACTTCTATTGATTTTTTTCCTTTCGTTCTTATTACTCGGTAATTTTTATTTCCTTTTTCCGAATGAATTCTTCCGTGAATATTAAATATAAATACCCGTTTGAAACCAACATATATACACACTTTTACTGGGGTATCGTGATCAATCGTACTTTATTATTACTCGTACGGTTATTACTAACGAGCAATTTGTATTCAATTAATGCACGTGTAATAAATATTAGACGTGCTTAACAGAACCGTTCCGGGGTCGGTTAAGCTTTTTGTTGATTTAGAGCTGTGGCTCTCAACCTTTTCTTGATTTTGACTTCTTTGTTGATACCTGAGACAAGGTTGGTTATTAATCGAAATGCGTTATAATAAAAAACCATGAGTACATTTTACATGTGTCAGAATTCAAACTTCTCTGGTAATCTTTGGTTTAATTCTGTAACACAAATTATTAGTAAGGAATAACTATGTAATAAACAAGAAAGAGATAAAAGATATGCATATCCAGTTTTTAAAATACAGTCACGTGTGCGCTTCCTCAAGAACGAATATCGTTCTAGAGGAGAAAAATAATAAATCTATAGTTAAAAAGTGCAGCGATCTTATTATTTTTGTCCCTTTCTCATGTTTACTTCTATTCGTTTTAGTAGGAAAATTCTTGACGCTAATATTATTATTATTTTGGCGCTCATATTACAACATATCGTCAGACGTAACCTTGAAATTTTACACAAATTAACCCCACAATTTTCACTTCAATAACAAACATTGACACAATCGGTCGGTTAACAAACAATCGGCCGTACATTAGCATAAATTGAATAGTTTGAATATCGATCGTAAAATCTAAACAAATTAAGCAATTGCTTAATTTAACTATAAACTAAGAGCTTTGTGTTTCTAAAGAAAAAACTCCTCGCTCCTCAAAAATTATCGTAAACCTAGAACTGCATGAATCATTAAGGGATGATTTAAAAAATATTTGATGGTTATTAAAGCTTTATTTGGGGATAAAATTTACTACAAAAATGAAAAAAAAACTCTTTCAAGTCCCGAAAAAAAAAAAAAGAATTCTTATATGATATTGAATTATAGTCTCAGAAAAAGGTTAGGTTTGACTTGAGTGCATGCCACTTTTTTGAGAAATGAATTCACAGCCATTGTTTTAGACTTCACACCTGCGCTTTTAAAAGTGAGGTTAAAACCAAATTGACGTTAGAGCTAATATGACCAAGCTAACATAAAGAGTGTAAAAAGTGTGTTAAAACGTCAAAAAGACTGGCACAGAAAAGTCCGTGCAGTTAAAAACACATTACACGCGTATACATTATCGAAAACACAAATGAATTGACGTTTCCGGTAACTCTCGACTGAACTTATTATAACATTACACTTTGCGGCGAGTGAAAGTTATTTTCATGTCACGAATAGCGTCCAGAGCTGTCATTTGACGTCACAAACGTTAATATAGTCGCTTAATTGTCGTCTAAATAAGAGTCTGTGTATTAAAAGGTGACTATACAAGATAATAAGCCGGCGATATGATCGAAAATGAAAATCTATGAGTGATATTGATGAGATGGTAGATAGTGCGGTAAGATTCTACGTCGTGTAGATTAGGATCTACCAGCCCTATTGTATAATAAGCCTGGGCTTTCGGTGGAGGAAGTCTTGCGATAAGATCATAATATGCACATAGTAATAAAAAACCCGCTTGGCTAATAACACCCTCGAGTTTGCAAATTGAAAAAAAAAAAATTTACCTACATTTCAAATTTACAAAGTGTATTAATTATATATATCAAACTAGAAAATGAACATTTATCCTAACAATAATTACATATTTCTTATATACATATTCTTACAAATATAAATATAATTTACCACTTTATAATCGATAAACATGAAGAAATCGTACTTTGCTCATAACATTATTTTACTCTGAAATATCAAGGATCTAACTAAACTAATTGAAAACTGTAAAAAGATCACGTTTTTTCTCAGTCGATAATAAAAACATAATAGTTCTTAAAGGGTAAAAGGCAATATTTATAACATACAGAAGATGGAAGCAGTATTAAAGTTTGAATACTATTAAATTATTACTTTGATAAATTACTGCTCTTGTGCTTAGAAAATGTAACAAATTTGAAATGTTGACAAACATTTAATAGCATTTTTTACCCTTTGTAATCATCATCTATACTAATAAATAAAATTGAAGTGTACGTTTGTGATGTCAAACTATTTTTAGTAGTATTTTTACATATGAACGTAAATACGAAAACTGTACCAAAAAAAATTTTTTTTTTCAAATTTTTGTATGTCTTACTTTTAGTCTGTCCGTCTGTCTGTTTATCCTTGGTAATCTCCGGAATGGCCGAATTTTTTTACGCGGAGCCCTAATTATTTTACAAAAATAAAAGTTACCTAAGTTACGCGGAATAACTTCAGCTATCTACCATAAGAAGTCCCGTCCAAATCGGTCCAGCCGTTTCGGTGATTAGTCGGAACATACAGACAGACAACAATTTTGAAAATTATATTTTTGGTAAAGGTATCGTATATACATTCATATATATTTAGTAAAAAATATTTAATTTGGACATTACAAACAGACACTTCCATTTTTATTTTTTAGTATAGATTAAAATTTATAATGTTGAAAATACCCATCGTTATCCTTTCATTTATAGCAGTTTAACATTTTTTTTATATTTAACAGTTTATTCGGTTTTTATGTTATTAGTAAGTGAAAGTCGAAGAAATTAAATTTGAATTAGTTCAATTATTTTTGTTTTCATTATAGACCTAAATATTTGTTATGAAGTTTTCTGAAAAGTATGGTTGCTTTAAAAAAGAGTTTATTCAACAAATAAAAATTGTCAGAAATTTGGTTTTTAGTTGATGTGTAATGATTTCGGTTTTTACTTTGATGATGGTCACATAAATTTATTAATTACGAAATATGTAACTTTACGTACGTAACGTAGTATGTCAATTTTCAGGACATCCACTAAAATTGAAATAAGACACGACATATTTTAAAACAAAACTTTTTATAATACAAATCTATACTAATAAATAAAATTGAAGTGTCTGTTTGTAATGTGAAAATTATTTGTTTTATTAATTACGTATGAATGTATACACGGATAACCTATACCAAAAATGCAATTGTAAAATTTTTTGTCTGTTTGTTCCGGGTAATCTCCGGAATGGCTGGACGGATTTTGACGGTAGTTTTTGGTGGATAGCTGAAATTACTCCGGGTAACTTAGGTTACTTTTAATTTTCGAAAATAATAAGGGTTTCACGCAAAAAAAAAAACTCATAAAAAAATTAATAAAATACGATTCAATGCACAGTTTTACAAGCAAGTGCTTGAATTTATGAGAAATATATTTATTTTACCTTAGTACTAAATTTTTTTTAGAAAAATAATTAGGGTTCCGAAAAAAATTAAAAAACACAGTGAAGAACATATAAAACGTGGGCGCATCCGCGAGTGCACATATAGTCGTTTAATTAAAAGTATACAATTGTTTAATACTGCAACAACAACAATAAAAAATGTTTATTATTATGTACTATGCAAATCGATTGCGATCCTAAATTCAACTAACAAGTGTGGTCCGCTTTCTGGTCGGTGCATATCTAAATCTAAACTAATAAATAAAATTAAAATGTCTGTCAAAATAACAACTTTTTATTAAATACATATGGAATGTATATATGATGGTATAGCCAAAAACACATTTTTGAACATTTTCATCTGTCTGTCTGGCTGTTTATTCCGGGTAATCTCCGAATGGGCTGGACCATTATTGACGGGACTTTTTCTAGCAGATAACTGAAGTTAATTATCTTCGCTTTCTGTTAGTACCGCAAAAAAATTAGGAGAAGTAGGGTTTCGTTAAAACGAAGAAATAAGATTCAATGGGCCCAGTACCATCAATACAATATTTTCCAATGATTATTTAAACACAGTGAAGAATTTAAACACGGACGGAACCGTATGCACACAGCTAGTGTTCAATAAAAAACGAAATATCTACGCTATTAAAATACGCAGTAGCTAGTATTTGATCTCTTAATTTACCATCTAAAATATAGAGTACATAAAACGTGCATACGATTATGACTATTAAAAACTTGCAGTTAAAGTGTAAAATCATTTGTTAAACATTATACATTTACAAATATACAAATATAAATTTGTAGTAATTATAGTTAAGCCCATCATCCCGTCATCGCGCCACGGTAGCTGGTTAAGAGTTTAGTTAACATCTAAATTCCTTGTTGATTCATAGATTACTTTTTAATGTCATCATGCACTGCTTACTACGAGCTCCAATTAAAACGTCATTTTTTTATTAAAATGTAATTTATTTTTATATTAAAACTATTCGTGAGCCCGCGTTTTACTGCGTAATATAGTTTTTATTTTTTTTTATAAGCAGCCCTAATTAATTTCTAAATTGTTTTTTTTTGCTACTAACATTAAGCAAAGATATTTCTTACAGATTCAAATAAAACTGCCCGGTAAAACTGTGCATTGAATCGGGTTTTATTTAATTTTTTATGAGTTTTAATTTTGTTACGCGGAACCCTAATTATTTTCAAGAATTAAAAGTAACCTAAGTTATCCGGAGTAACTTCACCTATCTACTAAAAAAAAGTCCCGTCAAAATCGTTCTAGCAGTTCTGGAAATTGCCCGAAACAAACAGACAGACAGACAAAAATTTTAAAAATTGAATTTTGGTATTATTTTTCGAAAAGGGGCTATGCAGGCTTAAACAGTCCTGTATCACTGCGACCTAGTCAGATATAGATATCGTATATATATAAACGTTCGTATGTATTTACTGTTTAAACATTATTCTCGAGATTTTAATTCCTTTATTATGATTTTTACCTGAAGTTTTATGTTTCTTTGAAACTAATTTTAAAGTCCAAGTTAAATTTGTTGAATAGATGAAAATTACCTATCAGTCTTTCGTAACAATATATTACACATTTAATGGCTTCCTTATACTAAAGAGTACTTCAACCAAAAACTACTTTAACAATTAACTGACAATCAATCATGTCTTTTTTTTTAAACCGCAATCATAAAAACTGTTTCTACTTAATAATCGATTGTATTATGTATTTTTTGCAATAATTAGTAGTAGTAATGGAATGAGTATTGTGTTCATTAATGAAGTGAAAACATCTTTTAATAGCGGTGTTGAGTGATTCTCGGTAGGGGAAAAACGCGCTACCAATTCTATGATGTCAGCCGTTAACATGCTAGTATGTCAAGTATAAGATGTTCTGATTATGAAAAAATTTTGGAAGCGATGATGGCGCAGTGGGTTGTGCAAGCGGATTTCGCGTTAGTGGACCCCAGGGTTCGAGCCCACCTTTCCAACTCTGCTTGAGCTTTTGGTGGAGGAAAACATCGTGAGGAAAACAAAGCATGATGGTGGGGCATTTCGTAAAAAACCCCTGGGCTACCACCTTCAAGTTTGAAAACCTGTTGCCAAAAACCAATAGGTGTGTTCCGGCAGCATAATTTGAGAACTAGTATATCTAGGCTTAGTGGGTTTATCATCCTGGACCATATCGTCATTTAACGTCAGATGAGATTGTGGTCAAAACAATGAGTCTAAAAACTATATGAATAAATACATGATTATTACTCACCGATAGAAATAAAAACCAGACAAACAATGTCAAATGTTAGGTTATGTTAATTATAATTCAATTAACAAATCAAAGGTTTCAAGTTTTCGCTTCTCTCGTCTTTCCCATGAATGCTTGATTTTTTTAATACATTAATCTACGTGTATATTTTGTCATTTTCTGCGTAGTTATTAACATTTGAGGGACTTGAAAGAAAGAGAAAGAAAGAAAGAAAGTAATTTATTGTTGGATAGCAAATATATACATTACAAATACAAAAACACACATTTTAAATAGTCACGAGTGAATCCAAACAATAGCCCCCTATTCAGCTACTTGTTGTAGCATCACCTTGCGGTAGACACTGCAACGCTGGTTTTCAATAGAGGGCTTTGACATGCACAGACGTTCCGTCGATAGATAGATAGACAAGAAAGAAAAAAAAAAAAAAAATAAAAAACAAACAACAAACAAACATTTATAATTATGTAATGATCCAATCAAGTGTGAGTGTAAAATTCAAGGTTGTAAGAATATCGTGTTATTTAAGTGATAAGCATAGGCAATAATAATAATAATGATGTAATAATGTACGATCAGACGTAGCGACTGTAGGTAGAATAAATAATATAATATTATTCGAAAATGTTAACCGTCAATAAATTTGGTAATTCAGGTGCCTGTAAAGTTTAATTTCCATGTTGTGTCTGGTCTGTAGCTCTACGGTACGAGTTCATATTGAATTTTTTTGAATATTTAATAAATACTGCTTATATTGATATTTAAAACTAAATTTACATTTTTTAGCTCGTAATGGAGGGGGAATATTATTCCAGCAATGAGTGGCGGCATATTTGAAAGATCCCCTAAAAGCCGTAGTCCTATGTCTAGGTATAGATAGTGGAATAGTTATGGAACGGGTGGAATGCATAAGAAGATCTTGCCTCCAAATTAACTTTTCATGGAGATACTGAGGACACTTGGTTTTGATCACACCAAAGAGCAAGGTAGTCAAGTGTAATTCCCTTCGCCCAGCCATTTTAAGTATATTGCCCTCATTTAAAAACGGCGTGACATGACTACGACTGGGTATCTCAAAACAGAATCTAGCACAAGCATTTTGCACCCGCTGAATTAATCGGTAGGTACGCGCAAATAAGCGAGGTCCGTATACCACGTCACAATAGTTAAATCTTGAAAGAACCAAACTGTCAGCAAGTCTTTTTCTTAAAATAATACTGAAGTAATTTCTAAAGCGATAGAGTATTTTTAATCTGTAGAAGCAATTCCGAACGACATTATTAATGTGTTCTTCAAAACGGAGATCTGGGTCGAGGATCAGTCCCAAGTTGCGCACTGACTCTACCCTATCAATATTTTTTTCAATTATCTTAATTTCCGGACTTGCCGACAGGATTTGGTTGATTTGCGTCTTACTCCCCAGGACAATGAATTTCGACTTTAGAGGATTTAGGACTAAAGTATTACGTTCTGACCAAGAAATAGTTTTACCGATATCCTCATTAATTTTATGTACGGATAACGCAAGTTCATCGGACTTAACAGACATATACAGCTGTATATCGTCTGCATACATGTGATACCTACAATGAACCATACATTCCGCAATATCTGCGGTGTAAATGATATATAGCAAGGGACCCAGAATTGATCCCTGAGGGATACCTCTTGTCACAGGTTGTGGATCGGAAGCTAGGAAAGACCCATCTTCTTTCTGTATTTCAACATACTGCGAGCGGTTGGTCAAATAACTATGAAACCAATTGACTGCGGTAACTTCAAACCCGTAGTAACGCAATTTAGTACAGTACAGTAACGGTATATTAATGGTGTCAAAGGCTCGTGAAAAATCAAGTAGGGTAAGAATAGTTCCCTCCCCGCAGTCTCTAGCCTCTAAAATATTGTCAACTACATCTAACAACTTCGGTTTGTTTTTTAATTACGACATCGAAGGTAAATAGAAGCCGTATTGCGTAAGCAAAATTTTGGAGATTTTCAGGAGTAGTAAGCAAAACTCTTTGATTACGTAAGCATTTGCATAATTTTCAAAAATAAACAAAAACTATAACAACCCCCAACCCACCCCCTTGCTCTTTATTAATTCTTACAGAAATAATCCTTTTACTGTGAACTGCTATATGAATAACATTGATAGTGTACCTACATATCAATATGCAATAATTTCATAAATCAGTTGAAAATACAATATCTCTTTTCATTGCGCCTTTCGCTGTAGGCATTATTGGCTTATACGTAAACTACAAACCATAATCTACCATTACGTGCAACTGCTTATTATTAAAACATAGCTATTTACTTCGAATAATGGATACCAATTTGAAAAATCAATACACGGGCAAACATATAAATAAATTACTACGCGTTCTGTCCTATTACTTTGTCGAAGTCGTATGTAAAAATAGATTATATTTTTCAACCACTTTAAGGTTGGATACAAAATCAATTTGAAGATTGTTATTGTAAAATAAAATTAAAAAAACATTTTTTAAATAAAAACTACTTAATCGTTACGTTATGTAAAATACAACGACTCTCTGTCTGTTTATGTGTTAAATGACTTAAAAATCGAAAAAAATTTAAACAATTTACCTCTAAATTTTTTATTAATCGTTATTATTATTAATTATCTAAATCATTATCATCATAACTACAAAAAAGTGTATATTCTAATTAATACTTGTTTAAAGTTATATGAATATTATACCCGAGAGGAGTCGCGGCACCGCTAGTCATATTATAAAATGACGATGATAAAAGAGAAGGTGGTATGATAGGAAACATTCATATTTTTAGTAACGAAGACTATTTGCGTTTTTAGAATGTTTCCAAGACAGTTTTTACAAAGCGACATTTATAAAGGAAGGAAGAAGGCAAAAGAGTAGTCAAGCCCTGACGACGTGAATGCTTTAGGAAACTTTAATATGAAAGAAAACATCGTAAGGAAACCATTGTAAGTTTGTAGGTTGGTAGTAATGCCCGCCCGAATTGCTACCACCATCAAGTTAGAAAACCTGTCGCCAATCACTAATAGGTATGTTTTGGTAGAATCACTCCAAACGTAGTGTGTTTCCCACTCTGGACTACACCGTCACTTAACATCACGTGAGATGGTGCTCAAAGCACAGAGCTTATACAGTATAAATAATTCTTGAACGAGTCTTATCAAATTTACATTTATATGCTCTGGTATCAAACTAACCTGATATTACAACATAAATAATCGACAGAAGCGCATATAAAGTTGATCAATCAACTTATTAAACAATTTTAAAATGACTAAGGAATATTAATTCGTTTACTTGCAACGTATGTACTGGATACGATCAAGAAAGACTAACGGTATGTGACTTTAAAATACTTTATAGTTAAAATTTATAATACTTTAACTGTTTTAATAAATTTAGACTCACATCAGCAATTATAATACAAATGAAATGATTATAATTTACCAAGTAAACATACGTACGTATTTTTTTATAATTTTTCACCAGCAAATTATAATAAGAAAACTGAAAATAATATAAAATTTCGAAAGGAAATTGAAATATGTATTTAAAATAAAGATAATTCTACAATAGCTGGGAATTATGTGAAAATTATAATTCAAAATTTTGCATTTATCTTTCCACTATATAAATCAATGTCAACCACAACAATACAGGCATCGTTAATGACTACACCTGTCAATTTTGAATTCGTTTAGAATATAACAAAGGCTGAACGTAACTTACTCAGGTTTAGATTTTCAGCGTCTCTGACCGCTATATCTCGAAAGAAATCAATACAGGCATTACTTAGCTAATCTGAAAATTAACTAAAGTGTTATGATAACGTGTGGGTTCAACAGTTTTTAACGATTGATCACATAGCAAAATTATACGCTTTATGAATTATTCTAAATTCTTCATTATTCACTTTTAATTAATTCGACGACGACAGTAGTCAATGTTCAACCGGCATTAGTGAAATCTATAAAAACCACCATACAATCATGTCTGGACGCGGTTAAGATGTGTATCTTTACACGACACTAAATTGGTGCAAATGAGGATATACAATTTTCTAAGATATGAGGAAATTGGCTAGGTCATGAAATCATTTTAAATATTTTTTTCTATCCCAATTATTTTAATTTTGCATAGGCTTTAGAGAACTATGTACGCATATTTCACAAATACAAATACCTAATTAGTTTAACTTTCCAAGTAATATAAAAACCCATATAAACGAAGGTTTACTGATCCGATCATTAAAGATAAGTAAAGATCCTTAATTACATCCCTAAATGCAATAACATTAACGTCCGCCCTATGTATAATTATCTGTTCAAATGACCGTTTTATAAATGTTTAGAATACGCTATGAAATTGCTACGTGCACTTGATAATATAAAGTTAATAGGGATAGAAACATATGCATACATTTAAACTCTTCGAATAAATGTCATTTTTGTAGACCTTCCAAATAAAGCAAAATTGCAAGTAGGCATGATTATGAAATTCTTTCTCCCAATTAAATTGCCACCAACTAACATTTGGCAGCACGGCTGGATTCACTCATTTCATTCAAAAATCAGCCTGAGCTTTCGGTGAATGAAAACATCGTGAGGAAATTATGGCATGTTAGTAGGGCATTTTCTAATAATGCCTGCAGGAGTAGCTGCCATCCTTAAGTTTGAAAACCTGTCGCCAAATTCCAATAAACATGTTTCGGCAGCATCACTTGAGAACCAGTTCTTCTAGGCTTAGTGTGTTTAACATCCTGGTCCACATCGTCACTTAATATCAGATGAGATCGTGGTCAAAGCACTTAGCCTATATAGTATATAAAAAGTAAAAATATGGTCATAACACTATCACAGCTTTTAATATCAATAATGAAACTAACTAAAACATGCCACTATCATTACATATATTACCATTTCAAGAACAATAAAACTGTCACATCACCATAGTCGAGAGTAGATTCAAATAGAATGAAACATTTGAAGCTGTCAAAAGCCATAGTAGGAAAGGTTATACCTAGATCACTCGTTAAAACACCTCGTATGTATCAATCAGATAGAATTATGGTCTCTAGCCTCAAGGGCTTGTGATACCGCCGATTATTTGTGCATAACTAGACACTGTTACTATTTTATCACTGTAATATATGAAGAATGAAACGCCGTTAGGGATAGAGTATTAGTTATTGTTTTAGAGCAATGATACCTTTTCGAATTTTACTTTTCAAATACTCACATATACAAATCATTTACACGGGATGAACCAAAATCTATTGCGTTCAAAACTGCGTGGATACTGTTTGAAAGTATTATCCTAAGTTTTGTTATAAGTTCTTTATTCAATTACTAAAATAACATTTATTTGCTTTTTAACTATATTTTACAATTCTCTTCATCGTTATTTCAATTTAAAACTTCATTTAATACTTTAATGACGTATAATAAGGAAAAGAAACGTAATTAAAACAATACGTTCCAAATTACAGTGTAAATAACGATTACGAAAAATATTATCCAATTAAATATCTTTATTGCATGCGAAAATTTTTAAACACGAATTCAACGTCTATATGAATTGAATGCAGGGAGAACGGAATCGATAAATAACTACAATTTATCGATACTGAAAAAATATAAATGATGTTACAGCAGATTTACTAAATGATTTAGAAACAGGCCGTGAAAAGTATTTAGACAATAATATAAGAGTTTTAGGATTAACTGCTAATGTGTCTGTTACCTACCAATTGTTAATATGTTTCAAAGTTCAAGGTTCACGCTAGCTTAAATTCAGTCCTAAAGAGTTGATTTATCGGCTTACTTTAGATAAGACTGCAATTTAGTTTAATTATAATTTACTACAGACTGTAGCGGTAATCTCGTATGTACTACAAACTCACTGACCGTTTCTTTTAAACTAATTCTACGACAGATTTAACACTCTTAACAAAAGCAAAAACTTAAAATTCAAATGTATGTTAATGTATAACACGAACTAATCTAATTTATGTGTTTTGTCACGGCTCCACACGTTTGTTACGGATAACAAAAGCGATGCATACAGAATCAGAGTACATGTAATGCACCGGCGTAAATTAAGCTATAATTGTTTCCCCATTTATAATGTTTTAAACGAACGTGATCCGTAATGTTCTGCATGCGTGTCTGGCGATTATTCCTTAAATGGCGTGTATTACACCCATCGATGTTCAACAATAAAAAATCCTCCAATAAAACGCCGAATAAATATTTCCTTTAGAGTTGTTTGCGTAAATAATTATATGGCTGCATCGACGGACGTGGGATTGTTTAAAAGATTCGTGACATATGCAAGTAGGTATGTAGTTGTACCGTTATTAAATGAGTTTTGCGAAAATCATCACGTTTATCGAATAGGTAACGAATATATATGTACGCGGACCGCATTGATTTTCTGTCTAGCCGCTATAACTGATTGAGCCTGTTGACTCGAATGTCAAACTTCTATCTCATGCATGCTTGCAAATTTAATTAATTTATTGGATTCTCAAATTTTAGCCTAGCTAGTATCTACAGATAGTAGAATATTTTGTAAAACATTTTCACGTCTGCGATTTGTAGGTGTTACGCGGTTTTATTCGGGACTGTATAAATACCAAACGATCAACTCTCCTTAGATATATGTTACTTACTTCTGTTCAACGTTTTAACGACTGTTACATTTCATATAGTTATAATATAAAATACTACTTTTGGCTGGCGACTAAAGATTATACTGTAATCGCCTTAATAATTTGTAAAGCTAATTTTTTTTGTGGTAACTCCTGTGACCTGTCATAATCGTTTACTATATTGAGGATCAAATATGCCTAAGCATCGATTAGATATTGTTATTCTCGGTGCTAAATTATTTATAAAAAAATGTTTAAAATACATTTAACTACAAAATTTAGTGTCATTGACGTATAGGACGTGGCTCGCGAAACCAATTTTACTGAAGGTGTAGTGTTGAATATGTGGCACATAGGAATACTAAGGGCGGTTCTTTTTAACAAGGCATTTTGCATCAAGATCTTTGATTCGATGTGCTTGAAATATCAGTACTGCTTCTTTTACAGAATTTCGCCACTCTAGTCTCTGTCTCGCACGTTCTTACCACTTCGCACAACTGGAAAAATATTACAGACAACAAGAGGACGTTTAATTATATTTCTGCAACGTAGATATTGAATAAAATACATATTCCGAAAACCTGAGGCCATTTATGCGTATAATATTATCGGATTATCTCTGTTGGTTCTTCATAATGATTTATGCTGTTCAGCTTGGTCCGTTGTAAAATCTTTGAATTTGGGACATAATCCTTCCATTTCACATCTAATCAACCTAGTCATAAAATATGGTGAAATAGTTTATTCAGACGAGATTTTATAATTTCACACTTATTCAACATCATTATTTATGATTGTCTTTTTTATAATAAATGTAACAAAATTTCTTCTTATTTTTTAGTGTGCCGATTGCTTCCTCTTATCAGTTAGTCGATGCGTGTTGCGTGTCGAAATCTAATAAGGCGTGTCGCGCCGCAATGATACTAAAACGTTTGCCCGCAAAAACTCAATACACTAACAAACACAGATTAAACATTATTTTTCTCTCTTCCTATCGTTTCACATTACGTGACGGTCATCAGAACGAGGCTAAAAATTTGCATATTAAACCGTACGAACGTCGTATGTTGAGACTTGCCGAATTTAAAATTTACACGACAAAGTGTGCAAATTTAAAATATTATGCTGTCGTTACACGATAGATTGCACGATCGTAATATTTGCATACTAAAAAGACAAATGTCTATATGGTTCTCTTTCAGATAAAATTTGTTTAAATAATTCCTCCTGGTCACTCTTTCAACAGTTACTAGAGCAAAATAAGTTTATTGCTTATTTTTTCTGTCTCAATTCTGTAACCTCCCAACACGTTTCTACGTAGATGCTCATAAGGGGTTTTCATTAATCACGTGATGTTTTTAGTAGTTCTTTAAGAGCTCCTGTTGCTCCTGTTAATATGTAATGAGATTTTAGACTAACTCTTATTCTACCCATAATCACATACCTGTGTGGTTTTTTTTTTGCAACAAAAGTTTCACAAAACATGTCAAAATACGATTATCTTTTTTTAGTATCTATTTATTCGTTCCTCACGTGATTAATGTGAACGGTCTCAAATTTTAAAAACAGTGCTCTTTATAAACATAAATTCTACGCGCACTGGTTTAGTGGTATTATTATGGCAGTATGGCGGGCTGGTATTGTAATTAATTTTATGATATCAAGGTGTAATTCATAGTTTATTATGAAAAGTAATAATTTTGCATAGGCCGCAAAATAAATAAGCGAAAATCTTTATGCGCAATAAACCGTAGTTAACGATTCACAGTGCAATAAAAAGTAAAAACGATCTCGTCATTTCTGATGAGACCGGCTAGTTTTAACGAAAATGATATAATAATAAAAGTAAATAGGAAACGATGACAGCATCGATGGACGTAGGTTTGAATCTACTTATCCTGTTCCATAATATGCTGAAGCTTTATGTGAAGGAAAACCTCGTGAGGTAATCGTAGCCACCACCTTCAAGTTTGACAACCAGTTGCCAAATACCAATAAGTAAGTTTATCAATTGACAGCCATTACCGCTTGACTTAGTGTATTTTACTGCATGAAGTATTCTAATTACTTAAAGTATAATTAAAATTGAAAGGATTATCACATGCTATTAATTCTGAAGTTACTTACGAAAAATATTTAGATACTAAGGTAACATACATAGCTTTTTACACCACTTTTTTTTTAACGTCAAAAACGTATTACTGCTACTTTTGCACGTTTTACAGGTAAATATAATGTAGTCTTTTCCTTGGTTTTTTAATTTCCACCTCGTTATACAATTGAATGATAACTATTTCTTTATAAAAAGATATTAATTACAACGATACAACTTCGAAAACCCGTTGTTAACTTGTCCGATTTTCTACAAACTGTTTACGGATCCCAAATTTTTAAGAAAAAAAGGTTATATGAAATACTTTTATTTCATTGATTACAATTATGATGCCAGATAAAAAAAAAACAACACGGCCCACACACCTTCTTCTAGTATTGTTAAACAATTTAGGGTTCTTTTTACAATGACGAATATAAATTTTGTAAGACTTTATCGGAAGCAAGAGACGTAATCACAATAATGCTCATAATAATGATTTATTTTTTCCATTAACGAAAACTTTAACTAATGCGTTAATTTATTTTATTCTAAAAAGATGTCTACGCTATGGATATCCCATTTAAACCTAATATACGATTATAAAAAAGTATAATTATTCGTAATTAACAAACCAAACACAAAAATATTAACATTAATTGACAGTGTATTTCATTGATAATATGTCTCATTATTAAAACATGAATATTTTAGAGATTATTTTATATAATTACATGAACGTTTACAAGGTTTTTGGTCACTATTAATAATGTATAAATTAGGGGGTATCATTATTGTGGGGAAAGTGAGTGGCGTGGTGTTGGACAAAGTTTCCAATAAAAAAAATTGATGTCTTTAAATACGTATTACATATGTATATATGAGTAGTTTTGTCTATGTCATATAAATAAGCTAATTTTGTTTTAGAAATTTTGTGTGAAAAAGAAATCTTTTCATAGAGCTTTTAGTCTTTCTGACTTTTTGGGGACACCTGGATGGTTCGTAGTTATGTATAGCCTCGGTAGATGGCGCTATGTTTTACAAATACAAATGTTTATTTGTACTCCATTAATGACTGTCAAACAATTGAACCAATTAAGATGATAAATGATATTTTAACAAGTAAATGTCTCTTCAACTTTCAATTACACTTAGTGAAGCGAGCTCGCTGCCAGCGGCTCGAGTGTACATGGTATTTGTCGTGATTAAGACTTACAATGAGTTTTTAACTTATTTAAAATTTATTACTGCCATAAATGAATATTTTTTTTAAATCTCAAATTTCCCTAATCCTAATCTTACGTTCCCCTACAAAATGACGGCAAAATTTAAAAGTTTCCAAGAGAGTTTTTTGTAACTTTTCGGAATTACCGGTTCGTGTCGTTATTCTTCTGCACTTGTGCACAAGAGCCTATTTAACGTAAAATATATTTTTAAATAGTCTATTACAGCTCTGAGTACAAGTTCTTTAGGACTAACTTCGCATTGTCTTAATAATCTTTATCTCTAACAAAGTGGCGGCCATTTGTCAATGTTCCAAAAGAGTTGTTGTGAGAATTCAAAATATATGCTCATTACTTCCAATAATTCTCACACTTGTGCACAATAACCAAACTATATCAAGTAAAACGCCACTAAAATTACATAATATAAGGTCAAATAATGCAAGTTAATGAATTAAAAAACAAGAACTACTTCATGACAGGCTAAAATAACACCAAAAACTCCGCGGCTTTTAAAATTATGCATATCTATATAAAATATTAGCGTATGATTACATTTTAGATGCAGTAAGTACATTATCACGTTTTATAATTATACACATACTTAATATAATTATGAATTAATCGTGACATTTATGTATTTTAATTATTAATGCGTTATCTAACAAAACTATTAAAACACCTCTTATTAGGAGTAAATTTACCGCGTCATAAACTTACTTACCTATCTCCTACGATAAATAACAAAGTTAAACAACAAAATACCGTTTATAAAATTTGAGAATATTGAATACAGATTTATTCAGCTTTCCTTCGAGATTTACATCGAATTTACGGCCGTCCATACAGATAAGAAGCTATTGTACATAAAGACGAAATACGATATGGATGAGATGGAATAATTTTCATTGGAAATTCCAGTGATTTTCATACAAAAAAGTCCAGTTTGGTTTTAGTACGTAAAGAGAAATGGGTAAAAGTATATAAGATGTTAGTCAACGGATTTTAACCTTTTTTTTGGTATTTAAAATAGCTAAAGAAGTGACATTTATAAGGTTTTATCAATAAAAAAATTAGGTAGCTATGGGGACTGCTGACGGAAGTGAAAACTTGAAACTTTGGATAAACCTTTTTTTAATATTATGAGTATTTAAAATTTTGCAATTCGTTAACAGATATTATTAACGTAACCTAACATTTAACATTTGTCTGTGTGGTAACATCTTTTGGCCCTCCGAGCAATAATTATTTTCATTTATAGTTTATCCACATTTAAAACATTCGATAGGCTACGTAAGTATAAATTTTATTATTTATCTCTGAGCGCCAGCACTTAAACGCCATCTTATACTTGACATACTATAGCATGTTGACGGATGACGTCATATCATTGGTAACGGGAATCTATAAGTTATTCCCCTGTCGAGAATCGCTCAGTTCAATAATTTTAGAAAAAAATTCTCAAATTGTCAACAATTATTTCGATCACTAGACCAATAGTTTTAACTATTAGCTAAAAAAAAGCATGCACCTTGTTAATAAGAAAATCACTTGTTTATTTGTGATATTAATATTAAATGTTTTTCTTATTAAATAATAAAATTACCTTGTAACATAATTGTAGATTTTTAAAAGGTTCATACGACATGAAGAAAATGAATGTTATTTCATAGAACGAAATTACTAGACTGGGTATAAATAAAATTAACTGTATATCGAATAGTGCATAATCGTTATCGTATACTGGTTATGTAATGAATACCGCATCTTGATAGACTCAATGTGGAACTTACCACCTTTAGCTAGACTTTGACGAGGAAAGCTGGATTATTGGCTAAGGACGACTGAGGATATAGTAAGTTTAGTAATATTGCGTAAATTAGAATTAGCATTTGTTTATAAGTGATGTAATTATTGCTGATTATAAGGATAATCAAACGTTTTTCATCAAAATTCCATAAGGCGTAAGCTATTATCCTAAAATTATATAAAGAGCAACGTCTATCTTTCTGTCTGTCTGTACGTTAGTTGTCTTATAATTCGAGAACCACAGGACCGATTTGCATATTTTTTAAATCCTAGACATACTGCCAAAATCACCCAGATGGTGTTACTATATTTTGAAGATGAAGTGAAATAAGAAAATAATACTACCTTCACGTAAGCATAACTGTTTTTTTAGTTCGGGCAAAAATATTTAAATCCACTGAATCGTTGAATTTGTTTTTTTTTTTATGTTTCTTATAATATGGAGATAAACATTGTTTAATTTTATTATTATATTATATTAGATTTTTATTTTAGACCAAATAAAAATGTTTTCACTTAGAAAAATGTAAATAATATATTTCTTGAAATTATAATTTAAATTTTAGCTAACATATCTAATATATTAATAAATAAATATAAAAAGTAACTTCACTTAATCGACCTGTCTATCATATATATATATATATATATATATATATATATATATATATATATATATATATATATATATATATATATATATATATATATATATATATATTTAATCCTGGATATATTATCCGGTCAGGGTTTTAGATTGTATTTTGTTCCATTTATTAATATACAAAAAATTTATGTAGATTATACGGAACGATGTCGGCAAAAAGTATGATCGTCAATACGACCAAAACCGCGGCTTTGGCTTGTTATAGATATAATTAAATCCCACGAAGCCGCCTAGATCCTGTATAGTTTTATTACGGGCATAAATTTTAACATTATAATAAGTCGCTGCTTACCCTATGTCGGATTAAGTTTAACGGTAGGTGCCTATATAAATTGGTAATATTGTTATTAAATTGCGCGCGTAAGTGCTCCCAAGATAATTATGTTTTACGATGATTTTATAGCATACTAGCTGTGTCACCGCGGCTGCGTCTGCTTTTCATTGCGTCACTCTTCACTGCGTTTTATTTTTTTTTATTTTCGTATTTTGGTAATTTTTATTTTACTAAGATAAAGTATATTCCTCATAAATTCAAGCACTTGTCCATAAAACTGTACACTGAATCGGATTTTAATTAAATTTTTATGAGTTTCAATTTTTTTATGTGTAACTCTAAATATTTCAGAAAATTAAAAGTACCCTAAGTTAAGCGGTGTAACTTCAGCTATTTACTTAAAAAAAACCCATTAAAATCCGTCCAGCCGTTCTGGAGATTATCCGGAACAAACAGATACACAGACAACAAATTAATATTTTTGACGTGGTTTTGTTTTTCCTGGTTTTGAGCCTATCCAACCTACAAACTAGTTACAGAAATATCTAGAAACTCAAAGAACCGCAAACCTGAGATCAGTCTTGTTGGGATGCTCCTAAATATGCGAATTTCGATTTTAAATTACATATTCAATATTGACAACAGATTATCCCTTTAACCCCATACAAAACTTATGAAATAAAAACTAACCAACGAAACGTCCGATATCTCCTTTAATTTATGTTTCTTTTAAATCGATGCATAATTTCAGACTTACGGCAGATGAACGAACTTTATCAGACAAAATAAACAGTGAACTGCTTGACGAAGTAGTTACAGCTATTTTTCTGTCAATGATTCCAGTATCCAATTAGCCACACTTGTTTATAGCCGCCATGATGATCGTAAATTCTACTCTATTTACATTTTTTATTTTTACGGTTAAACAAAGTTCGTTAAACTCGCTCAACAAAGTTGGTGAATTCGCAATTATTTTACTATCTGTCTGAGATGTTGTTTTATCGTCAAGTACATACTTATCGGTAAGTCTTACTTTTAACTACATCGACTTTTTATACTGCATAAGCTCACCTGATATTGAATAATGGAAGCAATGATGGCTCAGTTAGTTGTGCGGTTGTATTTTACGTCGACAACCCATAAATCCAAGTTTATAATAAGCCGAAGCTTTCGGTGAAAAAAAACATACTGAGGAAACCATTAGACATCTTCTATTAAGCCCACCTAAGTAGCTACAACGCAAACCTGTCACCAAGCACCAATGAGTGTGTCGGCAGTTTTACTTAAGATCTAGTATCTCTAGACTTAGTATGTTTACCATCCTGGACCATATCGTTATTTAACATCTGGTGAGATTGTGGTCAAAGCCCGAGCTCTCAAGTGATGCTGTAGGAATATAACTAAAGGTGTTTAAGGTTGCAAGTTAACATACTTGAGGATGGTAACTAACCAATCAATCATTAGGAAATGTCCTTACATCATGGTATAGTAAATCAATGTTCGAAAAATCCAATTGTAATGAATAGTAACCAACTTCCACGATCAAATTCTCATGTATCTAGATGTGGTTTGTTACAAGTGAACAAATAATAAGAATTTAATTAGGAGCTAATACAAACTTCAAGAACTGTAGGAAAACAGTACCCACAATCTCACAAGACGCTACGTTACGATGTCTTTCAAGACGGTAAATACGCTGAAAATTAAGGTACTGCATCTCAAATAACAATGCTCGAACACACTTATTAGATGGTTGATTGCTAATTCTTCATCGAAAGTTCAAGTTCATTTTTAGAATAGAAAGACAACCACTGAGCCATTATCGCTAATCAGAATCATTAAAGCTCAGAATCATTTCCCCGTATCAAAACATGATAAAGTTACACACGATTTGTAAAATGACGTAGGTAACCATAAGCGAATAAGACCTGACTTGAATACTAAAATATAAGGTTTTATGACAACATATAAATGCTGTGACGTTGTTTAGAGGCATGCATATGCGGTTACGCGTATTCCACCAGTACAGGACATTAATATTAATGTAAGACATCTGAAAGAGCTCACTGTTGTGGCGGCGTGTGAACTGAAAATGTAAATAACCGTAACGCAGCAGTGCGCGTGAGACGATTATTTAAACATTGTAACTGTGTACAAGGAAGTAGAACTGAGAGTGTGCCTCTAGCAGATACTAGACCGATCTTTAAGTTATTTTGAAGTAGGATTTCTTTAGGTGCAATAATATGGCGAGTAACTCAGATCTTTTTCGTAAGGAATCAAAGTTTTAAACTAAATTTCGATTCTTTTTTTATTATTAATAAATGCAACTCTAAGCCTTAATATGATATATTCATTTCATGTTTAATTATGCTTTTAGTAATACCTAACACAACAGTCATAGTTTTGCTTGACTGCGCGTAAAGGTAACACGCACTGCTTTTTTTTATAATGCAGCTTGATATTTGTAAGTATAGTGGGCTATAGTTAGCTGCTGATTAGTTGATGTTTGAGCATAAACTACTCTGTATTTTACTATAATATTTTAATATTTTTTTCACTTATAATAATAATAATAATAGCCTTATTTATTCCATGCAAAAAATACAAAAACATAAATTAAATATTATATAATTTTTGTATGAACCCCCTTCGGTAAAAGCCTCCTCCAAGGTGTACCATATTTCTTTACCTTTGGCGGTGTTTAGCCAATCTGGGCCGGAAATTTTTACTATTTCATCGGCCCATCTAGCATATGGGCGGCCTCTCGCTCTCTTTCCTCGCGGCCCTGACCACTCTACCGATCTATGAGTCCATCTATTGTCATTGTATCTAGCCACGTGACCTGCCCATTTCCATTTTCTTTGTAGCGCAAAAGTTGATGCATCTATTACTTTTAATTTCTTTCGGATATCCGTATTTCTCACATTGTCTTTAAGTTTTAAACCCATGGTACTTCTTTCCATCCGTCTTTGGGTAGTCTGGATTTTGTTTCGAGTCTTTGTATCAAACGTCCATGTATGACAACCATAGGTTAAGCATGGTAGTATAGATGTGTCCATTACTATTTTCTTAGTGGGCAAGGGTAGTTGCGATTTGAATATTTCTTTATGAGCCCAACACTTTTTCCAGGTAATCGCTACTCTCCGGTCCACCTCTTCTGAGTTTCTATCTTTATTAAAAGATTTTTGTTATACATTTTTTATTTCATATACATATTTTTCTAAAAATTCGAAAGGTATGTTGTTTATTAAGACTGGTGAGGTATGATAATTAGTTATAACTTTCGTTTTTTCGAGGTTTATTTCTAATCCGATTTTCGAGCTAGCCTGGTGTAATTCATTTATCATTATGTTTAATTCTTGTGGACATTCTGAAAACAGTATAATATCATCGGCGAAACTTAGGTGACTTAAATAGTTTCCATTCATGTTAATACCTCGTTTGGACTATGGTACATTTCTCATTACATGTTGTAGAACAGCTATAAACAATTTTGGAGATATTGGGTCTCCTTGTCGGACTCCTCTCTTTATGTTGATTGTCGCTCCAACTCTATCTAACTTGACTCTGCTTGTGCTGTTGTCGTAGATATTCTTTAGGATGTTGATGTATTTTACTTTTGTATTCAGTACTTTCAAAGCTTTCCAGATACTTTTTTCACTTACAGTAGCTATTTGTGTGTTAATTGGCTTGTAACTCGGAGCTAAATTTTGTTTTTTGTTTAAACCATAAATTTAATTTCTGATCAGTCTTTAATAGAGTGTCTATCTATATACGAGTATATATCTTTTCGTCAAATTCGGTAGAAGTAATTAATTACTGATTTTTATTTACCATTTATTGTAAATAAATGGGCCTTAACACATTAGTGTATGCCAGCCCTATCGGAGTATACCCAATATATACAATTACAATAATAATAAAAACTAACATTAAATAAATACTTAACATCTTTTCTTACTTAACATAATAAAGTTCCATAACATAGATCGGAAGTCGATTTCACTAGTACACCATGGAATAACATAACCCCAAGGCCTAAACCAAACATCTTCTAGGCCCTGCATTTCTGATACATTCCGCCAAAATTATTGAAAATTTATTGATAAAAACTGTTTTTAATTAAGTCTTTTTTGGTTATTTACAATATAAAGACCATTTATAGCTACTAAAAACACTTTTATTATTCACAATAAAGTATCTATAACTACTAAAAAAAAACTTTTATCTTTGCCTATTTATATACTTTGATTATGTTACGATAGATAGCATATGCAGAAATTTGACAGAAAGAAGTCGACGCATAAATGACAACCATTGTGCTTCATCCAATACATTATTTGAAATAATTTAGACATAATATAATGCAGTGAATAATTCCGAAGAATACTTAAAGTATAATGGTATAAAGAAGTGGAACTCTTGGCAGATCTAGCTTTATAAAAAGTAAAACTATAATTAATACATAAATTACAAATCGTGTAAGGTATTTTAAAATCAATTACAATGTAACGGACAATATTATCGAAGCGTTGATAAAATGCCATCGCGACGACTTTCCTCAGTTATTTGGTATCGCTTCGTGTAAATTGTTTACCGCAAAACTGGATGGACCTCGCTAGTTACTTAAGAATGTTATGGAAAGTTCTATCAGCTGCTAAATCGAGTTAATGAACGTACTTACAGATTAGTAATCTCGACATTGACATAATATGTATGTACATTTAATGTGATGATTTAATTTTCTTCTGAGTCTTAAGTATTATCGAAAATAACGATTATATTATGATATGCGAACTTAATTTAAGATGACTTTTAGTTGTGAGTCACGTGGTAATAATTTGAAATAAACTATCTATACAAATTATTACATTGAAATAAAATTTCTTTAAGCGTGTTATGATATGTAATTCAGATCTTTTTTGGATAGAAGTAACATTCAGTATATATTCAATTGTCTACTTTGATGCCATTTTCTTTTTATTGAATTTTTAGGAAAACTTGGAGCGAAATTAAAGCTCAAAATTAAATACACCACACTTGCAAAAGGAGACAGAGTAGAAAGAAGTACAAAAAATTTGAACAAAGAAGCGGAAACTTAAAAGTTTTTCATTTTTATGTGAAATAAATAAGAATTATAAAGTCATTTGTTGTGCTGTTTCATCCTCGAATTATGTTTGCACTTGGTTTGTATGTAGTTTTAGACCATTACATTAACTGAAAAATGGGCTGACTGATTTTGATAAAATGTTATTTACATAAAGTATATTTTTATAAGCAGTCGATAGGCTAAAAAAATTTGGAATACAATAATTAAAATTTCAAACAGGGCCTCATCGATTTGAAAAAAATTGCTGTACAGGAAGCATGTGTCGTTCGGATTACCTATGATAGGCTATGAAAAAGAAAACAAAATCAGGACATAGCACATTAAATAAAAATAACATTGGTAGATGAAGCCGCGGGCACCCGCTAGTCTGTTCGTACAATGGCAGTATATAATTACATAGTTCCTAACTTCAAAATTTTAAAGAATTTTCATTGACATTTAGGTTAGCTTCTTTAAAATTAATGTACTCATTTTAGATGAATATTAGCCGTTGCCCAGATATTTTCAGTACTGGATTATAAATAATTTCTCAATAGTACAATATAACTTGTTGATTGTATGAAATAAAATAATAAATAATTTACAACCTATCATACGAATATGATTAATATTAAATTGTATTTTTATAAAAAGTTTGAATTTTGCCTAATTCATTTTATAAATTTAAACCTGTAAGTAGCTCAAGCTCGATTTCCGGCAATGTGAAAAAAATATGTTTCGGCAGTCATGATTGAGTTCCAGTCGGAATTGGTGTGGTTCTAGTTGAAAAATGAAGTGAAGTTAGTTGAATAGAGAGGGTTTTTTGTACTTTCTATATAAAAAACAGTTAACACTACTAAGATACATATGAATTACTTGAGTTTATACATAGGTACTAAATAAACAATTACAAAGACCTATAGACTTGATACGGGTTTCAAATCTAATATTTTTCGTAACTAGATATTTTTAATTTGACTAGCGTATCTTTACAAATAGTAATCACGCGCGAATAAACCACACCGATTAATACGTAAGATCGAGTAACGATAGCTCGATGAAGCAATAATAACCTCAAGTTGATTACACATAAACGCATTTATTGCCAGGTCGTGTCATCGGTCAAGAGTTCATAAGTAAACTATCGTTTTAACCATCATTATAAGCTAATAAATTACAAGGCGAGAAAGTGTAAAACAATACCGAACGGCTAATAATATATGTCTTCATTTGACCAATTTAATATGGTAGGTAGTAGGAAATACAGTAATGTTGTTCGCGTGATCTGTTGAACTCGATACCGATTTCGGCGAGTCATTTCAGCCAGACGGAATTGTAGACGTTATACATAAGTTTTTTTTTTAAATAATAATAAAAAGCCACTTTCATTTTAATGGTCGTATGAATGTGAATCGTTAGAACGTACCGTTATTTTCGATATATGACATAACGATATATTAAAGACAATTAGATACCTTACATTTTACTATTTTGTCTACGTGAATAGAGTTTTGATGTTTGACGAACGTTACGTTTCTTATTTGAATGTGGATTGTTCTACGTTTATTATAGTGTTTTTTAGTTAATATAGTAAAGAGAATAATAAAAATTAACATGTAGGTTATTAGAGACGTAATTTATTACAGCTGCTTACGGTTACCATAGCAGCGGTTACTATAGCAACGGTTACAATTCCCGGATGCCTCCTCCGGCACCGGCACAAGACGTACCTACTCCGATCTCCAACTGAAGAAGCTCAATGCGATACAGTGACACTGCATGCACTAGGCTACGCATCATACTGCACACACATACTTGCACGTTAAACGGAAGGTACATTGGTTCTGTAAGGGACATTTTTCTCGTAGTTTTAGTAACTGTTAGGTTAACTAGGGCAAATTCCACGGAATTTTTAACACAGGTAGCATCTCAAAACGAAATTAGTACCATTTTCACGCCCTTACGCTGACAACCCTAAAAGGGTGAGCGTCTTAAGCACTCACTCCAAAGCACGGTGAAGCCTTTCATGTCAACGGGTTTTGGTCAGTGTAAAAAAACAACGGTTACTATGGCAACGGTTATAGAGCATGGGTGGGTGACGTTAGATGAAATATCAACTTCAGATAATATTTATGTAAAATCGTTAATTTACATTAAATTAAGCGTTTACATCGTAAAAGGATGCTAAATTTAATGTCAATCCGGAGTATAGTACTTGAGATAACGTGATGATTGCATAAGTAAGTATTCGCTTATATTGCGGATGTAGACTATATTATGGATAATTACATTTTAAATTGTAAAAGACGTAGGTACATATATTTCAATTGTAAAATACTGTGATGCTATTAGACTAGGTAGTAATTCTACTATTATGTATATAAATCGCAAGGTTTTTTTTATAATTGACTAATGGTATTGACCGGAAGGGCCTTGACAGCTTCACTAAACTTTACAAATTGCATTTACAGACAATCTAGGCTCGCGACGCCGATCGATATATATAACGATTTTTATCCCTACTAACTGCATTACAGTCTTTAAAGATTCATCGGTTTACGTCAAGTTAGGTTAAGCAAGCAGTATGATCCGCCCAGTTTGTCTTTTTTTACATGGTGTAGGCCCAGTGCTTTGAGTACAATCTCACACCTGATGTTAAGTGACGATGAAGTCCAGGATGGTTAACACACTAAGTCTAGAGATGCTGGTTCTCAAGTGATGGTACCGGAACAGACCTAGTGGTATTTGGCTACAGGTTTTCAAACTCGAGGGTAGTGGCTACCCCGGCGGGTAATATTAGAAAATGCCCTACCACCATGCTATGGTTTCTTCGCGATTTTCCTTCACCGAAAGCTCAGGTTAGTAGAATAGGTGATCTCGAACTCGTGTCCATTGACGCGGAATTCGGCCGCACTATCCACTGCGCCATCATTGCGTTTGATCGCTTCTAACAGAGGGAAGGTCTGTTTCCATTCCGGTTAGCACGAACACTGAGCTATTAAATACGGGACCGATAAGCCGCAACGAGTTTTATGCACAAAGATGCGAAGGGACTCACGTCATCAGATGGGAGGAACGTATTTACGACCTGTGCGTAAATGCATTTCCTCTCCAACCAAAAAAAAAGCAAGCAGTATGAACTCAAATTTGAGCAACTATCTTCAACCAAATTGAGGTATTTTCTAATAGCATCACTTAAGGGCGAGTATCTTTTTTGACTTAGCGTGTTTAGCATCTTGGACAACGTCATCACTAATGTCTAGTGAAATTGTGATCAAAGCGAAAAAACTTACACCTCGCTAAATAAATTGAAAAAAACGATACAATATCCAAAAGCGAACATTAAACTATAGGATAGTATATAGTAGAAAAGAGATGAAGTTAGAGTTATTATTTTTACTAAGGCCTTCACTTTCACACCTTAGAAACTTTCACACATTTATTAAATAAACACCCTAATTGCGTCACGTAGGTAACTAAAAGTACACTTGATCACATTGAATTATAGTACATTGTTCTTTCCATAGAGTTAATTTTGATCTCCCTAATGTCGTAAGGATAGGGTTTAAAATTGCTCTGAATAAACATGTTTGCTAGTTTAACCGTAACGTCCGTTACGGCAGTCAGAGCCTCCGAAGTGGGTCCATCGGCTAATAATTTGATTGATACAATGATTTCACTATAATACTTAACTCGGAGAAATAGACTAAGAATAATAATCAAATTTGTGGTATTATCAATCGATAGTCTGGATACATCGGTAATAAGAGTATAGATTGCTGATCGTTCAAAAGTAGATTACAATTCGAAGCGGTTGCCAACCGGAAATTTAATAAAATTCAGATCATTTCATTAAAGTACAAACTGATTTAAAATGGATGCTTAAACATATATATATTATGTGGAAGTCGCGTATATAAAAGATTAGAATAATCTAACAGAGTATCATTAGTGTCAAAAAGCATCCTATATAATTTAGGTGCACGTCTAAATTTTTACATAATCGGACGGAAAGGAAAGAATTTGTTGGATCAAATATCCACATATATAAATTGATATTATTACTGAGACAGACGTATTAAACAACAATGTTGGACATAATAACAACGCATACTAAACCTATATAAAGATTTGTCTTTTGAAGGCAGTTTCCATAATATATGGTACTAATAAAGAAAGTTTGAACAATGAAGGCAAACACTAGAGAAGGTCTTATTACTTTACATATTACATAGGTCTCTCCCAAAGATCTCCACGACGACCGGTCTTCCACTTTATGGGATGGGTACCCACTCTGCATCTTCCGGTACGCGCCAGCCATTCGAGAACCCGTTGGCCCCATCGGACATCGGCTCTACGAGCAATATGCCTAGCTCATTGCCAGTTAAGTTTGGCAATTCATGTTAACATTACTATTGTTTTATTATTTATTATTGTTATTGTTTAAAAGGTCAAATATATAAAAAATTAGTTCACGCCAATAGAATAAGAAAGCTGTGTTTACTATTAAATTTGTACATCCTATGTAAGTAAAGTATGTATACACATATAAAACTATTCGGTGTAACAATTACTATAAACTAAATTTATAAAATAAAAATACAAATCTTATAACCTTCATCAGGTTTAAAGTTCATTGGTAGTGTAACAGGTTACTACGTCGATCAATGTGGGTTAGAATCCGTATCCTACAAACAGCCCCAACTTTCAGCGAGAGTAAAACTCGGGATGAAGCCAGTGCACGGTGGTACAGGTGTCGTTGTTGTGTTTAGCAAGAACCAACTCCAAACCTAGTTTTATTCTAGATTTAGTGTGTTAGATCACATAGACATTTAACATCACGTGACGATGTGATCAAAAGCAGGGCAGATAAGCTCTATAAAAAATGTATACACCATCTATCAAAGCGTCTTAAAATCGCAAAAACACAGAGTTAAAATGAAAATCTTGTCCAAATAATTTTTAAATATATTTTTTTTATACCGATATCTTTTAAATTTATATCAAATCCGTTCATCTTAATTCCCGTTTTGATCTTTTCAAAGTAGTTATTATGATTAAAGTATAAAATGTTTAATTATACCACATTAAACAAGGCTTTAAATACCCCGATAGAGCAAAATTTATCATTGCCAGATTTGCCATTTTGTCAGAATAGTACTTTGTTACCCTATTAGATGACTTATTATTTAGATATTAACTAGACTTAGAAGTGAATAAATGTGCGTGGGTTCTAATGAATCCGTTAGTACATGCTCAGGCGCACATCCATATAAATCATACTATTTATACAGCTGAATTAACACGGCATATAAATTTAAAAAAATAGATTATATAGTGCATACCTTTGAAATTTTTATATCCATGTTAAGAAAAATAATAAGGCATGGCAAATCTATCACGGCCGCTATATCTTAAGTTAAAATTCCTCCATATAAGTAACTACTCGAGTGGGACTAAACTTAATAGACCATATTTACGGCCGTTGAGGGCCCATTAGGCAGTTTTGTGACGGTAACGGTGCGGACAGGCCTTATTTGAGTCTGAATAGACGCAAATACCACAGCGTTTCCGAGCCGTAAATATAATAATTATAATAAACTACTTACATGACAGTATTTTAGTAATGTAAAATATCGTAAAATTCCTCCAGTTATAGTTGATTTTAATCCGCAAAATCTCTAAATTTCACTGCAATTGTTAATACAACGAAGTAAACTTACTTCGTTGTTGTCGTAGTTTCTCGCAAATAATAAAATTCTGTATAAATTATTACGTTCAATTATCTTGTAAAACTAACAAAAAAGGAAATATAATTATTTTCGTTATACAAAGTAATCATCTATATCTATACTAATAAATAAAATTAATGTGTCTGTTTGTAATGTCAAATTGATTTGAATGTATATACAACTAACTATACCGAAAATACAATTTTTTAAATTGTTGTATGTCTGTTAGTTCCGGGCAATTTCCGGAACGGCTGGATCGATTTTAACCTAGATTTTTTTTGGTAGATAGCTGTAGTTACTCTGCGTAACTTAGGGTACTATTGTTTTTCAAAAATATTTAGAGTTCCGCGGAAATAAAATTAGAACTTAAGACATTGTTTTAATAAATTTACACTCCAATCCAATGCACAGTTTTATTGACAGGTATTTGAATTTTTGCGAAATATAGTGGATTAATGTTCGTAGGTTCCGTATAAAAAAATTAAAAACTCATATATACAAAAAAAAAGTTTACTGTGTAAATGTTGTTAAGCATATTATACCTTATTAATTATTTTACACCCGAATCCTTAGACTATCATCAAACCCGATAGATGTACAGACAGAACAACAGTTTTATTATTCTTTCGCATTAATACGATTCTTCAGGTTAGATAAACAAGCTCTTTATTTGCAAATTTCTTCATTATATACTGTAATATATACCTTATATAACATGCTCATTACCAATGCTCAATCCGCTCATAGTGAGCATGTCAATAATTTCCAATAACCTCTCTATTTTGATAGTTATGTATTATATAGGTACTAGAGTCACTTTCAAAAAGCAAATAAAACAGAAATACGATAGTACTTTAGTGCCTTTTAAAAACATATATAAGATAAATACCGAAGCATATTTGCATGGTATATTGTTTAGATCTTCAAATTTATGTATAATTTCAAATAGTCCAATAAATATGTTATATATAAAAGGATAATTTCTAAGAATACAGTTTATAGTCCATACAAAGCGTTTGTACATTCAACCTGTATTTCCTGTAAAGTAGTAAAATGAATTCCTAACTATAAAGGCATTTTATGGTTCTAACTGTATTTTCTGCGCAAATGTCCATCATTTTTTTTTAAATTCCTCTATTTATGATTCCATCATCCGCACTATCTTATTACTAGTAAATACTAAACTAAACTACTACACTTTGATAAATTCAAATTCAATCCATACAGGAAAAATATCTTAATTCGATCATTAAAAAACAAATTTGGTTATAATCTTTATAATATTTAGTGGTCAAAATTCTACCACAATTTTCATTGAAAATATAAGGCAAAGGAAATTAAGGATTTTCATTTTTTTTATGGATAACTAGATAAAGGTCGTCAACATAGTAACTAAGCAAAAAACATCTATAAAATCTGTGAAGGCTTAACATTGCTGACTTAAGATTGTTATTTTAGTACAGGAAATGTAGTAGCCTATTTGTGTTTAATTAGCCTGTCTTATCTCTGAAGTTTGATGACAATGTCAGTTACTACAATAAAAAATCTGCTATTTTTAGCTGATGATCTGAAGGATTTAGTCTGAAGGAGTATTCTGGCAAGCAATTAGAACAATCAGCCGGAAAATGTTAAATATTATTAGGATCCTACAAGGACCCTACAAAAGCATAAAACTCGGCTTAAGTCGGCAACGGTTTGCATATTCTGCTGAATTATATAAATAAAAAGTAATGTCTCTTACAGAACATAAATGTACCTATGTATGTTAAATATAGATTTTTTTATGACTTTTTACGGCTATGAACACCATTTTCTTAAGCCCATCTTTGTAATGTTTTTCTAATGTGAAATGTTCCAACAAAATGGCAGCCCTTTGTTAGAAACTTCAACGGAGAATTTGTGACATCTCAGAACTCACAAACCGTATCATTGTTTGAACCATTTGAAACATAAATTATGCGGAATTTTTCCTAGCTAAATCTATGGTGATTAAGAGAAAGGTCTCAAGTTTCCTTTTAGAACCTATATATTGTGTGCAGTGGTGTCCGGTTCAGTCTAATGTGTGATAAGTTAGTGCAAGACTGCTCAACCCTATGCCCGCTGGCCATAATGTGGCCGGTTTATGGTCAATGAATGGCCCACGTAAGACTAAATTTTTATCAAAAAACTTTTCTTAGATCTTAGTTGTGTAAAACAATATATTGCACCAAAAGCTATGTCTGAAATCTTATTGATAATATGTATCGATTATATACCATAGTTTTCATTTAGACTTTTTTGGCATTTAAAATCGACCAATGACGTCACGAAGTAAAGCAACATAGCTGCTAGCGTTATAGCGCAAAAATTTATAATTTAAATTACTTCTTAGTGCACTCAACGATATCTAAATAAATAAATTAAAAATCTACAACTTTATTTTCATCGAAGGATCAAAATAAGGCACAATACCCTATAATAGTTAAAAACAGTAACGGATAATGGCCGACGCAAAATATTCGAATCGTCGTTTTGACCTGACTGATAAAAACGTTGGACAGCCTTGAGAAGGCACAGAAGCCTCTTTAATTCGGTATCGGAGTACATTCTGAGCTGCTGTCGAAAATTGGTGTTGTTCAAATACTGCAAAGTAATGATTTACAAGCGATGACAACTAATGCGCCAAAAACTCCATGAAGTGTGATGTGTGAAGTGTTTTGTATGTGTTATTACTGCAAGAAGTGTCAGTTTATTCCGCTGGTAGCAAATGCAATTAGCTTTGCAAACTGGGACTCGGTATAACTCTTGGGTTACTGCCGTTTGGCACCAGCGACTACACAGAATAACTTATTTTTATCACACTATATAGAAGCTTGAAGCGATGATGGCGCAGTGTGTAGTGCAGCCGGATTCTGCGTCAGTGGACGCGGTTCGAGCCCACCTATCTAACTTTAAAATCAGCCTGAGCTTTCAGTGTTGGAAAATATCGTGAGAAAGACAGCATGATGGTAGGACATTTTCTAATAATGCCCACCTGGGTAGTTTGAAAATCTGTCGCCAAATACCAATAGGTATGTCCCGGCAGCATCACTTGAGAACCAGTATCTCTTGACTTATTGTGTTTACCATCCTGGACCACATTGTCAATTAACATCTGGTGAGATTGCGGTGAAAGTACTAAGCCTATAACGTGTAAAAAAATCTCTGATAAGCCTATTTCACTTAGTGATTATATACATAGTTTACTACGAGCGCATGAATTTTTAAAATCGGTTAAGTTGTTTCAAGTTTATCCATAACAATCAAAAAGTCAATTTTACCTCTTCATTTAGGTAGGTAATAATAGTATAGATAATACGAACTTCTCTCGCATTTAGTTAAGTGCTCTCAATCGATCGATTTTCATGGGAAATGCACATTCCAATAATGAATACACATGGTTCGCTAAATCTCGTAACTGGTACATTGGTTATACACGCACCGAATTTTTAAATAGATGTCCTATAAAATTAACATACGCGTGATAATATGCCGTATGTAGATAGTTCATTCACGAAATCTATAAAGCGCAACCACCTCTTGCTTGTTCAATTATATTTCTCTATTACACATTTTATCACGGTACTATAAATTTAATTCGTTTAAAGTTAATTAGCACAGTGGTAGTGTAATTTTTAAAAGTTTTTCACTGACTAGTTATTAAAGTAAATTGAAGAAAATATTATATACTATAGCTAAACTACGGTAACTGTACTTGTAAATCTATATATCTAGCTATAATGGTTCGGTAGTAGATGTACTCGGTCGACCGACCTGGGTTTGAATCATACCATAGCCTGAGCTTTTAGAAAGTAAAAGAATCATTGTAAAACTACAGTGTGATTGTTGGGCATTTACTGCTAAGGCAACTACCGCCCTTATGTTAATCTAATTTTTTCACAATGCATAAGCTCAGTTGTTTGACTACAATCTCACCTGATATGATATGTGGCTCAGGACGGTAAACACACTAAGCCTAGAGATAATGGTTCTCAAGTGATGCTGCCGAAATAAACCTATTCGTATATGGCGATAGATTTTCAAACTTGAGAATTGTAGTACCCAGGCGGGTATTACTAGAAAATGCCCTTTATTACGTGCGAAAATAGATTTACGCATCCTCCCTGACAACTTTAATCTGGGAGTAACGTCTCCCGGATTTGAGTTGTGGTATCTGGGCCTCGCCCGGTGTGAAATGGCAGGGAATACCCACTACAACCCCATGGTAACATCCGCCGCATTTTTCTGGCGATACGGGATTAGTTTGGCATGCTACACGTCGCCCCGGCGGCATGGCCGACTGGGCCACCTCCTTTGTCTTCCATCCGGGGGCCAGCCTGGTACCACCTATCATGATCATCATGATATCTCTATCTTTAATTTATTTACGACAGCAACGTGCTGGTACCAGTTAGTATTTTGTAAATTTCTGTCTCATATATCTATTCTATACTAATAAATAAAATTGAAGTGTTTTGATGTAATATTAAAATTAAAGTATTTTACTCAATAAATATGAATATATATACGATACTTATACCAAAAATACAATTGTTAAATACTTTGTCTGTCTGTCATGACGGAACATTTTTTAGTAGATAAATGAAGTTACTCCACGTAACTTAAGGTACTTTTAATATTCGAAAATAGTAAGGCTTGCGCTTAAAAAAAATTAAAACTCATAAAAAATTGAATAAAATCCAATTCAATGCACAGTTTTACGGGCAAGTTGAATTTATGACAAATATTTTTATTGTATCTTAGTACTAAAAAAAATTAGGGTTCCGTATGAAACAAAAACGCAGTGAAGAACATATGAAACGCGGGTACACGGCTAGTACTAAATAAATCGATTATATTTTATGATTTAGGACTAAGGAAGCGATTGGAAGTAAATACTATCGTAATATTTGTTTCACGATTAATAATTTTTTTAAACACCTGCTTTAACTTTATATGAATATTCTTGTTATTATGATAATATACTAACATTTATAATAAAAATTTGTATTATATTGACAAAATTAGTATTCAAATTCTATTAAAGAAGAGAAATTGACTCTATCATTAATTTGATATCAAATCGTAAACTTATAAAAAAAATCTATTTAAAAATGTTAAACTACTCTTGTATAAAATAGATATTTAATAAAGAAAATTTTAGTAATTTTAAAATACAAAATATATAAGAAGTATGTTGACAAATCGCTTAAAATTATACCTAGTTGTATTTTTCGAAACAAAAATCGTTAATATTTACAAATTAAAGAGGTCGAGTACTTATCAGTAATCCGGAAAAATAATTATTGCTACTGTGTTTTTGTTCCTTTAAAAACTCTTTTATTGGCTTCATTTTCATTGACAAACTCTGGCTTTTAATATTCATCCGTTTACGTATCAGCTATGCCTATATTTTCACTTTATGTATGTAGAATTGAAAAAAAATCTGAATTCTAATCTTTTTATCGAATTTTTCTATTGCCCATTTGGCTTGCTACGTAACTACAACTCTCAAGCTTGCTTACTACCTCTAACCAAATCGTCACTTAACATCAGGTGAGATTGTAGTACTGAACCTATACGGTATCACTATTTAATTAATTGGAATTATTTCTTAGTTACAAATATTTTTTACACACTTAAAACATAAATGTAAAAGAAATCCTGTTGCTGCATAAAGATAAATTACAATTGTAATTAAAACCTTGGAATCAGTTCATTCTGAGCACTAACTGACAGTTATGGTATTTGTTTAATGAGATATGAAATTCGAATACAAATCATCGTAATTTATGGCAACTCTCTTTAATCATAAATTCTAAACTCCAGTAATTCACCATTCAATTTATTACTTTATTTTTTACACTATATATACCTATAGGCTCAGGTCTTTGACCACAATCTCACCTGATATTAAGTAACTATGTTGTCCAGGATAGTAAACACACTAAGCCTACAGGTGGTTCGCAAGTGAAGCTGCCGGAACATACCTATTGGTATTTGCCGACAGGTTCCCAGACGAGCATCATTTTAAAATGCCCTACCACCATACGCTTCGAAAAAATAATATAACTCTAAGAATTCTGTATAATACCTGTGTATATAGATTAGTTCAATAAAAATTCGTTTGAAATATTAATAGAGAATGTGACTAGAAATGAAATGAATAGTTTTCAGTGCACTCATTTAACGTTATTTTTTTGCCCAAATTTCATTAACTATATTTAGCTCTAAAACTGTATAATAGTTTTGTATTGTCCATAGATCTTTTTAATATACGAATTTAATATTAAGAATCGAACATAAAAAAGACAAAAAAGAAGAAAACAACAGGTGGAGCAAATCTCTCAACGTTAAACCCTGATACACAGGTTCTACGACGAGCCACCTGACAGTTAAAATACGTTAATAAAATCAGAGTTAATGAGTAATAGTGTAACTATATCGACGGAGCACTTAATAAAAAACTTACAGTTGCTGTGAAAAAAAATTGCTCATAAAATATTAAGTCACGAGAAACGAGAAATTTAAAATAATTCCTAATTGTTCATTCACTGCTAAATCGTATTGAGACAGCTCCGGATTCTACTCGAAAGCAGGATATGGCCATACAATTTATGAAACGTAATGGGTAATGTGCAGAATCTCAGAAGGTGTTACAAAAAAGCGCTGAGTTACAACACTATGTAGAGATACTAATTACCGTTTGATGTTATTATGTACTAATACCCTATACAATAATAAAACCATCAATATCGCGTGGCAATATAAAACGTACGGCTATTTTACAATACAGTTTCAAATCACTTTCTACGTTCACAGTTCGCGTCCACACTCAGACCAACACTTTCACGGAAACGCGCATAAAACGACGTTTTGTTAATCGATTAGAGACAAACGGTAACGATCATGAATGTAGAATAATTGATTCGGTATCACTGGGTCTTTTTTTTTCTCTCTCTCTCGTTATAAGCAAAGATAATCGATTGTATTTGTTTCGCCGAAAACTGGAATGATGCACTAAAACTAGATCACTTACACGAATGTGTATGGACAAATTATGACAGCTCTATAAATAATCCTGATCGAAGACATGAAAAAGTAATTCATATTATATACCGTTAAGAATTTCATCACGTTAAATATGAATCATGTTATCGAAACTTGCATCGCGATTTTAAGGGAGTGAACTAAATTAAATCAAAAATTATTTTATTAGGGAAATACCCTTTAGCAAGGCAGGAAGTATTTAAATATCAGGCCAGCTCTGATGTGTTAATTATTTCAAACGTAAAGATATCTTCATGACTATAGATTCTTACAAATTCATGAGGAATATTATTTAAATTCTTAAGAGTTTTTCTGTTATAAAAAAATGTTATTTTAGATAATATTATAAATTTGCTTTAACGGAAAGCCTGGAGCGATTTTGACGGGACTTTTGTGGAAGATAGCTGAACTTACTCCGGGAAACTAAGTGTACTTTTTCGAAAATAATTAGGGTTCCGCTTAAAAAAAAACCTCATAAAAAATTGAATAAATTCCGATTCAATGCAGTTTTACGGGCATGTGCTTGAATTAATGAGAAATATTTTTACTTCATCTTAATACTACAAAAAAACTATTAGGGTTTCGTATAAAACAAATAAAAATGCAGTGAAGAATATATGAAATGCGGGCAAAGCCGCAAGCACTAAGCTAGTAGTAATCATATAATTTAAGGACCAATTTACAACTAAAGGTACATTAGGTACATTAACAAACAGTTACCATTTATATTGTGAATTTTCAGTCAAGAGGTTGTAAATACAGAATTATTTGAGATCAATAACTGAATTTACATGTATTTAGCCTGGCATTACATATAAAAATATATTGATAAAGATGTCAAATTTTTTGAATATTGAAATAATATGTTATTAGTGCAGTTAGTACATCCGCTACTGTAATACATTTTTAGCGACGTTATTTATAATACATATCAAGTGTATCAATTCTGTTCCTGAACAACCGATCATAGTTAAAAATTAACATAATATGGGAAATGCATGCCCATTTACATTTGCATTAAAAAGTTATATGAAGTTTATATAATTTATAACACAATATTAATTTTTTTATGTAACTAGTATTTAAAAAGATTGTAAACACGATTTATATTCGAAATCAATTTTAACCATAAATGTTATGGGCATTCAGTAGACAAAAGCAGTAGTAAATTTATTACATATAAATGCATTTCTCTTTGAATGTCAGCGGACAAGAGGACTGAGACTAGAAAATA
Organism: Samia ricini; assembly: GCA_014132275.2. NCBI lineage: Eukaryota > Metazoa > Arthropoda > Insecta > Lepidoptera > Saturniidae > Samia > Samia ricini. Next base: position 23,696,452 of record AP028161.1, read on the forward strand.
GCCGTAAGAGATATGTTTAGAATTTATATTTAAATAGGCAGTTTTAGATAAAACCTTTTTCTTCTGGTTTTTTTCTACTGAATTTCATTTTTTTTTGTTTTATATAGTAACTATTGACGAACTTAAATGTTATAATTAAAAAATTCTGGAAACAATTTTTCCCTCATATTTTCGATGATAATTATTGTCGAATTACGAATGCTAGGCGACATCACTAGTAATTGTAAATGTTTACTTATAGGCAAAATATCTTTACATACGTAAATAAATATATGTGGATTTTAGTAAAAAACTATAAGTACATTATAACTATTAATTATTTATTAATTTAATAAAATTATAAGAAGATATTGTATGCGGATAATATAATACAATTTTTAAATTCAAAAGTTTTTTATTCGATAAAAATGTATTTGTAATGGAAACGTCTTACAGTATCGGTATCTTGGTATTTAGACGCGCCAGTGGTAGTTCGTTTATACTGCGGATAAAAATGTAATAAATGCAAAGTTTTAAACAGTGTAATAGATATGATAGTTATCTATGTGATATGCGTAATTTTATTCCCTACGCTGTATTATATGTTAAATTAATATTAAAACTGTCATGGTCGCCGATTAAAACAGCTGATCGCCAACACTAAACGTGTGGTCGACTGTTCACACTGATCATATCTAAAAGACCGGAGTGAAGTAAACGCTGTGTTTATTATTTAGAACACTATTATAATTAAGATGTTTGTTACAATTTGTTACTTTTATAACTGTAATATTTTTTTGTTTCTCACTAATATTGACAAAATCAATGCCAAATGTTTATTAAAGCCATGTACCAAAAAGAATTTATTTTCTATTAAAAAAACACGTAAAAATTATATCAATTTTATGGTTCATCTACGTTTTAATAACTTAATACATTAATTTATTTATTTAATATTTAAAACTGATTTAATATTCATTGATTTATTGTTTCGAATTAATTCTAACAACTCCACATGAGTTTCTCTCATTTTAGTAAAATTATTGAAAAAAAAAGTTTTGCGGTAATATTTTATTATTATAACAAAATAATTATTTGATTTTTGTCAGTAAAATAGTAATATATGAAACTTACCTCAATTTTTTTTTTCTCTCGTGCAAAATTATAGTTAATTTTTAAAAGTCACAATTTTAAACACTACGTGGACTATATGAAAATATATTTACATATACACTGTTGGAATAATTGACGCGTGTATGTGCACCGCTTTATGCGTACTGTTGGCTTACGGTGCGTGCGGCTGGCGCGCGCGCTTCGCCGTGCTCGGTTTGTGAGTGACGCGCCGCGTGCGACGCGCTTGTTTATACGGCGCACTTGTCGTCGGCTGTTGCACTTTCGCCGTTAATGACCAGGGAGGCTGCATTTTAGGGTTGATGGGCTTTGTTGCTATGGTCTCAGACCTATTACAAATTATTATTCAAAGCCTCTTTATTCGACACCATCATTACGAACTCCTTAATGCATCGTGAACGCTCTTTGATTCGATAATGACGCAGCGCCGTTCGCATATAATTACCAGTTCTATTTACTACAATTGTTTTATTATCACAAACATATCGTAAAACAACGGTGAGGTTATATTATGAAAGATTGTAAATGTCATGTTGATTGTCATTTTATTTACTTAGTTAATTATAACGCTTTTCAATTTTCCAATATACTACATACGTCACAAAATATAAAGTAAAACTGGAACGGGAAATTATAACATATATATAATTATTTAGAAAAAAAATAATTTAAGTACCTTGATTTAATGCAAGTTATTGGTCTATAAAATATCATTACAATACATTAATTTTGTTGTGAGTTGTTGTAAGCACTTTTCAGTACTAGTGTTGGCACCGGAAACATCACGCTTTTTATTTAATGACCAAATTTTTTACATAAATTAAATGTACAATTTTGTCCTCATAAAGTAAAATAACTAGATATTCTTAGTCCTTAACCAACTTTCAACTAAATGTGAGCCACGAGGAAATCACTTCATGGTTTAATCCAATCTCTCCTTTTTCCGTTGTCTACTTCTTCTTTATCACGTAGGGAGATAATCCAGCTGTCAATCGATGTCCCAGAAAGTGCAGTTAATAATTGTTTTTATTTCTGAGAGCATTATCACTAAAAATTACATTTCTTTACCAGTATGAGCTGTCAGAGCATTCTTAGTTTTAATATTACTTAACTAAAATTGAGTTCAGCTTTTGACTACAATTTCATCACGATACTATTATTCCTTCGTGATATTTTTCTTTACCAGAAAATTATAGCTCATCGGGGTCTTACACATATTGAGTATGCATCAATATAATAATCCTTGACTTATTTTTCCTAACACGGGAAACGGGGCTCTGGAATGACAATTATGTAAGCAATATACATGAGTACATTGTTGGACACAATCCCTGTTGTGCTGGCTTTCTACTATGTTTCTTTAATTTGATATTTTTTTAGGATTTTAATATTTTTTATAAAATAAAACACTTAGTGTGAATGTGAAAGAACGTATATATACATATAGAAAAACCACAGACCACAGACAAAATCATGTTCAATTACAGATAACACGAAATACATACAGACTATATTTATGTATAAAAGTATTAAATATACATCCTTTTAGATAATATAGCAGATTTTGTGAAAAATATGCTAAATAAGTCGTTTATCCTGGTATGGACATGTGAAGCGCAGGGAGAAAGAGAATGTTGTAAGAAAGGTATTGGATATGAATGTGGACGGTTACATGGGAAGGAGAAGACCAAAGAAAAGATGGATGGACTGTGTGAAAGATGATATGTTTAGAAAAGGAGTGAATGCGGAGATGACAACAAATAGAGAGGAATGGAAGAGGAAGACATGTTGCGCCGACCCCAAATAAAAATGGGAAAAGGGTAGGGAGATGATGATGATGATGCTAAATAAGTATATGTTGCCAGAGATTATTTACGGCACTGAGACATGGTCACTCACAAGAAGCCTAATTAGAAAGTTCAAAGTTGCTCAAAGGGCATTGATGAATGCTATGCTCGGAGTTTCACTGCGTGATCGAATTAGAATTAAAGAGTTGAAGAATTGACAAACTTTTTGGCAATAGGCTAAACACATTACTTGTAGAACCGTTGCCCGATGGGGCTAACGGGTATCTTAGGGGGAGACCTATGTCCAGCAGTGAACGTCTTTTGGTTGAATGGATAAATGGATGGATGGTAATGCTTACGTTACTATGGAGGAAGGGGGTAAGAGTGTTGCTTACTTTTGATATTTCAAGGTTCAACATAAGTCAAAAATGTTTAATTTTCTGCTAACGTAAGACTTGTACGGCACCATTGTAGGAAGGTATTTGAATCTGTATAAAGCAACGCAGTTTGTAACATTCAGGCTGTTGAGCTTGCTGTTGAGCGGCCGCTCTTTTCCGTAACCGATTTCACTATCGCTACTTTGAATGTGCAAGCACACACACACGTTTAACATGTTTTGGGTTTAAAATAAGCCGAAATAATAGCCGAAGTGGTTAAATTAAAAATGTTCCGTGGAGACCATGCCTCTTATTCGAAAAACCGTTGGCGAGAGATAAACAACACAGGCACAGATCAAATGGTGTTGCCTGAACAACTAACGTTGAACGTTATATTTACAATAGTTACATTTTTATACAGCATTCTTTGCAAAGGAACTATATGGAAAAAATCTTTCTAAAACAGAACATTAGAAATATATCAGTGTAGATATCAGGCTGGTTAAGAAAAGTTACTTAAGTTAGTTCCCAGAGAAGATTTACTTAAATGTATGTAATCGTTTTAAAATGCCCTTATTAATACTACATGACTTCCTTGCGTCGGTTATAACTAGTGTTTAAGTTATTTCCCCACGGTTTTCATAAATATTCAATTAGGTAAACTACATAATCTTTAGTTTCCATTTTCCCAAGACAAAATACCTTGTAACTTTTTTTCAATTTAATTTATAGTTTAGTTTAGTAACTTTAGTTTAAGAAGGACATGTATCTACGTTGCTACGTACATAGAATATCATTGTACGCTCGACCAGCGTAGTCAAGGTATTAACAAAATAAAACTATTTCGTTGAATCTTTGTATGATACTTTTAAGCACGTAAAAGATTCCAATACAACGTACAAGATATTGCACAAGAGTCGTTGCAACAGATGCGAATATTTTATATAGTTCTGTCTCAGATTTTGTTCAATAATTCATGAGTTTTAGTTTTTTTAAGCGCAACCTCAATTATTTTCCAAAAACAAAAGTAGGCTAAGTTAGGCCCCTTAACTTGAACTATCTGGCGAAAAAAGTGTCGTTAATATTGCCCTGCCATTCCGGTGATAAGTCGGAACAAACAGACAACTAGACAATATTTAAATGATTCTGTTTTTGTTATAAGTAGGTATTGTTGTAAATAAAATGCGTGTTCGTGCAAGACTGACTTTTTTTATTTTTTACCCTCAACATATCATAACATAACATCTTCCCCCTTTTTAAAAAAAATACAACACAATATACATAGAAACACAAGATAAAAAAAAGTAAAAAATTAATAAGTAGTAATATATAAACAAACCTATACAGAGTACGACATTTATATGTAGGATATAGTAAAATTATGTAATTTGAAAGTATCATTTTCCAAAACAATTTTTAATATTGTCACGAGCCCTAACAGCAGCCAATCTCTGTACGCGTTCACTATCACAAGGTAAGTTAGGTGTGCATACTGGTGATGATCCAACCTCGCGAGTGTCCGACGTCTCGTGTCGCTCGCGAGACGCAGTACTCTCGTCACCGCTTTCAATTTCACGAAGACTCTCTGAACCTATATCGACAGTCCTACTCGGTAATGACTTCGTTTTGACAAGATGACGTCTGTTACGTCTATATCGCCTCCCCAAAGTATCGGTAACAAAATATGACCTCGGTTGTGACGCACGCGATTCAACCTTTACATACTTTCTATTAGAGCCGTTTATCATTATCGCAGAGTCACCCGTTTTTAACTCTGGGTAGCGATCGTGCGCGTATGTCGTAGTATTGTTTACTACTTGACTGTTTATTTAATATATTTTCATAATCTCTAGTATTATCTCGACTCGGTTTAAGTTTACTATCATGTACTGGTAAACTAGTATTTAGTCGCCGGCTCATCAACAGCTCTGACGGTGAACTTATATTATCTCGCGGTGTGGTTCTAAAATTTAACAAACCCATATAAAAATCCGTACCTGCATTTATAGACTTAATTAACATATTTTTTATAGTTTGAACACTTCTTTCACTACGTCCATTTGATTGCGGATAATTGGGGGAGGAAGTAATGTGAATAAAACCCCATTCTCTACAGAAATTGGCGAATTCCCGCGATGAATAAGCAGGTCCGTTATCAGTAACTAATTCCTTAGGAATTCCGTGTCTACTGAACTGTGATTTCATTGCAGTCACCACCGCTTTCGAACATATACTTGGTAGTTTATTCAATTCTACAAAATTAGAAAAATAATCAACAAGGATTAGAAAATAATTATTTCGATACTGAAAAATATCCGAACCTACTTTTGCCCAGGGCAAATCGGGAATATGATGAGATAAAAGTGGTTCGCGTACGGGGCGTGATGCTCGGAGCGCGCATGCACTACATCGCCGAACGGTCGCTTCAATGTCCCGAGACATCCCTGGCCAAAACATTAAATCCCGGGCGCGACGCTTGCATCTATCTATCCCTAAGTGTCCTTCATGCAAACGTTTTAACATCTCGGTGCGGAGTTCACGTGGTATAAAAACTAATTTATCTTTAAATATAATGCCTTTCACATATTCAAAACTATCTTTATATGGCCATACAGGTCGCACGCGCTCATCTGCTTCATATTTATTGTTCGGCCAACCTTTTAATATATTATTTATTATCAATTGACATTCTATATCTTTTTTCGTCGATTCTCTAACCAATTCTTTCTTAGCGTCACTGAATCTTGTATTTTCTAATAAGTAACACGATTGCTCCTCGACCTGCTCTGATATACTATTTTTAATTAATTCGGGCAAGGCTGCTCGCGATAATGCATCCGCTATATACATATACTTCCCGGGTTTATAGACAACTTCAAAATCATAGCATTGAATACGTAACATCATGCGTTGTAAACGCATGGGTATAGAGTCTAAAGGTTTTTTAAATATCGCTTCTAATGGTTTGTGATCGGTTTCTACTATGACATCTTGCCTACCGAACACGTATTGATGAAATCTTTCTAAAGCAAAAACTATGGCAAGAAGTTCCTTTTCAATTTGTGCATAACGACACTGGGCGTCTGTCAAAGTTGAAGATGCGAATTCAACCGGCCGCCCGTTCTGCAGTATAACTGCACCTAAAGCACTTGAGCTTGCATCCACTGACAATAGAAGAGGATCATGTGTCGAATATAACGCTAACACGGGCGCTTTACAAACAAGTTGTTTTAATTGTAATACTGCAGCATCTTGCTGCTGGTCCCAGACCCATTCTGTTTGTTTCTTTAAAAGCAAACGCAACGGTTTCGCTACGTCTGAAAAATTTGGAATAAATTTTGATAAATAATTTATCATGCCAAGAAAACGCTCCAGTGATGGTCTATCGCTAGGTATGGGCATATTCACGATAGCCTTTAGTTTATTTTTATCTATACGCATACCGTGCTCACTAAAAGTATGTCCTAGGTAAGTGACCTCACTAACACAAAATTCACATTTTTCTTTGTTAAATTTTATACCTATTTGCCGTGCCCTCTCAAGCAATGCCCTTAATCGGTTATCATGTTGAGACCTCGTGGACCCAAAAATAATTATGTCATCAACAAAGGACTCGACGCCCTCCAAATCTTCCAAAATTTGTCGTATTTTGGCATGAAATACTTCCGACGAACAATTAATTCCGTACGGTAAGCGTCAAAAACTGATATCTACCGAACGGTGTACCAAATGTACACAAGTCCGCACTATAATCATCAATTTCCGTCATCCAGAATCCAGATTTCGCATCTAACTTACTAAAATAACGCGCGCCCGCTAGCTTAGATGCTATTTCAGTTAGAGTCGGCAACGGATAGTGCGCGCGCTGCACTGCACGGTTCAGGGGACGGGGATCGAGGCATACGCGTATACTGCCGTCCTTTTTCGGAACAACTACAATCGCATTCACCCACGAGGTCGGATGTGACACCTTTCTTATCACTCCGATTTGTTCCATACGATTCAATTCTTGTAATAATTTATCACGAACACCCATAGGTATTTTTCTGACCGGACAGATTGACGGCTTTACATTTTCATCTATAATAATTCTATATTTACCCGGTAACTTTCCTAAACCGTGAAAAAGATCATTATACTGTTGAATATCAATACTAAATATACGTTTAATAAGGCCCATTTGTTCACAGGCGTATTTACCCAATATGCTGGTACAATCAAAATCAGCAATTATAAATTCTAACGTAAACATATGATTTTTATAAATCCAATCTATATATGTAGATCCTACAATAGGAACATAGTTTTTACAAAATGACAATGCTCTCGTATTATCAAACCTAAGCTTAGTGAGTTTTAACCCGAGTTTTAAATATGTACGTTTAGATAAAACATTAAAATCTGAACCAGAATCCAATTTAAAACGTTCAGACATACCGTTAACTGATAACAATAAATACTCATACCATTTACTGTCCTCACTTGCATTAATTTCGTCTATGGAAAATAATTGTTCATCATCGGGCTGCGAATCAGTTTCCTGTATTTGAAAAACTTTTTTAGACCCCGGACAAACGTTTTTAAAATGTCCTATTTGATTACACAAAAAACACTGAACTCTTCTAGCAGGACAATTATAACTATCACAAGTACTACTCCCACATCTCGCACATAAAACGCCTCGGCAAACTTTCCGGCTCCGGATCACGATTCGCTGCATACCGCACGGTTTGGTGTGGCCGAGCTACGGCCGGCATGCTGCGCCTTACTGCAGCGGGCTCAGCACGAGCGCGCGGACGCCACCCGCTTGTCGCGCCTACGGCTCGCCGACCCGCACCGTGACTCTGCTTCACTACGTCGACACAGCTGGCTGAACTAACGTCATTACTGGTCTTTTTTGTACATTCAATTTGTAACATTTCCTCTTGCGTTATTTCGTTCGCTTGGCATATCTTAACCGCTCGATCCAAAGTGAGATCCTCCGTTCTAAGAAGCCTGTCGCGAAGTCTTTCGTTATTAACACCACATACTATTCTATCGCGCACCAAGCTATCCTCAAGATGCTCGAACTCGCATCGCTGAGCGAGGTTTTTTAATACTGTTACATATTCATCGATCGACTCCCCACTTTCTTGATTTCTGGAAAAAAATTTATATCGAGCCATCGTCGTGTTCTCTTTTATTTGAAAATGTTCGTGAAATTTGCTAATTAGCGTATCAAAATTTTCCGAGTCTTCGTCTTTATTAAATTTCAATGTGGTGTATACATCATAACCGCTAGGGCCCAGTAAGTTTATCAATAAACTAGATTTCACATCTGTAGTTTCTTTTTGTACACCCGAGGCTTTTAAAAATATATGAAATTGTCTAAGCCATTTGCGCCATGCATCGGCGCGGTTGGCAGGTCCACCTTCAAGGCATAATTCCGCTGGTGGTCTTGCATGTTCCATTGTAAACGTAATATATGTCACTATTTACATGTAATCACTACTCTTTAACACTAATTAACTTGCTTTTCAATATTTAAACTAGTATTTTACTCGGACCGACTGCGCCATGTTGTAAATAAAATGCGTGTTCGTGCAAGACTGACTTTTTTTATTTTTTACCCTCAACATATCATAACATAACAGGTATCGTATATACATTCATATATATATATATATATATATATATATATATATATATATATATATATATATATATATATATATATATATATATATATATATATATATATATATATATATATATATATATATATATATATATATATATTATATATACAATTGTTTTGTTTTATTTTCTTTCACTTAAGTGACGATGTGGTCCAAGATGGTAAACGCCTAGAGGTACTGGTTCTTAAGTGATGCTGTCGAAACACACCTATTGGTATTTGGCGACAGGTTTTCAAACTTGAGGGTGGTAGCTACTCAGGCGAGCATCATTAGAAAATGCCCTACCACCATGCTACGATTTCCTCACGATGTTTTCCTTCACCGAAAGCTTAGGCTGATTTTAGAGTCGGATAGGTGGGGATCGAACTCGCGTCGATTGACGCGGAATCCAGCTGCACTACCCGCTGCGCCGTCACATGGGCGAGGTAGGGTAAATATGGCTCTAATTATGTACATAATGTGAAGACAAACAAACCAAAGGAAATCAATATTTGTCGAGTAAACGTATCACCGTGAATATACAATCAGTTATACCGTCAAATTAGAATGAAATAGTTACAAATTATAGGCAACCCTAGCAGTTACCGCGGCTTCGCTTGCGTTAAGTAAATGTTAAGATGTTTATTTTATATTTGTCTTGATTTATTTAAAAAAATAATTTCAATTGCAGTTTCAATATATATACCGATGAGATTTTAAATTGTATTTATCCTCGGTTTTGAAAATTGCTAACAATTGTACCATACAAGTTTGTAAAAGTCAAAAAATCTATGACACCCTAACATCTGTTTTCTTAAAAGTTTTACAACTTTGGTTAACTATTCATTTCTATTCTATACTAATAAATAAAATTGAAATATCTGTTTGTAATATCAAAAAAATAACTTTATACTAAATACGTTTGAATTCGTTGTAACGGTATAATATACCCATGCACAAAAAACATAATTTTTAATATTTTTTTTCTCTCTATTTGTTCCGGCTAATCTCCGGAACGGCTGAACAAATCTTGACGGGACTTTATTTTGGCAGCATTGAACTAAACCTAAGTTGCTCCGCGTAACTTTATTTGTCGTAAATAATTAGGGTTCCGCGTAAATAAATTAAAACTCGTAAAATTGTGAATAAACAACCTATCAATGCATAGTTTGAATTTATAAGAAATATCACTTTCTTTTAATGCCGATTTTTTTGCAAATATAACTAGAGTCTGGGTAAAAAAATTTAAACTCATGAAATTTTGAACAAAATACGATTCAATGAACAACACCATCAAAACATTATTTTACAAAAATTATATTACTCAGTGAAGAATATATGAAACTCGGGAAGAACCACGGGCACACTGCTAGTATTTCTATTTAAAAAACGCGTCGCATATGAATGTTTTTATATATAATTATTACTTTTCATAAGTGACTTATAAAAATTTAATTTAAAACAATGTTTTTTTTTTCAAAGCAGTTCTCAAAATTCTTCGTCTAAAACGTAAATAAAAACGAATTAAACCACTAGCGTATGCGTGATTTTTACGCGTAGGATAGATTATTTTCGTAAACATTAAATTTATAGACAAAAAAAAACACACAGAATACAAAAATTAATAACTATAATCGTTACAGACTTAATTGCAATAAAATAGTGTTATATAAAAAATAATAATTATAACTAATTATCATCTTTCTATTATCTTACTATTATAAACGTTTAACTAACAAAAAAAAAATGAAAATAAATTTATAAAAACCTATGTAGGCATAACGCTTGGATCACAATTTGACCTGAATTTGACCATGTGATTCAAGATAGTAACCGCACTAAGCATTAAAGAACTGGTGTGAACTCATGTGATGCTGCCGGAACACACCCATGGGCACTCAGGTAACGGCCAAACCGAGATTCGTACCGCTTTGGTGCCCTTGTATTAGTTACCTTTTGCAGCAAGTGCCTTCAACACTCGCCCACAAAGTTATGGTGAAGCTGTAAAGGCCCTTCCGATCAACAGCATCAGCTAGGTTAAAAAAACCACCCATGGGTATTTGACGACAGATTCCTAAACATGCCGTCATTACGACCTTGGTTGATAGCTCATATAGAATAGATTAATTGGATTCGAACCTACGTACATACATCGATGCGGTGATGGATCACATTAACATTGACCCATCATCACTTTATATGCATACATCTAATCGTAGATAGATTTTTTTGGTTTCGAACTTAGTAAATACTCTTGACCGAAAGGGACTTTATAGATTCACCGAGAGGATATACGAGCGGTGTTTATTCCATACGCATTCGCCCGTTTCCTCCCCGGATAATAGCATTATGGTAAATATTTTTGTACCATTTAAGATATATTCATCACCGCCAATATTCATCAAAATTATTAAGTTTTTTATGGAATAGGGAGCAAACAAGCAAGCGTGCCACCTGATAGCAAGTGATCACCGCCGTCCATGTATACCCACAACACCAAAGGTCTGAAGGCTACGGTAAAAATTGAGCATGTTTGCTCATTTTCAAAAGCTCCTACTTTCTTTAATAAGTAATTTATGAAAAAAATGTACGGCCATAGCGATGGTGCATATATGTATATTCTATGGTATACACTTATTTACTACAATGCCATTATCCAGGGAAGAAATATGGGAATACGTTTTGTATAGAATAATCGCCGCCCGCACATCCTCTTAAGATATTTAATTATTTATTGTTTTGATTACACGGCCTAATTCAATTTATAAATAGTTAGTATATTTATATAAAATAAATTTAAAAAAAAAATTACGTGATAGAATGCGATCATTCTGGAATCGTTATTTGATTTTTTGTTTATTTATGTGCCTAATAGACGCATCACCTAAAATATATTTATATATATATGTATATATATATATATATATATATATATATAAGTAACGCGAATATAATGAATATGAATATATCTTTCAACTGAAGCGATAATGTATTTTACTTCATCGTAATCGGTGTTGTCAAAAAATAAATATTACTTTAAAAAATACTATTTAATTACTTTTTTTATTCAAAATAACAAATACTATAATATTATCAGGTTTTTATTTGAACATAAGCCGAGACCTTACAAGGAATCAAGCTTATTAATTATAAGTATCGGTACTCATCAATGCTATGCAACGGAAAAAAATATTCTGTTGGATTAACAAACTTCGCGTATAACGTCAAGAAAAAGTCACTAAATTTTCGTCCTAATAGGTTTTTCAACATTGTTTTAGGAATGCATAGAGAACAAACAAACCATTGATTATATTATTTGTGAAACGTCTGTTATATGGGCAAAGTCACTGAAAGATGTCAGTGTAGTCGGTATGCCAAAATTTACTCAAAACTGTATCCAATTCGCGGTATTGTAGAATATTTTATATCGTGAAAGCAAATGTAAATTATATTACTGCGCCGAATACGGCAGATATTAACCGCCTACTTTCAATCCGGATCTTCGATTCGGGTAGTCTTTTTTCTCATAGTTACGGTCCCCTATTTGTGAGTGCAGTGTCTTCGTAATAAGTGATACCGTCAGACGATTAAAAATGTATTTAAAAAACATGGCATATTAATTACTTTTAATGAATACACATAATTTATTTTAAAATTTTAGGAAAACTTACAGCTAACACAAAGAATAAAGTCCTACACAATACAAACTGAAAGACATGAACTAGTTACACACACAAAAAAGAAAAAAAAACAGCAGTCAGAAGCACAAGAATTTAAGAGAAAAAACCGGAATTGAAAATAATTTTAATTTTTTTTCGATTTCTGTTGAAAAGATCAATAACTAGCTCATAATATGTTTCTAATCTCTACTTAGCATCTATTTTAAATGGTACAATTACGACAGATTATCTAACACTTTATAATCACAAACTAAAATAAAATGATTACAAAGCACAATAAGTCGTGTCGTATGCATAATTCTAGATGCTAAGCCCTGATTTTGATTCACAAAGGTGCTGATTTACAAAGGAGGCGCAAACGTAAAGTTCCGCCTGGTAAGTAATGCCGCCAGACTGTGTCTAACAAGCGTAGTCTAGTTCTCAGACGATCTAATCTCAGGGAATTCTCCGCACTCGGAAAAATAGAATCAAGATACGATTTGAATTTCACGCAAAAGAAAACAACGTAAAACTATAGAAATTTAGAAAACACTAACAATTATTACCATTTAATTATACCACTTAAATGTGTTTAGTATGTGTTTCATTAATGTGTTCTTATGGGAGATGTAAATATAATTTTAGATGATGTTTTATATCGAAAGAGATTTTATTTAACAATCTTGTTACCTAAGTAAAATTTACTTATCCCTAAAGATTATAAGACCTATTTATATACACAAATTTACTTTTGAATAAAACTTTAAGAGTATTCAGAAAAGTTTGACGTAGCTTAAGGTAAAGAAAAGCGGGAACCCAATTAAATACAGGCATACAGGAGTGACAAAGCACATCAACTGGTATTTTGAATGAATGAAAATCTCGCTGTTTTATTTTATTCTTATCGTCATACGTTTAAGTTCACTATTCCTAATTGTAGAATGGTTGACGAGGAACTGTGTAGGTCGTAAACCGTTATATAGTTTTGGCATTTTTGTATTCAATATTCACGATTTTTTTTTCGAAAATCAACGTATATGTGTGCTGTCTTTACGTGATGATCCCTTTCCCGGTAATTCAGCTGCACCGACTACCATTTGTTGCTACAAACCTGTGCAGAATAATTGCTAAATATTTTACTCAATACATATTTGGCCCGACTTTTAGTGTAATTTAAAAAAATGGAAATATTGACAACCACCTAACATTTCTATAGACATTATAATTAGATATGGATAACAAAATTCTAGTATATAATTACGAAAAGAACGTGTGATAAAAAATACACGGCGTTTACAATGGAACAAAAATAAAACCTAGCGTGTAAAATGCGTATTAAAATGAGAGAAACAATCAAAGGAGGGAAAACTGCACCGGAAAGCGGAAATTTAACTTCGAAAGCGAGACTATAGCAAATTTAACATTATCGTATTCGAAAACACCTCTTCGAGATATAAATAGATTTTACAAATAAAAATATACAGGAAAAAAACAAACTGCGAACGAATAACGATGTAGTTCGCAAAATAACCGAACCGAATTTGCATTTCTTGAGTGAGTAAAAATTGTTGAAAAATAAAATAATATAAAAGTATCAACAGTATGTAATGCTGTTAATCACTGAGTGCACCAGTGGGCATGACGGATATTAGCATTAGGCGTAAATTACGCGCACACGCGTTGGTTACCTGCCTATATATACACAATACATTTGATTCACTTTGTTTTAAATAACCGTGCTTTATGTTAAATAGACATTTATAAGAACAATGATTCCGTTATTGTTTAACATTTTTTGAACAAATTTAAAAAAAACGTTTTTAAATAATGAATAGGACTCCCAATAGATATATTTTCTGTAAGTATTAAAAAATAGTATATTCTTGATATTATAATAACAGTGTGTCCCCGCGATGCTAAATGGCTCCAAATGCTGGACGGTCAAAAAGACGTATGAACAAAAAATACATACCAACGAAATGAAAATGCTTAGATGGGCGGGAGGGGAAACTAAATTTGTCCAAATCTATACTAATTTAAAATTAAAGAGCAGTTTTTTTTTTTCTAACCTAGCTAATGCTGTTGACCGGAAGGGCCTTAACAGCTTCACCGAACTTTGGGGGCGAGTGCTGAAGACACTCAGCCGCAATTTGAAGAGCAGGCTATTTCAAAACGCATATGTATAATGGAAGACAACACAACCATAGCGCGAAGAATCGTTCGAAGAAAATAAGTTTTTTTTACTAAATACATGATACATTAAAAAAAAAACAGTTTTTCAAATTGTTGTCTTTCTTTCCGTTTGTTCCGGCTAGTCTCCAGAACGACCGGACCGATTTGAACGGGATGTTTTTGTTAAGTAGCTGAAGTTACTCCGCGTAACTTAGGCTACTTTATTTTTCCGAAAATAATTATTGTCCTGTATAAAAAAAACTATATTATATTATACTAAAAAACAATATATGAAACGCGAACGCAGCCGTGGGCACACAGCTAGTACAAAATAAATATTAACTTCACGAACCACCTTACAAGTCACACCAATTATAGATAATATACAATACTGAAAGGTATCTTTGGAAGTATGAAGATGTTAAAAAACGTTTCAACCATCACGTGATGAATATTGCGCTGTACCTACCAAAGCAGAAAAGAGGTAGAGACCGCCTCCCATCGACTTTGTAGTTAAATATTAAACGAGACCTCAAGACAGCCCGATTGCCTAAAATAACAAAACCAAGAAAGTTTAACTTCCTGCAAAATTGGAAGAAGATCCGACCGCAAATAACGCAAATATTTTAGATGTAGCAAGACATTACCAGCACTTAAACGCAATGTAATACTAGACACACTATAGGATGTCGCTTAGAGCTGCCGTCATAGCATTGCCAATAACGCGAATCTGTAAGTGTTCCCTATTCCGAGAATCGCTCAACGCGGACAAAGAAACTTTTATTTCAATGAATATCAAAATCACTTAATTTAAGTAGGTACATAGAAAAATTATACACATATTATATTCAACCAAATCTTTAAACGACAATCTAAAATAAACTTGAAATACTTATTACATCAAACAAAGAAATAAAATGAATAATATGAATAAAAACTCGAGCGGTTTGAGTTATCAACAAGTCAGACAGAGTTAATTATCAAATTAACTATTCCTGTGTACGTAATACGTCATAATTGTGTAAGTAGATAAGTACATCAGACAGTATTTATCCTCTAAATATTACCTCAACTTTGCCCGCTTAGTCAAATCAAACGTCCGCCCTTTTTCAGTTAGCTCTTTGCCGAGTAAACTTTATATTAGCATAATTTACGTTTGATAGAACAAAGAACTCAATGCTTGAAAATCCTGTGTTTATAAGTACCTACCGCAAACGTAGTAGAATTAGTGAGGCAAATATCGGAAATACGAATATTTTTTATTTTAATAATAATATATGTAAGGAAAATATATAAGACTCAAGTGGCAATGTGCATGACACATTTGTAAAAAGAATAAACAGATAGATAAAACGTCTAACAGATATACGTTAACTTGATACTAAGAGACAGAAATAAAGGAAGACCGAGTAAACGTTGGAGAGATATATTTTAGCAGAAGTATGGATGCATTTGGATGCGAGAGGCGAAAAAAGAGATGTATGGCTTTGGAGAGGCCTATGACGAAAGGTGACTACTACTAATATTAATTAAATATAAGCAGTAAAATCCAAAATACTTGTAAGTTTATAACCTAAAGGCTATTTTTGTTTAATTTTTTTTATTTTATAAAACTATTAAGTTTTAACATAGATACGTATATCATATAGTCTTTGGTTATAATACATTTTTCTTTAGATATACAGATAAATAATGTAATAAATATTTAATATACTTAGCCGGTCAAGCAGCAACCTGGCGTTTACGCCAGCTTCCAATTGTTTTCCTATTGTCAAATATGATTAGTATTTGAGCGAATAAATGTTTTCCAATAATTTATTACGTCTACGGAATGATCAAAGAAGAGCCAATTGCCAGTTTATGGTTTTATCAAGGGCGGTAAAATGACTACATTTTATCTGAAGTTATCACTATAGAAAGCTATATTAGAAAATTAAATACATTTGTATAATTCTAGATTTTTTGTAATATCATACTGTTGTTTCATTAACAATTCACTTTGTAGCTAATTATTTATTGGTTTTTTACTCTGTATAATTACAGTGCTTTAACCATACACATTCTAAGCCTAGAGGTACTGGTTCTCAGGTGATGCTGCCAGACCATACCTACTACGTGCTTGGAAAGATTTTCAAACTTGAAGGTGGTAACTAACTATGTGGATATTAGAAAAAGCCCTATCATATATGATGGTTTCATTATGATATTTTTTTACCCAAAAGTTCATGGTCGTTATGAAATAGGATATTTGGATTTCCGACCTCACTGAGATATTACCACTTTATTTTACTAAATAATAAAATAAATACATTGAAAACGATATTACTATTTATATGTTATTAAAAATTCATGGCATAAACAGACCGAATTCAACTTAGTATCTGATATCAATTCATAGGCGAAATAGTAACAAACTGCAATTGTCGTAATGCTAGCGAATAAACGGCAGAACCAAATACACCCGAGATCACAGCAAATCGGTCTTTGTGAGGGCTCCTTCACTTTGGATTTTGACTTAATAGAGTGTTGAAGCCTGTAATACATAGAATAATTATCAGTATAATCATTTATACTAATAAATAAAATTGAACTGCCTCGGTGGCGCAGTTGTATTACGGTGCGACTGCCGTTCTGAGGTTTCGGGTTCTATCCCCGGTCTCGGGTCAAGTGGTATTGGGTTTTACTACTCAGTATCATCCCGGAGTTTAGTATTTGTGCCCGATATGGCGACAGGCTCGCCCCCTGTCACATATGGGACAGAACTAAGCTCGGCGACATGCGAGTGGTGTAGTTCGCTATTTCACATCTGCCTAACCCTTCGGGAATAACAGGCGTGAGCTTATGTTATGTTTGTAATAAAATTGAATCGTCTGTTTCTAGTGTCAAAATAACAATTATTTACCAAATACATATGAATGATACGATACCTATACCAAAGATATAATTTTTAAAATGTTTGTCTTAAATTTTTATCTTAAATTCAAGCACTTGCCCGTAAAACTGTGCATTTAATCGGGTTTTTATCATTTTTTTATGAGTTTAATTTTTTTTTACCGCGCAACCATAATTATTTTCGCAAATTACCCTAAGTTACTCGGATTAAATTCAGCTATCTACCAAAAAAGTACCGTCAAAATCCGTACAACCGTTCCGGAGATTACCTGGAACAAACAGACAGACACAAAAAAATTTTAAAAAATTGTCTTTTTGGTATAGGTTAGGTTAGGTATATACATTCATATTTACTTAACAAAAAAATATTGTGACATTACAGACACTTCAATTTTATTTATTTCTATAGATTTGTAATTGAGAGAGAGCATATACATAAGTATAATTCAAGTGAAAGTCCAAAAGTGATTATTGTTGTTCATTTTATGAAATCCTATGTCTGAAGTTAGTTATTTGAATATAGTGTAAATTAACCAAATTTTTATCCTACTAACATAATATAATTTTTTTATTACGATACAACTATCTTTAAAAAAGTCTCCATTTAAGAAACAATAGCAATAGGATACATTTGAAATATCTATACTAATAATAAAATTGTAAATTTCACGTGTCTGTACATTTCAAATTTTTGTAAAAAAAATTATTCCAAGGGACTAAAAATAGTTGATTAAACAAATTTCCTTCATTTTTAAAAATGCCTCTCTCTCTGTCTATTTGTTGTTTGTAAAAAACCAAATACCGTCTGCCATATATCTCAAATAAATTATTTATTACCTATAATAATAATAATAATTAATATTCACCTACCTACACAATAATATTTTGTTTCATTTTCTGTGTAAATTAGTTTTGTATAAACCAAGTACCGTCTGCCATATATCTGAAATAAATTATTTATTCCCTATAATAAGACATTTCTATGTTAAATACATGCAGCAGTAAATAAAAATGTTTCGTCGGTTTATTGTTATCAAAAAGTTCTATATCTATCTATATATTCACACACATACATCTAATAAATAAAATTGGAGTGTCTGTTTGTAATGTCAAAATTATTATTTTTACTAAATGAACGTATATAGGAGATACCTGTACCAAAAATACAATTTATTAAATTTTTGACTGTCTGTCTGTCTGCCTATCTATCTCTCTGTTTGTTTGTTCCAGGTAATCTCCGGAACGGCTGGATCGATTTTGACGGGACGGAATTTTTTGGTAGATAGCTGTTTTTTTGTATTTATAATTAATAATCTACTCACTTCTTCCTCATGTCGAATCTTAAATTATATGACACGTAGTTAAGGTTTGAAATGTACAAGAATAATATGAAAAACCCGATTAATACAAGAGCAAAGGCAACAAATTCAATATACCACAATGCATTTGTAAATATTCCTTGCATTATATACGTAGCACCTTAATAATTCACTATATTATTCTATAGGTTGTTTATTGTTCGTTACTTCCATTTTGAATTTGTCAACATCATTGTCTTTGCAAACTGTTTGATAAATAGGTTCAGTTATAAATAGTTTATGTTCCCATTTGTATAAGTAAGGAAAACAACAAATATATTTAAAAATTTAAATTCAATTTCCAAGAACAAATTATAATTAAATTTGTAAATGAATTTGCATATCGTATTTATTTTTAAATAAATGGTACTGAATATTATGAGTATTAATTGTAAAACCCTCTTTATTTTCTACTAGCAGTGTACCCACGGCTCTGCCTGCATTTCATATATTCTTCACTGCATAATATAGTTTTTAATTTTATTATATGCAACCCTAATTACTTTCCAAAAATTTTTTGGTACTATCATTAATCCTAATTTTTTTTAGTACTAAGATAAAGTAAAACTATTTCTCACAAATTCAAACACTTGCCAGCGAAAATATGCGTTGAATCGGATTTTATTCGAAATTTCATGTTCGAATTGTAATATTTTTTTTTCACTTAATTTTACAATGAAGGTGCTCTGTATATCTCCATTCTTCAATATTAGAAAAAAAATCATATCTCTTCTACCAACTTTGCATTAAAATATCTGTTCTCGTATACTTTTAGGAAATTGAACGCTCTACAAAAAGCTCTGATATATTTTTTTGCAAACCTCACCGTTTAAAAGATATTAAATCTTGAAGTTTGATTATTGTAGATAAAAATTTTTTTGCTTACGTATTTTATAACTAGTTAACAAAAAAAAAATCATCAATTATGGGTTCAATTCATAGGTTCTAGAAAATTAACTGCTTTACAAAAATTATCTTTTATGATTAGCCGATAATTACTGCAAAGGTATATTATTCAAATCAAATAGTACATTGATGTGTCGAGTACCCGTAAAAATAAGACAATAGAAAACAATAGCAAAACAATGGAAAGCTGGCGTAAACGCCAGGTAAGTGCTCAAGGGGTTAAATATATAAAATACATTGTTATTAAATAACAAAAAATTAAATATAAGTACCTGTAATAATAATAAGCCGATTAAATTATGCATTTGAAAGATATTCTTCGTCAAACTTAAATACACACCAATTTTAACAGTCTTTGATTAATAATTTGATTTTAATTGGATTTCAGGGATGTTTATACAAATTTGAGCTTCTTTGGACGGAGAAATGATTTAAACTATTTTTTTTTATTTTTTTTTTGTTTTAAGCATGTTTTATTATATTTATTAAATAAATTAGTGTTATATTTCTGACTTAGAGCCAATGCTTGATTAAATCTTGAATAAACAACCTACTTACGTAGTCCAACACAATTAAGTAAATATTTCTCCTTATCTTTAACCTCCATACTAAAAACTGTTTAAAATATCCTAAACAATAAAAGGTATTATAGTATAGTACGGCCTGCGTATCTTGGCCGCTTTGAAGTTAGTTTCAGCGAACGCTTGCACGTATCGTCAGAACGAAAAACGTTAATTAGCATACATAGATTGGCGGATAAGCTTTTAAAATCTATACAGTATACATTTAAATAATATGTGGCTCCATATAGTTTAATTTAAATAAATAAATCTCTACTGTGCTTACACCTTCACGAATTTTATTCCGGCCAAGTTTCGTCGGCCGTACAGCCGTCGGCAAAGACCATACAGCCGTAGATAATATAATGTAGCGTTATGAAGACAGTATTGCCAATATACATATAAGATATATTACTTATAAAATACCATTATTTTAAATAAAATTACAGCACAGACATTTAACCATTCTATTTTAAAATTACATTAGAAAAGGTTAACAAGTAGGTATATTAGTGTAAGTTTATGAGTCAGGTAGGTAGTAATAAAGATCGAAAAGTTTCACACTTCCAATCTAGGTCACAACCTATCAGAAACAATTTAGTTACTAAGTCAATTTTAAATGGTTTAGTAATTGAATTCGACTATCGAAAGCTTACTTGAACTAGCTACCTAGATTTGTTTCTGTGTTAGATGCAGTCACTCATACTGGCCATGTAGTTCGTTTTTCAATGCCTTATTAATAACGTTAATTTAAATTTAAATGTAGCAATTGAAAGTTTAAGTATAATAAATAATAATTACCCACCTACGTGCCAGCAATTGAGCCCGGATGTTTAGAGAAGAAAAATAATAAAAAATGTTAAGCAAATTGATTGACTACAAAACGATACACTTTGATTTTATTTCAATTAACTTTTTTAGCAGAGGATGTCTGCAGTGAAAGTTAAATCATTTTTAAAATCTTTAGAGTTATTCTTATATGTACATTGGTAATATCTTATAGGAGATTAACTATTCACCTGAAACTAATGCGTGTTGGAACATACTGTGGCCGCCTCCTATATGATAAAAGAAAAAATTAAATTATTTATAAAATGCAACATGTGTACTCCACCTGCTTGTGCCTCGGCGGAGCGGCCTGCAGAGGCGGCAGGGGGCGACGAGCCGCGCACACCCGACGGCCGCGCGCCTGCGACGCGTACGGCAATACGATCCGAGATCCCTCTGCGCACTACCCGTTTGTTTGTTATCGCGATCAATAATTATTGTAAAGTTTAAAATAAATCGAGTCAGTTATTCGATAAACTTAACTTTCATTTTTATTCGCCTTATGACGCCACATTCGACCACACTACACTGGTGACCCCGAACATACCGAACAATCTTCCCGGAGTTCTGCAAAATCAATGATGTCGGACAATGAAAGTATTGAAGCGTCGGTTCACATGGCGTCGGACGTTTTTTCGAGTGGGAGTGAAGTTGCCACCATTTTGGGCGGACGAGCCCGCCGTTTGGTTCGCGCAGGTAGAAGGACATTTTTTACTCTCGCGCATCACAGATGACAAGACCAAATTTTATTACATAGCTTCACAACTGGAACACCGCTACGCAGCAGAGGTGAAAGATATTATTATTTCACCACCAACTGGAAAAGTTATGACACATTAAAGACCGAGCTTATTAAGCGGCTTTCCCAATCCAGAGAGAAGGAGGTGAAGCAATTATTGACTCATGAGGAACTCGGAGATCGTCGCCCGTCACAATTTTTACGGCATTTGCGCCATTTAGCGGGATCAGAAGTGCCGGAAGAATTTTTAAAATCCATATGGACCAGCAGATTACCCACACATGTTCAGACTGCAATAGCTTCGCAACCGAAGTCTGACCTAAATAGCCTCGCCGACTTAGCAGACACGGTAATGGATATAGTTCAGGCGACTCCACAAGTGGCATCTACATCGTTTGTCCCAGGCTCGCCCCTTGAACTTATGTCACAACAGATTGCTGAGTTAACA
Organism: Samia ricini; assembly: GCA_014132275.2. Lineage (NCBI taxonomy): Eukaryota > Metazoa > Arthropoda > Insecta > Lepidoptera > Saturniidae > Samia > Samia ricini. The sequence goes on from AP028161.1 coordinate 23,718,945, forward strand.
AAGAAGGTGGAAGCGCTTACTACGGAAAGACACAGATCACGCTCGCACAATCGAGGAAACCAACGCGATCGTAGCCGCACTAACACACGTTCCAATTCTAACTACAAGCGATTCCCAACATGCTGGTATCATAACAAGTACGGAGAAAAAGCAAAATAAGTGTCAGAAACCCTGTGACTACCGAGCGGAAAACTTGCAGGGCGGTCGCTAATGGCGACGGACGGCTGCCCTAGTACAGGTCGCCTATTTGTAACAGACAGAGGGACAAAGACGCAATTTTTGGTCGACACTGGTAGCGATCTCTGTGTCTTCCCTAAAAATCTACTCAAACAGAGACGACCTAAAACTACATATACTTTATATGCAGCAAACGGAACAAACATAGCTACCTATGGTTACGCGCATATAGTACTCAACTTGGGTCTTCGGAGAGACTTCCCGTGGCGATTCACAGTTGCTGACGTCACCAAGCCAATTATAGGCGTTGACTTTCTATCTTTTTATAACCTGATAGTCGACGTCCGAAACCAACAGCTCATTGACGCCACTACTAAGCTAGCATCGCCTGGGGCAACCGCTTCATCAACTGTCACGATATCTTCTGTGAAGACACTGGCAGGTGATTCAAAATTTTTGGATATTCTGAAAGAGTTCCCAGACATAACGCGTCCATCTGGTATCAACCACGCTAGCAGCCACAACACTGTCCACCACATCAAGACAACACCCGGACCGCCAGTATTCAGTACTCCACGTCGCCTCGCACCTGACAAGCTCAAGATAGCCAAACAGGAGTTCGAGGCTATGTTGATGAATGGCACAGTGAGACGCTCAGATAGTCCCTGGTCGTCTCCTTTACACCTGGCACCGAAAAAAGACAACGGATGGAGACCATGTGGCGACTACCGTCTACTAAATGCAAGGACCATTCCGGATCGTTATCCGATCCGCCACATACACGACTTTGCTCACAACCTGTCAGGCTGTCGTGTATTCTCCACAATAGACCTGGTAAAGGCATATAATCAAATAAAAGTGGCAGAAGAAGACATTTGCAAGACAGCAATCACAACACCCTTCGGGTTATTTGAATACCCTTACATGAACTTTGGCTTGAGAAATGCGGGTCAAACTTTTCAACGATTTGTAGATGAGATGACCCGTGGCCTTGATGAATTCTGCTACCCATATTTAGATGATTTTCTAATTTTTTCAAAATCTGAGGAATCCCATGAAGGCCATCTTCGCCAGATATTTACTAGGCTGCAAGAGTTCAACATGGTAATAAACCCATCTAAATGTGTATTCGGTATGCCAGAAGTAACATTTCTTGGATATTCTGTCTCAGCAGAAGGTGTGAAGCCATTAACAGCCAAGGTAGAAGCTATAAAGAACTTCCCAACTCCAAAAAACGTCAAAGAGTTAAGACGATTCCTTGGTATGATAAATTTTTACCGGAGATTCATACCAAACGCGGCGACATGTCAAGCTCCTCTCAACACTTTACTTACCGGATCAATAAAAGGATCACATCCAATTGATATATCAGGTGAAGCCATGAAGGCATTTGAGAACTGCAAGCAGAGCCTTTGCCAGGCAGCACTTCTTGCATTCCCTGATATCGAGGCAAGACTAGGTGTTGTGACAGATGCTTCAGAAGTATCCATCGGAGCCGCTCTGCAGCAGTACAAAGATGGCAGTTGGCAACCACTCGCTTTCTTTTCACGCAAGTTAAGTCCTGCTCAACAGCGATACTCACCATACGATAGAGAGCTGTTGGCAATTTACGAATCTCTGAAATATTTTAGATATATGGTGGAAGCAAGACACTTCACTATATTCACCGACCACAAGCCGCTATGTTTTGCATACCATATTCGCAAAGATAAGTGTTCGCCACGACAATTCAGACATCTCGATTTCATAGCCCAATTTACCACTGATATACAACATATATCTGGAAAAGACAACATCGTAGCTGACACTCTAAGTCGCATCGAACAAGTATCACAACCCGTAGATCTTAAAATCTTGGCAAATCTACAAGAAACAGATCCAGAATTACAAGAACTGCTCAATGGTGAAACATCACTGAAACTTACAAAAATTTCGATTCCTGGTACTAATATTAAACTATACGCTGACGAGACGACGAATATAACTCGACCTTACGTACCAAAAGTAATGCGACGTCGAGTATATGAGAGTCTGCACTCACTCAGTCACCCAGGTGCCAATGCAACTGCCAAACTTGTGTCTGAACGTTATGTATGGCCATGCGTACGTAAAGATTGCCGCGAATGGACAAGAACTTGTTATGCTTGCCAACGAGCAAAGATAACGAGGCATGTATCTTCTCCTTTAAGCTCATTTAAGATACCACGCGCCAGATTCACCTGCCTACATATCGACTTAATTGGACCAATGCCGATATGCAATGGGTATAGATACTGCCTAACCGCTGTCGATAAGTTCACACGATGGCCCGCAGCTATACCCATTATGAACATATCAGCAGAGACGGTAGCGAAGGCTTTACTATCAGGATGGATCGCTTGATTCGGATGTCCATCTGAAATAATCACAGACAGAGGGATACAATTTGAGTCGTCACTCTTCAAATATTTATCAGAAATAACAGGATTTCAGCACAAGAGAACAACCGCATACCACCCCCAGCATGTAATGGACTAGTAGAAAGGTTTCACAGACAGTTGAAAGCTGCAATAACATGCCACGGTAACGATAACTGGACTGAAACGCTACCATTAGTACTGCTGGGCATTAGATCCGCATACAAAGAAGATCTACAAGCATCTTCAGCTGAGCTTGTATATGGCGAAACATTGAGACTTCCAGGAGAGATCTTCAGCCCTAGAACAAACACAACAACTGATGTAACCGACTTTACTGCACGGCTCCGAGCGTTTACAACCACAATTCAGCCGCAACCAGCATCGAGGCATTGCAAAAAGTCAATCTTTGTGTACAAAGATCTCACAACCGCCACTCACGTCTTTCTAAGAGACGATGCTCATCGTAGACCGCTACAACCCGCATATACTGGACCGCACCGAGTTCTGGAAAGAAACGAAAAAGTATTTAAAATCATAGTAAACGGAAAAACACTTACCGTTACTATCGATAGACTGAAACCCGCATACATGCTTGAAGATACTTTAACAGCAAATTACAGACAGTCACCGGATGCAACTAAAAATAAAAAAAATATAACAGGACCTGAAACAACACAACCCTGACCAGAACAGACCAATTGAAAGGGAACGCAGAACACGATCTGGAAGAAAAGTCATATTCCCAGATTATTATCACCCGTAACCCGGTCTCTGGAGGGGAGTGTGTGGCCGCCTCCTATATGATAAAAGAAAAAATTAAATTATTTATAAAATGCAACATGTGTACTCCACCTGCTTGTACCTCGGCGGAGCGGCCTGCAGAGGCGGCAGGGGGCGACGAGCCGCGCACACCCGACGGCCGCGCGCCTGCGACGCGTACGGCAATACGATCCGAGATCCCTCTGCGCACTACCCGTTTGTTTGTTATCGCGATCAATAATTATTGTAAAGTTTAAAATAAATCGAGTCAGTTATTCGATAAACTTAACTTTCATTTTTATTCGCCTTATGACGCCACATTCGACCACACTACAATACTATTATGTTTGTATGGTTTATCTGTATATCTGTAAATCAGAAAAGACATAAATGTGTTAAGTATTTATTATACATACAGTATTAGTGAATTTTCATGAAAGACCACATATACAAACGGTAAGAATTTAATTCCGCGCGATATTCATGGTTGCCACCCTATTATCTATACACATAAGCTTTGTCTGTACATTTTTAGACACTTTGTGCGTCTACTTTAGATGTTGTATAGGACATTATTTTTAAAAAAATCTGTATTTCCGTGGTATGTCCGAATTTAACTCAAACGGCTTGACGAATTTTGATTAAGCCTTTGATTTTGATGAAATGTCACAGAAAGCGTAATAAAATTTAAGGTTTTAAGCAGAAATTAATAGGCTACAAAAAATTTGGATATTAAAAGTTATACTTAGAAATCGTAAAAAAACAGAAAACATTCTGTTCGGTTTAAATTAAAAAACAGATTGCCCTAATTTTGTGTGCAGTTTTGTAAGCTACAATAGTGTACAGCTACATGAACTATATGTTAATAAGCGATAGTATATAAAAATAATCAATAGCAATTTTAGAAATTAAAAAAATAATCTAGGTATTTATTGGGTCTGCCGACAGAAGTGTAGACTCGAAACATTGGAAGAAACTGTTTTTTAAATGTTCAAATTTCATAATTGAAATTATTAACATGACCTGACATTTGTTTAATGTTTACATTTATTGTCACTCCGAACAATAATTATGAACATTTTCATACAGTTTCTTATAGTTAGTGGCTGCATAAGTATACATTTTATTATTTAGCACTGAGCACCAACAATTACACGCCATTTCATACTTGACATACTGTAGCATGTTGAGAGCTGACATATCATTGTTAAAGCGAATCTATAACTTTTCCCGTAACGAGAATCATTCGCAGCGGAAGTTGTTACTAGGTTGACCACTTTTTTTTTTCAGCGAATCTACTAAATAGATTGCCAAAAACTACCAAAATCTAGTAACACATTTTACAAATATACTAAGTTTCTACTTATAAAACAAACGGTCTTTTGTATAACATATAAGTTACACTACGTATGCAAAATAGTTTTATTTATTAAAAAAATTACAATATTCTATTCCTAAATTAACGTACATTATCGTTATTTTTTTTTTACGTGTTTGATGTGAAACTTGATTCCTGATGAGAGTAAAATGCCCTTAGCACTCGCCCCCAAAGTTACCGGTGAAGCTGTAAAAGCTCTTCCAGTCAAAAGCATTAGCTAGTTAGAAAAAAAAAATTGGCTATTTATAACTCAGTCACTCAGTCAAATTAAGTTTAATTTAAATTGTATTATAATGGTAGTCTCATCGCTATGCATTCTAAACTCACTTATTAACTTTTCTTTTTAATGTCTCGATTATATAATTTTGTGTTACTCTTACCCGACACAAATGTCTAACGATTGCAAATATTTCCAAAACAAAATTCGTACAATCGTATTCTTGTGATTTTATTTTATATTTACCATCAAGGTGGTTTTTTAATTAATGGGTACATGAGATTGTAACCTGTGATCAAAATGGCCTATTCCACATTATTGCAAATGCCACATTATTAAAAATGCCCAAAAGTTAGGAATTATTAATGATTGTCAGAGTTATTATAAAAAAAAAGATGAACACATCATCAGCTGAGCTGATTGTGTCTTATGTCAACTGTCAATTAATGTCAATGCTTTTACTTAACGTTTAGTTGCCATGTAATTACATTTACAGTAGAACCACTATAAATTTATTATAATATCGCTGACAGTGTTTTGGCAACGTTAAATATATTAAATGTTTCTATATTTTATTTAAAGTTAAAAATAGCATTATGTGAAACGCCATCGCTTTTGTTTAACAAAAATGTCCAGATACTATTAGAACTAAATTTTACACAACTAAGGTAAATTTAAAATTTTTACTTTAAGTAAGTGACATACACTGAATGAATGAGAAATTAGTTTCTTTTGAAAATTATACTCTGATTTATAAATCTACGTAATAATAAAAAACGAATACTTTGCTTCTGTAGCACGAAGAAATAGTATTAATATAAGTGATTTTTCTAGAACATATTTCTTAAAAAATGATTGTTTAACATTTAACCTATGTATATAAATAAATAGCTTGTAGTTGTAAATTATTATTTGAAAAGAATGTAATTTTTTCCGTAATACCTGTCAACCCAAACTCAAATATGTGTGATTCTGTATCCTCCTAAATTTATTACCTATATTTCCAAAATGATGTTTTTTTTAAAATTCAAATACCGCTTCAAATATATTTTTGATAACAGTGTATTTTAAATAATTGTTACAATTTTTCACGTGTAGTTACTTTAATACTACAAATAAATGATTGTATTAAATTTTAGAATTTTTAACATTTTACCACAGAAAACAGTTGAACTATTATGGATAACTGCATGAAGGAAGACCAGACAATGAAAGGTACCATACGTGATTGGCGCAAAGCACTTCGTACCCCAGCTACGTACAGGGTTGGGAATACAGTGAGGATACAACCACAATTTATTCATTTCAGTATTCTAATAGCTGTATTAGTAATATTTTTATTTTGCTGTTTTTTGTGGACAAATTCACAGTCATATCCTTTAGAGAAATGGACATATATTACGAGACAGTATAACTCGACATATCCAATAACAAAACCATTAGTAAGTGGTGATTTAGTTACATTCCGTATTGGCATAGTAGCTGATTTAGATACTACTTCCAAAAGTGCGACTAAACCGAATACATACAATAGTTACTTTAAAAAAGAGGTTTTTTAAGTTATAACAATGTAAACAATAAAGTGACAGTTACATGGGATACAGAGCCAGCTGTGTTGTTGACATCAACATATTCACACAAGGGGAGAGGCATGGAATTATCAGAATTGATTATATATGACGGTAGATTACTTACATTTGATGATAGATCAGGAATGGTGAGTTTAAAATAAAACTATGATTTTAGTAACCTTTTTTTATTATAAGCTCTTGTATTTTTTGTTATATAAGTAATTGTAAGAGATATTAATATCATCTGTATTTAATTTTTTTAAATATCATTTCTTTATATTTATTAGGAATATAAGAGATTATAATTTAAACAGACTTACATTCAATAGGAAAATAAATATTATAATATTGGTGTGTCTCATGATGTGTTATGTAGGTACAATGATAAATTGTTTTAATTTTTATAATTATCTTTTACAATGTCCTGTAATGTTTCTAAATATGTCATATGTTATATGGGAAGGGGAAGACCAAAGAACAGATGGATGGACTGTGTGAAAGATGATATGTTTAGAAAAGGAGTGAATGCGGAGATGACAACAAATAGAGAGGAATGGAAGAGGAAGACATGTTGCGCCAACCCCAAATAAAAATGGGAAAAGGGTAGGGAGATGATGATGGTGATGATGATGATGACAAAAAGATTTTTTACAAAATGAAAATAAATATTTCACACATTTATTCAATTTTGCTTTGTTATTTTTATGGACTACAATCTGTGTCACAAAAAAAAGATACAATGTTTAGTATTTTTAAATTGTAACTTTAGTGGATAAGTGTCATGTTCATTATGTCATAATCTGTCCCCTCAGTAATTTGAAGTTGAAGGAATAGTATCTTGCCTGCCAACATGCAATAATATGAAGTTTGGGCTTCCCAACTCTTTATAATTTGAAATGTCTATCATGATCACTTTTGTGGCAACTAACAGACCTATTCTTCTATGCCCTCAGAACAGACACAAGTTACTATTTCTTCTCAGCTCTCGCCAGTATAGGAGATTCATGATAGACTGAAGTCACTCACTGAACAAAAAATTATGCACTTCTTTTCAAAATGAACAATTATGAATATACAAATGTCTACAAATTGTTTGTATGTACAAATATGTAGAATAATAAATCAGGAATTATGGTCGAACTATTATTTTCTTGATGTTTTTACTAAACTCCCTATTATTTTCAACTCTTGGTAATTTGAACTTTTTACTTGTGTTTTGATTAGCAAATTATCGAGAGTCGACTGTATTTATTTAGTTTGAAATAATTCCAAATCCATTGTAACTGCTGAAACATGAATTATAATTAATAGATTTTGATCTGTAAATATATGAAATAAACTTTAAATACTACATGATACAAATATAGTTACTGTAACATATTTATTATTAAACTTTATACTTACATTTATCTTAGTTTGTTTTGTAGTTATTATAAAAACAAATACATATTACCAATTTTCAGGTTTTCGAAATAATTAATAATAAAATGGTACCCTGGGTGATACTGATGGATGGAAATGGCCTTGTCGAAAAAGGTTTCAAGTCTGAATGGACAACAGTCAAAGATGAAATTTTGTATGTCGGATCCATTGGAAAAGAATGGACTACTGGCAGTGGGGAGTTTGAGAGTTATGATCCAATGTGGGTTAAAGGAGTCAATATTAATGGAGAGGTAATGAATAATACGTTCATTATTTAAACTTTATTGTTATCAATACCTTGTTACATAAAAAAAGCAACAAAAGGGCCCAAGTAAGCAAAGTTTTTAACATTTTGACTCCCCTCTCCCCCCGTCGGCAAAGGCAAAATTTACCTATTGTGTGTCGACATCACTCTTTCTTCGTAAATACATTCTTTCTTCTTTGTTGAACTGTACTTTATTTAACATTGGATGCACCAGTATTTTCTTGTTTCCTAGTTTATCTGCAATCAGCGCTAGCTATGACCAGATGTGTTGTAACAGTTTGAGTCTGTTCTTCACTAAGGGCATCACATAATCAGTAGACCATATTTATTTATATGGCCAATATATTATTTTGCTTTAGATTTTTTTGTATCATTGGGATGGATTGCCAGCTTGCCTAAGTATGTCACAGTAGTTTCGTGGAATTCTTTCTTCACAATACTTCTCTCAAGATGGCAGTATATATTTATGTATTTACTATATTATAATAATATTGGAGTCACATCCAATACACCAGAGGTGTATACCATAAAACTAAAAGAATTATTAATTAACACCTGATTAAATATAAGTTTTATTGGTGCAGGTGCAACACTTTACTTGGATTAATCAATACAAAGGTATAAGAGGATCCATCGGAATCCAATGGCCCGGCTACATGATCCATGAATCAGGTGTTTGGTCAGCGATTAAACAGATGTGGCATTTCTTGCCACGAAGATGCAGCCACGAGCCGTACAATGAGACGAAAGATGAACTAATGGGCTGTAACTATTTGATAACTGCCGATGAGAATTTTAAACAAATTAAAGCTACTCAGGTCAGTTTGTATTATCTGGTTTCTTAGTAAACTGCTATTAAATCATAATCATCTGAAATTCAACTGAAATTTAGGATTTTATTCAACTGTTAGTAGAATATCAAGTTTCATATAATATATTACATAAAACTTGTATCATATTCTATGATAAAATTAAGAAAAAATTAAAAAGGTAGGAATGATATCAGTCTTCTTATCTTGGACTTATTAAAATCCTTATGTATAAATTGTAGTGGAATCATTAATAGTTTTAATTTAGTTTTATATTTACTTATGTAATTAACATGTTTTTAAAGTTCTGTGCATGACGCGATCGTTTTAATTGTTACGGCAATTCTTTAATTTAGAATAATCTAATTGTTTATATTTCATAAAAAAATAAATAAATAACACATTCACTATTGGACATGGGTCTCTCCTAAAGATCACAACGGCCGGAGTTGTCCCACGCGCATCCAGCGGATTCCCGTGACTTTCATCAGGTCCTTGGTCCATTTTGTGTAGGGGGTAGGTCGTGGCGTGCTACGTCTTCCGGCAGCCATTCTAGAACCCGTTAGCCCCATCGGGCATCGGTTCTGGAAACAATGTCGGTTACTTTGATTTATCTGCAGATTTTTTAATTCCTGCTTCGATCGAGCAGTATAGTTTCGTTCTCAGCAAAATATGGTAAAATAGCTGAACCCAGCAAACATTGTCAGGCCAGCATATATGAAACTACTGGACATCGGTCTCCACCATTACGGGGGGGGGGGGGGGGGGGTTGCCATAGGGGGGGTTGCCATAATCGCCACGCTTGGCAGGCGGGTTGGCGATCGCAGTAAGATGTTTCTGGTACCCACAGGACGCTGCTACCCATCTCCTTGTTCAAATCTCTTAGTCGCTTTTTACGACACCCACGGGAAGATATGGGGTGGTACTATTCTTAGCCGGCACCACACGGCATATTTATTCATATCATTTTGGTGATCAGATAAATGATAAAGGAGTTGATATGCTATATAGCCATCGTTTGTAAAGATCAGCATTCTTCATGAAAAACTACATGTTTATAAATATCATGTATACACATATATCCGTTTATATAAAACTATATAGATAAATTATGTGATAATTTCCTATAAAATCCCGACCGTAAAAAACCACAGACAGAATTATTTTTAAATAATTTAAGTAATTGAGAGGGATCCAGGGATAAAATATCTTTTATTATTAATTATATTCAGATCACTAAACGTCATCCAAAACTCGGCTTCTCATCGTTCAAGTTTATACCTGGATCGAACGATGAAGCAATTGTCGCTTTGAAAACAACAGAGTTTGAGGGAAACACCGCAACTTACATCACAGCTTTCACGACAGATGGCACAGTGTTGCTACACGACACGCTCGTGGATAATCACAAGTATGAGGGAATTGAGTTTATATAATAATAATTATTAAATACATACCTAGTTCAATACTAAATTATAATGTAAATATATATATATATATATATATATATATATATATATATATATATATATATATATATATATATATATATATATTATATTTTGTGACTTTTAGTTTTATTATGCACTAGATGTGTCCGCGACTTCGTTCGCCTGGAATTCATGCAAATATGTTCTTATAGACAGACTATATTCTCCGTGTAGATGCAATCTATCTCATCAATATATTCTCTATCTATGTCAATTCCTGTTCCATCCCGTCACACGCGGTGGAGGTCACGCTGGCCAGACCAGGCCACTTCGCAGACAAATTTCCCATTGCAATGGAAGGTCAGGGCCCTGCCCCTTTCCCTCTAGGTTTGACAATGCGGCAGAGTCCAGACGCAACCGGTTCGGTGCCCGTACTGAGCCGCCGTCTGCGCTTAGCCCTCGCGGGGCACCTGAGCTGACACAATGCACCCAGCCATCCTTGCCCTAATAGGCCTGAATGAAAAATATGCGAAAATGTTATAGATTTTGTTCATTCAAGCAGCGCACATTAAATTATTATTATTATTATTATCTACTTCAATTAAATTTACTATGATTAATTATTGAAAATATATATTTACCAAAATAAAAAGTAGCCTATATACCTTGCCAACGGTGAAAGAATTTTCAAAATCGGATCAAGATTTTGCGTCATTGGCGAACAAATTAATAAACAGGACAGGACAGGACAGACAGAAAAAAATATTTTTAAAACCATCGAAATGTGTCCTGTAGTAGAATCTAAAGGCTTAAAATATAGTTTTTTTTTTTCTCAAATATCTTCAATGTACAGACTTTGTTCATTGTCCAGTATCTATGTCCTTGTAATGATTGAAAACAGTCCAATTCATTAAAAAATAAGTGAAACGCCATCTATGGATAATCGTCAGAATTACACACATATAAATGTAATTTTTTTTTACACGGAATAGGCTATGCTTTGACCACAATCTCAGCTGATGTTAAGTGACGATGTGGTCCAGGATGGTAAAACACACTAAGCCTTAGAGGTACTGGTTCACAAGTGATGCTGCCGGAACACACCTATTGGTATTTGGTGACAGGTTTTCAATCTTGAGTGTGGTAGCTACCCAGACGGGCATCACTAGAAAATGTCCTACCACCATGCTATGGTTTCCATACGATGTTTTCCTTCACCGAAAGTTTAGGCCGATTTTAGAGTCAGATAGGTGGGGATCGAACTCGCATTGATTGACGCGGAATCCAGCCACACTATCCGCTGCGCCATCATCGCTTCAAATAATTTATGTATTTATAAATAATTTATGTTGGTTTGATTTAGTTTTATTTCTGCTCATTTCAGTATTCATTTATAATACTATATTAAGCAAATATTCGCATAAATATTTTCAAATACATATACTCTCTATGGAGAGTCGAAAACGAAAAGCGGCAACGTCGCATGCAACGAACTGTGAGCTGGCAACGTGGCTATTATAATTTAGCTCGATAGGGAAATTGGGGAATAGCGCCATTTAATTATTTGCGCATTATTATGATTCTGACGTCATTATAGATATACTTCTATTAAATTTGAAACATCAATGATACCTTTCATTTTAATAGGGAGCCATTTATCATATTAAGATTCTGTTTATGACAATCTCGAGTAATTTTACACCCATTTTTTCAATTTTGTCGACACGGTATTTATTATTGAACTGAACTTTCTTTAGAATTATTGGGTGATTTGAAAATGAATAGGATTAAGTCTACTCATTTAATGCTTAACTGATTGATAATTTCGTAATGAAACTCGTAAGTTGCTTTAGCTGAGTTGTAGCGGTTAGGTACTACACAGGCTAACGACGTCTGTTCGTAACTTAGCGATGAAGTTTTTTTTTTGTTGTTCTTTTTTTTAAGAAGAATAGAGATATGGAATATAGCTTCAATTTTAGTTAATTTGTTTGCTATAGCCCAATTAAATTTCATCAAAATCCGTCAAGAAATTCATTTACTACAAATTTTTTACTGTTGTCCGTTATCTTGGAGAACTTCTTTCGTTTTATGGGACAAAAGTATCCTAGATGTTACTCTATAATATTAGTTATCACCGTGTCAAATTTCGTCAAAATTGGTTCAGTACTTTCAGAGTGATACGTGTACACAGGGTAAGGCAGACAGACAACAATTCTAAATTAGTTTTTAGTTCTATAGATAAACATAATTTATAGGTACATGCTTTAAGTTGATAGAATTGCAAAGTTTTTGAGTTAAACAACCGACAATAAATTGCAAGGAATTAGAATAGAAAAAGTACTCGTGTCAGAATTGAAACTTCTTTGACAATATTTAAGAAATTATTGGTAAGGCATATTGATATCTGTGACCGAGAAAGAAATATATATACTTTTTAAAATACAAATCATTCTACAGTCAAAAAGTATAGTTCTTGTTATTTATAACTTGTTGTTCTTCTATATGACCTTCGTTATTCAAAATTGTGACGTTTAGTGTTAAAATATCTGACGCTCATCGCATGACGGGACTTTGAATTTTACTCTCATGCACTGTTTAACTTGTTAAAGTACATTCGATCTATCTCTATTAAAATAGTAAAAAGTATAAGGGTTACATAGTAAACGATAAATAAATACTGGAATCATTTTATGGAAAAACTTTATTTATTAAAAACGAAAGTTCACCCTTCAAACAAAATAACATTAACAAAAAGTGTTTCTAATTTCCTACGTCCTAGAAAATTGTTTCATTTAAATCTCCCGCTAACATCATAATAAATCCCCAATCTATTGGTTCTCTATACAAAAACAAACAATAAAACAAGATACAAACAATAAAAATATAATAAGAAAAAAAAAAAAAGATCTATACTTAAAGCGTTTATAGATACAAAATTGAATCTTAAAGAATAAGGAACATCATACCAAAATGTATAAAAATAATTGGTCAATATTAATATAAAAAGCCGTTATTAAATTTCGTTTCTGCCTTTTGAGGGCATAAATGATTATCAATAAGTATTCTTTATTTGAAATTTCATTTCAAACCAATAGATCGAGTTATCTCTTCGAATACGGTCCAGGCCATGGCTGCCATTAGAGTTCTACGTAGCATTCTCGGAACAGCACCTTTGAAATAACCTTTAAATCCGTCAGCCTAAAACAATATACATAGTTTGATTAGAATGACAGCTGTCAAACAAATGTTACTAGTGCTGAAAAGTACTGATTAAATCGATATTCATATACGCTCAATGTAAATATTTTATTTTAGAGTGTAATGTAAATACGGTAATATAATATTGAATAAAATTTTCATAATAAATTATAAAATACAGAATATCGTTCATTGCCTCACGATGTATTACTTTTTGTGAGTTCAAGCTAATTGTAACAAGTTGCAAGTTCTTGCAACGTACAAACAAATTTTATCACACTTTATGACTGTAATATTCTGTTTTTTCAATATTTATGCTACTTTTTAAAGTGTCCTGGATAGTTTTTATGCAAAGGCCTTTTAAATCGTTCTACAAAATTTACTTTGCCTTATAATGTGTGTCTCACTTTAGCCCTCAACTTTAGTAATGTACTGGCCTAAGTTCTGTTTCTATATTGAAATATCATCTTATCCTGCAATAAAGTCTTATTTAGGAGATAGCGACCCCAGTATACTTGGATATTTAGTATGCCAGATGGTTACATCTACCAAAAATTGTAACCTTTCTACTGATATTATTATCTACCCTTACAACAGATATTATTATCTTTTCCTCTTATAGTTTACATAATAAAATACCCACAACATAAATACCATTAAATGACCAATTGAGTAGGTATTAAATTTATAAACGATTCTGATGTTTTCATAACTGATATGATCTTTACATATTATTAATTAAACTGTATTAAAGTTAAGATGCGAAATAAAATTCGTTCTGATAAATTGCACTAATTAGCCCCAACGCGTATATATTTGACATAACCTTCATATAAACACTGGTCAAGCGTGCTATGATAAACTCAATTATAACTACTGCGTGGTACAATTTAGTTACGTTTTAACGTTGTAATTTATTTCAAAAGTCTCGTTATATTTTTATCGAATAAATAAATAGATGACCGCTTAGTAGATACTTAGATTTATATAACGCAGTAAAATATATTAATTAGTTTAATTAATAGGGCACGTGGGAGGACCTAATATTGTATTATGTAATATACAAAAAAATGTAACTATTGAATGCAATATTGCCTCAAAGTAACTTTAGAGATTGACCGAAAACCGTTGGATAACTTTTATAACAACATAGATAGTACTAAACATTCTCCGAATACTAATATCATTAAAAATTAATATGGGCGGTTAATAAGTTAGGGGTTTATCTATTAAGAGGGTTTCACCACTTCAAATCTTTGGCCGGCTTCTGTACGATATACTAAAAACTACAGAGTTTTCACTACATAATATATTTTAATAACCGTATCTTCTATTGGCATTTAAATGAGATTTGAATAGGAAAAAAAGACCACCAACCTATCCCTAAAAATACATCCCTACACACAAATATTATTTAAGTAGAATTAGAGGATTGGTAAGGCAATGAAGCACTACTGGAATGCGACAACCGTACACATGTGAAAACCAGTCATATTGGAACCCCCTTGTGGTAGTACAACTAGAGAAAATTAGGGGATATTCAGATAGCGGCGTGGTGTGAGCGGATTGAAATATAGTCTAAAAAGGCAATAAAATTAAGATTGAAACTCTGGAAACAAAACTTATTATTAAAGTGGGCAGTGAACAAAATAAGGAAGCGATGAGGGCGCAGTGGATAGTGCGCCCGGGTTCCGCGTCAATTGACGCGGGTTCGAGCCCAACTATCCAACTCTAAAATCAGCTTGAGCTTTCGGCGAAGGAACACATCGTGAAGAAACCATAGCATAGTGGTAGCGTCTGGGTAGCTATCACCCCCAATTTTAAAAACCTGTCGCCAAATATCAATAGGTGTGTTCCGGCAGCATCACTTGAGAACCCGTACCTCTAGGCTTAGTATGTTAACAATCCTAGACCGCATCGTTTAAAAAAATAATTAAACTGTGTTTTTTAACCGTGATAGATGTAAATCAACATAATGGTAGATTAAGATCTATCAGATCAAAGGAAATTGTACCTAATTTTAGGATTGAAAACTTTCAAATTACAAAATCTCGTCTTTAAAGTGACACTCACCTGATGGACGTAGACGGCGGCGCTGAACGCGTTGGGAAACTTATCCGGGTATAGTTGCATTTTCGTCTTAAGCACATCAGCCGGATTAGTGGCCAAGGAGGCTGCTATACCGGCTACAATGCCGCAAGTGAAATGAATCGCACTAGCGGCACTTGCCGATTGTAGCCATTCTGTTGGGAATAACAAAAAAAAAACATAAATTACTTACGTTCGTTGATTAGATTTCTCTTCATCCACAAGTCTGTTTGGCTTTCGATGTGGATTTCGTAGATTTGGAGTGTGAAATTGTTTGCGCGCGATGAGAGTATAATTTTAATGAGCGGCAGATAATCTAAGGCTTAGGGTCACGATTTTCAGTATTAACCCCTTGAGCATTTACCTGGCGTTTACGCCAGCTTTCCATTGTTTTCCTGTTGTCTTATTTTTATGGGTACTCGACACATTAATGGACGGATAGAATTATGTAGTGAGACAGAGGGAAATAAAAAATAAGCACTCTATATTTTGTGACTATAGAATAATTATTTTCGTGCTATATTCGTTCTCGAGGAAGCATGCGCATGACTATATTTGGTAAAAAGTGGGCATAATATATTTTTATCTCTTTTTTTGTGTCTCTAACATAGTAATATCCGTTACTAATAATTTGTCTTACAGCTTTAAACTAAAGATTGCAAAAGAAGTTTCACTTCTGACACGTGTGCTATGTACACAAGTTCCTTTCTTATTTAGTAGACTTCACTTTGTTTATTTAAGTAACAAATACATATCTTGAAACTTGAATATAAACGAAGAATGTAGAAGACTAACAAGAGAAGAGGAAGATTTGTAATAGAGGACACATTTTAACTAATTTATGAACAATACTGTCAAGATGTGTTCAAGATTCTATATTAGAATACGTATGGTTTGTAGAAGTTATTAATTAATTCTTAGACTTTCTAACAATGCATTATAATGTTGACGATTGACAATAATTATAAAGATGGCTTTATAGATTACAAATAATAATCAGTCGACGTGATAACAAAAAACGTGGACAGACATTACGCAAACTGACAAATAAATTATTATCTAGCATATATATATAAATTCGTTATCATATTCCTTTAAGTTGTTTATTACGATTCATTAAAGATTATATCGCCAGTTATAATTTACTGTTACGGCGGTAGGTAAGAGGGTTATAATGTTTACTTAAGAATAGATTTAAAACGTTAGAAACTTCTAGAAACACATGTTTTAAATTAAATAAGTTAATTTATATAACGATTTTTTTTTAAAGTTTATAACATGTTTTATTTAAAACTAGCTGTGCCCGCGTTTCATATATTTTTCAGTGCGTAATATAGTTTTTAAAAAAATTTATTTACCTATATTTCTCACAAATTCAAATACCTGCCAGTAAAACTGTCCATTGAATCGGATTTTATTCCAGCTTTTATAACTTTTAAATTATCTACTCGGATACCCTAATTATTTTCGAAAAAAACTAAGTATCCTAAGTTACGCGGTGTAACTTGAGCTATCTAACAAAAAAAAGTTCCGTCTAAATCGGTAGAGCCGATCCTGAGATTAACTGTTACAAACAAACAGACAAAAATTTTAAAAATCGTATTTTTGATATAGGTTTCGTATATACCATTCATATCTATTTACTAAAAAAAAAATCATTTTGATATTACAAACAGACATTTCAATTTTATTATGTAAATTGTTAGCATCTTTTAGGTGACAATTTGGTTACGGTTCTCAAATTAAGTCATGAAAAATATTTTCTGAGATATGCCACAAAATCTCCGTGGAGAGTTCTAACAATTTGACCACCGTTTTCCTACAGGGTTGATGCATATAAGATAGCATCATTCATTTGAAATAGCCAGAACTCTGTATGTAATTCAGTGACGTGAGATGGCAAAAGTGCGTGGTATAAAAATCATTATTCCTTAATGTAATCCGAGTCTATAATACAATTCTTACCTTTAGGAACGGCCTGTTTCGTTTGCGTGTAGAACATAAGATATAGGCCCGAAAACGGTGCGTCCCTCGCTAATGTGGGACCCAAACCGCAGGACAGACCGCGTATACCCTCTGCCTTGTATATGGCTTTCAGTGCACCGCTTAGGCTGTCGTATTTGTATACGCCAGATTCATATCTGTGGGAGGGAAAGAATTTTTTTTATTTATTTATTTAGATAAAACAATTGGATGCGATGACGTCACAAGTCACGATACAATCCTTGGAAACAGCGAGGGTCTTAGATTTTAATCCATTTAACCAATACCACAGTGAGAGTTTTAGCTTTCGGTGAAGGAAAACATGAAACTATTTCATAGTGGTATGCCTATGTTTTTTATGCTCCGCTGATTAGCTACTTAAGAGGGCATGCGGTCCGAAAAGTAGCTATTTGAGAAATCTATTGCTATCGCGTTGCGCCCCAAGTCTTTAATTATAAAACACGAAAGGGACAACTGCAGTTCGGCCTGATTTTACCGTATGCAAAATTGAAGAAAACATCACTTCGTAGTACCCTGTTTCCGCCTCCAAAACTGAACCGATTTTTAATTAAAAAAAAAATCAGTTTTAGAATAATAAAAAGTTTGTCTATGCCTGTACGTTTTACTTTGTTTTAATTTTATCCATCAAATTTTTTGACGAAAGACTGACAATGACGTTAAAAATCAAGCATTTTTTTCATTTTCAAAGGCTCCTAGTTTTTTGCAATAACTAATTTATAGAAAAAAATCAAAACGTACGGGCATGGCGGTGGTGGATATATGGTATAATATATATACCATAATGCTATTATCCAGGGAAAAAACAGGGGACTACGTTTGTATGGAATAATACCCTCTAGCGTATCCTCTCAAATTCTAGAATCTGTCACCAAGTAACCTATAAGTGTGTTCCGGCAGTATCACTTTGAGAACCTTAGGCTTAGTATGCTTACAATCTTGGATCACATTGTGATTTAGGGGCCATGCAAATATTACGTAAGCAGAACTGAGGGAGTTCATGATTACGTTATGGCTTAATTTTGAACAAAGTAACGTACATAAATGTAAATATCGCTTACATGATCATCATTCGCCCCCCCCCCCTCCCTCCCCAACTCGCTCATGTCATCAAAAATAAGCATTAACGCTTACGAAATCTTTCATAAGGTCCCTTAACATGTGCTGAGAGTTTGATAAAATAACTAAGTTTATAAATAAACCATATGAGACTATAGTACGTAGCTAATGATTCCTTCGTAGAAAATTCAAAGAAATTTTGAATGTACAGTTCTACAATTAAATTATACATAAAGTATTTTGTTTTAAACGATTACTGATTAGCATTTATCACAAGACAAATAAATCGCTAAAACTAGGTTGAACTATTTTTTTTTAACTGTAAATATTTTTATCGATACAACATTATACATCATTTATCGCTGCAAACTGATCATTATCAATGTAAAATAATAGATATGTGTATTGTGCAGTAAATACATGTAATTAATCTATTGTTTAAAAGTGTTTAATACGATTTGACCTCGAGTTGACTTTTTAATCGGGCATATAAGGGTACAACGTACTTTAGTTTTAATTTGAAAATAATAAATAATAATGAAAACAAAAATATAGGTACCAACGAACAAATTGTTAAAGGCGAAGGATAAGATTATTAATCGATTAATAATACATTAGTTATTATCAGTTAAATGGGTGTGACGTAAACGACATGCCTACTGATAACACAAAGGTATTTTTTTTTAAAGATCGTTAACGCGTTGTCGTCATGCCGTAAAGTCACTCGATCCCGACTAGTTAAAGACTTCCTTTAATGATAATTATAATAGACTTATAGATCAAAAGCCAGATCTTACGTAAACGATAATGAAATATTATTTAATAAGATTCATTTCCAATACGGATAGATAAGGGAGGTTTCCTTGTTCCTGGTCTAATCAAATGTAAAGTCTGTAGCTAGTTAGGGGTCTTTCAACTATTGTACAAGCATCAAATATTCTTTGCTTATTTTTGATGCTTAGTTGGTTTGGGCTTGTAGAGAGGATGGATGAGAGAAGATTAACGAAATGAATTTATAAGGCGAGGGTGAATGGGCAAGTCGGTAAGGGTCGACCTAGGCGAACGTATCTAGACCAAATCGATCACGTATTAAATATAGGCCAGGTAAAAAGTACTCATAGCCGACGAGCATGCATGAAAGCGCTAAAGCAAGTGGAAGGACGTAATCTCTGCCTAACCCCACGGGAGAAAGGCGTGACGATATGTATGTATGTATTTTTGATGACAAGGAATACGGTAGGGGATCTGAATGCTGATTACGTAAACAACATTTATTTACGTATAAATTCTTTTTTTTTCAATAATCTTCCCAAAATCCTACACGTTGAATTGACAAATCTCTTAAAAATACATAATTTAGAAAAATTTTAAACTTACTGCTCAAAATGTCTAAACAATGAAATAAAAAATAAGTAGATTAACAATCATTTTGAAAAATGCGTGAAACGTGAAAGATTCCCCAAATATCACCAAAACTTTGATTGTTAACATGTTTGAAACTATAAATTATACAGTTCAAACAGATGGTATTAGCGGAAGCACAGAGATGGGCGTCATTTCTTGACATCACTATCGTTCACGTAATGATCCACAATATGATAACCTTTGGACATTAAAACCTGCATGACATAGTGCTTAGACTTATTGTCAGGTAAATCGGTAATGTGTTTTTATAACCATATTTTAGAACTCGACACTGTTACCTTTTTTTTTTTTTTTGACGGGGGGAAATGCGTGAGACCGGAGTCCCCCAATGCAATAGGTAAGGGGGCACGGAGGGACGAACTCCGTGCCAGTGTGGGACTCACCCGGGCGTGAAGCGCCCAGAAATACCCACTAAAACCCCCCGGGACCGTCCGCCGCATTTGGGATGGGGGCGACACGGGGTGGCTTTCGCAAGCACCGCGTCGCCCCCTGCGGCGAACGACACTATTACCTGCTAGGCTCACTAAACCTAAAGTATGGAAAAACCATTAGCCCAAAGGTAAATCTTACCTAGTCTTAATCACGGTGATTGGTATTAGTGCTACGCCGCTCATAGTCCTCGCAACGACACCAAGCATGACCGCTTCTAGCGCTCCCAGATCGCTCTTAGTCTTTCCCAACTTCCCCTTCAGCCAATGGAGCGACGAGAAGTACAATCCCACGCCCGGTACACATCGGGCTATCGATGGGACCATACCGCGCCATAGTCCCGCAATATGTTCTTGCCGAATGATGTTCGTAAATATCGTGATCATACCCGGTTGGATACGGCTGCTAGAATATCGAAAAAGTAAAATTAAGCTCGTAATTAATATCACTACCAATAGTGACTTGAACGTTATTTTTGAAATTATATCGGCCGAAATCAATTAAAATATTGCTAATTTTCTTTAAAAATACTAGGATATTATAATAAAAATATTATGCTCTCCAAAAAATTTCTACATACAAGATATCCTTACTACAAGTCAGTACTAATTACAAATTAGATAAATAAATAACAGCGATTAGCAAAAATAGGTACAGTTTAAAAAAAAATCATGCTATGGTAAGTCTTTAAAATTTTTATCTGTTCTAAAATAATTGAAACTGGATGATGGATAAAATAAAATATTATGTTGAATTAGTGAACTTATATATATAATTAATATGATTTATTACGTCATTCTACAAACGAATGACTGTGTAAAAGATGTTATTATTATCTATTGAACGATTATAATGAATATTTTGAATGATATTGAATGTATTATGCTAAAAGTGAGTGTCTGAATAAAAACTTACTTAATAGTCGTCGCAACAACATGTTGCGTTGGGTTCTGAAGCCGAGTCTTCACCAGGTCCAATGGTTGGAAGAGTATCGTGCTGAACGTCCCAGAGAAAGACCCCGCAAGGAACGCCTTGAAAACTGGGTGATACTGCAAAACGAAGAAAAAATATTTAATGCATCCGCTTTACACAATTACTTCAATGTAGATACACTTAGGTTAAAGTGTATCTTGTCGAATATAACAAATACTCAATGAAGTTTTATCAGTGTTCAAACTTACATTTGCCACAATATCCATTCTGATGTAAAGTCAATATTACTCGAAACTCTTCGTCAGGTAATGTCCTTGGAGTAAACACCGAACTTGTAGTATTTGAAATCGTAAAGCCAATGGCAAAATGAGAATTTTAACTGAAATAACTTCAGGTACAAGCCTAAATCGTATCCGAGTAGTCTGAATAGTAGATAGGATTTACTCGGAACATTAAGGCAATTGTCATTTTTTGCATGAGCTCGTCGGAATAATGCATGTATGCTGCTACCAGAAGGAATTGTTAAGAATTAAAGTCTTTAGAAAAGCGAAATGCGCTAGTTATAACAAAAACACAATTTACTAATAGGGTGATAGGAAATCACAGTTAATAAATTTAGCCATTAGGAACACGCAGATAATAGAAACAAAAGAATCGCTCAAAGACACGAATTTATGTGATACGTGTGTACTGAAGGGCGTCCGGTCGTATACTAAACGTTTGCTAAGTGTGCAAGTGACCAATGTATTTTATACAGGCTGTTATCACTTATCAAACGCAGACGACTGAGGGCACCGCGCGGGTAAGGTGGAAAGGTCGTGATCGTCAACCCCTGCTGATTATAACTATCTGTACGTACTGACTAGGGGGTAATGAAGTAGGTACAATAGTATAGGGTTGTCAGAAATTGTTATTGCCTTTATCAAAATTATTAGGTACATTATTTAAATATATTCACAGCCTATCACAGATATCTGGATCTACTAAGATTGTCAAGGATCATATGGTGTAGCAGGTAACATACTTCTTATATTCTAATTTATCATAATTGGCCATGGAATGAAATTACTATTTAAAACATTTGCCACTTCTTTCGCAAAATATATATACTTAACTAAAAGAAATAAAAATTCGTAAGTTGATCAGATAAACAATGTGAATGAAACCCTTAATACATATTCTAAAACAAGATTACAAGGATGATGGTGGAATAGCTATTTTAAAAATTCACATTTTACATCAGAAATTTTACCTTATACTACTTGATATCCTCGAGCGGTACAATGTATTCAAAATGTTATAAGAAAAACCCACTGCACTACTTATTTAATCGTATTTTTATTGTACATATATTATTTCACAATACCTTGATATAATTAAATTAATAAAGAACTAGACTAAGGCTTAATCTCGCAACACAAGAACCAACCAAATTTTCTAATACAATGTAAATACAACATATAATTCATTACACAGTATTTGAGTAAAGAATTTAAAGGTATTTTGAATACCCTAATGTAACAAATATTATTATTTATTCATGAACAAATTATCAACTGATGACATATAAATTACAGTGTAACATTTGGCCCAATTTAATGATTATCATTATCATGTTATTTAAATTTCCTGTTTGAATATTCTAATGGTATATTTGTTTTTAAGATGGTTTTTAAAAACGGTTTATTTGTAATGAAAGTAATTATAATGTAGTTAATAATAATATATGTATCAAAACAAACAAAAATGTTGATACTACACAGGTCAGAGACACAACTTTGTTTAAGATATTAATATCATGTCCATTGTCTTATTCTTAAGTAGGTAATATTAATAAATTATCAATATATAATAGTGATGAAAGTAAAATATTTTATTTCTTGTTAAGTAATTAAGTAGTAATGATATATGGTAGATTTATTTAAACACATCTAGAAATGTTGTTGACTGATTCCAAGTTTTAAAAAAGTGTATGTAAAGTAAACTTAAATACATAATAAAGAAATTGAGTTTCGTTTTAAACAATGTATTTCAATAAATTATTATTAACCACTTGAGCACCTTCCTGGCGTTTACGCCAGCTTTCCATTGTTTTCCTATTGTTTCATTTTAACGGGTACTCAACACATTAAAGAACTACAGTGAAAAAGTTCCATTTTATAAAGTTGATTACTTTTTTAACTCATCTCATCTTTTAAGGAGACAGCTATTAAACAGATATTAAAAATTGTATTCAGTAAATTACATATTTTATGTTAAAGTTAAAGAAATCTTTGCCTCATTGGAACATATAACATAAAATTACACATTTACTATTGTTGCTTTATTAATACATAATTATGATTTTGAATAAAGAAAACAAAATTTAATTATATATTAACTTTCTTTATTAACATCAAAATGCAATAAAATGAATGTGTAAAAATAAACACATTAAAATTTATTTAATTTCATAAATGTTCATTAAATTATAATACAAATATTTTGTTTTAATAACATTAACTTTTTAGGTGGGAAAATAAATAAAAAAGTAAGTCAAATAGGACATATAATATCTGAACAACTATTAATACCAAAAGTTGTTTCAATTTTTTTTATTATAAACAGAATATCAGTAAGTAAATAGGAGTATTCCCAGTATTGTGGAATATACATTTTAATATATTATGAACCAATTTCTAAAAAAAAAAATATTGGTCCAAATAACTTTAAACCAGGTGGCACATACAAATTGTGTATAACCAGTGTGTAATCAATTACCTAACAATATGTACTTGGAGAGTTCATGTAGTTCTTATTTTAATAAATAATGCATTTGTTATCACTGTAAACAGTTTGAAAGTAGATGATGACACATAGATATAAATTGCAAGATCTAACTCTACGTTTGAAAACCAACAAGGCACAGTTAATAAAGGAATATAAATATATGAGGAAGGTCAAAGGAAAATCTTATTATCAAAACAAACAACTCTGCTGGGGACCACTTACGTCGTTATCACTTGATCCCTTGAGGTCAACTGGGACAGTGGTATCAATCGCCCATCCATTTGAAAACGCCCCCAGTGTTTTGCGACATGATATTCACGAACAAAAATAAATTGAATATTACCCGAAGTATTACGTCGTAACTTGTACATTTTTACTGTTTAAGGCGCCACTATAATATCTACGTAGAAGCATGTTTGACCATGGACTTAAATAACAAGTAAATGATAAATTTAAACCTTTATCGTTGATAAGGAATGCAAAATTGATAGATAGATAAGATAACAAAATCTTCACGGCTGAAAACAAACAATACGTTCTAGCTGTTTCCTAATGCTGAAAAATGTATCAGCTGATCTAATACTTTGAAAAATGTACATAATCACCAATGAATATACAAATTACCACATAATATTTTATCATATTATTACATCTATAATTATATCTATCAAATTAAAAAAAAAGAAAATTTATTGCAAAGAAAACAGTTTGAAGCTAGTGATGCCCAATATACATCGATGTTTCCTATTTGATGCATCGAATAAATTTGATGCATCATTAATTTCGATGTCTAACGATGCATCGATGTATTTAACACGTATGCATTATACGAAGCAATAGGATTTAATGCAAAATAAAGGCAGTAAATTATATCGGTATACATTTATTTTTTCCACGAACAAAATCATATTACATATTTGCTTTTGGTACTTTGGCAATTTGCATCCGAATTCTCAAAGAAGTATCAAATTTCTTACTTTTGGAACTAATTTCCTTAATGCAGTTTAGGGGTAGTGCGATTTAATAGAAATCCACACGTAACGAAACGCCGTATGCTGTGTGAGTATCGAGCCTACTATCAAATGAGCACACGAGTAAGTGAGTGCGCAGCCGGGTGCGCAACTCTCTCTCTCTCTCTCTCTCTCAGTCCCTGTTTCTTTATCATATAATTTCAACACACGGTTGTACAGACACGTGTAAATTTCGTGAAAACGTATTTGTTATTTATGTTAGATAGATAGATCCTACGTGAATATTTTATTATTGCAATTAAGTTTTGAAAATTGCAAATGCGTGTATAATAAATTTAGAAAAGTAAGTTAAAAAATTGTATAACTTGATTCATGTATTAACTGTTTATATTTGTTTATTTGAGCGTTTACTATTTATTTTACTATTTAAATTATTCATTCATTCAGAGTCCAAAAGAGTATGGAAAGCACAAACGTCAAGGTGCAAATAAATAAAATAAAAATTGAAGTATATAGATTTAATTTCGAATTACATTCGAAGTTCAAGAAATAAGGAACTTCGTTCTTGACGGGATTCCCTGACCGCAAAATTTTTGTTCTGTTAACTATGCAAATAATTAATTTCATTCTACACCAAGATAATTGATAATCGTTATTTATCAATATAAAATTAATAGGTATTGAAATTAGATAATTGGATATTTAAAAATTATTTAAATAACAATGACCAGTACTATGCAATACCAACCGTCATGAATTCTGCACAGCAGGTATTTTTAGTCTCTATCAAATGTCATGTTTTACCGTTTAAAATATTAAATTTAAATTAAAAATGGAATAACAATTACGTATATAGTTTTGAAAGTTATTTTAATTATTATTATGTAAATATTTTCAAAAAAACTCACTCAATACTAATGAGCTATCATAATTAAAATTCAAGTAAATATTTACTTTTTATACTTGGCTAATCTTTATTAATATTATATATGTTTTTATTAAATGTATCCAAAAACCTTTTATCCAATGCATATGAAAACATTGATGCATCGATTCAATGCATCACATAAAAAAAAAACATCATTTTTTTTTTGATGAACATCCCTATTACAAACTGTCAAGCAGTCTCGAGAAACAGGTGCGTTCATTTTCATTGTGGGATTTGATTTTTACTTTATTATTATTTTGGCTTATTTAATCAATTTTACTCAACCGTAATTGGGCATAGTTATGCAAAATAGAACCAACCCACAATATATTACTTTTGGGTGTTTTTTTTTACAACCAAGGAGTGCACATATCACTAGTAATTTATTTTAAGTAAAAATTTACCAACATGCGTGTAAAACCGCAAGTGATATAATTAGTTAGCATGGCATACAGCTATACACCAGAGAACAATAAAATATATACACTTAATACACCTATAAAGTATGGAAAATAAAGGTAAGGAGGATAATCTGTGTATATGAAAAGTCGACATGCATTACATTAGGGTGGCGCCACATTAGTTTTAGGGTAAATATTAAAGAAAGCGCCAAATCAATAAGCGTACTATTTACAGTTTACGAAATAAAATTGCTCTAGGTAAGGGTCGGCAACCTTTTGAATCGGAAGAGTCAAAAATTCGATTTACATTTTAAAGTTTTTAAAGAGCCACAAAAAAAATTTGTTACCAATAATTAATAGAAATGGCATGAAGTTTTTGAAAAAAAAACGAATCTATTTATTCATCATTTATAAAAGTAGTGACAAATCCTCGTTAATCTATTCAGATCGATTTTTAAATGTTTCTTTTTTTTTATACAATAAATAATATTTGCGTTTGGAACTAAGAGCCGCAGCTTCATATCCAAAGTGGCTCGCGAGTCGCAGGTTGCCGACCCCTGCTCTAGATGCATGTTTTTTTATAATAATTCTTTAAGGTTATATTTATTACATTATTTTGTACATTTAAATTTTCAATAATTAACAACTTTAGTCGACAATGACGTCAAAAAAGTACACGATGATATTACTTTTTTTAACTGGGCATACTTCAATTCATTCATCTATACCCTTTTTCTACACCAGCGCAATTGTGAAAAGTTTTTAAAACTGTTGTTTATAGCATTCAGCTGGGCACTTTTACAACTTTTCTTCCATATGAGATTATTCTCCTTACTTATAATCTCCATGCTATAAATCTATAGAATCCTGAAATAAATTGCCAGGACAAACAAGAATTTGGAAATAATTTATATCCAATCACTAAAAAGTAAGAAAAAATAAATAGTCGCTTAAAAAATACCATTTTTTATTAAAACTGCCAAAAAGCGTTATTTTAGTTGATTTTATTATTCCAGTAGAGATTTCCTAAATAATCTTAAAACATTATGTTATTGTGACTTTAAAAAATAGTGGCCTTACAAAAAATACCCGGTAATTTAATATATTGTTTCATAAGTTTTCGGGCGTGAGGTTGGGTTATACTGTTCTGTTTATTACCAATGGTTCGTCTAATTCTTTTTTACTGTGATCTGTATATGTACTGTTAACAAAAAACACCATTTGTTATTACTTACTGTTTTATATTATTTAAATAAACTTTTGATTATACATAACAGTTGATATTAAAAGACGCTGATTTATATGTTGATGCTTTATCCCAATTCTGTTATTTTTGTAAGATAACTAATTAAAGTTTATCTTATCATCATTAATTACGTTATTGTTTCATAGGGGGGATATTATTAACGTCGCGTGATCCTGTGTCGTCTGCAACATAAGGGTTATCGTGTCTCTGCGCAGGGGACCTTATCAGATAGTACAATTAATTAAAATTATGTATAAACATGTCAGTAAATATCCTTCATGTGTAGAAAACAAGTTATATTTAAACTCACTACTGTGTATTGCACAAAAAGAACATTATTGTCTATTACGTAAATAACATCGCGCTACTGTGAACGATCATAGAATTTTTTTTTAAGGCTTATCTATTTATTTAGTCATTACCTGTACATAATTAAATCATGTACAATATTTTCAAAGGTGCTATATAGAATTAAGCATTATTTTATAATACATGCTAAGCCAACTAAACAAATATCTCAACCGAGTTTTTAGTGGTATCAGTTATCATTATGTTTTGTTATCATATAGTTTATTTGTTATTTGTAATTTGTCAGTATTTGACTCTGTACTACGTAATACTAACATTTCAAACAGCATAGGTAGTTTAGTCTTTATAGACGAGCTTAGTGAAGATTTGAAAAATATCTGAAGCATTTGACTCTTGTAAAATTATATGTATAATTCAAATGTTGCCATTAATTAAGAAGAACCATCTTGGACATTTTTCTTTACCAGAGAAGCTGTTGGCTTCGGGAGCCTTGACAGATTGTCCGGACTTTTTACTGGCCGGTCTAATGAGAAATGCAAATGACTAATCAAAATAAGTTTTAATTGTACGCTTTAAAAATTGAAACTAAGGCAGAACAACAACGCAAGCGCAGGTGCACTCACAGAGGAATCATTAGCATAACAAATCTGTTATAAGACGTAGAGTGAACGAGATGTTAACGTACATCAAACGTAAAGGAGTGACTGAGAAAGCAAAGTACATGCGCAACACTATAGCATACTTCAGACCACCACAGTTAAAATGAGCCTACCATAATTTTATTAAAAAACAAAAATTATTTTAAAGTCATAACAATGTCTTGCAACTCCGATATAAGAAAATATGAAAAAGTAGTTCATTCGTTCAATTATAACATTAATGTATACCACGAACTAAAACGACGACGAACGATTGTACATCACTTGGTCATAGTTGCGATATGCAATATTCAATTAAGTCAATATGCTACCATGTACATCAATAATAATAATACAATTTATTAGAATTTTTCCCAAAAATAGGGAAATCTATTTTGTGGTGAATGTAAAACTGGGTCATTGACATTAAATAACAGACTATATATATGAGTAAGGGAACGTGTTTTATGCATACATCTACCACCATGTCATTACATCAATATTATTTTTAATCACAATGTTATGTAAACTCTAAACTGGATGTAATTTATGGATTATTCAATACAAGTCAAACAACACAATTTAAATTACATTCAAACTGAGGCATTATTACTGGCGGAAAATGACTCTACGATAACTTATGGCTATCATTGTTTGATATAAGGAACATATATGAGTGTATATTTACAAGCCGGTGTCTTTTTTATTTTATTTTTATTGCTGTATTAATAATAATTTGTACTGTTTATCTTAATGCACTTGTAGTTATTTTTAATAGTTACAATAAATCTAACTTGGTGACAACTATTACTGCCGCCTGAGATACAGGTAGTCTTAGTTCAGGTGGCAACGCTCTTTATTGTTTAAGATTATTTGTGTTTGGTGTAATAATAAATAAATTACACCGGCTTAGTGTAGACTTGTGAACTCTTCTTTCAGATGTATATGTTTTTTCCACGATAATTTCCTTCACGATTCAAGAGTTCGCAATTTTAGTTGAAAAGAAGATTTATATACAAAATCCAAAAATTATAGAGAAGTTAAACAGGATCATTTTCACGTTTGATATTCAGATACTGAAATTAAGTTTGTTTTTGAATAAGGATGAAACGGTACATCTATATAAAACAACTGTCTCTTTGATGATGCTTTCAGCGCCCTATTATTTTTTATAGCTTCACAGCAGAATCGATTTTTTATATAACGTTCCACAATAAGCCGCACCACATTAGTATCATGCTGTTTTGAATTAATATGTTATTCACTAATAAAAAAGAGGATGACCAATAAGTAGATCCATGATTTTAAGAATTGATGCGTTTTCTGAATGAATATCTGTGCATTATGTTTAACAAAATATGCATTTTCTAATACTATTTTCAACAGCACTGCAAATGTATAAGTATATTCAAAAAGCATCAATTCTTTATCAGCATCGTTACCCTATTATGCGCGAGCAGAAGAATTGATTTACTGAAATACTGATAAGTCAGTTATAATTAATAGTTTCAAGCGTTACACAATTTCCTGTTTCGCCAACTTGCAACTACATATAACAGAGTATTTTTCTGTTTATGTGCTCTTGAAATATAGTGCATTAGGATTATTGTTATACTCCTACCTATACTTACTCATCAATAGAGTAGTTCAGTATGATCTTTCAGTACATTCGCGTAATCTTTTAAAACCAGGGAGGCATTTAATTGCAAAAACAATTGAACTAACCAACTATTATGGCTCAGGGATCCAAAGAGGATCTTGGCTTCCGAAACACTTTTCCCGAACCTACGCCATTTCAGCCTGCAAAAATTGCTTCAAAGGTTTTTATTTTAAATTGTATATAACTTTGATGTTGTGCGCTCTGGGGTTTTGTTATTTAAGTTATGTCTGTACTTTTAGTTTTACATAAATAATCAAATACTTCTGGTTTATTTTCGTGTAAAAGGGTGTGGCAAAGCCCATGCTGAGTTAGATTCCAAGAATTTAAAAAAATCAGATTATTGAAAGTCATGTTTTCTGTTGAATTTAACTGTGGGTACTATCTTTAAAACCGTCAAATTTTAAAGATTTAGGATAAAATCTTAGAGCACTGCTACCCTTCTATTAAACAGTTGAGAAGGTGCTTTCATAGGAGGGTTTCTAAATTGGAGATTGTTTAAAAGTTAATTTTCTGGGTAAGAGTAAACCTTTCTATTCTTGTATGAAATTTAAATATATAAGGAAACTACAATTCACTCTTGTTTCTTCTTGGTCTAAAAAATATTTTTATGCTGAAAGTGGCTTCCGACTACTTAAATCACATGGCAGGAATCTAATAATACAGCTACGTTATAATCAGCTGCTGGATGCTTGACAGTAGATTCCATTTTAATCTATTTTGTAATAAATAAATTATTTCGAAGCTGATAATCTGATAACGTGAGCATCATATGTGAGGGAGACATTTTGTCAGACAAATTATTATTAGGGTACTTTTTGCTCAGCTTACATATCTTGCTTACATATCTTAATGGAATTCTCCAACACTCCTTTAGGTGAATAAAAATAAATGCATAGCTTTTTTTTATCTGTCGCAGTAAATTTCTACGTGTTTACCTGTCAATGCCTTCCTTTTGTGTTTAGGTTGTATATCCATTTCTTGAGTTACTAAAACACAACATATTAGTACCTTATGTACATTGTTCTTTAGTTTTTAAACGCTTACACACTTTGTCCATTCTTTGTTGTAACCCAGGATAATTATTAACGTTATGATACTAGTTATAAAGTAGATTTGGAAATTGTAAACAACTAATACAAGATTCTACGAACGTAGTTGAATATCACCACAGATATTAGACGTGTAAAGTTAGACAATTTTTTTGAGATTCTGGAGTATGTTTTAGCATTTGTAGTAGTTTATTCCTCAAAATACGTTGGCTCCACTTTTATAAAATTATCTGGCAATACATTTACTGTCAACATATTTGAAGTGTCATTATCAATGGATTTTTTATTTCGCAAGGTTTTGATAACTTTTTGTAAATATACATTTCTTTTCTTCAAGCGACGAACTTGTTGTTGCAATACTTTAATCTTTTTAATATGTTTGCGTTGAAGCAAGATCTTTTTGTTTAGTTGTCTTCGTATTGCAGACTCTCTAGGGGTATCAAAAATTGGGTCTAAGTCCGAATAGTTTTCTTGATGTATCTGTAAAAGAAGTGTTTTTTGAAGCATTTTTAGCATCGTTGTGACTTGAAAGTCGGTGAAACGAAAAAGCGACAGTACGTATCTGATGGAGGTCGGATTTGTTTATCAAATTTTTTAGAGCATGTTTAGCCCGATGGCTAATCCATGTGTCGCATAGATGGTACGACTAAAAGGTCGGAGGTTCGAACACAGGGGGTGTAACATTTTGTAACATTTTTTTTAAGGTTGAATTCACACATTATTATTTTTTAAATATTTTAGATAATACAGTGTGTTAGTTGGTATTATGAACATTTTAAATATTTGTTTATTATTACGCACAGGTATGTTGGACGCCATTACTTCATTAGTATATATTGTTTGTTGCTGTAGAAGCGAAAATGTATTTAAAGTGTTCAAATAAACATTTTCGTTAGATTCATTTGATGATACAATCTGAAAAAAGTTGAAATGAACTATTTTAAAGAAGCTATAGTGATATGCAACAATTAAGAAGTACTTTTTTTCTTATAAATATGTTTAAAACTAACCACATGTGATTCAGCCGCTTTATTAAGATCGTGAAGGTCGTCTTTACATATATCATTATTTTGCTGACTATCTTCTGTACAAAAAATGTGCAGACCCTAAAAGAAATCAACAGTAAACATCGGAATGTTATAGAAATCACGAAAATAGTTTATTAGTATATCCTATTAATATGGAAATTTTATACCCGTGTTGGAATAGCACTTTCACGTAATTTGCATAAGCCAGTTTTAGTCAGATATTTTTCATTTTCATCAAAATGTACAGAGCATATCTTAGTATATTTGGATGGCTTCCAACAAGGCTCTTTGCGATTGAGTCTTATTTTTTCAATCCAACGAGCAGCAACGATTGGATCAGTGGGAAATCTAAAAGCAGAATAGTTAAACTGATGTAGTCATTCAATAAAACTTTATGAAAGAAACGGGTTTTTCCATTGTAAGAAGTATCGCCATTATAATAGTTTGAACAAGTTATTAGACAATAAGAATGCATACGGGTTATATATTTTGCTAACTGACACATAGTCGTTGGTACTGCCGTGGCAATACGTGACATTAGTTTGTGTTAAATCCATATATTTTTATATTAATAAATAACTTGATCATATTTTTGTCTCAAACGATGTCGATGTGTTGTATGTTGTTGTTGTCTCAAACAATGTAAAAATAAAGGCATACACCTTTCCTCAAAGGATAACACATAGAAAAGTCTGTGGCTTAAAGCCTTACGCTTTAAAAAAATATTTACGGTAATTAAATAATATATTATCATAGGGCATAGTAGTAAAAATTGTACAACTTATAGAAGTTATTGATGTATTATATCTTTCGGCTGAGTGCATTAAACTCTCGCCCCAAATTTCGGTAAAACGAAACTTTCAAGTCTCTTCCTGTCAACAGATTTAATCAGGTAAAAAAAATCGACAAATGGAACAATTACTTTATTGCCAACTTGCTGATAGTTGGCAAGCACAGCGATGCTAATACCGTCCCAGGAAAGCTTTGTAAAATTAGATTTGGGTTTGATTTATGTAGTAGGAAAAATATATCCTTATAACACATACTAAGCAAATGGTAGTGAAAACCATAATTTCATCTTTACAATAAAAATCAACATATTTTGGTTTCTACCAAAACATAGTACTTTGAACTTCATACTTTGAAGAATCTTTTAAATGGGAAAAGAAATAAATAAATGCACTATTCAAAATGGAGAAAAATATGAGGTAATTTTTTCTTATAGCTAGTAACATTTCATTGCAATGGTGACTTTTGGGGAGTTTTAAACGCAATTTACGTTTATCATATAGTAATAGTACTTATTTTTTAATCATTCACTTTTAGTAGTTTCCTCTATTATATTATGTAATGTTGATAACATTTTACGTGATATAGATGGGTATTGTCCACAAGTGAAATCTATTGGCAACAGCAGTTATGACAGAACGTAAATTGTAATATTTCACAACTTTCTTGGAATGCTTTGACAAATGGCCGCCACTTTATTGGAGCACTGGGTTTTAGTGAAAATAATACGAAGTTGGGCCTAAAGAACTTGTATTCAAAGCCGTAATACATTATTTAAAAAAAAAAAATGGTGTGCGTCGAGTTAGTAAATACTAAATATAAGTGTAATAGTAATTACTTACCCGTGAAAAGGAACCTTTACATGTTTTTGGCGATTATGTGATGAGTTGTGGCATCCTTTTACTGCACAGTACGTCATTTTTAACCAAAATTGCGAGAGCTTTTTACACCAATTTTAGAAAGGCAGTGGCCATCAGTGTTACCCAAACTTATTCTGAATTTTACGTGAAATAATGAGAAAGTACTATAAATAGATTTGGACAAAATATAGTATATTATCTATTTAAATACAACGTTTTTACAATAAATAAAATTATTTCTAAAAATCGCTTCAAAACAGTACATTTTTATAGTTTTGTGCATTGTAAGCTAGCCTTTAATCGTGCTGTTTCAAATATAAGTAAGAGCTGGAATTAAGTTATATAGATTAGCTCGCTTAAGTATTGCCTTTATTCATATTTATAATCAACCGATTTACTTTATTTTTTTTGTATCCGTGTTTTTAATAAACTTTCTGTAATATTTCAACCATTCTGCATCCGCATTACTCTGTATAAATAACGAACATAAACTTTTAGTTAAAATTTTTTTTTCATAATCTCTGCAAAAGATTAAGACATAGAAAATATTCTATTGAATGTGAGTATCTATATCAATTCGAGTAAAATGAAGCAACTTTTAACAAGGAGTTCTATGACAAGAAATTCTCTAGTGGAGACTATTGTTGTTATTATTAGCAATGTTTACTACTAGGGTTTAGGCGGCACTTTGGTATACTATATGATTGTATTATGTAGTTTTGGTGGCTTCTATGTCACGTTATTTAGTTGTTATACACAATTGAAATGAATTGAAAATACAGGGTAGGAGCGTACAGTTTTAGATATCTTCACGAACCTCTGAAAAGCTCTAATGAGCTCTAACATTTTCTTAAAACATTGTATGAAAAGTATTTTTAACTTCAGCTCCATGGTCTAGTAACCTAACCTATTTCTTAGAAAGTAATAAATGGAATAAAAAATGTTTTCACATTATATTTTTATTAACTACTCGTATTCGTAAAAAAAATAAACGAATCTTGCACCAGAAATTAACTTAAAACTTGAAACCCCAGAAAATGCTTAGAACTGAAAGATGTATTTGAATAATTATTACTCACTGTTACACACTTCCGTTCCTTGTCACGAAATCACTTCCACAGTTCGCAGGAAAAGAAGGGGAAAAATGTTTCATTTTCCTTTTTAGATCCTAAATTTGTAACATTAAGTTTTCTACAGTAGTTGGATTACAATGTAATGTATGAAACATTACTTTTTTACAGTAAATCTACTGTAATTAGAGTACAGTTAGCATCACTGGTGGTTATAGTCTCTTTGGTTTTGACACTTACTGTTTACAATTTATTACGGCCCTGAATAGAAGTTTTTAGGTCCATCTTTGTATTATTTTATTTATAAGCTTCAATATTCTAACAAAGTAGCGGCAATTTGTTAAAGCGTGAAAATAAAACAGGTTAGGTGTCGAAATAGAAAAATTTGATATATACCGTTTGAATAAGTCTTGTACTTTAGTACAAGTTTCGATGACAACGATAAATCATTCAATATTTTTAATGTTATTAGTATCTATGAAATGTATTTGTCATTTTAGATATTACCGTGTATCCAGTTTTCTTTTGAATGCTGGATTGGTTGGGAATTACTAGCACTGTGCTTGCGCCTCCGCACGCGTTTCCTATATCCTTCTTTACGTAATAAAGTTTTTAAATAATTATCATTTAATAAAAATGTGTTGTTGGGTGCTGTCCACTGAGTCGTATTTTGTCCACAACTTCATGAGTTTTATTTTTTTTACTCGGAACTCTATTTTCCTCAAATAATTTTGATAAGTACTAGCAGATTGCAAACATATTTGTGACAAATTCACCTGCCAGTAAAACTGTTTATTCTTCTGTATCATTACGTAGGGATATCAATCTGAGATCGATTAATTAAAGAATTGATCTCATTGGCCAAAAGATCGATCTATTACCCCAGAAAATCGAGGTTCATTTTTCTGCCTCGATTAAAATCACGAATTTGTATAAATTAGAAAATTACTAAAAAAATACAAAGGTACGAAATTTTTCGCTTAATTAATCAAAAACTTGTGAGATGGCTCTATTAGGAATGGCGCTCTGAGATCAAAGAATCGATCTTTAAGAGCAAAAAATAATCGTTATTTAGAACTAAATTGATCCATTTACTGGTGCGATTTCAGAACCTAGAAAAGCTAGGTTTATTTTTTTTTTCTGGTTCTATGACAACCATAAAATTATTTACAATTAAAAATGAATCTAAACAAATAAAAAAAAAAGGTCTTCCTATTGACTACTAGTTACGCATAAAAAAAATACAAGTGGAAAAAAGATCGATTTTCATGAGATGGATCTTTTAGTGAATTGATTCATAAAGCTTCGATTCGAATCGATTCAAAAATTGTCATTTTTTGGAAACAATCGCCATCCCTATCATTACGCCATAATTAAGGCTAATATGCTATTATTTATTCATAGCACCTGTAGATGATTAAAATTATGCATTAATTGAAGAAAAAAATTCATCCAGAAATTATTATAAAGACTGACACAAATAGACAAAGACATGTTTAGAAAATTGTGACTTTTTATCTTATAGGTTTAAAATAAACACACAATCGCTTATTTTATCATCACTTTATTCTACGTACTTTCAATAAGCTTTGACAAAACTTAACATAACTCATCATCCAAATGCAATAATAGCAATAAGAAAATATTTAATAATACACATATTATTATAGAAAATTATTAATCACAGTGCGTGTAACTAACATGTTAAATAATATTATAATAATATGGAATGATTTATTAATTTAATATTTTTTTAAGTTTCATACAAAGTAGAGAATCTCTGATTGTAATTTTGCGCAAGAAGTTATATTACATTATAAGAAACATTTTTGTTCTGGGCCCTTATAGAGCTTGAAGGCACAATAGTATTACTAAATATTTTATAAATGAATTTATAATTCTAATAATTGTACTGTTTAATGATAATTTATTTTTCCTATAAAAAATTATATGTTTTAGATATATTGGCACAATAAAGAGATTTATTAAAAACAGTAATTAATAATAATTGAAGACAATATTATTTTAACACTAGACACTTACTTAGTTAATTTATAATCAAATGCTTGTTGACTTTCACGCTTAATTAAATACTTCAATATAAATATTTAAAACATGCTCATGTTAAGTGAACCTCTGACTTTGTAATATTTAAATATAGAGAAATAAATAAAAATTAAAAGTCTGACTTGGATTTTGAAAATAAAAAAAAAACTACAAGTAAGTTAAGTAAACAATGATAGGAGCAAGCACGAAGGACGAAAAAATTGCTTAATATTTCATAATCAAAATTTTAATTCATTGAGTTAACAGTCGAGGCCAGTCATGTCAAATTAATATTTTTTTAAGAAACAAAATAGGTGTATATATATATGTTGTTATAGTAATTCATGTTTTATTTTAAAATTACTATACTTTTATAATGATAAACTCGAAAGATGTTACTTTTTTTGCTTTCAATTAGTTATTTCTATTAATTATAAAATAGACAATATATTTAAATGAAATTCAAAATAATGGGACATTTACAGTACCTACTAATAATATAAGTGAAAATTAAAACCTAAACAAATTTAAACGAAGTAGACTCGACTGGAATTTCAAGTATTTGAACTTCTCGGTCT
This sequence comes from Samia ricini, assembly GCA_014132275.2. Lineage (NCBI taxonomy): Eukaryota > Metazoa > Arthropoda > Insecta > Lepidoptera > Saturniidae > Samia > Samia ricini. The sequence continues at coordinate 23,756,847 of AP028161.1, forward strand.
TTTGAGATTTGATCATCGAAAAATACTTTGATAAATTTTGTCAAAAATACTAGTCAATCCAATGAATGAATAAATACGATTCGCTAGATTATTTTATCTCGGAATCACCATGTCTAAATTAAACCATACTAAACGGATGTTTTTGACTGTATATAAGAAAATAAAACTATGTCTTTGCCAACGATTGACAAGCAATTTGTTTTATAATTTATTTTATATTATTCAGATGTTTAAAAAAATACGGTAGCATATTTTAATCGGTTTAAAATGTTAGGTTACAAAAATCAGGAAGAGTTGTTAAGTAGGTAGCAATTTACAAAACCTACCAAATTAGTAGAATGGTATAAATTTTGTTTGGAATTATATTTGGCAGACCGTTTAATTTACTATCGAGTCAAAGATAATTAATTTCTCATTAATATTCATAAATAAGTATCCGATAATAATAATAGTATTAAAAAACGAATGTGGAATGACTTAAAGTATTATTAAGTATGTCATCGAAACAGAGATTCCTATATGAGAGTTCTGAATCGTAATTTTATTAAGTCTTACTTTCCCAAAAAAATAAATGTATTTAATAATAAGTACTGAATTTAATTTAATGTTTTAATTCTGCATCAATTAATTGCCGAAGTGATAAATGTGTAAGTTTAATGTCGTTTTTTACACTTTTGGCAATCATTTTCGAAGTTGTTGTTATTATACAAAGTTTGCACACTGTTTTATGTAGGCAATAATGTGTTCCTACATGTGTCGCGTGTTGCCGAAATTGATGCCGCTTTGTGTGGCGCCTTTGTTTGAACCGTATTGTAGGGAAATGACACCTTGACCGGCTCTCAGTTGTTCCTCGGAGAAGTTTCTCACGTTCTTCTCAGCCTCTTTGGGTCCAATTGACGGTTTGCCGAAACCTCCGGCCTGGAATTAAAAAAGAAAAAAAGTTATAATAATTTAAAAAGAGAACATATTGGAGTTTTTTTGTCGAATTCTTGGTCTGTCATTAAGTAGTTTTTATTTGTTATTTATAAGCTTTGCAGTATTTTGCGTGATATAGTTTTATTTATTTTGCACAGTGTTGTTGAATTGATAATATGGTACATGAATTCTGAGGTGTAACAAAAAAGTCTTTAGATTGTTCTGGAGTAATAGTCGCCATTTTGCTAAGGCGTAGTATTAATACTAAAAAAGTTGGTACATTATATACCCTTGATAAATATCCTGATAGAAAATCATTGTGTATATATACAGTTGTCATTGATTAAGAAGAAAATGAAACATTAAAGTAAAGTAGGTTCTTAATAAGGCTTATGTATTATAGATAAATAAACTAAACGAACTTTTTTTAATACAAAGAAATAATCTACACTGCATAGAAAGAAGGATTTAAAATTCTATAAGGCGTATATTTAATAATTTGTTGAAAAAGTCGCTTTGATTAGTAATATCTACTTAAAATAAGAAGAGATAAAACATTTCTGTTTTAGTTCAATGTTTGCTAATTGGTTAGCAGTTTATTGAAGAGTTTTAATGTCATCAATAAAACAATTTTCGAAATAGTTTTTCTTTAAATAATTTTTTTCCCTCAAACATTCAATAATAGTTATTGTCGAATTACGATCACTACGCGAACATTATTACCTACTGTAAAATTCCATAAAATAAATGTACAATTTAATCTCGACGTAAAATAGCATATAAACAAACATAAAGGAAAGAAACTAAAAATAGATTCGCAAGTCTCATTAACGTGTCGCCTGTATCTCTTTAATTGAATATGAAAATGGCGTTTTGAATTATGCTCGTCTACTATTTATTTATATCCCAGTGGAGATGCAACTGTACAGTTTAAAGTGCTCCATTTTTATATGATATTGAAAAAAATTATAAGATTCAACACTAAATGTTGGATGCTTACACTAAGTATAAAAAATATGTGTTTCAAGTTGGTATATGTTTGGGGTCGTTCAAATATTAATAACGTAAGCTAAATTGTAGATACTTTAACTCTCCCCTCACTCCTGTTTGTTAGCAAGAGTAAGGCAAAAAGCTGTTACCATCCCCCATGATTACGTAAGCATAACTTTGAAAATAAAAACACGGATATATTTCTTATGTAAACAACATTCCAACCGTTCCCGATGTCATTTAAAATAGGAAAGCATGAATCCCTTCCCACGATTGATGGTTACTTGAACAGCACCTAAATACAGTCGTAGAGAAAAGTGATTTAGTAATTAATAGTAATTCTTACCTTTCTGCCTAACGATTGAAGGCAGATAACAACCGAATTGAGGTTCTGTCTTTCCCATAGATCGACGGTTTGGAATGTTTCTTGAGCCGGCACGCCGAGTTGCCGCGCTGCCTCGAGGAATGCGTTAATGTTTTCCATGCATTTGAACGCCATCTTGGATACGTTCACTTTCTTCACCATGTTAGGTTGAATGGTGTTCACCAGCCTGTAATTGAATTAGCAGGCAGATCTTTAATAATTACTTTATTAAAAAAAAACGTTAACGAATTAATAACAGAAATGAGGCGGGATCTCAGTCTGACATGTAGCAGTTGTTTTGTTTTATTCATTAAACTTGTGTATTTGACTTTATATCATGTAACCTTGGTAGCGTTTTGTGTGATATGGTTTGTTTGTTGTGTTCACGTTAAGTTTATTGAAGAAGATAACGCGTGGCATGTATTCTGAGGTGCCGACAAAGCTCTATGGAAAGTTCGAGAAGATGGGTCACCGTTTTGCTGGAGCTTGGTAACGCTGATACAAGATTTAAAATACATCTTACCCACATGACACTGGCACAAATTGTGTGTACACAGATTATCATTAACAAAGAATAAGTAAAACAGAAATAAATTTGTACATTTTTATGAAGAAAATATATGCATTGTGCTATTGTACAATTGAGACTTAATTATTTTTTTTACATGGCTCAATGGTTTTATCACAATCTCGCCTGATGTTAAGTGATGACGTGGTCCAGGATGATAAGCAAACTAAACCTAGAGGTACTGGTTCTCAAGTGATGCTGCCGGAACACGCCTTATTGATATTTAGCGACAGGTTTTCAAACTTGAGGGTGGTAGCTGGGTAGCAACTTGGGTAGCACCTGGGTAGGTGGGTATTATTAGAAAATGCTCTACCACCATGCTATGGTTTCCTCACGATGTTTTCCTTCACCGAATAATCAGGCTAATTTTAGAGTTTTAAATATTTTTATAAGAGTTTTAACTTACTTGCACAATAATGTGCCGTCTTTGAGTACTTCATAGAAGTTGTCCATATCACCGGAAATGTTTTCGGGTTCGCCGGTGATAACTCGGATCCATTCCAACGACTCCTGGGCAAGTTCTTCGCTGTATTTACTGTTGATCTGGAAAAAGATATGATATAACGTTAAATTTAAATAATCACCAACACCCTATATATTTTAAACTGAAGAATTAAACTTTCCTTTTTATCCTGTAATAACCACCATGTTTAGAATCTTATCTCCTCTTATTTATGGTTCTATCTATATGAATAAAATGACAGAGGTCTAGAAAAACTACTGGATAGATTCAGATTTTTAATTATACTCAGTCATTTGGTCAATATCTAAGAAAAATTATCGATATTTTAATTTAATACGTTATTAAACTTTTAAGAAATTATTATACAATTTTTACAGTACTACACATAGGTTGTGGATTAGAATTCGTACAATTTTGTTTTATTTTACTTCCAATTACTTAATATAACCTAAAAAAAATCACAACATATTCTAAAGGTAATATGCAACGCAGACGAAGTCAGCCCAATAAACAACTAATAACCCCCAAAAGTCATATTATTTTTCGTTCATGGTGAAATAACAATTCAGTCGTATTTGGATATCAAAATGAGAAGTCGTTAAAAGGGAACTGTCTGGCGCGCCTTAATAATAAAGACAAGGAGGGGCCTTTATTACGTAGACAGACACCCCTATTTTTAGCAACTATGTAGTGTTAGGGTTATGTTATGTAGGTATATGACAATGAATTTAAACAAATATAAAGTGAAAGAAAACTATTCAAACGTTCTGCTATTTTAGTTAAAAGTCTATTTAAATTTAATTCTAATTGTTTAGTTCGTTATTAACTACTTTAAATGATTACAGTTCAATAACCTCCGATATACGTGTAACTTTGATAATTACTAAATGTACATACATGTATACTTGTTATATTAAAAACTAAATCACCTAAATTTCCAGTACTAATTTAAGTTAAGTACCTTTTATTTTTTATGTTTTAACGTTTTTTTTTAAAAAAAAATTAAATTTATCATCACACCATGAATTAGTAACCTACTAGTTCTTAATTCAATACTCTGCATTATTTGACCCTGTATTAGGTAATTTTATGACATTTTAGGTGACATAGTTTGGTTATATAGCGTAAGTTTTGAAAATCAAACAAAGACTTCATCGAAATCCACAAAGGGGAGTGCCATTTTGATGGAACACAGAAAATTAAAAAGATAATATAATACAAAGCTATGCCTAAAACACTTATTTTCATAGCTGTAATAAATTATAAAAATAAACCACAACGGTGTACTTCGGTAGTTAAGGTTAGATATTCCGAGCTAATAAAATCTGTTTAAACATTCATCCAATAAGCTAGGTTAGAAGAGTTCCTTAAAAAATGTGCATTGAAATAAATACAAAAAAAAGTCATGTCCTTACCAGACTGCGTACTTACGATAAGATAACTTAAAGGACCGTTATAAGTCAAAGAACCAACCAGATTTAGGTACCTACATAGTTGAAATGAAAAACCGGTTGTATTTTTAAAACATCGGTAGGCGATATGCGTGTAGATAGGTAAATAATGAATTTGTTACGATAGGTAATTAAATTCAACATCTATTATATATGATATTACTAACTGTGCCCGGGGTTATATCCGCTTGGAATTCAGACAATTTCCAACCTATGTTCTCTCCCTGAATGCAATATATGCCATTACCAACATTTTTTATATGAAAACTGTTTTATACTCGATTCTGAATCCCCGCATTTTTTTTAAATATGTTCAATGTACAGATTTCGTCTCGTTAGCCTTTTACTATAAGTATAGATGAGAGATTTTTGGAATAACGTGAATTTAAAATGTTGTTTTAAATTTACTGTATTTATATTCCTTTCACTATGTATTGATAACGTTATTACGCATCTACTTCATTATTTTGTTTTTTTTTTTGTAATGAATTTAGATTAATGCTATTCAAACATTATATAAATACAAATATGTGTAATACGTGCAGATGTTACTATAAAGCATACACTACTAACTTACCAAATTTCATGAAAATCGGTTCATTACTTTATGCGTGATTGGCGAACAAATTAATAAATAGACAGACATATTAACAGACAGATAAAAATTTTCAAACTGTCGAAATGTGTTCTGTATTCGATTCTGAAGCCCCGCATTGTATTTTTTATAAAGTACAGATTTCGGTCTCGTTAGCATTTTATTATAAGTATAGATTATAAACAAGCATCGATGATGTGTGTTAATTGATAATTCGACAGTCGGTATAAAATTAAATTGTTTAAAACACAAAAAGTCCGTTTAACTTTTTTTTGTATATTATAAAAGTACGTTTAAATAAATACTAAAAAACACCAATAATGGTCTACAGTTATGTTTTTCCACATTAGTAACATATTTAGAAAATTGTTTATTAAAGATTATGCTGGTTAATGTGAACAAATAAATGCAGTATTTAACTTTAAAATATAAACGTTAACTATAACGGATTGAATATAAAAAGAAAACATAAATTATCTCAACAGGAGAGGAACAGTAATAACTTGATTTCTTTATGTCTAAAGTTGATCAATTAAAGTCGTAGCAAATTACGTGTATCATTAGTCTGGTAGATTTTTTTTCATAAATACAATATGACATCAAGCAGATAAATTTTCTGATCAGCATTGGTCCTAACGAACAATAATTGTAAGATTGTGATCAGAGGATGAGCAGAAATCTCATACTCAATGTGTGGAATAATAAATAAAGGCGTAATAAGATGAAGGTCCCAACTGGGCTTGAAGTTTCCGTGTGCATTCCATATATTTTAGTGGGTATTTTCCCCAGTCGCTAGCTAGAAAAAAGATTGCGTCATTACGTATGACTACAAAAATTGTGTCACGACCTAAATTACGTCATGCCCAGCGTACCAATTACGAAGGAAGGGTTGGTCTCCCTTTTAATTAAGCATTTTGTCTATATTTGATGTCATATTATCAAGTTGAAAAACTATTGTTGCTTTATTTTAGTTTTTTTTAATAGAGGAATTTAGTTTTTTATTGTTAGAGGAATGGAAGAGGAAGACATGTTGCGCCGACCCCAAATGAAAATGGGAAAAGGGTAGGGAGATGGTGATGATGTTAGATTATTTACTTTTATTTAATTAATCATATTATTTACAGTTAAAGTGATCTAATACGTATGTATTGGCAGGTATATAAATAAAAGTAGGAACAATATAACAATTCGCTTATCAGTATGACCTTCCACGTCCGTGCTGTTTACTCTGTTATGCGTTAATTGCATGTTAGCAATTATTAGATTTAATAAATGTTGCTTATTATGATTTAAAACTGCGGTAACACTGAAATTAGTAGTTTTTTTTTGCAATCGTTGGCTGATTATTTTTTTTACTCATTGAAATGTTTTTCGGTGATACAGACGATAAACAACTGATCACTGAAAACATATTTTTAAAACTAGCTGTGTGCACACGGCTGATCCCACGTTTCGTATATTTTTCACTCCGTTTTTTTTTACATGGAACCCTATTTTCTTAAAAAAAATTAGTATTAAGATAAAGTAAAAATATTTCTCATAAATTCTAGCACTCGCCCGTAAAACTGTGCATTGAATCGGATTTAATTCAATTTTTTATGAGTTTTAATTTTTCTTAAGCGGAACCCTAATTATTTTCCAAAATTAAAGTACCCTAAATTACCCGGAGTAACTTCAGCTATCTACTAAAAAGTCCCGTCAAAATCCGCTGCGGAGATTTTCCGGAACAAACAGACAGACAGACGAAAATTTTCAAATTGTATTTCTGATATAAGATATGTACATTCATATCTATTTAGTGACAAAAAAAATTATTTCGTCATTACAAACAGGCTCTTAAATTTTAATTATTCGTATAAGCTTAACTTCGATATAAGCAATATTAATCAACCTAGTTAGCCCCCGCATACAATTCAATCTCTTTTAATGAATTAATGTTATTAAGATTTTAAATACCTATGTGACTTGTGACCATGTCAAATTTTTCCTACCAAATTCTAATAAAGACAAATTACTAATAAGAAGTAATTACGAATTATTAAGTTATTTAGGTTACATTATCCTACACAGAATAAATAATATTTTCCTCCTTCAAGGCATCAACACTAAAAATATAATGTTTGAATATTGGTATACAGTAATCCGATATTCAAGGTATTTATACATTTATTTTTGTACTTACTATACAGTAGAAAAACATACTATACCAATTCTTACAAGAAATCTCATCCAGTAAATTAAATATATACAAAGCTGAATTCATTCGGAACTTTGATTTTAAACAATATTTTGTGAACTGTTATAATGTTAATTTATGATTTTGTTGTTATATTTTAGTTATTCTCACTGGCAACATTTGATTTTTTTTACACGTTATAGGATCAGTGTTTTGACCATAATCTCCCCAGATGTTAAGTGACGATGTGGTCCAGGATGGTAAACGTACTAAGCCTAGATCTTAAGCGATGCTGCCGGAACATACATATTGCTATTTGGCGACAGGTTTTCTAACTTGAGGATGGTAGCTAGCCAGGCAGGCATTATTTTAAAATGCCAACCAAGCTATGGTTTCCTCGAGATGTTTTCCTTCACCGAAAACAACAGGCTGATTTTAGAGTTGTATCGGTGGGTTTGAACCCGCGTCTATTGACGCGAAATCCGACCGCATTGCCAACTAAGCCATCATCGCTTCGAAATATATTTTTACCAGAAATTTATAACATAGCCCTATAATATAAAACGTTATCCAACACTTTCAATAAGAAAACAACAGAAGGCAGCATTGTTTTACTCTCACGTAATAAATATAAATTACCTTTGTCTTGTATATGTAGTTTGTGTGCTAATATTATATACTGTCAAGATTACAGTTAAGATCAAACCAAAGTACACGATAGTGATCCAAAAGATGGTAACGCAAAGGCGAATTGGAACTGAAATCCGCATGTAAAAATACCAATAACCCCTTAGCTGGTAATTCTCCAAAGACTTATTACTGTGTCCGATGACAGAGTTTAAGCATTCAGCCGCTATCAAGTGCCTTAGGTAAAATGTTACTGCCATGTTACTGGAGGCTATTGAGGATGCTTTATCTTCAAGACTTTGTTTATACAAGACATAACTTTTGTAAAGTCAGTTCTTGGTTACAGGATATTTATGGTTACCTGGTATCGAAAGGCAATATAACGTTCCAAAGTACGAGTACCTATTACCTACATTGTAACGAAGCAAGTTTTCAAACAAGTAAATCATAGTTCCATTTTACTTTGGAAATAATTAATACAATTATATAAATAATTTAAAAAAATAAAGAAATATAACTGGCTGGTATAATATAAAATCAATATAGAGGATTTTTTTTTTTAAATAACGTATGCGATGAAACCTAAATAAACGACTCATGCGCCGATGACGTCATAAGAAAAGGATTCACCCGTGATTCAGGCTTCGGTGTGGCTAGACATGTTAGACGGCTAAGGACAACAAAAAAAACATCTATTCCTGTAAAACCGGATTTAATTCTTTATTTGGTTAAGAGAGTACGTGCACGTGTAAGTATTTCTTTTTAATGTAAATATACTGTCTATCTTGATGTATGGCAACATTTAACTAATATGATGCGAATGGACGTCTTGGCGCGATGTTGGTCCGTCATATAGTAGTTCTTGTTTTAAATTCATTATTTTACACTATATAACTCAATGTCAAATAATATTGGTGGCGTTTTACGTTATATAGTTTGGTTATTGCGCACAAGTGTATTGAACAGAGAGCATGAAAAAGATTAATAACAACTCCTTTGGTGCGCTTTACCGAATAACCGCCAACTTGTTGCACCACATAAGCTTAGTAGAATAATACGAAGTTGTGCTTAAAGAATATGTATTCAGGGATGTAATAAATTATGAAAAAATATACGTGACTTCTTGGCGGGACCTCAGTCTATCATATAGGAGTTCTTGTCTTTAATTCATTGCGTATTTTACTTTATATTATGCAATGTTGCTGGGATTTTACGTAATTTATTTCAGTTATTGTGCACAAGTTAAGCGTATTGGAAATAATAACCCGGCATGTTTATTCTCAGATGCTACAAAAATAATAGCAAGAAGGCCAACGTTTTGTTATGGCGTTAAAGCGTTGAATATCTAATACAAAATTCGACAAATATTGATATTCACATGATTGCCATTAATTAAATTTAAAAAAGATAACCTCAACTCCTTGAGCACTAACCTGGCGTTTACGCCAGCTTTCCATTGTTTTCCTATTGTCTCATTTTTATGGGTAATCGACATATGAAACGTTATTAGAATTTTAATAAATGAAAGATTAATAAAAATGGTATTGAATATTACATTCTAATTCGGAGTGAAATTTTATTTACGCCAACATTAAGGTTAAAGAAACTGAAGTATGAATGTGTAATTATATAATTAATTATTATTCTGTAGTGTCATTTAGTTTGTGTTCGAAGTCAAAGGAAGTGAGTTCTTGTATGCGCGTCCTGTCCAAACGGTTCTGGTGCAGCTGTCGCTCACGAAATTTGGTTCTCGTTAAGTCTTTCAATAATAAATGGGTGTTTAGTTCTACTAAAACATAGTTTTGTAAAAAAAACAATTATTGCAGCTTTATGATCAACTAAAGAACACAATAATTACATCAACGTTGTAATATATATTATAATTGATTGAAATAAATGAAGAAAAATAAAAAACATAATAATTATGATATTTCATACAATTTTGGAATTCCATTTATTCCTTTTTAAGGAAAAGGCAAAGGTACTAGTAGACCATGCAGCCAAGTCAGACGTTAGGAACATTATCAATAAATTAATGGCGGTAACAAAATGTTGGCCTTCTGTTACGACCACAACGGGAATGATTGGGACATTTCAGAATTCACGCTTCGTGTCATTATTTGCATTTCACTACACGTGTGTATCATAACTACACTTTATCACTCAAAATGCCAACAAAATTACATAATGCCAACAAATAATGCAAAATATGAATGAAATATAAGCACAACATGACAGACCAATATCGCGCCAACCCCCCCCCCCCACATTGATAGTATTAAAGCTACTTACCTACTTAGAACTTATTATATTTGTTTTTGGTTCCATTTGTTCTTTTATAAGGAAAAGGCAATGGTACCAGACTATATAGCTAAGTCTGACTTTAGGAACACTTTTCATACAACGTAATAACAAAATGGTGGACCTTTGTTAGAGCTATTTCAAGGGAGTGGTAGCGAGATCTCAGAATTCACGGTCCGTGTCATTATTTTCAATTCACTTGTGCACTATAACTAAACTATATCATGCAAGATGCAACCACAATTACATAATACCTTATACTGGAAGTTAAAGAATTAAAAATAAGAACGACTACGTGACCAACGAAAATCGCGCTAAAAATTGTTTTGTTCCATTTATTTATTTCTAACGAAAAGGTTAGAAGTTAAGATGACTTTTCATACAACGCTACAATATAAACATACCATAAGCTCAAATACTGGTAGACCAACAGGACGCCAAAATTCTCCTAAATTATATTTTGAAAAAGTTTTCCTAGCATACCTTTTTTTTTTTTTTTTGACGGGGGGAAATGCATTTACGCACTACCCTTACCTATTGTATTAGTGAGACTTTCCTAGCATACCTAACATTCCCGAAAAAATTTTAAAGTGAGAGATGACATAATTTATTTGCATTTCATTACTGTTATCAGTAAAATATGTATGACAAAAGGTCATTTGGTGAATTAGGTCCCGATAGTGGACGTTGCTATCTCGTTCGTAACTCGTTAGTTTCGAAATAGTCGTCGTCATGCGTGTATTAATTAATATAAACAACTAACAAGTTAAATTAATTTGATACAGTACGTATCGCAATGAAAATGTTTTATCAAAATAAAAACCTCTTTGGTTGTTTTTTTTTCATCTTACCATAATTCATAGATTTTTAAATAATTAATTACTAGTTCACTTTGAACGAATAATTTTTTACTCAATTTATTTATTGAAAACAAAATAGTTTTTTTATTTTTCTATTACTCTATATTATATGTATATTATTCATATAAATAAAAACGGTAAATAAAAAAAAGGAATTAAATCATGGAATTGAAATATATATATATTAAAATTATAAATACGAATTTATTGTAACTTCTGTTAAATTATATAATTTGAAGTAATGTAAAATAATTATTTATTTCAAAATCAACATTATTATATCTCATAAATTAATTGTCAAATGAAAGCAATTTTTTCTATATAACATGAAACTAAACATCAATTCAAGATCGTATTATACTATTCATTTATCATACAAAAAATACCATTTCATTGCTGAATGCAATGAAATTTGAAACATCGTTTAAAGCACGCAATGTCGGATGATATTCAAAACCAATACGGTATTAATAATAAAGGCTCCGTTCACTGTTAATCTATAGACAGACAGATCCATACACGGTCGGTAAAAAAACGGCTGTTACCATAAATAACTATGATTCAATGTCAACGGTTACAAGCTAGGAGTTACGTCAGGCTGCATCTGATAAAAATTTTAGTATAGAAGGAATAGGTAATCCCGACGAATGGAAGTTTTTTCTTATTTAGCGTTATATTTAATACAAAAATGTACCTTTATATTTATAAAAAATTGGAATAATCGAAAATGGAAACTGTTATTGATAAAGTGTTAAAAGTAGATATCAATGAACCTTCTGCTTAAATTGGTAGTTCGTCAAAATGACTGATGCGGCATCACTTGCCAATAATACAGATATCTTAAAACCAAAGGCTTCTTTTTTCGAACTGACTAACGCTGTCGACCGGAAGGGACTTGACAGATTCACAGAGTTATAGGGCGAGCGCTTAAGGCATGTGCATGCAGGACTGCATGTAGTATCTATCCCATCTATCGAAGCACGCCTCAAGCTGCTGCTAAAGAGGGATCCGAAATGTGTGTGTGCAGCAAAGTTATCCACCCGTAAAACCAAAGAGACACATGAACTTAACATTTAATACGTGCTACGACTAACGACAGGATATTATTACGAAAAAATCTTATAATATATTTTGAGTAAGAGATAAATTAACTCCAGTATTCTGCAATGAGTATCGTTGACTGAAATGAGATAGAACAAGAAAAATAATATATTGTTTCATTACCTAGTCATTGCTATTCCTCTTTTGATCACCTTTTTATATTATAACATCGATCCTTTTTTCGTGTTGGGCATTACGAGTTGCACATGTATCACAATTAATACCACTATTTATAATTTCCATCTTTGTATTACATATTTATTGTCGAAGGTTCGCTGTAAGAAATATTTACGGGGTAAGATCTGAGACATTAAATATTAATGGGCAAGGCAGGATATGCGTTGATTTAACAAGCGCACATCATAATATTATAGACCCATCTGATATTTAATTGCTTTTAGAAACAACTGTAAATGTATCGACCTTTGCAACTAAAGCAATAAACGAGACATAAAACAACGTGCTCCTTTATGTTATCAACGTATTTGTTTCCTGTTAACAAAGTTAAAACTGAACAATACCTATATTGCGAGTTATATTGAATTTTACAAACGAAGCGAATAAGGAACTGTATATTATTGTAACTTGTTAGGCGGTATTCGCGGCTTCATATGTTTAGAAATATTTTTAGTTATCGTTTAATCGATTTGTAAGTATACATAAGCTCCATATGTAACGTCCAAGTTACCTCGTACGTAAATGTTATCAGAATCAATTCTCCCATTGCAGAGATATCATTTATCGCTACGCTGTTTAGTTGTTATTTAGAAAAAACTAAAACGTGTACAGGTAAAAATCGAACAAATTTCAAATAATTTGCAAGTATTGTGGTACCTATTACAAAATAATTTAAGGTTATCTTAAAAAGATTTTAGTAAGAACGATTGTTTATATAAATGTAGTTTTATTATTGGCTATATTATGTGGTAGTTGCATTGTTAAAAAGAAATAAGTAGCTAAAAGGAAATTCTAATATCAAAACTAGGTGTGAGTAAATCTTTAAAAAGTGGTCCTTGCTGGCCCGGTACAATAGCTCTGGCGTCGACAAGTAAGGAGGAAGGAATGGGGTCGCGCCGAGGCCGCCGCGTTTGACCGGTCAATGCTATGTAACAATAACCAGTTAAGCGATTCATAAAAATAGGGATAACATTAAAGCAACCTGATTAAAAGAGTCGTGCGCAACAATTAAACAACAAAAGTTGTTCTTTGAATTGAATTACCTAAAGTTATTGAAAAATAAATAAATCCTCTAAATAATTCCATTGTTTTAGAACATTTATCTGTAAGGTCGTTTGAGAATCTTACAGGACAAACTTAAAATATATTCATTTATTTAACGAACATGCCGAACTATTTTATGAAGTTAATAATGAAATTGCATTGTTCAGTTATTTTTTCGAGTAATAATTTTAGTTTTAGTGGATAAGAAATAAATTTACGAACACACAATATTGTTTTATTGGAAACTTTTGCTTGTATATTTTCCGTACCTACATTACTTTCATTATTCCCTTGTTATTTCTGTTTGTATTGTAGCTTTCTCCACTTCGGTATTTAGGACAATAAAATGTACTACATATGCGCGAATTTACCTTTGTTTAAATGGAAATAATAATATAAATCTCATTATAATTAACGTAAAACTTATTATATTATAGATTAAACTATTTTTAGTTGAACAGTGAATAGTAGAAAAGTGACAACCATTACAGAACATTTAAATGAAGAATATGTAAAAATAACAATAATAAAAAATAATACAACAGCATTGGTGTAGATATCTGAAGTACTGTTAGGCACCATAGAAACAGTTATCTTAATTACACATCATATTATAATATCTTATGTTTAACAACTTGAACTTAGAGTAGCGTAGTAAAATATGCAAATTGCACAGGAGTTGCGCAAAATAACGTTCTCAACTCCTAGTGCTTACAATATTTATGAAATATGCATTTATTATGAGAGATGGTTCATCAAAACTTTCAAAATATGTTGCACGTTAGATTAGGTGATTTTCTATTATGGTTGGTATATAGATATACCTATAGCAATAGTTCATTCCTTACGGTAACTTTTAACGCAAATAGTATTCCGTGTCGACTAGACTCTAGCTACAGCGTCTTTCAACTGATGTGATTTGAATGCAAATATTTGCATTAAACCTAGACTGAGCTAGATAACTGCACTAATCAGAATTCTACACCACGCCTCTGTAACTCAATAGTTTTATCGGAGATTTCTAATTTCTCTGTAGTTTTAATACGTTAATGCAAATTTATTGAATTTATTAATATTTATCTATCCTCATATAGTTTTATATTTAGTTCATTTATGCATTGACATAAATAGACTTCTTCTAATTTTATAGTCAACAATACATTTAGAAACTTTTCCTGCATTTCTATCAAATCAAGTATCAAGTTTTGTCTCTTCTATAAATGCTTTCGGTTTGGAATCTCATTGTAAAACGTGTTAACCGAAAATATGGTTTGCATTATTAAACAATCACGTTCTCGGTATTTGTATCATTGATTACTAATACATTTAAGACACGAATTCATAAGAACGTTTTACATTAAACAATAGAACTATAATAAAACATTAGGTAACCGGTAACGTATTAAATTACAAGCTAGGCCACACACGCGTCAGCGTCCATGTGATCTTCTAGCTCATTTACATTTGGTGTTTCATCGAATAAGAATTAAAAATATTTATATGGACAATGTATTAATCAAATTTCAAATAACCATTCAAAGGTTATCATGGTTTTATTAGCTTTTATTTGTCATTTGTACTTCTAGCGAGTATGAAATTGCCTGAACACGATAATTAAAATTTGACGTGGCAGAGTATTTTAACAATTATGAAAACGCACGCGCAGAATTCGCATAGGCACATAAATGCGAATGTTTCCTAGGAGTTACTGGTAAAATTAATTTATTTTACATATACAAGATATTACAAGTAGTTTACACTAAGACTGAAACCGAGCATGTATGAAGTTTTATAACATAATTAGTGACAAAACGTACTTCAACTTTCGACGGCAGCTACTGCATAAATGGGAGGAAATTATACAATAACGAATCGATTGGTAAATTACAACACGAGCAAAATCTAATTCACAGCAGTTCGGTAGGGTTTTATGCCAAAAGGGCGTAGAAAATTGTTTTTTGCTATTCATGCAAAAAAAATATTTTTTTCATTTTGAAGGTAAGAAAATGTCTACAGAGCGATCGATGATACAAAAATTATGCGCCATTTTGTTTTAGCAAAACCTAACGCCCATTTTGCATTTGGCACGCGACAATAATAATTCTAGTCATAAAATTTTAAATAATTGTACTCATAGTAAGATTGGGTGATGAATCGAACAGATTGCAACGTGATTAAGTTCATGTGAAAATCACACGTCAATCAAGAACATATGGCGGGGTTTTTGAAAGTGACCTGTATTTAAGCCATATAAATGAATCCTGCGTAAAGGCCATACCTTATAAGGAGCGTTGTGTGTTGTAACAGAAACGGGCCGAGCGTGACTCATCGTCTCGAAGTGTGTATTAGTAAAATAAATTCTTTCTTCATAATTGAACATCTGTTATTCTTATTAATAACACACATTCAAGTAGTAAGTGTAAATAATATTGAAATAAAATTAATTACACTTTGTGTTGTTAATTTATCGTAAACAACTTCAAACGTTAGTAAAGTTTTTCTTTTAACTACATGCATGCTTTATTGTGTAGTGGTAAAAGTACATGTTGCAAAATTTATAATTGCGCAGTTGCAGGTATCGTATTTCGAAAGCTTCGAGGTAAGGTTGCTGCTATCAATAATGAATATTTTATTAATAAAGCACAATTCATTGATTTATTCAACCTAAAGACGTCCACTCCTGGTCTTCCCCAAAAAGGGAGGAATTGCCATAATCGCTACGCTTAGCAGGCGGGTTGGTGATCGCAGTAGGTATTTTTGGTGCTCAAAGGATGCTGCTACCCATCCGCTGGTTTATCCCTTAGTCGTCTTTTACGACACCCACGGAAAGATAAGGAGTGGTACTAATCTTAGCCGGCATCACACGGCATAATATAATTTAGAAATGCTTTTGTATTTACTCTAATGTTGATATAAATGTAACAAACACGGAAAATGGTATAATTTTATCTTCTATCGCTAATTCAATAGTTTGTTTATGTCATTTAACTAAAAATGCTAGAAATATGTTTTTAAAATAACTCTAAAGCATTTATGTATCAAAAAGCTCCGTGGATTGCAAAGTTAATCCGTGTCGAATCAGAATACAGGAATAATTGTGTTTGTGGAACTTAAGCAGTTTAATCTTATCCAGTTTCTAAAACTTTATTCTGTTCACATAACATTACTCCAAAAGATTTAGGATTTAGTAACATGTAGTTATACCCTAATATAACTTATGTTTTAGAAAGCACTTCAACTTATACCAACGAGAGGGCTTATCTATGGTCGTTAGTAAGAATCATAGTGATGCTTGAAATACTATTTCTATAACTGTCTATATTGCGTCAATTATTTGATAGTTAATGCTTCCACTGGCGCACAGTCATAACTCTCCAGTGACATCATTTAAGTATACATTTATTAGCATATGTTATTAGTTACTCATTTGTTAGTGTCATTATATGATTCCCATAACGATACAGCGTGTGAAGATGTCTTTGTAAAATCTTTTATATATTATTATTATGTACCTACATATATCGGTTTCACGTTAAATTTGAAAGAATAATTTTAAGGTTTTTAAACAAGGTTACTTTTTTATTCATCCCATTATTTCGAGTTAAGTCTTCTGACATTTCTGCGCTGAATTGTTCTGGCAATAGGACTTGTTTAATGTCTGTTGTATCTTAACTACCAGATCAATGGCGGATGGCATCTACCTCTTTTCTGCTCTACTAGTGAGTTAATGATTCAAGTTAACTTTTTTTACATCGAAATTTATTTGCAAAACCCTATATAACTTCTCAATTTCCCGTATTATGTATGTACTTATATATATATACATGGTAGCTTACATAATATTAGAAAGCAAAAGTATCTTTGTCTGACTGTCCATAACGCTCAACGACAAACGGAAATGATTCTCTTAATTTAACAAGTGTGTTAAATTTCATCTATATTAATGTAAAATTTTATTATTATAAATAATTACTTTTATATTTAATATGTCGATTACCCATAAAAATGAGACAATAGGAAAACAATGGAAAGCTGGCGTAAACACCAGTTAAGTGCTCAAGGGGTTTATGCCGTGTGGTGCCGGCTAAGCATAGTACCACCCCATATCTTCCCGTGGGTGTCATAAAAAGCGACTAAGGTATAAACCAGGGGATGGGCAGCAGCATACTCTGGGTACCAAAAGACACCTTACTGCGATCGCAAACACGCCTGCCAAGCGAGGCGATTATGGCATTCTCCCCTTAACGGTGGAGACCTATGTCCAGTAGTGGACGTCTTATGGTTGAACGAATGAATGAATGATAATATTTTTCATGATTATTTAATTTACACTAGCATATTCTGGGATATTTCATGTTTGAAAGTATGCGCGTAGACTAAAATGAGAATTGTAATACATATTCAAATAGAAACAATGTCATATTTTGATATTATAACGTCGACTATTTGTTATGCATTCATATACACACGATAACGTGACCATCATAATAATTAAGCAATCTATACGCAATTGACCTCCGTAAGCATTTCCTGATAACGGCGCTGCTAGTTCATATGTTTCGTCTTAGTAATTGACAATTTCTTTAAGAAGTAATTACGAAATAATTATTCCTACACTTTTCTCTATTTTCTATATAAATAAATGTAAGAATGTGTCTCATTTATGCACTTATAAACTATTCATTATATTATGATGTTGTTTTGCTTACGCTTGCGGAGGTTTCTGGCCAAAACAATTTATTTACATGGTATCACATTGAGTAATTTATACAAAAGTAATTAGCAGTATGATTCGTTGTTTTTATTAATGTTAAAAAGTGAAGGTTTTATAGAGATTATCATTTTAACGTTTTTTACTCAAGTTTAGGATCCAATTAACTACGGAGGTACATTAAGTAGTGAATTCTAAATCCTTTTGCAAATCTATATGACAAGCAACGTTTATCGTCGGTGTACAATATTATGAAATTGTGAAATGGCAAGATTGAATTTTAAACAATAAAAATATTTTCTTTCATTTAAAATTCGTACAAAATTACAAATAAATGTAGTCAAAGGATCTCATTTAAAAATATCACACTACAAAAATATAAAACAGGTGTTTCTTTAATTTTTAGCCAACAACGCCCCATAATATCTTATGCATATTTTAATAATATACGAGTAATTTAGCGAAATGTTTTTATGGTTTTCTTATAGTTTACGATGTAATTCAAAATTAAGAGTGTATTACTAGTAATGGCAAAATAATATAATAATAACCCTAAAGTTAATTCTATGATTATAACCTATTTTTTATTTAAATTTTAATTTTTAAACTGTATTTGAAAATATAATTAGATTATTCTTATATTATTTATTATGTATGCTCCTATCATTGAATGCTGAGTTTGTTTCTGGGGGCACGGCAGTAACCCCGCTAAGTCGACACGATCATACTATCCTTTTCTCGAAGTAGTTCAGGCCATTTTCAATCCTCTACAACTTCGTTGTTGATAAAACTAGAAGCTTGAATTCAGTAACCAAGCAGGCATTGTACAAACACGATATATTTCAAATTTCATTCAGTTTGAACCAGTAGGAAGTTTAAGATTCGGAAATGCTATAGAAAGAAAAAAGTAAAGCTATCTCAAAAAGAAATGAGATGCCATCAAAAACAAAACTTGTAAAAAAAATAATCCATGTCTCGGAACTCAGTTCTTCTACCGTAACAGTTTTGAGATCCATGTAATACCAAGTTGGTTACTTTATTAAGTCCCTACTTAAGGGACTTAAGTCTTAAGTTATTACGTGATTAGGCTAACCTAACAACATCTTATAGTGAACATATCGATATTAAAAATCTTTTATGTTTTAAATAAAATAGAGTGACTTGGCAATCGCACTAAACAATCTTATTTAAAATAATATGTGTTACTTGTGAGATACATTGTGTTTTCATACGATGGCCAAGGTAATCTATTTTATTTAAAACATATGTTTTTTAGTATTAATATGGTCACTATAAGATGTTAGGTTAGCTAATTACGTCATAACTTAAGATAGAAGGTCCCCTAAGTAGGGATATGGACATGGATCTCACAACTTTTTACGGTAGAAGAACTGAGTTCCGAGAATTGGTTTTTTTTTTACAAGTTTTGTTTTTGATGGCACACAATTAACTGTACATTTATGCTACAAAATTATCTTTGAAGTATTGACAAATATTATTCTGTTGATAACCCTTAAATAAATACTTTGCATATTTATTTATATTAGGTAGTTATCTATATATAAAGAAATGACAATCACATGTATGTGAATACATAATTATACAATTTGTTAAAAATCATACGAAAAAAATAAAATTACTTTTACACTCAAACAAAAAAAAAACAACTTTTCTCACAAAATATTTCTCTGGTGAACATACATATAATATATTTCAACGAAAACCGGTTGTAAAAGCTGAATCAAGTGTACCTCCTTGACCTACTTCCAGGGCTGTGTAAGGAAGAAATGCGTCAGAGTATTTTTTTAGAATTGACTTAATTTATACATACTAGAAGTGTAAGCGTGGAATTTCTGCAAATTTTCACTCGCTTTGAGGTAAGATTAAGAAAATTTTAACCTCTATGTTACTCTGGGATATAAACAGGTTACTTCTTTCATAACTTATAATATAAATACAACTGTTGAATATAGTTTTGTAATATGAATCTTGTGTCGTATACGAGTATATTACTACACTGTATAAACTACTATCACACACCGAATTTGGTTCAGTAGCTTAATTGGCGAACAAATTTCTTTTTTTTGAACCTTTTATTATAAATATAGATTAATTATATTTATGGTCGAAAGAGAATAGCTTAGAATTTTACTAATGATACTTGAAATTTTTATAAATTTGCTAGTAAGTATAATATGCGTATAGGTTTGCACTCGGCAGGCCCGGCAGGGAGTGCGTAAGCATGTTGGGGCATCGACCGTTTAGGTATGGCAAACTTCAAACGATCTCAAACACACACTTGTTGGAATAATAATACAAGTTTCTTTGAATACTTTGCAGCGACTTTACTTTTTAATCTATAGTTTCATATATTTGAATCAAAGACAACTCTCTTTTTTTATTTAAAATGTATTTTAAATCCTCTGCTTCTGTTGTCTATGGTTTAAGATTTTTTTTGTATACCTAATTTAAAAGTATAGATCGGGATCTCAGTTATGTAGAGGTTAATGTCTTTAATCCGTTAACTTTTGTATTTGACCCTATATTGTGTAATTTTGGTATCGTTTTAGATAATATAGTTTGGTTATTGTGCATATATGAAGTGTACTTGAAATAATGACGCGAAACGTTTATTATGAGATGCCACGAAAACCCCGTGAAAATTTCTAACAAGATGAGCCACTGTTTCTCCGGAGCTTAGAAACGTTACCACAAGATTGAATACATAACTTATCACATGACACTGGCAGAATTGTGTATGTAAATCACAGGTAGCCATTAACCAAAACGAAAAAGTATACATCATAATGAATATTCTAACACGTCATAAAGAAAATAACAATAAACATGCCTTGAACGCATTTAAGAGGGTATGCTACAGCATTTATTCCATACAAACGTAGTCCCCTGTTTCCTTCCTGGATAATAGCATTATGGTAAATATTTTTATACCAAATAAGATATATCCACCACCGTACGTTTTGATTTTTATAGCAAAACTCTTTCTTAATCTAAAACTAAAAAAAATCGGCTCAGATTGGCGGAAGAAACGAACTACAAAGTGATGTATTCGTCTATTTCGCATAGGTAAAATCAGTCCGTTGTCCTTTTCGTGTTTTATATTTTTTTTCTTTGGGGCGCAACGCGCTAGCAATACATTTCTGAAATACCTACTTTTCTGACAGCATGTCCGCTTAATGCGAAAAAGATGATTTTGTACAAAACCATGACGTAAGTATTTTGTGACAGCATTCTATATAATAAGTATAGCATTACGTGTTATTTGTACTTATTTATTATAAAATTATGATGAATGTTTGTGACGAAGTTTATTCTTTATAAATCAGTGTTTATTAATAAATCATATGACTTCATAGAAGGATTACTGTATTTAATTCTTAAAATAGAAATGTCGTATTAAGGGTTTAGCTTAACAAATGTTTGAACCTAATTTTTTTTAAATATTATAACACTAGTTGCGCGCATTTTCCATTTTTTTTTACTACTAATATTAAGCAGAGATATTTCTAACAAAGTCAAATACTTGTGAGTTTTAATTTCTTTACGCGGAACCATAATTATAAAAAAGCTGAATTAAAAAAAAGTCCCGTCAGAATCGGTCCAGCCGTTCCGGAGATTACCCGGAACAAACTACTGTTGACAGCTAGAGTGGAAATATAAATGAATAAAAACACTATTACTTAAAAACCAATTAAGAATTTCAAAACTATTAAATAAATATACATCTTTATACCTATAAAGTCTACTCAAACTAGTCAATTGTTTTAAGATGAATAAGTATTAACCCGAAAACGATTTTTTTAAATTTGATTTTTCATATCAACATACATAATTTCGATAATTCGGACTAAAAAAATACGAGATGGTTTTTGTGGTTAACGTTAATCAATAGAATTTAGCGTTGGAATCAACACAAAAAATCATCTTATTTCAACTTAGACGCAAATGACCAAATGAAGGTTGACATACGGTAAATGACTAAAACGGTGAGTTTGCATTTCAAATACATCGTAAAATTAGTTTGGAATGCATGTAGAGGTTAAATAGAAATATTCCATTTACTAAGGCTTTATAAGCAATAAATCGGACAGAATTAGACTTTGATATTTTTGAAATCCAATCCTTTACATTTTATAAGTTATTTTTATCGTCAATCTACACATTATTACGCTAAAAATGTAGACTAGGTAAGTACCTATTTAGTTTAAATATTCTGTTCTCTAATGCTTTGCGAACGACTTATTTCATAAATTTTAAATCGTATTTGATTTTTCATTTACAAATTACAACACAACTCTTCATTCTATATTTAAAATCATGTGGTTATTATGATGATACTATATACCTATACAGGTGTAAACCGTTTGAAAGCCGTAGGCGGGTGCTTATATATTTTGTGGGATTAAACCTGTTTAGAAATGTAAGATGTTACCTACATATAACTTTATGAGCATGTAGATATTGTGCTGATGTCGTTTATTTGTTGACTAATTTTTTGATAACAAACAAATAATCTATTGAGGGGTTTCTGTTACTTTAAATGTGCATATAACTTCTACTATGAATAATATTATACATAACTTTTGTTTCTTTTTTGCACAACGTTCAGAAAAAATAGCACCTTACGAGAAGTTCGCTATAAAATAGATGATACTTCTAAGTAGTTGTTATGTAAAATGCGTTCTAATATGTACCTACATATATCATATTGTGTACATTAGAGATATGTCTTTATGAGTTACATACGTAGGTAAAAACAAAGTGCACTGTGAAGATTTTCTTCCTACAAATGACTGCCGTTCAATGTTTGTTTAAAGTGATAAATTTAATAAAATAAATAATTCCTGTTTAAACTGAAGTTGATACCATATTTCGTTCTTAATCTTTAGTTTTCTACAGAATTGTTTGATATTATATTTTTATTCCCACCTACATTCCAAGTAATTTTAAAATTACATGTAACTTGTCTACATCAATGTCATATTTTCCAAATATCATGTCACAAGAAAATAGTTTTTAAATCTAATATGAATCTTAATTGAAACGAAATTTTTACATTGAAAACATTCAGCTTGCTTACATATGGCTTTTATGGTTCAATAATACATATGCACGATGTAGGTCACGGCTGTGTCCTTGTAACAATTTCTGGACCTCACAGCATCCCGAATCAATAATCTGGGATATAAGGCGACGTATTTAAACGCGCCACTCCCATCTAACCCCCTATTAAACATAGCCGGTTTATCCGCTCAAAAAAACTAAAATTATAAACTTAGAACTCACCTTTCTCTGCGCTTCTGCGGCAAATCCAGACTTGGTTGCACGGTTGTTGGCCATTTTGTTTAAAACTAATATAATAACAAAATTTTAATAAATAAAATCACAGAACACGGTAGGTACGTAGTGAAGTAGTCACTGTGTACAGAATGTAAACAGGCGTGGGTCAACGTGACACGTCCAAGTCATGCGGAGTTCGATGTGTGAGTGTATGCTTGATGAATGACATCATGCGACGCGCGGTCGCCGGCCAGCCGGTACACGAGTCGCAGGTAGTGCATACAAGAACCTTATATCGATAGCCTTTCTAAATAATATTACCCAAAACTCGTTATAGTTATAACTTTATAATTTGATATTCAATTGATGAAAACATTACTTTGCGGGAATCCATTGTAAAAAATATGGTTGATAAAACTTTGATTATTCCGTTTTAAGTAAGTAAATATCCTATTTATTATGTCACTTCGAGAAGTGCAAATGTTTATACACTACATTGGGGTTGGCGGAGTGATTGAATATTGAATTTCTACTACAACTTAGTGAAGTGCAAAAATCCATTTTGTCTTCCTTTAAATGTTATGTAAACACTACTGGGGGAGGGAGGTTTATGCATTGTTTATTTTTGAGGACGGAGTTTTGGAATGGTGAATTACGTTATCAATATTTACTTATTTACTTGAGCAATTTTTGTAAAAGTTATTCCATTGCTTACGTTACCATGGTAGGAGGGAGCTAAACGCTCTACTTACTATAGTTGACAAGAAGGAGGAGCCGACAAAAATAATACTTAAGCCAGTGCCTTTGGCTGATATATTTGCTGGAAAGCAATATAACTATTTAGTGATATTTTTTTCTCGATTATTAATATTTCTATTTAATCGAATGCAATTATTTCGTATGTCCTGTGTAAATTGAATGGGTTTTAGCTTTCAATACTTGTTAGGCTTAAAAAATATCGTAGATGTATTAGAAGTTTTAAATCAAATAGAAATATATACATTTCCAATAATGATAATGATATAAAAGTCGTTCTAAAAATATTTCATAAAAAGGTAGTTGTTGTAACGACTTTTAATACTTTATTATTTATACATAAAATTATCGACGTTATCACAACCTTATTCTGCCGAAATGTAAAACGAAAACCAAGTATGGAATACAATAAGAGCGAACGGGTTAGCAATAACTTTTTTCTCATTTTACACAAGTCTCGACTAAATGGCGGCAACTCTTGGGAGCTGGGACATGGACTGATCCGAAGTTGTGTTCGAAAGTACATACCAGTCAATTGGAAGTTTATTCTATTGGATATTAATGATTTAAAAAATATAGGTAAATTCTCGTTACATTACTGCATTTTGTATTGCACAAGTAATAATTGAGAAGAACAAAATCTTCTGTTATTTATTTAATACTAGCTTTGTGCCCGCGGCTCCGACCTAGTGCCATATTTTCTATTCCGTACAATTCTTCAATGCGTAACATTTTTTTTTTTAATTTTTTTAGTGGTCACTATTTTTCGGCCCTAATTTTTTTTTTTGTTAACTATTACGAGAACGCAAATACATGTCTCACAAATTCAAACACTTACCAGTAAAATTGTGGATTGACTCGGATTTTATTGACAATTTCATGAGTTTTATCGGCCTGGTGATAATTTTGTTCACCTGATGTTAAGTGATGATGTGATCCAGGATAAACACATTAAGTATATTGGCTCTCAAGTGTTACTGCTGAAACAAACCTAATAGTGCGTGGCGACTGGTTTTCAAACTTGCGATGGTATCTAATGTAGCTTACACAGGCGGGCATTATTAGAACATGCTTTACCACCATGGTGTGGTCTTTTCTCACAATGTTTGGCTTCACCGAAATTCAGGCTCATTATAGGCGAGTTCGAACCTATATCCATTGACGCGGAATTTGACCACGCTAACAACACTAAGCCGTCGCTTCATATTCGCTAAACAACAAGCACACACATTGAAATAAAAACGTGTGTAAAAGGCGTAAAGTGAGTTAAATAACAACTTACAAATTACACTGAAACCGTGTGTAAGTAAATGTGCTCTAACAACTGTACTGCTATTAAGATATTCTTACGGAGTTTTTGCTGGGTTATCTGTCGTTCATTTAGTAGTTCTTATTTGTTATTTAATACTATATAATGTTATGTTGGTGGCGTTTTTACGTACATATCGTTTGGTTATAGTGTACTAGCGAAGTGTATTGAAAATAATAATACGAAGTTGTAATTTTAGGATGTCATAAAAATTCCTTTGATAGTTTTAACAAATAGCCGCCATTTTATTGAAACGTCATATGAAAACCCGAAATATAATATATATATATATATATATATATATATATATATATATATATATATATATATATATATATATATATATATATATATATATATATATATATATATATATATATATATATATATATATATATATATTTATATATATTTAGAGTTATTTAGAGCGCGTTATTTAGAGTTTAGAATTTTAAATTGTTGTCTCTTAAAATGCAACCTTCATTTGATGGAAATTATTATTTGAGGAACCATAAAAATGAAACAATAGAAAGACAATAGGAACACAATGGGAAGTTGGCGTAAACGCCGGGAAGTCGCTCAAGGGGTTAACTAAGTTCAAATTGGTGCTTAGTATAATAAACATCAGTTGAAATTATGGTCAAAGAGTTGAGTCTATCTATACTAATAAATAAAGTTGAAGAGTCTGTTTGTAATATCATAATAATCTTTTCTGAATACATATCAATGTATTTACGATTCATATACCAAAAATAAAATTTTTAAATGAATGGCTGGACCGATTTTAACGCCACTCTTTTGGTAGATAGCTAAAGTTACTGCGCGAAAAATTTACGGTTCCGCGTAAAAAAAAAATGAAAACAAAAAAATTGCAAATCAAATGCAATTTAATGGATAGAAGATCAAAACATTATTTTCCAATGATTATTTAATGACTACTATATTACGTATTGAAGAATAAATGCAACGCGGGCGGAGCCGCTGGCACACAGTTGGTACATTACAAAAAATGTTCAAGCGCTTCATTGGTCTGTAAAATTGGATAAAAATGTTAAAATATCATGATTTCATTACAATATGTAAGTATATTTGTAACTCAAATAAAATTCAACTTGTATGGTTATGCATGTGATAGCACTGAGC
The DNA here is from genome assembly GCA_014132275.2 of Samia ricini. Classification (NCBI taxonomy): domain Eukaryota; kingdom Metazoa; phylum Arthropoda; class Insecta; order Lepidoptera; family Saturniidae; genus Samia; species Samia ricini. The sequence goes on from AP028161.1 coordinate 23,783,699, forward strand.
AATACACCTATGGAAATTTCTCGAAGTCGTGACATACCGATCGTGGCAAAATTTACGACTGCATGGAATTTTTCGAATTATTCTACGTTAAAAATTTGTAGGTACCTACCGTTACGATACAAATTATGTAAGAATATTAGCTTATTGCGTCATCTAGTTGTAAATTATTGTACGAAGCAGCAAAAGAAAATTCATAAGATGAACGTTTGTGAAAGTTGTAGCCAAGGCTTGATTTAGTTTCTTTAATATCCAATAGATGGCGCTTAAACAAAAGGTTGTTGAATCTTGTTTACGCAGGGATATGCATTTACGCATGAAGTATTTACGGAAAATTTTACTCCTGGATTAGAGGTGTCAAGGGTGTGTGGGACTCACTCGGCGTAGAGCGCCGAGAATACCTATTAAAACCCCAAAGTATCTTCCGTCGCCTTTCTGGGAAGCGACACGGGATTCGTCTCGCATGTTCGCGTCGCCCCAGCGGCAGGTCAGACCTGATGTTGAGTCGAGCCTTTCCCTTTATCTTCATTCCAGTTCGGTACTAGCTACCCCCCTCATTCGAAACCTAGCCAAGCCTGATTACTGATTTCTTGTCAGTCGACACGAAGTCATGAAGAGAGAAGGTGAGGCGCCGGTCAGCTCCCGCACTCCCACGTCAAAGAGGGTCCGCAATGGAGGAATGGGAAACCTCCCGTCTCGCTACTCTCACCTCGAAGGCCTTCCGCTGCTTACTTATTCGCCTCCAAACCTCGCGGCCTTGGGGCAACATCCCGTAAGTAGGATAGCGTCGTTTGGACAGGTGACAAAACACCTACGAATTTAACTTAAGAACAAGAATATACAAGAAGGTTCGCTTAAATAATATTAGTTTTGACCCAGATTCAAATTATTCACTAATTTTTGATTAATTAATACTGTTTCCATTTTTCTTTATTGATAACAATCGTACACTTATCACGCTATTAAACAAAACAACAAATACAAAAGAAAATTAGTTGATAGAAAAGGGTATTTATTACCTATATACCTATATACCTAGGTATATTACGTACTGGCTGAGTATATTACAAACATACTCTGTGAATACAAAGTTAGTAATTTTTTTAATAATAATGTGAGAACAATAATAATTGTCAAAATTACACAGAATGTAGAACTATTTACATATAAAATTATCTAAATGTAATACTTTAAACTAATATTGAAAAAAAAAACAACAATTATAAATTAATAAGCCGAAATGAAATAAAACCCAAGCAAGGGTGGCTTTGATATCATATTAAGGAGGAGGGAAAGAAGATTATTGAATATAATGGATTATCAACATCAGGGTAGAAGACGACGAAGGGGTACATGCCGATTCCGTCCTAATACCACATGTTTGCTACAGCGAAATGATAAATCGTGGTCTCTCCTCAGCGGCTTGTACAGTTTCGTTATAATGTCAAGTCTAATGGCATTGATTTATATGATGCTAGAATACCATTGCAGTACTTGTAACACAAGATACGATAATATGAAAAATATAACAAATAGTATTGAAGAAATTTCGGTATGAAATTATTATCAAATTGATGAAAAAACCTAAACTCCTAATTTATTATGTATTGGGAAGTTAATGTGATGAATAAGATAATAAGTATAATTGATAGCTTGAATTTTATAATTTTTATTAAATTATTATCTAGAATTAGAAAGATAGATGAATACTTTGAAGTCATGTAGATGTTTTGTCTAGGCTAATGATTTTTGAGTTCAGACTATTAATATTATAAATATAAAGATGTAACTGTTTTTTTGTTCGGGCAAAACTTTAAATCCACTGGGCCGATATTGAACAGATTTTTGTTGTTTCGTATAGGAGCTAGGCTATTTTTTTTTAACTTTGCTTTAGAAATATTATAAAATGGAAAAAAAAAAACAAATAAACGCTAATTATATGGGTCGTAGAGAGTGTTCTCTCAATAATGTAGAAATAAATGAAATTATTAAATATTTAGTAAGATTATTAATATGCTAATTTTCATGGCGCTGTAGTTTAAAACAACGATTTTTATACAGATATACACAAACAAATTATTCAACTACGACTGATTTCGGATCAGAATTGCTATAATCCATTATTATTACACTTATTCTATTGTACGTGTCAATAAAAATAATTCAAACGTTTCACTATCAAATTGTATTTTGTAAAATTTGATCCTGAAGCTGATTTATTTATTTAATTTTTTTTCCAGAAAAATTTATCTCTGTTGAAAGATAATTATTACGATTTGGAAATGAAAATATACAAATTCTCTCGACAATTACCTAAGGTGGAAGGAGATATAGAAATTTTAGAAACGATAGCAAATACAATTGGAAGCAATGATGCGTGGAATCCTAAAACTCATTTAACTTTACCAAATATGGATGTAGTATACTTGACTCACCCCGGACATGGCGATTTCTGTGATAGCACTGCTAAATGTTTAAAACGTCCGCACGATGCTCCATTGAATATAGATTGACTAGATAGAAAGAAGAATCTTTTAGACAAAAGAAATATGTGTGTCAAAGCTTTCTAAATACTTAAAATAAAAATTATTCGGTCGTACTATTACTATATGTCTATTATTTTTTTCATAGTGTGTTTATTTGTATGTACAATTGCTATAAGAATATACGGTAGAAAAGGTCGTGGTTAAAGGTAAGTTCATCCATCCATCCATTCAACCGAAAGACGTCTACTACTCCTCCAAAGATCTTCACGACGGCCGGTCTTGCGCCACCCGCATCCAGCGGACTCCTATGACCTTCACCAGGTCGTCGGTCCACCTTGTGAGGAGCCTGTCTATGCTGCGTCTTCCGGTACGGTAAATTATTAGGTATAATTAAACCCAGGGAAAAGTACAAGCTAGTAGAAAACCTGCAGATTGTAATGTCTGCAAATTATTTTTTTGTTACAGTCAAGATTAGTCCGGCTGCAAGATTGCTACGTTTATTGAGCACTAGCTGTGTGCCCGCGGCTGCGTCCGCGTTTTGTATGTTCTTCAATGTGTTTTAATTTTTTTATACAGAACTCTAATTATTTAAAAAAAAAATTTTTTTTTCAAAGATAAAGTAAATATATTTCTCATAAATTCAAACATTTACCCGTAAAACTGTGCATTGAATCGGGTTTTATTGAAATTTTTTATGGGATTTAATATGTTTACTCGGAACCCTCATATTTTAGACAATTAAAATTACCCTAAGTTACCCGGAGTAACTTCAGCTATCTACCAAAAAAGTCCCGTCAAAATCCGTCCAGCCGTTCCGAAGATTACCCGGAACAAACAGACGGACAGACAACAATTTTAAAAACTGAATTTTTGGGATAGGTATCGTATATACATACATATTTATTTAGTAAAAAAATATTATGACATAACAAACAGACACTTCAATTTTATTTAATAGTATAGATTTCATATTCTAATTCTCGCAAAGAATATTTCTAACTTAATAGTAATAAATATTAATTAAATATTTTTTATATTTCTAACATTTTCAGATATAGTCTACTGTTTTGGTGATTCGTTCTGCATCTTATTTTTATGTAGGTAATTTATTAATTATTGAATCTTTTATAAAAATAACTAACTTTCTTAGTGTTTTCTATCCAACTCTGGTGACTTGACATGGAATACTACAAGAGTAAAGATATTCTAAGGAAAGTTCTACAAATGAAATAAAAATATGACGGAATAGAGTTTATATAATTTGATCAAATTTCATTAAGGTCTAGGTAATTACGTTAATTCACGTGATTAAATGTACTAACTAAAATCTTTATTAAATTGTCAAAACTTCCAATGATTCTGAGAAGGCAGACGTTTACCACACTCTTTGTAATGATTACGTGGTTTATTATCGTTAATGTATGGGCAATTTCTCTTTTTCAGCTAAATACTCCAAATTCGAACCAACTTTAGTTGATTTCACGGGATATTTAGTGATTGTTGTTGCGTTACATAATTTTACGTATTTTTTAATTTCATTATTTGTTTCTTGATTATTATGTCGTGACAAGCAATATCTGTTTTTGTTATTTGCAATCAATGTATGCACTTGGACATCATTAGGGGACTTATGATTCACTGTATATGTATTTTCATGTCGAACTGGTTCTTCTGGTTTTTGTTGGTCACCGCCATTCATTGGTTTTAAACCTTTTAATTCTTTATACAAATTATCGTAAGCATTTCCAATATTGTTAATTGCATTCTGAAAATGTTGCCTTCTAATAAATATTATTTTATTATTTGGTTTATGAGATATACTCATTTGAATATAATATTGTGTAACAATATAAATTCATAAACTTCTCCATACCTTCATAGAGTTTAAGTTGTTTTTGACGTGTGATAGCTCGGTTTGAATAATATATTTCTCCCAGAAATGAACAGTCAAATGTCCTGCCAAAGCAAACATGCTTATAAACACAACTGATTCGATTAATAGCTGTTTGATTGAATGTTCACGAGGCATTTTGATTTATTTGATTAAAACTTTATTATTGTCTACATTTTATTACAAATTGTTATGATTTTAACATGATGACATATGTCATTTGAATTTACAGTCCTTCTTACTTCAAATAAAAACGAACAAAGAGGAAACATAATATTTGTCATAAACATCTATAACCGCTTCAAAGTCGTAAAGATTATGTAAGTAAGATTACAATCCATAAAGTGATTACATAAATTTGCTAGTTTTATGTCCAAGGTTTTTTCGAAGTTTATCCTCCTATTTTGTTAAAAATTTTAAAACAGGAAATATGTAGTTTTCTCAATTTTTATATTATATATGCAAGCGTTCTTGACCAAAATTTCACCCGAAATTAAGTAAAAAAATGCTGGAAAACATACTAAGCCTAAGTACTGGTTCCCAAGTGGTGCTGGTAATGCATATCTATAGGTGCCTTGGCGACAGATTTTCAAATATGAGGGTGGTGACATGAACAGACGAGAGTAGCAATTATCCTACTGACGAAGACACCGCAACACCTCAGTCGTTTCGTGAGCGCCGCATTTGAACCAGCCCGAAACGCCGGGAAATTAAAGCACAAGAAATTCTAGACCCAATCAAAATTTGAGGGTGACGACTAGCTAGGCGGGGATTATTAGAAAATGTAGAGGATTATAGTGGATTATAGCGCGATAAAGTGACACTGAACATGCATTGAGCATTACACGGACAACACTACACACACACACACTCCTGCACATAACAAACAGATGCATAGGTCTTCTAAGGAACCTTTTTTAAATTAGTATTAAATAAAAAATGTAGGGTTTAGCTAGGTTCAAATTTCCGGGGATGTATACGTTGTGCAAAATAATGTGATGAAAGATTGAAACGATTAAAAACATAGGCACTGCTGACAGAAGTGAAAAGCCGAAACTTTGTAAAAACTGTTTTTTATTGTTTAAATTTCATAATTTGTTAATTAATATTATTTACATAACCTAACATGTAACATTTGTCCATTTTACATCTATTCGCTCTCCGAGTAATAATTACGTACATCGTCATATAGTTTTTCATAATCAAAACATACGATAAGCTGCGACATTTTATTATTAATCTCTTAGCGCCAGCACTTAAACGCCATTTTATACTTGACACTCTATGACATATTGACGGCTGACGTCATAGCATTGGTAACGCGAATCTATAAGTTTTCTCCTAACGAGAATAGCTCAACGCCGCTAAAGAATTTACACTTGAAAAAAAAAAAAACAATTTTTTTACGTTTTATATTCTAGTAAAAGAATTACATAAGTTTAGGTTATTATATAGAATGATGTTGAGTAGGAATCAGCAACGAGTATTAGTGAGAGCGCTAACTGGGCACTGTTGTTTGGGCAAGCATATGAACAACATTAGCGTCCAGAACACAAGTGCAGATTCTGGGAGATTGCAGACGAAACACCAAAGCACGTCTTGTGTGAATGTGACCCATTAATACCCATACGTAACCGAATTCTGTACACATAGCTCCCGGTGGAGGTACAGACGCTGCCAAACAGATCCTAAAATATATCCAGGTTGTAGGTCTAGGCAGTGAGCTTTAACAATATAGGAATTAGGTCGCAGTGGTACAGGATTGTCTTAGCCTGGATCGCCCCTTTTCGAATAATATTATATCTAAAGTAAAACAGTTAATGCAGATGAATGTTTAATCTTGTTTATCGTTTATTCTTGTTATCAAATTGATCAATTAGTATCATCGATATCATTTCTATTTGTGGTGTCAAATGAGTCCGTGTATAGATAAGACATAATGGTGAATTCCTGTAAAGAAAAACAAGGAAATTATCTATTAAATTTATAATGTGAATTGTATTTAGCAGATTGTTTATGTATTTGAATTGAATTTGCTTAAATTTAGCTTTCCGGTATTAAAGTTAGAAATTGTATTTAATTGGATTGTAGTCTTAAATAGGGAAATATCTTTAGGGAATATTTTAATTTAATTATAGTAGATAAACTCTTTATCTTATTTCATATACATTGCCTGGTTTTATCGTACGTCTACATAATTCCATATTGACCACAACATAAAAAGTGAAAACGGTGTACAAGTTTACATTTAGCCATCCAGTGTATTTTCCCCAGAACATTCTGAATCATAGTGATTACTGGGACTTTCAATTAATTTTCGAAATCGTAGTGTGCTACCCAGAACACATTTTAAATAAACAATGGACTTGCACGATCTTGATCTTTCTACAAATATGCAAAGATAAAATGGTTCAAGACATTGTGCCCCACTGTTTATCAAACGATTTTCTTTTGTTTGGAAGCTATTGATGTGTTTAAGTGTTATTCAATCGATTTTCAATTTTTAAGAATACTTAGGATCTTCCTGTGGCCAAAACACAGATGTCAATATCACTTAACATTGAATTACTAAAATTATTTACAGTATTAAAAGGATAACCTAATAAAAATACAGGCCGGCATGACATGGACAACTGACGATGGATAACCGATATCTCACCAGTCGTCACTATTTCAGGATTGAATTGTACTCACCATCAGGCACAATGTTGTCACTTTAGCGGGCTACTATAAAAAATATAACAACTATAAATTTATACATTACTTTATGAGAGGTATTTCTAGCAGGAAAGAAAATTCGTCGAAAAAAACCGAGTTTCTTCTCAATTTGCACGGGCTCTGACTGGGTCATATGCATGCAGTGGCTGGTGCAGACTGAGTGGTCTTGTAGGGCTTGAGCCTGTAGCGAACAATAGTTACACAAACAAAATAACCCTTGTGCTAGTTACCGTTTTGCGGCTGAGTGCCTTCAGTACTCGCCCATAAAGTCACGGTGAAGCTAACAGGGCATGGTAAGAGGTGAGGTATGTATGAGACGCAGGGCATATTGTTGCCGCGCGGCATGATGACAACGATACACGCCGTTTACTAAATCTTCATTTTTTAATAAAAAAAATTTACATGGAATAGGCTCAGTGCTTTGACCACATTCTCACTTGATGTTAAGTGACAATATGGTCTAGAATGGTAAACACACTAAGCCTAGAGGTACTGGTTCTCAAGTGATGCTGCCGGAACGCAGCTATTGCTATTTTGCGACAGGTTTTCAAACTTGAGGGTGGTTGCTATCCAGGCGGCTATCATTAGGAAATGCTCTACCACCATGCTATGGTTTCCTCACGATGAATTCTTTCACCGAAAGCTAAGGCCGATTTTGAGGTGGATAGGTAGGGATCGAACCCGCGTCGATGGACGCGCAATCCGGCTACACAACCCGCTGCGCCATCATCTTCTCTGTAATCACATCCATTTTGAGATAAATTACGTACAGTAAGCTAAACCTTTTAATGTATACACACATACTTATCAGTTATTGGAGCTTGATTTATTGGGTAACCCTTTTATGTGCAATTTATGAAAATGGGTTCATTCTTTATAAATCGTATGTGTAAACTACCTTTAATTAAATTAATACTTACTGTTTCTGTAGCATCATCGTGCATAGAACAGTGCAGCTGACAAAATTCATCTGCAGCTGTACAACACGCTACCTCTGCCTGATTAACTTGTTCCTAAAAAAAACAAATTTTATTATGAAAAAGTTTACCAACCATTAATATTTTTTTCAAGTAAGTATGTAATCTGAGTTTATTTTAAATAAATTACGATACAAGAAGAGAATCAATGAGAAATAAGTGAAATTATTTGCCAATTAACGACGTATTTAAACGTATAAAATCTGTTTTTTTTTATTGTTGTGGTAAAACTGCACATTAAATGTGCAATGCGCGAATCATGTCGCAGAGTATTGGCGTAAAAACAATAGACCTCCGTCCTGAAAGGGCTAGATAATTACAGGTTAGCTGGGCTTGTTGGTTAAACACCACGCGAATTACCAACCAACTTCTACGTCGTTGTGGTCTGGGTACGCTTTTGAATTCTTTTGAAACTAACTTTCTTCAGCAGTATCTATTATTTAGCGAGATCTCAGGCGACAAACGGACGGCCGGAACGCCGCATGTAATGGTAAGGGGGAGATTTTCTGGGTTTCCTTTTTTGCAACTTTTCTTGGTGAGCATGACAGACTCGCAGCAGAACTCCAACTCGTCGATCCACGTGAGCTTGAATCGCAGGAATAGTTTGCAGTTTTAGGGAAGGTAACTATAGTATGTTTCGGGAGATTCTCTAAAGTCCGTGTGGTTACCTAAATCGTTCAAGTTCTAAATGTGTTGCCAAGGAAGGGCCAACCTATAGGCATGTTTCGGCAACATAATTTTATACCCAATATCTTTAGAGATAGTTCTATATAATCGGCCCCACCGTCACTTAACACCAGTTCACATTGTATCCAACAGTTTAATTTAAACAATATTAAATTAACGGAATTTATTAAATTCTCACCGACATCATGCTCAATACTTTTTTCATATCCTTCAAATCGTTTGTCGCGTGTATTTTTTGTGATAAATCTGGAATGATATAACTCAGCACTACCACAATAAGCACTGTGACAACCGCTAGGTAATTTACACTCATGAGAGCATAACTCGTTCGCAGGAACTTGGTGATCGTATCTATGATCCATCGGAAGTTTTTAATCATTTGATTACTGTAGTATTTGAGTCGCAGTGTATCATTTCTATTGTTATTGTAATAACCTAAAATGTAAAGAATTAAATTGGTATAATTTAATATCATATTTTGTAAAATTTGTATTATTGTTTGTGCGCAAGGAGACATTAAATGTTTTTGTTACTGATTTTGTTTGTTAAATTAACTGGTTTTGCACTAAAATACTTTTAAAGTTCGATCAACTTTTTAATGATCAAAATACACTAGGTATAAATTTGCGTTAGTTACAAAAATATGTATCAATAAAATACCTGTGAAATAAACATTACGTTTTGCCATATTCGCTGTAGGCTAGTTAAAACAGAAATTGGAGGATAAGGACATTTTAAATATTACATTTAATATTTTATTGTTTGTTTATTTGACATTTATTTGAACGATACAACAAAGAATAAGTTCAGAAATTATTGTTTTTCTTCAAAATACTATAAGTATTCTTCTTTTTATTTACCTTATTTTTAAATTATATTTTTATTAGATATATCAGCGATACCACCCAAAAATTATTATTTTACTTATTACTATTAAATACATTACCTATTAAATGATACGAAAAACGATTTAACCCCTGGTCTTTTATTAGCTAGTTTATTCTCTATTACCATATTAATTTATTTCATAATGATTTAAAGGAAATATTTAAACGTACGTATGTTGTTTAGGTACATTTAAATTGGAGATGAAGTTATAGATGTAGTCAGCCAAATATACAGTCATCCTGTTTATGTTTCAGAGTGTGACAGATCACACTTTTCCGTAGGATTTAGTACAGTAAATAATCATTGTAAGGAGGATAGAAATCTATTTATATAAAAGGAAAATGGGGATCCTTTGACTCATCATCACCTCAATATTATTGAACATATCGGGACGAGACTAATATCAAAGCAATGATAGCGCAGCGGGTAGTGTGGCCGGATTCCGCGTTAATCGACGCTGGTTCAATCCTCATCTATCCGACTTTAAAATCGGCTTGAGCTTTCAGTGAAGGAAAACGTCGAAAGGAAACTATAGCATGGTGGTAGGGCATTTTCTAATGATGCCCGCCTGGGTAGCTACCACCCTCAAGTTTGAAAACCTGTCGGTAATAACCAATAGGTGTGTTCCGGCTGCATCACTTGAGAACCAGTACCTCTAGGCTTAGTGTGTTTATCATTCTAGACCACATTGCCACTTCACATCAGGGGAGATTTTGGTCAATGCACTGAGGCTATTCAGTGTAAAAAAAAATCGACGCGGAATTTTCTGTAGATGGTTGTAGGCTATTATTTGTTTGAATTCCATCGACCGTTTCTATATTTTTTGTAGATTTACTCTTATACACATTTTTTTTTCCATTTCAATTTACTGTTTTGTAGATTTTTTCTTCTAATAAAAACAAAAGATTCTTATTTTCTTTTTCATGATTTTTTTTTATGTTATATATTCGCAGTGAAGAATAAATGAAACGCGGGCGGAGTCGCGGGCAAACAGCTAGTAAATATATAACCAGAAATAAGGAAAAGAAAATACTGTTGAAGAAACAATTTATTAAGTTATTGACAAAAATTATTATAACATTAAATTTAACTAATCAATTTACATACTATGCGCCAATAACGTTTACGATTACAATTATTATATTATACTTGATTATGACGTTCTTTACATTCGATGTTGATTAAAAAAAAGTATTTAGTAGTTGATTCAAAAAGAAAGACATTGAAGGAAAACCCCGTGAACTCTAATTTTCATCAGCACAGCATACAGAGCAACAAGAATTTCTGTCAGGAATATATCTGACCGATGAAGGATGTTCTGTTACAACAAATTATGATATTAATAAAACTAATTTCAATACATATACAACAAATCTAGTAAAACTTATAATGTGGCAATTAATTCTATTGAGCTGCGTAATAAAATAGAAAACGTTGTGGTGTGGTAATAATGTGCGATACATATCGATATTCATACTTTCGATGTATCGAATCACCCCGATAATATCAAATAATCTTATATCTAAATATAATATCGATATATTTCATCAGATATAAATATATCGAACAAAATAAACTATTTCTAATTTATTTTGATGTACAAAGCCACTTTTTCAGCTTGTGGTCAATGCACTGAGCCTATTCCGTGTAAAAAAAATTATGTATGAAAGCAGATTAATTAAACAACTTTATAAGACCAGGGTGACTGGGCTAGTCGGTAGAGGCAAAGCGAAAGGATCTTGATCAGATCGAAGACGCTCTAAACAAAGGCAATGTCAAAAGTACCTGTAATCAAAAATCATGAAAGTAGATGAAGGATAAGCGTGTATCAGGATCGTCGTAAAATGAAGGATGTAGTCTTTGTCTACCTTTATGAGAAAGAGGTGTGATGTATGTATGTATTTAATAAAATAATTATACCGCAATCTTGTAAAATCGTGAAGAAGTAAATGTCGTTCAACTACAACATTGAAGTTTCAAATGCCATATTAAGAATCACTTCTAAAGTATAATATGAGTAAAATATTGATATCAGTACTGTATAGTTCCTTACTCCTGTTTTGTAACCTATTGGCTGTTCAAAAGTACCCTAATTGCGATTGGCAAATGACGTGTAACTTCTTTGAATGCAGTGTTCCTCGTACGCTATACCAGTCACGTAGCATACCAGAATATTAAATTTAAGTCAGTTTTAGAATCGTTTACCTTAAATTGGAAATATACCTAATTACATACATGTACTTATTTAAAAGTTATTTAAAAGTGTTATGTTAATTGGAATTCATACTGACGTTGTTGCTCGTAAGATACAGGCTGTAGCATCGTGAGTCTGCAAGCAAAAATCTAATTTGATTAAACATTTTCTGAATACATTTTAGTTTATATTATGTATCTTCATGATTATAATAACAAATAACTGAGCGTAGTCTAAAAAAACACATAACTTACTTCGAAGCTGAGCCATTATTAGTTAACGATCCTTGACCAGAGTCGCAGCCCTAAAATATATATAAATTTTATTAAGTAATTCAGCCTTAAAAAATGATTTATTATAAAAATTAAAAAAAAATATTTTGGTTTATAATACCTATATATCAGTCTACAATAGAAACGGTCATGTATAAAAGTAATCTCTTTGCATTATTTGCCCGCGCTTATATTTTAATATTATCAAATTCAGCAAAACTTTCATCAGAAACGTTTTAAAAAGTGAGTCATAATAAACCAGAATCGATAATACATACACATCATATTATCTTTAATAACATTAGCGGATTATTCTTAAAATCCAGATGGGTAAATAGCTTTCTATATAATTGAAAGGCTATTAAAGGCACCCACATAATTACAGCATCCACAATTTCACATCCATTTATTAGCAAAAATAGACGGGCAAGTTTTACTTACTTTGAAACAGTTAGTAAAACCAATATCTCTTAAAACTCTTTCATCGAAACTTGGCACGTAAGGCAATGGAGCAGTGTTAGCACCGATCATGCGAGTACCGGGAATACTTTTAGAACATTGAAGTACATAGCTGTTTTCAAGGAAATCCTTCTGCAGGCAGTTGTCTGCTACGGTTTGAATGATTCCGTTATTCAGGCTCGAGTTACTTCGGCAATTTTCAGCAAACGGTTGTTCGGAGTTCACTCTCTCTATGCATACATATAGAATTTCAGGGTTTATTATTAAGTGTTATAATATGCTACAAGAATACAAATAAATAATTCTTTTGGTTATTAACTATTCTGTTTTGTAAACTGTAGGTATATTTTATTATTTCTACGTATTTATAGAGAGCTATGCTTAGAGTTTCTTAGAGATCTGCAGAGGAACCAAAGTTACCGACATTGCTAAACTTAGGGCTGGGCATATTGCTTCCAGCCCACAGGTTTTCGGATGGCTACCACGCACCGGAAGATGCAACGTGGGTATGCCCTCCACAATGTGGACTGTGGGGGTAATCCGCTGCATACTGGTGACGCAAGACCGGTCGTTGTGGAGAACTTTGGAGGAGACCTATATCAAACAGCGGACATCTTTAGATTGAATGGATGGATGGATGGACGTATTTATAGTCTATTATCTTCTTAGTGAATTCTAAATATGTTCTAAGTATTATCGTCTGAACAGGTTCGTATTCAATTAGGGGATTATTTTTTTTTAATAAATACTTATTGAAATATTATTAATAAGGTCATAACTAGGTAAAAGTATCAATTTGATAAAGATATTTTGAATTCATTCTATTACAATAGATATTTAATTTTACAATTACTGCTCTAAGCATTTGTTATAAAATGCGGGTGAAATTATTAATAGAGTTTAGTGTGAATTTATTTTTAACAGCAAACACAGTTTTATAACAAAACACACAAAAATGTTTTATAAACATTATCATAATTGTAGAAATTTATAAATTTGGAATAAATAATTCGATTATATTTGAATATCAAAAACCTTGTTGAGCTGAAGGCGTATTCTCTTGTCTCTCAGTAATAACCCTTAGTACGTAGAGGAACATAGCGATGATAGCAGCTATTGCCACGGTCATAAGAATCAGTGACTTCTTGACGAAATCTTCGAACGTATCCACCAAATCGTCCATAGAACATTCTAAACTGTCGATTAAAGTGCTGCACATTGCTAATATTGTTTAGAATGTGTAGTATATGTACCTGCAATAACAAAACAATCAACAAATCAGAAATTGGTTAAGTTTAGTAGTCATAATTTCAGCAAGTTCAAGTTCATTAACATAAACTCGTCACGCAGATGCCGAAACTATGGTAATATAAAAGTACATAAAAATAATTAATAAAGCGACTTCATGATCATTTTATCAGGGCCTAAATTGAAGAAATTATTATTGTTTTTGATATAGTTAAAACAAAGACAAACTGAGTGAGACAAATTTTGCACTGCATTGAATAATACAAGAAAACATAAAATGTTGGTGAAATAGCAATACACAATATACATGTATTAATATAAATAAGAGCTGATAATAAACTAATGGTAATAAAATAAAATATAATAAAATCTGAAACATAAATAAACCGCAACAGTCATTACGTATGTAAATCTCTATCTATATAGTACTATACTATTATACAAAAGAAAAATGGAATTTTTGTGTCTTATTTACCCAATTTGAAAACTTATTAACTGATTAAAATAATTTCATTCACTGCCATTCACATTTGTTGCTGGTAATATTGTATAAAGAAGGAAGAAGAGAAAGGTTCTTGAATTCTTAAAACGAAGTAAATTGTATGATTCCGTTGTTCTATTTATTCATTCTACCGAAAGATGTCTACTACTGGACATAGGTCTACTCCAAAGATCTCCACGACTACCGGTTTTGTGCCAAAGCATCCAGCGGATTCCCGCAATCTTCACCAGTTCGTCAGTCGACTTTCCATAATTGTATGAAGGATATATATTAAATTTAAATATATTAAATCTTGAAACTATAACATGTTAACTTCGATAAAGATAAATTGTTAAATTTTGACTTTTACCACACAATTCTTTTCACATTTTTAAAGTACTGAGAATAGTTTTGTTTAGCGGGGCGCATAGTCCGTTTTATTTTTAATATTTTTTTGTAAAATAATTCACACAAGCATAATACGACAGATCTAGTCTGATGACAGTCAGCATAGAGTAAAATAATATATCGGAAAAAAGTCAACTTCATAAACATATTCTATGTTAAATCTGTAAAGAGATTATTAACATTTTTTGTATGCTGCATATAATACACAGTATTTTGTACGACGATATTATAATATGTATATCGAAAATAGGAAGTTTCGATAAGGACAATATTGAAAATATCAAAGTTTACGGAACTGATAGGAAATAAAAAGAATTCTTAAAACTAAGAAAGTAATCCATATTTCCTTAACTCTACGATTTAAGAGTTTTTGGGCATGTGTTATTTTTGGTATTAATTAGGAATGGGCAAATGTAAAAAATATATCGATATATTCAAACTATATATGCAGGTAAAAATATCAACTTAGACCAACTTAGTCACGCAGAATTTCAGTGATATACTTTTCTGCAGTTGAACTTCCATTTTCTATCACCTCTAGTTCAGTGTGGCTTTTGGAAGAAATCCCAGCCCACACGTGAACAGAGCCTCCTCCGTATGGTACTTTATCTTCTATACAGGCTTGGTTATTGCGCTCTCCTGGCCTTCTGTACGCTCTTTTCATACCTTCGTGCTTGTATAAACAGAATCTAGACTCGTCTGAAAACATAACTCTTGACCGGTCATTCAGAGTCCAATTCTAGTGTTCTCTACTATAACTCTACCATAACCATATACCATAACCTTGCGTTTCTGTGGTGTCTTTCTAGTTTTGGGCCATTTGCACGTCTTGATGGCTTTAAATTTCAGCCAGACGCCGCCTTACTGTACCCGTACTTAGATTGTTTCCTCCTGCTCGTAAATGATGATTATTTACTTCAACAGCCGTAAAAAAACGATTTCTCAAAATTATTGACACTATATAGCGATCCTCACGCGCCATCGTGTATCTTGTTCAGCCTGTTCCCGGTCTTCGAAGATTGGATCCAGTTTCATGTACACGTTGGATTACTCGTTGAACTGTAGAAAGAGTTACACCAACAACTTTAGCTTTATTTTCTGACTGTGCCCATCTATAAGCATTATCAGGATTCTGGTACATTCTTCAGGGGTTAAGGACATGATAACTTTAGATTAATAAAATTTATAAAGCACTGACACCATATTTATAACTTTTTTAAAGTTATTTATATATTTTAGAATTGCAGAAACATTTTTAAAACAACAATACATCACACCGAAATCCCTCATATATTGTAGTTATCTTAATTAGTTGCCAATCCTAATAAATTAAAACGAAAATAGGTGTCTACATAAAATACATAAAATAAAATAGCGCACTCTCTTTTTTACATTACAAAATATTGTAAATAAAGCATTGAATATAGAATAAATCAATCTAGTACCTATTATAAACCATAAATCAAGTTACCTACTGAAATATATATTACTTTGCTTTGATTTTTTAATTTGTGGAACAAATTAATTTAACAAAATTCTATTCGAAATAAATTACAAGCAATTTATCATAATTTATTGTCTAACATTTATGTATCAGGATTAGTAAACAAAATTTAACAGAATAATGAATAATTTTAGCTTCGTGAGACTAGATGGCGCTATTTGGTTATAACAAATGTAATAGCGCCCACAGATACGACGCATAGTTACGTTCAGAACGAAACCATTTGAAAATAGAAGCAGCACTTATACCAAAACTCACGCGCGTTAGTTTATATTAATTTATAATTATATGAAACGAACAAAAATATTAATAATACAATCATTATAATCATATCCATTCCACATAATAAGTATTATAAAATATAATAAAGCACTTAAAATATATCGAATTCGATATTCGGAAATGAATATCGATTATTGATATTTCTAAATTAATTAAATATACCACCGATGTTTATCAATTATTTTCTAAAAAAAAATCGATAGTTGATGCCTTCCCTATTGATTTTTATTTGTTACTAGCTATTCGGCTATCATTTTAAAATAATTATTGGAAAAAATAGACAATATTTTTTTCTATAGGTCCAAAGTAATTTAAAGTGAATATTAAGAAAGCCCAGTTATTTTACACAAATTCAAACACTTCCAAGTAAACCTGTGCGTCGGATCGGATTACGTTCAAAATTTTATAAATTTTTATTTTGTTAAGCAGATCCCTATTTATTTTCCAACAATGACAAATTTATGACTCTATATTCTGTAATATTCGGCTCGTTATACGTGATATAGTTTGAAAATTGTCCTTAAATGAATTGCATTAGAATTAATAACATAAAACGTGAATTCTGAGGTGCTATAAAAGCTCCTCGGAAATTTCTAGCAAAATGGCCGTTTGTTAGAGCACTAAAATGTTGATATAAGATTGAAACATCTGATTTGGCTGCTTGATGGAGATTAGAGATGGAATGATGTTATTTTAATGCATCGTATATTGATATTCATACAATATTGGTACATAATATCTTGGTAAAAACAAATTTAATTCGTCGCCGGGGACGCGCGACTAACTTTGCTCCCGCACACACTCCGGGTCCTCTTCGGTGATGGCCCAAGACGTGATTCGTTCCACAATTGCGTACCCTATAAAAGATGGTGGTCAGACCCATCATCATGTATTGCACACCTGTCTTCAGTCATATTAGTCGATCTCGGATGCACGCTTTACAGAGGATTCAGAATCACTTTGTAAGGAAGGCTGTAGGTGCCCAATGGTTCGAGAGAACTGTGGATTTACACAGGGATCTCAACCTGCCCTCTGTTCGGTCTGTTATGAAAACCCAGTGTCGCGCTTTCTTCGAACGCGCAGATACACACCCGAATCATAGTACGAGCCGTCTCGTACTTGCCAGTTCGACGCGCCGGCCGTAAGCGGCGACGTATACGACGTCCGCGTAGAATTTTATCGAGTCGCGACGATGCCATCACTCGTAGTAATAGGATCTTTCCTCATTTACTTCCTACATATGCGTGTCAGCGCCCACGCCCGTGAAACCGCCGTTCCCGCCGCCGGGGACAGGCGGCTAATTTTGCTCCCACACACTCTCCTGGTCCCCCTCAGGCGCCGACCCAAGACGTGTCTCGTTCCCCAACTGGGGAGGCTCTTGACGTCGCCGCCAGCGCGATACAGTGACACTGCCCATGCATTGAGCTTTACACGCACAACACTGCATACACACTCCTGCACACAACACGCAGGTAGGTACATAGGTCCTGTAAGGAACCTTTTTTTTAATCTAAGAATGAAAAATGTAGGGATAGCTAGGTTACAACTCGCGAGAGAGTTTGCAAACTCAGGTGACGGCCAAGCCGAGGTTCGTACCATCTTGGTAACCCTTGTGCTAGTCACATTTTGCGGCTGAGTGCCTTCAGCACTCGCCCCAAAGTTCGGTGAAGCTGTTAAGGCCCTTCCGGTCAACAGCATTAGCTAGTTAGAAAAAAAAAAAAAAACAAATTGAATCAAAATACTGTAAATAATCACATCGGTATAAAACATAACGTCTCTATCATGTCCGTGCCAAGTGAGTGCGAAACATAATCGGGATGTCCGGAAAGGAAAGATAAACGACCATAATCCACGCTATTATATACCTTATTACTTTCCTATACATTTGAAAATGTTTCGCAACCATTGGGAACTAATTTTAAAATCCGATTTCTGTTCTATTGTTATCGAGTTCTGTAATTAGTCGTCTGATCGTAAGTTAAAAACTTTTAATTTACGATCTGAATTGTAAAGTAATAAGAGTGATTATGCGTTATGTATATTTTAGATCATGTTCAGCTTTTATCTAGATCTAATAAAAATCTTAAAAAAGTGTTTGTTGAATCGATACAGGCGACAAATTCTGTTTGAATAGAAATTGAGTAAGTTCATTGTTTTGTTATAATTTGCTGTAATTTATGTCAATATTTACACCGGCGCACACAAAAAAAATTGGTATGTACATTTATAGAGATCTGCATGTATTGCGACGAGCTGAATCCAAATCTGAATTCGGGCAACTTTCAACATATTAAAATGTATATGTATCTATAATACCTACAAGTTAGAATTTCACTTGAAATATGATGTGAACCCATTTTTTAAGTGATGACCCATACCGTTTGCTCTAAAAAATTAAACAGATAATGAGTTGGATCGTTTAATTTAGTTAGGAATTTTGAAGCCGACTGACCACTCATAATATGTATCACCAGTAGTACCGGTATTTATAAAAAGCGGTGGTGCTCTTTATGCGTTTATGTAAAAAATATTCTGTATCGATCATCAAAAAATTGATTGGTTTATTGATTCGACCGAAAGAAGTTCACTGAAGGACATGCGTCTGCCCCAAAAAGGGGGAATTGCCATAATCGCCTAGGCGGACGGGTTCTCAGAGGATGGTGCTACGTATCAACTTTTTTTTTTTTTTTTTTTGACGGGGGGAAATGCATTTACGCACTACCCTTATCTATTGTATTTGAAGGATCAGAGTCCCCCAAATACAATAGATAAGGGGGCACGGAGTGACGAGCTCCGTGCCAGTGTGGGACTCACCCGGGCGAGAGTCGCCCGGAAATACCCACTAAAACCCCCCGGGGCCGTCCGCTGCATTTGGGATGGGGGGCGATACGGGGTTGCCAAGGCATGTCACCGCGTCGCCCCCCTGCAGCGAACCCACCGGGCCTCGTCGTGCAATGGCCCAATGGGGATGGGGGAGAATATTCTCGACCCCACCTCTTCACCCGCCCCCCCGAAGGGAGGACTGACCCAACGGTCACATTCCGGGGAGGCAGTATAACCTGCCCCCCATGAAAAGAAAAAGGGAAGGAGGAATAGAGCAGAAGCGGGCCAAGAAGAAAGGGAGAAAGAACCCGCCTCTCCTAGAAGATAGGTCCCTCTCCTATACTCGCCTTGCCTAGCAAGACATAGCAAAGAGAGGGATACCTAGGAAGGGGAAAGAGAAAGAAAAGTCACCCTCCACACACAACCCACCAAAACAAACCGCCACACCTAACCCACCACAATTACCGCAACCTACGGCGGAAGCCTAGCAAACGGCGCCCTCGCCACCGGAGGCCGACAGAACACCCCCCCCCCATGTGATGTCGGTCCTCCCTCTCCGCATCTGTACACACCGCACATTTCGGTGTTTCCGCCGCGCAGTCCACTGCCTTATGGCCCTGAACTCCGCAGCGGAAACACTGCAATCCCCTCTCCACCACCGCCGAGCACAACGCCCGAGTGTGTCCCAGGCCCATGCACTTGAAGCATCGCAAGGGCTTTGCTCCAAGCGCACAAACCCGAGCCACACTCCAGCCGACCACCACCTGTCCCTTCTCCACCAACTTTCTGCCCGCCTCCACCGGGAGGGACAAAAATATCCCACCGATTCCCCCCCTCATCACCCGAATTGGGCCAGCCCTCAGCTACGTATCACCTGACTTATCCCTTAGTTGCCTTTTACGACACCCACGGGAAGATATGGGGTGATACTTTTCTTAACCGGCTCTACACGGCGCTATAAAAAAAAATAAAAATATAAAAATACATCCATTACCAAGCTATTCAACCAATTCCTCTTCTCTTACAAAAACTAGAACGGCTGGATGTCCGTGAAAGTCAGCTTGGAAAGAGGGTGTGTGTACCACTTATGGTATTCCACCAGCCAGTATTCCAGTCCTACGTTATTTTTTAGTCTATATCAACGATTTATGTCTGTTAGAACTTCAAAGGGGAAACATAATTTCCTTTGATGACGACACTGTCTTATTGTTTAAAGGACATAGTTGGAGAGATGTAATTATAAATGTCCAACTAGGCTTCAATTCTGTAAGTGCGCCAATTAACTTACACTCAACTTAGACAAAACTATATTTATAACGTTCAGGATTCGAAATTTTTCACACATATCGTGATTCTCTAAGACTGTTTCCTCACCTAACTGCATGTTCGAACCACACAAGTGATATTCTCTTTATGTAACTGTCTGTTTTTATGTAATGTTAAGAACATAAAATATTGGGGTAATTGTATTGTCCTTTAAGTGTCATATTTCGGAACTATCCCAACGCATACGTAGGCTTATGCCTATCTTTAGATCTCTTAGACAATTCGTAGACCAAAACATTTTTAAAATGTTATACTATGACTAATACCAAAGCTCAAAGTTACTCAAAATCTAGGTATAGAATTGATCTGTATTTTGGAGATGAGAGAGGGCCTTTGTAAATTAATGCTATATTTACAACTAAAATAAACATAACTTTTAACGTAATACTTGTCAACTATATAAGTTAATTTACTTGAATCTATGGTAAACGGGCAATATTCCCTGTTGCCAGCCGCGGCCCGTCAGCGTTAAAGGGATCGACTATGATGGATCGGCACGATCCTTTCACTTTGATTTATTTCACTATTATTACTAAAACTCGTTTTATATTACAATGGTTTTTTATTCCTATGTGAATATGTACAAGATTGACAATATTTTTTTTTTCTCCATTGCGGAGACATCAACAGCGAACTTCTTTAGCTTTCTTTACAAGTTTTGGAAGGTAATTTTGCCAAATTCCTATTTTCTTGCAAAAATACAAATTTGATTGAATTTTCGTAAAGTTAAGCAAAGTTTGTTAAAGTAAAGTATTTGTATGTTATTTACATAAATGTCCCGGATGCCGTACTCATAAAATATAACAGACTAACTACACGTCCCGGTTTCTCTAAGGTATATAGAAATATCTAATTACAATATATAATTTGCGTTATCCGCTGTCAATGTAACTTTTTACAGTTTTACAGTTTTGAGTATGTTACATATTTATCTATACCATACAATTCACAAATTCCGATTAATAAGAATAGATTACTAATTTTAGACACAGTGTAATGGTTTATTATACAAATGTTTTGAATATATCGGTAAAGCCATGGCCAAGGCATCCCTCTTCCCGCGAACAAACTCTTTCGTATATAGGGTGTAGTCGTCAATCCCGTAGATCGCTCGCTAGAAGCCGTATCCGTCAAGTAATGAGCTCCGACAATAGGTATGTTCCTATGAAATAAACGTTTAAAGAATAAACGGCTTCACGTGTAATAATAAATTATGAAGTAAACATAATAAAGTAATTGAAAATAATGAGTTTATTATTGACTAAATGACGACTTAATCTAATTCGGAAATGATAAAATACCAAGAAAATCAGGTATATTATAGCTAACTTGTTGGTAATGTGGCTGGATTACGTCGGTTCTAAGATTTCCACACATATATAAGCTAGTATAAAGCGTGTGAATAAAAAAAATCAAACAAAATATTGTAGTAGAATTTAAGAAAAAAAAAAAAACACTGATTCAGGAAGAATCATTTAGCCATGTGAAAGCTTTTTCAAAAACATGACTACATAACTCTTTATTCGACCTTGCTATTTATTTTTAAAAAAACCGCTATTAAATTAAATTTACATATAAGTGTTATAAATAGCAAATTAGCTAATTTTTAATTCTATAGTGTATACATATTATCATAATTCATCAAAGTTAGCCCAAATATAGCTAATTATATTAACAAAACCTATATATATATATATATATATATATATATATATATATATATATATATATATATATATATATATATATATATATATATATATATATATATATATATATATATATATATATATGACAATAACTACTACGAAAATCGAAGAAAAAAATCTGTACATAAAAATGTTGCCTAAAAAAAAAACTGAGAACTGTGACACTATAATTGATGTACCAAAATTAAAAATATGTGTATTTGTGTATGACAGTATGTTATTGTGTGAGTGATAATAATTATGTGGGAT
Source organism: Samia ricini (assembly GCA_014132275.2). Classification (NCBI taxonomy): domain Eukaryota; kingdom Metazoa; phylum Arthropoda; class Insecta; order Lepidoptera; family Saturniidae; genus Samia; species Samia ricini. Next base: position 23,806,298 of record AP028161.1, read on the forward strand.
AATTTACTTATCTGCACCTAAACTAGTTCTATTCATAAAAAAAATATGTACATCGGATGCTATTTCATTATATAAATGAGCGCATCTTATCATAACACAATTACCACCTGCATAATTACCTAACCTACATCCTACATCACATGCGCTTATATTAAATAGAAGCGGTGGTAACCTTGGGGAATACCAGACGTAACAGTAAAAAATCTGTAATACGATTTTAACAGCTTGAGATCTATTGTCAAGGTATGGAGACAACTAGCGAAATAAAACTCCATTTATGCATATGGCTTCCAGAGCCTTTATTAAGATTGGGTGGGATAATCGATCGAAACAGCATAATCAGTGTATATGGTATCTACCTGTGAACCATGATCGATTTTATCTGTTAAGAAACTGGTGAAATTAGCCAAATTTGAGACTACTGATCTTTTTTGCATAAATCATGTTGATTGTCGACAGTTAATAAAACAGGATATATTTGATCATAAACTATTCATTCAAACAGCTTACTTAACATAGATAAAATGGATATAGGACGGAATGTTTCAACACTCATCCTGGAACCTCCTTTGTCCATTGGTACAATTAAGGCTTTCTTCAATATTTCAGGGGAAACACCTTCGGTGAAGGATCTCTCAAATATTATAGATAGAGGTTGTCCCAAGTATGATGCACTCTTTTTAGTGAAAACAGTTGGGATATTATCACTTCCAGGTACAATCTAGTATTAGTACGATCTAGAAGTTGTAAATGTTTATGAACAATATCGTTTGATATCAATATTTCTGAGATACCTGTATAGAATAGTAGGGAAGTACTTATAGCATAGACATCTGAAGTGTTTGGCTTGGTGTTATACTGATGTAAAATATTCTAAGACAGAATCACAAACTGCTGTCCCTTTAGTATATGATTTTGATCCAAACGTAACTGCCTTCGGTTTATTGATGATGTGTTTATTTTCGGTTTTTAAATAAATCTGAAAAGTTGAAAGGGAATCGTTAGTCCTTGGTATGGACATGTTTTAAGAAAAAACGAAACGCATGTGACGAAGAAAGTGATGACTATGAAAGTTAAGAGATGGAGAGGGACAGGACGTCCAAAAAAAAGGATTGATAGAGTGAGTTAAGGAAGATATGAATGCAAAAGGGGTGAATTAAGAAATGGTGGCTGATAGAGATGTATGGAAGAAGAATACATACTGTGCCGACCACAAATAACAAATTGGGATTAGGACAATGATGATGATGAAATGAGTCTGAATCCGAATGAAAGTTATTGTATAATCTAGAATTTTTTGATGAACTTGGTATGTTTAGAATCCAGTCGGTAGAAGATCATGTATTTTGTGTAATAATCTAATGAAAAGCAAGAAAATTTTCAGACGCACTGGCGTTGCAATATTTCATTCGTACAATATTTCAATTAATTATTCTAATTTCAGTGTGGTAAGCCTTAGCATTACGGTTTTTTAATAATGTTCTCGTATAAGTATAGCTAACACCCTCAAATTTGAAAACCTGTCTTCAAGCACTAATAGGTATGTACCGGCAGCATCACTTGAGTTTTAGTATCTCTAGGCTTAGTGTGACCACATCGTCACTTATCATCAGGTGAAATAATCAGCATAAAAAATAATTGCGATGAAGCGATAATAGCGCAGGGGGTAGTGTGGCCGGATTCCGCCCGAATCGATGCAGGTTCGATCCCACTTATCCAACTCTAAGATCGGCCTAAGCTTTCGGGGAAGGAAAACATTCATGTTAGAAACCTGTCTCCAAATACCAATAGGTGTCTTCCGGCAGCATCACTTGAGAACCAGTATTTCTAGGCTTAGTGTGTTTACCATCCTGGACCACATCGTTATCTAACATCAGGTGAGATTGTGGTTAAAGCATTGAACCTATACCGCGAAAAAAAGCGAAATAAACAGCATAAAAGAGAAATTGTCTCAAAAGTGTATACTGAACTGAATGACATGTGATCTTATAAACTTTAGCGGTACATGCTCCAGATGTAACGGTACCCTATAATATGACAATGGTTAATAGCCTCACATTATTCTCGGTCTGTATTTTGTCTACATTATTAATGCTCCATTTCGATTCAGCAGCTGAGTTAAGATTGATGAATAGATTTTGACTGTAAGCCCTAAATTATTGCGGTGCCTATAAAATATTTCAAAGAGAATTTTTCATATTAATTAATGTAATTTATACTTGTATTAAATGTGTGTGTGAGAAATAAACAATTTTATTTCAGAGATAGCATCCGAAACTGGTTTACGAAAACGATATATACTTTTTGGTGAAAAACTAAACATGAAACATCGCAACTCGTTTTGATATGGCACGATACCAGTTAACTATGTGACTACATCGTGGGGTGCTGTTTCTCTCGCGCGTTTACTGTTGTACTTTGTTTTAAATTGAGTGTACTTTGCTGAAACCAAATAAAAATAATGGCATTTCAAAGAAGGTAAAACTTACTAGAGTAAATACCATAAAGTTACATTTGAATTATCTGATCTACCTTTTAAAAAGTACGTTATAAATTAACAAATTATAATTTCTAGTAATCGGTTTTAAGATTGGTACTATTTCCTGTCTATCATTACTTTATATTGCGTATTTAGACTGAATGTTATCCGATTTTTAGTGTCACTGGACGTGTCGCAGTTGCATTATTTATTTAGTTGTCTATACAACCGCTAGTTATTTTACAAAACATCTGATCGATGTTTAGCGGTTTTTTCTTAATTAATAAACTTTACCACGCAGAATTGCATGATTGATCAATGCAGCAGCGGTTTCTTGATTAGCGGTTTTGTTTTGTTGTTCTAAATTTGGTTGTTGTATGGTAAAAGTTGTTTTTTTGTAGAAAAAAAAAAACAAACAAATAGGCAAGCAGGCCAATGAATCATTATTCCGTGGTGAACCCATGTCGTTATCCGAGTGCTTGCTAGTTGCCATTACCGCCGTCTCACATGTTTATTTATTGCAAATCAAACCAAACCAAATCCATGACGATATTAGCATGACTTAGATTGCTTAATTAGTTGTTTTACAATAATCACTAGTTGTTGTACAAAAGGTGTTTTTGCAAAAAGTCATGTGAGTGACAGTATACCAATCACAATCCGGCTGGGCGTTCTGCAGCTATGTTGCGTAAAGGACCTGTTTTGTAGAACAGCTAGCGATTACGTAAAATAACTAATAAAGTAATCTAACTGCGATGCAAGCATATATTATTCTTAGCTGATGTACATAATTTTTTCGGTCTAGAAGATCTAAACATTATAATTTATGCTGTCTGTTAACAGTTCTTCTAAAGTACGTTACTGTATGAATATTGAGTATTGCTAAACATAAGTGGCAGTGGGATGGTCACATTGCTCACAGAATCAATGGCGTATGGAGCCTACGGGTTCTCGAATGTTGGCCGCGCACTGGTAGCCCCCCCCCCCCCAAGATTGAACCAACGACCTGGCGAAGGTCGCGGGAGTCCGCTGGACGTGGGTGGGGCAAGACCGATCGTCGTGGAGATCTTTGCGGAAGATCTATGCCTAGCAGTGGACATCTTTCGGTTGAATGTATGAATGGAAGTGTATATTTAACTTGGTACTCGTTATACATAAATAGAATATCTGTAAATTATTTAGCTACACGTATGAGGTATTACAAATTCTTATATCGTCACATCTACAAAAGATAGCACACGACAACGAAGCTTGCATAAAAGCCTTTTACGGAACCAGAGGCGACGGCGGGCTTATTATCAACCGACCGAGAAACTCGAGCTAACTCAACCAACATACGGTATATGTACCTACGGGGATATGTATTTACAAATCCTTAGGATATTTTTACTGAATTTATTTCGGGGGTTTTCGATATTATTCGGAAATATTCTTCGTTATATTACATTGTATGCAAAGTTTATATATAGGAGACACTTTTTTCCCTTCGTTTTATGTCACATTACATACTTTATTGTATTCTCTAAAATTGTATTAAATTGATTTATTTTATTTATATTTATAGATTTATTCTAGTTCGTGTTTCATATATATTATTTAGGTATGAGTGAAAAAGTGTATATAACAAGTCATTTATACCTAACATAAAAAGCAAATGAATGAAAAAAAATGAGCCTTTTGTTTTTATTAGCGGAAAAATATACATGAGTAAATCGAAAAAAAAATGTGAAAAGGTCGATGGAATCCAAAAAATATTCCATCTACGAAAAATTCCTCGTCGAATGGTAGTAGTCACATCCCGATATGTTCAGTAGTTTTGAGGGGATGGTGCGTGAAAGGAACCCCATTTTCCTTTTATATAGATATGCATTTTCTAATATTACGGAAATTAACAATATTATCTATACTAATAAATGAAATTGCAGTGTGTCTGTCGGTTTTTTTGGTAAATAGATATGAATGTATATACGATACGTATACCAAAAAAGCTATTTTAAAATTTTTTGTCTGTCTGTTTGTTCCGGGTAATCTCCGGAACGGCTGGACGGATTTTGACGGGACTTTTTTTATACATAGCTGAAGTTACTCCGGGTAACTTAGGATACATAGCTGAAGTTACTCCGGGTAACTTAGGATACTTTTAATTTTCGAAAATATTAGGGTTCCGTGTAAAAAAGCTAAAACTCCAAAAAAGTTCAATAAAATCCGATTTAAAGCACAGTGTTACGGGCAAGTGTTTGAATTTAGGAAAAATGTTTTTACTTCATCGTAGTACTAAAATAATAATTAGGATTCCGTATTAAAAAAATTAAAATGCAGTGAAGAATTTATTAAACGCGAGCACAGCCGCGGGCACACAGTTGGTTTGTTATATAAGTGTAAGTTTTTCTATGTTTTTTTTTTTAATATTTTTTAACTGACCCCAGTTATTCCATTTGACTTGTATTTGATTGAAAACTAGCTGTGTGCCCGCCGCTTCGCCCGCGTTTCATGTATTGTTCACTGCATAATAAAGGTATTATAATCACTGCAAAATAATGCTTGGATTATTCTGGGCATTAAATCGTATTTTATTCAGAAGTTCAGGAGTTTTTAAATTTTTTTTAACCCGGAATCCTAATTTAATTATTTTCCTAATTTTTTTTTGGCACTAAATCATAGGATATTTCACATAAATTCAAACACCTGCCAGTAGAATTGTGAGAATAAACAAAGAGACAGACGGTTATTACAAAAAAAAGTGTTTTTGGAACATGTATCGTAATATACATATATGTGTTTAATAAAAAGTTATTTTGATATTACAAACAGACACTTCAATTTTATTTATTAGTATAATATACTTCTTTTTTTTTAATATTTTTTAACTAGTACGGGTCGATGAAGTTTTGTTACGAGTAGGATGCTTACTCAGACATACGAGTATATTCGATAAGGCTAATCGCAGCTGATAATTTATTGACTCACATTCGTTCGTACTCTCATTCATGTTGAAACTATGAAAGGAAATGCTGTTTTTTTTGGAACGTATCGATTTTAAATATTTCTGCATTTTAGATTTAGTAGAATTTTGTAACGTAATACAATTTATATTTAACGTAATCGTATAAATAATTAGTAATGTGTAAAATGTGAATTTATCAAGATAAGAAGTACCTACAAAGTAATAGAGGATAATATAATTCGAAGAAGGTTAGTTTCATGATTTTCTTTGTTGTGGGTAAACATTTTTGTTTCTTTTTGGTTGTGTGGTACACACATTTCCTTTTCCAATTATTACTCAGTCTCTAATTTTATTTAAATGCCATTTTTATTGAATGTTTTAGGATTAGGTATCTCACCAAACTAAAGGTAATGTTCAATAATTCGATTTATTTAAAATTTTGTGAGAGAAATAAAAACAATGTATGTGACATGTTACGTACCTATACTAATAAAAAACAAATGGAAGTGTCTGTTTGTTATGTCAAAATACTAACTTTTTACTAAATACCAGTGACGTGGCGTGAAAAAAATCGTTGGTAAAGCCGAAGCACAAAAAAAATATCTACCTGGTCATCATACTTCTTTGTCTTGAAAATGAGTACAGTAATGAATGATGGATGATTTTGCTTCTGAGTGAAGCTATCTAGATACATTTAGCATTAACCACCTTCACCATACATGACTTTGGCATTACAAAAGTGAATTTTAAAACAGCCGTTTGGATTTCATTTAAAGTTGAGAATGATTGCTATATTTACTTGGCACGCTAAGTGCGAAATGTCATATTCATTTTGCACGTAATAAATATACCTATAGGTAATTATCATAATGCAACAGATTGTGAAATGAATTAATTTTTGCGATCGTAGATTTTAATTATTCCATTTCAACAGATCTAACGTCGATTAATTAAAAAAGAAAAATATTGTAAATCATGTAACAATAATTGTAAAGTAATTCATTACTTTACAATAACCACCATTAATTGCAATCACAGAATTTATAAACATGTGTGGCAGCGCCGTCGTTGGGATAGTGACAAAATTTAGCAATTAAATGTCATTTCCATAAAGATCCGTAACATCATAAGAATAAAGTTCAAAATTAAATGGAATAAGCCATAATGAAGCGAGTTATTTGCTGCATAAACGCGCGCTACTTTTAATGTACTGCTTCACTAATGCTTTCTTTGTGTGCGTGTTAATTATAGTGAAATGTGGATAGATCTTTGCATTCAATTCCGACGTTTTCTACCGGTTTGTATGTGGTTATTATGATGGTATATTTGGTGTGCGCGAAGTGTTTTGGGAACTTTTATTAGGGCTACAAGGAATCGGGTTATATGAGGGTTTCGCCAGTACTAAATACATATGAACGTATATACGATACCTACACCTAAAATACAATTTTAAAATTGTTTGCCTGTATGTTTGTTCCAGGATGGCTGGACTGATTTTGATGGGACCTTTTTTTGGTAGATAGCTAAAGTTACTCCGCGTAACATAGTGTAATTGTTTTTTGATAATAATTAGAATGATGCGTAAAAAATTAAAACTCATAAAATTGTCAATAAAATACGATTTAATAGAAGGCAACCGTAAAATATTATTTTCAAAGATTATTTAAAAAGTGTATTAAGCAGTGAAGAATATATGAAACGCAGGCAGAGCGGCGAACACACGGCTAGTTTTTAATGTTTGTTTTCTAATCCGCCACCAGCATAAAAATTATATTCAAACCTTGCGCATTCTGGGATATGCAAATTTACAACTGAGGCAATTTAATATTATCATTCTCGGCTAGTGCGTTCATGTTGCCAATATGTGATCAAACACTGAACTACCTACATCGTTTCTTTTATTAGCCAGAATTTGTTACAATATTGTACTAAATACAACTGTATCAATAGTTCGCCAGTTATTCTATACAACTGCATCACACATATGATTAATATTTTATATAGACAAAACTGGTGTCGTATTATTGAATATCTTTTTATTGAAATTTCATATAAGTGTGTTTTAATACAAAAAAATTATAACTGAAAATAAGGTATGTTTATTTAATTAATTCTTTTATAATTTCAAAGGAATTTAGGCAATTCTAAGCTTTAATTTTGAAGCCATTTTTTTTCTACATAAACTACGCTAGATAAAAGATATGAAAAAAATTATAGCATAAATAATGACATCAATGTACTAATTATAAAACTTGTGCTCGTACTAAAGGCATCCTTCAAGTATTACTTTGGCAAAATTTTCAACATTTTTGATTTGATGACAATAGTAAGACCTCTTACCCCCTCTCGTTATTACATAAGCATTAGCATATTTTCATTTAGAAAAAAATTAAGTAGGTAAACAATGCTTATGTATGTTTTAACGATCTATAGAGCATTATAGGTAATCGTAATAAATTAAAAACATGTTTTTTCTTCTTGGTTGTATACTGTGTTTGTGTGTTCTTTGTTGTAGCTGTGTGCCCGGAGCTCTCTCGTTTCATATATTTTTCACTGCGTGATATAGTTTTATACCTTTTTTTGACGGAGGGAAATGCATTTACGCACTACCCTTCTATAGTTTTATACCTAACCTAAAAAACAAATGAATGAAAAAAAAATGAGTCTTTTGTTTTTATTATCGGAAAATATGTACATAACAGTTATCGAAAGAAAAAGTGTACATGAGAGTAAATCGAAAAAAAGGAGAAAGGATGGAATAAATAAAATAACCTATAACCATCTACGTGTAACAAATTCCGCGTCGAATGGTAGTAGTCCCATCCCAATGTATTAAGTAGTTTTGAGGTGATGGTGCGTCAAAGGAACCCGAGTTTCCTTGTATATAGATAAATAGATAGATCACTCAACAGTACATTTAATATAATTACATTTAAGTATACTTAATATACGTTACATTTAATACAATTGGTTATTTTTACATTTAGGTAGTACCAATTGAAAAGTAATTGTTATTAAATTTTCTTATGATGTATATGTATGTCTAGATATTAAAATGTAAGTGTATGTGGGTGTGCTTGCGTGTGCATGCGTGTGTTCGTGTGTGTGTTGTAAATAGTGACCATGTTTACTAAGTTTCTTTTCTCTTACCGTATGTATGTGCGCACTAACGTAATGGGATTTTAGATTTTAAGTTTTCTATGAAAATGTTCCTGTTTGGTTGAATAAGAATCAACATAATAGAATTTCTTATGATACGAATCAAAACATCTGTGCAAAACCGAACCAAATTTTTTTTTATTACAATTATGTTTAACTTTTTGGGGTGCAAATAAATGCGGATTTCGAGTTATTTTTGTATGTATTTTTAAGGACATCCTATACAGGAGTTCTTGGCAGTCAATGTTGTAGTTCAAAATGTCATACAAAAATCGCATATCGTGTAGAAATCGTCGTTCCGCTAATGAAGTTAAATTATAAAAGTCTTCAAGTTACTTGAGTGTAATTTTTGATCATTGGTTAATTTATAATTTAGATATTTCAAAAATATTCTTTGTATATTTTCCAGCTTGGTATTATGTGTAACGTAGTCTGGAGACCAGATCGGAGAAACATAATCTAGATAACGCTTAATATATGCAAAATACAGCATTTTTAATGGCATAAGGTTGATTCAATTAAATTATTGCTTTGTGACATACGATGCCGCAATCGCTTTGTTTATGTCAAAAACTCACACATGTAAAAATCACGCTCAGTTATGAGTCTGGAGCGGTAGGTACATTGCTCTTTCTTTCGCACGACCGTCCTTCGCTTGACCGGTGCATGAGTCGTTTCCACGGACACTCACCGAAGAACTGCGGTTGGCGATGCCTTTTTTTGCGTACTTATTTTTATTTATCGTTTAGTTACATTAAATTATCACTCTTCTCCGGTTTCTTACTTTCATACTCTACCTACAAACTTAAAACTTAATTCGCTTTCATATTGCCGGAATACCCTTATATCATTTGTGGGTTAGAACAGAAAAGTTTGATAAAATGGTTTGTTTGTTAATATTATGAAAGTAAGTAATAAAAACTTTAACAAAATGTTATTCAATATTTCAATTATCGACAATAATAGTTAGTGTAAACAAATAAATAAATAACTTTTATATTTATTAATTTTAATTATTATGGTGTTAGTATGATAATATAAAAAAATACAACAAAATTGCCTCATATTATTTTGCATTTGTTAAGATAGAACTGGTTGAATGTTTGGTACATGAATAAAATTTTATCGTATTTTTTTTAATTCAATCTACATACATTTGAAACGATTTTTTTATAACATTTGTTCATTTCGTCAAACTGGTTGTTGTGGATGTATTAAAATGATTTTGCATTCATTATACAAAAGTAATAATTATTATCGAAATGTCTATAATACTTCATAATTCATTAACATTTCATTAATTAAAAATCTTATCTGATTTCAGAAGTCATGTGCTGGAGTAGGTCAAGTTAACATTAAAGAAAGATATGTGGACAAAAAAAAATGATAAAGAAGTTAAAACGTTGTTTTTGGTGTGCAATAGTCTGTCTTCCATTATTTTTTATTTGGTCCGCAATGGACTATAAGATTGATAAGCCTCTTTTGGATACAATGGATATAAAAACAATGCTTAGACCAACACAAAATCGTATGAAATACATTTTAGTATGGACAGATCCCAATGTAGAACCGATTGTCTACTTGAGAGAAGCAAGATTGACATTTATAAAAAGGAATTGTCCAGTTAGTAACTGTTATGTAACATCTAATAGATTATTTTTTGACAATATAACTGAATTCGATGTTATTGTTTTTCATGGTAAAGAAATTGCAAGGAGATTACCAACTATGCCACATACTCGATCAACACACCAAAAATATGTTTATGCAAATATGGAATCGTCTCATTATTATCCAATTCGTGACGTTAGATTTAATGGTTACTTTAATTGGACTTGGACATATAAATTAGATTCAGACGTGCATTATGGTTATATAAGTATAAAAGATAATCGAGGGTAACATAATCGGCCCAAAAAAAGATATACAATGGATGCATGTAGAAGATATGGATCCAATAAATGAAACCATCAAGGAAAAACTAATGAATAAAAACGCAAAATTGCAGCCTGGTTTGTGTCAAACTGTAATACTCCAAGTGAAAGAGAGAAATATGTAGACGAAATTCAAAAAGAGTTGGAATATTATGGGTTATCTGTCGACGTCTATGGTAAATGTGGTACAAAGAAATGCCCACGCGATGAAATGATTGATTGTTTGAAAATGATCGAAACTGATTATTACTTTTATTTTTCATTTGAAAATTCATTCAGCGAAGATTATGTTACGGAGAAATTACTCCATTCGCTTGATAATTACGCCGTACCCGTTGTGTTTGGTGGAGCCGATTATTCAAGGTAGGGGCAACTTTATTTCACCGTTTTGTATTTTCTTTTCTTATGTAATAATATTCTGGTGTGTAGGTAATGATTAGGAGAATATCTTTTCAATATTTCGGTTTGGCAGTTTTAACACGTCAGCACGAAGCAAATTTTTTTTTTGTATTGACTAAATTGACCCTCAGGATTTTGATGTGAAACATCTATAGCCGCAAGTAAAACCGATTTCTGGCGTGGCGACGCATGCCGTGGCGGCGTCGCGGCAACATCGAATATAACAATTACCGAAGTCACTGATTAAACGAATTAAGTAGTCACGATTTGAAATAAATTCGTAAATTTTTATTTTATCATTTGACATATTTAGTTCCTATCACAATCTGTTCTTTTCTGCATATTACTTGTACAAAATAATGTCGATGTTTCACATCTGCCAGGCGTCCCGTGACGGCTCACATTGTTTTTATAGCATTGCCAAACTTTTAAGGTGTACGCTTATGGCGTTTAGCTGGGAGAGTAGTGAATAGGCCAAAAGCTACACAAGACTTTACTTCTGCGGAATTGGCCCTAGATAAGGTAAGGGAAACAACGAATCTCAATGCCCTTTACAGAACCCATGTGCGTGTAGTACGCAGGAGTGTGTGGTGCAGAATCAACAACAAATATTATATATTTATCTTTTAACTTAACATTACACAAAGTAATAGTATTAGGGACCAGGAAAGCATTCACACTTGATTTGATTATGACCATTAAGCCAAATAATATAAAACCGGTTTCCAGTTTTTATCACTGCCATAAGGAAAATGACTTTTGACGGTTCTTTGCTCGGCTCGATTTTTATTTAGTTAAATATTTCTTCTAATTAAAATCTTTAACAATATTTTAATTCATTTTCAGATTCATGCCGGATGGAATTTATTTGGATGGAAAGAAATTAGGCGCGAAAGAATTAGTCAATCGAATGATTGAGATCATGACCGATAAGGCAAAGTATTATAATTTCTTTAAATGGCACAACCATTACTCTTATCATATGGTCGAAGAATCTCCAGACACCGACAGTTATTGCAGACTGTGCGCTAAAATAAATGACAAATCAATTAATAATATAAGTATCTATGGAGATTTTAGAAAATGGTGGAATCCACCAGGTATATGTTAGATAAAGCTTATATATAACAAATTGTAAATGTCACTATAAATATCGATTTTTAAGAATGTTTGCTAACTTATTTGCAGTATGCCAAATACTTTAAAAACAAACAGTGACACAAATACGAGTATGTTTCACAATGACGATTTTATGTATTTAAAAAAAAATCCTATTCCTATTCCTATAGGAAAATATTGAAAAAATTGTATTATTACAAAATAGTATTACAAAGTTTCTCTCTTTATACGTTACTTTGCTTATGATTATACTAAATTCATCTTCTGACTAGATTTTGCTAGATTTCTTGTTATATTAAATTGTATATGGATTAGGTAGGTTAACTTGAGCCAATAATAACAACTTCCAATACCATAAATTATTATTACTATTAAGTTATAATAAAATTATTGAAATAAATAAACTATATAAAAAGTTAAAATATGAACAGAGCCGTTGACATATCTTGTAGTTGGACACCAATGAGCAATGAAGTGTCAATCCACGTGATCACCTTTTTCAAAAAATGAAACATTCAGAACATTTTTTAAATAATATGGACATTTTAACTGGTTTTGATTATTATTTTACTATTCGACGTATTATTTTATTTGGTATATCGATGGATATAATGACATAACTATGTTATGGTATCTAACAGGCTATCACAAAGTGTCTTTGATTGGAAATTTGTTTCGTTTTAACTTTTTTGCTTTTTTAAATAGAAATATTACTTTTTGTCACACAACACTATTTCTTAAAATGTGTTCGTTTGACACCAAAAACTCGATTCCAAATTGTATTACTAATAAAAAGGTGTAAACTATTAGATTGTAACTTTTAGATTTTAGAAATGAACTAGAGACATTACGCTTATAAAATAAAAGCTTATTATGAGAGTGAAAAAATTTACCATTAAGATTCGTTTGGATTCTGATTAGTGCGAATGCGAGTGGTCATTGATTAGTAATTAACAAAAGTGATTAGAACATAAACGCAATCCGAGTAGTGTCTAATACGGTTTAGCTGATAGTTGATTAGTTAATTATCGAACAATATACAAACGAGAACAATAACAATGCACAAACATTCGTGTTTGCAATTGCAAAAAGTTACGAAAGAATTAATTAATGCAGTGGTTTTGGGAGAGAAAAAAATTTATTGAATCTATACTTGATAGAGCTAAAAAGCTATGGCGTCGGAAACGGATTAGTAGACATTTTACTAACGGCACTAAATCTTTATAGAATTTGACTATGAAGGTTCAATAGAATGTAACAACAAATTGCTGATACATTTAATAATTGAAGACTTGTTTAATGTATCTAAGGTCGTCGGTGAATATTAAATTTTTAAATTTTAATTAAATGTCAAAGTATAATTTTATTAAGTTACGAGTAAATGTAATTAAGCAGATAATGTCAATTATTTGATCTAAGTATAATTTAAAATGTACATACATACATACACATAACGTCACGCCTCTCTCCCATAAGGGTAGATAGAGACAACATCCTTCCACTTGCTATAATCCTGGTAAACGTCTTTCGCTTCTTCTACTTTCATTAGCACCTTCATATATGCTCTTCGTTTAGGGGTACTTTTAACCTAGCCTTTCTCCAGAACGTCCTCGTTCTGGTCGAGATACGTTCGCCTAGGACGACCCTTACCAGCTTACCCTGTCATACTCGCTTTTTAACAAATTTAAAAAGCGTCAATCTTCTTTCATGCATCCTCTCTAGATGTTCATACCAATTAAGCATCCCTTTCTCTATTTGGTCACTACATCCTCTACCATACCAGAACGTTCCCTTATAACACTATTCCTTACTTTATCTATCATTCTCATCTCAGTTATACTTCTTAGACCTCTCGTCTATCAAAATACAACAATCTATTCGTTTAAGAATAATGTCTAAATGTTTGATACCTGTAATTATTATTGTTGTATTTTTTGTAAATGTTTGTTAAATATTTTTATTATATTTATTCTATTTAATAATAATTACGTGTAGTATTATTAATTGGTACATAATATTACTCAAACGTGCTAAAAATTTGCTTCTGATATATGGCTTTGATTATATAGATGTATTTCAAGTAACATAAGTCTTAGTAAAACGAAACAGGTAAAAAAACTAGGCAGCTAGGGGGGCTACCGACAAAAGTGAAGACTCAAAACTTTGCACGAACTGTTTTTGTAATGTTTAAATTTCATAATTTGTTATTTTCAATTATTAACATATCCTAATATTTACATTTGACTGATTTTTATGTCTATTGGTGTTCCGAGAAATAATTATGTACATTTCCATATAGTTTATTCATATTCAAAATATACGATATGAAGCGTAAGTATAAATTTTATTATTTATTACGCCAGCACTTAAACGCCGCCTTATACTTAACTACTGTAGCATGTTGACAGCTGATGACATAGTATTGGTAGCGGGAATCTACAAATTTTTCCTTATCGAGTCGCTCAACGTCGCTAAAGAAGATTTCACTTCAGAAATTATTATTTATATATTTATCAAAATCATTAAATTTATCCTATATTATTAAATTTAATAATAGTACAACTTATTAAACATTGAAACAGTATAATAAACAAATTGAATGATTTTGTATTTGACATTGACATTTAAAGGCAACATTGTTATTTCTCGAATAAATTTAAAAATATCGCTTTTAGATATTATCAAAAGCATTAAATAATTGCCTACGTTTGTTGATAGTTAATTTTGTTACTCTGAACTCTTCATTAGACGCTAGAATCATTTCTAGTTAGTTTGTTTTCGTTACACTTCTGTTTATTTTATGTTAATTTATAAAAAAAATTACATCATTCTAAAGTTTAATTTTGGCGGGTTATAGATCAAGGGATTTTTTTAAATTAAGCCACATTGCTTTCTATTCCAGTGTCAAAGTCAATTTCATATTAAATTGTATCCGTAGAAACGTTGTATGTCCTAAATAAGCTTATGAATCGACTGATTGAAAAGAAGTGATAATCTATTAAAAGTTTATAATATATATGGGTTTTTTTATAATTTATTTATATGAAATTTGAAATAAATTTTATTAAAATATTTCACTGTGTTTTGAAATTAACATTTAATATGTAACATAGATACTTTCGAAGAATAGTTTACACTATGTCAAACTAAATATGTATATATCTTCCAATACGAAGCAACTTTAGCAACTTTAATATTGGTTCAGCATTATCTGAATTTGGAATTTATTATTTTTTTAATAAAAACTGAAGTTTCCAACGATCTGTGTGCGGGACTGATAAAAAAAGTTTAGATATTATAAAATAACATGTTTATACTAGGTTTAATACTAAAATTCAATACGAAACCCAATGCTTTAGTACTGAGAATTAGCCCGTATGTAATGAAACTAATAAGAGATTAGATACGCAGGGTCCTGATAATACTTATATCGCGAGTCGATGAGTAAAAAAGAGATACTGTTTAAATACGTACCGGAATAGGTACGGATAACGTCGTATTTACGAGTCTCACATCTAAAGTATATTCGGTAAAAAAAAAAACACACGAAAGCACATATAAAAAGATGAGAGCATTATTATCGAAAAAAGTGTTTATATTCTTTCTTTTTTTCTATCAGTGATGATGTTAATTTTATTGAAAACAATGAAAGACGTTAGTATTCAAGATCATATAAGGAACGGATACGGTATAATAGCAGAAAATATACCATTTAACAGGTTAGAAGATGATATTATAGAAGTCAATGGAAAAAGTGTTATGAAAGCAACTAAAATAGAAGAAAAAGAAAACAGAACCAACCAAAGCAGAAGCAATTAAAATAGAGGACAAGAAAATAGAAACAATTAATAAAGACGAAAAGAAAAGGGAATTAAAATACATTTTGCAATGGACTTCCTCGAAAAACGTGCCGTTTGTGTATATGGGTGAGGGACAAAAAGGCTTTATTGAAAGAGATTGCCCACATGTTAATTGTTTTGTCACATCCGATAGGAACTACTTAGGTGATTATACAAATTTCGATGTCATCGCCTTTTCTGGACCAGAAGTGATACGTATATCGCAAAATAATTTACCGCAAAGACGATCACCACATCAAAAATATGCATTTGCTAGTATAGAATCATCTGATTACTATCCCGTGTGTTCAAACAGATTTGATAATTATTTTAACTGGACATGGACGTTTAGGTTAGATTCTGAAGTTAGATGGGGCTATTTAAGAGTTAGGGACAAAAATAATAATCTAATAGGACCTAATAAGGTGATGCATTGGATGAAATTGGAGAACATGGATCCGGTAAGCGAAGAATTTAAACAACAACTAAAATCAAAGACAAAAGCTGCTGCGTGGTTCGTTTCTAATTGTTATTCCAGAAGTAGACGAGAACAATATGTCCATCAACTTCAAGAAGAATTAAAAAAGTATGATCTCGGTGTAGACATCTATGGTAATTGTGGCCCGTTCAAATGCTCTCGTGACAATGAAGAGGAGTGTGATCTAATGATCAAAGAAAAATACTACTTTTACTTATCTTTTGAGAATTCTTATAGTGAAGATTACGTGACTGAGAAACTGTTACATGCTTTAGAATATGACGCTATTCCAATAGTGTATGGCGCTGCTAATTATACTCGGTAAGGTTTATTTTGTTATAGCTGTAATAGTTAAAACATTAAAAAATTATTTACTAAGTTAAATTAATATTTATCGCGATTATTTTCTTTAGATGTTTAAATCATAATAATGATATTTAAGGAATCTTCTAGTAGTTACAGTCAGACGTAATTAAAAATATCATTACGTGAACGATAGTGATGTCTGGAATTTACACCCCTCTCTGTGCTTCCGCTAAAATGGTAAACTATGATTTGTATAGTTTTATGTAAAAATGATTTATATATGACAAATTATAAAAAAAGAACCAGATCGATTTTCTTGCTGGCTCTTCTCGACTGGGTTATTTTCCGAAACGGTGGCAGTGTTTTCACGTTCATAAGCGCCTTCTTAGGGCAAAAAATTTTTGATTTTGACTATAAAATTAAAGTATAAATAATAATGACTTAAATCACATGTGAATATACGAAAAATAAAGTACCTAGTCGGTAAACAAAAATTTTCGACAAACGAATCATGTAATAATTAATAAATATTTTGTTCTATTTTACAGATTTATGCCAGATGGAATTTATTTAAATGCAAAGGAAATAAGCGTGCAAGAATTAGCGAAAAAAATGTATGAGCTCATTAATTCACCGGAACAATATAGCGAATATTTTAAATGGAAAAATCATTACACTTATCACAGAAATTCAAAGACTCAAGAGACAAATGAATACTGTCAATTTTGTACATTATTGAACAATGAAGAAATGGTCAAAGCCACAAGTGTGTACAAAGACTTTAGACGTTGGTGGGATCCTCCTAATCGATGTTGATACACATGTATATATATATATTTTTTTATTCATTCAACCATAAGACGTCCACTACTGGACATAGGTCATCACCTTTAAGGGCGGGATTGCGAAAATAGCAGGCGGGTTGGCGACCGCAGTAAGATTTTTTGGTACCCAGAGGATGCTGCTGCCCATCCCCTGGATCATATTCCTTAATCACCTTTTACTTCACCCACGGGAAGATATGGAATGGTACTATTTATAGCCGGCATCACACGGCTGTACATATATATAGCAATGTCTTACGTACGTCAAAGTTTTGAGCATGTTTTCCTCAAACTTTATTCTTATAGAAGTATTTTTAATATCAATTTAATGCAGGATTTTGACCTCAATGTCTTTGTGATCTGGTATTATGGTATCTGAATTTAATAAAATTATATTATGCAAATGTATCTGATCTTATATAATTATAATTGCAGCATTGAGGAGCACTAATTAACAATCGAGTGTACATTTTTTTTTTTATAAGATTGAATAAGATAATCTATTTATCTATAGTTTGTTATAGTTTAAATATAGTAGGGAATTTATTTATGTTTTATTAATCATACTGAATTTTATAATAATATAGTATTAGAATAGTTCCGTTCGCTTGTCATATCTGTATATGCTCTAGTGTTAATTAAGAAGAAAAAAATGGGCCCTATGTTTTTTTTTTGGCAGTCCCTAAACTATTTTTAGGCATTAATCGCTGGTCCGCATTTAATCGGATATGTTTTTGTCATCTTTCCTTTAATATTGCAAAGTATTATTATTAATTTGATTTTTTTTTTTTAATTAAATACAAAAGAGCGCTATGTGCTCGAGTCGGTGAGGGGGAATCAGTCTACAACAACTTGAACAAAAAACTTTTTGAAATGACTTTTAATATCTTATTTTTCCTCAAATATTTTGTATATAAATGTAACCCGAGCAAAACCGGATAGAATTGCTAGTGTGGCTACAATAATATTTATATTTATCAAATTATAATTTATCTTAATGTTTTTATCCATGAGAAGTTTTTTGTATTTCTATTTGGGATTGTTATATCTTTGGAATAACTAATTACTGTGTTTTTATCTAGATCGACCTGTAATAATAAACAACAATTTTAATTAGTGTTAGAGTGCCACTACATGCAACACGCTGTACATATCTAGCTTTGGAGTGTAAATATACATGTATAAATATTTTAAATTTTTGTAAATTAAACGATTTAAACTTTTTATGTGGTCTGGTATTTCTGCGTCTAACAAAACAATATCGATTTCTATTAGTCAGTTGTACTGTAGATAATGAGAAAGTGGTTATTCGTGTAAAACATATGAGAGTTAATTATTATTGACGATAATATCACTGTTCAATGCAAACAGTTTGTTTATCAATTTAGACTCCCTCCCGACATGGGTTTCCTAAAATGTAATGTACTACAATATCATTGTTTGTTAGCGTTTTCTATAATCTAATCTGAAACATTTTTTTTTATTGATAACACTAAGACTCGTAATTAGTTAATATACGAAACAAAAAGATCTGTTAACAAATGGAGAAGAAAATGTATTTAACTAAATTTATCTTAGCATATTCTAAAATATTGGTTGCCCAATGTTGGAAATACGATTAATTCGTTTTTTGAAATATTTTTAAGTCAAAACTTCTTTAGCGCCGTTGACCGATTCTCGCTCTGGGATAAATCATAGATTCGCATTACCAGTGCTATAACGTTAGCAGTTAACATGCTACAGTATGTCAAGTATAAGACGGCGTTCGAGTGCTGGCGCTTAGAGATAAATAATACAATTTATACTTAAGCAGCCTATCGGTATGTTTTAATAAGATTATAAATTTAAACAAGTTTGATATAGCAAACGGCCGGCATAATTTTAATACCAGAAGTAATCACAAACTAGCCGTCCCTTGCTTTAGGCTTAGTAAGACTAATAAAAGTATTTTAGGAAATAGTGTCAAGCTCTACAACATGGTACCAAATCACATTACCGATTTACCTGACGATAACTTTAAGCACTATGTCATACAGGTTTTGATATCCAAAGGTTAATACAGGGTGGATCATTACGTGAACGATAGTGGTGTCTGAAAGTGACACCCTTTTTTGTGCTTCCGCTAAAAGAGTATCTTGCTATTATGAATTGGAAAAACCAGATCGAGTTTCTTACAGGCTCCCTCCATTGCGTGGTACCGCACCGGTTTCCGAACCGGTGGTAATTTTTCGACGTTCACATGCGCCTTCTCAGGGCCCAAATTGAATAAAAATTTTCTTATTTGAATTGATTTATGAATAAACTATATAAAAATATAGATAATTATTACTTGGAGCGTCATTAGACGTAAAAACCAGACTAATGTTTTACTCGCATGTTAAAAGTTAGGTTATGTTAATAATTTCCATAAAAAAATTTGAAATTTAAACATTTGATTTCAAATTCCAAAGTCTCGAGGTTTTCCTTCTGTCGGCAGTCCCCACGATTGCTTATACCCCTTTTGTTTTATTGATAATATTAAAGCTCGTAATTAATTACTTTACAAAAGAAAAAGGTCTGTTAACACACAGAGGAGGGACTGTATTAAACTTTATTATCTTTGACTACTTATACAAAATAGTCTTCGCCAGATTGTTTAGATTCGATTAAATAGTTAATAGACATAATTTGATATCATTTTCTTGATTTCCCATAAGAAGTTCACTGTTAGAGATAATGATTCTTCCCCTAATATTACCACAAGGTCGGTCTCTTTAAATGTCAGATGTTTTACATCGAAAATTATAATATCCATATATTTATTATCATATTAAGAACAAACTTAATAATGGCTATTATTTGAATCTAATTGGTGTATCAAATCTATATCTACATCTATATTATAATCTACATCTTTTAGGTATAAATATTTCGGTATGATTTCATGCATATGAATGTTAATAAGCTAATAAATAATAAGAAAATAATAAATAATAAGAAGATTATTTCGAAGTTAGAAGATTGATTTCGTTCTGATATCAGTTTTTATTTTTTTTGGTTTTTTAATAGTAACTAAATTAGTTTGTAAAACATGGATAAAGATAACATTACTTGCTTTAGTTCACCTTTTCTTTTGTTCGACGAAATAAACTTTTAATATTAAAACAAACAATACGTTGCAGACGTTATATATTTTTGTATAAATCGCATGTTTTCACAAAAACTGATTACTGACATCCTCAATCAGTGAGTATTATACATTTTACTATTGCATTTACAGCCCAGTTAACTCCAATACGTAAATATTTAGTGTGATTTATATTTCGTGGTCCTCACATACGATGATCATAAATATAATTTTGAATGTGACATTGTGATTTTCACTCAGTAGGCACTAACCAGTCCGTCAAGTCGCATGCTCACGCGAACGTAAACAGACGATCATAAAAATGAAATCCGTAAAAGTATTATTTTCCAGTACTGTATTATCGTTCGCAATAGTTATGTATATTAGTTTCAGATACGTTACAAAGGACTATGAAGCAAGAAAAAGTATGCAAATTTTTCAACTGACGGAAACGAAATATATATTACAGTGGACGTCGCCGCGAGATATACCTTTTGTATACATGGGAAAAGGTCAAGAAGGTTTTATTGATAGAAACTGTACTTATAAGAATTGCATAGTCACATCGAATAAATCATATTTCGACGATTACACGAAATTCGACGTGATAGCTTTCGCTGGACCCGAAGTGGTCAGAATGTATGAAGATCAACTGCCGGCAAATAGGTCC
Source organism: Samia ricini (assembly GCA_014132275.2). NCBI lineage: Eukaryota > Metazoa > Arthropoda > Insecta > Lepidoptera > Saturniidae > Samia > Samia ricini. The sequence goes on from AP028161.1 coordinate 23,827,555, forward strand.
ATAAATCAAAAGTACGTTTTCGCCAGCATAGAATCATCGGAAAATTATCCGATATGTTCGAAGATATTTAATAGTTTCTTCAACTGGACTTGGACGTACCGATTAGATTCTGATGTACGATGGGGTTATGTCACAATAAGGGATAGTATGAATCGAATTATAGGTCCGAAAAGAGATATGCATTGGATGAAGTTGACTGAGATGGATCCAATTGATGAAGAGTTTAAAAGAAAGCTAAAGACAAAACGAAAAGCAGCTGCTTGGTTTGTATCCAACTGTTACAGTTTGAGTAAACGAGAACGTTACGTTCGTGAACTTCAAATGGTGTTGTACAAATACAAACTGTACGTTGACGTGTACGGAGATTGTGGACAATATTCATGTTCGAGAGATAATGAAGATAAGTGTAATAAATTAATTGAAGACACGTATTACTTTTATTTATCTTTCGAAAATTCGTTTGATGAGGATTATGTGACTGAGAAACTGTTGAGGCCATTGCAAAACAATGCAGTGCCTATCGTTTATGGCGGCGCTAATTACACGAGGTATTTTTTTATTGTTTATCTATGGATAAAATATGGGTAATCTTTTTGTAACCTTATTTTGTGATTTCACATCAATGTGTTAATTGTATTTACATGAGACGATAAATAGAATTAAGGTACAATTTTTAAGTAGGTATGGTATTACTTTCAATAGGAAATATCAATCAGTTCTGAATTAAAAATAAATATGTAAGGGTTAATAATTAGAATTCATATATGTAACATTGAAATAAAGTATCTTAAATACACACAAAAATATTCTAAAAGTGAAAAAATAAACATAGATATAGACAAAACCATATCAAGTTAAGACAAAATGAAATGACGCGTAATCGTTCTTATAAAAAGATTTAAGTCCGCAACCTTTTGTAAAATTACATTATCCTCATTATATAGAAAATTACAAAATTAATTGTACATTCAAATGTTGTCGAGAGGGAAAAATATAAATGCATTTTATTGTTATTGTTTGTTAGGTGCAGATAAGGAATTTCAGATAAAATTTCATTGCAGGTTCATGCCAGATGGAATTTATCTGAATGCAAGAGAGCTTGGTATCGAGGAATTGGGGGAAAAAATGAATGCGCTAATAAAAAACCCAGATAAATACGCCGAGTATTTTTAGATGGAAAAAACATTACTCGTTTCATAAGACATCTGAGAGTGTAGAAACGAATGAATACTGTGCATTTTGTTCGATATTGAACGATATAGAAAAAGTGAACAAAGTTTCTGTTTATAATGATTTTCTTGAATGGTGGGGCAATCATGGCCATTGCTGATATATCATAAAAATGCACTTTACATTTAATTCTATTTGTAATATTGAATACGTTTATGTCCAGCCATGTATAAATCCAGTACCGAAAGGAGTTCTTTAAATTTTTAAACAATAACTTCATATTGCCAGTGACATATATAATTTAATGGATAGTTAAAAATGTGACTCAATATTATTTATAAATGACATCGTTATTTTTTATTACCAAATTTATAAGGATTATTTATTAATATTCGTGATTAAAATGTATTATTGTGACATTATTTTAATAAACCTTTTGTTATCTTTGTTTATTGCCACATTTAATTGGTTAGATATGGTATAACGGAAGTGAAACAGAAAATTGTATTTATCTACAGTTAAAATTCTATCAATGTTAACATTCGAGAAGGTTAAAAAACTTCAAGTTATTGAAAACGTAAGACGAAAAAATATTTAGTAATTTTGAAATTAATTATTACTCTTTTATAGAAGAGAGGTAATTAATTTACTGAATTTCGAATGAACTTCGATCGCTGGACGATATATAGTTTTAACAATACCGTGATATTACAGAAAAAAATCATGAAATCGCTTAAAAGTATATACAAAAAAATAAAAAAAATAAGCAGCCATGGGGACTACCGAGAGAAGTGAAAACTTCAGAAAAACTGTTTTTTTATTAATGTTTAAATTTCATATTTTTTAATTATATTTTTAACATAACCTATGGTTTTTAAATATATTGGCGTCCTGAATAATAATGATAAATTGCACATTTTCATATAGTTTATTTATAATTAAAACATATGATACGCTGCGAAAGTATGTATATATTTTATTATTTACCTCAGAGCACCAATACTTAAACGCCATCTTATACGTTGACATACTGTAGCGTATTAACGGCTGACGCCATAGCATTTGGTAACACGAATCTATAAGTTTTCCGTCTACCGAGAATCACGTCGCTAAAGAAGTTTTCTTTTCAATATTCTAGATTTATTTGAATTATTAATGTCCGCCTCTCAGGTTGATAGAATAACGACGTGTAGTTAAAATCTTATGTATACAATATCTTATGTTACAATATATGTAACCGCAATCCATGTATGACTATCCAGTTTGTTTCATATAATTTAATTATCGGATGCATGTTAAAACTTATGTAGACGTCATATAGATCTTAGAAAAGTTGAATGACCTTTCAATAGGTCACACGATGAAATATTTTTTTAGCTATTTCTTAATAAACGTATATTTATTTTTATGCGGTAAGGTATTAAGTATCAAGTCAGTAGAATTTTGGACATTTATGACTCCCCCTTGTATCCTCAAACAGTAAGCAAATCTCTTTCTTCCATCCTCATGACCATTGATTGACCTCATGGTCATTGTTAAATATTGCTTACGTAAGGGGTCGTTTAGATATTACATATGCAACGTTTTAATCATTTTAATCCCTCTCCCTCTTGCCATTTTGTCAGTAATAGTAATCAAAGCTTTTACCCAATATAATAAAAATATATAGACCTGTAGATTGATTAGACTACACATGTGTATATCCGAGAACACTTATCGTCTGATCATATATGTATGTACTTAACCAGATAGCAATGATAACTCGTGGAAGTATGGTCAGGTTATTAGTTCTTGCGTATATAGGTCCATATATACAAACGAGCGTATTTTTGTGAGTTGTGTGCATTTCGCGTCGCGTAATTTACGCTACATTCGGTTTCATATAAGAGTGTGTTTTTGTTTCAGATTGGCGACTCAAAATGAGTTATGGTTTCGTCACACAGCAGGCGACACCAGCGCGCTTTTACTGTAGAAGAGGTAGTGCACGGCTCGCGTTGTCGCCTTGTCTTCCATAGAAACATTGCGCTGGTGTCCCGACCTGCCCGCTGTGTGGCGAAACCATTATCTGTCACTCTCGCACGTAGATGCAGGTGTATTTCGGTCGGCATGTGTGACGTTCGAGGGTGCGGAGTCATGAGTGAGAGAAGCGGGCACAAAGACTACAAAATATATAATACTGAGTGGGTAGTTTCGCGTTGAATAATGAATACGCAAGAGTTAACACGTCTTATTATTAAGCCAGATTGGCGATCTGACAGAATTTCAGTCGAACGTAAATTACGTACGTTTGGCTTAAGTTATAAAAAAACGTTGTTTAGAACATTCGAATCCACTTATCATTTTCTAAAATGAGTCTGAGTGCTCTGTGAAAGAAAACATCATGAAAATCCATAGTATATTGGCAGAGCATTTTCTAAATCCTACCTTGCTAACTAACATCAACATTGACAATTTGTCCCCAGCGCCTATAGTGTGCTCTGGTTAAGATTTAGTATTTCTAGGTTTAATATGTTTATAATAATGGATCACACCATCATTTCAGAGCATTTGATATTCTGGTCAAAACGCCTTGCCTATTACATCACAAAAACCAAACTATAGAGGAAAAGTTTTGGTGTTTACCCATTGAGTAGTTATGTGGTCAGTTTACAATTTACATTTCACAAAATTATAAGGTTAACGTCCTCATCGCACACACATACGCTAGACTGCATAAATGTAATTTGTCATAGCATAGGTAAACGTGTGAAATAAGACGCTAAATTGGTACCGTATATTCCTTTCTAATGAAAAGGCAAAAGCAACCGGGACTATGCCGCCAAGCCCTTAACGTTAGGAACAGTTTTCAAATAATGCTGTAACAAACTGGCAGCCTTTCACCCTTCTAGGGGATTGGGAGATTTGAGAATGCACACTCAATGTACTTCACTTGTGACTAATAACCAAACTATATCACGGGAAATGCCATCAAATTACATAATATACTGAGGAATACTGCAAGTTAATAAATTGTAAACAAGTACATGGCAGACCAAAACCATACCAAGAATTAAACACTTTAAATTAACGAAAGTAATGTCAAATGTCATTATTTTAAACGACAAGCCAAATTTACTTATGTAATCACATATCATAAAGTAGAAATTTGTGTAACGTCTGTTCAGCACAAGCCAATATTTTACAAGATCATGAATGAAAATAATCAAATTTCTACACATGAGAAAATAAGTGTATCTTTATTTTGGATTTAATCTTATTAAAAATAATAATATCATTATTATGTTAGTTGAGAACATGAAATGTTGTAATAAAATACCGTTACATATTAATTATCTATAACGCCTAACAATATAGAACTCTAGTGACCGAGTGCGGTTGCTATGTGAATTTTAAAAGGAGTTTTTTTAATTGTTCTTAATTTTACTATGCATGATATTTCGATTTAATTAAAAAACAAATAAAAAAAGCAATTGTATAAATAAAATCACATACTCGATATTGAACTGTGAAATGGAATGATGCTTGTAAAATAACAATCTAAAGATAATATAATCTTGTAGGTATGGTAAGTAAGAATACACTTATTGGGAGTCATAGATGAATTTAATCAATTATTTTAGGTTTTTGTATACAGATTTAACCTGATAATAATCAAGCGTACCTTATTTTTAAAATAGCAGTTTGTTTCTAATGTCATATATTAGTATATATACTAATATATGCAATAAGAATGCAAAACAATTACATATTATGTGTAAAAAAATTTGTTAAAGAAACTAATGACTTAATCATGTACGACTTTAAGTGACTATTATTGTTTTTATACAAAGTGAACTTACAAAGCGAAATTAGAAAAGTTATATTGAGTTTTTTATAAGTCAAGGACAGGTAAATTAGTATAACCCGTATATATTACCACTAATACATAAGATAACGTTATATTTGTGATAAGCATACATTCCATACTATTATTACTGATAATAATAATTAAAAAAAAACCACGAGAATCTGTCGTATGATTCACTGATTCCAAAACGTAATGCGCATCATCGTGAGGTTGTTCACGCATTGCGTAGTCAAGATTTTGGACATCTTTGCCATAAATGAAACAGAAACGTGTCACTATGGCAGGTATTTTCACTATGTGCATGGTGCTTATAACGTAGGAGGGCACGAATGCCCTACGACAAAAAAAATAAAGTAAAATACACCCTAAAGCTGTGATAGCTCAGTGGTAGTGTCATCAAATTCCGCGTCGATGTACGTAGATTCTAATCCACCTATCCTATTCTATATCCTGAGCTTTCAGTGAAGGAAAATATTGTTATGAAACCATAGCATGGATATTTTCTAATGTCAGCATTGTCGGCTGGGTCAAATATTAGATTAAAATGTTACAATCATAGAATGAAAACATTCAGAACGGCAGTATTCCCATGCCATTTTCAGTTGGCCTTAATAGCTCACGTTCGTCTTGCATTACATGCCGGTGGTACTTCTGTGTCGCTACACACATACGCATAGTTTTTTGCTTTCAATATTAAACGAGTTTTTGTATGAAACTATCGCTCTTAGCGTTATTACTCTATGTATACAACTCATTTCCAAAAGTTATTATCGTTGTAAAAACAATTAGTTATTTAGTCGAAAACAATTATAATCTATATCCTACTCGCATTATCAATGATGGCTTAACAGTACAAGAAATATTTTAGAAAATGACAACACCGGATTACTATTTTACATACCTTGGTTTTAATTTATCTAGGTAGAGTTACGATACATGTTCCTTACACGGTTTGTTCCTTCGAAACATTATTTATTCAGAAGTTTGTGGCGGGGTAAATTCAGTTCCCTTTCAAGGTAATATACTCGTAAAGTTGAGAACGCACGGTAATGATCCAGTTTAGCAATTGCATTCTTATATTAGGACTTTTTCGCGCACCTTTTTCAATAGAGATTTAAGACAATGTGATGTACAAATTATCTTTATTATCTCACCGTCTCCTTTACCTTGTCCTACATTAAGTAGGGCTGGCACAAAAGTTGGTTCGAAGGTAGTTTATTTAGTCTGCATAATATTACGATGGATGGTTATAAATGTAGGGGAGACCGAAGTAGGTATGGATGGATTGTATGAAGAATCTTGCAGTATTTGACTATATATTATGTAATTTTGGTGGCATTTTAGGTGATATAGTTTAATTTATGGTGCACGAGTGAAGCGAGCGAATAAAAAATAATGAAACGAATGAATGAATGACATGAATTCGGAAATATCCCAATCACTCCCGTTGTCTACGGTTGTAACAGAAGCCTGCCATTTTGGTATCGCTATTTATGAATAGTATTACTAACGTCTGATTTGGCTGCATGGTCTAGTACCGTTGCCTTTTCCTAAAAGGGATTAAATATCACCAAAAAAAAAATCCCAAACTAAATTCACGTCAACTATAATATCTTTAAAGTGTAAGTCAATGACACCTAGTAATTTTGATGACTACGACAGAATTATTTTACATGCAAATAGCAATATCAATGCGTTTTGCTTATCGACGAAGCCAGCGGCACGTAACGGCTCCTATTAAAATTCATAGCCTTGATATCTCTATGCGATCCCAGGACGAGAGGAAGTATAAAATGAAGAAAAAATACTAAAGTTTTTTAGTTTTTCTGATACATTGTTTTTAATTATATTCATGTTATGCCGCCATCTATGTTTACATTTATTTGTATTATAGTATAACTGGTTATTGTTTCAACAAAAAAAAATAATGCTGACTACTGAAAACAAAATCTACTCAAAAAACTAAGAAGTATTTTAATTTTAGTATAGAGAGAAAGCGAGTGTACTTTAGTAAAATATGACGTCACACTTCACATGTTTCATTATGGCTTCAAATATGAAATAACTTTGTTTTTTTTACATTGTATTTGCATCCCATAATTTGTTTGGGCTTAGATATTCTTTATAACTCAGATTGCACGTGTACTAATGGAGATTTACTTATTCTATTTACTCTATTTATTCTATTTACATCGAACTGCTAGTTTTTGACGGAGATTATTATCCAGACGGGTTCTAACGTCCCATAATTATAGAGACCAACTATAAACATATTAAGAGAATTTGCGAGCGACGTTTATTCCAATCAAACGTCCCTATTTTCCTCTTGGGCAGTATAACATTATGGTAAATACGTTTGTAACATAAGAGATATATTTACTAGCCCCATGCCCGTACGGTTTGATGTTTTCTATAAGTTAGTTATTATAGAAAATAAGAGAGCCTTTCAAAATGAAAATAAAGCTCAATTTTTACCGTCACTTTCGGACGTCCGTCAAATAATTTTGATTCATACAAAAAAATATTATCCATTTATATTTCTGTCCGTGAAGTCTGGTTAAGAGGCACAGTTAGAACACCAGCGCTGCACTGTTAACCGATGGTTTCAGCGCCACAATAATGCTAAGGCTAGGCCTATTAGTTCCTGCACAACATTCCGTTTTTCGTTTATAGTTTTATAAATATTTATGTAAGTAATATTCAACTTTTTGTCTTTGTTTCTGTAATACTTGTGTTGTGTGGCACAAATAAATACTTTGTAAATACTTATTTAAGATAATATACTTTAATAAAGGTCTTAAAGTTAAAAGCAGCGACCTTTATAATATTGTCGAGGCGTATAGAACATTCGAGTACATGGACTTGAAAGTGTAAACGCATCGTACTCAAGCACCATTGACGTTCCAACTTTTAGAAGAACCCTTCAGATTTTTTGATCATCGAATAAAATAAAATCGGTCAAAATTTAATTCGAAGATCGAATTTAACGTAAAAATTTCAATAAAAGTATTAAATAATATTTTTAAATGGAGAAATATACATTTATTAGTAGTTCAACTTTTCTGTTGTTCTAATTCTGTTATGTATAAACTATTTTTGGTGAATAATTGATTATTAAATAAAATAATTCAGAATTCGTCATGGAAATAGTTTATAACGCGGTAGTATCATATAGTCATTGTAAACTGATTCCAAACCGGGTAAAAAGGGAATGCAAATTTGAATGAAAACTAAGTCATAATATGTATTTAATATCACAGCTGTGAATATGTGTATATGTGAATTCTATTTAGACGAAGTCGCGGACATAGTCAGTCTTGAGTACGTAGACAAGATATTTTGCATAAACAATGTAACTTACACGCGTGTACAAATACTTATCTCATAAATGTTTACGATCGATTCTTTTAACAGTAGATGTACTATTTAGGAGGATCGAAAAACCGTCTAAAGTTATATTTAGTAACTCTAATTACTGCGCTTAATAAATAAATCGTGTGTAAAGAGTTCTTCAAACCAAGTAGTTCCATAGAAATTCTACCTGGATATTTTGAATTTAGGACCTGCAGTATACTTGATTAAGAGAAGACCTTTCTAACTTAGTTACTTATTGTATGTTAATTCAAATTTATTGAGTTACTTCGTTGAGTAAGCGGACAAAAGTTTCTTAACATCTTTATAGCCCTGTAAAATAAAACCAGGCCAAACACGGTTAAGGATTGTGTCATTTTTACTATGATTGCAAAATAAGGCCCACTACAAGATGGACTGACGTCCTGGAAGAAGCGATGAAGGCCCATTAAATAGTGCGGCCGGATTCCATATCAATGGACGCGGGTTCGAGCCCATCTATCCAACTATAAAATCAGCCTGAGTTTTAGGTGAAAGAAAACATCACGAGAGTACCATAGCATGGTGGTAGGGCATTTTCTAATAATGGCTGCCTGGGTAGCTACCGCTCTCAAGTTTGAAATCATGTCGCCAGACACCAATAGGTGTGTTATATAGTTTTTAAATACTCGTATGAAAATAATGTTTAGATGGTCACTATTTTTAGCTCTAAATGGCTTTTGGTGCTAACAGAAAGCAAAGACATTTCTCACAAACTTAAAAACTTTCAAAAAAGATGTCCATTGAATCGTATTTTATCCAGATCTTCATTAGTTTTAATTTTTTTACACGGTTCCCTAATTATTTTAGAAAAATAGTACTCTAAGTTACGCGAAGTATCTTCAGCTATCTGGCAGAAAAAGTCCTTCAAAATCGGTCACGCCATTCAGGAGATTAACAGACAGACAGATTTTTTTTAAATTTTGTTTTTGGTACCTAGACGTTGATACGTTTATATGTATTTGGTAAAAAGTTGTTACCTTGATATTATAAACAGACACTTTTTATTTTTTAGTATATATAAGATAGATAGACCAATTTTATTTTATGGTATATAGATAATAGTTTTCACCAAAAAATAATTCAAGAACGGGTAAACCGATTTCGACGGGACTTTTTCTGGAAGATAGCTCGGTTACTTCGCGTAACTTAGACTACTTTTATTTTTCGAAAATAATTAGAGTTCGCGTAAAAAAATTAAAATTCATCAATTGTGAATAAAAACCGATTAAATGTAAAGTTTTACTGATAGGTATTTGAATTTCTGAAAAATATTCTTCTTTTAGTGCCAAAAAATTGTATGAGACTAATTACGGTTCCATGTAAAAAAACTAAAGCTCATGATATTGTGAACAAAATAAAAATAACCATAAAAACATTATTTTCCAATGATTATGTACAACTATATTACACAATGAAGATTATATAAAACGCGGGCGCAGTCGCGGGCTCACAACTAGTGTCAACTAAACAAGATCTACATTATCTCTTGTGAATGTAGAAATGAGTGTCAACGGGGAAATAACTGAATTTATATAAAACTGGTATTAATAAACGACAAAAGAGTATCACCGTGTGTACTCTTATAAAATCATATGACACACACCGCATCATAGTCGGGGCGTGCTTATCTGACACCAAACAATCTACTGACTTTGCGCTTCATTACCACTCGAATTTCAGAAGATAACTAAAGAGTTATTGTTCTAATTATAACATCTCATATATTGTAGTGAAGTATCACAAATTAAATTCGCATACCTAATAGCTGCCATTATTTATTACATTTTATCTCCTGGATATACATTTATTAAATAAAAGTATTGCAAGGAACGCGAAATTTTGTGTTCTTTTTTTTTCTAATGTTGTCTAATGTAACGAAATATATATAAAGGCGCTTCCTCGTCACGTTATCAGGATCAGCCAAAGCGTCTCAGTATATTTACAAATGGCGGCGAAGTAATTTGTTGAATAATATTCTAGGAAAAATACCAATAAAATCAATAGCCTAATAATGACAGAATCGTTCATTGTATCAGTTCTGATTATTGTAAATACAAAATGGAACAAGATTACGACGAACGTAGGCGATTCGTCGGACACGATGTGCGCTTGCCATAGACGTTCCTACAGAATTGAAGTCTGTCACGGCTGCACCGACCATCGACACGACGTTTCACCAGCTTGTTAAGTCTCGTTCCGACGTGATTCAAAATAAGGTTATAATGACGCGCCATATATACGATATTAACTTGTAAAATTTTAGTTATTTTTGCAAGATCTTACCCCCCTTCTGATTACGTCAGCATTTGCACAATTTGAACAAAAAAACGTTACCAAATTTTTAACAAAAACCTCAATGTTAACATGCTGAAAACAATGTAATAGTGTAACATTAGGTTTTCAAATGGGTTCAACACACAGCGGGCGGGTCGGGACACACGCGATCCCGCCGCGTCCTTCTACATGCGGCGGATGATACACCGTGAGATTTTAGTTAGTAGGAGTCTCATATAACGCGGGAACTGGTGTAACGGGTTTCTTTACGTTAAAAGGGGTAGGGCCGCGATACCTATAGTAAAATCGCTCTAGCGGTCCGATCCGCTCGCTGTGTGTTTACTTTACCTTTACTAAGTTACCTCGATGGCTGGGTGCAATGCGATGTCTTCCGAACCGGTGGTAGTGATTGGACCTTTATAATCGCCTTCTCAAGGACTAAATTGAATAAGATATTTTTTAAATATTTTGTATAAGAGAATGTATGAACGCTAATTATAGACATTTTGTAATTTTAAAACGTACTACATTTTAAATAATAATCAAGATAACATATTTATTAATTGATAAAAAAAACAAAGGTATTGAATAAATAATGAAAAATATTACGTTACAGTTTAATAATTTACAATGTCATTTATATCGGCAATAGTCACAATGACATCAAAGTAAAGATGAGCGATATCAAATTTTATATATAATTATTTCATATTATGTATATTAATAAATAAAATTCAAGTGTCTGTTTGTATATAATATCAAAATAACAACTATTTACTAAATACATATAAATAACACGGTACCTATACCAAAAACATAATTATAAATGAAAAAAATTTGAATGTTTGTTCTGACTAATCTCCGAAAGGGCTGGACCGATATTGACGGGACTTTTATTTTTCTAAAATAATTATTAGGGTTCCGCGTAAAAAAAAAATTAAAACCCATGAAATTGTGAAAAAAAAAAAAACGATTAAATGGTCATCTTCACTAGGAAGTGCTTGAGTTTATGTGAAATATCTTTGTTTTCTCTCAGTACCAAAGAAGTTTTAGTAAAATAATTACGATTCTGTGTAAAGCAGGCGGAGATGCGGACACACAGCTAATCTATACTATTAAATAAAATTGAAGTGTCTATTTGTAATGAAAAAATAATATTTTTTACTTAATAGATATGTCTGTTTGTTCCGTGTAATCTCCGGAACAGCTGGACGGATTATGACGGGACTTTTTTGGTAAATAGCTGAAGTTACTCTAGGTAACTCAGGGTACTTTTCATTTTCAAAAATAATTAGGTTTCCGAGTAAAAAAATTAAAAGTCATAAAAAATTGAATAAAATCCGATTCAATGCACAGTTTTACGGGCAATTATTTTAGTAGTAAGCAAAATTAGGGTTCCTTATATAAAAAAAAAAAAAAACTCAGTGAAGCATATGAACGCAGGCGCAGCCGCGGGCACACAGCTAGTTATAATATAAAATATAATTGTATTTTCAAAACCTTATTACACAACCCAACCTAAACATCACACAATCTATAGCCAAAACTGTATATTAAAATATGAAATAATATATAAAAAAATGTCAATAAATGTAGCTAAGACTTAGCACCGGTGGGGAGGGTTCCACCATTGCTTAAAATTATTATAAATGGTAACAGTTTTCATCTCAATGTCATTATTTAAAATTGTACATAACGCACAATAATCTGCGTCGATACCTCGAACCGTATTATGATAAGAATAATGGTTTTTCCATTTAAAGTAATTTGCATAATGTGTTGGCGACTGTATCAATGTATACATTCTTTTTGCTAACATAACCTCGCTTAATTCTCTGGCATTTAAATAAATGCCATCTGGCATGAACCTGAAATAATAATACGCATCGTTAATAGCTATATATAATATTATTTAAAACATTTTTGTAGGATTTTCTTACAGAGATGTACCTAATTGTATGAATATGAGACTCCACTGGATTATGTAATAAAAAAACATCAAATGCAGTAAAAATATGTCCTCAGTCAAAATAGGAAAGAAAACATAGGTTTATTATCATTTTTCAATATTAACGGAGCAAGATAATTCAAAGGTCGAATACAATTTCTTTTAAGATAAATCCTCGCATAATATTATTACGTGATATTTGTATTGTGTTTATGATATGTAGAAATCTTGGTAATGTCAATGAACTCCAAATTGCATACTACTAAACTAAATACTGCACATTACGTACATTTTTCAGGCTCTAAGTACGGCTCTAAAGATGTTATAGGCATTTTAACCTTTTCTGGTTCTTGGGATACAGTTAAAAATAAAATAATAAACAACTGTTATTAATGTTATCTGAAAATAAATCCATCTATTTAACCATAAGACGTCCACTGGTGGACATAGGGGGATATAATACCAACTCATATCTTCCCGTGGGTGTCGTAAAAGGCGACCAAGGGATATAAACCAGTGGATGGGCAACAGCATCCTATGAGTACTACAAACATCTGATCTGCGATCAGCAACCCGTCTGCCAAGCGTGGTAATTATGCCAATCCTTCCATTATTGGAGGAGACCTATGTCCAGTAGTGGACGTCTTATGGTTGAATAGATGGATGGATGTTACAATTTGTTTTAATAGTATTAAGAGGTCTCAAGAAAGATTTTAAGACTACATTATATTTACAAGCTATTTGATGAAGTTAATACAAAAAATCTGTTTTATACATACCTGGTATAATTGGCCGCTCCATATACAATTGGCACAGCGTTAAACTGTAAAGCGCGTAACAGTTTCTCAGTAACATAATCCTCACTTAGTGAATTCTCAAAAGCTAAATAAAAAAATATTTTTCTTTAACCATTTCATCACATTCATCTTCCATGTCACGAGTGCATTGTAGAGGACCACAATCACCGTAAATATCGACAGTAAGATTGAACTTTATCAGTTCTCTCTGAAGAGTACGTGCATATTGCTTTCGACTACTCAAAGAATTACAATTTGACACAAACCACGCTGCGGCTTTAGTCTTTGATTTCAATTGTTCCTTAAGTTCTTCATTCACCGGGTTCATATCTTCAAATTTCATCCAATGCATTTCAGTTCTTGGACCTAATACATTATTATTTTTATCTTTAACTTTAATATAGCTCCAGAGTATATCTGAATTCAATTTATACGTCCAAGTCCAGTTGAAAAACCCGTCGAACTTATTGATGCACAATGGGTAATTGTCAGATGATTCGATACTCGTAAACACATATTTCTGATGAAGCGATCGCTTTTCAGGTAATTGTGACATAGATAAACGTGTGACTTCGGGTCCGTGGAAGGCGATAACATTAAAATTAGTATAATCACCTAAGTGACTCCTGTTCGATGTAATATAGCAATTAACGTGTGGACATTTTCTTTCTTTAAAAATTGTTTGACCTTGACCCAAAAAAACAAACGGTTCCGTTGTCGGTGAAGTCCATAGAAGGATGTACCTCATATTTAACTTCTCAGTATCTTCATTGTTATCTTTCATATTCGTCCTTTTTAAGTTTGGGTTACTTTTCGACATTAACTCCATACCTATATTTTTGGTTGTTTTATACATTATTATAAATATCGGTAATAGCAGAACAAATAAAGTTAGTCTTTTTCTAAATAGAACTAATTTCATTTTAGAATCCTCTGTTTAATGTCATTCGCGCGTATAATAATAACTTGGAATATTTTTTTTAGTATTTTATACAAAGGGTTAGTCAGTATCTTTACTCATCTCAATAATATTTTGTTGTTTTAAATTAGTTATTAAATTTCTAGTAATATGTATTTTAATCTTGATTTTTACAATGTTTCTTATATGCGTCCTTCCAAGAAATGTTTTTTAAAATATTTGTCAACAGCCGCAATCTTGAAAGATCAAATATTCTATGGTAATTAAAATTATTACTATAACATTATAGTATTGACAAAGAAAAATATCGACTGCGCTTGAGAGTAAATACAGTATAACTAGTAACAAGTAGTGATTATTGAATAATAAAAACAATAGACATTATCCATTCGTAGTGGATATCGCATCGTAAATTACTAAGAACTAGAGATATAGCCGGCCGATTGAATAGAGATGAGAGTTATAAGTTTTTATTTTTCATTAATTACCAATCAATTCAGTAAATGATTATGATGTAAATAAAATTGATTATTCTTTAAATAAATATTTTAAATATATGCAAGTACTTTTTATCTTTAGTTTCGTCAGTTCGTATTATAAGCTTTTTTTGAACTGACTAACATTTTTTGTCTCATTCGGAAAAATATAAAAATTATGCAATAAATATTACAAGGGTATAACAATAATACAAGCCTCGGCTTAGAATTTTTTGTAAAATAAACCACTAGCCAAACCTAATAATCGTTAAGCGATGATAAATAAAAAAAGAAAAATGGTTCGTACATTTATCTATACATGTCTATACATCTATACATAATCTATTACTTAATGTCTTACGGTATTTTGCTGTGGAGTACAGCAGCAGAGGTAGACACCATTTTTACGTTACAAAAGAGAGCTGTTCGAGCAATATACAATATGGGCCCTCGCGAATCTCTAAAGAACAAGTTCAAGAATATGATATCTTAACTTTGCCCTCCCAATACATCTTCGATAACTTAATGCATATTCGTAAAAATTTAGACAAGCTGGATCTAGTGAATGATCGTCATAATTTTAATATTAAAAGTAAAGACAAGTTGGCCGTCCCACGCTTTAGGTTAAGTAAGTCTAATAAAAGCTTTATAGGTAATAGTATTCAGTTTTACAATAACATCCCAAGTAACATTAGCGATTTACCTGACAATAAGTTCAAGTATTATGTCAAGGAAGTTTTAATCTCAAAAGGTTATTACAGGGTGGATCATTACGTGAACGATAGTGATATCTGGAACTAACCCACATCTCTATGCTTCCGCTAACATTATTAAGATTATGATTTGTATAGTTCTTTTATATGACAAAAAAAAATGATATATATAATATTATATTATATTTATTAAAAAAAAAGAACCAGATCGAGTTTCTTGCCGGCTCTTCTCGACTGAGTTGTTTTCCGAACCGGTGGTAGTGTTTTAGACGTTCATAAGCGCCTTCTTAGGGCCTAAATTGAATAAATAAAATTTGATTTTGATTTTTTAAATTTTGATGGTGGACATTGTTAGAAAATTCTCTACCACCATGCTATAGTTTCTTTATGATGTTTTTCTTCGTCGAAAGATCAGGGTGATTTTTGATGATGAGTTATGAGCTGATGAGTAATATAGTTTGGTTATTATGTACAAGTTCAGTATATAAACAATAACGCGAAACGTTTATTTTGAGGTGTCGAGAAAACTCTATGGAAGGTTCGAGTAGGATGGGCTACCATTTTGCTGGATCTTGGTAACGCTAATACAAGATTGAAAATACATCTTACCCACATGACACTGGCACAAATTGTGTGTATGTAACCACACCGATTGCCGTTATCGAAAAAGAAAAAGAAATTAAAAAACATTGAATTAAATTGATGAATTGAACATCAATTATTTAACATCTAAAAGAGTTGGTGTTTTTATGTATTATTCTTTATCCTACTAAGAAAGCCGATTGTATTTTTAAACTTCAAAATAATATTCGAAGCCCTGTAAATCTCACCGGGGCTTTCAATATTATCTCAGTGTGAAACTTTTTGAACAATGTTCTTAAAACAGCCACGAGTTGTTTAACGATCAAACAAGCTCTTTTATACATCATCTTGTTTCAGAATCCAGAAATTCTCATCTGTTTCAAAGAAAGGAGATTCGAAGGAGTTTGCTAAAAAGTTTCGCGAGGTTATCAACGCAGTGTTGTTTGCTCTTCGTGTATTTTAATAAAAGTTATTATTTATTATTTTAAAATTTATTAAATAGATCTTACAAGATTATAATTGGAACGTTGCTATAAAAATAAAGATCCTATGTTTTTAAATAACATTTGATGTTCGAATTAGTACAAGAACTTAATTTGATTACTTGGTAGAAAAAAGTGCAGTAAACAGACCAGTTACGGATACACGTTGTTACTGTAAACTACTCTTTTAAACGACATATATCTAAATTTCTTACACACGGTTACTTTTTTTGCATGAAAAGGTTAATTAAATACATCAGTTATATTTATTTCTATATTGTCTTCTTTTTCATGTATATCTGGGAAAAAACTGTCCAGTTAGGTAAGATGAATTTTCTTCTTGTAATTTCTTAAAACGATAACACAGATAATATTAACGTAAAAAACACGAATTATTCCAAATTAATTAAAACTGTTGCAATTAAAATAAGTTATGTTATTAAGTCTAAGTACATCATCCTCCAGGTATGTATTTTTGAATAAAGATACAACTATTTTTGACTAAGAAACACAGATTAATATTACAAGTAAAATTGAAAAAAAAAAAACTAATTAATAGTTAAAAATTTATACGATAAATCTTTAACGGTAAAACTTTGTGGCACCTTTTCAGAATTAAATCGTTGGTATAAAAATACAACTTATCTTTAGTAATTGTTAATTCAAGAATCCTTATTTATTTTTAACCGACTTCAAAAAGGAGGAGGTTATCAATTCGTCTGTATGTTTTTTTTGTATGTTTGTTACGCGATTTCTCCGTCATTTGTAAACCGATTTTTTTTAGATATAGCTAAAAGTACATACTTACACTAAAAAGTAAAAAAAAAACAAAACATTTTTAGTTATAAAAAAACCTACTTAAAAAGAATAAATCATAAAAATGCACTAAAAAGTCAATAAATAATTATTTTATTAATCTGGTTCGATTATTTTGGAGTCGGTACCAACTAGTTAACCAATGTACTCATTTACAAATGGAAATAACTGTCTAAACTTTATCATAATTACACTTAACATAAATAAAGGATTAGCTTGATTTTAAAGAACAATTAATCAAAATTGAATATAATTAGCGACGTACATTTACATCACTTTGTTATCCATAAGCTGGCACCGATTTAAAAATTAACAACCAGATTAATAAAGTAAATATTTATTGATTTTTTAGTGCATTTTTATAGTTTATTCTTTTGATGTCGGATTTGTTTTTAATTAAAAAAGTGTTATTCTATTATAACTTTTATTGCTACGAAATAAAATTGTCTAATGAGATGATAATTTTGTTAAATAGGATATAGAAATTTCCTAAGTTTTTCCATAAAACATAGTCTAGTGTTTTAGTGAAACTAAATAAAAGTCTTATTTATGTATTTACTTGGGGTTTATTATATCATCAATTTATAAATTACATCATTCATTCTCTTTGCTGGTACATATTGTACGCTTTACATTGATATTTCAATGATACGAAAATTATTTTCCTGATATTTGACAGAAATTTGAAATATTTTCTTGTCATTAATATGTCGAGTACCCATAAAAATAAGACAATAGAAAGACAATGGAAAGCTGGCGTAAACACCAGGTAAGTGCTCAAGGGGTTAAGCGAAAATAAATTTCGCTTAATGTATGTGTAAAAATAACGCAGCTTTTATATGTATCTTGCTTTTAATTATTTAGTTTTTATATTCTGCAAATTCATTTAATTTGCTTGTATTCATTATAATCTAATATTTAAAAATACACTTATTACATGTCTCACAGTATAAAATCAATTTAAATTTTCTGTAACGCAAGTTGGAAGGCTTGTATCGAGTTACAAGTCAACAATTGGTCACAATAGAGCGGCGCTTGCGAACTTTTTATTAAACCTTAACTAGACGAGTTAGTTGGACAAAGTTTACTACTTTCAAATAACGTAATAATAATACAGATTTCTATATGTACCTTAGTATTTGGCCTTACTATGGTATAAATAATGTTTAAATCTTATTTTTAGTGAATCATTTGTAAAAAATACGGTGTTGGAAAGTACCAAATAGTATGCTATAAAAACCAGTATTGCATAAATCCTCTTTATGTGCACGAAATATTACGTCCACTGACATTTGAATGAGTGAGAAGGACATAACCCGTATAAAACAGATATCTGCCCTCGATTTACGCAGTAGACAATGGTGTCATGCATCTAAAGGTATGTCCGAAGAGATTGATCTTAGCAACAAGGCCCTTTATGTAGTTATCTATGTTAAAATGTACAATTCCTTTTGTGTAGTCCTTACAGATTATAAAGGTAGGTCTCTGTCTCTCTTCGCGTGATTGTTTGTAATTTTTTTTTTAAACATAATCGAAGTATTTAGCACAAATATCGTTATATAACCATTAATACGATTACTTAAAATGTTTTACCTTATATAATTAACAAAGTATTATGCGATGAATGATTGTGATAACATTATTTGTTTATATGTGAGTATATCAGCGTCGTCTGCGATCAATGGAATTTTAAATAAATTATTGCAAACGATGATGGGAAACGCTGATATTATACTACCGTGTTAAAAGTATTTACATAGTAAATCCTAAAATTATTCCTCATTGAAATAAATTAATGTTACCATGTCAAACATAACTTATTTTTTATAACAAAAAAGTCGCTACGTAGCTCAATCACTATCGCCATCTTCCGTTTCGAAACATCATTTCGTCACATTGTCTCTAGAAACTAATAATATAAGTTAATAAAACATTCATTTTAAAAGTAACATGTTAGATTGTAAAATATTTATTATTTCCGTAATTTGAAATATCTGGTCGATGCGTAATATTCGTACTTAAAATCAGTATACTAATTTTACAAAGCTAACATAATCTTAATAGATCACAAATATAGTGGTGGCTGTAGAAAAATAACCTATTGCGTTTTTATAAGGTACGACTAGTGCTCGACTGTGATCTAAATAAAACCATAATTCATTAAAGTATCTAGGTTCATCTATTAAGGAGTAATAATTCATTGTAAAATGCTAACAATTTTGTCACTTGTCAATTGTTTATAATAAAAATCTGTGCACGCTGTGAGTAACTAAGTCTGACTAGAATGACACGCGATTGATAACGCATTGCCATGGCCATTGTCAATCGTAAGGGATAATGACATGTATATATATTGTGTGTGTGTGTCATACTCATGGTAGTGTATGCAAGATTATTTTTATTACTTGAATGTATTTCTAACACATATATAATATATATTTCTGTATATTAAATTTTAACTATAGCAAATCTCACATTACTCCGTCCGCGCATTGTTCTTAAAAAGGGGTAAAGTTTTCGTTTCACGTATTAATATATAGATAACAGGAAGAAACTAAAGGCCAGGACTTGTTTACCAACACTGAAACGATATCAAGTTCTATGAATATATAGTAGTTTTAGACTTCACACAAGATTTTTTGTATGTTAAGTTATTCGTCGAAATTTATACAGGTTGTTTTTTTATCGCTAATAAAATATGTACTGGACGTATTTGTATTTGCAACTGTTGTTTTATTTATTTGATTCTGAAATTAATCTTGTTAGTGGTAAAGTTTACTATCGAACACAGCGTTGGTTGATATTGTATTTTGTGTTAGGAATATATTAGAACTCCCACTTATTAAATCAAATTACTCGAAAAACCTCATTAATGTGTCGAGTACCCATAAAAATAAAACAACAGGAAGACAATAGGAAAACCATGGAAAGCTGGAGTAAACGCAAGGTATGTGCACGAGGGGTTAAAAGTGATTAAAGACATCTATTTATATACAATTGTAAGTAATGGCAAATAATATGAATTGAAGGATTCAATATGGGGGATTGTGGATGTTTTATTAATTTCATATCTGTTAGGTATTTGGCCAATTAGTGTCCTGCGAACAGGATTAAAGACAATAATCTATATTATGTATACTAGCAATTTGAGTACCATTGTCTGTAATATTCTCAGTACTTATGATATCAGAAGTTCCATCTTTTTATTACTTACAACCCAATATAATTACATTAGGTCTAATGGTAAGTACATTAGAATACAAGAGTTATTAACTGTAGTTGGGTAAATAATATTTACTGATTATGAAGCTAGCTTCCATGACGTGGAACCTACACGACAATGGTACAC
This sequence comes from Samia ricini, assembly GCA_014132275.2. NCBI lineage: Eukaryota > Metazoa > Arthropoda > Insecta > Lepidoptera > Saturniidae > Samia > Samia ricini. The sequence continues at coordinate 23,848,321 of AP028161.1, forward strand.
TTATATTTGTCTCGCGTTGTTGACTGATGAATTCATTTACGTTTAAAACGTATATTATGAACGTCTCATTAAGCATCGCTCAGCTGTGGAGATATTGTAATTTCAACATGTAAATTTATGTTATGAAACATCAAAGTCCTACATAGTATAAGTGAAGAATATAAAATTAATTTAATGATATTATCATGTTTATGTAATTAATATTTAGATGCAGATAGCTTCGAAACTGTCAGCTGCTCTCAAGTTAAAGGAAGAGTTTGTAATAACTCTAAATTGTAAATCCAAAAACACCAGGTATAATAGATTCACCTGATTACAAGTAAATATATTATACAATTTATTTACAACTACAATTCATAGTGTTTCCGTGATACTACTATAGATAGATACTTCTGACAAATTAATGAAACAAAACGAAACACTACTTTTGAATTAGTCTATAAATAGTGCTTTAGTAAAAGTGGAAAAAATAAATATGAAACTAGCTTTAGTGATTACGGTCGATTTATTTTACATATAAAATTGTTCAAGACCAAAGGATCTATTTAGTTGAAAATATTATAATATAAATTAATAAAACATTACGAATACCTATATAAATAAAGTAGAATATACCCACATATGTTGTAATACGTTGCAATGCCATAAAATTATTTTTAGGTCACAAAATTTCGCAGTGATTTGCAGAACAATTCATTATAATCAAATGATTAGTTTAGGACCAGATAGAGCTTATAATAATTGTCGATTGTTGTTTCTTGTATGAACCAATCATGTTGGCCTATAAATGTAACGAACAAAAAGACTGCATGCAGCCGAGATGTGAATGTTGAGATGGATATGTGGGGTAACAAGAATAGACAAAATTATGGATAAAGGCACATTAGAGAAAGTTTGAAGTGGCACCAGTGACAGTGAAGCTAAGGAGCAGGAGTCATTCCTGGTATGGACATGTGATACGCACAGAAATAGAGGATTTGAATATGGATTGGATTTGAATGTGGACGGTTATAGGGGAAGGGAAAGACTATAGAAATGGTGGATGGATTGTATGAATGATATCTATAGAAAAAGAGTGAAAGTAGATATACCCTCAAATAGAAATGAATGGAAGAGGAAGACATTTTAAGCAGACTACAAATAATTGTGGGATAAGGACAGGGAGATAATATTGTCGTTTATAGGTTTTTCATTATTTCATTTTATTCTGGTCTACCTATCATATATTTACATGTTGGTGGTGTGTCTTTAAATATAACTGAGTACTGGTTCTCTAAATCTTTGTATGTCTCTTCATATACTGTCTCCCAGCCATCTCGTTCAGCTGCTTTCTGGCTTCCGATTGACGTCATCCAAGCTCCTGTCATTGAAATACCGTGGTCCTTACACATCTGGCGTCTAGAATATATAGAAATGATTATTGAAGTATTCTAATTAAACTATGTATTAACGACGTGTGGTGCCGGCTAAAAATAGTACCATCCGTATCTTCCCGTGAGTGTCGTAAAAGGCGACTAAGGGATATAACCAATGGGGATGGGCAGCAGTATCCTCTGGGTAACAAAAACACCTTACTCCGATCATCAACTCGTCTACCAAGCGTGGCGATTTTGCGAATCCCCCCCCCCCCCCCTTATTGGGAGATGCCTGTGTCCAACAGAGTACATCTTATGATTGAATGGATTGATGAATAGATGTATTATCTATAAATTATAATATAAAAGGTAAAACTTTAGATCCCTTTTTAAGAACACTGTACCCACGGAGGAGTATGAAATTTGGCATAGTTAAAGTTTATATGGAGAAGTGTAAAAAAGTAATATTTCTGTATAATATGCATTAAAAAGAACATAAAAATTTTAAAAACACAATACATACACTACCATGCATTTGACATATATCCTCTATCATTATCCTTTGCGATTACTAATCACGTGTCATTGTCAGACTTTATAGTTATTTACTGCGTGGACAGAATGTTTACTTTAGAAAAGGTTTTACTTGAAGCAATTGACAAGGAAATGTAATTTTGTTTTTTTTATCGTTTCTAAAATTCATTATTACTCTAAAAAAAAACAATACTTTAATGTATTATGGTCGAATTAAGGTAACAGGCGAGCACTAGTCTATACTAATTCAAAATATATAGATTAGATACTCAATTCGAAGCATAATAATTTGGCAGTTATTACTTAGCCAATATAGGCAAGTACGATGATTTTTTAAATACATTTATTAAAGAAATGCATACAAATGAATGAATATGAGAAATAATGCGATTTGAACGTACCTAACTTTGAAAAATTCTCGTGTTATTCCAAGGCGTCTGTATTTTGGATGAACCACTACTCCTCGATCATCGTAAAATCTATCGAGTCCATACGTTTTTATGGTGTCGAATTTTGAAGCGAGCCCATATGTTATTTCGATGAACTTCTTCATTTCTTTTGTTTGTGGCTGTATTTAATTAAAACAACTTTTATTACGTTATCATATGACAAAATGCAACTTATTAATTCGGTGTATGCGTATGTTCCTATTTAATTTTTATTGAAGTGACACTCCTTTGCTGGTGATGAGAGTTTAATTTTAAGGTTGCTTCAGAATATTAGCGTTAATATATTGAATATCAAAGGATGGTTAGAGAAGAACATAGTGAGAGAGAAAGAGACAAATATAATAAGCACGTTCTACATTTTTTAACTTAAGTATTATTATTATTTTTATTACAATTTTTCATATTTGTACTATATTATTATTGTTTATGAGGAAGCACACAAATGACTGTAGTTTAGAAAGTTTGCATATATATTTTTATTTTTCTCTCAGTCTCTGCTATTTGTTCCTTACTAATAATTTGTTTTTAATTAAACATTGACAAGGAACACCACAGGGTTTATTTGCACTTTGTATTAAGAAGGTGAAATCACGAAATCTTCAGAATAGAAATTGGAAAATGATCAATACCTATAATAATAGTAGATACATTGCTATGTCCATGAAAGAATTATACAACATTTGGTGTACATGTTCATATATTATTTATACTGTGAAATCTGAATAAGTAAGAACCGGGTAAGCGAAAAAAGAATTTATATACTTTTTATTTCACGATATAGGCTCAGTGCTTTGATCACAATCTCACCTGATGTTAAGTAACGATTTGGTCCAGGATAGTAAACACACTAGTCTAGGTACTGGTTCTCAAGTGATGCTGCCTGAACACACCTATTGGTATTTGGCGACAGGTTTTCAAACCTGGTAGCTACCTAGGCGGGCATTATTAGAAAATGCTATTGACGCGGAGTCGGGCCGCACTATCCACTGCGCCATCATCGCTTCTAAATAATATACACCGGAAATCACAATTATTTACAGCATTGCATGTTTTAGGGCATTTACCTATGCTTGCTTGGTTACCAAACTCAATTACAAAAAATATCTCTAAGCATCAATTTTCACCAGTATAATTTGAATTCAGCATGATATTATTTTGTATCACATTATCACTTAACATAAGGTAAAAAAATACCATAACAAACCTTTAAGTCTTCTATCACATCATCTTTGGTTGTTATCGCCATAAGTGAAGCGCCAATTATATTATATTCATTTTCTGTTCCATCGTCGATGCAACAAACTGCCACGTGATGCTCCTTCCCATCCCACATATTATGCAGCAATCCTTCAGCTTCTTTCAACGCTGTTTCACTCTCAAGTAAACCTTCAAATAAATACAGATAAATAAAGACTCTTTGCATAGTTATGGTTAATAAAGGTATTTCTCTTTATGATCATTTTTATCGCCTGTTCCCAAACAATTTGGGGTCGGCGCAGCATATTTTCTTCTTCCATACGTCTGTATCAGCCGTAGTCTCTTCATTTACTTCTTTATCTTTTATATTATTCCTTACCACACTCCATGCATATTTTCTTTGGGCTACTTCTACTTTCCCATCAAACTCCATATTCATATTCCTTACTATTTTATCCATATGCGCTTCCTCTCTTTGACATGCCCATATTACGATAAACGATTTCCCTTCAAGTTTTCTACTACGGGGGCTACTTTCAAACACCCTCTAACATATTCATTCCAGACTTTATATTTTTATCTAATACATATATATCAAATTGCAAGTGAAGCACCTGTTCTTAAAATTAAATTAAAAAATAAAATTAGAGAGAGATTTAGTCTAAGAGATAGAGAGAGTGGTAGCCAGTTTATAAAATTACAACAATTAAAATACAAACACATATAAAACGAAAAGAAATTGAAGAATAATTAAACTTTTAAATACTTGCAGTCATACCTATTGGGCCCCTCAACTAAAGGGACTCCATCATATAGGACGAGCTCACAATATGTATGTCCACTTTCTAAAATACAGTTCTTAAGGACGAATATAACACACAGCGGAGAAAATAATAACTTTACAGTCAAAAAGTATAGCGTGCTAATAATTTTTGTCTCTCATTACGTACTTAAATCGTCATTCAATATTTAAAATGGTGACGCTAATTCTCGTGCTATTTTATTATTTGCTAAAATAAGTAAACAATGATTTTTACTTGAAAAGATTCACTTGCATCATGGTTTCATAAAAAACCACACAATATTTTTTTATTGCAAATTAAATAGTTTTATAGGCTGACGACGTCGCAGACAGAAGTTGGTGTATAACGAAATGATTTTAGGTGATAAACATTATTAATAAAGAGTTGTAAAGCATTTTTTACTTTATTTCTTGTTTAAAAGAAATCGTTATAACAATATTTAACAATGAATAACATAGTGATTGAGGAGAAAGTACAGATAAAGGATTTGTTAAAAAATAGCTATCTCCTTTACAAAATGAAAAATATAATTTAGCGATGTAATCGCTTAATAAATATCAGTGATGAATAAAACAACTAACCATATATTAAAACTCAGCCGATTATTTGTGTAACGAATGAATATTATTTTAAACAAGGAATGTAAAAATTAACTTTAAAATACATATCTAATTAATCAAGTAATTTATAGTACTTACCTGAAGCTCTAAAAATGGCTTCCTCTGGTGCAAAATATCTTCGTAATAAATCTGAAACATCGTTAAACTTATCCTCTGGCATATCTACTATACGAAAATTGACAATTTCACCGTCCGCTGTTTTGGAAGAAAATTTCGACCACACTTTATAAGACTGACACATCGTGATCGCTTGAAACGGTTTGATAACTAACGTAATAACTTGTTTCAACAGCGATATTATCATACATTATATCATAGATGATACTTATTTACTTGCTTTTTTTTGATAAAAGTAATCAAGAGATAAACACCCTCCTAGTACACTGTACGTCAAAACTGTTTAATTATATCACTGGGGATATTTTAACATTTAAAACTATGTACATATTGATTAAAATATTCATTTTATTTCATATTGAATGAAACAAAAAGTACTTTCTTCTTTTTGGACCCTGAGAAGGCGGTTATGAACGTCAAAACACTATCACCAGATGGAAAAACAACCAAGTCGAGAAGAGCCGACAACTTGATCTAGTTTTTTTTTTTGTATATATATAAATGATTTTTTTACATATTTTTTTAACAAGAATCTAGTACAAATTTTGTTATATTAAATATATAGCAATTCTTCTCGTGATCCTCCATCGGTTCGAGCAGTCTAGCAGCGGCGTGTCGTGTGTCTTTCCCTAACCATATTTTTTTTTTATTTTTTTTTTTTTTTTATCTTTATTTGAAAAAACATTACATTATGTAAATTAAAACTAGCTTACATACTATAATAAGATTAAAAATAAACAAACAAAACAAAACAAAGAAAACACAATCAGAAAACTACACACGCTACACTTACTAACTAAACTACGAACTAATAGGGGACACGGGGAAACCGCATCAGGGCTATTCCCTTCGACGGTGGCCTCTCCTTTGTCCGCGCCTACGGACAAGTCAACTGGGTGAGGCACACAGGTGCGTCCCTCGTGGAGTAATCTTCTGAGTTCTGGGAGCTAATCCTGCTGTCGATCGGACTCTGAGGGGTCAGGGAGATGCACCCGATCTATACGGGTCATAGACACGGTCCTCCTTCAACTACCTACTCAGCTAGGCGAGGACCGGCGTATGAGATCGCGCGCCTGAGGCCTATGTATTAATGACAAGCGATCACCTCTTCCTCTCCGACTGTCGGGAGGTCTGGCGTGCAACGGCGCGATGTTCTGGAGGTGGACGTGCGCCGACGTGTCCGCTCTTCGGAACATGTTGGTTGCAAGGCTGCTTATGAACGCATCCAGGCTCTCTACACGTAAGTCACGCGCAAGTACGTGGTTGCTAACGTATCGCGGTGCCCCCGCGATCATGCGAAGCGTGATGCTCTGTTGGGCTCTAAGCCGTCTCTTGTTCGTTTCCGATAAGCGACTGAACCATGTTGTTATATTAAAGCAATTAAACATAATCACGCTAAATCTTTTATTGATGGAGGTGTTACTTTACGGAAATCCATTTTAAATAATAATTTAGATTAGCGAAGTAACATCAGTCAGGTTATTTTAATGCTTTATCTTCCATCCATCCATTCAATCAAAAGACGGCCAGTGCGTGACATAGGTCTCCCCCAAAGATCTCTACGACGACCGGTCTTGCGCCACCCGCGTCCAGCGGATTCCCGCGACCTTTACCAGGTCGTCGGTCCACCTTGTGGAAGGCCTACCCACGCTACGTCTTCCGGTGCGTGGTACCCATTCGAGAACCCGTTGGCCGCATCGGGCATCGGTTCTGCGAGCAATGTGCCATGCCCATTTCCACTTAAGTTTAGCAGTTTTTCGGCCAATTTCGGTTACTTTGGTTATTCTGCGGATCTCTTCATCCCTGATCCGATCACACAGTGAAACTCTAAGCATAGCCCTCTCTATTGCCCTTTGAGCAACTTTGAGCTTCCTTATTAGGCCATTATAAGCGAGCACGTTATCTTATCTTTATATTACATGATTAAATACTTAACAAAATATAATGAAATGAATAATTGTGGTTAAAGTTAAAAAAAATTAGGCAGCCACGGCGAAACTGTTTTTTTAATGCTTAAATTATTTAATTTTTTAAGTTAAATTATTAACATAACCTAACTTTTAACATATAACATTTCTCTGGTTTTACACCTATTGGCGCTCTGTGCAATAATTATGTATGTTTATGAACTGAAATGACTGTACTTCATCATTAACTTTAAATATACTACAAGCCAAGACCGGTGACGACCGTCGATATATAGGAATCTATAGACAGTGCTATCATTATGCCAGCCTACATTAGTCACAGCTAGTCTCTAGGTAGGTACTTAGTTATATTTCATTGCCGAACCAAGGGGAAAAGGAGCTGAGGCCCTGACCAATGCACTGGGGAGGCCGTCCGACAAACAGTCTGCACTGGACTGTTTCTTACGCGGTTAGGAACTTGGCCTTTTTGGCTGGGCCATCCGCTTGGGGGTGTTCCCGGGTAGTAGTACTATTGTTATACAGTGCACCCTCATCTGGCGTAGACGACGGTAGTTTAGTGTATAGTTCCGGTCTCTCGTATTAGTCTTAAATTCCCTTCCCTGCTCCCGTAGAGGGACGTGTAAATGCATTCTCCTATGTAAAAAAGTTACTTAGCTCTGTTTCAGGACAATGCATGAAAGTGCGATCCTGAATCTCTGACATTGTTACGCTGGTCGAGGTGGCTGGTTAACAAAAACGCAGGGACTTAGCTCCAGGTATGCACTGAATGATCTTGAAAAGTGACACTATGGTGGACTTGTCACAATATGCATGGTAGTCATGACTCAGCTAGACACGAAAGCCCTACCTACCATCCATAAAAGATTAGGAGTTATTCAAGATAAATAGGTTACTTACACATGAGTATTTAATTAAAAGTTGACGAAGAGCTGTATTGTAAAAAGATAACACAATATTTGGACCCAACCGTTTCCTGTAAATTATAAAATCTGTATTAGGCAGCGGAAATTTTGTTTTCTGTTTACCCTCTAATTAACAATAAAAGTTGGCGCTTTCTATCCACGGTGCCTTTGTTTTGGTATTGTTTACGTTTAACAGAATGATTATGTCGCTGATTTTTTATCTCATTGATTATGCATATTACATATATTGTTACGTGTTTGAATCCCAGTGAAATGCCAATTCTTCAAGTAGGGAATACACACGTTAGCACGCTAAGCACTTAACAAAACTATTATGAACTATATAGCACACACTTTTAACACTGGTTACTTAGTCACAATTATCACCTTTTCGAATTTCGTTCGTATTGCAAGCATAAGAAGACTAATGCCGGGGTGCCCTTAACCAGTTTATATAGGTATCGTCACGATTATTCGATTCTTTCACAATCTTCTTAAATAATATACTGTATAAATATATATTTATGTAAATATTATTTGTAAACGTATATAAATAACATAATCTGCTATACACTTACGTATAAAAATACGACTTGAAAAAACCATGTAAACAACATCATATAAGGCAATATTTATTATTGTTCAACTTTGCTTGTCATAATAGTTGTTTAGGCCTTTTTTCTCGGATATCGATAAGTAACTATAATTATCGGGAATCATCTCGATGTCGCGATTTTGAGAACGTTCTGGATATCATATAAAATAGGTCGAAAAATTTGAAATGAAAACTGCCCTACTTTTTTTTCTTGTCTACACAAATGTTAGCTTTATTGAAAATAGCTTCTACCCGCGGCTTCGCTCGCGTTGATGTGGGTTTTGTCATTAAATTTAGGTTGTCACTGAGCACAGGACGCACAAACTTAAAAAATATTGAATTGTTTAATTAATTATAAGTTATAGTTATCTATACTAATAAATAAAATTGAAGTGTCTTTTTGTAATGTCAAAATGAATTGTTTTTACTGAATAGATATTAATGTATACACGATACTTACACCAAAAATGCAATTTTTAAAATGTTTGCCTGTCAGTCTGTCTGTTTGTTCCGTGTAAACTCTGGAACAGCTGGCCGGATTATGACGGGACTTTTTTTGGTAGATAGCTGAAGTTACTCCGGGTAACTTAGGGTACGTTTAATTTTCTAAAATAATTAGGGCTCTGCGTAAAAAAAATAAAAGTCATACAAAATGGAATAAAATCCGATTAAATGCACAGGCAAATGCTTGAATTTATGAGAAATGTATTTACTTTATCTTAGCACTAATTTTTTTTAAAGATAAACATTTAAAACAATTAAAACGCAGCGAAGAACATATAAAACACAGGCGCAGCCGCGGGCGCACGGCTAATATAAACACACTCAGAAACTAACATTCGCCTTAATAACATCATATTAATATGTTAGTAGTGACGTTTGAGTATGAAAGAGATTCGACGTAAAAAGTAGCGTATGTGTTAATTCGCACTGGCCGGGTCGAGCAGTAGTGCTACAGACGTAATTCCCGGTCATAACATGTAAGAAGGCTCCAAGAAGTTTTAGTGTGATTCCCAGTGCTTCACGTCAGGAGAGTCCCAAATACAGAGGGTAAGTTGAGAGTAGGATGGATAAATCCATTTCTCCTTGTAAAAAAAGGGTGTCGGCTACCTCCACACCAAATTTAATCAAAATTGGTCTGGTCTATCCGTTTGACCGTTAAGAAGTAATAAACATATGAACTCACAAACTTACGCCTTAGTAGAAAGTAGGTAAGATATACATTTTAAAGTTAATATTCTGCATTTCTCTAATATTTTCATCATCAACTCGTCAATAATATACTTAAAGTTATGGCTTACAACGGAAATAGATTTTTGTAATTGGTTTCACTTGTTGCGGGTAGTTCGATTTTTATTGTTAAAAAATGGCATATGGAACGCTTGATATGGTAGTCGTGATTGATCTACGATGCGATTCGGCGGTCTGTAGTAAAAATCATGGCTACCTGTGGCTAACAATGGAACGTATTTGGATGGTATTCAGTTTCTATATTTTGTACATAGAAGGATTTTACACTGAACTTATCATAGAGGGAGAAAAATGTCTTGAACGGTTTTTTCATTTGAAACCTTCGCATATTTATGTATAATTTATAAAAAATCTAAATATAGTTATTTATTACTTGGTTTAAAAAGTAAGGACATCTAAAAGATGAGAAACATTTGAACTTAATACTTAATAAATAAGATATGTAACTTCTGTTCGTGGCATATGTTTGCGACGTTTCAAAATTCATCTAAATTACTATTGTATATCACACGATGTTTATGAGAATATACTTATCTGTTTATATTTAATCGTCTCATTATCTAATAATTACATTGTTTACAAAACTAATTTCTCTGTAAATTCACTGGATCAGTGATAAAACGAGTAATTACGCGTTACTATCAAATAAAAATGGTACGTACCTACAGTGAAACAAGAAAATAAATAATGAAAACAATAATTGATATTCGAGATAAAATGTATTTTCTTTTATTTTGTCGTTAATGGCAACACGAGTGTATGCAAATTCTATTAATATCACGTAGATAGAATTATATAACATTCGCTAACCTTCATACGATTGGCGGCCTTCCCAAGAAATATTTGTGCCAACTGAAAATTCACGTTCTTTTTGACTATCTGAATTTACTTCACTTGTACACAATAGCTGAATGTGAAATGTTACAAATATTACATGAAGCAAGATTAATTTAACGTTAACTTACGAAATAAAACAAAAGACTAGCATATAAAAAATACATAAGACATAAGCAATTAAAATCCCTTCAAAAACTTTTTGTGTCTGCAGGCAACCTCATTTGTTGACAACTTCTGATTGATACGATTTTTTAAAATAAAAATATATTTTTTAATCGAGAAATGTAATGACGGCCGGAAACGAGCCTGCGAATAATAAATATCTAGTGAAGTATTGAAAAGCGGTCGATCGATTCGGAAAGTTTACTCCACCCGGTTGGATCAACAGGCGACTTGAGTATACAGACTGGAGTTTCTCAACTTTGTTTATTTATCATGGAGCAAAATATTGAGGAGAATATGATGAAATACCGCAAGTGATTTATTGCTTCTAAGAAGTATTGACGTTTTAATTCGCGTTCATAATTTATTATTTGGTAACGTATATTTTAGTGCACAGTTTCTGTTGTAAGTAGGTACCGTTTATTACAATAAAAAATCCCATTAATAAACAATCTTTGTCATTATTCTGACGTATTAAAATACTTTGTTCAAATGATCCACAATCGTAGGAAGTATAAATTCACTTATCCAGTGTTTACAGTCATTTAACAAATTGTAAGAAATATAAAATTGCAAAAATTATACTTGTACTAGAATTAAATTAAAATGAAGAAATAAATAATGGGGTGGTAGCCACCATACCCAAACTATGTTTTGGGTCTAGCTTCTCCGATAAGTGGACTGTATTTGCTTTTAAATTGGCTGGAAGTAGATCCACATAAAATTAGACCAAAAATAATTAAATTATACGCAGGATGAAAGCGCACTTACCTTTCGTCGCTGAGTAGCCGCTGACGTGTCCAGATGGTTTTCAACTCCTTGAATTCGTACACCAAACACAAGAATAACAAATAATTCGCTACGTGACTATTTCTATATACCGTGCCGCCATCCGAGCAAGAGACCGACCATCCACGGGTTTTGAACCGCCAAAAAAAAAAAAAAAACTTTGCATATCCCCAACCAATTTATGAGCCCGAATAAATAAAATTGTAAGAAACTCTAGAATACGAAAATTGTGATATTCAATGAAATTATGACATACCAAGTTCCTTATTCACTTAGTGGTAAAGTATATTAATAATAGTGAAAAAATTTAAGAAGGGTACAGCTTGGAACCCCTTCCTAGAGATCTTTCGGTGAAAGAAAACTGTATAATAAAAACCTTAGAAGAATGGTAAGGTACTTTTCGCCGTTTCGGGAGTCCGCTGGATGCGGGTGGCGCAAGACCGGTCGTTGTGGAGATCTTTGAGGGAGACTTATGTCCAGGAGTGAACGTCTTTCAGTTGAATGGTTGGATGGATGGACGGACTTTTTGCCTAGCTAGCTGATATATTTTATAGAATACTACGGATAAATAATAAAGTGGAGCCACTTCATTGGCATATTTATTTACCACTAAAATTCACAGGACTACCTAGATTAGAAGTTATTCATATGACATACATTATACTAGTTACAGGTTCAAGATCTGCCAATATTTCAGTATCACTTTCTCTTGGCTTAGAGTATACCCATCAGGTGAGAATATGTCCAAACAGTACAAAAATGAATGCATTACGAAGGAAATAAATGACCGTTGAAACAAGACCTTGAGTTTCACGTCCGCGTCCAGTTAAACTGTTCATTAGTCAATATCCGCAAACGGGAACGGTCCAATACGTTGTCGTTTCATTTAGATTGACAATTACAAATTCATTTCCACGTATAGCGTAGGTAATTTAAATGCTCTTTTCTGCTCTCCGATTTGTCGATGTTATCTGATAGGTTTATTTGAGCGATCATTTTACTATTATATAATTATAGAAAGTGATAACGACTTAGTAGATAGTCTGGTCGGATTCTACTTTGATTGACGAAGGTTCGACCTACACAACCAATTAATAGTAATGAGCCGAAGTATTCCCAAACTTATGTCAGAATGTTCTGGGCACATTCCTCGTAGAACAAGTGCCTGATGGGGCCAACTACTTGTGGCCGGATCATGCTCCTGTGTATCTTTAATTTAAGAGGGATTTGTGGAACACAAGTGGTGACTGTGACCTGCCGCCATTCCATTCATGCTGCGTTTAATGTATCTATGTATGAATAATTAACTATTATTACATAACAGGGAATTATTAGAAGGGAATAAAAAAAGTTGACTGATAATACTATAATAGGTTTCCTTAATACATATCGCGTAATAAATTAAAATGTATGTATAAACAATGGAGATCATGTTTAGGGCATCGATGGTATTAAGGTCACAACATAACAGGTGGGAACGTGGAATTTAGTATAATTATTATTATTCGAAAAGTGTCTATGCAGGCTACAATAGTCCTGTATCACTGCGACCTAGTCAGACCTATTGTGATCGCCCCTATATTGCTGAAGCTCACTACCTATACTGATACCTATACTACAACTTGAATATACTGTAGGATCTTATTGGCAGACTGTCTGTACCTCCTACGGGAGCAACACATGCTTACCCAGAATTCGGTTACGTATGGGTGGGTATTAATTGATTACATTCGCACAAGATGTTCTTTGGTGTTTCGTCTCAAATTTCTCAGAACCTGCACTCTCTTGTGTTTTGTACTCAGTTAGTGTTTTTACTAATACTCTTAACTGATTCCTACTGAGCATCATGGCTTTTAGTATTTTAATAAGCATTTAGTATGATTTGATATAAGGAAAACACACCGTTGGCTGTAGAAAATAACCTATTACGTTTTTATTATGATAACAGAGAGACAGATAGAACAAAACGTCGGGCCTTGTTTACCAACGCTGAAACGATATCAAGTCCTATGAATATAGAGTAGTTTAGACTTCACACAAGTTTTATGTATGTTAAGTTGTTCGCCCGTACGTTATTTTTTGTTGATAATAAAAATGTATGTATTTTACTCTTGTTTTATTTTTATTTTGTACTGAATCGTACTGATGGTAACATTACTCCTTAAACTCCTAGCAATAATCATAGCAAAGTCAAGTCCAAGTAAACCATAACGGGCTGCCCAAGTACTACGTAAGCATATTTTTAGACTTTTAAATATCCGCTCCATTCGTCAGCAATAGTAAGCAATAGTAAGTTTTTACTTCCCCTCCACCCCCACAGTAACATAAATAACTAAAATTGCTTACGAAATCATCATTGAGAAGCTCAGACAACACATGCCATAAAAATAAGCAGAACATAAAACCTTTGCTCTCCCTTGGTGCTTATGTTATATTTGACCGGCCCCTAACATGAGATTTTTTCTATTCAAGCGAAAATGTACTCTGCTAGACATAGTTCTCCCCCAAAGATCTCCGTAACAAATTGTGTCGTTCATAAGAAGGGGAAATTAAGAGAGGGATTGCCATAATCGTTATGCTTTGATGAATGCTATGATTGAATATCGCAGTAGGTGTGTGTGGTGCTCAAAGGATGTTGCTGCCCATACTCTGGTTTATTCTTAAGTCGGTTGTTATCACATCCACAGGAAGATATGAGGTGGTACTATTCTTCAATTTAAAGAATAAACCTCTTAGGATACAATATTGATTAGTTTGCCTTATTTATTAGTGTTTGACCAATTGGTGCCTTCATGATATAATCCAATAATTAAAATATATTTGCAATGGATATTTGTGATGGTTTGTGTCATTGTCCACAATTTTCTCAGTATGTGTGCGATATCAAAGTTACAACTTTTTTGTACCTGAATCAAGAAATAAATACATTATGCTTAATGACACGTGAATTAGACTTTAAATTATAACTGAGTACGAAGCGAACTTTTATTGATGATGCGAAGCCTGCACTACTAACCTATGTTTAGGCCCTTCATTCATTAAGATACGCGTAGGCGACGATACTCTGGAAATCTGTAGCATACGGATTTTCTTGTGCATGTTCGTACATAATGCTATGCAAAATGAATGTAACTCATCATTTGTAATATCATACTGATTCGATAATACTGTAAAAGAGTGGGAATTTAATAATGTTGGGTAACCAGTAACGAAAAAGGATTAGCAAATTTTTAAAATAGAAATAAGAGACATAGAAGGAAGAGAAGACACTGGGTTCATCCAAATGTTAAAAAAAAAATAAAAAATTGTAGAGTTTTAGTTGCAATACAAGAACTACAAACAAAATTATTGGAAATTTCCTTTTCAAAACTTTGCACAAAAATATGGTTTTCTTGCTCACACGCTGCTTTTGGGAATACTTGTAAAAGACGAAATATGACGGTGATTAGCATGTATCGTGTTCGTGATACATGTTACGAACAGGTAGCGTAGTGTATGAATCTCCTTACAAATTTACGAGTATTTGCAACACCCGGCGGCAACTAGGATCCGAGACTCGTGTGGGATACTTGTCGCTTGTGAGTATCGTAATGCACGAAGGGCCTTGTACTGAGTCACGATGTTAACAGACGAACTCATTTACGTTTATATCATTGACGTCTCATTAAGTTTCGTTCAACTGTGGCAGACAATTTTTGCAATTGCAACATCTAAATTTATGTCAAGAAAGATTAATGTTGCGTGAATAACACGAAGTTAATTATATTTTTATGTTTAATGATACTTTCGATGACGATACGATTGTGATGTTTACGTTTTACTTTTTATTGACTTATCAAAAAATAGACACCATAAATAAAGATGACCACTAAAAATAAAATAAAAATTTCATCAAAAATAAGGAACTTATACCAATCTAACGCCTAAAATGTCTTATCGCGGGGATGACAGCCCGTCTAAAAATTGGCTGGAAGATGTTTAGGGATCGGAAGAAATAAAATCTCTTTAAACAATAACAGGGCAAAAATTCTGATTTTTTTTTCTTTTTTCAAACTCTTTCTTTTCAGTGATGACATACACCACTGAAACTTGACCGCTCTCGATGGGCCTAATAAGAAAGCTAAAAGTTACTCAAAGGGCAATGGAAAGAGCTACGCTTGGAGTTTCATTGCGTGATCAAAAAGGGAATGAGGAGAACCACAAAAAAACGAAAGTACCCCATATTGGCCTTGACTGTTGACTGGATACATTGTTCGTATTATCGATGCCCGTTAGGCCCAACGGGTTCTCGACTGGCTATCACGTACCGGAAGACTCAGCCTGGGTAAGCTCTCCACAGGGTGGACCGACGACCTGGCGAGGGTCGCAGGAATCCGTTGGATGCGGGTGGCGCAAGACCGGTCGTTGTGGAGAAGACCTATGTCCAACAGTGGACATTTTTCGGTTGTATGTATGGATGTTCATCGGGAGTTACAAATAAGTACGAATATGACAACCATGGCCTGTGGCAATAAGCGCCGTTAAGGCACATTTTTTAAAAATTACACTTGTCAGTACCACATCTTTCGTAAATAACATAAATGTCTAGACTTTAGAGTAACAAAATTATTTTTCCAAGTGTCATATACGCCTGTGTTTAGTCAAATTTAATAATTGTTATTAGTACATTATCCAAATCAGCATACCTACTAAGTATATGTGCGCAGGTGTATCTCCATCAATTAAGTGATTATTTTAAATTCAATATTACATTATTACTTTTGGGTGGATCTTGTTTGAAGCAATAATGAAACCATTCGGCTCAGACGATAATAAAATTTTAACAAAAATTCTCTGTTAAAACAAAAAATGGTAACATATTAAAATTATGCATAATGGTATTACCCAATGGTCGGCATGAAGAATTCGTAGATTTATTTATGAAGAACTTTGTGGCATATGAAAAAACTCATATAGCTACAGGTATGTGTATAATTTATATTATATATAAGGAATTTATTTGTGTATTTTTTTGTGTAGTTTTATTGTTATCAGTAAAACAAATTGATTTTTTTTTATCCTGCAAACTTTTACTAATTATCATTGTCGAATTTCGATCACCGAGCGAACACTTTATTTTCAATAAGATTTACCAAAATATTTCATTCTTAATTTATCATTATTTTTTAAGGTAACGATAAAATATTATTTTACTACATTAGTACTTTAACCCCTTGAGCACCTTCCCGGCGTTTGCGCCAGCTTTCCATTGTTTTCCTATTGTCTTTCTATTGTTTCATTTTTATGGGTACTCGACACATTAAAAAGTAAATATTTGAAAATAAATGCATATCTGATTCGGATTTTTCTTTTGACGTTTTGTTATTTTTATTAAATGATTTCTTATTAAAATATTTTTTCTGTTTCCAGGAATGCTTGATTGTAATGAAGCGTTGGATGAATATAGAAAAGTTTTAAGTAAATATTTTAAGAATTAATCTCTTCAAAAGATCATTTGTTGTCAAGACAGTGATGATGGTACCGTTTTTGAAATATTTGGAAATATAAATAATGTTTGTAAACACATAAATTTCTGACAAGTCTGTTAATAAAGCCTTCAATTATGTTTAAACTTATATTTATTTTAGTTTCAGATTGAATACCAACTGTATTTATATAAATTAATTTCGTAACAAATTTCAAATTATTTATTGATACTATTGTTATCATTCTAAAGTAATTTTATGTTTACATTTCCAAATGATACTTAACGTTATCGTTTATCATATTTTTTTGGTGTGATCCTGGATGGTAAACGCACTAAGCCTAGATGTACTGATTCTCAAGTGATGCTGCCGAGACACACTTGTTGGTATTTGGCGACAGGATTTCTAACTTGAGGGTGGTAACTATTCAGTCGGGCGTTATTAGAAAATGCATCAACCTACCATCAAGCATCATCAATGAAGCGGGTTCGAGCCAAACCTATCCAACTCTAAAATTAGCCAAAGCTTTCGGGGAAGGAAAACATAACGTGGAAACGATACCATAGTGGTAGGGCATTGCTTAATATTGCCCGCCTGGGTGGGCACCACCTTCAAGTTTGAAAACCTGTAACAATATGTGTGTTCCGGCAGCATCACTTGAGAGCCAGTACCACTAGGCTTAGTGTGCTTATCATCCTTGACTACGGCGTCATTTAACATCAGGCGAGCTTGTGATCAAAACACTGAGCCTATACTATACAGCGTAACAATTGTATTCTTATTAAACTATTAAAATGTAAAATAACACTAGAAATTTTTCAACATAATCATTTTTTCGTGTGTTTATCATTTTATTTTATTCAGGTCTACCTATCATAAATTTACAAGTTGTCGGTGTGTTTTTAAATGTAACTGCGAACTGGTTCTCTAAATCTTTGTATGTCTCTTCATATACTGTCTCCCAGCCGTCGCGTTCAGCTGCTTTCTGACTCCCGATTGACGTCATCCAAGCTCCTGTCATTGGTACACCGTGTTCCTTGCACATCAGACGTCTGGAATATAAATAAATGTACATTTGACAAGTCTGCAACAATCGGGTCAACAAAACTTGAATAAAATAGAATACTACTAACTATATATTATTTACTTTATTTATTTATTATACGGCATTCATTATTTATAATTTTGTAGGTTGATAATAGTAATAATTAGGTAATATTATTTAGTTTTACGTTATTTAATTGTAATATATATTTTATACTTTATGTACTATTTTATTTGAATAAATATACTATAGAATAAGTTTAGCGTCATTTGAATGGGGTCAGGTTGCGAAAACGTAGCGGATTAGCATTGCAAGTATTGTGTACGCAAAAATTGATCTTTTTTGACCCCCTTGCAAGCAAGTAAGCAAAGCTCCCCGCTCTGGGCCACGCTGAAAATCAGCGCTATGACATATTTGTTATCGCACATGCTGAATTAGTGCCCTTTTCGACGTTGATTGCGGTATATATACTTTAGCAACGTTTTATGGTGATATTAGTAGACAAATATATATCTTATATATATAAATCCTCTATGCGTGTGTATGTGACTAAATTCCTCCTAAACGGCTTAACCGATTTAATGAAATTTTTATGTCTATTAACGAGGATTCAAGAATATATAATTTAAATGATCTTTCTTTACAAAAAAAATTTTTCAAAGAAAATTTAATATTTGGGCATATACAGATAAACTTCATTTTAAATATGTAATATATTAGAATCTAATATCTATACTTATAAGAAAAGGTTAAAGAGACGAAATCTCTAAAAGGAAGATATTTAAGAAAACTTACTATGATTACTAGATTACTATGATACTTCAGAATCGATTACAGAACATTTTTCGATAGTTTTTTTTTGTCTGCATGTTTTTCTGTCTGTTTATTATTTTATTCCCCAATCACGCAAAAACTACTGAACTGAATGCGATGAAAGTTGTTAATGACATACATTGGATCCAGGCCGAGAACATGGGCTAACTGTAAATTGTCTGAATTCCAAGCGGATAAAATCGCTGGCACAACTATTATTATATATCTTAACATATAGATACATAAAAATAAACTTAAAGCTTTTACCACCTTCCCTCTATGGTATACAGTAAGCATTGGTATAACTTTTATAATACATATCTGCTTAAGTATCTAAGTAAATTAGTAAATATTGCTTACATAATAACCATTCAGACCCCATCGTCACCTATGTCATCAAAATATAAGCAAAGCATTGCTCTTTAATGGTTTCGTCATACATCTTTCGGATCGGGATGCCAGTGTGATTTTACTATAAAAGAAGTCGCACTTGGCTCGCGTCGACGCGGTGTCTTCTATAGAAACATCGCGCTCGCTTACCTCCCGCGCGCTGTGTGGCGAATCCATAAGTAAGACTTGAAGACCTCTACAGCTAATAAATAAACTATTAAAAATTTCAAAATTTGGTTGAACTTGTAAACTATAATATGTTAAAATAGAAATAAAACTTTTTAGAAATACGTACCTAACTTTGAAAAATTCACGTGTTATCCCGAGCCGTCTATATTTTGGATGAACAACTACACCCCGGTCTTCGTAAAAAGTTTCAAGTTCATAGGTTTTTAGGGTGTCAAATTTTAAATTTACACCAATGATCATTTCCATGAACTTCTTCATTTCTTTCGTTTCTGGCTATAATTAAGCAATAATCTTTAATAAAAAAAAATTATATACAGGATTTGATTCATTTTGATAATAAAATGTACAAACCTATTTTTATTTATTAAAGTTAAACATTCTGCGGACTCTGGGTCCACACCTTTTTTTATATTGGAGGTTTAATTCGACTTGCGTCGGAAAAAATTGCCTATAATATTTCAAGCAGCTACGCAGTTAGTAATCTTCTTTCACAATTAATTTATGTGAGCTTAAATCTACTTCTATTTTACATGTAAATTTTCTATTCTATATGTTATCTATATTATCTATATGTTAAATTATTTTGTAGACACTTATTTTGTATAAGTACACTTATAATGTACAAACCTTAAAATACGCTCGGATCGGTCTGCGTACATGGTACTAAATACAATATTTATGACTTCCCCATACCCTTATCAACAATAGTAAGTCATAACCCTTCTAGATAACCTAGGCATTGGCATAATCTATACTTTTAATAAAAGGCTAACGAGATGAAATCTGTACTTTGAAAATATTAAAGAAAAAAATACTATGCGGGGCTTTAGAATAGAACACATTTTGACAGTTTTAAAGTTTTTTATCTGACTGTCTGTCGGTCTGCCTATGCGTTTATTAGTTTATTCGCCAATCACGCAAAATCTACTGAACCGAATTAGATGAAAGTTGGTAATGACATATATTGCATCCAGGCTGAGAACATAAACATTGAAAATTGTCTAAATTTCAAGCGGGTAAAGTAGCGGGCATAGATAGTTTTAATAATATTCAATATCAATGGACGCGGGTTCGAGCACACCTATTCAACTCTAAACCTGAGCTTTCGGTGAAGGCAAACGTCGTGAGGAAACCATAGCATGGTGGTAAGGCATTTTCTAGTAATGCCCGCCTGGGTAGTTACCACCTTGAAATTTGATCTACCACCAAATATCAATTGGTGTGTTCCGTCAGCATCGTCTGAGAACCAGTACCTCAAGGGTTAGTGTGTTTACCATTCTGGATCATATCGTCACCTAACATCAGGTAGGATTGTTGCTCAAAGCATTGTGTCTATCCATTGTAAAAAAAAGTGTGTGTGTACTTATGTACGCACGTAAGAAGTTATACTCCTGTGACGTAATAATAGAAAACAAAAAAAGGTTGACAGCTAACTTCAGGGTGTTGGTTTTTCGTGACGGTTCGCGCGTGCATCGTATGTTGACTAGCTAACTTCAGGGTGTCGTTTTTTTCGCGACAGTTGCGCGCGCATTGTAAAAATTTACTCACATCATTTTTCCCTAACACGCCAAAAGAATTATAACTCCAAAAACATTCATTTCGGACCCTCCCGTTTCTTTGTATCATCAAAAATAAGCAAATCTCTCCCCTTCGCGCCTTCACCGCATCCGATTGATGCTTATGTGCGAGTTAAATGGCCCCTTAATTTCGCCTCTTTTAAAGCATAGTACTTTATAAAACAAACCTCGAAGTCTTCATCTACATCATTTTTATTTGCTATCACCATAAGTGATGCGCCAATTATATCGTAGGTATTTTCTGTTCCATCATCAATGCAGCAAACTGTCACGTAATGTGGCTGCGCATGCCAAATACTGCGCAGTGATCTCTCAGCATCCTTCATGGCAGATTCACTTTCCGGTACACCTTTATTTTATAAATACCATTTATTAAGTACACAGTACCGTGTGGTGTTGGCTAAGACTGGTATCACCCCATATCTTCTCGTGGGAGTGGTAAAAGGCGACTAAGGGATAATAAGGGAATAGGCAGCAGCATCCTCTGAACACCACAAATACCTGATTGCGATCGCCAACCCGCCTGCAAATATGTTATCTGATCTGGTTTTAGTATATACTTGGTTAAGTTACATAATATGTATGTGTAGGAAAAGTAGTCACAATAATAGAAAGAAACCTTAACATAACCATTATCATGTATTTTATGACATGCTTATCCTTATCTATACCAATAAAAAAATTGAAGTGTCTCTTTGTAAGATCAAAATAACAACAATAAATGTCTTGTTACATTCATCAAGGTATTAATCAAGTTAAAAATTGTACCTTACCTGAAGCTCTAAAAAGGGCTTCCTCTGGTACGAAGTAGTTTTTTATCAAATCTGCAACATCTTCAAATCTTTCATTTGGCATATCTTGTATCCGGAAACTAAGAACTTTACCATCCGCTTTCTTTGAAGTAAATTTCGACCACACTTTAGTATAAGATTGTGACATGTTTATATCACTCGAAACCTATTTAACTACTAACTAACGCATTTATACTTCTAACAACTGTTATATGTAATAAAGAAATGAAATTTTTTTCTTGATAAAAGAATGTGCTAGATAAACCTTTGGGTACACACGTCGTTATTTACCGGCTTTATCGAAAACCTTATCTCTCTATTAATGTTTCTGTCCATATTTCTTAACTTACCTAATGTAAATGTTGTAAGGGAATTTAAGATAATTACTTTATTACATTGTAGTAATGTTGAAGCGATGATAGTGCAGTGGGGTAGTGCGGCCTATTAATGGACGCGGGTTCGAACCCATCTATCCAATTCTAAAATCACCCTGAGTTTTTCGGTGAAAGAAAACATCGTAAAGAAACTATGGCATGGTAGTAGGGCATTTTTTAATAATGCCTGCCTAGGTAGCTACCACTCTCAAGTTTGAAATCCTGTTGCCAAATTAGTGGAGCGACATAAGGTGTAAAAATTGTAAAATCTCTGAATCCAGGGCCATCCAATAAATCTTCATAAAAAATGGTTGTACATCATTGTTAAAAGCTGAAAAAAAAAAATTTTTTTTTTTTTGCCCGATCTGAAAAATGAGAAAGACAAGGGTATAAAATTGGTTAAAGCAAAATTTCAATTTTATACCTAACAACAGCTAGTTCTGTGCCCGTGGTTGCGCCCGCGTTTCATATTTTCACTTCGTTTTATTTTTTTATACGGAACCCTAATTTTTTTTAGTACTAAGATAAAGTAAAAATATTTCTCATAAATTCAAGCACTTGCCCGTAAAATCGTGCATTGAATCGGATTTTATTCAATTTTTTATTTGTGTTTTATTACGCGGACCCCTAAGTATTTTCGGAACTTAAAAGTTCCTTATAAGCACATAAGTATTAAAAAAAATTTTCAAAGCGCACAAAAATAGCTACGTATTTAGCTTAGCTAGTAGCCACACATATACTAATTAATCTGTAAGGGATCGCATCAACAGCTGCTGTTGTTCCTTCTATCATTAACTCCTCCCCACCTCTCACCTTTACACCTGCAGTCCCTTCAGGCCCAAGCGCAAGTTTGTAATAGACCTCCTTTTTAAAATATAACTGTAAAGTAATAGAAATAAAAGAAAACTCTGAAAAATGAATAATTATATTTTGAAATAATTAAAAAATTAAGAACGCATAAAAAAATAAACACATTTTCATATATTGTTAAAAACACATTTCAAAAGTTTATATAAAAATTCATTGACTGGCCTTGGATTCCGAGATTTAATTGTTATGGCTCTCCACTAAATAGGTGTGTTCCGGCTGACTCACTTGTCAACCAGTACTTCTAGGCCAGTATTTACCATCCTCTACCACTTCGTCACTTAACATCAGGTGAGATTGTGGTCAAAGCACTGAGCCTATACCGTGTATAAAGAAGAACGTTTGTAATTTAAAGTTTAAGTAATAATGATATTTTTATTATGGTGACAGAAAAAATAATAATAATATTATATCAATGTGCTCTAATTTTTGTATTATAACTTAAAAATAGCTTATATTTATTTTATTTCAATTGTATTTTGGAGCTGTCCATGTGAACTCTGTATTGCTCACTTATTTTCCGTAACGACAGACGCTTTTTTGTTTGCAAAATCAAAGCAAATGAACTTTTTTCGTGATACGCTACTAACACTTTATTACAAAACTTCGAACGCTAATGAAGTTAAATGAGACTCTTTTGTATGAATTGCATATGACTGTTTGTTACTTTAAGAAATAACTAAAATGTGAAAATTTCATAAAAGTTATGATTGGCGTAGTGGTGTGAAAGTATGAGTCGTTTAATTTTGGTTGTAAATTTTTTTTAGATAATCACAAAGTGTTGATATCTTTAAAAATATTTAACATTCTTAGGGTGAATATGAGCAAATAATATATTCTTTTCATAGACCACATTGCGTAAATCTCACCTAGTGTCTTGTACACCTGTGTTTAAACATATTTTTATAATAGAATAATTTGTTAAGGTCTAAATACGTAGTATATGAAACAGTTGTAAATATTTTAACTCATTATAACATTGTTATTTTTAGATGGAATTAGTACAAAATACAATGAAATCATTCGTTTCAATTGATAATAAAATTTTAACAAGATTTTCCGTTAGAACAAAGAGCGGTAATGTTTTAAAATTATGCATAATGCTATTACCCAAAGATCGATATGAAGATTTCATTGATTTATATATGAAGTATTTTGTGCCGTATGAAATAATACACATAGGTACTGGTAAGTAAGGATTTTGCACTGAAGTAAAAGAAATTATATCAATGACGTCTCTAACTACGTTATATTGTAACGTCTTGTAAAGTAAGGAAAGAGATAACACGATGTTTATGAGACCGACACTCATAAACAGGTTGTAAACAAGTCATAGACCTCTGAAATATATAAATCGTTCTTTTTTTTTCAAATTTAATAATACTATTAGGTATATAATACCACAACTACTTCTGACTTGAAAGGCAAGGATATCTGAGCAAACTGAAGAAAAGGGCCGAGAAGGGATCTAAAAGTGCTACAAATAAATAGTGCTAGTGCTGTGATTTTAAAAACTAGTGTATCTGTATTTGTTTAGTTTGAGTTAAATTTGTGTGTATAGAAAAGTAGTTTTATCATGCATCGATGGAATTTCAGTTAGCTAAGAGCGTAACAATATTAATTATCATAATTTTGATTGATTCAACCAAAAGACGTCCACTGTTGGACGTAAGTCTCCCCCAAAAGAGAGGAATTTCCTTAATCGCCACGTTTTGCAGGCAGGTTAGCGATCGCAATCAGGTGTTTGTGATGCTCAGAGGATACTGCTGCCCATTCCCTGGTTTATCTCTTAGTCGCCTTTTACGACACCCACGGGAAGATATGGGATGGTATTATTCTTTTCCGGTACAATTATTATAATATTATTTGATAATGCCATTGGAAATAAATAAATATAAACATTCATCTCCTTCTGCCGCTGAATGCGGGTAGTGTAAGACCAAATTTTATCCTAGATTCAGCAATATCTAGATAACTTGTTTTATCTTTCGCCAGGAATACTTGAGAGTAATGAAGCATTAAATGAATACAAAACACTTTTAAGTGTATATTTAAATAATGAATCTGTGCATAAAGTCATTTGCTGTCTAGATAGTGATGGAACCCCTTTGGAAATACTTGGAGGATTTGTTTTGAAGTTGCATAGAAAGGGTGATCATATTGAAGATGTTATAGAGGTAAATAAAGGCTGTTATAATATTCGCTAGAACTGAATGATTGATTCTATTTCATTACAAAAAATAGTATTGCCTTCGATCAACAGCTCTTATTTTGTTTTTTTAACTAGCTGTGCCCGTGGTTTTACACGCTTGGAATTCAGACAATTTCCAACCTACGTTCTCACCCTAGGTGCAATATATGGATTTACCAACTGTCAACGAATTCGGTTCAATAGATTTTTGCGTGACTGGCGAACAAATTATTAAACAGACAGAATATTTTTTTTTAATCTATCGAAATATTTTCTGTAGTCTATTCTGAAGTAATGCATAGTATTTTGTCTTAAATATCTTCAATGTATAGATTTCATCTCGTTACCCTTTTATTATAAGTATAGATGTGACATAAAAAAAGGTGAATGCACCTATTTTTTATACTGTATAGGTTCAATGCTTTAAACATAGTCTCAGCTAATTTTATGATACGGTCCAAGATGGTAAATACGCTGAGCCAAGTTCTGGTTCTCAAATGATGCTGCCGGAACATACCTTTTGGTATGTTGCCAACCATGCCCTACCACCATGCTATCGTTTCCTCACGATGTTTTCCTTCACCGAAAGCTCTGGCTAATTTATAAAGTTGGATAGGTGAGCTCGAAGCCACGTCCATTAATGCGGAATCTGATCGTACTACGCCATCATTATGTATGCATTGATTTTAAACTTTTTACAGGTCCAAACGGATCCGATGAAAAAATTTAAAAAGATCGATAAGGTATTGGATTATTTAGTTCCTATTGCTGATTTAATGAAGAAATACAATGCCGATCAATATTACGAAATAATGTATGCATTTGTCCGACCTGATATGAGGCAAATGGGTGTTCTAAAGAAATTAGTTGAATCAAGGTATTTTATTTATTGGTAATTTTAAAACATATAACAGAAAATATAAGGTACCTAAATTTTTCTTCTTATATTCTTCATATTTTCTTCACTGCGTAATATAGTTTTTAAATTATACATATTCAAACGTTTGCCAGTAAAATTGACCACTGAGTAATTTTTTTCACAATTTCGTGGGATATAATTTTTGTACCAGTAACCTTAATTATTTTTGATAAATAAAAGGTATGCAGCGTTGCTTCAGCTATTTGCTAGAAAAGGTTCCGTCAACATCGGTCCAACCGTTCCGCGTATTAGACGGAACAAACAGATAGACAAAAAAAAACAAGATGTGTTTTCATAACGTAAATATTCAGTAAAAAGTTATTATTTTGATGTTACAAACATGCACATGTATTTTATTTATTAGTATAGTTTTTGTTATATTGATGTATTCAGCTGGAAAAAAGACCTCGAAAATTAACTTTCGAAAAGACTTGTTACCTTATAATTATCGTACTAGATGAATATGTAGGATTATAACATTGACTTAAGTTTAACTAGTTGACAACAAGTTATTATTTAAATATTAAACTATCATGCTATTTCGGCATTTTATACTGGACATTTAAAAAGTAAACATTTGTTGTAAAAAGTTTTCGCATATAGTATGTATAAGCTTGCAATAAAATCTCTTTGGCTGTACTATTTTTATCTCGTTGGTTTTGATGTCATTAAAAAGGTTACATTTCAAAAAGAAACGAATTAGTAAAATGTTGTTTCCAACTATTTTTCATTTATTTTTCGTTCTATTAAAATGAGTGAATCTAATAAAGAAATTCGATAATTTTAAAATTAAAAAAATTAAAAAATGCATCGCAAGCCGCGGTAAAAATTAGGACCTAATGCAGTGTCAGTAAGAGTAGAGCAGCAAAGTTGGTTTAAGCGTTTTCAATCCGGAAATTTTGATGACAAAGATGCACTTCGCTCTAGTCGCCCTATTACGGATAAAGTGTACGCTATTTTTGAAAAAGTGGCGCAAGATCGGCATGTCACTCGTTACGATATAGCTGAAGAATTGGGAATTGACACCAAAACAGTTTGGACCCATTTGAAATAAGCTGGGTACACAAAAAAGATCGATATTTGCGTGCCACAAGAGCTCACTGAAAGAAACCTAATGAACCGTGTACTCACTGGCGACTCTATATTGAGACGTACTGAGATCGAACCATTTTAATAGCTGGTGATGAAAAGTGGCTCGCGTAAGACAAAATTGTGCAAAAAAGGTCGTAGTTATAGATCGGTCAGACTTAGCAGACTGACAAATCTTTTCTTTTTTTGTAATGGGTGAAATGCATTTACGCATTCCTCTTCTAACTTAAACGGGAAGCGGTCCCCCCCTTTCCTTTCCTTCTTTAAGTTGGTAGGGGATATGTAGGACTCACCTGGCGTGAAGCACCAGAAATACTCTTAAAACCACACAGACCGTCCGCCGCTTTTACGAGGCGACACGGGATTGCCTAAGCATGCTCCGCGTCACCCTGATGGTAACTCGGTCCTTGGCCTTTATCTTTCCGCGTACGAAGGTAGGATAGTCACCTTCCTTCTGCCAGCATGGAGCAATCCGCCCTGCCTCCTCACATTGCCCTTGAATAAATGACAAGAGCATGGAAGAGAGAGACCAAGATAGAAAACAAGAGAAAAGGCCTGAGATAACAAGTAGAATATTAATAATAATAATAATAAAGCCCATTTATTTCCAATCTAAAGTTAAGTATAAACTATATTCATTTTCGTCACCATTGATCGGAACCCCTTCTCGGGTAAAGGCCTCCTGCAGCTTATTCCAGACCTCTCTATCTTTTGCTTTGTTTATCCATTCATTTCCTGCTATCACTTTTATATCGTCTATCCACCTTTTCTGGGGCGCCCTATTTTCATTTTTCCTGTTGGTCCTTCTCATATAGTTGTCTTTAATGTCCATCTTTTGTCTGTGTATTTCGCTATGTGCCCAGCCCATCTCCATTTCTGTGTTAGGGTATACTGTAAAGCATCTATAACTTTTGTTTTTCGTCTTATCTGTACGCTTTTCACTTTTTGTATTTTTCTTATTTTTAGTGTACTCCTTTGTATTGCTTTCTGGCATGTTATTAGTTTATTTTTTATTTTGGTGTTGTATGTCCACGTTTGGCATCCATATGTAAGAGTATGTAAGACACAGGTTTTATATAATATGTTATTATTATCTTATAACAGAATTGAATATAATGACACATAATATATATTGTAATAAAATGTAAATAACCTTTGAAAAAAAAATCTTGAGTTTTTATTCATCTGTCATGCTATTTCGACAATTTATCCTGGTTTTATTAGTATAAATACAATAACATCATTATAATCATAATTTTGTTCTAGTTTTCTGATGTGCCGAATAATGATGTGCCGCTGATGGGAACGTGGTCGACATCTGTGGTCTCTCAAAAAGCAGCTCAAAACATTGGCTACGAACTCGAATATGAAATTAGTTTCAAAGATTTTGGCCAACTGGTGGATGTTAATTTTGAAGATGATGCGCCTACTATTAAATTTATGGCGCAAAGAATATTTAAAATAAGTAATTTATAAGAAACATTTTATTTTTAAGAATTTTTTTCACACGGAATAGGATCAGTTCTTGACCATAATCTCACCTAATGTTAAGTGACGATGTGGTCTAGGATAGTAAACTGACTAAGCCTAAAAGTACTGGTTCTCAAGTGATACTGCCGGAACACACATATTGGTATTTATTTGGCGAGAGGTTTTCAAACTTGATGGTGGCAGCTAGCCAACTCGGCATTATTAGAAGATTCCCTACCATCATGTTATGGTTATCTTTACGATGTTTTCCTTCACCAAAAGCTCAGGCTGATTTTAAAGTTGGATAGGTGGACTCAAACCTGTGTTTATTGACGCAGAAGCTTGACGCACTACCAACTGCCCCATTATCGCTTCAAACCATATTTATTATGTTATCTGACAATACAATGAACTAATTATACATTCAAGGCTTTACAGTCTTGTGTCATTTCACTTGTTACATTTGCCAATTGATATAAATAATATCTCAAAATATAATACATCATATTTTAAAATTATTGTCTTTAAAATCTTCAAATTATCGATACTTTTATATAGCTTCAGTTTTTATGTTTATTATTTTTTTTTTTAACTTATTATAAGAAAGTTGATTTCGTAAGAAAATACATTTTAAAATAAACATAATCCATTATTTTTATTAACGACTACCTGTGTACTCCGCGGCTGCGCCCGTGTTTCGTATATTCTGCAATGCATTTTTGCACACAACTAACTTCTTTTGGGTAGATAGCTGAAGCCCCGTAACTTAGGGTTCTTTTTATTTTCGAAAGCAATTAGGTCTCCTCGTAAAAAAATTAAAAGTCATAAAAAATAGAATAAAATCCAATTCAACGCACAGTTTTACGGTCAAGTATTTGAATTGATGAGAAACATTTTTACTTTATCTTAGTAAAAAAAAAAAAAAAAAAATTGAGGGTTCCTTTAAAAAAAAAAAAACGAATTGAAGAACATATGAAACGCGGGCTAGAGTATTAATATTTTTGTTCCAAGTCATTTTGAAATAAAAAAGGAAAAATTACCAGTAGTATTGTATACTTTTTCAGTAAATGTATTAAATATTACGTGTCTATTACTTGAAAATACAAATGTAATTATATAATTACTTAGTCTAGGGAGCTGCTTTACGGCCGGATTAAATATATGCGACCTGTTTGATTTTTTTTTTCCGATATTTCAATTTCTTTACTCTCTAATTTGTCAGACCAGTGTCAGTGGTTATTTCGAAGTTTGTAAGTTTACATCTTTGTTACTTTTTCAATCCAAACCGGCTAGATCAATGTTGATGAAAGTTGGTAGGAATGTAGCCGACACCATGAATTAACACCTTCTTTTTATTCCCAAGCTCTTTCAAAACCAAAAAGTTCGACCGATTTTGATAAAATTTGGTGTATTGTAGCAAACACCCTGAATTATAGGCTACTTTTTATCCCGATTATAGGTATTTTCATTTTTCGAAAATAATTAGTGTTCGGCGTTAAAAAAAATTAAAAACTAATGAAATTGTGAATAAAACCCAATTCAATTTACAGTTTTACTGTCAGGTATTTAAATTTGTCAGACGGATCGTTGCTTTCTGTTCAAATCTAAAATAATTTCAAGAAAATTCTTAAGGGTCCACACAAAAAAAAAAACGCAAATAATTAGGAAAAAATACATGACACAGTGATCAGTTTTACGAGGAAGTAACATAACATAAGCTCACGCCTGTTATCCCCGAAGCGTTAGGCAGGCAGAGGTGAAATAGCGAACTACACCACCCACATTTCGCTGAGCTTAGTTCCGTCCCAGATGTGACAGGGGGCGAGCGTGTCACCATATCGGACACAAATTCCAAACTCCGGGATGATACTGAATAGAAAAACCCAATACCACTTGACTCGACCCGGGGATCGAACCCGAGATCTCAGGACGGCAGTCGCACCGTAATACAACTGCACCACCGAGGCTGCACCGAAAAAGTGCTTGAATTAGTAAGAAATATTGTTACTTTATCTTAGTACCAAAAACATGAAGAAATTAATTAGGATTCCATGTAAAAAAAAACATAAATTTGGGACGAAAAAAATAGACAGCACCATTAAAACAATATTTTCTAAAGAATGTTTAAAAACTATATTACGCAGTGAAGACTATATGAAACGCGAGCAGAGCCGCGGGCACACAGCTACTTAACTTTATAAAACACCAAAAATCCGCTTGTTATGTATGTAGGTCTTTAAAGTCTATAATGGAAATCCTGTCAAAATAAACAACTAAAAATTTGTAAAAAAAACTCGATTGATGAGGACGAGCGATACTTCAAATGATTTTCAGCTTTCACGTCTTTTGGAATCTTTATACTAATAAACAAATCATTTGAAGCTATTTAGCAAAATAAAAAGCAACCAGATTGTATTATTTAGGGAAAAACTGCCCACTATTAAGGTGCTTATCTTTATAAAAAGCACTTAAATATTAATATTAAATATATTTATAAAAACCAATTTCGACCAATATTATTTAATGTTCGGAACACGACAGTGTTTAAACAGATTTATGTAACTGAATACGTTTTTCAAGTATACGGATATATATTGACGACTGTTTTAGCACTCATTACTATATTAAAAATTTTACGTGCAACTTGTACAAAATATAATGAGGTTATTCGATTCGGGAGATAATACAATTTTAGCACGATTTTGTGCTAAAACGAAAAATGGTAACTTATTAAAACTTCGCATAATGGTATTACCAAAAGATCGTTATGAAGAATTTATTGATTTATGCATGAAGTATTTTGTGCCACAGGAAAAAACTCATATAGGTACCGGTAAGTAACTAATTTGTGTAGAAATCTAAAGAAATTACACCGACCAAAGAACGTAAATATTAAAACATAAAAATTGTAAAATTATATTATGAATAAATACAAAAATTGGAAATCAATTTATAAAAACTACCTGCCCCCATATAAATTATTCTGAGATATAAAGAAATAATAACCATATTATTATGTAATTGATCTTTAATCTATACCAATAAATAAAATTGAAGTGTCTGTTTAATTTCAAATTAATTATTTTAATAAATAGATAAGAATGTACGAGTATTTACGATACCTATACCAAAAATGCAATTTTTTAAATTTTTGTGTCTTTCTCACTGTTTGTTCGGGTAATCTCCGTAACGGTTGGACCGATTTTGACGGGACTCTTTTGGTAGATAGCTGGAGTTACTCCGGGAGACTTAGGGTACTTTTAATTTTTAAAATAATTATGATTCCGCATAAAAAAATTAAAACTCGTAAAAATAGAATAGAATCCGAATCAATGCACAGTTTTATGGGCAAGTGTTTAAATTTAAGAGAAATATTTTTACTTTATTTTAGTACTAAACAAAAATTAGGGTTCCGTATAAAAAAATTACATTCAATGAAGATTATACGAGTATGAAACGCGGACGCACACAGCTAGTTTATCTATAAATGACATAGTAAATTATTATTATACTTTGTTATCACTATACAAATACATAAATATTATGGTTAATATATAAATTAAACTATAAACCATAATGTTTTTTTATTTTTTATTATCGAATTACAGTTATTGGAATAGAAAAACTGTAAGGTAACTTTTTCTGTTTCCAGGAATGCTTGATAGTATTGAAGCGTTGAACGAATACAGAACAATCTTAAGTGAATATTTTAAAAATGAGTCTCTGCATAAAATTATTTGCTGTCTAGACAGTGATGAAACAGTGTCTGAAATATTTGGAGGAACTGTATTGAAATTGTATAGAAAAGGCGATCCTAGTGATGATGCTGTAGAGGTGAATTAAGGATAATTTATTGTTCATTAAAAATTAAATCGTTTGATAGGATGCAACAAAAAATATTGAATATTTAAGTTTTCAACCAGCTTACGCTTAGTATTAAACCTTTTTTTTTCTATTCTTTATAGGTTCAAACGGAAGCAATGGAGAAATGTAAAAAGATCGATAAACAATTTGATTTCCTAGTCCCTGTTGCGGATTTAATGACGAAATACAATGTCGATCATTATTACGAACTCATGTGGGCATTCGTCCGGTCTGATATGAGGCAAATGGGTATTCTAAAGGAATTGCTTGATGCAAGGTACTAACTACATATATCTGTTCTTGATAATTTGATAACATTTATGACATGAACTGTAAGATAAATATTAGTATTTAATAGTTTTTTTTTTTTGGTTTACAAACCAGACTACATGCCGAATAATGTACAATATATATAGGGTAATTTTACAAGAAGTACGTGTGGCATCTGCCTTCAAAAAAGTGTACCACAACTTGCATAGGAAGAATTAACATTACAATCTATGTTCATACGTACGATCTTAGTTTTGTCTTTGCTGATGGTAAAGAACAGGAAAAAATATCAAAATTGTGTCTTATGGCATTATAACTCGAAAACATTCTGTTCAATGGTGAATGTTGTCCAACATGGTTTTACATTGAGGAATGAAGAAAATTTTTTTATTAACTACGCGACTACTAGAGTGAGGTACTTCAAAATTTAGTTTCCCGAGCAAGTCCTCGCAATCAACAATACCACGTAGCAGTTTATACAAAAGGATAATATCCGCAGTCTTCCGTCTTTTATATAATTATTTCATTTCATAATGTATCAGCCTACATTAATTTGAATTTAAAGTTCTACATTTATTATCCGAATGAGCTTGATAATATACAAAACGCTTTTGTACTCGCTCAACTCTATTTGAGTGTACTTCGTAACATGGGTTCCATATTGGCTTCCATATTCTAAGATACTACGTATGATCGAATTGTACACTGAAATAGTAACGTTTGGGACACCAAACGATTTGAGCTGTCTAGAGATAAACTCTACAATCGGGCAGCTTTACGTAAAAGTTCATCAATATGATACCGAAAACTTAACTGACTGTCCATAACTACCCTAAATTACTAATACTGGAGACCTCAACTAATGGAACATTATTAATATAGTAAACAGCTTGTGGTTTTACATACTTATTATCATATAAATATAATATAAGAATAAGAGAAACTATTCGATAAAGATCGTACCTAAAAGGTTGAGATAAAAATTTATTTTGAATATCAGTTATGTCATATTGCTATTTTGCTAAATATAATAATCAATTATATATTTGTTCTAGTTTCCTTATGTGCCGGATAAACGACGTGCCTCTAATGGGAGCATGGTGTACATCAGGGGGCTCCCAAAAAGTAGCCGAGAAGATAGGCTCCGAATTGGAATATGAAATTAACTATAAAGAACTTGGTCAGCTGTTAGGTATTACTTTTGAAAATGATCCGCCTACTATTAAATTTATGGTGCAAAGAAATTTTAAACGAAGCAATTTATAAGATATTTTTAGTTACGTATTCACATGATCGTCTTTATTATGTGATCTGGTAATGCCAGTAACTAGTTTTAAACGATCAAAAAGCACATCTTAGTACGTATTTTCAGAGGGAATTAAAAAAAAAAAACTTTTTAATCCCTTTAACACTAACCAGGCGTTTACGCCAGCTTTCTATAGTTTTCCTATTGTCTCATTTTTATGGGTAATCAACATATTAATGGATATAATTTGTATGTAAACTTCTATAAATAACTGATTAAACAAATAATTTTCAGATATTTTTTTAATTTTATTAAAACATCATATTCTCTTATCAAAATCTCAACATTTTTATCAAAATTCAGTAAAATTTATAAATATATATAATACAATTAAAGTTATACACGACTGATGATTTTTACTGAAGCCGTATCGAATAAATTTGCCAAATTGGGCTCAAATGATATGTTGCCATGGTCACACCACTGATTCTGATATAATCATATATTTCTGGATAGGTTTTGGCCCAGTCTTTATTACGAGAATAGAATGATTTCAAAACATAATCTCCAAGTAAATGATAAAGTAAACAATACTGTAATTTTTTTAAAATATTTCTATAGAAATTGGTGTAACATGATACTATAGAATATTAAACTACAGTTTAAAAGAATTTTAGGAGAAATTAAAGGCACGTGGAATATTATAAAAGAAGTATGTAATTTAATTATTATAAATTTAAAAATTTATAATAATACAACTTATTGTTAATTAATTTACATTTTATTTTTTTTAAAATGGGGTGTTCAAGGTATTCGTCTCTTGGTATTCTTTCAAAATAGACTATAAATAAGACTGACCACTGAAATGAAAAACTAATATTGAATAAGAAATAAAGAACTTAAAAGCGTTTTAATTTTATCCTAGAGAGATAACCCCTAAAATATGACGTCACGCTTTATTTGCTTCATCCAAGTTCTATACTAAATTATTTTCACGGGTAAGAGATAAAGCGTCTTCTTCCCCTCTCAATCCCCATTAAAAACATTAACCACGAACGTATTTCAAAATTTTGTTGACGATTAAATTTCAGTTACTCGGTTATTTTTATTAATTGAAACACTAGTAAATGATCCTATTGCAAACCAAACTAAACAATGAAACAATTCAACTTAGTATAATTCTGTACAAACTATATTAAGAGTGCAGATATGAAAAAAATACTCGGTTTGAAATTCATCTTGAAAAAAATTATATTTATTATTATTAGTATATCATATTAACTTATCCACTAAATATCTTCAACTCTATATAATGCAGTTATATTATAATATAATAATATAGAAATATTATAATAAATCAGTATCAAAACATAAAATCTATATTTGATGTCAGTTTTGCTATTAAATAAATACTAAACCCAAATGAGCAAAATGTGTGAACTAACAAAGTAATCAAACCTGTCTTAATTACCTGTGAAAAGTATATTTATTTAGATTATTTCGTTTAATAATCTAAATAAAATTAAAATACTTATAAAATACCTATTTTTGATCAGATTTGAATCCGTGTGCACTGTGCAGCCTTCATTGTGATTTGTTTTTTCCCGAGTTAATAAAAACAATCAGGTAAAATCCTTAATGTTAGTGGTTATTATACGTATTCTCTTTAAAACGTATTGTTGTTTTGCACAGTCTCCTTAGTAATTTTTTTTAAGACTTGTGATCTTGTCTTCTTGAGTTCAGTTACAGTTCCACCTTGTTTTTTTTGTTAAATGTATACTTTATTCCTATTTCATGTATCTTCGAGAATCATGTACATCTTTAACGTCAAGTCTAGATACGAAGTTAATCAAAATATCATCGTTAAATTGTTTTCCTTACGATTTCAGTATAGCAATTGTGGCGCGCGACACTTTTTTAATATCAGTTTTTTTATTATTTGCTTTTGTTGTTACTATTACTTGTATATCCTTTTATGTCTGTATTTCAATTTACATGCGTTGTGTGCTTCATTTTCTCTATCTTTCATTCAAGTATCAAGCAAATGAAGTGCATTCTATGTTTATGTTTAATCATGACTTTGGAACATATAGATACTACCAAGTACTAGAAAGTAAGAGTGAAGAACTGTTCAACTTGATCCCTTCCTCTCCCTTCCATAGTAGAACTACAGGTGCTGGGTTTCGGAGCCACAACTTTACAGTCACTTCCATCTAGGCTTGAACTAAACATTTCGAATTATCATAACTTTGCCGTACTGTAAAGCTGTGGAACAGTCTTCTGACCGATGTATTCCCTCCTTCCTATAACATTACGTCCTTCCAACGTAGCGTGAAGGGATATCTGTGCAGGTCGGCATGACAGAAACGACTGACGATGGATAACCGATCTCTCGACGGTTACCACTGGTTCTGGATTGCATTGTGCTGACCATCAGGTACAAATTCGTCTCTTTGCCGTGCGTTTTTTTTTTGTTATTTTTTAACATGGGATATGCATTTACACATCTCTATCTCTTTATCTATCGCAATATCTAATTCGGGAGAAAAATTGCCACTAAACTCACCATTTCATATCATCCACCGCATTCCTGGGAGGGCGTCACAGGATTAGTCTAACATACTTCGCGTTGCCCCAGCGGCAGACCCAAAGATAGGGCCTTCCCACTTTTATCTTTATTTAGGTTTTCATAGGGTTCAATTGATGATTGTTCAACGAATCCTATTGTACAATAATGTTTTTTAAACATATGCATATCTATGTGTACATTAGAGGAAGTTTGAAAGTGACACCAGTAACAGAGATTCAGACTTCAGAGACAGGAGTCGTCTGTCTTGGTATGGGCAAGTGATGAGCAGGGAGGAAAAAGATATTATGAGAAAGCTACTAAATATTAATGTGGACGGTTATATGGGAAGGAGAAGACCAAAGAAAGATGGATGGATTGTGTGAAAGATGAAATGTTTAACAAGCGAGTGAATACTGAGATGACTCCGAATAAAAAGGAATGGCAGATGAAGACATGTTGCACCGACCCCAAATGCAAACCGGATAAGGGTAGGGAGATGATGATCCATATTAATGTAAATCTCTAAATGTATGAAGGGCAACAAAGCATTCGTCTGTTTGTTTTTCGGAGACTACAGAGATAAGGCATGTATTATTATTTTTTTTTATTGAGTCATTTCTTTATCGTGAGTATTCGCCTGCCATGGTAGACAGCGCATGGAATTTGTTCAACGTAGGGTCCTTGGCGTGCATTACCAAAGGCCACCGGTATCGTTGGCGCATTCAATTGTGACTTCTGAATAGCGCTACCTTCGAAAGATATCCCATTTAATCGCCCATCTCCGCACACAACCTCAACCCCCTAATAAGTTTTTAGCGAATTGTCTGTCCTTGATGATTTCTTTACGATTTTTGTCGTCTGCTGCCAGGTCAAACCAGGCCATATAAGCTTGTTTCTTTAATAAGTCTTCTTCATCACAACATTTTATCAAGGTTTTATTATTCGGTATTTGTAACAGGTTTTCATGCTTGAATTTTTTATCGAGGTTCTATTCCTCGATACACATGAATGACTGACCCTGGAATATTTTTATAGAGGTTGTCTTCTTTCAAGATAATGCTGTGTAGTTCAAGCTTTCGGTCTCAATTAGAGGCGAACAAATAGAATC
Source organism: Samia ricini (assembly GCA_014132275.2). Taxonomy (NCBI): domain Eukaryota; kingdom Metazoa; phylum Arthropoda; class Insecta; order Lepidoptera; family Saturniidae; genus Samia; species Samia ricini. The sequence goes on from AP028161.1 coordinate 23,886,097, forward strand.
GACTAGAATTATCGACAATGGGAAGAGGAATCAGTACCGTCTAGTCTATACAACGGCAGCATGATAGCACACCAAGCTAGCTCTGGTCTATATCCCATGTCCAACCTATGTCCAACCTGATCTGATGTATCTGATATAATTTCGTACAATGACATGTGTACAACATTGAACATGATGATGGATGTCAAGTGTACCCTCTATAAAAGATGGTGTTGTGTCTACTAATAAAGTATATACCCATCTAGCTGTGTGCTTGTGGTTGCGCCCGCGTTTCAAATATTCTTCACTCCATTTTTTTTAATACAGATCCCTAAATTTTATTCAGTACTATATTAAAACAAAATAAATCTCATAAATTGAAGCACTTACGCGCAAAACTGTCCATTGAATCGGATTCTATTCAATGTTTTATGAGTTTTCATTTCATGCGGAGCCCTAATTATTTTCGAAAATTACATGTACCCTAAGTTACCTAGAGTAACTTCAGCTATCTACCAAAAAAAATCCCGTCACAGTCCGTCCAGCCCTTCCGGAGATTACCCAGAACAAACAGACAAATAGACAAAAAAAATAAAAATTGCATTTTTGGTATAAGTTTCGTGTATACACTCATATATCTATTTAGTAAAAAAAGGAATTTTGACCATACAATTACATATAATTTTATTGTATATTATTTAGTATAGATAGATATAAAAAATATATAAATATATAAAATAAAAATATACATATATAATAAAGAACTATCATTTATAACCTTTATGTTTATAACAGACATGTATCCTCTTACAGTTTAACTCTAATGAAACATAATTAATACATGTTCTTCTCTATGTTTCTGGTAATGGAAAAAGCCTCTGAAAATTTAAATACGTTTAAGTATTAAAAAGTACTTAATATCTACAAAGATATGAAATAGGAATGTTTTAAAAGTACTTTTAAATCGCAAATATGACATTAGAGTATCAATTCATAGCGATCGATTTATTTTACAGGAAAAATTGTTCAATTCCGAAAGTATCATCGTTAAAGGTGTTTTTATTTACAAATAGAAGGAGCACCTTACCTTTTATCTTTGCATATGGTAATTTTTACTTTGAAGCCATTGTTTTAACTTTCTATTAACTTTATCATTCACATTAACTATTTGTAAATGTACAATGTACTGATGCCACATTTTCTTAAACTATTGCTCCTAAATAAATAGTATTTTATTCTATTCTACTTATCATGTATTTATATGTCGGTGGCGTATCTTTAAAAGTAACTGCGTACTGGTCGCCTAAATCTTTAAAGGTGTCTTCAAATACTGTTTCCCAGCCGTCTAGTTCGGCCGCTTTCTGGCTTCCGATTGACGTCATCCAAGCTCCTGTCATTGGAACACCATGTTCCTTACACATTATCCGTCTGCAATTTAAATATATATATATGTAATATTTATAATTGAATAGTATTATAATATTGTATATAGAATAGAAATAGAATAGTATTGTAATATTGAGTAATATTTATATGAATCATCATTCTCATGTCCTGTTCCCAACTCACTTGGGATAGGCAGAGTATGATTTGTTCTTCCATAGATCCCTATCAGCCATCATCTTTTAATATTTTCCTTTAGCTTTCTTGTTTTATAATATATTGTTTTTATATAATCTTCTAGCATCAAAGTTTCCTTTTTTTGTATATACTGCATATGATCCTTTTAACCATAATCTCATTAGCGAAATCAATCCGTTTTTACTTACTGACATACGAAATTTTAATCCTTTGTCTTTTTAAAGTGTAAGATCAGTGTCAGCGGTCGGTCAGAAAAATTGATCTATCTTTTGTTTGATCTGAATATATTTCGGTTGAATGGATAGATGTAAGCTTTCCCGACCCGAATTAGGTAAGATTGTTTTTAGAACTATCACTACTAGCCAATGAATTAATTTAAAATACTCACCTAATTTTAAAAAACTCTTGAGCTATTCCAAGACTTCTGTATTTTGGATGAATCACCACTCCCCAACCCTTGTAAATGGTATTTACTTCAAAGGCTTTTAAAACGTCATATTTTGAATACACACCACATAATATTTTGAAATATTTCTTCATTTCCTTTGTTTGTGTCTGTAGTTAAACAACTATATTTGGTATAATTAATCATATTTTGTTTTCGTATTTATTTTACCTCTATACAACCTTAACACGTTCACTGCTGGATATAGGTCTCTCCCAAATAGAGGGGGGATTGCCATAACCGCCACGCTTGCCAGGCGGGTTGGTGATCGCGGTTGATGTTTGTAGTACTCAGGAGATGCTAGAGCCCAGCCCCTGGTTTATATCACTTAGTCATCTTCAACGACAACCACGGGAACGATATGGGGTGGTCCTATTCTAAGCCGGCACCACACGGTATTTTACTTAATTCAATCGTAAAATGTACAGAAAATATGTGTATGATTATTTCATAATATGTTTTGTACTAACATCTAAATCTGAATGTATTCTTTTAGTTTTTAATTCAAATTATTATAGTTTAACAATAAGGGTGATAACGAATTATCAAACGTAATTTTATAATATGGTTCTTTTACAACTTTGTTGTAGAAATAAATGAAAACAAATGTATGTAACAGAATTATGTATTACGAAACCTGTAAAACAATAAAGTCAAAAATTTTAATGCACACAAATGATATAAATGAAACAGACAAACCTGTATTTCCGCAATTACATCATCTTTCCTTTTGATCGCCATAAGCGAAGCACCTATGATATCCTGTATATTTTTTCTGTTCCGTCATCGATACAGCAGATAACTATACGAAGTGGCTTCGTATTCCATAGATTTAGTAAAAAAATTTTTGCTTCCTCCAATGCTTGTACACTTTCCGGTACACCTTCATCATGTATCAAATACGTTTGATAGAGTATCCAATATTATAATAACAAAGATTTATAATTCCATGTTCATGTTCATGTGACTCTAATTTTAATTGGTTGCTATAGCTATTGAATTATAGTGTTTAAAATGTATAATATTAAGCATCACTTTTAATCAGTTGTATTTTGTAAGTTGTTATATAAAATATTTCATCCAGGAAGTCGTGAAGTAAATACACCTATATGGTTGACTTGCGGATAAATAATTTAATTTAAATTAATCATAAAGTAATAAAGCAAAGTCATTTTTTTTTCTTCATCAAAGGTAGAAATTAGGTCAAAGGGGGAGTGGTTTTTGGTAACCATCACAAGTAAGAATGAAAGAAAAAACAATTGTACAACACAACACATTACGGAATGATTTGAAGACAAAAACATAATATATGTATAAACTGTGGTTGATTGATTGATTAATTCGTCCACTGCTGGAAATAGGTCAACTCCAAAAAGGTAGGAATTGCCACGCTTGGCAGGCGGGTCGACGATCAGAATAGGCTTTTTGTGATGCTCAGAGGATACTGCTGGCCGTCTCCTGGTATATTCTTTAGTCGCCTTTTACGACATCCACGAGAAGATGTGGGGTGGTGGTACTATTCTAAGCCGGCACCAAACGGTATAACAATAACTAAATTAAATAAAACCATGTAGAAGAAACACACTAGGTGCCGTGCAGGAACAAATAGGCCTATTCAGAACCTAATTACTGTAATAAAACCATGAGGTAACACTGCAGCGCTAAAATTTTGTCTGTGCCTCTTAACCAGACGTCGATGACAGAAATAAAAGATGAATAATATAATACACATAAACCTAACCATATATCTATAGACATATATAAATGCCTCCACAAAAACTTACAAATGATGTAAGTTACATACGAGTACATTTGCTGAGATAATGCACATTTCAAAGATACATAAACAGTAGGAGTCGCGATTCAAAGACGAGGAGCGAGAAACTGCGAGGAAGAGAAATCAAGATTTGAATTGCACAATAATGGGTCAAAGATTATTAGAGGGTGGATCATTACGTGAACGATAGTAATGTCTGGAAATGACAACACTCTCTGTGCATCCGCTATATATGTATGAATTGTATAATTTATATTATACATACATACATACATACATATCATCACGCCTTTCTCCCGTGGGGGTAGGCAGAGATTACGTCCTTCCACTTGCTACGATCTTGGCATACCTCTTTCGCTTCCTCTACTTTCATAAGCGCTTTCATACATGCTCGTCGGTTACGGGTACTTTTTACCTGGCCTTTATTTAAGACATGATTGATTTGGTCTAGATACATTCGCCTAGGTCGACCCTTACCGACTTGCCCATTCACCCTCGCCTTATAAATTAATTTCGTTAATCTTCTCTCATCCATCCTCTCTACATGCCCATTTATATTATACTTAAAAAAAAAGAACCAAATCGAGTTTCTTGCCGATTCTTCTCGACTGCGTTGTTTTCAGAACTGGTGGTAGCTTTTTGACGTTCATAAGCGCCTTCTCAGGGCCCAAATTTAATAAATAATTTTTATTTTTGATTGTCGTTTTCATTTTGAATATTCCGAAAATTCCTTTCATACTTTGTACCAGAAAAGAACACGCGATTTTCGGTAGGGAGGGGTTGATCTATATTAATTATGAAGAAAAAGGGGGTCCAGAAATTGTTAACAAAAATTCACGAGATTTATGGATAACCCCTAAAAGCCATAAATTATACATTTCGGTGGTAGTAGATTACGTGGATCGTGACTACCGCATACATATGAAATACCCGTTAAAGCGTATCAGAATCATAAAGTAACAAATGTGCACCAGACCTAACTAGAGGCTTTAGGCGTGATGAATAGAGGTCAGTATGATGATTATGACTGTCGATAGATTCTCTCTATCGGCAGTACTTATCGTTCTTGGTCTGTACTTGAATTAAAATCAGACAAAGTGCAATCAATTTGCTGAGCTTGTATACAATAAACAATATTACGTGGCCATGGGCATCGAAGTGAAAACTCGAGGCGTTGGAGAAATTGTTTTGTTAATGTTTAAATTAGCTCGGTATCTTAGAACGTGTACCGTACCTACTCATGTATTAAGGCGCGTCAATTTATCAAAAATAAAATCAAATAAATTTAGTAGGAAACGCATTTAAAGTAATTAAAAAAAAACAAAGTACTTTAAAATAAAATAAAAATTAAACGGGAATTATTTATGGACAATTTGATATTGATTTTATAAATTACAAATAAAGCAAATTTAAAATTGAAAAACAAAAACATACAGATTTAGTTAATTAGTCTATTACACTTACCCGAAGCTCTAAACAGGGTTTCCTCTGTAGCAAAATACTTTCGCAGCAAATCAGAGACTTCTTTAAATCTATCATTCGGCATATCTACTATACGAAAATTGAGAATTTCATCGTCTGCTGTCTTTGAAGCAAATTTCGACCAGACTTTACAAAACTCAGACATCGTGATCGGCTTGAAGTTATTGTACGAATAACATATTATTTCGACTATGGCATTTTATAAGAGAGATAAACCGTAGACTACACACGAAAAGAATGTTTAGCTATACACATAAAAATGTTTGCACTATTATATTTGTGTGTTTATTTATTTATTTACATTAAAAATTCACTGCTCGTATAAAATAGACATATAAACTAAATCGATACGTAAAATAAAGAGCCAGAAATGAATATTCACTACTTAAAAACTAATTATAAGATTATGTTTACATGTGTGCATGTATGTGTGTGTGCGTGGTCATGTAATGTGTATATGCATGTTTTTAGATATGTTTATGTAAGGATATATGACTGTGGATAAATTTTGTGTTATTTTTTTATTAGAGAGAATTTCATTTGTTTTCTAAAACTGTTTTTAAATATATTTTTGTGATGAAATTAAATAGATCTATATTACTGAATTTAGCGTATGGGGACCAAGCATAGATATCATAGAGGTATGCTGTATAAAGTAGTGGCCCAAGCAGAGATCCTGGAGGAATTCCAGAGGGAACACATATGAAATCGGAATGTTCACCTCCAAGTATGACGGCTTGTCTTCTGTTAGCGATATAAGACTGAACCCACCTTAGAAGGTCGCCTCTTATACCGAGTTCTTGCAGCTTTCTTAACAAAATCATATGATCCACAGGATCAAAGGCTTTTTCAAAGTCAGTGTAGATCACGTCAAATTGCGAACCGTCGAGCATATCATTAACAAATATAGCGAGATTTTTAGTAGCTGAACGACCCTTAACAAAACCATGTTGTTGTTCAGGAATTCCTTGGTGTATTACTGGATAGATAATATCATGTATTACTTTTTCAAAACATTTACTTAATACGATCGATTTACTCATGATCGAGCTTTATAACGCACGCATGGCATCATTGTGCACGGGTGTAACACTCTCCGTACGGTTTGGTATCACTGGGTTTTTATGACTTATTGATTGGGTCCTTGTTTTGATTTTAGTTAATCTATCAAAATTTATTTTTTGTTTAAATTCCACTTCTTATCTAAAACTATAATAAATATAAATAAGTAAATCCAGAGGATACTGATATTTCACAGTTCAAAAATGGAATAGACATATTACGAGTACATTTATTGAAGAACCGTTTTAAACTATATAAATACAATATAAGATTAAGAAACTATTCGATAAAGGTCGCACCAAAAAGTTTGAGATAAAAATTGATTTTGAATACCAGTTATGTGATATTGCTATTTTGCTAAATAGAATAATCAATTATATATTTGTTCTAGTTTCCTTATGTGCCGGATAAACGACGTGCCTCTAATGGGAGCATGGTGTACATCAGGGGGCTCCCAAAAGTAGCCGAAAAGATAGGCTCCGAATTGAAATATGAAATTAACTATAAACAACTTGGTCAGCTGTTAGGTATTATTTTTGAAAATGAGCCGCCTACTATTAAATTTATGGTGCAAAGAAATTTCAAACGAAGCAATTTATAAGATATTTTTAGTTACGTTTTCACATGATCGTCTTTATTATGTGATCTGGTAATTCCAGTAACTAGTTTTAAATGAGCGAAAAGCACATCTTTGTAGGTATTTTTGAGGGAGAATTAAAAAAATGTTTTACTGGATATAATTTTAATGTAAACTTCTATACATAATTGATTAATCAAATAATTTTCAAATATTTTTATTTTATTTTATTAAAACATCATATTCATTTTACGGGATTCGTCTTCCGTCCGATGGGGCCCGGCCCGCGAGCTCAGAAGAATCCTAACATTATAAACAAAATTCAGAAAAGTTTATAAATATATACTATAATACTATATACTATAAATATATACTATATTAAAGTTATACACGACTAAATATTTAAACGCTTCTGTGATTCCATTCATCCATTCATTCATTCAACCGAAAGACGACCATTGCTGGACATAGATCTCCTCCAAAAAGCGGAGGTTGCCATAATCGCCACGCTTGGCTGGCGGGTTGGCGATCGCAGTAGGTATTTTTGGTGCTCAGAGGATGCTGCTGACCACCCCCTGGTTTATCACTTAGTCGCCTTTTACGACACCCATGGGAAGATATGGGGTTATACTATTCTTAGCGGGCACCAAACGACCCCGGCATTTTAGTGATTAATTAAAATCAAATTACGACGTGATCATTTTTACTGGGGCCACATCCAATGAATTTGTTACTGGGCTCAGATGGTATGTTACCATGGATAAATGTCAATAAATGATCCTATTGCAAACCAAACTAAACAAAAAAAAATACAACTTTGTATAATTCTATACAACTATATTAAGTGTGCTGATACGAAAAAATATTCGGTTTGAATTCCATACTTAATAAAAATTATATTTATTATATTAATAATTCATATTAACTTATCCACTAAATATCTATGAAGCTTATTATCGGTTATCGATATTCATGACGTCATAATTTTGTCAAATATATAAATATTTTTTTAATTTACCACCAAATATCTTCAAACTCTATATAAAGCAGTAAAATATTTAATAAATCAAATCAAAATATAAAACCATACATTGAAATCAGATTTACGATCTTAATTACCGGTGAAAAGTGTATTTTTTTAGATTGTTAAGTTTAATAATCTAAAGAAAATTAAAATACTTATAAAATACTTATTTTTAATCAGATTTGAATCAGTGTGCACTGTGCAGCCTTAATTGTGTTTTATTTTTTCCCGAATTAATAAAAAACAATCAGTTAAACCCCTAATGTTAGTGGTTATTACACGTATTCTCCTTAGAACGTATTGTTGTTCTGCACAGTCTCCTTAGTTAATTTTGTTGACTCATCTAGGCTTCTTGAGTTAAGTTACGGTTAAACTTGGGTTTTTGTCAAATGTATACATTATTCCTATTTCATGTATCTTCGTGAATCATGAACATCCTTAACGTCATATCTAGATACGAAGTCAATCAAAACATCAGCGTTGAATTGTTTTCCTTACGATTTCAGTATAGCAATTGTGGCGCAAGACACTTTTTTAATATCGGTTTTTTATTATTTGCGTTTCTGTTGGTACTGTTATTTGTATATCCTTTCTTGTGTGTACTTCGATTTACATGTGCTGTGTGCTTCACAAATTTGTTTTCTCTTTCTTTTTTTAGTAGACAATTTACACGAGCTCATCAAAATGTGGTGTCACTTGATGTGGTGTAAAATAAAGCTCAATGACGACCGTTGAAACACGTGAATCTATCGACAGACACAATGAGGCGGCTTACGACTACCACGGCTGACATGCAGCGTATTCGTGGCACTTGCTGATTCCAGTATGAGCTGGGCTCTAACGTGTTTACTATTACTGGTTAGTGTTCCTGTGTGTATAGTGGTCGCAGTCCAGGTAGCACTTGAATAAATTTAATTTATACCTCATAGTAAATATAACATGAGAAAAATCTGAATGTATATTATACAAGACTTATAGATTCACGTGTCCTATAACGTTAGTTTTCAACGACATGCTACAGTCTGTTAAATATAAGTTGGCGTTTAAGTGGACGCTTTTGTGTTACCACATCCAAAGTATAAAATATCCATAAAAACCCAAACAAAATGTTCGAATTGAAACGATTACTACCAAATTATTCCGCTGGTTTTTTAAATAAGGTTATGAGTAATCAGACCCAGAGCTGTAGACCGTATATCATTATTTATTTCAACATAAAACAATAGTTGTTTTTTTTTTAGTTTTCACTTCTATTGTCAGTCCTCATGGCTGCCTATTTTCTTTTTTTAATAATTCTCATGACTTACGATAAAAAATAATTCTACAGCTACATTTGACTTGTGACGTTATCTTCAGAACTTGTTTACGTTTAAAACATATATAACAGACGTCTTATTGTGCGTCAGTCAGTTGTGCAAACAACGTTGCATTCCAGTATGCAAATTTATGTAAAAAAATAGCAATTATAATGTGATGCTAAGTATTTAAGTGCATTCTATATTTATGTTTAATCATGACTTTGGAACATATAGATACTACTAAGTACTAGAAAGTAACAGTGAAGAACTGTTCAACCTGATCCCTTCCTCTCCCTTCCATAGCAGAACCACAGGCGCTGGGTTTCGGAGCCAAAACTTTACAGTGACTACCATCCAGGCTTGAACTAAACGTTTCGAATTGACATACCTTTGCCGTACTGTAAAGCTGTGGAGCAGTCTTCCGACCGATGTATTCTCTTCTTCTTATAACATAACGTCTTTCCAATGTACTGTGCAGGTCGGCACGACAGAAACGACTGACAATGGATAACCGATCTCTCGGCGGTTACGACTGGTTCTGGATTGCATTGTACTTACCATCAGGTACAAATCCGTCTCTTTACCAAGCGTTTATTTAACGTGGGATATTCATTTATACATCTCTATATCTTAATCTATCGCTATATCTAATCCGAGAGTAAAATACCCATTAAAACACACGGTATCATCCACCGTATTCTTATGAGGGCGTCACGAGATTAGTCTAACATACTTTGCGTCGCCTCAGCGGCAGACCCAAAGACCGGGCCACTACTTTTGTCTTCCCAGTGAGAGGAACAGCCTGCTTTGATGAGCTACTATAAAAAAAAATCAAGTAAGGCAGTAACTAATAGCAGGTTTCAATCTACAGGACAGTTTGTGGTAAATCAAACCACAAAATTATAAAAGCCAAAATAACTACAATACAATTTTACGGTTCTTTGGTTTGTTTTTCTATTTGTAACTAAAATGACAATAATATACTTATATGTACTTACTAAGAGCGTTGTAAAAAATTACATAGAATAAAAATTCTACTTCATATAATTTATTAGCTTCGTAATTAAAAGTAATAAACGCTATCCCGATGACTCAGGTTTCATACGATTGCCATTGTACAATAATGTTTTTTAAACATACGCATATCTATGAGTACATTAGAGTAAGTTTGAAAGTGACGCCAGTTACAGAGAATTAAGGAGCAGTCGCCTTGTCTTGGTATGGGCAAGTGATGAGCAGGGAGGGAAATTATATTATGAGAAAGCTACTGAATATGAATGTGGACAGTTATATGGGAAGGGGAATACCAAAGAAATATGGATGGATTGTGTGAAAGATGATATGTTTAGCAAGGGAGTGAATGCCAAGATGACTGCAAATAGAGAGGAATGGCAGATGAAGACATGTTGCACCGACCCCAAATGCAAATGGGATAAGGGTAGGGGAGATGATGATCCATATTACTGTAAATCTGTAAATATATGAAGGGAAACAAAACATTCGACTATTTGTTTTTCGGAATACAAGAAATGTTTTATTAATTTTTTTATTGAGTCATTTTTTTACCATGAGTATTCGCCTGCCATGGTAGAGAGTACATGGAATTTCTCCAACGTAGCATCCTTGGCGTCCATTACCAAGGGCCGCCGGTATTGTTGGCGCATTCAATTATGATTTCTGAATAGCGCTACCTTCGACATAAATCCCATTTGATTAAATCCCATCTCCGCACGCAACCTCAGCTCCCTAATAAGTTTCTAGCGAATTGTCTGTCCTTGATGATTTCTTTACGATTATTTTTCAGGTCCAAACCAGGCGCTATAACCTTGTTTTTTTTAATAAGTCTTCTTCATCACAACTTTTTATCAACATTTTATTATTCGGTATTTTTAACAGGTTTTTATACTTTGAATTTTTATCGAGGTTCTATTCCTCGATGTACATGAGTGACTGACCCTGGAATATTTTTATAAAGGTTGTCTTCTTTAAGATAATGCTGTGTAGATCAAGCTTTCGGTCTCAATTGGAGGCGAACGGATAGAATCAATTAGAATTATCGACAATGGGTAGAGGAAGCATTACCGTCGAGCCTGTACAACGGCAGCATGACACCACGCCGAGCTAGCTCTTGTCAATATCCCGTGTAATACTATGTTCAGCCTGAATCCAGAGGTTTCTGACATAATTTCGTACAATGACATGTGTACAACATTGTACAAGGTGATGGATGTCAATGTACCCTCTATAAAAGATGGTGTTGTGTTTACTAGTAAAATATATACCAAACTAGCTATGTGCCCGTGGCTGCGCCCGCGTTTCAAATATTATTCTTCACTGCGTTTTATTTTTCACTATGAAACCCTAATTATTTTCCTAAAAAAAATTAGTAAGTACTAAAATAAAGTAAAAATATTTCTCATAAATTATAGCACTTACCCATAAAACTGTGCGTAGAATCGGATTTTATTCAAATTTTTATGAGTTTTATTTTTTTACGCGGAATCATATTTATTTTCGAATATTATATATACCCTAAGTCACCCAGAGTAACTTCAGCTATCTACCAAAAAAAGTCCCATCCAAATCGGTCAAGCCGTTCCGGAGATTACCATAAACTACATCATAAACTACAGGTGGGCAGACAAAATTTTTAAAAATTGTGTTTTTTGGTACAAGTATCGTATATACATTCATATCTAATTAGTAAAAAAAATAATTTTGACATCACAATCAGACACTTTAATTTTATTTATTAGTATAGATATAATAAAAATATAAATATATAAAACTAAAAATTTACATATAAATAATAAAGAACTATCATTTATAACCTTTTTGGTTATAACAGACATGTATCCTCTTACAGTTTAACTCTAATGAAACATAATGAATACATGTTCTTCTCTATGTTTCTGGTAATGGAATAAAGCCTCTGGAAAATATCAATACGTTTAAGTATTAAAAAGTACTTACTATCTACAAAGATATGAAGCAGGAATGTTTTAAAATTCCTATTTAAAACAGTATCAATTCACAGTGATCGATTTATTTTACAGGGAATATTGTTCGAAGCCGAAAGTGTCATCGTTAAAAGTGTTTTTATTTACAAATAGCAGAAGCACCTGTTCTTTTATCTTTTCATATGGTAATTTTTACGTTGAAGCCATTGTTCCAACTTTCTTTTCATTTTATCATTCAACTTAATTAATTGTAAATGTAAAATATACTGATACCACATCATCTTCAATTATTGCTACTGAATGGTATTTTAATCATTTTTATTCTATTCTACTTCTAGTCGACTTATCATGTATTTATATGTCGGTGGCGTATCTTTAAAAGTAACTGCGTACTGGTCGCCTAAATCTTTGAAGGTGTCTTCAAATACTGTTTCCCAGCCGTCTCGTTCGGCCGCTTTCTGGCTTCCGATTGACGTCATCCAAGCTCCTGTCATAGGAACACCATGTTCCTTACACATTACACGTCTGCAATTTAAATAAATGTATTTTTGAACTTATTGAATAAACTCTGTAATATTTATATGAAACATCATTCTCATGTCCGTCTCTTTCCAATTCATTTGGGATTGGCAGAGTATGTTTTGTTCTTCAATAGATCCCTATCAGCTATTATCCTTTCTTGATATCCATCTTTTTTTGGGCAAAATAAAAACTCTATCAACTTTTAGTATCAAAGTTTCTGTTTTTTGTATGTACTGCATACGTTTCTCTTTGACCATAACTACATTAGCGAACTCATTCTGTTTTTACCTACTTACAAATGAAAATTTTTAATTCTTTGTCTCTTTAAAGCGTAAAATCATTGTCAGCGGTCCGTCAGTAAAATTAAGCAATGTTTTGTTTAATCTGAACATATTTCGGTTTAATGGATAGATGGAAGCTTTTCTGACCAGAATTATGTAACATTGTTTTAGGACCATCACTACTAGCCAATGAATTAATTTAAAATACTCACCTAATTTTGAAAAATTCTTGTGCTATTCCAAGACTTCTGTATTTTGGATGAATCACCACTCCCCAATCCTTGTAAAATGTGTTTAGTTCAAAGGCTTTCAAAACATCATATTTTGAATACAAACCACGTACTATTTCGAAGTACTTCTTCATTTCCTTTGTTTGTGTCTGTAGTTGAACAACCATATTATATCATAATCATCATCATGATTTTTTGTTTTCGTATTTATTTTACCTCCATACAACCACAAGACGACCCCTGCTGGATATAGGTCTCCTCCAAATAGTGAAGGGGGATTGCCATAATGGCCACGCTTGGCAGGCGGGTTGGCGATCGCAGTAGGTGTTTGTAGTACTCAGAGAATACTACAGCCCATCCCCTGGTTTAATATCACTTAGTTATCTTTAACGACAACCACGGGAACGATATGCAGTGGTCCTATTCTGAGCCGGCACGACACGGTATTTTACTTAATTCAATCGTAAACTATACGTACGATTATTTCACAATATGTTTTGTACTAACATCTAAATCTTAATGTATATTATATGCTTTTAGTTTTTAATTCAAATTATTATAGTTCAGTAATAATGGTTATAACGAATTATCAAATGTAATTTCATAATATGGTTGTTTAACAACTTTGTTGTAGAAATAAATGAAAACAAATGTATGTAACAGAATTATGTATTATGAAACCTGTAAAACAATAAAGTCAAAAATTTTAATGCACACAAATGATATAAATGAAACAGACAAACCTGTATTTCCGCAATTACATCATCTTTCGTTTTGATCGCCATAAGCGAAGCACCTATGATATCCTGTATATTTTCTGTTCCGTCATCGATGCAGCAGATAACTATACGAAGTGGCTTCGTATTCCATAGATTTAGTAAAAAAATTTTTGCTTCCTCCAATGCTTGTACACTTTCCGGTACACCTTCATCATGTATCAAATACGTTTGATAGAGGATCCAACATTATAATAACAAAGATTTTAAATCCCATGTTCATGTTCATGTGACTCTAATTTTAATTGATTACTATAGCTATAGAATTATAGTGTTTAAAATGTATTAAGTACCACTTTTAATCAGATGTTTTTGTAAGTTGTTGTATAAAATATTTCATCCAGGAAGTCGTGAAGTAATTAACCTATATGGTTGACTTGCGGTTATATAATTGACTTTAAATTAATGATAAAGTAATCAAGCTAAGTCGTTTTTTAGTTCATCAAAGGTAGTAATTAGGTCAAAGGGGGAGTGGTTTTGGTAACCATCATAAGTAAGAATTAAAGAAAAAAAAAGAAGAGGATAGGAAAAAAAAATGTATTGTACAAGACAACACATTACGGAATGATTTGAAGACAAAAACATAAAATGTAACTGTGATTGATTAATTGACACATTCGTCCACTGCTGGAAATAGGTTTCCTCCAAAAAGTTAGGAATCGCCACGCTTGGCAGGCGGGTCGGCGATCGGAGTAGGTTTTTTGTGATGCTCAGAATATGCTGCTGGTCATCTCCTGGTACATTGTTTAGTCGCCTTTTATGATACCCACTGGAAGATATGAGGTGGTACTATTTTAAAGCCGGCACCACACGGTATCACAATAACTATGATAAATTAAATAAAACCATGTACAAGAAACGCACCTATTCAGAGCCTAATTATTGCACTAAAACCGTGAGGTAACACTGCAGCGCTAAAATTTTGACTTTGCCTCCTAACCAGACGTCAATGTCAAAAATAAAGATAAAAAATATATTTACACATATAAACCTAACCATATATCTGTAAACATATATAAATAATTACGTGGATCGCGACTACCGCATGCATATGAAATACCCGTCGAGGCGCATCAGATTCAAAAAGTAGCAAATGTGTAACAGACCTAACTAGAGGCTTTAGCCATGGTGAATAGAGGTCAGTATGATGATTATGACTGTCGATAGATTCTCTCTATCGGCAGTACTCATCGTTCTTGTTCTGTACTTTAATTAAAATCAGACACCGACACCGAAGTGAAAACTCGAGGCGTTGGAGAAATTATTTTGTTAATGTTTAAATTAGCTCGGAATCTGAAGAACGTGTAACGTACCTATTCATGTACTAAGGCGCTTCAATTTGTCAAAAATAAAATGAAATAAAGTTAGTAGGAAACGCTTTTAAACTAAATTAAAAAAAAAAAACAAAGTAATTTATAATAAAAATAAAATTAAACAGGAATTATTTATGGACAATCTGACAATGATTTCGTAAATTACAAATAAGGTAAATATAAAATTGGAAAACAAATACATACAGATTTAGTTAATTAGTAATTACACTTACCTGAAGCTCTAAAAACGGCCTCCTCTGGGGCAAAATACATTCGTAGTAAATCAGAAACATCTTTAAATCTATCATTCGGCATATCTACTATACGAAAATTAAGAATTTCATCGTCTGCTGTCTTTGAAGCAAATTTCAACCACACTTTACAACACTCAGACATCGTGATCGGCTTGAAGTTATTGTACGAATAACATATTGTTTCGACTATGGCATTTTATACGAGAGATAAACCGTAGAGTAGACACGACAAGACAAGAATGTTTTACTGCACGCATATAAATGTTTTCACTACAATGTTTGTGTGTTTATTTATTTATTTACATTAAAAATTCTATAACATTACACAGCTCGTATAAACTAAACCGATACATAAAATAAAGAGCCAAAAATGAAATGATCACTTTTTAAAAACTATTTTTTAGACTATGTTTACATGTGTATATGTATATGTTTATGTGCGCGTGTGCTATTGTAATGTGTATATGTATGTTTGTTGATATGTGTATTTAAGAATGTATAGCTGTGGATAAACTTTGTGTTGTTTGTTTACTAGAGAGATTTTCATTTGGTTTCTAAAACTGTTTTTAGATCATTTTTTTAATGAAGTTTGTAGTTAAATAGATCTATATTACTGAATTTAGCGTATCGGACACAAGCAGGGATATCATAGAGGTATGCTGTATAAAGTAGTGGCCCAAGTAGAGATCCCTGAGGAATTCCAGAGAGAACATATATGAAATCGGAACGTTCACCTCCAAGCATGATGGCTTGTCTTTTGTTAGTGATGTAAGACTGAACTCATCTTAGAAGTGCGCCTCTTATACCGAGTTCTTGCAGCTTTCTTAAAAAAAAATATGATCCACACAATCAAAGGCTTTTTCAAAGCCCGTGTATATCACGTCAACTTGCGAATATAACTCCATACCCTCGAGGATATCACTAACAAAGACAGCGATATTTGTAGTAGTTGAACGACCCTTAACAAAACCATGTCGTTTTTCAGGAATTCCTTGATGTATCA
The DNA here is from genome assembly GCA_014132275.2 of Samia ricini. Classification (NCBI taxonomy): domain Eukaryota; kingdom Metazoa; phylum Arthropoda; class Insecta; order Lepidoptera; family Saturniidae; genus Samia; species Samia ricini. The sequence goes on from AP028161.1 coordinate 23,902,661, forward strand.
CTGGATAGATATTACTTTTTCAAAACATTTACTTAATACATTTAATATTGAGATTGGTTCGTAGTGCTCAATGTCTGACTTAAGCCCCTTTTTGTGTAGTGGTACAATATGTCCTTGTTTCCAAAGTGTTGGAAATTGTTATACTTTAATGGATCTGTTAAACAATAATGTGACTGGATTCGAAACAGATTCAGCACATTTTGATATGAACAGTTGAGGTAATCCATCTCTTCCAGCTCCCACCTTTGTATTAAGATTGCGTAGTAATTTTAAAATTCGTTGTTCGGTGATAATAATGGTGTTTATGGAAACCGCACTACATGATGATATACATGAATATTCTTCTGCGGGCAAAGAAAACATTTTCTGGAAAAAATTACTAAATGATTGCATTGTTTTATTTTTACTTATTAACTTTATACTTTCATAATGCATAATACTAGGGTACCCTATTTCACTCCGGGGGGAGTGGTAGTAGTACAATCGTAATTCCCGAGCCCCCCGCCTATAGTGGGATTTTAGCCGGTAGGAGTCCGGTACTGTACCACTCTCCTGCCCGGGAGAGTGGTTCGTTCATGAGGATTTCCATAGATAAAAAAAAGGGTACCCTGTTACAGATTTTATATAATGTCATAAAAGGTTAGGATTCGATTTAATTGCTTCTTGTGATCTCGTAGTAAATTTACGATATCATGCATTCTGAATTGCTTTTTGTCTTTTTCTTAACAATGAAAATGTTTCGTAATCGAGGTGATTTTTGTAAGTTTTGTAATGAGAGTAAATTTTTTTTTTCTTTTGTAATATTAATCAGAGAGCGACTATACCATATGGGATAGTGATGACTATTACTTATTGCGAAACGTGGAACATACAGCCTTTCGTCTTAAAGAATGTTGGCCCATAAAGGTGACGGACAAAAACAGACTGCATGTAACAAGAATGTATAGAATTAAGAATGAGCATATTACAGGTAGTTTATACGGCGCTGGTACCAGAGAAGTTAAGGAGCAGACGTCTGTCTGTGTATGGGCTTGTAATGTAAAGCGAGGAAGAGGATATTGTAAAGATATTTATATTTTGTGGATTTGAATGTAAACGATTACAGGAGAAAGAGAAGACCAAAGAAAGGTGCGAATAGAGAGACCAAATAGAGAAGAATGAAAGTGAAAGACACGTTACGCCGATCCCAAATACAAATGGGATAAGGTTAGGATGATGATGCTGAAATATTGTTATTTATTTAGTTTTATTTGTGCCTCATACGCACTTATGCGTGATGGTTTTCGTTAAAATTTTATTTGCTAATCTACATCTATTTATTTGTGTACTGACTTATTTTTAGAATTTTGAAAGACATTAAAAACCTATCTACCTGATAGGTTTTTATATTCTGATCCCTGATTTATATCGTCTGGTGAATCATTCGGTTGCTGGGGTGAGAATGTCAGGAATCACTGTCATTCTTGCAGAGTGATTTCTCATGCCTGGCAACCCGCTCTGCTACTAGTTACATTTGACAGTTGGTTCAAATATATACGCGCAACCGCTCCGCATATCACAATATCGTCGCATCACAGCTTGCACCGCTTCCACGTCACTACACAAGCTGCAGGATCTTCGGGATTGGATGTGCACGAGAGTTTGCTCGGTAAGTGGGCATATTGCTGAGCAACCAGTGTGCTACCAGACCCTTGGCAAGAAATAGAAGATTTGGTGGTCGGCCAGCTCGCATTTTGTATGTTCTACTATCGTCTTTATGACACGCAAAACGTATTAAAACCATTTATTACCGCAGTCATAAATAAAATAGTATACTATACGATTTAAAATCGTATCACAAATGTGAACGAATTCAGGTCACACCTTACATGTTCGGATTCTTAACTGTTAAATAAATGTGTTAAAAATTAACTCCATAAAAATCAAAAAAAATTACTATGAAAAAACAATGAGGATTTGAAATGAGAAATATAAATTGATAATTCAATTCAAATTCAAAATACTTTATTTAATTTTGGCCCCCATAAGGCGGTTATGAACGTCAAAATACTACGACTGGTTCGGAAAACAATCCAGTCATGGCGAAGAACCGGCAAGAAACTCGATTTGGTTTTTTTATGCATGTATTTTGCAACTTCTCAACTAAAAATTACAAAGTTTATTAGTAGGTGCACAGAAAAATTTCTCACTTCCAGACCACCCTATAATTACCCTTACAAATAATATGGTTGATTATTATTTACTTTGCTAACTCCGCTTCAAATGATTTTTCAGCTATTACGTCTCTTGGAAACTAATTTGTTTATGCTAATGTACAATAACTTCTTAAATTAGTTTAATCAAATTAGTTTCCAAGAACGTGATAGCTGGAATATCATTAGAAGCGAAGTTAGCAAAGTAAAAAATCAACCATATATTTATGATGGATTTCCACAAAGCTTCGCCTTCATCAATCGAACCCTTACAAAACAAAACCTGATTGATACGGTGCTTAAACTTGCTTTCCGGTAAGTCGGTAATGTGCGGTAATCGGATTTTATTGTAAAACCTAACACTAGAACTAACTAACACTAGAACCTAGAAAACTCTTATAAGTTTTGCTAAGCCTGAAACATGGAACTATTAATTTATGTTTATTCCTTGTATTAAAATTACGCTGATCGTTTACAAGTTCAAGTGTATCTACATTTTTGCGGGCATACAGTACGTTATAAAGAATATAGTGGGAGGGCAAGGTTAAGATAATACATTCTGGATACTTGTTTTTAAGTGATTCACGAGGTCCCATATTATAAAATGCTCGAGCGGCTCGTTTTTGTAAAATTAATAAAGTATCTACTTCAGCTGCTGTTCCCGAAATGAAAATGCCATAAGACATCAAGCTATGAAAATAATCATAACAGGAAACCATTTAGTGATATTAGCTAAGGCACGATTTACTTGACTAACGCCTGATTCTTTTCTCTTAACTATGAATGTATGGGAAATGTCGCCTGCAAAAAGTACCATATCAGCACGGCTATCAACCATTAGCGGTTAATTGTTTTTATATGAGGAATAAAAACGGTCCCAAAATCGAACCCTGGTGGACACCAATTTGAACGAATGAGCCCGTGGAAATTGTTCCATTTACATTAACTTTGTGACAACGGTCTTTTAGGTGAGACATAAGAACGGGAAGAGATGTTTCAGAAATACCATAATGTTTCAGTTTTAAAATTAGAGTAATATGTATTAACATATAATAATTGGGTGTTGTAAGAAAGGATTCTTAAATAATTAAATGTAAGTGTATTTAAGTTTAGTTATGGTAATATCTGTTTTAAATAAAAGTGTTTTTAATGCTCCTTGTAGAATTCTCGACAAATTTTATTTGGATGGATTAGGAGATATTTATATTGGAACGAAATTCCTTATGGAGCGTTGCGGAGGGGTATCCTAGCCGGCAAAAAACGCCCGCAACGTTAAAAAAAGCGTAAATTTTTTATTCTATATTATATGGTTATTGTAGCTGTAATTAAATTTCAGCAAAGTAAGTGGCGCATTTGTTTAGCACGTTTAGCTGTTAACCGAAAGGTTGGTGGGAGCCCATCCGTAAGAGTAATTTTTTACTTTAATTTTGCGTTACATACAATTTTTTATAACTCAATACAAAAATCTTACTTTTAATGTTTATTTTACACAAAATTTATCCATATATAAATAGTCAATCATAAAACATTTCAGTATAGTTTTTGTTTAATATTGACGTACTTTAAAGTTATTTAAAAGAACATATTTAGAAATAGATTATTTTTACAAACCAAAGTTTTTTGAATAAATATTTTAATCGAATTTCAGCCACTACACAAATACTAGTTATACTTGACACATATTTTTTTGTTTTTTTCCTTTTGTGTATTGTCTATTTATGACGGCTATATAGTGGCTAATGTATAGTCTACGTGATGACTGTTATTATTATTGCAGTTTGGTATTATTATTATATCATATTATTATTATTTATGTAAATAACTGTTTTTTGTGTATTATTATTATACTAGAAATAAGAGATGGCGCTTTATTTTGTATTATTAAATCGGATTCTCACTGAAGTAATTTGTTAAACATTCAAAGTTCGAACACAAGATGGCGTCGCACGATGTTTAAAATTTAGTTAAGGAGGTATAATAATAATTTAAGATATTTTCTTCACAACGAGTCATTTTCTAATTATTACATGTAGGCCTTATATAGTTTTTTGTTTTTCTCTTTCTATTTCTGTTTTAACTAAGAACTTCGTTCCAGAGGAGGGTCCACCGACCGCACAACTTTTTTTCCAGAAATTTGAGAAAATACTATAAAACAATGTAATGCGCAATCGCTTCTGAGTGCTATATGAAGTCAGTTAATATCATTGTAGTGCACTTAGAGTAACGTAGGTCATATTTTGGCCATATTCAGCCTATCAGTGTAACTCGGATAAGTACGAGGCTCTTAATGTTGAGTAACGCATACATATAAGCATATACTCCTTATAATAATCCTACGTACTAAGTTACTATCATGAGCACAAATAGGAAGTTAACTTTCTTTACATATGCGAAATATGGCTCATTGAAAACTATGTTATCTAAGATTACAAGTGTTTGTAAATAATTGTCTACGGTTTATGCGCAAATATATTTGATTAGAGTAACTAAAACTAGAGAGATAAATGCAAATATAATAAAGGTTGCAATGAAATTATTTTAAATAACACTTTGTGTATCAGTAAAGCTGTGTAAAAATACGGTTTTACAATGTGTTACACTGCAGAACGACCTTATAATCATAGTAATATAAGTATTCTTCCAATGGGACAGGCTAAGTGACGTTTATCTATCCCGAATATTCTAAAATTCAAACTTGTTTTAACACCCTACCAAGACAATGGTAATCCCTGTAGAATATTACATGGATTCTCGTGGCACCTCAGAGTAAACGCTTTGTGTCATTGCTTTCAATTCACTTCACTTGTGCATAATAACCAAACTATATTACATAAAACGACAACAAAATCACACAAAATAAAAGGTTCAGGAATAAAAGTTATTAAATCAAAGATAACAGACCGACTCTGGTGCCATCATTAAGCCGAACTTTATTATTATTCGGAAAGGAGCTATGCGGGCTTCAAGAGTCCTGTATCACTGCGACCTAGTCGGATCTATTGTGATCGCCCATATTTTTCTAAAGCTCACTGCCTAGACCTACAACCTGAATTTACTGTAGAATCTTTCTGGCAGAGAGCGCCTGTACCTCCTCCGGGAGCAACACATGCTTACCCAGAATTCGGTTACGTATGGGTATTAATGGATCACATTCACACAAGATGTGCTTTGGTGTTTCGTCTGCGATTTCACAGAACCTGCACTCTCTTGTGTTCTGGACACCGATATTGTGAATATGCTTGCCCAAACAATAGTGCCCAGTTAGTGCTCTCACTAATACTCGTAGCTGATTCGTACTGAGCATCAGGGCTTCTTCAGCGTTACGCTGAGCGAATGCTCGGATGAGCTCTTTGGAATGAATTTGCCCTGACAATTTATTCCAGAATTCTACAGCCTTATAGGTGCATTGGTCCCTTATGGTCAGTTGAACTAGGCTTTTTGGAATGCCACAAAATGGTTCAGGCCCAATTAGTATTTCCATAGCCCCCATAGCTGCTCTTGCAAGCGCATCCTCAGCTTCATTGTCGGGAACTCCTGCATGGCCTGGGACTCATCTTAAAATCAGCCTGTTATTCTTACCCAGGCTGTTTAGCATTGCCAAATAATTTGCAACTAGCTTCGACTCAACTACGTCCGAAGCCAGCGCCAAGAGAGCGGCTTGACTATCCGAATAGATATATATTGTATGATTTACGTAGGCTTTTTGCAGATTTATACAGGAACATTCTAGAAGATCGTATACCTCTGCCTGGAAAATGGAGGTGAAACTACCAAGATTAGTTGTTAGACTAAACTTAGGTCGCTCTCTATATATTGCACAGTCTACGTTAAGTCCTATTTTGGACCCGTCGGTAAACCATAGTAAACTGCCTTTCCTCCACGTTATCTCACTGTTTAACCAGAAGTCCTGTTGAGGGATTTCGACATCATACAATTTTTTAAGATTAGTTTCAGGAATCATTATATCTGATATTATCCCTAAAACTGGTGTGTCTATTACCGAGTCTAAAAAAGATCTCATGGACTGGGATATCCATTGTCTCCTCCCGAGGGCGTACATTTTGTGCGTCGCCTACCTCGCCACCTTCTCTACATGTAGATGAAGAGGATTCAGATTTAACAGAGCGTCAAGAGCCACTCTAGGGGCGGTCGACATTAAGATAGTAGCCATTCTTTGTACTGAAGCTAATCGGGTACGAACCGACTGCTGTTGTGCCTTTTTGCCCTAAACCGCACAGGCGTATGTTATTATGGATCTGACAACTGTCGTATAAAGCCATATGGTTAGCCTGGGATGTAAACCCCAGTACTTTCCGGCCATTCGACTACAGATCCCCATTGCTATTTTATCCTTTTGAATTATATATCCAATTTTGCTATTCCAGGTCAGTTTCTGGTCGAGAATAACTCCCAAGTATTTGACCTCTGGTGAGAAGTTTATTGTCTTGCTATTTAGTGAGGATTTTACTAATTGGTCAAGACGTCTTTTATTGGTAAATGGTATTAGGACAGTTTTGTCTGCATTTACTCTCAGTTCATTGTCCTTGCAAACCATTTGTCAATGACACTTAGTGCTTTCTGCCTAAGGTACGAAATTGTACTTTGAGAGAAACCTCTGACTACTACCACCAGGTTATCAGCGTAGCCCTGTGCGTCGATCCTTAATTCCTCCATTTTATGCAGGAGTTGGTCCACTGTTAGGGTCCACAACAGGGGCGATAGAATGCCTCCTTGTGGACAACATCTTGTGGTTACCACATCGTGATTAGTGTCATGCAATTATAATTTAACTACACGGTTTGAAAGCATTGATTCAATCCACTTTATAGTGGTTGAAACTATCCTTTTAACACTTAACCCATGAACTAGTGTGCTAATGGGTATATTATCAAAGACGGCCTCAATATGCAAAATGCACAAAGTATAATTTCCTTATCTTCTAATGCCTTTTCCACTCTATCTACAAGATAGAACAGGGCAGTCTCAGTGGATCTTCCTCTGCTATAGGCATGTTGTTTAGAACTTATAGGGTTTGTGGTTAATAACACTTCCCTAATATTTCTATCAATTATCTTCTCCATAGTTTTGAGAAGAAAAGATGTAAGGCTTATTGGTCTAAAGGACTTTGGCATAGCGTAATCCTTTTTGCCGGGATTGGGTATAAAAATGTAATCGTACTTTTCTCCATAGTTCAGGTATATATCCCCAAGCAAGGCTTGCCCTGAAAATCTTAATAATTACAGGTATCAGGATATCAAGACCTCGCTGTAATTGACCGGCTGAATTCCATTCTCTCCACCTGTTTTATATGGTTTGAATGACTTTATAGCACATTTCACACTCTGTGGTCTTATAATGTTTGCCGCAAGCCGGACTTATATTGTAACATATTTTGACAAGTCGTGTAAGTCCACAGTCCTAATGATACCGAAATCTTGGAAAAAAAAAACAAATTAAACTAAACCGACCTAATCTCAGTGTCGTAAGTCATCACTGGCAACCACTAGTTGAAGTCTATTGTCTTGAGATCCTGTGGTGAGGAGAAGATTCTGCGTAGCTTCTTAATAATGGCTATCCTGATCACTTTTATGAAGAGTAAATAATCGCTATTAAATATTGGTGGTTAAGCTTCGGTGATAATTTAATTTAACTTGAATTATTAATAAAATAATTAAGCAAAGTAATTGTCTAATCCATATTGGTGGTGAATAACTTCGTTTATTATTCGAACTTAGTCCAATATACGTTTATCAGTTCTTAGGCTAAAATATATACTTTTTTTTCCCTACATGTTATATGAGAAAACTATTTATTTTCTAAAGTTAAGGATTTGTCACGCTTCCCTGAACCTTTAAATATAGTTTCGTCTGGGACAAAATACTTTTTTTTTAGAAAATCTGAAACATCTTTAAACCTATCATTCAACATATATAAAATTGAGAATTTCACCGTCCGACCTCTTTAAAGAAAATTTCGACCACACTTTATAAGACTGAGACATTGTGATCGCTTGATACTATTTTGTTGACAAATGTAATTCTTGTTTTTTAGCAATTTTATTTTGTGTATTTATCTTAGCTTGCCAAATAAATAGTGGAATGAATAAATAAGTCATATTGTATAATTCGGAGTATGGGCGTAATTTTACATAAATGATTAAATCAATACCTCTGAGAACTCAGTTATTATTCCGATTACTTATACCACAACTTTTCACTTCGAAGATCTCACAAAGAATGTCGCCACTACTCTTAGACGATGATATTTGTAACAAACTTGTGATTATTATACTCATAAAAATAGATTTTTCCTACACTTTGTAGTTATAGAATTACTTTTAAATATCACAATATAAGTTCATCATAAAAAAATAACCTTGGAACTTATTATAGGCAGATATCTTCAATTGTCAAAATAATAAAAATTATTAGTAAAATTTTAATTTGTTTCGCATAAAATTCCAAAAATATTTACCATAATGCTATTATCCAAGGAGAGGAATGCGTTTGAATGGAATAAACGTCACTCGCATATCCTCTTAACGTTAAAAAATTGCATATAAGTCAATAGGAAAGTAGTAGTAGAGAATTGGTTATGACCGTTGAAACTTTTATTCGATCTTCGACGGACTGTTTTTTTTTAGCTTTTTAGCTTCGATAGATGTGCACTAAGATTTTTTTAAAGTTTGCCATAATAGAAATCTCATAAAAGTAATTTGAAAAGTGACAAACATCTCTGAAAACAAAATGTTAAGAAGGAATTGCAAATTAACATCCTGTAATCATGTTAAGAAGTAAAAATCAATTTAAAATTCCAGTTAATAGAGGTTTTTATGCGTATTTTGCTTAGTATTTAGTTCTTACCCCATGGAGTGTAGTTGCCTATAACTTTTGCAATTGTGAACTTGGCTTCTCGCTCTCTCTTATTTGTTGTTACTCTTCTTGAAAAGTAAACCTTATTTCTATTTTTAATATCTCAATTATTTTCGTTGATCACGTATTTCGTTGGATTATGAGGCCAATACAGAATTACAGCGTTGTACGTATGCCTTGAGGTTTCAATTTAGCAATTGTTATATATGGAGACTGTAGAGACTATTTGCTCTCGCACAATTACATTTTTCCCCTATTTTATTTAATTATGTATACATTACTCTGTCCCTTATTTAGGTCTTCCTGTGGGTAGCTTATAGCTTTAAAACAGAAATCAGAAGAAGTTCATCCTAGCTCTTAACGACATATTACAGAGTAATTGTATTTGCGAAAGCATTGAAAGTGATTTTCGATCACTCTGTGATCTGATAGTTACTATGGTAAAGTCATTTCATTTTTGTATCGTAATACGTAATTATATATAAGTTAGATGTGCTACAAGTAATTACATGAAAAAATATTCACACTTTAAATGTATGCTCTTTTTAGCTACAGAAAACCCATCCACCATTGGTATACGAGTTATGGGAAACATTAGTCATTAAAAGCCCTCATCGTAGCGTCTTGTTGGTCATATTGTTGTGACACAAGTCATATTGGTTTTAATATGACTTGTTTTTGTAATATTTATGATATTGTTATTATTATTTATATAACATCATTATATTTATTTATTAAATACGTTAAGAAAACCCGAAGTTTTTCTGTTAGTTTATTAATGTCAACTCTAAGTACATCTTACTCAGCGCTCTGCTAATTTAACATGAGTTTTAATGGATACATTGAAGAAAAGGTCTATGAAAGAACATTTAAAATTTTAAAATTTGGAACGTCGAGAAACAATCGAATTTTAATGACATTAAAAAAAAAGGTGTCGAGAGACGGAGGATGTAAGATAAAGGAATAAAAATACGTTCTTTCAACCAATTTTTTAGATTACTGTATAAAGTAATGTAAAATTTTAATAAAGCAAGGTGTTAGGGAATTTTCTAATGATGCCCGCCTGGGCAGCTACCACTGTCAAGTTTGAAAAACCTGTCACCAAATACCAATACGTGTGTTCCGTCAGCGTTACATGAGAACCAGTACCTAAGTTTAGTGTGTTTACCATCCTGGACCACATCGTCATTTTAAGTCAGGTGAGATTGTGGTCAAAGCACTGAACCTATATCGTGTAAATAAAAATAATCAGACAATATGGATAATGAAGAACAAGCAAAACTCGACGGGCAATTTATTGTATATAGTAAATTGATGGACGATAAAAGATCCGCCAACACTATAACATTATACCGTTCAGACTTTTGAATGAGGCAAGCGAAGATCATAGACAATCGGATAATTATTATGATCGATACAAGCATACTGGATACAACAATACAGCATACAACAATATCTGGTAAAAAATATTGCAGTGATACATAGGACGGGTTTCTATGCTGACCAGGGAGAACCTTAGAACTTTCTACAATTGATAGATCAGGTTTTTATTAGTTGTATTATTATATATTATAATTATGGTGTGTAAATAGAAGCTTCGGTTTTAAATATATTATATAATTTTTCCAACTTTTATTTCGTTTTTTTATTTATTAATACCTGATCTAAAGTTAATTCAATTATCCTCGCGACAGTCTTTGGAGCCCGGATGCTCCTCTGACAGTGGCCAAAGACTTGCTTCGATCCCCAACTGGGGAAGCTCTTGCGGCCGCCACGCCGCCAGTGTGATACAGAGACAAGGCATGCAAACTTGTCAATAGTATTTTAGTTTCATCAAATTTGTTTAGTAAATCAATAGATGGGAGTATGTGTTCTTTCCACACATTCCAACTTTCTTTTAAAATCGATGGAAATAAATAGAATTTTGGTTACACAATCGCCAATTGTAAGGAAAAAGGTTTTCCTTGAATTATAAATAAAACGTTGACCTTTTTGGGTTTTTCTGGAATTCCATAATTTGAATTTATTGGTCATTATTGGCTGCTTGCCGGCTCAGATATTTAAAATAGACAACCGTGGGAATAACAAGAAGAGAACTAGAAGCGATCTACAAGTGAACAAGTTAGTAAGTACTAAGTTATATCATACATTATGTACCTAAGTCTTCTGACTTTGAATTATATTAGACTAAGGCTGTGATTACGTGCTATCTAGTGTTTAATATGTAATGTGTACTCTTGCGTATATGTGTGACAATTAAATTCTTTTTCTATTACCCATTATTTTAAATCATTTATTCATATGTATTTATTGTATTTTATTCCTAACTATCATGTATTTGTATGTTGGTGGCGTGTCTTTAAATGTAACTGCGCACTGTTCCCCTAAATCTTTGAAAGTGTTTTCATATGCTATCTCCCAGCCATCTCGTTCAGCCGCTTTCTGGGTTCCGAGTGACATCATCCAAGCTCCTGTCATTGGAACACCATGTTCCTTACATAGCATACGTCTGGAATTTAATGAAATTAAATAAACAATGGAATATTTCTATGAATATTTAAATGATACAGAAATACTATATTTAGATAATAACATTAAAAAGTTTTAAAAACCCGACTACGGGAAACAAAACCCAAAAATTAAAATGTACAAGGAATCAAAATCAGTTGAATAGTTTAGACACTATGGAGGATCATCCGTAAATACATATATACTTACATAGAATGCTAAAAACAATGATGGCGCAATGGGTAGTGCGGCCGGATTCCACATCGATGGACGCAAGTTCAAACCCTATCCAACACTAAAAGTAGCCTGAGCTTTCGGTGAAGGAAAACATCTTAAGGAAACGTGAGGATCACTTGAGAACCAATATCTAGGCTTAGTGTGTTTACCATCCTGGACCACATCGTCACTTAACATCCGGTGAGATTGTAGTCAACGCACTGAGTCTATGCCGTGTAAAAATAAATCACAAAACCCTTCCTATTAGCTTCGCCGTGGTCGGGTAAAAAATAACTAGATATGGGTTTGTTGGCTTATTAAATCGCAAATACATACGCGAATTTTCTTTATATCATCTAGATGTAAAATAAGTATAATAATAAACTTATAAAAGTTAAACGGGCATTAATAATGACGCTTATAATGTACTAAAATCTGAAGAACAACTAGGTAGGTACCAGATACTAGTCATCACACCATTCTTCATATCAATACAGGGTAGTGATAAGAATAAAATAAAATCGCGAGGCGTAGAGTAACCTGAGTCAATATGTAATTGATCGTTCTGTGATATTGCACCAGGTGGCTACCATTTTTAGACTGAGTGCCTTAAGTTTTCTTACGTTGTTTATTAAGGTGGATGCATCCAAAATATTTATAATAATATGACCGATAGACAATGAAAGATAGAAAATGTAGATAATAGAAATTCGACGCGCCTCATATACCTTGTGACTATTGATTAGTATGTTTCGTTATAATAAAATCGTTTTTTTTAAATATTTTATTTCGAAGTTCTTTTTATAGTTTTTTTCCACTCTAATGCCATACAGTTCTTGGTGCGTTTTGATATCTTGGGATGTTGTCATTCTTAGTCATCCTAAAGACATAGTTCTCGACAAGATACGAATTCTTGACTTGAATGGGTCATTGCAAGTTGATAAAGCCCCTTGTTTTTGATAACACTCGATTTGATTAGATTTCTGGTTTTAAGTATTGTCTGTCTAAGCTCTAATGATACAATATCTTGTTTCCAACGCCATCTTGGATATGGATTTTTATAGTCAAATCGTTTCATTTTACATCCGTACGGGGGGGTTTGAAAAACTATGTAATCTGTCATTTTCTTGTATAAAAAATAATGGATTTACAATGATACTAAAATACGTAATTGTACTGCACTCAGAATTAAAAATGTGTACCAAATTTAAGATATATCGATCAACAGAACTGGGAGTTAAATTTCAGTCGATAGATTTGAACCACCCAAGACATACACAGTGCAAGCGAAATAAAGTGGTTTAATAACTTTTGCATACATAATCTTGATACAAAAATCTGGTATCGAAATTTTTTTAATATATAACCTGTATAGGCTCGTGGTTTTAATCACAATCTTAGCTGATATTAAGAGACTACGTGGTCCATGATGGCAAACATAATAAGCCTAAATGTTGAGATTTCTTTAGAAAACACTATGATTTCACAATGATGATTCCATTAACCGAAATCTTAGATTCGAATAGAATGGATAGGTGGATTTGAACCTACATATAGACATCGTCACTTAAAAGCTGCACGTAAAAATCTATGTGTGCTTAAATGATCACGTATTTCTTTATTGTTATGTATTTACTTACAGAAACACTGTTATTAGTTATTGTATATAACCCTAACACAGAATATTAGATATATTTATTATTAGTTAATGCCCGCAAATTCGTTTATGTGTTTTTTATCTTGATTGAATATGGGCGATGTCCTGATTTTGTTTTGTAATCCATAGCCTATCGTATTACTGTACGACACTTCCTTCCCATAAAACAAATTTCATTTAAACATTTTTGAAGTGAATATTTCTACAGCGGCGTTGAGCGACTCTCGGTTAAAAATTAAGGTTAAAAATTAAGAGAGGTTGATTGGTGAGTGTTTATCCATCCACCATATAACCTTGATCTTGAACCATCAGATTTCCACCTGTTCCAGTCTCTTCAAAATTATTTCGGCATTGTCGGGTTAGCATGAAGAGAGGATTGCCAAAACTACTTGTTGCGTTTTTTTTTATCAGAATTCATAACATTTCTACAGCGACGGGATCATGGCAATACCTACAAGATGGCAGAAAGTCATCGAAATAAATGGTACATATATACTACAATTAAATGTAAATAAACTTTGGAAACAAATGTAAAATGCGAAGGAACTTTTTCCCCAACCTAATATGTTAAACGTCAAAAATCAATATCCATCTAAATATTAATGAAAGTAGAAATACCCACCTAACTCTGAAAAATTCTTGTGCTATTCCAAGACTTCTGTATTTTGGATGAACCACCACTCCCCAGTCCCTATAAACGATGTTCAGTCCAAAGGCTTTTGAGATGTCAAATTTCGAATACAAACCACATGTAATTTCGATGTACTTTTTCATTTCTTTTGTTTGCGGCTGGAATTAAACAATTAAATTCTAATTAGTCATGCTTTTTTTCGTATTTACTTAACCTTACTTAATCGTAAAATATACAGGGTACAATTTTAGTGTCCAATTATTTCATTTATGCAAGAATTTTTAAAGATAAAATTAATTATTATATTATTATTAATCACCATAATAGATATTTTATTATAATGTGGCACATTTACAGAAAATAAATAAATACATATTATGGTATATATGTAAACAATATAAAAAAGTCTAAGCAACACACATCATTTACAGGAGCGGAAAGTTTTATTGTTTTTTTTTTTCGTTTCAAAGTAGATACGGGCTGATTGTAAAAATGGAACTTTTTTTGTTGCGTTTCGTTTCCAAAAATATCAATTTCGTTTTGAGGAAGCAACTTTATTTCGTGATAAGAATAAAATGGTAAATATAATTATTGTAAATAATTATGATTTAATGCAAAACTTTATTGCTTTAGTCACTAATCCATCAAGAAATGCTTTATATAATGTAAATATTTGTAAATTAAAGAAATATACGTACCTACACAACACGATAGCCCACTCGATATTACAATTAACCCACAATTAACCCGACACTTCGATGAAGATATCCCGGACGTCAGCCTATACGAAATTCGAATGGCTCTCAAACAGCTCAAGAACAAGAAGGCGCCGGCTGATGACGGAATAACAGCTGAGCTGATAAATGCGGGTGGAATATCGATCCTTGAGGCCTTTCAGAAGCTCTTTAATTTCGTCATACTCAAGGGAAAACGCCACAGGCGTGGCACAGAAGTGTGGCGCTCCTCTTTTTTATAAAAGGTGATAACACACTTTTGTAAAATTATAGACCATCTTACTTCTGAGTCATGTCTATAATCATGTTTTCGAGAGTCCTCAAGAACCTACTAGCGCACAGGCTCGACGACTTCCAGCCTCCCGAACATGCCGGCTTTCGAAAAGGCTATGGCGTTGTAGACCATACGCTGCGGCAAGATATACAGAAGACCGAGGAGGAGTATAACCTATCCCTTTGTTTAGCGTTTGTGGACTACGAAAAAGCCTTCGATTCGATTGAGACCTGAGCTGTACTACAGTCTCTCTGGCGGTGCTAACACTGGACTAGGCTAAGACTATCGGTTTATCGTTAAGCGTTAATCGTTAATCGGTTTAAGCGTTGAAGGATTTGTACGAAAATGCCAACGTGTTAATCCGATTACAGGACCAGACCTCGAAACCTATATCTTTACGGCGTGGCGTTAGACAGGGAGATGTTGTTTCTCTGAAAAATTTTACCGAGGATGTCTTCAAGGTTCTGGATTAGAAAGGACTCGGCATTAACATAAACGGCGAGTACATAACACACCTCAGCTTTGCAGATGACATAGTAGTCATGGCTGAGACCGCAGAAGACCTAAGTACGATTGGTGACCTCAGTAAAGCTTCAGAACGAGTTGGCCTTAAAATGAAGATGGACAAGACGAAAGTAATGTCTATTGTCCATGTTGTGCCAACTCCTATAAGAATCGGTGACTTTGCGCTCGAAGTTGTTGACAGTTATGTATATATGGGACAAACCGTCCAGTTAGATAGATCTTCTAGTCTGAAATACTCTAGATGAAAGTCTTCGTCAGTGTGTGTTGTCGGTGATGACATACGTCACTGAAACGAGGTCGCTCACAATAGGCCTAATAAAAAAACTCAACTTAGCTCAAAGGGCAATGGAGAGGGCTATGCTTGGAGTTTCATTGCGTGATCGAATCAGGATTGAAGAGATCCGCAGAAGAACCAAAGTAATTGACATTTCCCGAAGAATTGCTAAACTTAAGTGGCAGTGGGCTGTGTATATTGCTCGCAGAACCGATACCCGATGGGGTCAACAGGCTCTCGAATGGGTACCACGCATCGCTTCCAATGCGCAGCGTGGGTAGGCCCCCCACAAAGTGAACCGACGACCTAGTGAAGGTCGCGGGAATACGCTGGATGCGGGTTGTGCTAGACCGGTTTTCGTGGAGATCTTTGGGGGAAACTTATTTCCAGCAGTGGACGTCTTTCGGTTGAATGGATGGATGGACGTACCTATATTACAGTATTAAAAATTTTACAAAGTTTCAGCAATATACATGTCACTAAGACTTTTGAACTGTGTACATGTAAATAAATAGAATTATATATACGAGAACTCCAGTTTTAAAATCTAAAATTTAAAAACAGACAATCGATGAAAAATAATAGATAAAACCTGTATTTCAATGAATAGATCATCTTTGGATCTGACCCCTAGAAACGATGCGCCTATTATATCGTGAATATTTTCTGTTCCGTTATCGATGCAGCAAACAATTATATGAAGTGACTTCGTTTTCCATAGGCTTAAGAAAAGCTTAACTTCTTCCATGGCGTTTACACTTTCTGGTATACCTTCAATTGAATATAAAACAAAAACACAAATATAATACCTACTACACACACATATATTTGAAGTTTTAAAAACGCTTCTTTGCAATGACCGCATTCAGCTAATACCGTGGTAATTAAATTTTCACTGATAAATGTTTACCTCGACGATAAAAAGTAGTCATTGTATTTAAATGAATAATAAAATAATTAAGCAAAATATTTTTGATAAGAAAAAAACACGCCACCATTTATGTTATAAGCCCATAAGCTATTCAAACTTAACAAAATGTGTAGTTCTAAATCAATTCTACCATAATCGTACCTAATGTTTTAAAGTATTCTTGAACAATGAACCCTACAATGAATTAATTACACTTACCTGAAGCCCTAAAAACGGCTTCCTCTGGGACAAAATACTTTAGTAGCAAATCGAAAACATCTTTGAACCTATCATTTGGCATATCTACTAAACGAAAATTGAGAATTTCTCCGTCCGCTCTCTTTGAAGAAAATTTTGACCACACTTTATAAGACTGAGACATTGTGATCGCTACAATATGTTTTGTTGACTAATGTAATTGTTATTTCGACAAAGATCTTATACAATAAAAAATACCTGATCAGAGGTTCCCAAACTTATTTTGTTTTTACTGCCCACTTTGAAAATAACTTATTTTTTAGCGGAGGGGCGCTTTTTACCAACTTAAAAACCAGTATAACTTTCAATTAAATAAATTATTATGAGCTACATCAGCGGAGCATTAATAATCATTCTAAACGAGACTTTTATTATAACCCGCAATAGTGAATTTGAGACCTGAGCGCAGTAGGTAGTACACAAAGGCGCTCAGATCTCAAGTTAACTTTAGCGGGCTTTACCTGCCAATGAGAATGATTATTGAAACCCAACTTTTTAGTATTCATACAGAGTATCTTTTATTCAAAATAAAACAAACATAGTCGATTTTAATATAAAAACGAATTTGAAGGATGACTCTGATGCTGTTTAATAAGTTTGTTGATATCAGGTTTCAATTTATTCAAGAGCTGCCGCAAATCGCCACGTTCGGTAACATGCAAACGATTTTTAGTAATCAGTGTTGCCACAGCACTAAAAAACCACGTTCACAAAAATATAACGATGGAAATGCTATCAAGAATCGTTGAACGATTGACCAGAACCCAGGGTACAATTGCGGGATCGGCTTTTTTAGTCAAAATTCTTGGTAGCCATTTTTAACTTGATTTTTATTTCCTCCCTCGTTATCAATTATATAAGTTCTTCTTCCGGCTGAGGTGATATTGCTGTGTTGATATTTGAAAACGGATCCAACACCCAGTGTTATATTTCCAAGTTCAAAATGTCCTGGTATCGTTCAGTGAAGTCAATGTGGAGGTTTTCTAAATGTTGGCAGTACGCAAACAAGTCGTCGTTATTGCAGGATACTGATAAATGCGGAAAATTATAAAACTCACATCTGCCGATATTCTTTTTATGTAGAAGAAGATTGGCTGCGAAAGCAGCAACAACATTTTTTATTTTAATTAAAGTTAGTTAATCGCCTTGCAGTTGTAATTTATACAGGTCTTTCATGTAAGCTACATTATTCTTTGATGTAATTAGCTTGTTGCGCAATGCTGTATCTTTCCAAGGTTTCCAAGAACTCTACCAAAGAGTCAAACAGGTTGTAAAATCGAGCCAGACAATTGCCTCTTGTTAGTCAACGAATTTCAGTAAGAAACAACAAACGGTCGAAATATTCATAATTAGTAACACAAAGCTGATGAAATAATCTATCATTCAAAAAGCTGTTGCGGATTTTATTAACTACTTTAATGACATATTGCAGTAATTGAAATAGTCGTCACTTCAATTTCGAGCAACCAAATGTTGTCGATGAATAATGCAATGTAAACCAAGGACATCTGGAATTTTATTTTTTAAGTACGCTATGAAGCTTTTATGGTACCCTGTCATAGCTGGAGTGCTGTCCGTAGCAGCTGATATAATATTCTTTAAGGGAATTTCTTTCTCAACACAAAACTTTTCCAATGTATTGAATATGGCTTTGCCTTTTGTATCGGTCTCTAGATTTCTAACAAACAATAATTCTTCACATATTTTCTCATCTTTAAAAAACCTCACGTAAGACAGCAACAATGCTTCATTAGTTGGTAAAGTGGATTCATTGAGCTGAATTGAGAGTTCTAAACTAGTACTCAAATGATTGCACAATGATTATTAAATCTTTTTAGCCATTTCATCAACTCGTCTTTGCACAGAATTATTACTCAAAGGAATTTTCCGGATAATATCTGCCGCCGGTTTATGAAGCACAGTAGTTATTACTTCCTTTATTGCTGACAAAATTAATTCATCTCCGATGTTATGTGTTTTGCCTTTTTGAGCAATTAACAAAGAGATATTAAGTACGAAGCTCGAAGTCCGTCGTGATCTTGTTTAGCAGTCGCCGAAAAGAGTTTTGATATACTTGGCTGAGCATTATGCTTCTTCTGTTGGTATTGAAAATATGATATATTCTTGTCTTTCTTATTTGGATGCATTTTATTCAAATGATCTTGTAGTCTTGAAGGCTTCATTCGAAAATGTTTGTAGACATACATAGAAGGCATAAAAGCGCCGATGAATTTGTGAGATTTTCAATGAACCCGTATTTTATATATTCCGCACTGTATTGTTGTCTTTTCTTATTTACTTCCGACATTATTTTGTTTTCAGAAATACGTAAGTAAGTGTTGAGCTTAAGTACTGCTTATCTATTACGCGCTAAACTGCACATGAAAGTAAAATATATAAGTACGTTACGTTTTATACAGGGTTGCAAATGCACCACGCACCGACAGGAATAAGACAAACGAGCATAAACTCATTCGCCGCTCAATCGTACTGAACAAGTAAGAACTAGTATCTATGAACCAGCCTATTGATACAGGATCGCCCAAATCGCGTTATTTCATAAAAACTTCTTAAAACATGATTATCGCGGTCTGCTATGAAAATTACCTATCTAGGAATATTAATACCTATTAAAATGCGAAAGTTTTGTTTGTTGCCTTTTTATTTGTTTGTTTGTAACAACTTTCATTTCGAGACGAAGTGACGATTGATATGATTTTTGGCATGAGAATAGAATAGGAAGGACCGAAGAGTGACATACTACTTTTTATCCAAAAACACATCTCATTCCTAAAGCATAGACAAATCTCTCTATTATATATGCATGAACGAATCCGCGGGAAAGTCACTAGTATTAAATATTTTTAGTTTTTATTTATTTATTTTAGGACTAAAATAAAGTCTTCTCAGTAGAGAAGCGGGCGAAGAGGTGGGTGGGGAGTGAGCCTGTGGGTCAGGCAGTGACACTCTCCCCCCCATCCCCAATAGGCTAATGACTGGACGAGGCCTGTTGGGTCTTTTTTTACCTGGGGTAATCCTCATGGACAAACCACTCTCCCGGGCAGGAGAGTGGAACAGTGCCGGACTCCTACCGGCTAAAACCCCAGGGTGACCTCAAACTCGCACTATAGCCGGGGGGCTCGGGAATTGCGATTGTACTGCCACCGCTCCCCCCAGCGTGCGCAGGCTCCAAGAGCCATCGACCCCATCTGGTCTGAGGGGGTTCAAGGAGTGGTAAGACCCCCTCTGACGTCGACCACGGGGAGGCGCAACTGTGTCACACAGTGCGCCTCAACCTCCCTGCCCTTGCAGCAAACTAGCTGCTGGGACGATGGGTGTGCCCGCATCGATTCTGCAGCGGTTGAGAGTTGTCGCCCTCTCCATCTGAGACCGCCGCTCGGTCCATCCAACATGGATATGGGGGAGCCAGATGGCGGCAACTCCTCCATTTCTACCTCCTGTATCGCCGGCGCTTTAGCGGTCGTCGACACAGGAGGCGCTTTCTTCTTCTTCCCCTTAGGGGGTGGCCACTCGGGCTTCGTGCTGGTGCACGCCCTGCTGCTCATCCTGTGCGAGGCGGGCTTGAGCGAACCAGCGCAGAAACCGCAGTGTTCGGTCTCGCTGGTGCACTTGCCCGCCTTGTGGCCGGGCCGACTGCAGCGGAAGCACCAGGTGCTGCAGTCGATCTCCGCGGTGCACTTCGCGCCTAGGTCCCCCTCTTGGAGGCACTTAAAACATCTTTTGGGTCTGGGCAGCAGGGCCTGGACCCTGGCCGAAACCCACCCGACTTTTAGCTTGTCGGCCAGGGCATCGGCCTTCTCAGAGTTGTCGGCGCCGGGGATCTCAAACAGATAATCCCCGGTCGCCGTTCTTCTCCACTTTATGTCAGTTAAGCCGAAGTCAGTGAGTTTGACTTCGGCTCGGACCTTCTTCAGAGCCTCCAAGTACGTAAGGCCCTTCTCCTGCGCCCCCGGTAGCAGTGTTTAGCGTCACCGCAGTTGTCGCCGCGGGCCGAAGATTTGGGGCCTTCCTCTTCCTGGACAGGACTATTGGGCCTGCCGCAGGGGGCGACGCGGAGCAATGCTAACGCAATCCCGTATCGCCCCATCCCAAATGCGGCGGGCGGCTCCGGGGGGTTTAGTGGGTATTTCCGGACGCTTCACGTCCGGGTGAGTCCCCCCAGACTGGTGCGGAGACGTCCCTCCGCACCCCCTTACCCATTGCATTGGGGGACTTCGGTCTTACTAATGCAATCGGTAAGGGTAGTGCGTAAAGGCATTCCCCTCGTCAAAAAAAAGGACTAAAATAAAGTAAAATTTCATTTCATTTTTTATGAGTTTTGTTTTTTTTTCGCGGGGCAGTATTTATTTTCGAAAATGAAAAGTACTCTAAGTTACCTGGAGTAACTTCAGCTATCTATCGAAAAAGTCCCGTCAAAATCCGTTCAATCGTTCCAGAGATTATCCGGAACAAACAGACAGACAGATAACAAATTAAAATTGTATTTTTTATATACGTATCGTATATCTATTTAATAAAAAAAAAATACATTACAAACAGATACTTCAACTTTATTTATTAGTATAGATTCAATAAATATCTAGCAAAATTATTGGTAAAACCTACAAATAATTTTTTTACGTCAATATTAATACTTTTCTGTCCAAAGAAATCAAAATGAAAACAGATTCGATAATATTTGATAAGTTATTGAATATAATAGGAAAGAAAAAAAAATCATAAAGTGCAAAAACCGAATGAAAAAGTATCGTAATTTAAGCAGAGTTTAACGTCATGGAATTTTAAAAAAAATTAGTCATTTAATTAATACCAAAACGAAAACAATGTTCTTGGTAAATAACTAAAATAAATTAAGGGTGTCCCCAATACACATGTATAAAGTTTATCTCTAATATGTAAACGAATACGTTTATTTATAAAGAAATAATTAAACAGTGTTGACGCCTGCACCAGTGGGTCCGTTATTTACCAATTTGACTTTTTCACTTGGGTATCAATTGAATATAATTTTTAATTTCTTTTGTGCCGTTAAATGACGATACTTTTTTCATTCGATTAAGTTTTTGGAAAATTTGATTTTTTTTAAATATATATTTAAGTATGCATTTTATATGAGATGCACAAAATAAAGTAAAACATAATTCGTAAATTTGTTTCAAAGAATTAACTTCATGAATAAGTTTTCGTAACCCGATTTTATAAGAATTTGTTGAAGAAGGATATGCGAGCGACGTTCATTTCATACAAACGCATTCCCCTATTTTCTTCGTGGATAATAGCATTATGGTAAATAATTTTGTACCATATATTATATATCCACCACCGCCATGCTCGTACGTTGATTTTTTTATTATAAATTAATTATTATTATAGTAACTAGGATAACTCGAGAACCTTGAATTCTCTTTTTTGATTTGGTCTATAATATATTTTATTAATTAGTCGATACACAAATTACTAATAGTAATGTAGATGTATACAGGATAACTATACCAAAAATGCAATGTTTAAAATTGCTATCTGTTTTTTTGGTAGATAGCTGGAGTTACTCCGGGTATTTTCGAAAATAATTAGGATTCCTCGTAAAATAATTAAAATCCTTAAGAAATTTAATAAAATCTGATTTGACGGACAAGTGCTTGAATTTAAGAGAAATATTTTTACCTAATCTTAGTACTAAACAAAAAAAATAGGGTTCCGTATAAAAAAAATGCAGTGAAGAATATATGAAACGTGGGCACAGCCGCTGGCACACTGCTAGTTGTGAATAAACTAGATGAAAATGTACCTACTAATTATTACTCGGAGTGCCAACAGATGTAAAAACCAGACAAATGTTATTTTGCTAAATGTTAGGTTAGGTTAACAATTGCCCGCCTCCGCTCTGTCTTTTCTTCCTTCCTGTTTATGGGGGGCAGGAAGTACATCCTGCCCCTCCGGATTGTTGACCAGTAGGTCATGCCTCCCTTCGGGGGGGGGGGGGGCGAAGAGGTGGGAGGGGAAGTATTCCTTCCCCATCCCCATTGGGCCATTGCACGGACGAGGCCCGGTGGGTTCCCCGCAGGGGGCGACGCGGTGGCATGCATTGCAATCCCGTATCGCCCCCATCTAAAATGCGGCGGACGGCCCCTGGGGATTTTAGTGGGTATTTCCGGGTGCACTAATGCAATGGGTAAGGGTAGTGCGTAAATGCATTACCACCCGACAAAAAAAAAAAGGTTAGGTTAACAAATTATGAAGCTTAATAATTAAAAACCCGTTTTCCCCTAGTTTCGAGTTTTCGCGTCTGTCCTTAGTCCCCATGGCTGCCTAAGTTTTTTTCTCGTAAATTGTAATGTAAATAGAAAGTTTAAACAGGTCAAATTGTAACTTCCCTTGGACTACAGTTTAGATATACCGTTTAGTTTATACTTTATAATATTTTTTCTATTATTATCATTTTTAGTTTAGATCTATATTTTTTTTTCTATCATTAGTTTTATTTAGCACGTCAAGTGATTACTTTGTCCATTTTTTATTATATGCGTAATATTTATAATATATTTTTAAGATCCATAGAAAAGAATGCAGTGGTCACTTTAAATTTATAATATTATAACGACTCTTTTATCGTAATATCGTGTACATAAATTAGTTTACCAAAATGATATAAATAGTGTATATAAATTGTGTTGTGTAGTGATAAATTTCGAAAAAACCTATAAAAGATTACTCGATAGTGGGTTTTAACACAAATTTTACATTGAAATGTGGTAAAATCTAAATATTGTTTCATTCTGTTACACATGTAACTGTAATTCACACCTGTGTTTAAAAGAATTATTATAGTCGAGCATATTATTCGATTTAAAATACCTACGTGATGTAGGTAGGCTACAGTAGTGATTTAGTAAAACAGTTGTTATTTTACCTAATTATTATATTCTTGATAGAACAGATTTTTTATATAATATGAGAAAATTATTGTGCTCAGGTGATAATAAAGTTTTATCAAGATTTTCTATGAATTCAAACAGTGGTAATGTATTAATATTCCGCATAATGGTACTACCCAAAGAACGGTGTGAAAAATTCATAGATCTATTTATGAAGTACTTCGTACCGTATGAAAAGACTCACGTAGTTACTGGTAAGTAAGTAATTAATATAAAATACAGGGAAATTATTTATGCATTGAATTAAATTACAGCAATTTATTTTGAAGGCATCCAGAACCTTCTCTCGAACAAATGGAGGACGCTCTCGATAATAATAGGTACTCGATTTCCAAGAAATGGAGAAAATAAAGTAAATAACTATTAAGACAATCAACTTGACTCTGCGCCATATGGTTGCTATTCCAATGTTATGCGAGGTTGTTTACTTAAATTAATGAGTCATACACCTCTATAAATATACGGTATAGCTGTTGTTTGTAACTTTTTGGAAAAAAAAAAAAAAAAACCTAACTAGTGCCTAACGAAGGGCCTTTACAGCTTCATCGTGACTTTGGACGCAAGTGCTGAAGGCACTCAGCCGCAAAAAAGGTTACTAGCACAAGGGTTACCAAAGTAATAATAATTAAAAAAAAGGTTCTTTATAGGACCTACATACCTGCGTGTTATGTGCAGGAGTGTGTGTAGAGTGATGTGCGTGTAATGCTGAATGCATGTTCAGTGTCACTGTATCGCGCTGGCAGCGGTGTCAAGAGCCTTCCCAGTTAGGGAACGAAGTACGTCTTGAGCCGCTACCGGTGGGGGACTCGGAAACTTTTTGAAAAGCACTACTTAGCAGTATTCTAGCGGGTCCCGACTTCAGTTTTACTTTATCTGCGATAAAACCAAGATCCAAGGGCGACAGTCCTGGAAGATGAAAATTGCGACGAGGTGACCCGTAAGAATCAAGAATAGTACCACCCCATATCTTCGCGTGGGGGTGCCGTAAACGATGACTAAGGGGTAAACCAGGGGATGGTTAGCAGCATCCTCTGCGCACCACAAACACCTGCCTGTGATCGCCAACCCACCTGTCAAGCGTGGCGATTATGGCATTCGATGAATGAATTATGCATGTGTTAAGATCAGTGTATAACTAGAATGGATAATATTAGAAAAGATTCGGTCCCTCTACTCCTCTCGTCCTTGTCTATCTACATGAAACTATGAGGAGAGGGAGCGAAGGGGAACAGAAAACTTATTTTGTAACCTTTGCTTAACGTAGATTAAGGTAAATGAGATAATAATATATTGCATGTAATGATTCTTTGATCTTTCAGTATTATAATGTGCCAGATGCATTGCGTGCCATTGATAGCAGCATGGTGTACATCGGTGGGCTCCCAAAAATTAAGTTATAACATAGGTTGCGAACTAATATATGAGATTAGTTGTAAAGATTTCGGTAAACTAGTTGATGTCAGTTTTGAAGGTGATCCGCCTACTATTAAATTTATGATGCAGAGGAACTTAAAACGTAGCAATTTATAGGACATTTTAATTACCTTTTTCATAGTGGGTAATGCCTTTACGTATCTCTTTTTAATTACCTACGTATTCTCATGACGATAGTGTTATGTAATCTAGCAATATCATCAAATGATTATTTAATATAATTTATAAAAGTTTATGTTTGAATATCAGTGTTTTAATACTCTATACTAATCATAGTGTTAATGTAAATAATTGTTATTTTTCATATTAAATAAGGTAGAAATATATTTCGTTTTTGCATATAATTACTGGTATGACTGTTTATCAAATAATTCAACGATCAATATCTATTTATGTAGGAATGAAAGGAACGTAAGACTGAGTGAAAGAATGCAATGTGAGCGAATGGATGATGGAAATAAGAAAACGAAAAAAAAGAAGATCGTAAATGGCGAACCGGGAAATGTGTCGGGAAAATTTGTAAAGAAAAGAATAAAAGATTTAATTAGGAAGTATTGTGTTTAATCACTACCGATATCCTACAATTTTGGGGGCTCGTCCGGGATACGTAACAAGAATAGTACGAAATATACGACGAAGAAAAAAAAATATAGCAGCTTATTAAGACGAAGATGCCAAAGAACAGACAACCCGATGCCGAAGCATATGTCGAGCAAGAGGTAACGGCACGGAGTGGAGGTATGCTACACCTTACAGAGGGGTTGGTCCCGAAGTTCACTGGTCAGGATAAGACGTATCCGGCTACTAGGTGGGCTGAAGACGTCGAGGACAACGCTGAGGTGTTTGCATGGACTCCAGTGCAGCAATTATTGATGGCGCGGCGGTCATTATCTGGTACGGCGGCACTCTGGCTACGGTCTGAAAGGACGTTTAAGACCTGGACAGAATTAAATTTAATTAATTAATTAAATTAAATTAAATTTCCCGATACAGTTGATATTAAAACGATCCATGAACTCATGAGTGCGCGGACGAAAAAAAAATGATGAGTCATGCTTGGACTACCTACTCGTTATGAAGGAGTTAGGAAAGAGAGGGAAGATGCCGGATTATGTAGCGATAAAATACATAATTGAAGGAATACAGGATAAACCGATTAATAAAATGATGTTATACGGCGTTACGACGTATTCGGACCTGAAAGAAAAAATTAAGATCTATGAGGAAATTCTAGAAAAGTCACGTGGTCAACAAATGCAGCATCAAGAAGTGAAGAATAGTCGACTGAGAACATTTGTGAACGCTAGGAAAAAATGCTATAATTGTGGTGGAAATAATCATGTGTCGAGTGAGTGTCCACATAAACAAAAAGGGTTTAGATGTTTCCGTTGCAATCAGTTTGGCCATATTTCATCGCAATGTGAGTCATCATCGCCATCTATGGAGGCAACAAGTAAACCTGTTGATAATGTCAGATATTTTCATTCAAACAAAAATGGCGGTTCAACTAGACAAGTTCATTGGGTTCAGAAGGAACGGATGAATGAAATTGCAACGAATGAAATTGACGAATCTAACCATATTGTTATGTCGATAACAAATGAGGATCATGGGCATAAATCAAACTTCACAGCGATCGAACATGTTGAGAAGAACGAGAGTGACCGAGTAACCGAGTTGTCTAGTAAGATGGCGCTACCAGCAACCGGTATGAATGTAAACAAACTGAACGAATGTCAAAAACCAATGAAAAAAATTATTTTGTTTAATAAAAGTGTTAGTGCATTGATCGATTCAGGTAGTGACATTAATTTAATAACGTTTGATTGCTACAAATCATTAAATGCACCAGAGTATGTGCGAAACATTATATATTTGACGGGACTTGGTTCGACGCGAGTACATTCGTTAGGTTACTTTACTACGAATATTATTGTAGATGGTCAATGTTATCAAAATGTTGTATTTTATATTGTACCTAAAGATGTTATGCCGTTCTCACTGATTTTAGGACAAGAGTTTTTAAAGGAGGTAACAATCGTTATGGAAGGCAGTCGTGTATTATTGTTGAAGTCTAGCGAAAATTGGTATCGTGATTTCATGTGTGCTGTGTGTGTTTTTCCGATATTATAGGTTACGTTGGTGATAAAGCATTGCAAGGAGAGGTGATGCAGCTAGTCAAATCATATCGACCGAATAAGACGTGTGACGCTCCAATCCAACTACGTCTTACGCTAAAAGACGACATCCCTGTGGCTCAGCGACCATGACGGCTGGCCCTAGCGGAACAAAAAGAAGTTGAAAGTCAGGTGAAACAGTGGCTACATGACGGTATAATTAGGGTAAGTTTTTCGGAGTATGCTAGTCCCTTAGTTCTTGTAAAAAAGAAAGATGGCAGTACCAGAATCTGTGTGGATTATAGACAGATAAACAAGAAGATGATTAAGGATGAATACCCATTACCTGTCATTGAAGATCATATTGACCACTTATCAAAGACGAAAGTGTTTAGTATATTAGATTTGAAGAATGGATATTTTCACCTACCTGTACATGAGGATTCAATAAAGTACACTGCTTTTGTAACCCACAACGGACAATATGAATTTCTTAGGGCTCCATTTGGATTGTCAGTTTGTCCAAAGGTGTTTACTAGATTTCTAAATGCTATTTTTAGAGATTTACTGGAAAATGGTTATGTTTTAGTTTTTATCGATGATCTCATAATACTTTCAGAAAATGAGCTTCAGGCTATGGAACGCCTAAACAAAGTGCTTGAGCGAGCATGTCAATATGGACTAGAAGTCAACTGGAAAAAATCACAGTTAATTCAGCGAAGAGTGGAGTACCTTGGGCACGTCATAGAAAATGGTACAGTGAGACCATCACCGGATAAGACGGATGCGGTGGTAAGGTTTCCTCAACCTACTAATGTAAAGCAAGTACAAGCATTTGTAGGATTAACTTCCTACTTCAGGAAATTTATTCACAACTTTGCACTAATTGCAAGACCTTTAACTGAGTTGTTGAAAAAGGATATGGATTTTGTCTTTGAGACACCTCAACAAGCAGCATTTCAGGAGTTAAAGATGAAGCTGGCAAGCACACCAGTATTAAAAATATTTGACCCACAGTTGTATACAGAATTGCACACAGACGCATCTATGTTGGCCTTGGCAGCCATACTACTTCAAAGATCCGCAGAAGATGGTCAGTTACATCCAGTATATTACATGAGTAAAAAGACGAGTGATACTGAGAAGAAATACATTAGTTATGAATTAGAAGCTTTAGCGATCATAGAAAGTGTGAAAAAATTTAGAAAATATTTATATGGTACAAATGCGGACTAAAGATGACCTAAAGATTTATGAGCTTTTGCTACAAGAAGGTCGCGACGCGTATGTAGATAATAGAGAAAATCTACGACAATCTGCGCGAATGCAGATAATGAAAATCCAAGAAGAGAATCGGATTACTTATAATAAGAAACGTAAAGAGAATATGCGCTATCAAGTTGGAGATAAAGTCGCTATTTTGAGAACTCAGTATGGTACTGGTTTAAAGCTGAAACCTAAGTTTTTGGGGCCATATAGAGTTATCAGGATCAAAGGAAAGGATCGTTATGATGTAGAGAAGCTGAGCAATTTATCAGAGGGGCCAGCGCGCACGTCAACATCAGCTGATAATATGAAACCGTGGCCTCAAGGTTGGAGAATTCCACGTCGTACGTGGTAAGTTTTATATGTCTGTATTCGAACAGTTTTTGCCGCTGCTCACGACTTCCTCAGTAACGACGTTACCTTTCTTTTTGTAAATTTTAGAATGTTAGATTTTGTTTTTAACTTGCCTGAGGCCAGGCAAGACCACAGGATAGCCGAATGTAGGAATGAAAGGAACGTAAGACTGAGTGAAAGAATGCAATGTGAGCGAATGGATGATGGAAATAAGAAAACGAAAAAAAAGAAGATCGTAAATGGCGAACCGGGAAATGTGTCGGGAAAATTTGTAAAGAAAAGAATAAAAGATTTAATTAGGAAGTATTGTGTTTAATCACTACCGATATCCTACATTTATTTGGCACATTTTAAAATAAAAGTAACTTTAGTCTTCAATAATATTATTATTGCTTACAGTTGAAAATTGTCCATATTTTCGAATCATTTTTGGAATAACAATGTAAATATTACCTTTTATTATACTAGTCAAATATACTTATTAAAAATGATCCCACTAGTGATTGAGTATACAATGTTTATAAAGAATTAAATAGTTTTGCCATCAAGTCATATTTGCTTTAAACATCCTGACAACAATAGGCGATTTTGAGTTAAATCTGAATATATATTCGGACAAAAAAGTAACTACTTAATTATCAATTACCAATGTATTTGTATAATATACACGTATACCCAACCATATTAATATTTATTACGAATAAAATAAAATGTAACAATCAACTGTCAGTCTCTAAATTCGCCTATTGGATGGCTGTTTTAAAATTTCGCTCTACCCGTCGTGGACCATAAAGAATCACGTGATTTAGGTACATCGTCTGAAGTCACATTTACTACCTTATTAGGAAGTCCATTCACGAGATGTAGCAGGGAAGAAAATAAGTTGATTTATTTGGTTTCCACAATAGACGGATTAAAAAAAAACCAGATCGAGTTTCTTATCTGCTCTCCTCGACTGGTTATTCTCGAACCGGTGGTAATTTTTTTAACGTCCATAGGCGCCTTTTCATTACCTAAGTTCAATAAAGATTTTTTTGTTTTGATTTGATTTTGAGTTCTGGCAAACATATTTTAACGAGAGACCAACACGATTTACATCCAGTTATTTAAATAAAACAAAAAAATGCCGTTATTGATGGCACTTTACAAGATGACATGAATTGAAACTTTTAAATTAGCGACTATGATCTAATGAGCATATAAATATGTAAATAATTTTGTCTACGAATGATGCGCATTACTTTAAGACGTATTTTATAATTTAATCATTCAATCTTTTTTATTGAAATGTAAAACTAGCTAATAAATGAAAACCATTAATTTTTGGTAGGTGAACCATGATTAAAACTATTTCATATTTTAATTTGTGGCATAACATGCCACAACAATTACAATTATATTATACCACCGACGCTTGTAAGCCTGGACTGGCGGTTAAGTTGTTCCACCCTCGCGCGACCTTCCTTCACTTGGCCGACGCCCGCGCAGTCTCCTCGGACTGACGGTTGTTATTGTAGTAATTAATTTTTGTTCTTGTTCAATCAGTTTAAAAAAGCACATGGATGTTTTTCTGAGAATGGACATACATATTTCTTATCTCTTTCCTAGTGTCTGATGTTGATAGATAGTCTTACTATAGAAGTGATAGTCTTACTAATTTAAATTAAGTCTTTTAAATTTACACATAAACTTAGTTAATATAAATTTAAACATAGTTACACTTACGAAACACATACATACAGACATAGGTAAATCAACACGCAGATCGGTAGACAGATTGATAGACAGATCGGCAGACAGATCGGCAGAAAGATTGACAGACAGATTGACAGACAGGTTGACAGATAGATCAACAGTCAGGTCGACAGACAGATCGGCAGACAGATCGACAGACAGGTCGCCAGTCTGGTCCACAGACTGATCGGCAGACAGGTCGCCAAAGAGATCGGAACAACATACACGTATCATGTAGAAACTTTGTACTATTGCAGACTTCTTATTGCATTTTACTTATTGCAGACCTTCTGCATGCTTTTTTAATGTTATCACATTTTAACATTGACATTGCTAGTGTTTGTTATATTTCCTCAAGTTTTTAAACTTGGGTTTATTGTCAATATTACATAATTTACTGACGAATGACCAAAACTCTTTAACTTCAGTAATAGCTTCACATTTTGTAATGACTCCGTAAATGTTACATCAGAATAGCTCTAATATTTTGTCTCTTATATTATTAATATTCACAAAAACGTTACATATTTCCATACAAACGTTTATCCCCAATTCCCTATTATTATTTTACACCCTTGAGGGTCATCATCATTCTCCTCGCTTTTCCCAACTCACTTGGGGTCGGCGCAGTATATTTTCTTCTTCCATACGTCCCTATCAGCCGTCATCTCTTCATTTACTCCTCCTTTTCTTTCATATCATTTCTTCGCAGACACACACACTCCATCCACACTTTTTTGGCCTTCCTCTACTTTTCTATCCTTTCACATTCATATTCATTACTATTTTACCCACATGCGCTTCCTCTTTACAACATTTCATCCCCCTTTCAACCCTTTTTTAGCATTATGTCCTTTCTCAGGCTCTAGACTATCTGTGTATCAAATTTCATTTAAATCGGTTCAGTAGTTTTGGCGTGAAGGCGCGGCAGGTAGACAGACAGAGTTACTTTCGCATTAATAAGACTTTAGCATGCTTTCGAGTTTATTGTTTTAATAAATACGTACGGATACTTAGATTCACTAAGGTAGAAACAAAAGCAAAATTAACTCTGAGAGTATTGATAACACTGATAGGCTGCAAAACTTGTAATATTAGCATTATAACAAGTTAATCTGAATTATAACTCGATGTTCTTCAATTTGCTAGAAGGTGAAGTTTGTCATAAGATTTGAAAAAGGGAAACGTATGTTTGTGGAATAGTATAAAAATATTCATAGTAACTCAAAGTTTTTGAACATCAGATGATAGAACTCACTTATTTACCATGTTCATCATAAATTTAGCGAACTTAGGAAGTGCACGTATAAAAAGAATTTACCGTTAAAAAATTTCGACGAAAAAATAAGAAAAACAAAAAAAAAATTCTCAAAAATGAATGGTTGTTTGGCCTATATTCTAGACAGAAGTTATGATTTAAGCATTCCTTTCGTTAATGTTTATTTAAGGAAAACTTGATTTACGAACCCTTTTCACCCGAATAACTCCGTCGTATCCTGGTAATGGCAAATTTTATGCGAGAGATGGTCACAAACTGTCATATTTCATTTCAGTTGGTGTTTGTTACTCTTTCAGATAAATATTATGTTTTATTGAGCCGAAACTGAACAAACAACGTATTTATCCCGAGAGTTCTGAACGATGTCATTGCTTTTTTCCCTTCTTTTTTGGAGTTTTACTTTATTTATATTTTACTGTAATAAATACTATTCTAATGTAAAAATATTTAAAGTATGTAGAATTTTTTTTTACAGAGTATTACAAATACGTGTCACTATTACATATAGACAAATATTTGCCGTGTGGTGGTGGTAAGAATAGTACCACCCCATATCTTCCCGTGGGCGTCGTAAAAATCGAATAAGAGATAAACCAGGGGATGGACAGTAGCATTCTCTGAGCACCACAAATACCTACTGCGATCGCCAACCCGCCTGCCAAGCGTGACGACTAAAGCGATGATGGCGCAGCGGATAGTACGGCTGGATTCCGCGTCAACCGACGTGGGTTCAATCCCCATCTATCCAACTCTAAAATCGGTCTGAGTTATCGGCAAAAGTAAACATCGTGAGGAAACCATGGAACAGTAGGGCATTTTCTAATAATGCCTGCCTGGGTAGGTCCCACCGTCAAGTTTGAAAACATGTCGCCAAATACCAATAGGTGTGTTCCGGCAGCATCACTTGAGAACCAGTACCTCTAGGCTTGGTGTGTTTACCATCCTGAACCACATCGTCACTTAACATCAGGTGAGATTGTGGTCAAAGCACTAAGCATATTCCGTGTTAAAAAAAATATAGCAATCCCTCCCTTATTGGAGGTGACGTATGTCCAGCAGTGGACGTCTTATGGTTAAATGAATGAATGAACAAATATTTAATTTAGTTTTATCTCTGACGAGAGTTCAACCTCAAGAAAACATATGGAACTGAATGCCGTACCATTTGTTTTAAATTATACAATATGGTTAACTACGGTATAGTGAATAATAGAGGTAAAAAAAAAACGTAAATAATACGTGGTTTAGTAATGGTGAAAAAATTTCAATCTGAATGTGTTTATTTGTATTAAAATTGACACAGATAACCTCACGCCTCTCCCCTTTCCCTTGCTACGACACACGTCTTTAGCTTGTTCTACTCTCATAAGTGTTTGATAATAACATGCTCTTCGGTTACGGGTACTTTTGGCCTGGCTTCAACGTTGTCGTCTTCGATCTGCTCGAGATACTTTCGCCTAGGATGGCCCTTGTCGACTTCCCCAGTCACAAATTAGCCTGTTCATGATATTCAACAAAAAAAACATTGTGCATATTCACACCAGATTTCGAGATTTAGCAGAGTAATAGATCAAAGGATATCGATTTTTTTTAATAAGTTTTATTGACTTGAAACATACGCTTCCCGTTAGCTCTATGTCTTTGTTTTCCGT
This sequence comes from Samia ricini, assembly GCA_014132275.2. Taxonomy (NCBI): domain Eukaryota; kingdom Metazoa; phylum Arthropoda; class Insecta; order Lepidoptera; family Saturniidae; genus Samia; species Samia ricini. The sequence goes on from AP028161.1 coordinate 23,936,504, forward strand.
GATAAAATGTTTTATGTTATCTAATACCAAAAAAGGTTCAAACAACAATAAATAAACTACAAACACTAGTACACACTATAATATCAAAATGGGGAACTACCATCATAGTTTGTCGGGTACACGACAGAGATATATTATTTGGAAAAACAGAAACGACATTGTTTCGGACATATCGCGAAAACGAGTGCGGTCATGCACGGTATTCAAACGGAATGGAATGACAAAGTAAGTTTCCTCACAAACAGAATTTTTAACGTTGCGTTGCTCCGCCATTTATAGAGCGCACTCTGCTTCAATTTCAAGAACATTAATTCCAGTTGACATTTTTGTTTTATCTGAACAGAAAAACAAGAAAATTACCTTTCAAAGTTCTGTAAATATTAATTGTGTGGCGGAAATGCTTACGTTACTATCAGAGGGAGTCTAAAAAAATCTCATACTAGAAATTAGAATAAAATCCTATTCAATACACAGTTTAACGGCAAGTGTTATAATTTATAAGAAACATATATGACAAATATACTTTATCTTAATACTACAATTTGTTCAGGAAAATAATTTAGGGTTCCGTATAAAAAAATTAAAACGCAGTGAAGAATATATGAAACGCCGGTGCAGCCGCGAGCACAAAGCTAGTAATAAAAAATAGATACTGTAAAAAGAACAGTCACTTTTAAACGGCTGAAGCGAGCTTAATTAAATGTTTTGGGTATATTCCTGAGGATTCAAGAATGGTTTAGATTCAATTTAGGTCCAATTTAATTTTTTATATATGAAACACGAACGAAGTCTCGGGCACAGCTATATATATATAATGTAATAATAGGGTAACATAAAATGTTCGCATTTATCATTGTAACCTTGAGGTAATGTATGTATATTATAAAATTAATTTAGTACGCGTAATCAAATTAAAGAAGACGATTGGTCGGTTCGGAAACAAAATGATAAAACAATAATTAACTTCTTAATGAATATGAGATTACAATATTTTAATTAATTTTCAAACTTTTATCATTCGTATCACTCGTTTTAATTAATTATGGTATGTAAAAGCAAAGGAAACCATTAAGAGGATATCCTAGCGACATTTATTCCATAAAGAAAGTAGTCCCCTGTTTTCTTCTCGGATTAGCATTATCTATTCTATACTAATAAATAAAATTGAACTGTCTGTTTGTTATGTAAAAACTATTTTTTTTAATTAAATAGATAAAAATGTATACACGAAACCCATACCAAAAATGCAATTTTTCAATTTTTTGTCTGTTTGTTCTAGGTAATCTTTGGAATGTCTGGACGGGTTTTGACGGGACTTTTCTGTAGATAGCTGAAATTACTCCGGGTAACTTAGGGTACATGTAATTTAAAAAAAAAACAGACTTTCACATTCAAAAAAAACATTAAATTAATTTAATAAAATCCGATTCAATACACAGTTTTACGTGCAAGTGCTTCAATTTATGAGAAATATTTTTGCTTTGTTATAGTACTGAATAAAAATTAGGGTTCTGTCTAAGAAAAATAGAGTGAAGAATATATTAAACGCGGACGCAGCCGTGGGCACACAGCTAGTGGTAAATATTTTTATACTAAATAATGTATATTCACCACCGCTATGCCTATTGGTTTTTTCTCTATATTAATTATTGTAGAAACTAGAAGCCTTTGAAAATGAAATAAAAATTTTCAGATGTTCATCAAACAAATTTGATGGATAAAATTTTAAAAACAACATAACGTACAGTCTTTATTATTCTAAAATTGAAAGAAAATTAAAAATCGCTTTAATTTTGGAGGAGGAAACAGGAAAATGAAGTGATGTTTTCGTCTGTTTTGCATAGGTAATATCAGCCCGAGCTACAGTTGTCCCTTTCGTGTTTTATAATTCTTTCTTTGGGACGCAACGCGATAGTAATAAATTTCTGAATTACCTACTCTTCCGCCACATGCCCTCTTAAATAACTAATCGATTCAATTATGCAAATAAACGAAACATATCCCATAACATTTAAAGAGTAATCACCAAAAACAGTATGATATAAGAAGTATTAATTAATTACGGAACATTTTCGACAATCATTTAATCATTATTATTCGATAATAATTAATAAAAATAGGTAAAAGAATCAATTTCTAGTTGCATACTTTATAATATTTTCTATAAATATATTTCGATACCGTAAATATGTCTTCATGATAAATATACAAAATCATTTTAACCTGCGAATAAATTCGTAACGTTGATTTATATGTGTGTTTTCAATAAATTTGGATAAAATGTTTTCTTAAATATTAGTAACATGTATTTCGGATCTAACCTTGGCTGTATAATCTGAATCTAATGTAGTTTTCATTTAAATATCTATAGAAAAGTTAATCATTTAAAATTTCGATTTATTGTGTATTTATTATTAAATTACCCAACATTTTTTTTCTGGAAACCCGACATTAGGACCTCCCGCCTTCCACCGAGAATATAGAATATTTTAAGCGGGACTGTGTGAACTTGTAGTGGATGTGCTCAAGGTTCTTTCACGGTTTTTTTTTTTCTAATCTAGCTAATGCTGTTGACTGGAGGGGCCTTTACAGCTTCACTGTAACTTTGGAGGCGAGTGGTGAAGGCACTCGCCGTAAGAGGTAACTAGCACAAGGACATCAAAGAGGTACGAACCTCGGCTTGGCCGTTACCTGTGTATAAAAATTCCTGCGGAATTTTGATCCTAGCTAATCCCTACACTTATTATTTATTAATAAAAAAAAAGTTCCTTACAGGATCTATGTACATGCGTCTTATGTGCAGGAGTGTGTATGCAGTGTTGTGCGTGTAATGCTTGATCCATGGTTAGTGTAAATGTATCGCGGTGATAGCGGCGTCAAGAGTCTCTCCGGTTGGGGAACGAAGCACGTCTTGGGCCGCCATCGGAGTGTGTGCGGGAGCAAAGTTAGTCGCCTGTCCCCGGCAGCGGTAACGGCGGTTTCGCGGGCGTGGGCGCTGGCACGCAAGTAAGCGCGGGAAGATTCTATTCATGCGAGTGATGTTATCGTTTTGGTTGATCAAGATGTTACGCGATCGTTGCATCTTCGTGATTTCGAGTCGGGCGAGTACGAGACGGCTTATACTATGAGGGGGTTCGGGTGTGTCTCTGTGGGTTGGTAGAAGGCGCGAAACTGGGTTTTGAAAAGGGACTTGATGGTGGGTAGATCCAGTTCCCTTTGTAAATCCACATTTCTCTGATACAATCAGGCGCTTACGGCTTTCCTTACAAAACGATTCTGAATCTTTTGTATGGTGTCCATCTGGGAACTCTTAATATGAGCGAATGCGGGGGCGCAGTACGTAATGATGGGACTAACCACCATTTTGTACAGGGTGACTTTATGGCGGAGGGTCATTTTACTCTTAGAGTTATAAAGGGGGCAGAGAGGGACTAGCACCATAGAGGTCTGGCGCATAACTTTCTTGAGATGAGCTCTGAAAGTCATTTTGGCGTCTAGATTAACACCTAAGTACTTAATTTCGGTGCTATAAGCGATTTCCGTACCTGCGTACGAGATGTGACAAGGGGGATGTTTTCTACGTTTAGAGTTCGCACTTCTGTCGGCAATTTCCATGGTTTTATATATTATACTTATATAAGTAAGACGACTTTCCACTATTTTTTTTTTTAAAGGATACTGATAATACATTTTAAATTATTTTATAATACCGATGGCTCTCTTTTTTTCTTTGAGATCAACTGCCATATTGCAAATGATAGCTACGAATTTAAATGTATGATCCGAATTACGCCTAATTTAATTATTATTATATATATAAGAAAAATTAAAAGACATAAAGTGTAAAACCAAATTTAAAAACGCATACATAACTTACAAACAACTTAAATGGAGATGGACAGGCCATATGATAAGAGAGGAGAAGGAAAAAAATGGACAAGACTAATAACAGAATGGTACCCACGAGATAGCAAAAGAAACAGAGGTAGACAAATCAAAAGATGGGAGGATGAAATCAAGAAAATAGCTGGTCCATTATGGACTCGTACAGCAAAGGACAAGACAGAGTGGAAGTCTTTAGAGGAGGCCTTTGTCGGAAGACAAGCTGCTTCAGAATAATGACCGTTTGCCGATATATTATACATTATTAAACGCAAATTGTAAAAATAAACTTAGGCGCACTTTAATTCTTAATTTATAGCATATGTAATTTCTGTACAGCAATAAAGGCTTTTTATTTTATTTTATTATTTTATTATATATAAGAAAAATGGGGTTCCTTTGACGCACCATTCAAAATACTGAACATTAGTAGGATTGGATTCCATAGACCCTTTCTCATTTCTTTTCAATTTACTTTTATGTAGATTTTTCACGCTAAGGAAAACAAAAGACTCTCATATTTGTTCATTCATTTATTTTTAAGGTTAAGTGTAAATGAAATGTTATATGCACTTTTTCACTCACACTTAAAGAACATATGAAACACGGGCAGAGCCGCGGGGACCAGTTAGTATATTTATATGTATACAGAACGTACACTTTTTTTGTTAAGGCGTTCTCTACGAAAGAGGTTCATAATGTTTAGATCATAGAAACCCAAAACAAATGAAGCCACAATAAAAATGGAAGAAAATTTCGGTAAGAATTTCTAAACGGTTGGTTTATTTTTTAATTACTCTATTGAAAGGGAAGGCATCAAATAAGATCTAACGGTATCTTTTTCGAGGTTGTTAACAAAGAAATTTATTTTTATCATCGCTTTAAATGGATATTCTGCGGTCTGTTTTCCACTTTTTAGTGGTTTGATGTTGTTAATAAATTTTATTCCGTTGATACTAATTTCCTCGTTTTCTTTTATTCGTATTTTTTTAAAATACAAGAATTTTAGAATTTATATTATAGTATATGCTTACACATGAGTCAAAAAGTGCCACCCATCTCTCTACCCTTATCCCATTAGTGCCACTTAAGTGGTAAATACGTTGATCTACGTTTTTTAAAAACTATAGTTTTTAAAAAAATAACTAGAGCTGTCAAACTAATGCGACGGTTGCTGTGAAAGTGCTAATCGCATCAGTATCTTATTGGTAGACTCGACATTAAATATAAAATCGGTGATATACGATATATTAATACTAATGCAGAATTAAAGGTATATCCCATCTATAACAGAAAGAATGAGGTTCGTTCCAGTGACGAACGAAAGTATCGCAATGACTCTTATTTTTCATTTTAGTTCATAGGGTGTGCAGTTAACATCAGACGACATTGTTGTGATTTATGTTGTTGAATGAGTTTTATGCTTAAGAGTTTAGCATCAAATATGCATTTGAAATTGAATAACTAATGCATCTTATAGTATATGCATTATTCAACTAAAAATATTGTGTCTATAAATATAACTAATGCTAATAAGGAGCACATGTTCAGAGCACACGTGTCAGATGTGAAACCTTTTTGATAGTCCTTATTTTAATTCTGTAAGACAAATTATTAGTAAGAATAAGAATCGTGGATGCGGATCCTTAATCTATACTTTTATCGAATAAAATGCAAACGAGACGAAATCCGTATATAGAAGATATTTAATAAAAATACTATGCGCGGCTTCAGAATCAACTTAAAACACATTTTGATAGTAATACATTTTTTTGTGTGCTTTTTAATTTATTTGCCAATCACGCAAAAACTACTGAACAAAATGCGATGAAAGTTGGTAATGACATATGTATATTGCATCCAGGCCCAGAACATAGTCAAAGTGCTAATTGTCTGAATTCCAAGCGGGTAAAGTCGCGCGCACAGCTAGTAACGAATATAGCACAATGATGAAAAAATACTACAGTCAAAGAGCATATAGTGCGTTTATTATATTTATCTCTTTCTCTCTTATTACGTGCTTGTTTCTACTTGTCCTTTAATATTTAAAATCGTGACAAAAATGTGACATTTATAAGTCCATAGCGTGACACGACCTTGAATTATACTCTCTCACGCGCAAGAAAGAATCGCTCCATAATATAAGAACGATTTCTTTTCAATCAAACTAAAGTAATGAACCGTGATAACTCACTTCGAAACTACGTATTAATATTTCGTAGTCGAGTCACATCACGAGTCAGCGGTATGTAACTGCGGCGAAACAGTTTCGCAGAGTAATAATACCTGACAGTCTCGTGATCCACGTACGTGATAGTTCGTAACAGTGACTATGATTTAGAAGTAAATAATGTTTATCTATATATCTTTTTCCATCTAAAATGGGGCTTTGACGCACCATCACATCAAAACTATTGAACTGATGTCGGGATGGGACTACTACCATTAGACGCGTAATTTTTCGTAGATGGTTATAGGCTATTATTTTATTCTTTTTTTTGGATACTATCGACTTTTTCTCATTTTTTTTTTTCGATTTACTCTTATGTACATTTTCCCGCTAATAAACAATTCAAATGAAATGATATATTCACTTTTTCAGTGAAGAACATATGAAACGCAGGCGGAGCCGAGAGCACTCTGCTAGTATATGTATATAGTTTGTAGTCGGAATAGTGGTTGATTTAATTTCGCGGAATGCACCTCGCGATATACCTACAGAGGTTCAAGTCTGCAGTTTTATACTAGTGCATTACAATATCACAGTCCTGGGTTGGCGGCGGCTACATGATCTTCCCTAGTTGGGGATCGAAATACAACATGGGTCGCTACCGTAAGGAGCCCTGGTGTATGAATTAAATTATGATACGCTAAAGTCTAAGTTTTTATTTCAAGTGGGGTCACTGAAACAAGCCCGTGATAATATTTGGCAAATTAACGTTGGTAGTTGACTGACTACCACTCTAGTCTTGTTAAAAAGAATCTTAGATAAATTAAATAACTGCTAATTTCGTGCTCGTATGTTTTTTTGTCACATTTTCACCAAATTTCAAGATCTTCCTATTGCGTCCGGTTTACTTTTATACCGAATATGAAATATCATCATTCTCCTGCCTTTTCCCAACTCACTTGGGGTCGGCGCATTATGTTTTCTTCTTCCATACGTCCCTATCAGCCGTCATCTCTTCATTTACTCCTTTTGCTTTCATATCATTTCTCACACACTCCATCCACACTTTCTTTGGCCTTCCTCTACTTTTCCATCCTTCCACATTCATATTCATTACTATTTTACCCACATGCGCTTCCTCTGTTCTCATAACATGTCCATACCACGAAAAACGGGAACCTTCCAACTTTTCTACCACTGGCGCAACTTTCAAACTCTCTCTAATATATTCATTTCTTATTTTATCCATTCTTGTGACACCATACATCCATCTCAACATTCGCATCTCAGCTACATGCAATCGCTTCTCATCCATCTTCTTACTAGTCCAACATTCTGATCCATACAATATAATAGGTCTTATGATGGACTTATATATTCTGCCCTTCAATTTAAGGGGCATCCTGGAGTCACAAATTAAACCAGAGACCTGTCGCCATTTCATCCAATCTGAGTTGATTCTTTGCCTTATTTCGCGGTCGATTTCTTCGTCACTCTGGTAGCGGAATTCAGAACAGACTGGTACTGGTTTTCTCCGAGTGATATTGGCTTCAGACTGGAGATACCGCCAAAGTCGCAGAACAAATATTCTGTTTTTGTTCTGCTAACTTTTAGGCCTAAATTCTCCAGTCTTTGCCGCCTCTCATCCAGTCTGTTTTGCACCTCTTGGCCCCTCTCACCGACCAGCACGATGTCATCGACGAACATCATGCACCAGGGTGCCTCTTCCTGTATATCCGACGTAATAGCGTCCATTACTAACAGGAAGAGGTATGGGCTAAGAGCCGATCCCTGGTGCAAGCCGACAGCCACATCAAAGCTGACTTTGACAGCAGCAGCAAACCGAACCTGAGTACAGCATTTGCAGTACATGGCTTGAATCAACTGCAGGTATTTCCCCGGCACTCCTTTCTATACCGAATATGTAATAATTAAAAAAATAGTTTCAACTGAATAAACCATTTCTAAATTCAATTATAATTGCGAATGCATGCAAAAAAGACATTTTACAGGTACATGCTCGGATTTAACTTTCCTTTGTTATTTCATTTAATTTGTACTTTTGTTCTATTTTGTTTTTACTCCTGAAATATTTTCCAGGACTGTAACGAACCGAACAAAGGAGAGTTATCTGAATTTCAAAAAAATCTCACAATAAGTTCACTTCAAATTTGTTTTTGGTTAATTACTTTAAAAAGAGACCTTTTTAAGTTCTGAGCTTATCAACATTTTATTTGTTTTTTTTATTATTTGATATGTTTATTTTTTAATATTATTGTTACGACATCGTTACAAGTTTTATTTTCTTCTACCTAAAGCTCGATACATACATGAAAACGATTGGAAATTCTATTAATGTGTCAAATACATTAAAAGATAGACAAACTCATTTAATAGTATTAGCTTAGTTATTTACTATAATATCTATTTAAAGGAACGTAACACAAAAAAAAAACACTTCTTAGAAATTTTATTTTCGTAACGATCCGTTGTTTTTATTATCGGCGAATTTCATTAGCTCTGATTCAACTGACATTGATTATTTCAAATAACATGCGAATGTGAAGATACACGCTTAGAAATATTATTGAATTTCTTGTGCATTTCGCACTCAATCGAATTACCTAATAATGTTTCAATATTATTATAGTTACGTCATTAGAATTGTGCTATATTGTGCCACGTAAGTTTTCAAGAATTTGACACCGTGCATTCTTTGTGTATCTGTCTGTCTAACTATCTGTGTAACTGTCTGTGTGCCCGCGGCTGCACCCGCGTTTCGTTGTTTTTTTATACAGAACCTTAATTATTTTCATTATTTTTTTTTTCGGTACTAAAATAGAGTAAAACCATTTGTCACTCGATCGAGAGTGGCGGTAAGTGGCAACTTACTAAGTTTAGAGTACCTATTGAATCTCTCTCAACGTAATTAGCCGAATAATTCTCGTATGTGTTAGATAAACCTTTTTAAATTAAAAACAATAATTGATATTAATCAATAAATATTTACTTTATTATCTGCTTTGTTAATTTTGAAATCGGTACCAGCTTATGGAAAATAAAATGGTGTAAATTTACGTCGCTAATTATATTAAATTTTGATTAATTGTTCTTTAATTTTGTTTTTTTTTTTTTTTTTAAAATTGTAAATGAGTACATTGGTTGACTATAGGTGGCACGAACTCCAAAATCAACTTAATATTTATTGACTTTTTAGTGCATTTTTGTAGTTTATTCTTTTGAAGTCGGTTTTGTTTTTAATAAAAAGAGTTTATTTTTCTACGTTTTATTTTAAGTTTCTCTCAATTTCCCTGAGTTTCAATGATCAGATCTTGATCTGGTGGAAATGGGACCACAACAAAAGTGCAAATCGGTCCACAAGTGATGGAGAAATCGACTAACAAACATAAAAAAAAACTAACGATTTGATTATACAGCGTTTATTACAAATTTAATAATTTGTGCAAACAATTTAGTTGTTATGTTTTATCTGTCATTTCCACTGCCGCTATAAATACAAAACTAGTGAAAACAAACTTTACTTGTGCACGCAGCGTAAAGGAGTCCAAGTTTCTACGTTAATAGATTCGTCTGAAACATTGGAAAGTTGGCGTAACAGTGCGGCAAAGTTCCTTTCGGGCTCGGATTCACATCGTAAAGATTTTTACCTAAATATATAATTTTTAACTGTTGTTCCACTAGTCTACTTAAAAGTCTGTTAAACTAGTACTTAATTCTCTAATTAGCTAGAACTTTCAGTGTGTAGTAGGGCATTTGTAGTAATGCTCGCCTGGGTAGCAACCACCCTCAAGTTAAACAGCTGTCGTCAAACACCAATAGGTGTGTTCATTGCATCGCTTGAAAATTTCTAGATTTAATGCGGTCACATTATTTAACATCAGGTTAGGTTATTGTCAAAGCGACGAACGTACGCAGTATATAAAAATAATGAACATTAAAATCTGTATTAAAACTGTGAAATTTTGCGCTTTAAATCTGTCGATGCCAGCTGCATAAATAATAAAAGTGTAATGGCGGCCAGAGTATTGATTGGTTCAAACATGTTCTGGAAAATACACGGGCCATACATTCAGTTAGTAACATTTTCTCATTATGTTAATAATTTAGGTTCAATTTTATATATAGTTTTATTTAATCACGTGGTGTTATGAATCATACTAAACATTATGATTTGTTTCTTGGCTTAAAATGAACTTGAATATACTTATGTACATTTTAATTTTCATAGTGATCATAGTATAAAGAAACTTCCATTTTTATAAATATAGATTTTTAAAACAATACCATTTTAATTAAAGACTTATAAAAATCTTGTAAACATACTTCAAAATAGAACAAACAATAAAATTTCAAGGCTGTTATTCATATTACTACAAATGCTTTCATGCCATTAGGTACCTTGATCTGCTTTTGTACAATTGTAAAACTTTGTTGGCGACGAACAATCGGCTTCAATTGTGGGAATCATCGACCGGAATAAAGTTTCGGTTAGAATTCATTGACCGAACTATGTCGGAGTATTCTCAATTTAAAGTACATTGTATTTTTATAGTAAGATTTATTTTATAAGTATTATTACATAAGCAAAATTCGAGACATTTTTAATCTTCCTCTCTTTTGTCAGTATTAATGGATAAAGCTCTTATCCTGAATGATTATAAGTATTGAAATATTTCTGTAAATAAAAAATAATGGAGTGTGAGTTCACTCGCGGTAGAAGTGAAACTTCATTTTAGTGACATCTAGTTTGTTTATTTTGTACTACCAAACAAACCTGTTGCAGCTATTAAGCATATTAGTGACATCTATTGGTGAACGATGAGACTCTTTTTCGTTACACCTTTTCGTTTCATAAAATGCAATTCATACCGTCCCAAAAGAAATTTCACTTCAATAAGTTTATGAGTAAACATTGCTTACTTAATCACTATTTAAATCACCCCGTGCCATTAAAAATATTAAAAACATAGAGCCCTCAACTCCATCGAATTAAATAAATAAAATTATATAATTATTAAAGCTGTGAGTAAAATAAAATTCAATTGTTTGAGAATTAATTTCTGTTATTTTTAAGAATAGTAAATGTATAATTGTTATGTATTCATCTATATGTTCTAGCTAAGAAATAAAGCAATTGTTTTCATCACACATTGGTGGAATATGTCAGGAACAAATCATAGAGGAAAAGACTTGTAACGCGTCTTGGTATCAGTTTGTGGGTTCAGAGTTCACACCATGGTATATTATTAGAAACTTAGAAATATTAATTTCTATACTACCTAGTAATTAGTTACTTTAAATAAAATTTAAGCGAACTAGTGCAACCTTAAAAGCAAAAGGTTTTAAAGGCCCAAACGTTGTCCAGCGAATTAAATAAAAATAAAGTGACTTAAGCTAGTTTTATAATTGTGAAATGTAGTAAAATAACCGAAGTTTAATTGTTACGCCTCCTCTTGTGTTAGAAACCAAAAAGCAATCTTTTAAACTGCAGTAAAACTGAATGATAGATGGCTAAATAAAAATAGCTTATCTCTCGCCCATGCAATGGAAGAAGATTTTAATTTAAAAGTTGTTATTACATTGGTGTTCTTTACTTTGTTATTTCCACTTGAAACACAGATTACTGGGAAGTGCCTTAAATCTTACAGTTTTTTAGTTCATCTGTCGAGATGCACCGTCAATTATTACATTCAACTAGCCGACTTTAGAAAATGGTTTACCCAATGAGCTATTTAATCATGTAAAACTAAATTCAATTACTTAATAAGTACAATTTTTATACATGTACATATTTTGCCACAATATGTGCTTAATATCTCAGTGATATTAAAAAGTAAAACGAAACATTTGTGTTAAATTTTCGTAGAATAAACATTATTGGGGGATATGAGTTACAGTGACGATGCGATCCTATAACTCGATTTCTTATAGCCTTACTAAAAAACAAAATATTTACAAAACATTCATTGCGCACACCTCAAGTCATTCATCAAATATACTATAATAACCACACAGTCATAAACGCGAAACACGCACACTACGAACTTGCTCATACGAGCCGGTAGCAAAATGTCGGAATTGAGATTACACATCCATGCACGTTTCACTTTAATTATCACTCACACAATGAAAAGCATTAGTGTACCTATTATGTAAAAAACGTAGTGTAAATTTAGACTGAAAATAAGCTCCTTCGTTTCGGGTTATTCATTTAATTTTGATCATTGTTGTGATGCGATTACGGTTTATCATAACAAATAATTGAAGAAAGCGCCATCTACTAGAAAACTGCCTTCCAAGCAGCTTCATCTAAAAATAATAATGTGCTAACAAATTCCCATAGATGTCCAACTGGATAGCTTCCCTCAGCAGCACAAGCATCCATCATTCATTACTCTACTAATTTTGAAGAAGAAGAATTACGAAGTACCAGGTAGTATTTTTATGCTCTGGTATTACGGACGATTTTTTCACGCCACGCCACTTATAAGTTGACACGGTGTGTACTTGCAAATACACACGATCAAGTATAATTACAGTGATTTGGGAGTCTATTTTAGGGTTGATAGAATCGAGAAGGAACATATTAACAGTTTTTGTATGAGTTTTTTATCGAGAACCTTGAATGCGTGTTGATTACTATTATACATTATAGCATTTAGATGTGGAATTGCTTTAGTTGGTTAAGAATGAAATCATGATATGCCTATTTAGTCTACTTGAAGTTAAAATTCACTTGAATTATTAAGTAGAAAATTTTACTATGATATCAAGTAAAATACATGAAACTAATACAATCATAATATTTACCTGTTTTTCTTTATCCATTTATTTATTTAATTTCATTTTCAACAATAATCCATAATTATGATATGCACAAAGTAAAAACATTTAAACTGTTTATATTATTAGCTGCTTAACTTACTTAACGATTATAACACTCAAAAATATTATCTACATGTAAGTAAACCTCGAAAAGTTCAAAATAAATGTTATAATAATTATATATATATATATATATATATATATATATATATATATATTACTTGTCAAATAATTCTACAATAATTAAAACTAAAAATGTATGAATAAACGTAATTTATATGCTGCCAGTGTTTAAACTTCTATAAATAAGCATATTGTTCCCGTGCAGGGACTTTTGTATGCACAGTCTTATTTTATTTGTTGAAATATGGAGGCTCGTATGAAAGCCTTGTTTGGAGCGCTTTCTCTCAGTACATATTTGTTTTTAAGATTTAGAGCAGTATGTTTTAAATTATATGTAAGTAAACATAACATTATTTTATATTAAAATTTGTTGTTTCATTTCATAGCTCATTATTTTATTTTTCATTGTGTTAATGATAGTAATTATTGTAAATGTTTTCCTCATTTTGTTCCTGTTTTCTCCTTTCTAAGCAAAAAGCAAAGATACCTAGACCATACAGCTAAATCATACGCTCCAATTTTATATCAGTTTTTCAAGGCTTCAGGAAATTAGTAACAAATGCACTTACTTCCCTTCACCATAATATAACGATCTATATCACGTAAAATGTTATCAACATTATGTAATCAAATACTGCAAGCTTATGAGTAACAAAGAAAAACCACAAAGTTACAGATCAAGATACCACCAAAAACTCGCTGTATGTCTATAATCTAAAACTCGCTGTATACCTATAATCACAATACATTTCTAACCATGTTAGATATTTACTTTTTAATAAAAAGATGAATTTTAATTAATGAAATAATACTAAAAAAATACAAGTACTACTTATTACTACTAAACTTACTTCTTTAGATTTCGATTTTAAATGACTTTATTTAATCTGCTAACGAAGGTAATCGAATTTTCTGAATATAATGATTATTTAAAAAAATGAACTGATCTAGTTTATATTTCAATAAAAAAAAAAAAAGACATGTTACAATAATAGGAAACTAAATTGCCTTTTAAAATTGAGCTACAGCGTCGGATTATCACGAGGACTTTTTTATTATCCTTCCCTCGAGCATTTGAGTGGAAAAAAAGTAAGAGGTGAAATATTTTTTTAAACATATGTGTATAAGCTGTAAATTAATTACATAATAAATTTAACGTTGATGAATTAAAATTAACCATTTATATTAGCAACAACCTCGAATAAACTTCCAAGGGTAAGAAAACAATATCAATGCCAGTTTGGCAAGAGATTTGCCAGTAAGTTATATTGTGGTGAGTTTGATACTGTGTTAACATTACAACAGATAAACTTTTAGTTGAGAGCTTAAATGTTGTCACTATAACTGATACGCTGTTACAATCGGTCAAGTAACTAATGTTATTGATTATTTTGAATCACATAGTGGTACGTTCAATTATCTTAATGAAATTGTATTGATTTGCTTGTCAACTGAATATCACATAAATTGTATGGGCTAATTAATGTAACTGAGTAGTTTTGGTTGGAAGATGTAAATAATATGGTAAAGTGATATGTGTAATACGTTTTATTTTAATTTAACAAGTCAATTTTATTCCATTTTTATAAAGCTAAAAAGACAGTAAACAGACTAACATCCCACTTACCAATGAATTACCTTCGCTAAACCATACTACCAATATAACAAAAAAAAAACAAAATACAATACCTCTCACAATATATCAAGACTGGATAGTAGAATCCATTACATTAGTAAAATATCCTAATGTATGTATGGACCTGTTATCCAATTGTCCTGTTGTCAAATATTTACCATATCTTTAAGCGACGATGGGTCCGTTGGTAGTGTGATAGGATTTCGCATCCATGGACGTAGCTTTGACTCCACTTGAAGAACCTGAGCTTACGAGTAAATCGTAAGGAAATCATAGCATAGTGGTAAGGCATTTTCTTGTGATTCCCGCCTAGGTAGCTATCACCCTTAAGTTTGAAGCCTGTCATCAAGCACTAATAGTGATTCCAGCAGTAACATTTGTGAGCCAGTACTTTAGGCTTAGTAAGTTCACAACATTAAAATTAACAGGTTAATGGTGAAGAATTGCATGTTACATGTTTAGTTATTTTATTTAATTTAAATATAAAATGAAAGTTTAGATGCGTACAATTTCATCCTTGATAAAAAAAACACAGTTCGGTATTTAAAAGTATTACGGTGTTGTTGCCTCAGTAATTTAATAGTTCAATACAAAACATCAGTATATGAATACCGGTAACAATTATCTATACTTAAAATCATTTAAAGTTGCACATACGGCCGCATGCAACAGCTGAATCCCCAGCCGATCTACATAAAGCCTCCCTAAGCCCCCTTTTTACACACGTAAGTGGGGCAATGATAAAGTACTACTGGAAATAACCGGAGCAAAATACTTGGTAGATTTATATTATTTCCTACTTCCACGTGTAATGCAATATGCTTTTAGTAAATTATTTCTTTTGCTTTTACAAATTTTAATTAACGAAGCCATTAATACCTTCATAAAAATCACTATCACAGATAGCAACATTTGTATTTGGATTTAATTTATGATCGATTTATGCTATATATATATATATATATTTATGATGAAGTTTGATGAAGTTAGAGTGAGGCTTTTTTTACGTAGGTAGGTGCCGTCTGCATACATTCACGGTCCGATACGGGATTATATAGATGCTGCGCCAGACATGACATCTTGACACTGGCCGCCTCAGCGAAAACTCACATCTCTCTCTCACGTAGCTCCTATTCTCATACAAGAGTGATTCTGCCGGAACCATTGATTTTATATATCAATGGCCGGAACACACTTTTAAGTGCTTGGCAACAAATTTACAAACTTGTGGATGATAGATAATCAGACGGGTATGACATAGCAACATTACAATGTTTTGCTTTCACAGAAAGGTTCAAAGTAAAATAAAGGAATAGTGGCTTGAAAGCTACATCAACATGACATCCATCCACTCTACCACAGAACCATCATTTTCATGTTATCTTAATAGTTGTATACTCCAAACTCAATCATTACATTAGCTGACAAGGTGGTAGAAGAACAAATTAATGACGAGTTAAAATATTCCACAAAGCCAATTAATTATTATTTAAAATGATCAAGTATTAATTCCGTCAATCTGCTATAATCCATTCAAAATGTGTGTTAATTATTTCTACTAAGGTTCTTTCTCGATTCCTGCAATCCTTTCCAGCCAGTCATTGGTTGAAATACGATTTATTAAACATAAAATATATTTTCATATATTAAGTTCAAAGTATAGGTTAAGCGATGATGGCGTAGTGTATAGTGCAGGCGGATTCTACATCAATGGACACGGGTTCGAGCCTACCTAGCCAACTCTAAAATCAGCCTGAGCTTTCGGTGAAGGAAAATACCGTGAGGAAACCTTAGCATTATGGTAGGGCATTTTCTAATATTGCCCATCTGGGTTACTACCACCTTCAAGTTTGATATCCTATCGCCAAATACCAATAAGTGTATTCCGATAGCATCACTTGAGAACCTGTACCTCTAGGTTTAGAGTGTTTTCCATCCTGGACCACATTGTCACTTAACATCAGGTAAGATTGTGGTCAAAGCACTGGGCCTATGCCGGGTATAAAAAATCTTTTTATGTTGAAATACCAGAAACGTTCGCTTTAACGAATAGAACTCTAGTGACCGCGTGTTACGATTAACAGGCGATCGAGGCCCTACCGGAAGAACACTTGTGATACTACCGGAAATAGGTCGATAATATCCTAAGACGTCACTGGAAGTATGTCGACAATATTAGTTAACAGATTTGAAATCGAAGCCTGGAGCGCTATCCACTAAGCTTACATCTGTGATGCGCAGACTGGGAGACCACACGAGTGGGTTCGTTCGCATTACACACAACGCTGTACGTATTACATATTAGTATCGCTAGATAAACCGAGTGTAAAAGATAAATGCTTTGTATTATACGATAAAGCTTTTTCATTTACTTTTTTCTCTAATATACATTTATTTTTACCAAAAAAAAGGAGGTATCGATTTACTCATACCAATTAAATGTTGAAATAAGACCTATGTTAACGTTTGTTATCGTCTAGAAGTTTTTGAGAGTCGGATAATAAAATAATAAGAATACGGGGAACAGAAGCAAGTTGTAGATTCGTATGAACTGATGTTTGTGATGTCAAAGTGTCTATAATATTCGTGAGGAAATCGCAGTGGACTTATGTAATAATTTGTCGCTACTCACGCTTTATCTGCAATAATTTAAAACTAAAAAAGTTAAGTAGATAATAGGTATAACTAAGAGCTCAAGGACTCAAAATACGTCAGTTCCATGGCTGGTGGTCATTGTCGGATATTTGTCACCGAAATATGTGATGGAAACTGTCCATGTCTTAAGAAATGGAAGAATGTGAAAAATACATACTTCAGTCCAAACGCTATTCCGAAACTAAGGAATAAAGTCAGTAGTACAAACCACTCACCTTTAAAACTATTGGTTACACTTAAAATTACTCTCGACGTTTTTAATAAGGTGTAACTAAGAAAAGCTTATTGTTGTAGTACATTTTTCTCTCTCAATAAATCTTAGTAAATTGTCTTCTAGATACCCAACCATATGTATCATAATTCAAGAATTAATTTTCATAATAGTCACAAGTTACTCAATAAGAGGAACTGAAGGTACAAATACAAGTGGTACAATTTAAAAAAGCTAACATGCAACTGTAATAATGAACAATACATAAACTGAACTCATTTATTGCAAGATCCTTAAGACAGACTAGAACTAGATAACATCTAAAATCAACTTTTTATTGCTTATTACAATTATTATAATTTAGCAATACAAAATTGTAAAACAATTGACCCATGTTCATATCGATTCCCTAAATTGTGAACTTGATTGTTGAAAAACTGTTCAATTATATAACATAAATAGTTATGGTAAAGCTGAAGAAGCCCTGATGCTCAGTAGGAATCAACCGCGAGTATTAGTGGAAGCACTGGGCACTGTTGTTTCGGCAAACATATGCACAACGTTGGTGCCCAGAACACAAAAGAGTGCAAATTCTATA
The DNA here is from genome assembly GCA_014132275.2 of Samia ricini. NCBI lineage: Eukaryota > Metazoa > Arthropoda > Insecta > Lepidoptera > Saturniidae > Samia > Samia ricini. Next base: position 23,954,625 of record AP028161.1, read on the forward strand.
AATATGCAGACGAAACGCCAAAGCACTGATGAATGTGGTCCATTAATATCTATACGTAACGTTGTGGGTAAGCACGAATTGCTCCCGGAAGAGGTACATACACTCTTTGCCAAAAATATCCTACAGTATATCCAGGTGGTAGATCTTTAGAGCTTTAGTAATATAGGTATATCACAATAGGTCGCAGTAATACTGGACTTTTTTAGTCTGCATAACCTCTTTTCGAATAATAATAATAATATAGTAAAGCTTTTGCGGATAGAACAATAAAAATAATAATATAAACGTTAAGCACTGTGCCAACAAGCACATGGTAAAGTTTAACCAATTCTACATATATACGAACAGAATTTGTGCTCACAAGACCGTTTAGAAACTTTGCCAGTCCCAGCGGGATTTTAACTCGTTACCTCCGTGCACGTGCTGGAACCACGACCCTTAAGGTCGAATACTATGCATTTATATAATTCCACCTATTTTATGAGGCGTTATACATAATTCTAATACGGCTGCTACATGTTTTAAAATAAAAATCGAAATAAATCTTAACGTTTACAGAAATACCATCTAATGAGGATTCAATATCATGAGGTAAAACTTAGTTATTTCATTATTTTCTACCAGCCCCAAATAGTATAGATGTCTTTATAAATACGAGTATTGACTTTAGAACAATTTGTATTGTCGTCAGTTGAAGTAAGTTTTATGCACATTTAATATCATGGAAAACGTATTTATTCTCAAATTACTGAATGATGCCATTGGTTTAACACGTCAGTAAACTAACTGAAGAAAGGCGGTACCTTATTATTTCTTAGCGAAACAGACTCCTTTGCAAATTAGCTGTCAGCATCTAGATTTTTAAAAGATACGTTTGTTTTACGTCACAATAGTTCGAGTTAATAGCTCCATGCAGACATCACGTGCTGTATGACGTTAAACTTTTATATTCCAACGTAGAATAAAAACTACACTGGCTGCGATATATAAACGGTGGTGAGTAAACAAATCATTACAGAAAGATCTCACAATTAAGTAGCTGAAAGATTTTCCGCAAAGGCGTTTTTTTTTATGATTTAACAATATAGATAAAATTAAATATTATCAATAATACATTTAGAGATATGAACAATTAGCAATATTTTCGTCATTTGTTATCAGCAGGTGATGCCAAGAAATCCTTCAAAACGAAACGCGGGACGGCAAATAACTCTTTATCTAGTACGCAAAGCTGTGGATTTTATCAACTGGGTACTACAAACAGGAGGATAAGTTAAACTATTACCTCTATTATCAGGATTAGATCTTGCATGAAAGTTATAAAAATCCTATACAAGTAAATGGTTATTAAGACGAGGTTTAGAGATCATGTAAATTAAAAAATAAAAGTAGATTGTAAGAAGTCTTACGATAAAAGTCTTAAGTCGATTAATAAGTCTTAATAGGTAAAATATTTTATATTTTGAGTGTATGATTAAACGATACCATAATTACCTATTAGGGTCATTAGGTCTGCCCAACTTATGTTAACATACATAAACTATTTTATAGTAAAACTCTTTATAATTGGTTCTATACGAATAATATTTTTCTGTTTTTTTTAATTTGTCAAAATATATATTGTATAATACAAGCATTGCGCACCACAAAATAAAATTATAATTCATTAATTTCTATGTATTTAATAATTTAATACACAACAATCAACAGTGTAAAATAAATATACAAATTGAAACATCACTTGTTTTTGTATTAAACAGTGGTGCCTTTTGTCCCGCATTTCACTCGTATTTGTACAGGCGAAATACAAATATAATGTGCGAACTCTCTTATGTCAAAATACATTGCAGTATTCCAAATAATATTATATCAAACTAAAATCGCTAAATCTTGAGAGATGTTTTCAGTATTCAAATCACTTAGATTAACTTTACCCTACTCTAATCTAAGCTAACATTCTTACAAATTAACAATAATTGCAAAAATTTTTGATTAGTTACTACTATAAAATATTACATTATAAAACTTCCACGTAATAAATTTTTGTATTCGACATTTTTTCTTAAAGCATCAAAATTATATTTTGTAAATATTGTGTTTTGATTTTAACTATAGTTCGGCAACTCGACAAATTACTTTCTTATTTTTCGGCTAAAAATATGTTTTCAGATAAAAGGAAATGTTAAAAAAAAATGTTCATTTTAATTAATAAATAAGAGTATCAGTATTTTTTATGACATAATTAAAAAATCTATACTAGATTCTATGATGATATATGTAGGTGAAGTAATAATTAGGTTTTAAAGATTACAGTTCTGTATATATAAAATCGAGTTGTCAATTTTAAAAACGATAACATTTTGAGCAAAATAGAGATATATATTAGTGTTTCATAAGTTACAGGTAAAGTTTAGAAATACATAGACCCTATGAAAAATTTATAAAATCGTAAAATTAATTTATTTTTATTAAACCTCGTAAACTTGTTTTCATAAAGTAAACCCATTAAGAGATTGCACATAAGTATCACAAAGCAGTGTTATTGTTTAAAAGCAAAGCAAAGTATTGTTATAAGTACTAAATACGCTGCAGTGATCGCAACACACAGGAGATTCGATGACATATCGGATTAGCAATCCTTTGACAAAGATAAATTCTAAATCAGAACTTTATCCAGTTAACTATTGCGTACAAACTATTGCTCTGGAAACTCCAAACCAATTGCATTAAATCTCGACTACATTTGTAGGACTCCAGTGGTGTGGGGTAAAAAAAAAATCATCGGTAAAGCCGAAGCATAAAAAATCTACTTGGTCGTCATACTTCTTCCTCTTGAAAATTAGTACAGTAATGAATGATGGATGCTTGTGCTGCTGAGCGAAGATATCCAGTTGCAGTTAGTGTTAACCACCTTCACCATGCTTGACTTCCCAACAGTGCATGTCGAGTATGGTAAGGTGTTTTGAGATTAAAGATGAAAATTATTTACCACGCTAAATACGAAATGTCAAATTCATTTCGCTTGTGATAAATGTTTCTAAAATTATGACAACCTAATAAATTGTAAAATTTGTTAACTTTCGTGATCGTGGATTTTAACTATTTAACAGGACACGGCGAGATAGCGATTTAAGCGAAACGAAAAATAATTATTAGTTACGTGATACTTGATTAATATTTGATTGATTTTTTTCCCCTTCATACTTTAATACAAAGTTCTGACTTCTTCGGCTACGAAATTGCCACATGATTATAATCGATAATTCTAAAATAGGAATTAAATCCATCGTTTCGGTGTAGCGACATAGTGACATCTATTCAGATTAATTAACATATTCCTTTATATCCTCTTTAAATGAAGTAGCTCAGAAGACATTTTACTCGTACATCTGTAGATGGCGCTTTCTTTAAATATTTATATCGATAAACCGTAACTGTATAGAAATAATGTTCAAAATTAATTGAATAACCCTGAACAAACCGGCTTATTTTCAGCCTAAATTTGCGATACGTTTACGTAACAGATACACTACATCGTTCATAATGCTTTCATTTGAGGATGATAATTAAAGTGAAATGTGCATGGATGTGTGAATTCAATTCCGGCATTTTGCTGCTGGCTTGTATGAGCAAGTTCTTAGTGTGCGTCTTTCGTGTTTACAACTGTGTGGTTGTTACATATTATTAGTATATTTGATGTATGATTTGATGTGTGCACAGTGTTTTGTGTTTTGTTTTTTAGTAAGGCTATAAGGAATCTGGTTATAGGAGCGCTTCGCAACTGTTGTACTTTCTCTATCCCTCCCTCTCTCTGGATGATTTCTGTTGTTATTAGTAGTAACTTACTTACCATTTAATACACTGCATTTAATTAAGAGGTATTGTAAACCCCTTTTATAGATAAATACATTCAAACAGCATCAACTCACTTCGTAGATTAATCACGACAACCTTCTGAAGCTATCCAAATGCTCTTTTATAACACTATCAACAATGAAAATCTGACCACCCACTACTAATAAAAAAATAGAAAAGTAGTTGACAGAACAATGATGAAATATCTGAACATTGTCAAGCAATGATTTAACAATGTACATATATCTATATCTTCTATACTAATAATAACATTGTAAATTTCACATGTCTGTACATTTTCGATTTTTTTTTGAAAAGAATTATAGCAAGAGACTAAAAATAGGTAATTAACACATTTCTATCGCTTTTAGAAATATCTGTCTGTCTGTCTATTTGGTTGTGTAGGCATCAATTAGAAAGTATCAATTATATTTTAAATATTCAAAAAGATAACTATAAAGCATATTCCGGAGTAGCAAAATTTTTATTTCATTAAAATGAGTCTACTCTATCAACAGTTATAGTAATTTGAATGACATGCGGCGGAACGTTTCTACTTACCAACGTAAGTAAATGTGTTTTAATCACATTCGAGAACAAAAAAATGATGGATTGATTGAAATTGAACAAGATGAAATATAACATAAAATATGTTTATTAAATACGTAGAGAAGTTTAAATTAAAAAAAATTATAAATCTCACTTCTGATGTTAGACACAAAATTTAAATAAATTGGATCCCACCTCAGATAGTAAACCGTACGGAGTATCTTACAACCGTACGTGTTGATACACAGCCACAATTGCCTGGTTGGAAAGTCATGTATGCAATACCGCCCAGACATGGGAGACATAGGAGACTTGAAGACCCCAGGTCTGCACACGATGCTGACCGATACAACACTGAGCTGGTCCACATGAGACGACGGTCGGTACAACACTGATTCTGATCCGCACGCGCCTACGGCTGAGACAACACTGCTTCTCGATGCTTTTTTTTTTCCTAATCTAGCTAATACTGTTGACCGGAGCGTTCTTTACAGCTTCACCGAACTTTGAGGGCGAGTGATGAAGGCACTCAGCCGCAAAAGGTAGCTAGCTCAAGGGTTCGAACCTAGGTTTGGCCGTTACCTGAGTGTAAAAACTCCCGCGAAATTTTAATTCTAGCTCATCCCTATATTTTTTATCCATTAATAAAAAAAAGGTTCCTTACAGAACCTATGTACCTGCGTGTTATGTGCAAGAGTATATATTCAGTGTTGTGCGTGTATGCTTGATGCATGTTCAGTGTCACTGTATCGCGCTGGTAGCGGCGTCTAGAGCACTTCCTGGCCCGCCACCGGAGGGGGACCCGGAATGTATGCGGGTGCTTCTCGATGCTCGTTGCAGTCCGCTTTTATAGGGATTGCGTTAGTGAGTGTTTAATTTAGTCAGGAGGTTAGTTAATAAATGTAATTGAAGTCGGCAAAAATTCAATAGTTATGGCATGTGTTGCCTGAATGGTTTGATTAATGCCCCTGCGTTGCTTCCGGTGTTTGGGCCTAAGTCACACTTGCTCACTCTGTTCTTCGGGGGTAGACCAGGGAAGCCAATGTTTTAGGTATAGGGAGCAGAGCAGAGAGTAGAGCAGGTTGATTGTAGGGCTAAGGTGGGAGGTGACACTCCTCACCACATGGCATACTGATGTGCAGATCACCGTTTAGGCCTATTAGGACAAGAAAATCTGGGTGTATAGTTTCAGCTCAGGGGCATCGCGAGGACTAGGCACACACAGCGGCATAGTTCACGCACCGTACCGACGGTGTCTGGTCTCTGCTGCATTGTTAACCAAGAGGAAAGGGACGGGCCCCGACCTTCCATTGCACTGGGAAGGCTGTCTGGGAGGTGGCCTAGTCTGGCCAGGGGCTTACTCCGTGGACGGGACGGGCTGAGACATAGATAGATTGCATCTAAAGCGAGAATATAGGCCAACTATAAGAACGTAATTGTCTGAATTCCACGCGAGCGAAGTCGCGGGCACAGCTAGTTTTTAATAAAAATAAGAGTATATTGAAGAAGAAAAAGGATTTTAGCCACAATTTATTTATCGCTTTTTGCTATGATGGAACCCTAAAACAGGTTCGGAGTGGAATTCTCAAATTGCGAACAATATTTCATGTGGCTGTACCATCTGGCCACACCAAATGAAACACATTACAGTCTCAGGGAGGTATTAAAAAGCCGGATTGCTCTTGTGATTTCACCGCATTAAAATATATACCACTAACTCTTTTCCACCTTTTCCGTTTTTGTGAGAGCTCCCATATAATATATTAATGTTGCTAACGTTTCTTTGTTATTTTTTTCACTTGGATAACTTGTTGAATAATAATAAAAGTGATAGATTTTATACGTAGATCTTGTAATACGTTATTGTGAAATTATAGTTGTACATTTTTTTCAATTACTTTGTTACAGGTTTGTTGTATAATAATCCTTTTTTTATATACTCTTGAAGATCGTACTCTGTTTTCTGAAATATTTTGATCAGTCGAGAAAGCTATAGAGTAATTATTAAATTTAATGTTTCATTTATTAATAATTTTTACCGTTTGTCTTATGCACTTGTAGTTCTTTTTAATTGTTACAAGAAATATAACTTGGTGACAACTATTACTGCCATCTGAGATACGGGTAGTCCTAGTTCAGTTAGCAACGGCCTTTATTCCTTAAAATTACCTGTATTCAATATAATTAATAAATAAATTTATTCTAAAAATTTTATATTATTAATGCCAAAGCTCCATGTGTGATATTGAACAAAGAAGTACTTCACTTCCTAACATATATTGTCTATATATTTATATTCTGATGCTATGTTGTCTATATATTTATCTTCCCGATTTAACGCTACCATTCCGCATAGAAAAAAAAATCTTTTTAACCAAATCACTAGATAAAGACGTATGTAATAAGACTTATTTTCTGATGTAAGAGAGTGTCGAGAACCGATTAAAAAAAAACTCAACTGTAAAAGGTTAAAGTGATGGACACGGGAAGCAATTTTATTACGTGCATCCTGACACGTTTTGAAGACATTTGTACAATTCAGCCAAATGTACATTGATTAGATTTGATGTTTATTGCAAATCTACTTTACTTTTAAACCATAAATAAGGTATGTATGTAAACTTAAAATACATTATATCTAGTTAAGTACCGGGAGCGCTATCTTAGGTTTTTAAAAATAATACGAGTGAGTCGTTACAGAGTTTAATGTAGACCGCCTTTTACATTTTATCTTAAACTAAAACTTATACTAAGAGCGACGGATGTTTTCGCTTGACAATTCCTAGAACCTTATCGCGCCTACTCAGCATCGACCGCCCATAGCGCACGCTGTTTAAAACCGCTGTTATAATGTTAAGGCTGGGTGCAGGATGCATAACTATCTATATTAGCGGCAATAAATATAAACAAAAAGAAGATGATACCCGATAAATTTTCACTTTATTCTTATTTATTGGATTACAATAGAATCTATAAACAATGTAATATTTGTTACTTGTCAACATTAATATTATTTTAAATTTAAGCAAACTTTTATAATAACATATGATATGTAAATGCAATTTTTACATTAACTTCGTGCATTCTACCATTCAACAAACACACTTATCGTAAATAGTCTATAGAAATAAACTTCATTGGTAGCGAATTTAAATCAATTTATCGCCCAATTCAATTGGCGCTGCGGCATTGAGCGTCGATAGACAATTTGCATTTGGATTTGATCTATAACGTTCGAAAACTTTCCAACTTTTTTTCTATTACAACTTCTATTACTTATATATATATAATTGTTAGTAAGTATATAGAAATAATATAATATAACACAGCATAATCTTAAATAATATTAAAGGCTTTCTTTAGATTTCCCTTCATGTACCAGCGTCAGTTTAACGTGTTCTCCCGTCTCTATTATAACATTTGATCCACATAAGTTAATCTCTATTTACTAGAATAGCTGAAATCGGGGCCCGATACTTTCTACCGACTCCAGTAGGGAGTATGGGTTTATTAGAAATTTTCTATAATAAAACACACATGCATATTAAATTATATATTTACAAGCCTTTTCATACTTCTCTGTTTATCCGACTGGAAGCTCTGCACTGTATACCCTAGTCTATGATCAATATAGATTATATCTGCAATCATCGCTGTCACACAGATCTACTAAGCCATCACGTCTGTTTGTAAGGAAGGAGCCTTTTATTAAAGAAACGAGCACTTGCGTAATAATGATCATTCGACAAGTTCGCAATACGATATTATAATTGCCACGTTTTTGATTCGCTCTAGTATAATGATACAAGTTTTAACTAATTCTTTCAGTTTTTGCATGGTGGTAGGGCATTTTCTAGCAATGCCCGCCTTGGTAGATACCACCCTCAAGTTTGAAAACCTGTTGCCAAATACAAATAGGTGTATTCCGGCAGCATCACTTGAGAACCAGTACCTCTAAGTTTATTGTGTTTACCATCTTGGATCACATCTTCACTTAACGTCCGGTGAGATTGTAGTCAAAGCACTGAGCCTACGTCCTATAAAAAAAAATAGTATATGATCAAATAACTGTTCAATAAATTAAGTACAAGCAATACTTTGTTGTCTTTTTTTAAATAAATATATTTGATGTATATACTTCAATATAAAATTTGATAAATGAGTTCGTAATTAAAAGTAAACGTACATTCCAGTATGTTCGAAACGAATAAAGGGATGAAACGGTGATCGAAAGTTTTGCAGGAGTTGATTAATTATTTAAGTGATGAATTCGAAAATTGGTACCTATTTGAGATCTCTTGAAACAAACCCTTGAGGGATGGGCGTAGAAATAAAGTTTTTATAACGTTCATGATATTTCATAATACCTACATTTTATATATTCTGGAAAATCGCTTGTATAACCAGTAATTTTAGGCGAGCAAATTTGATGAAACAAACTTATTAATATGAACAAAATTCTTTGCTAATATTATAAACAACTAAAACATTAAAAATTAATTGTGAAGAAAGTTTTACATATGAAACATACACCTTAGTTTACCGTACTTTGTCCAGCTATTAGACTTGCATAGGTTAGTATATTATTATGCGTGACAGTTCCGACAGCGTGTGAGTCCCACACGCACCTCCATGCTCCCACACCAGAGGATGTGCGTAAATGCATTCTCTCAACGTTAAAAAAGGTTAGTGTACTATCAGGTAAAGTTAACAACCTTTATAAACACTTACAACATCCGCTGGATGCGGGTGGCGCAAGACCGGTCGTCGTGGAGATCTTTTTGGAAGAGACCTATGTCCAGCAGTGGACGTCTTTCGGTTCAATGGATGGATGGATAAACACTTATTGTATTATTACTATTTTCACTTGTTAGTTAATCGTGGTGGTAGGGCATTTTCTTAGAATACCCCCCTCAAGTTACCACCTCAAGTTTAGAAATTCTGTCGCCAAATACCAATAGGCGTGTTCCGGCAGTATCGCTTGAGAACCAGTACCTCTAGGCATAGTGTGTTTACCATCCTTGACGACATCGTCACATAAGGTGAGATTGTGGTCATAGCACTGAGCCTGCACCGTGTAAAAAAAAAAACTATTTACAACTTTTTTGTTCTGTTTTTTTTTTATTAAAATAAACCTGATTATATTTACCTCAAAATGATTGAAAAAATTTACAATTTTTATCTAATAAAACCTTCTCAAATCTTTTTGCTTTACTTCAGTAGAAAAAAACACAAAAATCGTACACACACAACCATTCTAGTTATAACAAATATTTTGTTAGTCGCCAATAATGACGCTTCTTAAATATAAAAATAAATACCGACATGTACATGTGTGGTTGATTCATATCTATACTTATTTATAATAATAAATAAAATTAAAGTGTCTGTGTGTAATGTCAAAATATTTTTTTTACTAAATTGATATGAATGTATAAACGATACACCTATACCAATAATACATTTTTTTTCTGTCAATATTAAAACATGCTTTGGCGTGTTTTACATTTTTATTATTTAATTTTCTTTTTTAATTTTTTTCAACCACTATGGAACTTTTTCATAACTTATGATTTATTTCGTGTACTAGAAAAATATTTAAGCAAAACATACTAAAATAGATCGTCACCATCATTTCTGCCGAAGGACGTCCACTGCTCAACATAGGCTCTTCTAAGGATCTCCACAAAGATCGGCCTTGCGTCTTGAGCTTGCTCAAGCTGCGTCTTCCAGGACGTGATGGCCATTCGAAAATCCATTGGCCTCAACGGGCATTGGTTCTCAGAGCAATGTGCCCCGCCATATCTACTGCCATCTAAGTTCTGCGATTCTTAGGGCAATACCGGTTTACCTTTGATTCTTCTATAGATCGCATCATCACGTAATAAAATTCCGAGCATAGACCCATCCGAGCCTAGCCTTGAGTGACCTTGAGGCTTCTCATGAAGTCAACAGTGAGCGATCACGTCTCAATCTATATTTAAAAAATAAGAACCATGTAAATCGGTGGAACGTTTTTTAAATTAGATATACAGAGAAATGTTACATAAGGAAAAAATTAAATAACCAATTCGGCAATACTACAGCGTGATAGATAAAATCATATTTTTGTAGTTGCGCAATTATTTGTAAAACCGCGTGGTTTTTTAGAAAATTTAACGTAGTGAAGTTTATATCATTAGTTTAAAATTTATTAATATCGATATATTCCAGGAAGTGCACAACCCGTGTAGGCTCTGGAAAACGGCTACTAAATACCACACACACACGCACGCACGCACACACAAATTAACGTAATAACGTGCGAAGATCAATTCGATTTATTCATCAATATCAGCTACTTAGTTCTGGATGTATGGAGATCGGGGACCGTACCTGTAACAGGTAGGGGAAAGTAGGGCGGGCGGGAACCCAGGACAGTGCAAAACCGCCGCCACCGCCTATAGAGCACGCCGCGCACGCTCCCCGACGCTCCCGGGCTAAGACCGCGCGAGTCGTGAATCCATGCACAGGAAAAAAAATTGTGATCTAGTGAACAATTCAAACGAAAAAACAGTGTTCTATTTTTGAAATAAATTAACGTGTTCGTTACTTCATAATTTTACGAATTTTCCTTATTGATATTCATCGAGCTTTTCTTACTTTAAACTTGGAATTTAATAATTTATTAGGTATGTACATAATTTTTAGTTTATTAATAATATTCGAAATTAAGTAATTTGTTTAAAATGTCGCACAGAGTAATAATGTATAATGGAAGTTACATCTACGTAAATTGACCTTTCGTGTCGCTTGGAGAGCTTTTTACATGAACAAGACTGATTTCATTATAAAGTCGAAAATGTCCAGGTAGCGAGATTTTGTTCAGTAAAAAATATTCACAAAAACGTGAATAATGTACCTTAATGAAGAAAAATAATTACTTCATAGCTATAATTGGATAAGCAGAGTAACTTAACACAGGCTTAAGATGTTAAAGCGAGCTTAACTTGTTGCATTTAACGTAATTGAAATGGCATCCATTTTAGTACACCGTAACTGTAAAGACGATTTATGAAACAATGTTATTTGTTCAATTTTTTGATAATATTTAGTTAACATGTAGTTATGGAGAAATCTTTCTTATATTAAAAAAAAGATGAAATCTATACTAATAAATAACATTTAAGTGTCTCTTTGTTATATCAAAATAACATTTTTTTTATTAAGTACATATGTGTATAACGGAACCTATACTAAAAACACATTGTTTAAATAATTTTGTCTATGGTAAGTCTGTCTATCTGTTTGTTCTGGGTAATCTCCTGAACGGCTGAACTAATTTTAACGGGGCTTTTTTGGTAGTTAGCTGAAATTACTTCGCGTAACTTGGCTACTTTAATTTTTCGAAAATAATTAGGGTTCTGCGTGAAAAACTCATGAAATTGTGAATAAAAGTCAGGTCAGTTTTACAGGTAAGTCCTTGAATTTATAAGAAATCTTTTTAATTTACCTTAGTACCAAAAAATTAATGGAAATAATTAGGGTATAAAAAATTAAAACTCAGTGAAAAATAAAAATAAAAACGCGGGCGCAGTCGCGGGCACACGCTAGTCTTTTAATAAAAATGAAGTGAAAATGGAAACAGCACATATTTCTAAATATTAAATTGAATTATAAAGTTTTAATTAAATTTATATACACACTTAAAGCAGTAAAAAAAAAGGTTAATAAAAATAATCTAAAGAAAATAAATATTTTGTGGATTTTCCATTTGATATTTTAATTCATAAGCTTCTTTAAATATAGAATTGTGACAGAAAAAAAAATTCAAATGTAATAACGTTTAAGATGATTTTAGGTACAATATAATTAAAAAAATATATGTTATTAAAATATTTATTAAAATCTTAAGTTCGCTGGGTTCCTGTTAAAAATCATCAGTCATAAATTAATCAATTATCACAATCAGGGAATTACTTTACAGGTTGTTCCCAATACCCGACGGCAATTTTTCCCCAAAGCGGTATAAGTTATTGCCTAGAAAATTAAATATCAATTTCGGAACTCTAATTAATTATTATTCGCGAACGGTAAGGCATTTACTCGGTAACTAAATAATAATTGAAACAATATGTCTTGAAACAATATACGACATTAATACAATTTGGTGGACAAAGTCATCTTCTTATAGTCAGAAGGGATTGTAACTTAGACGGTTCAAAGGGTATTTATTTTGTTTGGGGACTGTTAATCTGTATTTTGGCTTTCGTCCAAGGCATACTGAAGATAAGATATGGCTGTAGTCCACCAAACTCGTTGTCATTAACTTTGTATATATCTATTACTAAAAAGATGGATACTAATGGACGCATACGAATATATTACATTCATTTATTTTTCCATGAATTTAAGTAACGTTTACATTGCTTGAGACAAAAAATTGATAAATGGAAATCGCCTTCAAGCTTTAAGTTATTAAGGTCAGGCAAAAAATTCGTTGCTTATTTGCAGATATGTTATTATAAGAAATACCATGTGTTTCCGGATGTCGTCCCCGGCGAATTCGTATTTTTGTAAAAGTTAAATTTTCTAAATATTTTATAGCATACATTAGCATTATTATAAATTAATATTAATTTCTATAAAATACGTCGATAACAATTAAGTAAAGTAGTTTATCAATTAAATTGAATTACATCAAACACGAGCTAGTTTTTGAAATAATGTAATTTTAAAAACTTTGCCTATTTTTGTTTTTATAAAACGTCACTATTTCTAAATCAGAAGACCAATGAAGCTACTTCGTTGAACTTAGCGGGTACCTTCCAGAAAAAATTTGAGAGATAGATTAATTAAGGTAATTATGTAATAACAAGAATTTATATTTCCATTATAAATATTTTTAATGAACAGTATCACGAGTTTGTTAACCCCTTGAGCTGGCGTTTATGCCAGCTTTCCGTTGTTTTCTTATTGTCTTATTTTTATGGGTACTCAACACATTAATGTATAGTCGTTTTAAGTTTAAGCACTATGTCAAGAATGTTGTAATATCCCCAGGTTATTACACGGTGGATCATTACGTGAACGATAGTGATGTCTGCAAATAACACTCAGAGGAGTGCTTCCACTATAACAATTTATTATTATGAATTATATAATTTATATTATACTTCAAAAAAAAACAAATCTAGTTTCTTGCAGGTTCTTCTCGACTGGGTTGTTTTCCGAACCGATGGTACTTTTTGTGATGTTCATAAGCGCCTTTGCAGGATCCAAAATGAATTTTGATTTTGATTTTTGACTTATGTTTTCTTATAAAAAAATTTATAAGAAATTATACTCAATTATAAACCAAAACGTTATGTCCTTTAAAATATGATTTATATTAGTTACCTTACTAATAAAAAATATTAAAAAACAAACAATAATTATGAATAAATAAAGATATTAACAAATGACATATTACATATAAACATTTTTCATCGTGCAATCGTTTTTTAATTTATAGTTCTACTGAATGAAAGAACTGTAGCATTTAACACATTTAACATAGTTACAACATTATTTGAATTTAAGTAATAACACAAGTAAGCCATATTAAACACATACAATACTTAATGGTTAATAGAATTTACAAAAATACCACACGAAATTGTTAACTTTAGGAATTGCCAATTGTATTACTTTTAACCCAAATAGTATTTGTTTTTTTTACGGCATAAGCTCAGCGCTTTGACCACAATCTCACCTGATGTTATGTGACGATGTGGTCCAGGATGGTAAACGCACTAAGCCTAGATACTGATTGTAAATTCAAAGTCAAAAAATCTTTATGCAATTTAGGCCCTGATACGGCTCTTATGAACGTCAAAACACTTCCACCTGTTCGTAAATAATCCAGTCATCGAGAAAAAAACCGGCAAGAAACTCGATCTGGTTTTTTTCTGCTTGTTTTTTTTGGAACTTTACAAATAATAGTTACAAAGTTATTAGTCGATGCACAGAGAAAGCTGTCACTTCCAGACATCACCATCGTTCTCAAATTATGCTGCCGGATCACACCTATATTTGGCGACAGGTTTTCGAACTTAACCACTAACCAAGCGGGCATTATTAGAAAATACCCTCTACCACCATGCTATGTTTTCCTCACGATATTTTTCTTCACTGAAAGCTAAGGTTGGTTTTAGAGTTGGATAGGGGGGTTTGAACCCGCGTCAATTGACGCGGAATCCGGCCGCACTATCCACTGCGCCATAATCGCTTCATCATGCATAATCATTTGGTTTTTGGTTGTATTATTTAAAATGGATATATATCCTCATCTGAGATATGAATGCTAAGCAACAAGAATCATCACATTTCATAGTTTTAACGCCTTCCTCCTTATCTAAGATGTGACTACAAGTAATAAATGTATAGCTTTATTAATGAATAATATAATGTTCAAAGTAAAGGATTAAAAAAAAAAAATTACTATCAATAAATATTAAAATGGACTGTTTCTAACAAACATTTCTTATACAATTGAATTTTTCTAATTTATTTTCATAACAATAGTTGTAAATCGAATATAGTTTTTTGCATTGTAATTGATTCAAATGAAACGTGAAATAGTATTTGAGCAATACGATTTTACATGAGTAATTTTAATCGACGTCTATCTCCGTAGCTATAAGTGGTCACAGGTCATAACTTTGTATGAGCATTGAACTTTGTCTCAGATACTTTTTACTCTTTGTCTTGAAACTTTTTATACTAAATCAAATT
This sequence comes from Samia ricini, assembly GCA_014132275.2. Lineage (NCBI taxonomy): Eukaryota > Metazoa > Arthropoda > Insecta > Lepidoptera > Saturniidae > Samia > Samia ricini. The sequence continues at coordinate 23,969,784 of AP028161.1, forward strand.
GCAAAACTATTTTAGAAGATGAATATTCTAAAAGTAATTGTTGCGGTTACAAATATCGCGAAATGAAAATGTAGGTAGGCGGGCATATACAACGGCTGGTGCGGGTTACGATAACCGCTCGCGTGCGCCGTCCAAAGACCACTGGCATGCGTCGCTTACATTCTCCTCCCTAGTGCTGGAACAGCACTCATCACCCATGGCGATACGTGCGACGCGTGTTGCGTTCCGTCGCAATAGTCCAGCTTTAGTTTTCACATCGACTACTCGAATCCGGCCGTCTTTTCCGGCTTGTACTGCCTGTATCAAACCTTTTGGCCATACGTTCCTGGGTGAACTAGGATCGACAATGAGTACGAGATCTCCCACTTGCAAGGGTCTATGCTCCGCTTGCCACTTTTTCCTAGGGCGCATGTCTGGGAGAACTTCTCGGATCCAACGCTTCCAATACATATCGGCTAGTGCTTGCGATATACGCCATTGTTTTTTTAAACACATCTCTGAGTCACTGAATGAACCTAGAGTAGGCAGGTTTGAGGATGTGCCTATCAAAAAATGATTTGGAGTCAGTGTTTCATTGGTGTTTGGTTCTACAGTGACGTGGGTAAGCGGACGGCTATTCACCATATGTTCAACTTCAGCCAGTAATGTGATCAGAGTTTCATCTCGTGGCGCTCGTTCTCTTAATATAACTTTGAGTGAACATTTTATACTTCTTATCAATCGTTCCCAAGCTCCTCCCCAGTGAGGACTTGCAGGTGGTATAAAAATCCATGTTGTAAATAAGCTATACGCCGTAATTCCCTCTTTAAGTTTCAGTTCGTCCAATTCCAGGACACATTTCTTTAACTCGGTGTCGGCTCCTCTCAGGTTTGTACCGTTGTCAGAGTAAAGATATCGTGGCCAACCTCGTCTAGCTGCCATTCGTCGAAGAGCCATTATAAGTGCATCCGTGGTCAGTTCGTTCACTATCTCAATGTGAATAGCTCTTATTGTAAGACAGGTAAAAATAACACCATATCTTTTTTCTCTATGGCGACAAACAGTTACTTCTAGGGGGCCAAATAAGTCTACTCCGGTGCAAGTGAAAGGCCGCTGGTGGTGAGTAAGTCGAGCTTCAGGTAAATCACCCATTCTAGGTGGATATGGCTGGGATTTTTTTATTCGACATAGCATACATTTTGAACTAATATACTTTACCGTCGGCCTCAGTCGAATAATCCAGTACTTTTGTTTTATTTCGTTTACTACCATTTCCTGATTGCCGTGACAAGCTTTCATGTGATAAAATTTCACGATCAGGTGAGTGACATGGCAACCCCCGTCGAGTATTACAGGCCGTTTCACATTCGTAGATATTTCAGGTGCAGCATCAATACGGCCTCCCAATCGTATAATACCATAGTCATCAAGTACCGGCGTTAAATTAAATAATTTACTTTTCTTTTCTATACTTTTATTATGTTGCAGGTTGTGCAGGTCATCTGGAAAAGTTTTCATCTGGGAGTACTTTAACAATATTTTTTCAGCGCGTTCCATCATCGCGCCATCTACACAACTGTTAAGTTTTTTACATTTGTCAATGAAGTATAGCACCATACTCATAGTTTTCAACAGTCGGAGCCAAGAAGAAAATCTTTCAGGTTCAGGAACAGCAGGTAAGTATCTAGTTATATTGTGAATAATATTTATGCATTCTAGGTCCACATAATTGCCATCTGGTTGCTGTATGTCTAGCTCTCTAGGCCACGATTGGTCATCATTATATAAAAATAACGGCCCATATAACCACTCATCTTTTAATGTTTTTATTTCACGGAATTCTCGTGTGGCGATGTCGGCTACATTCATTTTCGTAGGTATGTATCTCCATTCATCAACTTTCGTTAATTCATCTAATTCACCAAGCCGGTGAGCGATGTAGGCTTTATAATTCCGTGCATTATTGCGTATCCAGTACAATACTGTTGATGAGTCACACCAAAAATATTTTCTCTCGGCTTTCATTCTATGCTCACTACTTATAACATTAGCTAATCTTCCCGCCATCACGGCAGCTTGTAGTTCCAAGCGCGGCATAGATACGTATTTAACAGGTGCGACTCGACATTTACTAGAGATAAAGGCAACTCGTATAGTATTTTCACGATCGGTCCAACGCCAGTACGCAACGGCGCACATAGCTTGCGTCGATGCATCACAAAATACATGTAACTGTAGGTTCGTATAGCGTTCTCCGTACGGCGACGGCCGCGGCGCTGAATTACTCGGTGCATGCGCACTGTAATCGTGTGTCTCGCTCATTCGAATGTTATCTGAACAGCTGATATTTCTAGTTGCAGCCGCATAGTGCCGGGGTAAGCGCATGTGGTTGAGATTTTTTATTGCGCTCAGCCAGCGTAACCACTTTAGATATATTTTTTCAGGTATTACGTCATCCCAAGTGATTCCAGCTCGCCACGTATCTTGAAAAATTATTTTTCCTGTAATAGTGATAGGTGATAAAAATCCATTTATATCGAAAACGGACATCAAGATGCGAAGCATTTCTCGTTTGGTAGGCTTATTCTGTCCGGTTAATATTGTCGTATGAATTCGTTTAAAGGATGTATCGAACGCTAAGTGATCGTCTGTCGGAAACCAAATCAAGCCTAGAGTGCGTTCTCCTTCATACTGTTCTCCACTCTTGAATGACACAGATGTCGAATTTAAACTTTCGCCGGGTAAATCTCGCAATATCGATTGAATATTTGAAGTCCAATTTCTCATTTCGAAACCGCCTTGTTTATGAATGTATGTTATATCGTTAACAAGTTCTATTGCAGTCGCTTCATCTTCTAAACTGTCAATATAATCATCCATGTAATGTTGGTCGTGTATAGCTCGTACTGCGGATGGCATCGATGATTGAAATTTATCGGCATTTTTATTTTTTATGAATTGTGAAATAAAAGGTGAACAATTTGCTCCAAAAATCAAGCTATTCATGACCCAGGATTTTACAGGTACTGCAGGCGAATCTCTCCAAAGGAAACGAAATGCATCTCGATCTTCTTTTAATATTTTTATTCGCAGGAACATGTCTCGAATATCACCAGTCACGGCTATTCTGTTTTCCCGGAATCTTAACATTATTCCATAGAGTGAGGTAAGAAGATCGGGACCCTTCAGGATATAATCATTTAAACACAAGCCGTCATTTCTAGCAGCAGCGTCAAATACAAGTCGTAACTTTTGTTTGTTGGGGTTATCAACGCCAAAATGTGGTAGGTACCAAATTCTTTCAGGGTTTTTTGTTTCAGTTAACTCTGATGCATATTCATTGATGAGAAGGTGATCGATTCGTTCTTTATATCGTATAGCAAAATTCGAATTTGATTTCATCTTCTTCTCGATACTTCTAAACCTCGATAAAGCGTTATCGTACGAGTCAGGCATTGTACTAGTTGTGTCTTTCCATGGAATACCCACATACCAGCTTCCGTTTTTTAATATGGCAGTACGTTGTAGATGTTCATATGCTCGAACATCTTCTACATTTTGTCTGGGTTTGCCCGAAACTCCTAAAGTCTCAATCGCGAACATCTGCCGCATCTCATCTTGTATCTCTCGCATTATACGCTCAGATTCGGTATTTTGTTCTTCGTTTAATAACAACGTATGTTTCATTTCATCATCAGTCACCGTTGAAATACGTGTGCGTCCGTGCATACACCATCCTAATGGAGTGCGAGTGAAGAAAGGTTCGGTACTTTTAGTTTTAATTATTTGTAACGGTAACATTAGATCATAATTATCTTGCCCTATTAACAGTTCCGGTTTACATTGTCCATTACAAATCACATTTTTTATTTCAGGTTTCATCAGTTCATAATTATTTAAATTTATATCAGCGTAATTTTGTTCGGGTAAGTTTAAGTTTTTTACACTACGCGCACGAATCGTAAACTTAGTTCCTTCATCATTAGATAAATTTAAATTAAGTATTTCAGTCTGACATAATAACGCACTATTGTTCCATGCACCGCACACACGCATAGATTGTTTATTACCGTGCAAACCGGTTTTCAAAGCGAGCGCCTCGCTTATCAATGTCACAGTGGAGCCGTCATCGAGTAACGCAAAACACCGGAATGTACCATTAGGTCCGTGTAAGTATATAGGCACTGTTTTTAACAGGATTTTATTGTTATTCACTGTAACGTGATTTATGGTCTCCACCGAAGATTCAGTGTCTGTTTGAGTAGTATCGTTAATATTCACGTTATTACACGGCACAGATTTTACAGTGAAATGCAACAAACGGTGATGCGGTAATCCACAGTCGTTAACGTCACACACGGGAGCGGGACAGCTGTTATGTTTATGTTTTGACTTTAAACACTTGTAACATAAACCGTTACGTTTCACATATGTCCAGCGGTTTTTGCGCATAGATTTTTTAAACTTGTTACACTCTTGTAAGGAATGTTTTGAAATATGACAGTATTTACAACAAGTGTCACTGTTATTATTTTCACTATGTTCATTATTTAGTAATAAAATACGATTTGTTTTACGATTGTCATTATAACTTTGTTTACTAAAATTTTGCACTTGAAATAAGTTCACAGATGTCTTTGTTATTTTCACAGCTTCCTCACTAAGAAACTCGGATAAAATCACAAGTTTAGGTCTATTTCTGTCGTTAATAAATGGATAAGAATAATCCGTCCATTTAGAGATCAGTACCGTCGGTAATTTGGAAAGAATGACAGACACAATATTCATTCCTTTCAAATAATCTTCACATCCGATGGCAGTCACTGCTGCGACACAATTTCTAACTTTCACTGAGAAAGGAATAATATCTTTAAAATACTCTTGTGCCATCGGACGTAGTTTAGTAATATCCTGCATTATCCTGGTAATTATAATGTCAGGATTTCCAAACTGAAGTTCCAGGGTTGACATCACAACATCGGGAGAAGTAGCTCCGATAAGTAATGCCGTCACAGCTTCTTTAGCTGGCCCTTGAAGGCTCCTCCTCAGTCGCCATAGGTTTTCTTTTTCACTGAAATTGCAGACTTGAGAGGATTCTTCATAGGCTTGCTTGAATTGTAGCCACTCAAGCGGATCACCAGAATACAATGGTAAGTCCCTTGGTGTACACAAACGACTGAGCATTTTATCATTGGAGTTATTCACTCCAGCAGCAGCTAGGTCTTTCAGTGCACTCGCCAGGGCGTGCACGGTTTCATCAGTACCACCAGAAGTCGGTAGTGGGCGTGCTTCGAGTGCAATTTTAGTTGCAAGCGGTTGTGGGCCGGTAGCCCCCAAATGGTGCAGGTTCGATTCCTGCGGTGCCGGACCCAATACGTCATAGTTGATACCATGATCAGTGACGCATTGAGTTTTCACCTCTTGCTGATTACTATAAAGCCACGTCTCCACTGCACGATCCTTATATTTACTTGATGTTTTTTTTGATGAAGTTGTGCTACTACCCGCTGACGACTCCAGTTCAGCGAGATCAGCTTCGAGTTTTTTATCAATTAGCTCCATTCTAATGCGAGCTTTAGCTTCAGCAGCTTCGGCTTCTAATCTTTTCTTCTTCGCCAAAGTCGAAGAGCAAACCGATGACTTTTTTGTAGACATTATAACATTTGTTTCTACAGAAGGTCCAGGTTGGTTTTTATCTAACATTGTCCTGGCATCTTGTGTTCCTGCATCGTCTTTGTCTACCTTATGTTGTTCGACGTTCTGACTTTCATCTCGAACATGGTGAGCGTCTTTTTTCTCTCTTCCACCTTCTTTTGCATTTCTTTTTTCGCGATGTTTCGCGTATTTACCATTTTAGGCGGCGTATGATACATACAAATATATGTAAATCCGGCTCGAAGGACCAATTTATGTTGCGGTTACAAATATCGCGAAATGAAAATGTAGGTAGGCGGGCATATACAACGGCTGGTGCGGGTTACGATAACCGCTCGCGTGCGCCGTCCAAAGACCACTGGCATGCGTCGCTTACAGTAATGATATAATTACAAATATTTTCATAAGTCATCCAAAATATGTTTCATTTACACTATATCAGATTTATTTTTCTCAATAGAAAACATACTTTGTGTTTTGCAATCAAAATTATTGTAAATAATCTAAATTTGAAAAAATAATGTATAATTAAATTTGAATGTATAAAAGAATTTAATTCTACCATGTCTAAGTTAATTTTAGTATTGAATATCCAGGCACAACCTAATTAGGGTATGCCAGTTATCTTCCAAACAGTTAAATTATGAACGAAATTGGAAACCTTGAGAGACTTCAGACGGAATACAAGTGGATCGACCGACGCTTACAATTTTTACCGTCGGGAATTACCAGCGAAAATATTTATAGACTGACCGTAGAACGAGCGCGCTCAAGTGGGCTGATGTTGCAGATTTAAGAGCAAAATAAGCTATATAACCGTAGTATTTTATTGCCAACTAATTGTGGGCGGTATGCGTTGCAATATCACGAAAAAAAAAATCGAAGGGATACCATCTTTGGCGTACGTAGAACAACTCACCAAACCTGCATAAAATCAGATAAATATATCAGGAATGCATAGAGAACATACATTTTTATTTGTATAGAATTAACGAGGCTCAAGTTAAATTTAAGGCAGGGATAATATTTAAATAATCATGTTTTAGTCGTTTAAAATATATTAAATATATTGTGAATATATACTTTTTTTATTAACCATTGTGCTTTGTTGTCGGAAATTTGAAGTTTATTGAAAATTTGAATACAAAAAAAAAAACAAAAATTGATCAATTTTTAAGTTGATTTCACATAAAATTTCATTAATAGTTACTAACCAAATAAAAATTGTCAATTGAGAAAGTGTATTTTTACTTAATTATTTATAGATTTATATTAGATAAATCAATTTATTTGTGTATTTACACCTGTAATAGTATATTTCATATAAGCTAGAAAGTAGAATTGAAAAGAAGTTGAGATTTTATCATTCTGTAAAAACAATTATGTACATATCTCTATAATTCTATTTTACGTAAAAATCAAGTTGTTTGTCAACTTTCACAAGTTGTTGAGAATATTTTGTTCGGTTTTAGGAAATGACCTTTGATAAACAGAGTAATTAAAATTTAATTCTTCAACTCGTCTTAGCGGACATTAGAATTTCGTTCACCCTATTTAAGTATTCCCGTGCCCACTTCTGTTTATATTTAGTTTGCTCCTCGGGCGGTATTAAATTTCAGACTAGCGATAAATTCAACATTGAACGTTCTTTTACAGGATTAAAAATCTTTGAAACCTTTTAAAAAGAAGTATTGAAGAAGATATTAATTTGTGTCTAAGTGATATCTAAGTCTCTTTGTATATGTTTATATTTATAAAGGACATTCCAAATTTGAAAAAATCTTATGGAAACAATATTTGGATTTTGTGTCTCAGCTTAGCTAATAATTTACGTACATAACGTCACGCCTTTTCTCTATAATAGTAGGCAGAGACCACATCCTTTCACTTTCCACGATCCTGAAACACGTCTTTCGCTTCTTCTATTTTCATAAGCACCTTCATATATGTTCTTTGGTTACAAGTACTTTTGATCTGGCCTTTCTCCAGAACATCCTAAATCTGGTTGATATACGTTCGCCTAGAACGACCCTCACCAGCTTGCCCTATCACATTCGCCTTATAAATTTTTATCGTCAATCTTCTTTTCATTCATCGTCTCTACATGTTCAAACCAAATAAGCATTCCTTTCTCTATATTTGTCACTAAATTCTCTACCACACCACAACGTTACCTTATCACACTATTCTTTACTTTATTTATTATTCTTACACCAGCTATACTTCTTAGACTAATATTTTATGAATTCTAATTCTGGTTTTACTATAGTCACAATTAACAAATACGTTCCTTCCTATAAATCCTGCGTTACATATAATGATAAGTTAATGTTGCGACGAGACTCGCTTTGTCTCTTACTCGAGATACAGTCAGTTAGTAACCTTAGCATCTTATATAATAAACCCTATGATCCATCTGACTTATTAAGATTCCACAAAGCTTGAATAGAGTGGTTTATTAGTTTTGATGTATAGACAGGAAGACAAGAAATTGACCGAATTGACCAACTTATGGAAAAACTGTCAACAGTTAGGAAAACTTGAAGAAGTGTATTTTATTGTCTTATAACTTTACCGTTGATAGCAATTTCTCAATTATAGTTAATCCAGCAACAAAACAAAGATATAAAAACATACAAATACGAATACTTATGAGTATACGAGTTGGAATCTTAATGGATACAATTTTTTTACGCAATACAATGTTTTAAACCAGTCGGTGACATGAAATGAAATTGTTAAAAATATACAAAGTATGTTTAAAATACAAATTTGGGAAGCTGTTGGTAACTCAAAGGAACATACTACAAGTTTCAAATTGTCATTTTATTACATAATTTAAGGATGAAACTAGATCTTATTAGAGATAGACTTCATATATATTTATGTATAAAAACCTATATGAAGTCTATCTCTAATAAAATCTAGTTTCATATATATATATATAATATATATATAAGAGAAAAATTCTTTTACGTAATGAATTTTATTATGTTGCGTAAGAATTGTTTGCGAGACAAATAGCTGCCGCACCGTTAACGACCGAGCTGTTTTATGGAGATCAGTCGTGGGATGGTGGAATGACTTAAATTCATTACATTTACTACTTCCTTCTGTGTTATTTACCAATGTAGTTTTTCCAGATTTTATCATTAATTTCCTAAATAGTAGTTAGCGCGATTTGGGAACATGTTTTTATTTCCGGAATTAGCAATCCGAAGATTGCAAAGAAAATTCTATCTAATTGTACTAATCATTTAATTAAAATTACCATTTAGATATAACTTTAAACAGAACTACAGTTGTGACTTAAAATTACCCAAGATAGGTTAGTTCCAATTAACGACTAAATTAGAACGCCTCGTGCATATTACTAACCACATAATACGTTAGCATCGGTAATTGCTAACCTAGTAAAAACTATGACAATAAATGTACCGTAATCATAAATATTCATTTAATTCTTATACCACAAAAGAGATAGTAATATACAAAGTGCCTATTTAAGATTTCTTGATAAATCAGAATATTTAAAATAAATCGTACCTTTTTCTCCGCTGTTTGATTTTATTTTTATTTTATTGTATTTTAATAGTTATTGATTAAATTTAATGCTATCGATAAAAAATATTGTGGAAGCAGGATTTTTTTATTCAAATTTTCAATAATGATTATGCCCAAACTTCGACCACTAGTAATATAAATAAAAACAAGCGCTCCAATTATGTGACCATAATTTCTGTGAATAAATAGGGTTAACCGGATTCAATGATGGCTTAGTTGGTAGTGCAATCGGATTTCGAGTTAATGAACGCGGGTTCAAATCCACCTACCCAACTCTAAAATCAGCCTGAGCTTTCGGTGAAGGAAAACATCTTGAAGAAACCATAGCATGGTAGTAGGGCATTTTAAAAGAATGCCCGCCGGGATAGTTACCACCCTCAGGTTAGAAAACCTGTCGCCAAATAGCAATAGGTGTGTTCCGGCAGCATCACTTGAGAACCAGTACTAGAGGTCTACCTCTACGCCTCTAGGCTTGGTGGTTTAACTTCCTGGACCACATCGTCACTTGACATCAGGATTGTGGTCAAAGCCTAGACCATGTAAAACGTATCTTATAATATGTATCAGAGAAAATTCATTATCGTTGAGTCAAAACGACAGATAGATATTTAAATGTAAGGTGTCAATATACTCAAATTTATGTTTACTCGATTTTACTAAAAATTCATACAGCCACGATCCAGTCTGATAAAGGATGTGGTTGGTACGTTTTTATGAATTTTAATAATAACCGCTCCATTTAAAGTAGACTGTATGCATAAATTGCATATTCGTGCCATAAAAAAGTCTGCAATCCAAATATTTTTATATGCTTTCATCAAAATTACTAAATTTAATTTTTTATAAAAATTTTAGGTGTCATATTACGACGCGAGTTATATATACACATAAATAAAATTGAAATGTCTGTTTGTAATATTAACATAACAACTATTTACTAAATATGTATAATGTATATAAGTACAATAACTATACCAAAACACATAATTTTAAATGTTTTGTTTCTCTGTTGTCTGTTTGTTCCAGCTAATCTTCGAAATGTCTCTACCGATGTTGACGGGAGTTTTTTCTGGCAGATAGCTGAAGTTACTCTGCGTAACTTAGGTTGCTTTTAATTTTCGATAAAAATTATGGTACCGCGTAAAAAAAAATAAAACTCATGAAATTTGTGAACAAAATACTTTTCATTGGACATATTTACTTGCAAGTGTTTACATTTTTGAGAAATGTCTTTGCATTCTGTTAGCACCGAAAACAATTTGGGGTCAAAAAATAATGATCATTAAAACATTATTTTCCAATTATTATTTAGAAATTATATTAACCCCTTGAGCGGTAACCTGGCGTTTACGCCACTTTTCTATTGTTTTCCTATGGTCTCATTTTTATGGGTAATCGACATATTAAGCAGTGAATAATTGTGGGGAATAGAAAATATGATACTTAGGCGCAGCCGCGGGCATACAGCTAGTTTAAAATATGTACGTAAATATTATCAATCGTTTAATATTTAATAATTGAGAAAGTAGGGCAAAAAAACGTAGTATATATCTCAGTTATTTATACAGTTCTTTGTACCTGGCTAACGCTCGACGAAATGTTATGAATCTTTAAAATCACAATACGCATGGCGGCATTATCATAAATATGAAACCCTTGGGGGCGAGTATTAAAAAAGACTTGACGGCCAAACACGAATCCTTGACCTTGATCGCATGAGTGATTTTAGCACCTCAAAGATTCCTTTTATGTACTCGAATTTCTCTTTTGAGTTATTGTTTTTATTCACGTTAGAAAAAAATATAAAATGAATAAATCAACTTGTAGGATGAAATCAATGTGAGCTTTGGTTATGTAAGAACAAACTGTGTTAACAGCGTTAACAAATTCTTGGCGTGTCTAATCGATTGCACGGAGGATCTATCAAAGTTATTGATAGATTTCAATCAATGCTAAGGTATTTCACGGATAAACCTTATATAATATAGACAAGTTAATTTTAGTTAGAAGTTAATTATACTGGTCATGAAAGTGTTTTTTTATAATTAAATATACATACTTTGTTAAACACTTATCCGATAGTTTACCTTATTCTCAGAATAGTTTTAACTTGCATCGCGATTTCTGAAATAATCTTGTCAACCTCATTTTCAAAAAAATTTTACACTTTTTCATAAGCTTTACCATCATTTACTAATATTTATACCAATAAATAAAATTAAAGTGTCTGTTTGTAATCTCAAAATTAATATTTTTAAATTAATATGAATGTGCGATACCTACACCAAAAATACATTACACACATCCATATATTTTAAAAAATTTGTCTGTCTGTTTGTAATGAGTAGTCTCCGGAACGGCTGAACCGATTTTGACGGATTTTTTTTGGTAGACAGCTGAAGTTACCTGGAAAGGTAACTTAGAGTACTTTTGATTTTCGAAACTAATTAGGGTTTGAATGGCTACATCGCACCGGAAGACGTATTGCGGGTAGCCCACCCAAAAGGTGGACCGACGACCTGGTGAATTTCGCGGGAATCCGCTGGATGGGGGTGGCGCAAAATAGGTCGTCGTGGAGATCTTTAGGGAAGACCTATGTTCACCAGTGGACGTCTTTCGGTTGGATGCAAGGATGGAATTAGGGATCCGCGTAAAAAAACTCATAAAATTTTGAATAAAATCCGATTCAATGCATAGTTTTACGGGCAAGTGCTATAATTTATGACAAATATTTCTACTTAGTACTAAATTTTTTTTTTAGGAAAATAATTAGGGTTCCATATAAAAAAAACGCAGAGAAGAATATATGAAACGCGGGCGCAGCCGCGGGCACTCAGCTAGTTATAAAATAAACAAGTTATCTTTATAAATTCCTAAGAGTTATGATCGGAATATAAATTCCTGATACCATGAACTTTAAGCCGATACACAAATTAATTTCAAGCAGTTAAACAAAACAGATTTAGTTATGACCCAAACGAAAATTGAATTCACAAGCTGCAGGATTAGATATCGCCAGACATACCGACTGCAAAGATATAATACACTACAATATCCAACGAAATGTAGCTTTTGAATATATAAAAAAAACATAATTTGAGGTGTACTTCAAAAGCGATACATAATAAATTAAATAGGCAAAAATATCCATGTTCTTTATCAAGTTAAAAAGTGTGTACGTACTTATGTACGTACGTATGAAGTTATACTTCTTTGACGTAATAATAGAAAAAACTAAAACGTTGACAGCTAACTCCAGGGTGTCGGTTTTTCGGGACGGTGTACGCGCGCATCGTATGTTGACTAGCTAACTTCAGAGTGTCGTTTTTTAGTGACGGTTGCGCGCACATTATAAAAATTTACTCTCATCATTTTTCCTAATGCGCCAAAAGAGGTATAAATTCAAAAATAATAAGATAAAGTTTAATTTACTGGTAAAAAGACATCTTTGAAGCTTTTAATGTATCTTAATACCTTTACCTTAACCTAAAAACCTTAACAAGTTATATCGCTGTTTGTTCTAGATGGCCATTATTTATCTAATAGTTTGCGAATAGGAAGTCATGAATTATGAGAATATAGCATTTTATTTAAAGCTACCTCTAAATGTACTATTTTCTTCAATATACTTCTATCTAAGGTAAAAAAAAACATAAGTAGCAAACATAATTAGTATCAGGTACAAATTCTGTTGTCTTTCAATTACCATGACCCGTTTTGAATATAGCAAAGTGTTTCTGTGTATAAATATATTGATTTACGCATTCAATCGTGTTAAATCTGTACGTGATATCATTAATGATTCGAATGTCAAATTTGACGATGATTTTACAAAGAATAGGCAAGCGGATTTAGCTTCGAATAAGTTTGACTGAATGCGTTTAATATATCTCCACTGTGCGATCTGTGTTGTAGTAGACGCCATTTTTGTTTAAATGCTGTTAATATTAAATGTTTAAAAGTTTTGATTATGATTTATGTTCATAGACATAAAATAAAGGTCAAATTTAACAAGGAAGTTTATTTTACTTTTAGTCATCGTCAAAAACACCAAGGTGTATAATTATTAAATCCAATTTAACTTTTGGAATAAACTTCATAAATCACATCCATCTAATCTTAATTAGGTTTAATTCTGTGATAGGTTTTTAAGAAAGTTGTTTATTTGTCAACTATTCTCCTAATTTGTTAATAATCATGATAATCTAAATGTATAAAAGGAAAATGGGGTTCCTTTGAGGCATCATCGCCTCAAAACTACTGAACATATAGAGACGGGACTATTACCATTCAACGCGGAATTTTTCATAGATAGTAATAGGCTATTTATTTTTTGGATTCCATTGACCCTTTCTCATTTTTTTAAATCAATTTGCTCTTACAAAAGACTCATTTTTCTTCATTCATTTGTTTTTTAGGTTAGATATAAATGAAATATTATATTCACTTTTTTACTTACACCTAAAGAATACATGAAACGAGCGGAGTCGCAAGCACCAGCTAGTAATATAATAAATCTTAAGAAACAAACAGCAGATAAAAAAATAAAAACAATAAACATACCATTACGAATATAAAAATAGAAATCGAAGTAAATTCTTAAAATACAACGGGGTAATAAACGTCGGAATTCCAGCTGCCGCGTAACGTCCCCTATGAGATGAAATTGGAAAAATATATTCACTTACACGGATCCCGAGATCGTACAATAGATCAGCGTGATGGTTCCTGAAACCCGTATCTCAACGGGACAAATGATGCAGAAATCGCTAGTACCCACCCGCACGTTGGATTTGGACATTCGACTTTTGTTATTGAATTTTTCCCTGCTACAATTTTCGGATGAAACGAAAATATAAATAAAATATAATATTACATTGTTTACCCATGTAAAGATTTTTGTTTCTTTCTATGTTCTATTTCATCTGAATTAATCTTTCTTATCAAATATATTATAGTTGATGTTCGAGGGTATTTCATGTTTGTGTTTATTTGATTATCAAAACCTTGCCTACACTATTCTCCATTTTAATGTCAATTAATGATGTAGGTTAGTAAGTAGTAGTTTAATTTTTTTCTCATCAATTACTTAAAATGAAATCTTTAGGATATATAATTTATTAATATCATTTTGGGTATCTCATACTCAACCGTAGTTTCCGGTAATGAAGTAATTAACTTTATGCAAGAGCTATATTACAAGAATACATTATAAGATCACTCAAAATAACACTTTACCCAAGAGTAACCAAGTGGAAATCCGGAACCCGATTTAGACGCTATCATGATGTAAACTCGAGTAAACAGAGCTCGCCATTTCCCCAGACATGATAACTAAGTTAAAATGGCACTTTATTATATATACTCACACCTATTAGGTACTAATGCAGTAAAATAGATTGAGTCACGTGTTCTTTATAATTGTAATTTGCACAAAGGATTACAAATTCATAGATTCAATATTTTACTTTACATTTGCTAAAGTTTTCATGAATTCATTCTAGGAAAACGTTATGAGCAGGTATGCAAAAAAAAACGAAGTTTGCATGTTAAATGATTTCCAGTTTCGATTAAGTATTGAATCATAACACTGTCGGTAGATATTCTACGAATTCGGACAAATGTCTGATCAATAAAATTGAATAATAGCTATATGTATAATTTACAAGAAGAATAAATTTAGTATCTTCTATAAAAGACAAGGAATATATAAAATGTTGTATGTTTAAAATATAATCTAATTATGTAGTAGATTATGCGTGAAGATCTCTATTTAAGACAATACACAGGCTAAATTGTCAGCCGATTATTTACTGATAATTTTAAATAAATACACAATTTTGCATTTGACCGACATGTATAAAGTACATCACGGCTTCTAAATATCTCACATGAAAACTTCAATGCGTTAAATATCTGGGAGAAATGCAATTTAATTTACCTAATCTCTGGACTTTTATAGAACAATAGTAAAATTTCTAGAATCTGTAAGTCACGTTTCAAATACGATTTTTTTGCGTCCTACGTGCACTTCCGTAACAGTCTTCTCATTTAAGAGTGTCATTCATTCATTTGTTTCGAGTTTTATATTATCTAACAATGCATACGTACACTTAACAGGAACAGATTAAACAAATATTGTACTTACAAATACTTTGTAAACCAATAAACAAATGGGCAATGCAAAACTAACACACTGCGAAATTTAATACTTATAAAAAAAAGTCGATTATTGTATCTATGTCTAGAAATTATTCCTCTTCATATTTACTTTATAATATTACCATACTCATAACGTAATTTTAACAAAATTGATTTATGCTATACAATATACTAGCTGAGTTCGTTCACATGAAGACTTTGATGTGGTAATTGGTATATTATCTAATTGTAATGAAAACCGCAATAAAAGCTGATCCTTCGTCGTTTCCTAAATAAATCTGAAAGCTATATTTAATTTTCCAGTGTATTTGATGCATCAGGATAATAGAATACATTTTTATTCATATACGTAATAATTATGTTTTTAAATAAAAATATGCCAAGAAACAAACTAAGTAGTTCCCATATCGGCGTCCAAAGAAATTAGCATCATTGACACATTTTAACACAATGTTGATCTTTCTGGGCAAAGTGGTAATGAGATTTTTGACCGCGAGAAAACATTCTGCAGTCTTTGTAAAGGACGTAAACAAAAATAAATATTATATGTAATTGAAATATAATTGATTTCATTTTTAGATTTCATTTTAATTTTTAGAGATGCCTATAAACCCTAATTCGAAAAAGTTTAAACAATTTTAATATTTAACGATTGATCGAGCAATAAAATATGTTTCGTCCGTCCAGAGCACGCAGTTGACGAGTGATCCTACTCTTGACCCGGAAACCTTGTTCATGCTGGTTCCACAGAAAATATAACCAATAATGTGTTTCGAACATTCTTGTTTGACAGCGAACCGATTGTTCTCAACATTTCAAATGCTATGAAGTATTTACAAATCGTACCTACATATTCGTAAACGAATTATAGTAATTTCTAAAATTGGAATATCCTAAACTGTCTTTAATCTTTCTGAGAATTGGAATGATTTATTACTGCAGATCTTATTGTTTTGATGTTTATATATTAGAATAATAAACCTTATCTCTTTTAAACGTTTCATTGGCTAATTTAAAAATAGTAACATGTGTACTTAACCTTTACATTACACCCGATATGCGAAACAGGTGATAGAATTTTTAATACTTTGAACTAAATAGAAACTCACCAGGATTGTAGTTATATTACCTGTTGTAAAATGATAGCCCTTTGCTCTAACACGGGTAACGGCCAAGCCAATGTGCGTACCACTGTGGTGCCTTTGTGCTAGTACCTTCAAGCGCCTTCAGCACTCGTCCACAAAGTTACAGTGAAGCTGTGAAGGCCCTTCCGGTCAACAGCATTAGATAAGTTATAAAAATTAATAATAATAAGCCTTTGTAATATTAGGCATCATATAACAATGTTTAGTTAGCTCATATTATCGATTTTTCATAGTTTAATTTAACAAGAGTTTTAAGAAATATATAAGAAGAAATAAAAGCCAATAATTTCTTCATCGTATGTAAGCATCACTGTAATCGGATTCCGTATACTCAAATTGAATAGAATTAAAAAATTCCAATAAACACCTCTCTACCGGCTTTCTTAGATGTCAGTTGTCAGGATCATGTTTTATTAAACAGCTATTTGCATTTCTTTGTAAGACAAACAGAAAGCGTAAAGTAAACTCACACTGACTCCGTAAAAGGGAAGTTTTATTCTATAACTTCTGTCGAAAAAACATTTGGGAAAGGAAAGGACTCATTGTGACTGAACATAGAATAAACGTTCGAAACGTAGATAAAGTATTGTGTAGGGTGCAAAAGGCAAGTTATCTCGAGGCCAAACGAGCCGTGAATCCCGATGTCGTCTGCTTGCAATTGCCTTTGCATGGGCAATGGCACTAAGACTGTTCTCTTCTCAGAATGATAATACTGAAAGACTTGTTCTAAGATCTAATATCACTGATAACATTAAAAGATTAAAATTAGCATTATTAGCTTATATAGTAATATCTAGCCTTTCCGTGTGCACAATAAAGATATTACATATTAAAACACATTGTAACATAATATAACAACTGCCTCGGTGGCGTAGTTGCATTACGGTATCACTGTCGTTCTGAGATCTAGGGTTCGATCCCCGGGTCGAGTCAAGTGATATTTGGTTTTTCTACTCAGTATATCATCCCGGAGTCTGGAATTTGTGCCCGATATGTCGACAGGTTAGCCCCCTGTCACATCTGGAACGGAACTAAGCTCGGCGAAATCTGGGTGGTGTAGTTCGCTAATTCACCATTCGGGGATACCAGGCGTGAGCTTATGATATGTTATGTAACATAATAAAAACGAAGTAAGTAGATTTACTGTTTTTATTATTTGATATTATTTAACTAGACAACCTTTAATTTTTAAATTTTTTAAAGGTGTAAAATATACACTAGATATGAGTAGGTAATAAAAGTATAAAATTGGATTTTAATGAATTAGTATTGATTTTGGTTTTTAAAACATTAAAATGGGTTTTACAATATTTAATTTTTATAAACGACGTACTAATGTTTACTGTGCAAATCCACGTGCCGTTTAAATTATCATATTAATATGTAATCTTTGTAACAGAATAAATAATAACGCACGAGCTGAAGACAAATGGGGTGTTAAATTATAAGATAAAATATACAAAGCATTCATCCATTGAACAGAAAGACATCCACTGCTGGACATAGGACTCCCCCAAAGATCTCGACGGCCGGTCTTGCGCCATCCGCATCCATCGGATTCCCGCGACCTCCACTAGGTCACACCTTGTGGGGGGCCTACCCACGCTACGCCTTCCGGTGCGTGGTAGCCATTCGAGAACCCGTTGGCTCCATCGGCTATTGTTTCTGCGAGCAATGTGCCCAGTCCACTGCCACTTAAGTTAAACAATTCTTCGGGCAAAGTCGCTTACTTTGGTTCTTCTGCGGATCTCCTCATTCCTGATTCGATCACACAGTCAAACTCCGAACATAACCCTCTCCATGCCCTTTGAGCTACTCAAAATACACACATTTAATAAAATTATAGGTAATGCTTTTCATATCCAAGGTCCATTATATTTTTTTAATAAATCGCGGCTTCAATTCACTTGAAAACAAAATGTATCGCAAGTCATCGAACGTAAGATTTCTTAATGTGACAAAAGTTTACTATCAAACTGTAATTCAAGCCTTATAACACAAACAATAGTCACGACAGACGATAGCGTTCATTCCATCCGTGACTCGACTGACTGACAAGTGACGGGACATGCGATAAACCCGTCTTTAGGTTTGTCATGTCATGGTATACAATGAACAACAACTAACAGTGTTTTTCTATCACAGTGTATGGCCAAATTATTTGTAATTGAATAGGTATCTTTTTAAATTTTGTTGATTAATTGAATTGTTTTATCGGTTGGTTCTAAATCTCGTTTTTTCCCATAACATTTATTTTCAAGTAAATCAACGTAATATGCATAATTAAATTCGAATAAAACTGCGTTACGTATGGTTTTCAGGATATCAATAATGCAATGATATAATTAAATTTCAAATCGACTCTTTCCGATCTTGATGAATTTGGTCAGAAGTTGTCTTTCATTATATAACGAAGTATTACCAATGGAATTTTTTCTTTCTATAGTTTTGCAAAATTCAAGTATGTTTTCTTATTTATCCAAAAATGTATACTTGTTCCTTATTTTAACCTTTTTTTTTTTTTTTTTTTGACGGGGGGAAATGCATTTACGCACTACCCTTATCTATTGTACTTAGGGGATCAAAGTCCCCCAGTACACTAGATAAGGGGCACGGAGTGACGAGCTCCGTGCAGTGTGGGACTCACCCGGGCGAGAGTCGCCCGGAAATACCCACTAAAACCCCCCGGGGCCGTCCGCTGCATTTGGGATGGGGGCGACACGGGGTGGCTTTCGCAAGCACCGCGTCGCTCCTTATTTTAACCTAGCAATCACCAAATGAAATAAAAATTTTTGCAACAATTTTCATCCCATTTAGTCATCTCTTTTTTTATCTTGTAAACGGGCTTTGTCGCTTTGCCTTGTTGATGCCCCGTAAGCACATTAAAACTATTCTGAGTAATACACACTTTATATTAAATTTTTGCTGAAACTAATTTAGCTATTTTATATAATAATTTGCCTCTCTTGGACATAGGGCTTCCCAGCATCGAATTATAAATGCCTACTTCCTGGATCAAGTCATCTCGAATACATTTCTACAATTTTCATACCGAACATATTTCATCAAAATATATTGCACATTATCCAAGACGCTCCATAGCGTGCAATTAGGTTATGGCACTATTCGTAAAAAATATATTTAATTATCTCGTTTTCGAATTAAATCACGGCGTATAAACCAATAAAAAAACAGACGCGAAATGTCAAATGAATAAATATTCCAATTCAATTTTTTTATTAGTAAAAATGATATACATGATCTTTATAGCCTATCAATTGTTGATTATATACTTTATGCTTACCAAATTTTATGAAAACCATAACGCCGCCTTTAAATTAAACCGGAGGGGGGGTGGGCGTAACACTGATAGACACACCATCTTTTAAAATCTCATAAATTAAGCGAATAAATGTTTTACATTGAATAAAAACATGGAATACCGAAGAAAATATTTCTTTGGTACAATCTCAAACATATAATTTTTATCCGCAATTTTTAAACACAGAACTGAACGACCCACTCAAATTCCGTTCAGTTGCAATTCAAACGGCCATTTTACATTAGCACTAACTGTTCAACATAAGAACTACCTATCAAAGTGAGAGTCTATTTAAGCTAACAACTTGATTGATTGAGTGAAGGCTGGAGAATATATATTGCTATTTTGTCTTTTCAATACTTTAAATTATACATATTTTGGGATAGTCAACAAATGCGAATATAGAAGATCTGTTATCATATCTAAAAGATTGAGCGTTTAAAGTTAAATTGACGTATTGTACTTACTGGTTTTGTGGAGAGTGCGGTTCATAACTGCGCTAACATTCGATAAATGGCCCTATAGGCATTATTAACAAATTTTATATTTATAAGCTAATCCAAAGTGCCATCTTTTGGAAACAACAGAAAATCGTTAGGCAAGCTGCTTAGTCATTAGTACGTTGATGTAATAAAATAATATATTTTGTTGACATTTTTACCCTTCTCAATCATAAGAGAATATGTCTCAAGCGTTCATGTTTGCTTATGACATTTCCTTCACTAAAATCCGACGTAACTAGATTATGTAAATTCAAACTAAGCAAATGTATCAGAATTCCGATAAATTGGTTGAGACATCCAATCAGAGCGCAAACGAATAGATATTGAATTGACATTTCGAATAGTTTCACCGCATTAAAGAGTTGGACATCTAATTAATCTTTTGCCTGTTAAAACTAATTAAAAATTCATTTAATTCAATGATATGATTAATTGTGAGATGCTGTTGAAATTAATATTTTAATCATTATTTAGAATTAAATCCAAATTATTTGTTTTAACAATGAGTCCCATATTTTTCAAACCATGATTATATACTAACTTAATACATATAGACATAGTGCTAAAAGACACTCGGACTCGAAATGACGCGTACAACGGACATGGTACGGCAGAGACCGAATCTATCAGCCGCCTTGTGTGCATAATCCTTTATGGCCGGCATTCTCCAATAGTATCGAAGCGTGAAAAATCTACTACCTACTGTTGTAGCGGGAATGTTAATGTTGTACGGTGTACAAAGTTAAATAAAATTTAATTAATAATTGTATAAACGAATGTCATCATCATCTCCCTACCCTTTTCCCATTTTCATTTAGGGTCGTTGCAACCTCCTCATTGCATTTAATTGTATAAACTAATGTATTCACATTAATTTCAGAATACATCAATTATTAATTCTAAAAGTGTGTAGATAATTTATTAATTGATATTTCAATGTTTTACAAATATAATGAATTAATTGCTAATTATTTAAGTACGTTTATTTACACTTAATTATTTTAACTGTTAGTTGTTAATCATTTTTTTACAATTGAAGTTTGCCCAACATTGGTCATTTATATTACATCCTACTTCCACCTCTATTCTAAATTTACGCTTCATGTAATATTTTCAGTAAAATGTTAATGTTTATTTTGTAATATTTGAAACGGTGATATTATGCTTTCTCCTAACATTTACCTAACGTATCTTCTCATATACAATGTTCAAATCCTTGAAGACAATAACACATGACGTGTATTTGTTTGAAACACTACATTATTTATTATTATTACTTACTTATAAACTGTGTAATTTCGCAGACATAATGCAGAGTAAGCTATGTATACTGTATCATTTTTGAGTTATGTACATACATACGTATCGTGTGGGTGCGTAATTTATCATTCGCTACATTCTTTTTTTTTTTTTTTTTTTTTTTTTTTATTTTTTTTTTTATTTATTTAGGACAACAAACAATTACACCAAATACATGTAAACGAATTCAACAATATACTTAAATAGTACTTATAGCGTAATCAGCTCCGTTGCCCACGGAATACGTAAACTTACAAATGAGGGCAAATATTAAAATTAAACAAAATTAAACAAAGAGTAATTAGAAAATAGAAAAATATTAAGTAACATAAACTAGACGAACAAATATTAATTGGTTAATTCATTGGATCCACAAAGTAATAAATTGTTAGAAATAATAGTCTCCTTTATAAATCTCTTGAACGAAGCCGGTGAGGACGCAAATATTTCAATATTATTGAAGTGATTGTTGTAAAATTTTGTCATTCTCCAAAATGGTGCGCGCTCACCGGCATTCGTCTTACAGGGCATAGACGCGAATAGATGCAGCTTACGGGTCTCTCGTGTGCAGTGTGGCCGATACGGCACATGATAATAAATTTGGCTAACAAGGCAATTACAGTCGAATTTATTATTACATATATTAAACAACAGCATTTGATCAAGGAGTAATCTTCTCGCATGTAGCGTCGGTAAACAAAATTTGTTTAAAAGTGAATCGTAAGAGGACTTCGAATGAAAACAACGATAGTTCATCGCCTGCAAAAATTTTCGTTGAACGCTTTCTATTTCATTATGATATTTATTGTAAAACGGATTCCATACAGAAGTAGCATATTCCAATTGTGATCTAATTAATGAAGTGTATAGTAAAATATACGACTCAGGCTTTTTAAAAGGTGCACAAGTTCTCATTACGAAACCGTACATCGCATATGCTTTATACACTATATGATTAATATGAACATCAAAGTGTAATTTCGAGTCCATTAATATTCCCAAATCTCTTATCATAAATACTTTTTCCAGTGCAGTTCCACCAAGTGAGTAACTGAAGGTTATGTAGTTGATTTTTTTAGTAAAAGTAATTGATTTGCATTTAGTTAGGTTTAAATATAATTTGTTCTTTTTGCAGTAATTATTGAGTCTGTTCAGATCATTTTCCAATTTGTGACAATCAACGAGATTTGTTATTTCTCGATAGATTTTTAGATCATCAGCATATAATAAAAAATTAGTATGTTCAAAACAGCTACCAATATCGTTAATAAAAATAATAAATAATAATGGACCCATAATGGATCCTTGTGCTACTCCTGATGTAACTTTAATTGTGTCTGAAGTGAAGCCATTAATTGTAACTCTTTGTGTTCTATTTGTAATATAAGACGTAAACCATCTTAGTAAGTTTCCACGAATACCATTAAATGCTATCTTTTCCAAAAGTAATTGATGATCTACCTTATCGAAAGCCTTACAAAAATCAGTATAAACAGAGTCTACTTGTGAGCGATTGTCGATACATTGAAAGAGAAAATTAGTATATAACATAAGATTACTAACTGTAGAACGTTTTTTGACAAATCCATGTTGTTCTTGTATTATAATTTTATGTAAGCTAGGATATATGTTAGTGTGAACTAAACGTTCTAGAACTTTCGATAAAGTAGACAGTAACGATATGGGACGATAATTTCGAACGTCATTTTTTCGGTCATTTTTATAAATGGGGGTTATATTGGCCTTTTTCCATATTTGAGGAACTATACCTTCACGTAAACTTCTGTTATACAATATAAATAACGGAGTAGTGATGGTATCAGCAGTATGTTTAATGAAAAATGGAGGTAAACCGTCCGGTCCACATCCTTTGGTTATATCTAGTGATTTTAGTTCTTTCATTATTTCATCCCTTGAAATATGTATGTCACTAAGCGTAAAGTCACACATATTATTAATCTCTGCGTTCTCAAAATTAAAGTTCACTTCATTACATGGTTCATATACAGACCCAAAGTATCTAGCAAAAAGTTCACAAATTTTATCTGGTTTGTCAGACTCTACGTCAATATATTTCATAACAGATGGGATTCCAGTTTTCTTGTTATTACTTTTAACAAATTTCCAGAATGCTTTAACATCTTCTTTCAGCCCATCTTCAATTAAATTTATATAATTATTGAAACATTGTTTACTAAGTATACGAAATCTTTTTCGGAAAAGGGAAAATTCTTCATAATGTGTCGTACTTTTATATTTTTTCCATTTAATCCAAGCGTTTTCTTTGTTTTTAAAAATGTGAATAAGTGGTCGCGAGAACCAGACCGGATAATTATTTGATTTAAAAGGACGTGAAGGTACATGCAACTTTATAATATCATAAATTTTTTCATAAAACACATTTACTGCTTGTTCGATTGTTACATTCATTAAAATATTACACCATTCTGTTGCCTTGATAAGCTCATTGATTGCCATATATTCTCCTTCCAAAAATCTAAAATTCTTTCGTATATAACATTTGGAAATAAATAAACAATGATCATAGCATTTATTGGGCGTACGTGTTAAAGATTATAAGCGGATGTACACACACACACAGCTCTTTTGTCTTTGTTTATCTACTTTCTCGTTACCGTTTCGTAAATATAGCAATGTTTATTAAATAATTATAAGAGCTCCGATAGACTGAACGATTTTACATGGTAAAACCATTATCAGCACTACCTAATTGTTCTCTGTTTTATGAAGGTTTAATCGAGTTACTGCGGGCGGCGCGATTTGTTTACTTATCACATTTTGAGCATAGTGGGCTTTTAAAAATTAACGTAGATTTTATTTTTATATATTCTACTACTACTACTTCTACTAATGAGACGATAAATAAGTATTTAAAATAGATAATGTATTTCAGAGTACAATGCGCTCAATTGAAATTACAACACTACATTCTTTTTTCTTTCAAATGTAAAAAGAGTCGATTCACAATACTGTTTCTCGTTTGAAATTTATTGAACATGAAATTGCAATATTGTTCAAACTGTAAACTAAAGAACAGATTAGCCGATTACTTGTCAATTTTAAGATTTTTTTAAATGTAACATACATGGAAATTAAATAAGCTAAATTCTTGCGTTAATAAAGTAAGTTATTACTTATTTCCAATTAGTTGATTAAATGAGATATTAGCAAGCAACATACCACCTTGTTGTGTAGGTTGTTACATTTCTAATTTATTTTTCTTTATTATCTATTACAATTAAAATTATAAACGTTAAATATGACTCGCATTCTGAAAGCACTATCGTGGTTTCATTTAATGGAGGTGTTCAGTTCGGTTAGGAACAACACTACGTAAAAATATTCTCTTAATACACGTTGAATCCTATTTTTTTATTATCATATTGCATAAATTCCTCTATTAGGGTGTTTGGTACGTTATTTAAAATCGAAGGTAGCACATACTCCGTACATACGCATGCCATAGAAATTATTATATCCTGGGAGTGTGGACTTTGGAATATATGCCAATTTCCGCATCGATACAGGCTGTTTTTTTTTGTAAGGTTAATTGGTGTAACGCCTGTGTAAAATTATTATATATAATTAATTCCGGTTTTCGTATTCTATAATCCACAAAGAATATCTCAACTTAAATAAATGTTTTCGAGTTACATTTAAATTTATTTAAGTCCACAAAATTTCAAACTTACCTACAGCGAGTACTTCAATGAAAAAAAAAATTCAAATGTATTTTATTTTATTTTAATAGAATTAAAATCCTTTACTTAAACTTCCAATGCTTAAAGCGGTCATTATTTTTAATCACTAATTTGAATATAAGTTTTGTTAGGCCTCCAAAATGCCTTCGGTAGGTGAAGTGTGTTTTAGTGAATATTCCTAGCAAATCACGCCAAAAGAGTCCCACATACCCCCTAGCATCTCTAATCTGGGAGACTACTCCAGGCTGGAAGGATGCGTAAAGCCATTCCCCAATAAGGCCTCTAAAATTATATATATAAGCCCCTATATAGTCGCTAAACTAAGAACTAACGAGGTATTAATCGCAAGACTCTTAAGTGGTTTATTTATTTTCTTGTCAATTTCACGGAACATCTGTAAGATTTGCACTATCTATCTCCATTAATTAAACAACAGATGTTCATGGAAATTAGGCTCTAAATAATTATTTATAAAGAGATCCGTCCACAATCTTCATTGAAAGCTTGAAGAAAAAAAACTATCTAAATGTTTTTATTAAAGTAAACTCCAAAGCTCTTAACGTCAGTATCTATTAAATAAAAAGTAAATTGGTTGTAAAATAGGTAAACCATATATCTTAAAGTGTTTGATTATCACCTATTTATATATATATAAATATATATATAGGAATGAAAGAAACGTAAGACTGAGTGAAAGAATGCAATGTGAGCGAATGGATGATGAAAAAAAGGATCGTAAATGGCGAATCGGAAAAAGTGTCGGGAAAATTTGTAAACAAAATAATAAAAAATAAAATTAAGAAGTATTGTGTTGAATCACTACCCATATCCTACATATATAAATAAATATATGCATATACTTTTATATCTAAGATCAATACAATTATAGAATGAATAAAGAGTTCATGATTCAGAAAGAAATATATTTATATTTTAAAATGATAAAATATTTATAAGCATTCATCTGTATATTTACAAATAATCTGTGTTAACGCAGTGCCTATACTCTACTTCTGATTCACAGAGGAGTAAGTCAAAGTTCAAACACTTTTTGTTATTTAAGCCGCTGTTATATCTACTATGCCAGTATTGGTTAATGTGATTATGAAAATATTTCTGAATTAATAGGTATTGTAAAAAGATTATGCATATAAATCTCGATCAAGTTATAAAAAATGTGGCAGACTGCATAAATTGCTAAAAGAAACATTGGATATTTGATGTGTAATACCTATAAATACAACTATAATGCAACAATATATCACAAGCTGTCGTGAATAGAATGAAATACAGAGGCACACAAGACTTGTGGGTGGATATGTGTAATATGCCTTATTATACCATGCTATTATAGCACTAAGTACAAAGCCTTATTAATATTTTGCTTTGTGTATGTTATTTTTACTAATAATTTGGTTCTAATTGGATTGCTTCCTTGAAAGCGTATTATAGTTACAACACTAACAGTGTCCATCGACGATGCCTGTGACGATAAATCACGAACCTTGACATTTTTTAACACCGGATTCCACGCAGAGGAAAGCCTATAATCATCCTCGCGATTGAAATTTTTATGTTTTTTAATTTCAATCGTTCTCGATCCATTCTGTGATAGTACTGGCGATCAGGCGATAGGAGTGGATAGGATGATATGGTGATAGGAACTATCAAAATATCAAAGTTCGCGATTTAGCGTCACAAACATTGTCGATGGACATAGTTAGTGTTGTGTGTTGTGACTATAATAAATATAAAAACCAAACGGAAGTAGTTAATCAAAATACCCCTCAACGCAGCAGGCGACGCCGCGCAGCGCCAGTCAGGCCGTGACCATGGTTGGTGAAACCCAGCCGAAACGTCGGGATAGGAAAAAGAAAAAGGAACGCGTGAAACCCATTGTTCAATAAATATGGTTCCTTGAATTTCAATGAAGCATGCGACCATCACTGCCATGAAACACATGCTATATTTTTAATATTATACTAAGTACCTAATTTATCTTAAATATCTAAATTTAAAATCTATCTTGATGTTTTATAAGATTTGCAAGAACTTCATTTTATACGATGTTTAAAATATTAGCAATATTATTATGGTTTGTTTTAATCAGTTTGTTATATTTATAAGATTCAGCTTCTTGTTCAATATATTTTACACTAGCAACACCTCTTTCCCCCCTCCCCCGTGTCGCACGTTTCAAAGATTTCCCTACATAAAAAGGTAGAGTGAGTTAAAAAAGCGAAACTCAATAAAGATCAGCAAAAAATATGTACATGAGAGAAAGAGAGAGAGAGAGATAAATAACTGTCGATATACATTGAAAACAATGTTCAGTTTTTCTGCGTTAGTAATTATTATTTTCACAGGATCAGACAGCAATGCTCTAGGGGCATTGCTATAATAATTGTCGGCCAGGTAATCATACTTGATTGCGGTTCTGAACGGCGACCGGGTGGGCCAATTTATCAAAGTTATTGTCCCGCCGGGAACGAAAGCCCCGATTTTAGTTTCCATTAGGCCAGCGAGAGGGCCTTATTTCACGTGAACTTGGTAAAATTGTACGCGAAGAGTTGAGAAAGTTCAAATGGTATTTCGGATAGGATAATCGTGGAATTAAAAATGTGATTCTTTTATTAAAATTTCCTTTTTTGGATAAGTAGAAATTAATATCGCGTTCCATAGAGCTAAATGGCTAGCACAAAAGTTCGATATGGTTTTACACTAAAACAGCGCAAAACTTTCTATAAATGCAATAAACGATCCGAACAATTAAGAAAAATTCCAAATACACCTTTTTGCATTTGGCACGGAATATTATGTAATTTATTCCGACAAGACAATTTACAATCTGAAGTAAGACCTACGTATTTCAACTTTTAGTAGAAATTTTCATTTGTCATTCAAGTTTTTTTTTTACATAAAAAAAGTTTACAATATTCATCGTAAAATTTTTCTTTCAATTATTTAGTATTGCAATATATAAGAGTTAAAGACAATATTTAATTGTAAAAATATACTTTTTTTATTTCGACATTACAAACAGAGACTTACATTTTATTTATTAGTATAATATAGATGATCGTTACAATAGATAGGTACCTACTCCGGTATATCTCAGGTACCACTTGTAAACTATACACTATCCATTTAGTTTTGTAAATGCAGTAATCCCCTTTATGTTTTACCCACTCATTATCGACGCTCGCTGCTATATGAAAATGCAGTGATAAATCTCGTCTCTGTAACACAAATACATACTGGATAAACGCAACACACGAAACTAGAGCTAATGCATAACTTGATAACTAAAAGCTTTAGTACGTCACTATATTATCAATTGCGAGTAAATACAAGGCCAATATATGCTCAGTGATAGAAATGTAGCATAATCATTATATTTGATATCTGTTTGTATATATTTGAAATAACTAATCGTATTATAGGGTAATTATATTTTACTGCAACCAAATAAATATAGATAGGTGATTGATTTTCTTTCGCTTATAAAATAACCATGTGAAAGTTCCTGTTGACATAATTAGCATATTGAATTTTTGATATTTGAC
Organism: Samia ricini; assembly: GCA_014132275.2. NCBI lineage: Eukaryota > Metazoa > Arthropoda > Insecta > Lepidoptera > Saturniidae > Samia > Samia ricini. The sequence goes on from AP028161.1 coordinate 23,998,701, forward strand.
CACTTGAGTGCTAACCTGGCGTTTACGCCAGCTTTCCATTGTTTTCGTATTGTCTTATTTTTATGGGTAATCGACATATTAAATGATACCTTATACACCATGCGAGTTGAATTTTATTGCTTAAAAATTATGAGGAAATTTAAATTTTAATCGTACAACGAAATTTATCGGTAAATGACTTTTTAAACTTTGTTATTTTTATATACATATATTAATTCATAATTATAATATACTTGTAAACAAGTTCAGATATTTAATATCATTCCGGACAGGACTCAAAAGAATTAATGTAATTTTTTACGCAGAAAAGACTTCCTCTATGTCTAGTACAATATGAAAAAGGAATTCCTTAAACTGTCAGTTAACAAAATTATCCAGAAATGTTACTAAATAATACTTGTATCCATATCTACTACATCTCATACGATAATATGAGATATATTTTCTATAATCTAAATATAAAAATTAATGTTACAACATACATATGTTTATGTAAGTTAAGTATCTTTGCCGTCGATGCTTTTCTAAAACATGCATCCGATTGTGATGAAACTTTAGTAAGTTGTTCCACGTAGGTTCTAGAAAATTCCTGTTCAAAAAAATTTAACATCGTAAACGCACAGCTAGTTTTAAAAATTCCATATATTAATACAGTAGGTAATCGAAATATTATACAATACAATTCATAACTGTTGATTTGTTAAAATAACTGCGGTGAAACAATCGTTACGAAACTGTATTTGCTAAAAACAAACAGTATCACAGTAGGTACCTACGCAAATAAAACAGCCTTTTATTTACTTCTGATGTTTGGTTTCGAGTATGAAAGGCGTAAATCGGCTGCGCGTATTTCTTTCGAAGTTATTTATAATAAATACTTAAATCTCTCTTAAATCTCTTCGTTATTATTATAGAATGCAACTAAATCGGAATTTCGTAAATAACTATTATTCATAATTCTGACAGTAAAAGCTATACGATGAAAAGAGTGAAATTGTTTTAGTGAAATATTTTAAAAACAGGATGGTATTGAGATGAGACATAATAGGATTTCGTCATAGTTTCAACTTTATTTGGTTATATGTTTACATAAGATATGATAGGGACTAGCTATCTTTATATATTTAATATCCATTTATCCATCCGTTTAACCGAAAGGCATTCACTCCTGGACATAGGTATCCGCCAAAGTCCGGTCTTGCGCCACCCGCATCCAGCGGACTCCGGCGACATTCACCAGGTCGTCGGTCCACCTTATGGGGTTCTACCCACGCTACATTTTCCGGTGCGTGATAACCATTCGAGAACCCCTTGGCCACATCGGGCATCATATTTAATATGTATTTAAAATATTATTATAAGACATTCAGTCAAAGTTTTTAAAGGAAGCACGATTTAAATTTTATTTATGTACTACCTATTATAAGAAAATATATATATACTTACACTTGACCGGATAATAAATCGATGATTTAAAAATAGAATAATGTAAATCAGTTCAATAATCCTCGAGTTACAATAATGATGTTAACACACGTACGTATTGTACCGCGGACATAGTACGGTTGGCGTCCGATGTTATCAGTCCTCTAAGAAGGGATGGGAATCCTTTCCGAAACAGATAGATTTATGAATTCTCAAAACATCGAGGCCCAAAAGATCGATCTTTGAAACTAATAAAGTATACATTATTAGATTTTTTTTTCTATGAGATTATGATAATCTGTAAATAGGTAAAAATAAAACTGTTCAGTGTTATTTTTCTTTAGTAGGTTAAGCATTCTTCTTTTTTTTGTTTAGTTGCTACTGATGACTTTTAATGTTATTAATAAAAAAAAATTGGTAACAGTTTTTGCAATAAATGATAATTATATTCTAATTTTGGCCACTGGAAGAATACTGTTTACGAATAAACCCTCAAATAATACAAACAGAAATAACGACTGATCTCTTGGACATCGATGTTTTGTAAATCGAATAAAATGTCGATTTTTTTGTAAAATCTTATTCTCCTTCCCTACCTAGGTGACTGATAACCTCGGCCGTTCGACATACCATGTCTGCGGTTCGGTCCGTACGTGTTTTAACGGCATAAGAAAGATAATCTGTAAGAATAAATAGGGCTCGCGTACGATGCTATCATACAATTTGTATTTAAAAATATATTTATTACAGGATTCAAGTAATATATTACTTACATACTTATTTGATTTTTGTTTTCCTCAACGGACAAAAAAAATGGTGCGGTCGGGGTAGCCCGTCAGGAATGAAGCTCTTAGTTAAAACAGAAATAGAAAATGAAAAACAAAACTATATACGGGCTACATGTAATAATTAGAAAATGACTCGTTGTGAAGAAAATATCTTAAATTATTATTATACCTTCTTAACTAAATATTAAACATCGTGCGACGCCATCTTGTGTTCAAACTTTGAACGTTTTAACAAATTACTTTAGTGAGAAACAGATTTAATATTATTAGATAAAGCGCCATTTCTTATTTCTAGTACAATAACAATATACAAAGAAACAGCTATTTACATTAATAATAATAATAGCAAACTGCAATAATAATAACAGTCATCACGTAGACTACATTAGCCACTGTATAGCCATCATACATAGACTATATATAAAAGGAAAAAACAAAAATGTGTGTCAAGTATAACTAGTATTTGCGTAGTGGCTGAAATTCGATCAAAATATTTATTTTAAAAACTTTGGTTTGTAAAAATAATCTATTTCTAAATATGTTATTTAAATAAGTTTAAATTACGTCAATATTAAACAAAAAACATACAGAGAAGATAAATATACTGAAATGTTTTGTGATTGACTATTTATACATAAACAAATTTTGTGTAAAATAAACAATAAAAGTGAGATTTTTCTATTAAGATATGAAAAATGTTATGTATCGTAAAATTAAAAAAAAAATTAGGCGCCCGGGCCCAAACCACTAACTTTTCGGTCAATAGCCGAACGCGCTAATCAATTGCGCCACGAGCCATGTCTATTCTGCTGAAATTTAATTACAGCTACAAAAATGTTACGCTTTTTTTACCGTTACGGACGTTTTTTACCGGCTAGGGTGCCCCTTTTTTACATATGGAAATGCATTTATGCACCATCCTCCCATGCGGGAGCAGGGCGTGTGTGTGGGACTAACACTAGGGAAGGAGACCCTAGCGACTACCTACTAAAACCCTATGAGTGACCATCTCTACTGCCACACTAGAGGGGCAACACGGAATCGCAAGCATGCACCGCGACAGGCTAGGGTATCGTCATCACGATCCCGTATCGTTCCCTGAATGCTGCGGGCGGCTCCGGGGGGTTTAGTTTAGTGGTATTTCCGGCGCTTCTCGCCGGGTGAGTCCCACACTGGTGTCGAGACGTCCCTCCACACCCCCTACTATCTTCATTAGAGGACTTTGATCCTCCTAATGAATTTGGTAGGAGTAGTGCGTAAATGCATTCCCCACGTCAAAAATAAATAAAAAAGGGTATCTCTCCGCAACGCCCCACAAGAAAGATCGTTCCAACAATTCGATTGTTTTTATTTAGATTCATTAGCGGAAATCACAAAACGTTCGAATTCTTTAGAGTAGGAGGACAAATGAACAAATCTTTAGTATATAAGTAAAGCCAACGTATTCATATTACGTATTATTTCAAATAGTAAAGATAGTGTGTTCGTGTGCATTTGGAAATACAACAACACGCAGATATTTAAAGGAATGTCTATCGGTCGAGTGCAAAATAGAAACATCTCGCACCGCCGTTCGCTACACAGATCACTTTCAATCTACCGTTCTGCTTATTTATTGTTATATCACAATTAGAAATTTTATGAAACGATTTGCAATGTACTAAGCCACTGTATTTCTAGCGATCTTAGGGGTCGTTCCGATACTACGTTTAATCGAAGGCGAGGGTCTCTATGGTTTGCTTATTAATGTTCATTACGAATTACAAATAGCTCATCAGGGCATTCACTCAACGCAAACACGAAGAAGCCCTGATACTCAGTAGGAATCAGCTACGAGTATTAGTAAGAGCACTAACTGGGCACTGTCGTTTGGGTAAGTATATGCACAATATTGGTGTGTCCAGAACACAAGAGAGTGCAGTTTCTAAACATATGCAGACGAAACACCAAAGTACATCTTTTTATGAATGTGATCCATTAATACCCGTACATAATCGAAATCTGGGTAAGCACGTGTTGCTCCCGGAGGGGGTACAGATACTCTCTGCCAAAAAGATCCTACAGCATATCCATGTTGGAGGTCTAGGCAGTGAGCTTTAGCAATATAGGAGCGATCAGAATAGATGTAACCAGGTCGCAGTGACAGAAGATTATTTTAGCCTGCATAGATCCTCTTCCAATAATAATAAGTAATATTTACTTATTTAGTTAAAGTTATGCCAATACTTACAATATTATGGTGAGAGTGGGGGTAGGACCTTTGTTAACTATACTGACAAGAGGTGGGGAGTCAGAAATGTCTCAAATTCAGGTTACGTAATACTCGAACGGCCATTTATAGTTTGCTATAATTTGGTTTTCAAATCTTATTATACAATATGTATGATGTCAAAATATCGATAAGTGACTAAAGATGATCTCCATCACTGAACATCACTCGTATGAATGTAATGTACACAAACGTTTTTTATGAAGCTAGTTGACAATAACAGAACCATAGTATAAGACGGTTTCTAGAGCTTTTGTCGGAATGATGACAAGTAGTAGAATACGACCTTTGGCCTTGGCTTTGGCCATCCATTCAACCGAAAGACGTCCACTGCTGAACATAGGTATTTCCCAAAGATCTCCACAACGAGTGATCTGGCACCAACCGTATCCAGTGGATTCTCGCGACCTTCACCGGGTCGTCGGTCCACTTTTGGGGGTTTACGCACGCTGCGTATTCCGAAACGCAGCAGCCACTCGAGAGCCCATTGGCCCCATCAGGCATCGGTACTACAAGCAATGGGCCTAGCCCATTGCTTAAGTTTGGTAATTCTTCGGGCAGTGTTGGGTACTTTGGTTTTTTCTACGGATCTTCTCATTTCTGATTCGATCACTTAGTTAAACACCGAGCTTAGCCCTCTTCATTGCGCTTTGGGGACCTATGCGTTATACAATTAGGCAGAGCTTCGCGCTTGGGGTGAAGGATACTCAGCCGTAGAATTAACTAACACAAGGGTACCAGAAAACTCCGATTCTTTGACGAATTTATCCTTGCTCTATCCTACGATTTGCAAAGAAATAATAAAGGTGCCCATACAAAGCCTATGTATGTAAGTACTAGCTTGTGATATGCAAGAGTGTGTTTACGATATGTATGATGCTAAAGTACATGCCGTATTACTGTATCGCTCTGGGAGTGGCTACAAGAGCTTCCCCAGTTGAGGATCGATGCATCTGGTCGCTTCCAGAGAGGGATCCGGAGTGTGTGCGGACAAAATTGGTTGGTTGTGTACGTGGATATCTAAGTATTTTCGGCTGCAGGCGAAGAATACAATTCGCGTGCGTGTTTTTTGTCATCGCAACCCGGTAGAATGTTACGTGGCCTCCGCATCGGTTGCGTTCCATTCGGATCTGGGGTATATCTTAGTCCACAGATCTCTTTATTTTACGTGGTCCAGATTATGTCAAGCCCACGCGGCATTTATTATTCACTGCACGCACTTCCGTTTTATCAAGTAATACTACATTATAGACCCTCTCAATTAACAAATACATTATTTTAATCTCTTAAGAATAATATAATTTAGGAGGTAATATTTGCTACTTAAAACTATAAGTTAATGTATGCATGAACTAAACTATATTATTATTATAAATTATTTTGTATAACATACAATGTATAGCTAATAGTAAAAATATATATTGTTTCAGATATCTCTACTAGTGTAAGTTGCAAACTAAATTAAAAGTTTCCTTCAAGATAAGTGCAGTGTTCAAGTTGTAAGAGTTTTAATTAACTTTCAAGAAGTCACCGATTAATCTTCCAGTATAGAAAAGGCGAGTAATTAATTTATACTTAAAGAAATGCAAGAAACTTAAAATGTAAGAATAACTTTATTGCCGAGTGTTGATCTCAAAACAGTGTTAATTTTACGAAAATGTATTCTCCAAATTTAAATGAGAACACTAATTTGCTCAAATAATGAAACTAGTTACGAAGGTTTTATTTATGCATAAGTAGTCTTTATTCTTACATAAAATGCAACGTCTATCTGTACGTTAGTTGGTTTATAATTCGAGAGCACCGATATACATGTTTTTTTAATCGTACATATATTATCTAACCAGCTTTTAGTATATCACAGTTACATTAAATAATGTTTACGAGGATATAAGAAAAAAACCGAAAAATAGGAAAAACATTTCAAAACAATAAGCATGTGCTTTTTTTCTGTGCCTTCTTACATCAATATCCTTCACCCCTTGAGCACTAACCTGGCGTTTACGCCATCTTTCCATTGTTTTACCTATTGTCTCATTTTTATGTGTAATCGACATATTAAATTTTATACATTTTTTTAAACAATCAAATGCATTTTCTCAACTTTTATGGACTCATTTTGTTTTTGTCAGTAAACATTGCTTTATGTTCAGTGTTAACAATTACAAAAACTTTGAAAACATTCTTTTTTTTCTTGAAATTTTCCATATCATTGAGGACTGTACCTAATAAAATTTCGAGTTATTTAAAAAGAATAATCTCATCATACCGTTATCTGACTACTATTTTCAAAATAATTAATTTCCCTCAGAAAATCATAGTGAATATATATTACGTCTGAACGTAGCAGTCAGTCGTCTCCAGCAACAGGAAGTCTGAACAAAAGTCTATTGTTAACATCATAATCGCAGAACCGCGAGATAAGGCCGCGGAGATACCGTATAGTTGGCCTAGTTTTGCACCCTTGCTTGGACTATGACGACGTTACACTAAAGCTATTCAATCTTCGAGCTTTCTTCACTAACAGAGTTTTACCTTGAATTTACAATGAACTAAGCCGTCTTATGATTTCATCATCATCACAATCATCTCCCTACCCTTTTCCCATTTCCTATTTTTACCACTTAATTAGTATAATATTTAGTACCAAAATTGAATTATTAAATTTACATAAAGATGCAAAAAATACTAGGTTTTATGATAGTTCTATGGTTTTATATATAATTTTTTTATATACTGCTATAAACTCAGCACGTTGACTACAATATAATCTTATGTAAATTGATAATTTAGTTCCGGGTGGTAATCATACTAAACCTAAATGTATTAGGTCAAAAAAAGCAAAAAATTCATAAACTCTATTCAATTTGGGCCCTGAAAAGACGTTTATGAACGTCAAACAATTACCATCGGTTCGAAAAACAATCTAATCGAGAAGAGCTGGCAAGAAACTAGATCAGCAGCATCCATCCATCCAACCGTAAAGTCGTCCACTGCTGGACATGGTCTTCCCCAAAGACAAGAGGAGAATTGCCAAAATGTGGTCCTCAGAGGATGCTGCTGCCCATCCCCTGGTGTATGCCTTAGTCGCCTTTTACGACACCCACGGGAAGTTATGGGGTGGTACTATTCTTAAGCCGGCACCACACGGCTTAACTAGATCTAGTTTTTTTTTTTTAATGTTAATAATGTTTTAAACATTAAATATACAATTCATAATAACAATAAACGCTTTTAGCGGAAGCACGGAGAAGTGTGTCATTTCCAGACATCACTGTCGCTTATGTAATGAACCACCCTATAATAATCTCTGGACATTAAAACCTGTTTGACATAGTTCTTAAACTTAATGTCAGTTAAATCGGTAACGTGCTTTGGAAACATGTTGAAGAATCTGACACTATTCTCAGGCAATGCTGCCGGAATACATCTATTGGTGCTTGGCGACAGACTTTCTTAATTGAGGGTGGTAGTTACCGAGGCGGACGTTATTAAAAATGCCCGCACTACCATCAAGTTTCGATCATCGAATGCTCAGGCTTATTATAGAGTTGGTTAGGTGGTTCGAATCTACGTGTAAAGCGAATCTACCAACTGTCCCATCCTGGCTTCCAAGAGCCATCATCACTTCAAAACGAATAAATAAAATAATACTAAGGACTAAGCAGATTTCATTAAATTTCTCTGATGCCAATTTAATATCCGTACCGATAACGACCTGAAAGCTGGACACGTTTTTCTAGGGTTGATAAAATTTAGATAATCTGTAATGATGTACGGGATTTTATCTATATCGATGGTGGCCAATGCCGAATCGAATGCATTTGAATTAATATGAGAAGAAAAAAATATTATTAATAACGATATAATATCGAGATTTTTCATAAAAAACCAATAACCTCATTTTCATTCGAAGGACCTATTCAAGTTGACAATAATACGAATAATGCAAGAAGCCTCCTTAAGGGCGAAGTTACTCCCGACCCGACGAGCACGTGAACAATTTTTTACATAACGATTGGAACATACCTACGTACCATTCAATTCAAAGTATGTGATTCGAATCATTACCTTACTTATCGTATAGAATATTGGATCCTCATTGAACGCTAATGATTGGTGAAATGAAGGCTATTTAAAAAGAAACCCGGGTTAGAATGAAGACATTTTTTTAATAACAGTTATTCTGTTTATGTTATATTGAGTGTATTGAACCATTGTTAAATGGAGCTTTTGACTGTAACGCCTCGATCCATCATAATTAATTAGTTTTACACTAAATCGTGTTATTTGACACTATATTATTTAATTTTAGTAATATTTTAGGGTTAGGGCAGGACATATTACCAATTAGAGCGATGGCAGGTGGACTAAAATGTTGACGGAATGGTGGCCACGCGGCAATAAACGAGAAATCGGACGGCCACCAGCACGTTGGGTTGACGATATCGCGTAAATCGTGGATCTAATACTGGATACAGTTAACTCGTATTGCGTAATTACATTTTACACTCAAAAAAGTATAGAATAGAAACGAGTGGCGTACAAGAAGAGAGACTTATCTGAAGATAAGTCCTGAAAGGACAGGGTGATGATGAGCTGAATGGTGATGAATATTTTACACGATATGATTTCGATATTGTGGATAAGTGGAATTGTAATAAAAATAATAATAACAGAAACTCCCTATCAAAATAAAACCGTAACAAAATAGTTACCACGTGATAGCGGATTTCGTCACTATCTTTGTCACTTTGTCTTTTTGAAGCGATGATGGCGCAGTGGGGTGTGCGGCTGGATTACGCGTCATTGGGCACGGGTTCGAGCTCACCTGTCCAACTCTAAAATCAGCCTGAGCTTTCGGTGTAGGAAAACATCGTGAGGAAAGCATAGGATGGTTGTAGGGCATTTTGTAATAATGCTAACGCCCTCAAGTTTGAAAACCTGTCGCCAAATACCAATAAGTGTGTTCCGGCAGCGTCACTTTAGAACTAGTACCACTAGGGTTAGTGTGTTTACTATCCACATCCACATCGTCAATTAATATCAGGTGAGATTGTAGTCAAAGCACTGAGCCTATAACGTGTAAAAAAAAACATCCGTTATTATCATAAAGTTCCTTTATCACACTATTCCTTACTTAATCTGTCATTATCAAGCCCGCTACACTTTTTAGACTTCTCATCTCTGCTCACGTCTATGAACAGAGTCTAAAATAAAAAAAATTAAAACGGTTGATAAATTGGAGACAAAGAAATGTTTAATGCTTGAAAAAAATCCAGTGCTAATAATTATCTAAAAGATACACAAGAAAATCACACAATTGCGTTGTATAAATTTTAATTTCCATTTTATAACAGAAGATATCTGTGTAAACTTGTTGTTGTGAAGACAGAGATAATAGAATTCAACAACGAAATAAACCAGTTTATTATATCCAACTGTTATCTTTTAAGATTTGCTTACCTCACACGCGAAACGCTCGCGGAAACACAAATATACCGCGATATTGCCAATTTACCCGATAAAGTGGCCAATAAAGTTGGCAACCTTGTCAATCTCAATTCACTCTATACGAGTTTTATATTGAAAGCAATTTCCCCAGAGAAGCCTTAAAACGAAGACTTGTAAATTATTATCGTTCTCAGTCGTCTAATAATAACATTGAAAGTGTTTGTTGAAACCATTCGGTTATTCAATCTATATGTTTAGGTAAAGAGTAATTTATTTTAGAAATTTTGTTTAAGTGTACATTTAAAAAGTATGTATATCAATACGATTCAAATTGTCGTATTATTAACGTTTAAGACTAGCTGTGTGACTGCGGCTACGTCCGCGTTTCATATATTCTTCATTGCGTTTTAATTTTTTCACGCGAAACACTAATTGTTTTCGAAAATTAAAAGTACCCAAAGTTACACGAAGTAGCTTCAGCTACCTACCAAATAGAGTTCTGTCAAAATCCATCGTTACGGAGACTACCCGAAACAAACAGACAGGTAGACAAAAATACAAAAATTTTTAAAATTGTATTTTATGTATAGGTTACTTATATACATTATTATGTATTTAGTAAACAAATGACAGGTTAATAATACAAACAGGTTAACAGTCACAATTATTGGAGTTATTTTATCCCTTGATTTACTTACTTAAGACGCGCGTCTTAATCTTTACATACACATAAGTCTTCTTTCTGTGCGTATGGATAGACTAAACTCCTCTTAAACGGCTGAACCCATTTTAATCAAATTTTTCGTATCTATTCATGAGGATTCCAGAATAGTTTAGGTTCACAATTTGGTCCAATGATAATATATATTTTATATATGAAACGTGAACAAAGTCGCGGGAACAGCTAGTTTTATGTGAGGAAATAATAAAAAAATGAGAATATGAAGCGGTTAAATATATTATCGTTGATTACAATGCCGACAAAAGCAAAATGATCCGCTGATGCACCAAAGCTTGCATTAATAGCAAACGATTTTCCGTTGAATTAATATATAGTTATAATCGTTTAAAAATATGTCAACATATTTTACTAATAAGCTTCAACGTTTAGTAATCGATTAGTGATTTAATAATGTCTAATTTTTTTGGTTTTTTATTCTACAAATTAATTTATTACATTTGATTTAAATTTAATACGAGTAAAGTGCTTTTCGATTCAGTTCAATAAAGTTCGTACTATTTTATAGCCCAATTAGTAATAATTGGACTCCTGTAATAGAGTCTTCGTTAAAAGCAAATAAAACAGATTAGACGTACCATACGGATTCATTGATGTGAATCTAAGTTCGTATTTTAACTTAATTCATTTGATATTTGGTTTTACCTTTTTTACACGATATAGGCTCAGTGCTTTGACCATAATCACATCTGGTGTTAAATGATGATGTGATCTAGGATGATAAAAAACAATAACCTCAGATGTACTGGTTCTCAAGCAATACTGCCGGAACACAACTGTTGTTATTTGGCGATAGGTTTTTCTAACTTGAGGGCTACCCAGTCGGGAATTATTAGAAAATGCCTTACTGATTTTTGATTGCTGATTTTAGAATTGGATAGGTGGGTTTGAACCCGCGTCCATTCATGCGAAATCCGACATCATTATCAACTAAGCCATCTTCGTTTCAAAGCAAATTTTACACATATAATAGTTTATTGAAAATGTAGTGTTTTTTCACTGCGAAAGAAATACGGGTTAAGTTATTAATTGCTAGAACCAACTACATACACGAACAAAATGCACCTTAACAATTTATTACGTCATTGAACAAGCCACAACAGCGTTCATTTTTATGGCCTAACACTAGAACTACTTGCTAGCGTAGAGCTCTTCATGCAACATTTTAACGTTTCAATTAGCTAATGTAAAATGTTTTAACGACAGCTTTAATCTTACCTGTTTTTATTTTTAAAGACGGAACCATAATACCCATCTCACTACTAAGTGTTCGTTTCATACGATTCATAAATACTCATCACGCAGTATGTTTATTTTTCCTATAAAAAACTCACTTACTGTTTGACATTTTTCAGTTAGTGTTTTTTTTTAACAAATTTCAAGTGTTGAAATAGCAATTTTAAACATTGAACAAAAATATTATTGCGTATTACTTATATGAATGATCAGTAATTTTGTATTGAGTAAATAATATTTATTTGCATATATTTTTTTCAATTTTGTATGTACAGATTAAAAATTAATTTAGTCTTTGTTAAACATTAACAAAAGTAAATAACACAAAAAATATAAGAATGTTTTTATAATATTTCCCATAATTCAAACGTTCAATAACTTAAAAAAAATAACATAATACCGCCAGTGATCACACTTTCAAGAAATTTATAAATTACTTACTAAACGATAATATTACGATAATATTTCATCTCACAGAAAAATTTAAAGATATTTGCAATGTAATTTATAGTTAATTGAGATATTTCAAAAGTGATATTCGTGTGGGAAAATGCTCGGTTATGATTCAAACACACACAATAAGTTGGAGACAATTCTTTATTAGTCACAGGTTTCAGAATACAGACATATGTAAAACAGTTTACTATAATACATTACGATGACTCTTAATCGATACTTGCCTCTGGTCAATCACCTTTGATAATGTACTGAGGTATATTTAGTCAAGTTTAGTCAATTTGGTCAACCACTATATATAATTTTATTAATAATAAGTTTCGTTCCGTCTTTAGATTTTATCATTTACACATGATACATTTATAAGTGTTATGGTTCGTGTAAAGAAATTTATTTTATTTCTGATATCACTTTAGTCAATAACAGTTTTATTGATATAACAGCTATATACGCCATAAAACATAGATTACATTATTTTTCTCTCCATGAACAATAAATCGGAGGCAACATTACAGTCATATACACGGTAAATATAGCCTTGTTATTTTTACCGACTCAGTCGTTTCAGGCGACTATCAGACTTAGATGGAATTTCAACCTTATCTTTGCGATTAAAATAAAGGCATCGTTTATCTATCTTTGTACTTTCAACTTATATTAGTCCACTCTGGACATGGACTTTACTCAAATTGTAGGCTCTAGGTGGTAACTGTTGCCTTTCCATCGTGGTATGAACAAGATCGAGAACACATAACTTCATTTGAAACGTCAACAACTGCATTTATTGTACTCGGTTTCATTTGTTTTGACCGGAAAGTATAAACGATACTTAAATCTAATAATTATTTGTTATCCAACTAGTCATTTTTTACTAATTCATATACTTTCAATGTATCACAGAGTTTACGTGTATCTACTGGATAAAAATACTCTATCATTAATAATTATTCTTCACTGTAATTATTTATCATTACTACTTAGCTCATATAGAACATTCAATTATAACGTGTGATCCACAAATCCCCTTTAAATTAAAGGGCAAGATTTATAGGAACATAATACGACCTGTCGTCTTGTATGGATCAGAATGTTACTCCATAAAGGTGACGGACGAAAGAAGATTACATGCAGCTGAGATGCAAATGTTGAGGTGGATGTGTGGGGTAACAAGAATGGATAGGATTAAGAATGAGTATATTAGAGGAAGTTTGAAAGTGACGTCAATAACAGAGAAGTTAAGAGGCGGTCGTTTGTCCTGGTATGGACATGTGATGCGCAGGGAGAAATAGGGTGTTATAAGAAAGGTATTGGATATGAATGTGGACGGATACATGGGAAGGGGTAGACCAAAGAAAAGATGGATGGACTGTGTGAAAGATGATATGCTTAGGAAAGGAATGAATGCGGAGATGACAACAAATAGAGAGGAATGGAAGAGGAAGACACGTTGCGCCAACCCCAAATGAAAATGGGAAAAGGGTAGGGAGATGATGAATTATAATAACTTAGATACATCCTCAAGTTCAATTCTATATCAATCTGCAAATGATATAGGAATTGGATCAAAATTTACAAAAGATACGCGTTTGAGCACTTTATATTTAGGTATTTGTTATATATACGGTCTATATAATAATATGTATTTACATGTATGTTTTAATTGCTAATATAAAGATTGCCTTACTTCTTACAAACTTAATACAATTAACAAACAAACGTGTGTGATAATATAACAGAGTAATTTCTATATATACACACGTGGACGAAGGAATGAAGGTAAGTTTAAAAATATAAAAACAGCGCGGTTGAGGGGTTACTCATCGCAATATAAGCAACAAGCAACCGAGCGCAATGTTCGATAGAGCGCAATTAATAATTTATACGCTGAATTTACATCGCATGTTGCATACGTACGCAAAAAACAAAGTTATAATTTGTTCATTTCAATCAAATCAAATTTGTTAATCAAACTATGAAATATGTTATTTCAATACAAAAACCCAGAAATCGAGTTACATATGAGAGTTAAATTTACATTACGGGAAACGATGATGAAAGTGTAGTCGAGTTCTACATCGATGGACGTAATTTCGAAACTACTTTGACTTTCGATGAATGATCGTAATGTAGTTATGGCTAATATGGTGCTCACCTTCAAGCTGGTTCAATTGTGTTTCGGAATTATCACTTGAGAACCCGTACCCTGGATTATACTGTCACTTAAAATCAGGTGAGATTTCGTAAAAAATGCTGAGCTTATTACAGTATAGAAATAACATTGGTCAGTATTTATCAAAAATGATTTTGTAAACGATTTTTTTTTATTTTGTTGATAACACGCATACACGTTTGGTTCCTAGTTCTAGGCTCTTAAGAAAATACAGGCAGAAATTGTAAACTGTTTTTATAATAGGTACTCCTTATTTTTATGTTTCATAAGTACACAACGTACAATGGTATGTTGTGTTCTCGAGATGTTTTTTTTTATCTAGAATAAACATAAATTCTCATTCGATTTCGAACCAGATAGTAAAAAACAATATTTGCTATGTTGTATGATCTCAAATATACTACATAAGGAGGGGAACAAACATCCGCTTCGGAAAACAATAGTTTTGGCCTTTGCAAGAATTATAGCCAGCTTCAGATATCACACTTGGAATCTTTGGCGTTTAGTAATCGTGTGCCTATTGAACATTGGATTTGGATAAATCAGCCAATGTATCAGTAGTTGTACTCTATTTAGAAACGGTTGATAATAAACTATTTTATTGTTATTGAATTATCGGCCTAATAAAAAAGCTCAAAGTTGCTCAAATAGGAATGGAGAGTGTTATGCTTGAAGTTTCACTGTGTGATCGAATCAGAATTGAGGAGATCCAAAGAAGAACCAAAGTAACCGACATTGACTGAAGAATTGCTAAACTTAAGTGGCAGTGGGCTGGGCACATTGTTCGCAGAACCCAATGTCCGATGGGGCCAAAGGTTTCTCGGATGGCTACCACGCACCAGAAGACGTAGCTCGGGTAGGGCGGACCAACGACCTGATGAAGGTCGTGGGAATCCACTGGATGCGACTGGCGCAAGACCGGTAGTCATGGAGATCTTTGGGGGAGACCTTCCAGCAGTGGACCTCTTTCAATTGAATGGTTAGATGAATAGAATTATAACTAAGGATCTACAAAAAACCCATGACTTTTGTATAGATTAATTCTACAGCGAGTGTTATCAAAATCCGTCTAGTAGTATTTGCGTGTTGTGTGTAGTATTTGCAAGCTACAAAAACTTTAAAAAATCATGACTTTTCCGAAATAACTATTGTACTTATTTTGTTTCTTTACAGATTAGAGTAAGGATAGATTTGTATAGTTTCATTATATTTGTTTAAAATCCCATAAGTAAAAAGTGGTTAACTCTAATCTTGTTCGTTTCCATACAGAATGTATCATGTACAATTAAGGCTGAAAAACATAATTCTGATATATTGTAACAGTACCGCAAATATTGCCCCATATGGAGTTCTGCTGTCACCTTTGGGTGGGAGCACCTGGATACCAGATCGAGCCACTTGATTCGGTTTAAAGACGTGCTTCGAGAATCGTTGACGATCCCAACCTCGCAAGCGGTTTAGAACCTTTAAGTCTAAAGAAGGACTTTGCTTCCTTATGTGTGTACTACCGTTTGTGTAATGGGTTGTGGTCTGATGAATTGTGCGACATAATGCGGACACGTAATTTTACATCTTGAAGCCAAAATGGTCCCGGACAGTACGGTTCCAGAGAAGTTTCCTTTCGCGAACTGTTCGGATGAGGTATGTGCTCCCAGTGGCCGTGTTCCGTGGAATACAGTATGAGATTCTTCAAAAGGGGCGTGAGAAAGTTTTTTTTTAAAGAGTTAGTAACGCGCACGTAATACCTCTGGTATTGCAGGCGTCCATAGGCTACGGTTACCGCTTACCATTAGAAGTATTGTTTGCCTGTTTGCTTATTCTGTATAGTGTTTTATGAAGAAAAAAAATCATTAACTAATTTGTATCATATAACGCTGGATTATTTTTGAAAAAGTTTTCTTTTCCCACCTTCATTTCACTGAATAAAGTCAGTCCTTGTCTCACGATTTCAAAATGAACTTTATAAGCTGAAATCATCAAGTATGAACATATCAAAACATAATCCCATATAAGATAGGATTCAATTTAATATAGTCATAATAATATATCGTACATTATTTACGATTGGAGTTCACGAATGAATTTATCTGAGCAAATAAATGGGATTGTTGGAATGTTGCCACTATATTGACAAATAAATTGCCCGCCCTTGATATTAACGTGCTTTGTTTCACCAACACATCGTTTTAATTGTTTAAAATTGAATTAACAGTTATTTGTGGTATTTATTATTTTGGACATGGATTTATATAATCGAAACGAGTCAGTAAGAAGTGTAATTTAAATTGCAAGCAAGTAGAATTATTCATGAACTAACTAATAATATTTGTTTAATTACAAGATTTTTAAAGCATTTTAGGAGATTACAAACAATAGGTTATAGGTTTACGCATCCTGGATTATAGGATAAAACCTCGAATGGATCAATCCTTTATAACGATAGATTATAGATAACTACTAACTACATAGTCATCAATTATTTCATAGAATAATAATGTTTTTTTTTAAATATTATACACACATAATTATTATAGTTATTTATTAGTATCTTATAAAAAGGACTGACGTATATTTATTTATTAGAATCGATCGCAGCACATCGATCTATTACTTTTTTTGCGTTTAAGTTCTTTACGTTTGTTCTTGATCGAAATACAATTGTGGAACTTTCGTGAACGTTGTATGATGGCGTTATATGACCGTTCATCGCTTCGAGGAATCCCAGTATTTTAATTATTATAAATTTTACTAATCTTCTATGAATTATACAATAGTTGTATATAATATAATATTAATTTTATCATTCAAACGTTCAAGATTATGTCACCAGCTTCTAATACAAATCGGAGGAAGGTTATAACATTGTTATCTCATAGGAGAATATAAATTTATGTAATTATCAGAATATTGAACCAGGTCGACGCTTCGTCTGTCCGAGGTCTGGTTTTCAAATTTATTAATATATTTAGTTTGCCTAAAATAATATTCAACGGTGGTTTTATTATTGATATATTATTCGATGGAACCAAAGAGGCTTTTAGTTTACTTGATTGAAATGTTAATTGCAGCATATTTCAATCATATTGAATAGAGCTAGAGGAGTGAAGGACATTAAAACAGGTGTCGATATTGCATGTTACTAAACTACCACTTTTAGGCATACTTCACTAGTCAATTAATGCAGTTTTAAGATAGGAAAATGGACGTTCGATATTTTTGAATATACATAAATAAATACACTGTTTCTTACATTTGAATTTGTTGCGTTTTTATGAAGTCAGTACTCATAAATAGTTTGATATCAAAAGTGTGACGAGTTTATTTTTATTTATGTAAGTAAATAATAAAATGTCTCTTGATGCTTTGTGAATGAATAACGTTGTGAATAATGTTTGATCTTATTTTTTGTCTAATTTATTGCAAAGATACGTAGAATATACTTTAGTGTCGTTTCTTTTTACAGCCAAAACTAGAAAAATACTTTTTTGAAGTGAAGACTTCTTTAGCGGCATTGAACGATTCTCGATAGGGAAATACTGATAGATTTATGTCATCAATGATATGTGACAGCAGCTGTCAACAACATGCTACAGTAAGATTCCGTTTAAGTGCAGGCGCTCAGAGATAAATAATAAATGTATACTTACGCTGTCTATAGTATGTCTAGGTTATGAATAAACTACATGAAAGTGTTCATAGTTATTTCTCAAAAAACCAGACAAATAATTTTAATTAACATATTATGAAATTTAATCATGAAAAAAACAGTTTTTCGAACGTTTTGAATTTTCACTTCTGTCATCAGTCCCCATGGATGCGTAGTTTTATTTTATCCAACCTAATTTGAAAGTATAATGAATAAACGTTTACTTTTTGCAAAGAAACTTAATATTTTTATAGAAAATACTATTTTTTTCATATTTAAAGGTTATTTCTACTTTATTAAAGACCTGTTAGTAATGCCTGTGATTTTAACAACAAACCCAATGTCAGATTATATCTCAGAAGGCTAAAAGGAAAGAAGGTCATTATTTTAAACAAATTGTAAACATTACAAATTTATTACTGACTTAAATTATTAATTATAAATCGAAAATGTACCTGTTAATGTGAATATTTACATAATAAGGCCACATTGCTTTGTTTGCTGTATCAGTGCATTGATTACAATCTCACAATGAGAACGATTAAGTTCCTTGCAGAACTTTAAATATACCATCTATTGCTATAGCGCTGCGCCCCAAAAATAGTTTTAAAACACGAAAGGGACAACTGGAGCTCAAGCTGATTTTAAATATGCAAAATAGACGGAAACATCACATCGTAGTATTCTTTTTCCTCCTCCTCGAAAACTGAACCGATTTTTAATTTTCTTACAGTTTAAAATAAAAAAAACTTTGGCCATGCTTTTTTTTTAATTTTATTCATCAAATTTGTTTGACGAACGTCTAAGAATGACAATAAAAATCGAACATTTTTTTCATTTTCAAAGGCTCTTAGGTTCTACAGTAAATAACTAATGGCAAAAATCATAACGTACAAGCATGGCGGTGGTGTATATAGATTATTTGGTATAATAATATTTACCATAATGCTATTATCCAAAGAAGAAACAACTTAGTCCCCAAGTTTGTATGGAATGCGCAGGGAGGAATAGGATGATGTATGTAAGATATTGGATATGAATGTAGACGGTTATAGGGGAAGGGGAAGAAAAGATCAAAGAAAATATGGATGGATTGTGTGAAAGATGGTAATGTGTTTAGAAAGGGAGTGAATGTGGAAATGACTGCAAATAGAGAGGAAAGAAAGAGGAAGGACGTTGCGAAGACCCCAAATGAAAATGGGATAAGGGTAAAGGGATAATGAAAACCTTTATATAGGAGTGGAGACGGTGAGAAATCCAGTGGCTTATGTTAAAGGGAGCAAATAATAGAGACGCTGATTGATTATTTTTTATCCTCTCATCAAAAATATACATAGGAATGATAACAGTAAACCAAAATTAAAATATGATAGAAAAAAAGTAACTTATAAGCTTTTTATTTTTTTTACTATCGAGAACTATATTATATATACTAAGATGTGACGTCACGCTTCACATACATGACACAAGTGCTATGCTAACATTCGTTTCGCGGGAAAGTGATAGACCACTTCGCACTCGATTCCAAAGAAAAATGCTTGTATCTTAGAATTTTATTAGCTGAGTTATTATTTTTTTTCAGTATTCATATTTTTTACTGTATATTTTTAGGTATTATTTATTTATTTTATTTTATTAGCTTTATTGAAAACAGTTACTCGTAATTCACGACGACAAATATCAAAGTCGGGTCCTAGTATATAGGACATAAAGAAATCTCCTATTATATTGTATATTTCTTATTCTACATTCTATTCAAGATGATAAATTATTTTGCATGTATTAAAAAGCAAATATTTGAAAATCGAATCGATGTCGGCGCAGTTGGTAGTGCAGTCGAATATTGCGACAATGGACGCAGGTTCGAGTTTACCTATCCATTTCTAAAATGAGCCTGAACTTTCGATGAAGGAAAACCAATTAAAGAAACCATATCATCCAACCATCATTTTCTAATAATGACCGCGTGGGTAGTTACGCGTCAGAATCACTTGAAAAACAATCCCTCTAGGCTTAGTGTGTTTACCATCCTGAAACTACATCGTCACATATCATCAGATGAGATTGTGATCAAAGCACTGAACCTATACACTGTAAAAAATAGATAGTAAAGTTTTATATTTTGTCGATTTTTTTTTACTTTTCTCAATCACGAGGACAGAAATGTATCACGATTTTATAGTGTTTCATACAACACTCAAAGAAAATGGCGTCTATTTTGCTAGCATAGCTCATGTGAGTTTTTATGACAACCCAGAATTCATGTTTTGTGACATTATTTTTACATACAATAGTTACCGTAAAACGCCATTAAAATTACATAATATAAGTTGAATGAATGTACAAAAAATAAAACTACTCTATGATGGTCAAAGAAGCCGCCAAAGCTCTTTTTGGGGTCGGTTATAAAAGTAACTATAACTTGTATTCTAGTTTTATTATTCGATCATTAATACAACTGGTTGTTGTATGCAAACATTTATACAAAAATAACATTTTATTTATGTATGTTTTTTTTGTTTTCATATTTCACTCGTGTTTCAGGCATGTTGTGGTCACTGTAAAAGTTCGTTTAATAAATACCTGGACACTCGGTAAAAGGTCAGTGAGGAAAAATACTACAGTAAAACCCTTTCTATGCTTTTTCCTTTTTACGAGCATTTCTTTGTTTATCTTTGTCACAGATACCATAATTAACAGACTGTATAACGGAAAAAGTAGTTATAAATTAACAAAGGTGTTAAAAAAAACTTAATGTCATGATGAAACAACAGCATGTTGGTCGAGTATTTTTCCGGTTATTTTTGAAATGAAATTTTTTTTGCGACATTGAGCGATTCTCGAAATGAAAAAAACGTATCGATCCACGTTACCAATGCTATTACGTCGCCTGTCGGAGATAATTTATACATACGTAACTCATCGTATATTTTGATCATGGATAAAGTATATAAAATGCACACAATTACTGCTCGTAGCACCAATAGATATACAATAAAAAAGCATATGAAATTAAAACATAAAAAAAATGTTTTTTTTAAGTTTTGAAGATTCACTTCTGTCGGCAGTCTCCGTAGCTGCCTAATTTTTTTTTAAACTAATTTTTGGTTAACTATTAATAATGAAGTGTTTTTGTTTTCCTATAATACTTATATTATTAGTTTATTATTATTATTTAATGTCCATGGGAAAATTTTAAAATATTATAATTGTATATTTTTTGGTTTCGATCACCATAAAAACTAAAAAAAAGCTTAAAAATAATTCCAAAAGAGATCGGTTAATAACAACGCAATTGGTGTTTGGTGGCATGAAAAATAAATAATTAAATTGATAAAATCGCGTACATATGAATTATTAAATATAAGGATAAGTATGTATTTATAACTGTCTATATTGAATTGACTTCATTATAATTAATTGTCTATTTATAATTCGTTTCGAAAACGTATCACTACTTTTTGTAAGGCAAGGTTATTTTATCATTTGGCTGATACCAAAAAAAGTTGTTGTAGTTAAAATTATCCCAAGAATGTGTGCAACAATGTACAGAATATAATATCCAACTGTAAACTATAAGCAAACGGAAACAGTGTCAGATAACCGTACACCCAGTTTCATACTGCGGGATATCGTTTGCCTTTACCGTGTGTGTTTCATTCATATATTATGTTTGTTTATTTGCCAACTTTAACACCAATATTGGAACAAAGGTAAATTAAAATGTGTTTTAATTAAAAAATCTCAATATTTAGTACATAATCTAATACATAAATAGTTTATTAAAAAAAGTGTTAGTCGCTAAATATTCCTTCACATACCACTATACCTACCGCTGATATTAGCGGTTCGTTTTTATATTATACTATCAATCCGATACGATATAACCCTGATTGGTTGATTCTAATTTATAACATCGCACGCAACAATCTAAATAACAAATTTCTCTGAATCGTATGTAATCCAGAAGGTAAGATCACGACCGCGTAAAAAGGAGCATTTCGTTAATTACTTTCAAAATTATTTGCTAAATATAGCTACCTATAAAACTTAATATGCTAAAATTGGTCCTAAAAATGAAACTCCTGACCCAGTTCAAACTAGAACCCAAAGTGTATTTATACGGTTCACTGATTCGCTCCCGGTTATCAACGATCTTCCACAAACCGAAATATCGGAAGTTTCAGATAAGACTCCTTTTCATTTAGAAATACGGATGCAAGCGGTCTACTTCGTAACTTTATAAATCCTACTTTCTATACACTAAATTGTAAAATACTAAATAGGTTTAGTATGGAATGGTACAAAAATTTATATTTTGGGATGCTACTTATATTATTTTAAAATTACCTTTTAAGTAAATAAATTAATATTATTGTAACGATTTATTAAACTGTTTTCTTATTTATATATTATAATAAATTATTCTCAACTAAGCTCTTATTTCCGATATACTTCACTACGTAGTTAGTATCAGAAAATAATGTTTCGATGGTCCTGTCCATTAAATCGTATTTTATTCATACTATCGTTAGTTTTAATTTTTTTACGCGAAACCTTAATTATTTTCGAGAAATAAAATCCTAAGTTACGCGGAATAACTTTATCTCGCAATAAAACTCCCGTCAAAATCGGTCAAAGAATATTTTTTCTGATAAGTATGTACACATTCATATGTATTTAGTAAAAAGTTGTTAAGTTGTTATTTTATATTAAAAACAGACTCCTCAATTTTATTAATTTTTCTCTGGAGTAAATTGTAAAATCAACGCGATCGAAGTCGCGGGTAGAAGCTAGTAAGTAATATTCTAATCACAAAATTGAATAAGAGCTCCTTGTTTAGTTTGTGTGAACAAAAACTTCATATATTGTTCCACATTTTTCGCTACTTACAGGAGAGATTTCAAAGCTACATAAAGATTTTGGCATTACAATAAAACCCACACAGTCTGATACAAGATTTAAGCCTAAAACCCTTAACACGAACATCACATAATAGGAACATCGTATGAAACAAGCAACAAAGACGTGCTACTTACAAAGTGACAGATGTAACAGCCCCGTAAAACCCAAGGCTCTCGGAATAACGCAATGGAAAAAAATAAGCGAAACAGCAGCCTTTTTCGGCCTCACGTTTTTTATTTTATTTCAAGAGAAAAATATATATTTTCCATGTTATTTAACCCACCTACGTCATATTTATTCAGCAGACAATAGTAACGCCTCGAGTAAGGCCTCGCTCATAAAGACGCCCTTGTAAATGCTGTGGCCTGATTCATTCAAATCTGGAACGGTACGCCTTTATATATTACATTTAAAATACTGCATATTTTACAGAAAACTAGTTTACATGATGTACGTAATTTGAAAAAATGATTTTAACATTAAATTAAATTTTTATTTTGGATTTTACATCAGCTTTAGAAGAGAAAAATATATAAAACCATGTTAATAAAATTAGTGATATTGAATCATTCGGTTATAAAAATTTGAGGAAAAGAACTAATTATTTAAATTTTTTATCGATGAAACTAAAATTCGTCTAAAATGAGAAAATAATAAAAATATTGATTGACAAATGGTGAAGAAACTTGTGCTAAACATTTTATTTATCTTTGAGACTTCTATAAAATTTTAATATTACGATAAATTTAAAACACGAGCATCAAAGTCAGAAGATTTTTTCGAGTGACCTTGACTATTGCTCTTGTTTCAACTATTTAACATTGAGGTATTTCATTATCCGATAAACTGCTTTGGGTAGGTCAATAATTGTTTATTTATTGAAGGCAGAAAGGCGAAACATCGCAAAGCGAGAATCCAAACCAAATATATACGATGCGGTCACAATGACCTTACGTGGGTGTCTAAGGGTTTACGTAAAATGAATTAATCCGCTGCCGATCAATGGTTGTTTTTAAATATGAGCTTAAACTTTTTTTATTGTGCTAGAGGCTGGAATTTGATCTCAGTCCCATCTTATGTAATGCGAAATTGATTATAAATAAAATAAAAAAAACTTAGGAATAGTTCTTGACTGTTTCTTACACTTTTATGAATACAATCAAGTAGATATTAAGAAATGTAGCGATGTTGGTGCAGTTGGTTAAGCGGTCGAATTCCGCATCGCTGGACGCAGGTTTAAACCCACCTATCAAGTCGAGGAAAACATCGTGAGGAATCATTGCGTAGTGGTAGGGTATTTTCTAATAATGCTCGCCTGGGTAGCTACCTCAAGCCTCAAGTTTGAAAACTTACTGCCAAACACCAGTAGGTGTGTTACGGTTGCATCATTTGAGAGCAAGTACCTCTATGCTTAGTGAGATAACCATCTTGGACCACATCGCAGTTAACATCTTGTACGATTGTGTTCAAAGCGCTGATTCTTTATAGGATATTTAAAAAAAAACAAGTTAATTATACATTATATCGTTAGCAGTTTTGCTTAATACCAACTGAATGGTTACAAAAAAACGCGTAACAAAAGAAAACTGACGAGTTGATAACCTCGTCCTTTTTTAATCGGTTAACAATGGATCGCTCACCGCCCTACCGTTTCCATTCTGAAGGACCTTCCTATCAAACAGAAACTTTCGTCGTTTGTGCAAGTGCAGATGAAGATGAAGAATGAAGAAAGAAAGATGAAGAATGCAGATGAAGAAACTGAAGATATTTGGGCATATTACCCGGAATGAGGGAATAGGTCAACGTTCTTGCGGTCGAGTGTCTACAAAATGTCCATATATTATTAAGTCGTAAAGGGCTCTTTTACCCAATATAATATACATGCAGTGTCACGAATACAGAGACATGGAGAAGTCTTGTAAAAGCCGTAATCAACTTACTATCTATGAACCACAAGCACTCAAACAGGAGTGTACGACTAAGAACAATTTTTTTTTCCTTATATTTCTTCGCACTATCAGTTTGATGACTCAATCATTGATACTAATTCGTAAATGCTATAATGAGTTATACAGAGTGGCATCTCCAGATGTTAACTATAGTAAGAAAATCAGAGTGTGTTTTTTTTTTTAGACTGTAAAGGCTCAATACATTGACCACAATCTCACCTGATTTTAAGTGACGGTGTGGTTGAAAGCTTTAGGTATGTGAAGGTGTGTAGAGTCGATCAGATATGATTAGGTAAGTAATCATTTTATAGTAAATAAATTTAAAGTAAATAACTAAATATTACTTACCTTTCATGTCATCAAAAATAAACGAAGTATAGAACTCTGCTCCCATTGATGCTTACAGATAAATTAGTCATGTAATAGTTGTATGGTCGTGTGGTGCCGGCTAAGAATATTGCCACCCTATAGCTTGCTATGTTTTCTTATTCTTTAACTTGCATCATAGTGAAATGTATTGGAAAAGAATCAATGAATGCCATAAAACTACCTTAATAGTTCTAGCAAATAGCCGCCATTTGGTATTAGCACAATCATTATGTAACCTTCTTACATTCACAGTTGCCATAAATTAAAAAGAAGAGATATCAGATAGAATTTATATTAAAAAAAACTAGAAATTTCTTTTATTTATTTACCTAATTTTATTTTGTAAGTAACTAAACAGAATATAGTCTTCTAATCTAATACATTGTTACTTTATAAATATACCAAACAATGATTACTCTCGTCCCGAATATGTTTATTGTTACGAACAACAGGCGAGAGTTTGACTTTGAACTTAGATCAATAGAGTAGTAAAACCAGATTTAGACCAAAATTAACTTTGCCATTAATATCCGTTCGCATCTTGCATGTGAATTTATCCCTTTATTTATTTGCAAAAGCAGATTTATTATTTGAACCATGTAGATATTTAAACAAATACATTTAGATTATGATATGATTGTGTTTTTGTGAAATTATATATGTTTGTTATAAATTATCTACCTATTTTTAATCTTCCATCCAGTCATTCAAGCGAAAGATGTCCACTGCTGGACATAGGTCTCCACCAAAGATCTCCACGACGACCGGTCTTGCGCCAACCGCATCCAGCGGACTCCCGCAACCTTCACCAGGTCGTCGGTCCACCTTGTGGGGGCCTATCCATGCTGCGTCTCCCGTTACGCGGCAGTCATTGGAGAACCCGTTAGCCGCATTTGCTATCGGTTTTACGAGCATGTGCCTAGCCCATTGTCACTTCTATTTGGAAATTCTTCGAGCTCGGTTACTTTAGTTCTTTTAAGGATCTCCTCATTCCTGATTCGATCACTTAGGGAGACTCCGAGCATAGCCCTCTCCTTTGCGCTTTGGGTAACTTTATTAAAATTAGGCTCAGTAAGCGACCAGGACTCAGTGCCATAAGTCATCACTGGCAACACATACTGGTCGAAGACTCTTGTCTTGAAACACTACAGTATTTCGGACGAGATGATTCTGCGTAGCTTCCTGAATGCGACCCAGCCGAGTTGGATTCAACGATTAACTTCTTTTTCGAAGTTGGACCTACCTAACTAGACAGTTTGCCCCAGGTATATATAAATGTCAACAACTTCGAGCGTAGCGTCACAAGATTATGAAGTGTGAAGTCTAGCGTTGTCCTGAAGGAGCAATGGGCTAAAGAGGTTGACTAATCTCGGTTCTTTAATGGCTAGCTTTTCTGTCGTAGTGTGCAATTACTGCAAATAATTGTTTATCAACATTCGCTTGGGTCAAGATTTGATCGGTTCACCATGGTTCAACCACTAGGACGAGCGTTTTCGATTGTCGTAAAGGATCCAATTTTCGTAACAACTAACGATACGAATACGATACGTAATTCCCTTGTTATTGTGTCGGTTCGGAAATGTAACGCAGCGCTCGATGCACGTTTGTCGGCGTGCTTCAGTCAATTTATGATGTACCCGTTTTCACAGCTTTTTCAATTTTCCAAATTGACAAAATTGTATCACTCTCACACAGGAACCTGATGTTTTATTTAGGTTAAATGTAAAACGATGTTTCCATGTTAATTGGAAAAATTCGTTTTACTCGTATACTTCGAATCATAACATAATGTACCATAAGCTCACGCCTGTTATCCCCAAAGGTTTAGGCAGAGGTGAAATAGCGAACCACACCACCCACATTTCGCGGAGCTTAGTTCCGTCCCAGATGTGACAGGGGGCGAAGCTGTCGCCATATCTTGCACATATTCCAGACTCCGGGATGATACTGAGTGGAAAAACCCGAGACCTCAGAACGACAGTCGTACCGTAAATACAACTGCGCCGCCGAGGCAGTCGAATACTAAGTTTAATATAAATATTTAAATAGTAAAATTGAACGAATATTACAAGCCCCACCCGTCGTATTGGACGAATATACTGTCTATAACATATAATCAAATTTAATGTTTTAAAAATGAAAAAGAAACGAAAAATCTATAATAGTATAATGTTTTACCTATTTATATATTTACCTACATACACACTATTAATAGAAGCAACGTAAGTTAAACTGTTGACATGGAGCTCTTATCACTGCGTAACGATGTGAACACGAAGCGATTAAAAGTCGTCTCTCTTACGCATGCAAATGTAATCTGTATGCCTCAGTAAAGTTTGAATATTTATTTGAGGACTTATTAAAAGATGACGTTGTTAAATCACGTTATGAAGCGATAAATTGAGTTAGTGTTACAATGTTTCATCTTTGGAAATTAAGCGTATCGCCCTTTGCAAAACATATTGTAAATTTATAATTATAATATCAAGATATTTTTTATCGAATTTTTGTTTGTGGAACTGTTTATCCTAATAATGAAACTAAAATGTTGTCTGTAAAACATTGAAAAAATGTATTTACCTGTGTGTATATCCGGATTTTACACGAATACGGTTTGACCGATTTTGATGAAACTCTGTAAGCACAAATTCTATGTGAAGGAACTATTGATAGGCTATATAGAATTACGATCTTATTTTTAGAATTCTTTAAAAAAATATCAAGAATTAATTAACTCAAAGTTTTAAACTTAAAAACGGGTCGACCGATTATTATGAAATTCAAATGTGTAGGTCACTTATTGATAGATACACTACAAAAATTATTAATATAATTTTTGGACATTATAAAAAAATATATAGTAAGGTAATTACTAGCCTATAAAAACAAAACGATCGCGACTTCGCCTACTTGTCTTATCTTAACTGAATGGGATATTATAATTTTGTTTTGTATTTTATAGCATATTATGACCTATTAACCTATACCAAACAACAAATGCTTCCCGTGCAACAAATCTCATTAATTTAGATCAAGTTCTTTTGTACGAATTCTAAAAATAAATTTAAAAACATTTATATGTATACTAGCTGTATGCTCGCGGCTGCACCCGCGTTTCATGTATCCTTCACTGCATTTTTATTTTTTTATACGGAATCCTAATTTATTTTTAGTACTAAGATAAATTAAAAATATTTCTGATAATTTAAGTATTTTCCCGTAACACTGTGCATTAATCAAATTTTATTCGATTTTTTATGAGTTTTAATTTTTTAACGTGGGTTCCTAATTATTTTCTAATATTAAAAATACCCTAAGTTACCCGGAGTAACTTCAGCTATCTACCAAAAAAAAGTCCCGTCGAAATTCGTCTGGCCGTTCCTGAGATTATCCGGAATAAAAAAAACAGACGACGGACAGACAGACAGACAAAAATTTTAAAAATTTTATTTGTTGTTATAGGTATCGTACACTGATATCTATTTAGTTTTAAAAAAATGTACGTTATAAACAGACACTTCAATTGTATTTATTAGAATTGATATAGATAGGCTATATCAATTGCTCCTTGCAATATACTTCCCGTATAAAATCGGTTCAGTGTCGGTCTTTTTTGTAATTAGGTAGTACGTCTGTTGGTCGATTAATATTTTGTATACGGAAGTACACTGGCTTAATACATACGTAGTTTGTAGGACAGAGCTACCACCACTGTATTAACTATAATCGCTTAAATAAATTATTACTTTAGTTATAGAATATTATTATCACACGCAACAATTTACACATACAATATTCCACTTGATTATTATCATTAGTAACAATCTATTGGCTATTGCAGAGGAATTCTCAGGTGTATTTATGTCAATAGTCTCTGATGCGAGATGAGTTAGCCTTGACTATCATGTTCGGCAAATAAACATGGGATTATAGGTAGCTAGCTGTCCTTGACCTTGTCTTATTCTCGACAATAGACGCAGACAATATTTGGTATTGCTATATGATACCAAGATTTGTTTAATTATCAAAATTGAATCGACAAAGCATTTGTTGCACTCGCTATATATTTTTCTATCTAATTTTGTGGCTTCAATAAAACAAGAATTTTTACAATTTATGATTTATATTAAGAAAATTACCTTTTAAAACATTACTGTTTTTTTTTTGTTTTTTCTAACCTAGCTAATGCTGTTAACCGGAAGGGTCTTTACAGCTTCACCGAACTTTGGGGGCGAGTGCTAAAGGCGAGTGCCTCAACCGCAATAGGTAAATAGCACAACGGTTCTAACCTCGGCTTGGCCGCTACCTATATCATAAAAAATACCTGCGGAATTTGAACCTAGCTTTTTTACATTTTTTATTTCTTAAATAATAATAAAAAAAGGTTCCTTACAGGACCTATGTACCTGCGTGTTATGTGTAGGAGTGTGTATGCAGTGTTGTGTGTGTAATGCTTGATGCATAAGCAGTGCCACTGTATCGCGCTGGCAGCGACGTCAAGAACCTCCCCAGTTGGGGAACGGAGCACGTCTTGGGTCGCCACCGGAGGGGGACCCGGAGTGTGTGCTGGAGCAAACTTTGCGGCCTGTCCCCGACGGCGGGAACGGCGGTTTCGCGGGCGTGGGCACTGACACGCAAACGAACGAGGTTGATACGGAAAGATCCTATTACTTCGAGTGATTTTATCGTCGCAACTTACTGATGCAAAACTATGAATTACATACGAGTATTAATATACACATATAATGTGTAGTTTAGGGCGTGCACTTAATTCGAATAATTTTATTGGGTTGGATTGAATATTTTAATGGACGTACTTTGTTCATAAGTTTTAATTTTTTACACGGGAACCTAATTATAATCGAAAAATAAAAGTAGCCAAAGTTACGCAATGTAATGCCAGAAAAGTGCCGACAACATCAATTCAACCATTCCGGAGATTATCCGGAACAATCCGGAGCAAACAGACAGATAGGTAAAAATATAAACAAAAAACTGTTTTTTTACGGGATACCCGATAAGAACATACATTTTTATTTATCAGTATAGAGTAAAACAAATGTATATTTTGTAATTAATATAGATATGTAATTTAGGCGAATGGAGTTCGGTAATTAGACATTATTTAAAGTAGTTTATTATCAACACCAAGGTGCTAAAAAAAATTTTAAATGTTTCCAAAATAAATTTCACACAAAAATTTATGTAAAGAAATCATTAATCAACTGACAACACGCTGATAGAACTGAGGCTTATTAGCGTAAGTTTCGGTCTTTTAGTAACTGTTACGTTGAAAGACTTACAATGCCTAATATACTCGTGCATACTTACTCTTAACAACGAGATCAGACTGTTAAACTAAACACCCATAATATATGGTTTATTGATACGAAATATATTTCGTGTATTATCACATTTAAGTTTTTTTTTTTTTATTAAAACCAGATGGATACTGTTTTTTGAGTTATTTATATGAAATACTACATATTATGTGCCTCCTATCATTATCATTCGAATATTCAAAATATGGTTACAATACATGTTGTTATCGTGAATGTAAATGTTTTTTTTCAATAATATTTAAACTAACATCTTTTTTAGTTTAATGGATAATTTTATTATTTACTAGCATTGTGCCCGGGGCTGCAACCGCGTTTCATATATTCTCCACTGTCTTTTAATTTTTTTATTAGAAACTCTAATAATTTTATTGAAATAATTTTTAGTACTAACAGAAAGCAAAGATATTTCTCACAAGTTGAAACACCTTTTAGTAAAACTGTGCGTTGAATCTGATTTTATTCCTCCATTAATTCCCCATCGGACAACGGTTCTACGGACAATGTTCCCAGCCCATTGCGACTTAAGTTTGGCAATTCTTCGGGCAATGTCGGTTACTTTGGTTCTTTTGCAGATCTCCTCATTTCCTCATACGACTATGTATGTTTAATATAATACATTCGTATAATAAAATTGTAAATATGTATTCAATTTAAGTGAGTGCATCATTTGAAAAATGTAGTTTTCAGATTACGTAGTGTTCACTATAAAGTTAGTAGAGAAGTGTCAGTCCCTAATCGCTGATTGGACAGGATATGTGTCTAAATTCATTATTCTTTTCGTTTATTTTATTAACCAGTTCTATTTATATGTATTTTTTTATTATACATATTTATAATAAGAGATACTTTTATTTAAACGTAACCTCAAAAGTAAATTTATTATGTAACTGAATTCGAGCTTCAGAATATGACATGCATTAAGACCTGAAAAAAATACGATAAAATGGAACAAAACACAGCTTTTTTAAAAGTTTTTTTCTACTTATAAACCATATATTTCATTTAATTTCTAGTGTATATTAAAAGCATATTCACGTGTACGTAGTCGAAGGTAATAATAATCAAATAATTTTAAAGTACTACTTTTAAAGAATTACTGTACTGTAAAGGTACATTTAAAGAATTACTGTAAAGATACCTTGGTAATTTCATCTTGTTTAATTCTCATTAAAATTATATTAGTTTGCTTTGTGACATGGAAATTTTACAGGAATAGGTATATACTCTATAAGCTGTGCATTACAGAATAATCATCCCGATCTATGATTGAAAATTTATTTTGAAGTGGAAGACTGGCAACAATAAACATAAAAGTCACTCGGTTTATCCTATTATATACACAAATCTACGAAGGATGCGATCATTTTTTCGTTTTTATTTTTAAGTTTTTTTTTAAACTCAGATTGCCCAAAACTTACAATTATTTGCAATAATCAATTACAAAAATGATCCACAATCGTACCCAATGACTATTCTTACTTTAAAAATATTAGATTCAAAAAAGCTGTAACTAAAAAAATAATTAAACAATCAAAGCGAAAAAATAATTTGTATTAGGATTTTTGTCAAAAATCTTAAGAATTTCAAGCTCAGTGAATAACATAACATTTGATGCCGGTCATTGTGTTCGTAGAACAATGAATGAATATCGATCAATGATCTCACTGTAGTGTATAATGCATATTATAAACCGTATTTTTTGTTACATACGGATGATCATTCAGTGTGATGTTGACGACAAAATATCTTGAAGATCAGCCAAAACGAAGCTCTGGTTCGCGGTGCATCATTCGCCGGAAACTTGCGGTATCCCAAAAATGTCGTGTACACACACGTCCATTACATCGGAAATTGTTTGTAAGATTAATAGCCCGTATTGTTAATAATTCACAAAAGCAATATAAACTTGTTAAGATCATCTTGTCATAATAAATTTGCATAATAAAAATGTTTGAATTTTTGTTATTTTTTTTTTTATTTACTGTAATAAATCACTAAATTAACTGAAGTATTATGAAGAACGTGATGGCCACCGTTTTATAATATTAAATTTATAACTTAACGTAACAAAATCATACACCAGATAACTATATGATCTGATCTATTAATCTATACTAATAAATGAAATTGGAGTGTCTGTTTGTGATGTCAAAATTAATTGTTTTACTAAATATATAGATAGTAAAAAAATTGCACACAGCAAGCTTTATTTATTACTAGTAATAAATAAAATGAAGTGTCTGTTTGTAACATCAAAACAACAACTTTTTACTGAATACATATGAATGTATATACGATGGCTATTCCAAAAAATTCTCGACGGGACTTTGTCTGGCAGATAGCTGAAGTTACTCTGCGTAACTTAAGGTTCCTTTGTTTTACATAAATAATTATAGTTCCGCGTAAAAAAACAATTTAAACTCATGAAATTGTGGATAAAATCCGATTCAAGGAACAGTTTTACTAAGTCAATGTTTAAACATATTGCTGTTTGATTAGATGTTAAATGGAAATATGATGCAAGTTGCACTACTCGTATTTCGAGATTCAGGCCAATTTTTTAGTATAACAACTACGCTACATTGATACTTTCTCAGCGAGTAGTGTTAATAATAATAGTAGTGGCTGTTGACTAGGCGAACACTAAAAAAGACCATGAAACTAAACTACGAGTTTTCCTTCATTGAAATAAATTAAAAAAATTGTGGGGTCGGGGTACCCCCGTCAGGAACGAAGTTCTTAGTTAAAACAGAAATAGAAAATGAAAAACAAAACTATATAAGGCCTACATGTAATAATTAGAAAATGACTCGTTGTGAAGAGAATATCTTAAATAATTATTATACCTTCTTAACTAAAAATTAAACATCGTGCGACGCCATCTTGTGTCCAAACTTTGAACGTTTAACAAATTACTTCAGTGAAAATCAGATTTAATATTATAAGATAAAGCGCCATCTCTTATTTCTAGTACAATAATATACAAAGAAACAGCTATTTACACGAACAATAATAATATGATATAATAATAATAATAACAGTCATCGCGTAGACTATACATTAGACACTGTATAGCCATCATACATAGACTATATATAAAAGAAAAAACAATAATATGTGTCAAGTATAACTACTATTTGCGTAGTGGCTGAAATTCGATCAAAATATTTATTCAATAAACTTTGGTTTGTAAAAATTATCTATTTTTAAATATGTTATTTAAAAAACTTTAAAGTACGTCAATATTAAACAAAAAACATACAGAGAAGATAAATAGACTGAAATGTTTTTTGATTTATATATAGACTGTGTTCCCGCGCTTCATATGTTTTTTTCACTGCGTTTTTTTTTTTATACGGAATCCTAATTTTTTTGTTTGTTAAGATATAAAATAAAAATATTTCTAATAACTTCAAGCACTTGCCCGTAAAACTGCATAGAATCGGATTTTACTATTTTTTATTTTTTTACGCGGAAGCCTAATTATGTTCGAAAATTGAAAGTACTCTATATTACCCGGAGTGATTTCAGCTATCTACCAAAAAAACGGCCCGTCAAAATCCGTCCAGACGTTCCGGAGATTACCCGGACAAACAAGGAAACAAAAAATTTAAAAATTGTATTTTTGCTATAGGTATCGTATATACATTCATAACTTAGTAAAAAAAATAATTTTGACAATACAGACACTTTTATTTATCAGTACATACAAATTTTGTGTAAAATAAACATTAAAAGTGAGATTTTTGTATTGAATTATGAAAAATTTTATGTTTCGTAAAATTTAAAAAAAAAATTACGCTCCTGGGTAACCAACGCTAAACAATTGTGCCACGGAGGCGATATCTATTTGGCTAAATTTTTATTACAGCTACAAAAAGGATACGCTTTTTTTAACGTTATGGACGTTTTTTGCCGGCTAGAGTACCCCTCCGCAACACCCCATAAGGAACTTCGTCCAATAAATAGGTTAAAATAAATAATTTAATAAAATAATATGAAAGCCTGCATGTTTCGTTCCAGAACCCCGATAGCCTTAAACACGCACTAATAAAATCAAATAGTCTTGGAAACAGCACTGGCATTCCTATAAAGACATACTTGACAGATGTAAAAAACATATGACCAATTACCATTATCAGAGACAACTCAATTAAAAAAATAAGAACTCTGCGGTAACAGACGCAGCGCCAGTCTTGACCTTAGCGCTCTGTGAAAAAAGAATGTTTATTCCAGCCGGCCGTTACCATGATTCATGGCGGATTCGCGTAACGCCTAGCTTTCGTCGGAACAAAAATGTACATTCGATAAATCACGCATCATAACAATTGGTGCCGGAGCGAAGTAAATTGCGAGCGGAGAAAAAACTCCGGTTGGCCTTGTACTGACCGACATACGTTCGGCTTAGGGTTGCCAGTGTTAGAAACGTTTCCGGGTTAGAGTAAATTGGCATCGATTCAAATTTAGGATTATATCACCATATAAGAAACAATAGAGAGAAATACGTCAAGTAAAAGTCAAATAATAAATTCTGTAAGTATAATTTAATGAAGATTATTAGGAAATAACTAAATAATACAAAACTAATTCATATTATTATTATTATTATTATTACATAAAAAACTATAAATAAAGTATGCTGTTCAGCTAGTTGCCAGACGGGAAGGCCGGATGCATGGCCACGTTGGACGGAAATGCATACATATAGGCTGTGCAAAATATTGGCCAGCCCTCTGGTCACGAGCCGTGTCGGCTAGACGACTTGCGAGCTACTTGAAAAGCCTGTGAGCACTCAAACCCCATGGTCCTAGAGCATCAACCCTAAACTCGACAAATATGTAAAATCCCGTTGAGATCCACTGCAGATGTAGTTGCTGCGCTGGTCTTCAAAGAGGTAGCTGGAAGATATGAGAGTGCCAAAGTATCGACGTAATTAACATCCCATACCAAAGATCGGCCCATCTTCCATAATAATTTATTCTATAAATTAGTACAAATATATTAGTACATACCTGAAAATTGAAAAAAAAACACAATATACGAATTAACTACATATCTCACAATTGTTGATGTATAAAGGCCTGAGTAACGTAGATGTTCGTCATTACAACGCCATTAACTTTAAACTCAATTTATGGCGCAAGCGTCCGAAGGGCGCCGCTGCGCGTCCGTTACTAAATATGACATTGTGATATACATTTAACCAAAGATGAAACTTAATTTAAAATGAAGATTGACTCTACACATTTTATTTTACTATAAAATATATCATAACTGATCTCTCGTCCGAAATACTGCAGTGTCTCAAAACAAGTCTGTGACCAGTGTACGTTGCCAGTGATAACTTACGGCACTGAAACGTAGTCGCTTATAATGATCCTAATAAGAAAGCAAAGAGCAATGGAGAGGACTATGCTCGGAATTTCACTGAGTGATCGAATCAGAAATGAAAAAATCTGCAAAAGCACCAAAGTAACTAACATTGGCCGAAGTATTGCCAAACTTAACTGGCAAGGGGCTTGGCACGTTGCTCGTAGAACCGATGCGCGGTGGAATCAGCGGGTTCTCAAATGGCTGCCGCGTGCTGGAAGAGGCAGTGTGGGTAAACCCCCTACAAGTTGGACCGACAATCTGGTGTAGGTCGTTGGAGTCCGCTGGGTGCGAGTGGCGCAAGACCTATGGCTATTGAACGTCTTTCAGTTGGATGGATGAATGGATATCGTAACTGTATACGTAAATAATATTAAAACTTTATATCTACAAAGAAGAGAACGAAAAAAAAGGGCATTTCAAAGCTAAGGTGAATTTTAATTTTGCATTTTTATATTGTTCATGGTTTAACTAACGTATTATGAATGTGGATCAGATTATGTTAAATAGTTAGAGATTGCCAAAAATACATACATGTAATCCAGTTGAACATGACAACGAATCATTAATTAATCACGTAACGAGGTTGGTTAATTATTACATAATAATTAATATATGAAGATGATTATTCAGAAAAATTCTGTATTTATTATTAAAAAAAAACTCTAGTAATATAGGTTTCATTGCACATCGAAAACGATAAATAACTCATATTTTATAGAAAGCATGACATATAGGCTCATTCAGGTATAATGTAACCAATGTAGTGGTGCAGTGTGCTTCTATAATTTTGTTTATTTTTGATGGCATGAGGACTGAGGGTTTTAAATGATTACGCAATGTTAAGTTATTTACTTTCAATTAGCTTAGTAGATTTTTGTAAAAATTAACCCAATTCCAATGCCAAAATATCAAAAATCCTGCTAACCATTACACTTGTATTACACTTGAATGGCTTCATGATTTTCCCAGAAAAACCTGTCTGATTTTAATTCTAATTAAAACTATAATAAAAGTCTAAATATTCAATCATAATAGAAACCTTATTTTGTAAAATTTAGTACCTATCTAATAATTTATTATAGTAAATATTTATCTATAGCTGAAATTTTAATTGACAACCCTATATACATTTTACTATATTAACGCCAATTGTTTGTTTACATTAAAGGTTTTAAATGAGATGTGAAATTTATTAGCCACTGAGAATAAGTCATGTCTTCTCATGTGTCATGTATCTAGTAAATAACTATAACAGTTATTTCATAATTTAATACTCGTAAATATTCGACGAGTCAATAAAATACTTGTTCATCTTGGGTTAATGGCAATCTGCGATTTACATACGCAGTTCGGGCAGTATCATGTGATTAGGTTTCTATTCAAACGCAACATTTTTAAGCTGATCACAACAGGTGACTCATCTTGCTAGAACTTTCCATGGGGTTTTCTTGACACCTCATAGTAAACGTTTCGTGTCATTCGTTTCTAATACATTTCACCTGAACACAACAGTCAAACTATATCATATAAAACGCCACTAAAATTTCACAATATAGGGTCACATACGCAAGTTAAAGGATTAAAGAGAATAACTGCTACATGACAGACTGAAATCCCGCCAAAAAACCGAATAAAATACTTAACAAAATTATTATTACAAGATCAACAAGCTAAATATTAACTTAAATATTAAACTAAATATTACTTGACTATATTGTCAATCTATTAAGTGTCAAAATGATACTGAATTAACTGTCTAAACAGGCCCTAGAAGATTTTTAATATTAAGTCGGCGAAGTTATGTAAGAGAAAGTAAAATGTGTAAAGCACCTGACGGTTGTTTTTATAATTTGCGGTAATAAATACAAGTTCTTTAGGCTCAACTTTTTATTATTTTTATAGGCTTCAGTGTTGCAACATAGCGGTGAGCCGATGTTAGATTATTTCAGGGATTTTTTGGGTGACATGAAATAATTCACACTCCATACATTCCGTACAGTTCACTACTGCACAATATCCAAATTATGCCACGTAACAATTCACCTAATTCAAACAATATAGGGTTAAATACTTTGAGTTTACAAATTACAAGCAAGTACTACAAACCAAAAATTGTTGAAAAACATAGGCGGCCGTCGCTGGTAGATTCCATTGGCAGTCGTCACCGTCATTCTAATCTTCTAAGATGGTCTCATCATACTTCCTTTGAAAGATTAGATATAAAAGCAACGAACATGGTAAACAATGCTGAGGTTTTAAGGCCAGCAAGAAACTACGTTGCCTCTGATAAGAATGCAACACATTCCTGACTAAATTAAGCTTCGTTCAGAATTTAATAATGAAAACTATGCTAAAATTATGTAGATCTATTTATGAATTAGGCAAAGAAAAAACAGTTCAAGACATTTTTCTACTTGGTTTCTTCTGTTTTGTGACTATTAATAACCCATGGAGCACTACCTGGTATTTACGCCAGCTTTTCATTGCTTTCCTTTTGTCTTCCTATTGTCTTATTTTTATGGGTAAATCAACATATTAATGAGTTTTAGAGTAATATCAATGAAAAAATTGAAACCAGTTAGTATTTTTTTTTCCTTGATTTTTTAAATAATGATTATGTCGATCTGTATAAATAAATATATAATCTTGTTTATGGCATATACTTGTTAATTAATAAAGGATACTTTTGTTTTTGTGTTTTCTTAACACCAAAACAATTATTCTGAATTGTGATTAATATAAAACATAACATAAGGTCACGCCTCTCTCCCATAAGTGTAGGCAGAGACTACATCCTTCCACTTGCTACGATCCTGACACAAGTATTTCGTTACTTCTACTTTTACTAACACCTTCATACAGGCTCTTCGGTTACGGGTACTTTTGACCTAGCCTTTCTTCAGAACGTCCTCGATTTGGTCGAGATACGTTCGCCTAGGACGACCCTTACCAGCTTGTCCAGTCACACTCGCCTTGTAAATTTGTTTCTTCAGTCTTCTTTCATCCATCTTCTCCACGTGTCCACACCAATTATGCATTACTTTCACACTAATCCTTACTTTATCTATAATTATATTTTAATAACAATTAATATAATACAATATTATTCAACTATTTATGACTATTTTAATCTCGTAGTCTAGTCGATCTACTGTACTAGAAACATTATATAATAGGTCGCTATTAAATGTCATCGTGCAAAATTAATCACTGTAGATATCAACCATTGCTATAGAGCAGTGTTTCCCAACTGTTTTATGTCGGTGGACCACTTTGATATCTTCATTGATAGCTGGGACCACAAAGAATAAGAAAAAATGAAATCAATATCATAATTATATATATATCTAAAGGTCGTTTTTATTAAAGTTATTATTTGAATAGATGATTGTTTTATTACTAATTTACGTTTGAATTAATGTGACTTTTTATAGGTTCAGTAATTTTGGAACTAATATTATGGCCTAAAACTACACTATCAGCCTTTATATACTCCTACCATCCATTTACTATACATACATGACTATGCACCATCGCTAAGATATGAAATCGTTCGCGGACCATATTTTGAATCCCGCGGACAAATGGTGGTTCGCGAACCACAGGTTAGGAACCACTGACATAGAGTATAAATTATAGAACAGCTTGTAGACATGTAATCTATGTATAAATAGGCAAATATACAAACAATTCAAGACATTTTTCTCCGCTGTTTATCAACCTATTTTTCTTATATATTCATTTTTTTAATATTGTTCTATTTAGGTTTTTGTTTTCAAAGTTTCAATACTGATTATGTTATTATGATTAAACAAAAGTAATCCGTAAAATAAAAAGTGACTTGTGAAAGTTGAAATGAAGGAAGGTAATACAATATTGTAAATTAATATACAGATAAATAATAAATGTATAATATTTTTTCTTTTTTTTTTTTCGAAAAGTATGTTTTGTTTTATAAACGAATAACGAAACTCCCAAAATATATCTGATCTATCCAAATTTTGATCTGTCAAAACAGTGCACTAATATATTGGAAACGTAGATTTTAATTGTTATGAAAATAAATAGACTGCAGCCATATTGACAGTTTCAAAGGCACCACCACCTGCTATGTGCCACTGATTTTTGACATATGTTTACATCCATTGTGACTTCGAATATCAACGACTAGAGATAATTTGATTTAAAACCATCAGTGATATCTGTTAGTATGATTAACATACATTATACAAGCGACAGACGAAGACATTTATTGTTTGAATTTACCGAGAATAAACCTTTATTTTTTAACCCATGTAGACTCAATGCTTTGATCACAATCTCATCTGATATTAAGTGACGATGTCGTATATAATTATAAGCACAGTAAACCTGGAAGTACTGGGTCTCAAATGATGCTGAGTGAACAGCGCTATTGTTATTTGGCGATAGGTTTTCAAATTTAAGGGTTAGTAGCTATTAAAGCAGGCATTATTAGAAAAGGCTCTAACACCATGCTATGGTTTTTTCACGATGCTTTCCTTCGTGGAAACTCAGGCTCATTTTGTAGTGTGGGATAGGTTGGCACAATTCAAATCGCAGCTACAGAATTTATTCGCGATAATTAATACCTGCCAATACATATTTCAACAAGCAATCACTGCAATCTTAAACTTTTATAATGTTTTTCTTAATTACAGACAAATTAGACAAATAGGTACGGTATTAATGTATTAATTCATATATCTAGATATTCATAGTATAAAACAAAGTAGCTTTGTCAAAATGATCTACAAACATGCTAGTGTTTCGTCAGAATGTTTTCTTCATATATATCTCTGGTTCATTATTGAATCGATGACGTTAATCGACGAGGTGTCAGATCATCACTGCCCTATCACCGAGCGGTGCATCCGATGCATCCCTATAATTATTATAATGACATCCATTGATTCAATGAAGTAATCATCTATGAGAGTACCTATTAGGGTTTATTAATGTCTAAACTACATTTAGAAAAATATTAACTAAATTTTATCACAGGCTTACGATATCCCAAACAATCCCATACCAATTGAAATAAATCCATTCAAGCGGCAAATAATTATTATTAGTCGGCGTTATGTTTTCTAACATTTCTATTTCTGTTTTCCCTTGGCGAGCCACTTCATTGATCCCACATATTGAATTTACGTTCATTACGTTTTGGAATGCAATGCTCGATGGAGTGTTTATGTTGTTGCTATCCTGTGCGGTTGTGTTCGGTCCTAATTCCCGCGTACAGAATTTTCAAATAATTCGGTACAAATATGAACGGGATTTATGCGCCACCGCTCTAAATGAACAATTTCGACGGAGAAATTTCTGCGTCGAGTTAATAATGCTAAACACAAACACGAAGAAATTATCTTGTGACCGAATAAAAAACATTTTTAATACTATAGCAAAATAGGTAGTCTAGAATATTTTTACTTAGGTAGTTGTCTAAATGTTTTATTCAATTATCAATAGCTACTAAATTAATTTAGCAATTTAAAAATGAAAGCAAAAATGAGACAGAGGAGAAATATGTCTTGAACTTTACTTATTTTATATAGATATGTAAAAATAGTAGACAACAAAAAAATGTTCAATATTCATTTTCATAAAAAATATGATTCTCATTTGATTAAAATTAAAACAACCATTAATTCAACAAGACACATCATTTTATCTCTTGAACGTCACACTACGTCATACGA
Source organism: Samia ricini (assembly GCA_014132275.2). Taxonomy (NCBI): domain Eukaryota; kingdom Metazoa; phylum Arthropoda; class Insecta; order Lepidoptera; family Saturniidae; genus Samia; species Samia ricini. The sequence continues at coordinate 24,040,542 of AP028161.1, forward strand.
TGAATTGTTTCGTGTGAATATGAACGATTATTATCTGATTAATAGACATCTGCACTCTTGGTCCGTACGCGCAACCACAAAGGAACGGTTAGAACCGCAAACGGTCCGTCTGGCCGGTCCTCTCACACCGCGGCGTAAACACGGCTAACAATGCCCAGATGATGGACAGCGAAAATAGAACGTTAAAGTAAACAATTCCCGACAAAGCAGAGCGTTGCGAACTCGACCGGCGGGTGAGATTAACCAACGCTGAACAAGCTTTTGATATCCTGTATAACGTCATGCGGGCGATACGTTTACAGCGGCGGAGCTCTCGGTTCGCTGCTCATCGGACGGCACAAACGCTCTCGTCATGTACGTCAAAATGCCGATTTGACGTAACTCTGTGAACACGAGCCCGACTTGATTAAAACTTCATTATTACAGGTATTAACTCCGTGCAGACTCTTGGACATATTTAAGAGAACGCTTAAAAAAGAAGAAAAATAAAAAAGGATGTTTTTATTAATTAATTTGAACATTGCATAAAATTATTACAATCATGGTATTATCAAATTTAATATATTCATCTAAATGACCAATACGTAAATAGAACCTTCGTAAAAATAATTAGTCTTTTAGGTATCGCCTAAATTTCTCTATGTGTAGTGTGTTTTTAAATAGGTAAATCCAAGAGTTTAGTACATTTTTATCCTCTGTTTTTTAACTGATTCCCTTCTTTTCTTTGACACAGTTAAATTTGACAACAGGAAAACAATTGACAGCTGGCGTAAACGCCAGGTTAGTGCTTGGCCGGTTATAGCCACTAACAAACGTTCGAGTTATTAATTATAAAAAAAATAAACGGCGTTTGCCTAAAAATTTCAGAATGGTTATGACCGAATTTCGACCAGTAAGCAAACACTAGTATACTAAACTTAGTATTACATATATTATATCAAAGCGTTGAAGGATTTGTACGAAAACGCCACCATTTCATTCCGACTACAGGACCACACCTCGAAATTTACACCTTTGTGGCGTGCCGATAGATATTTATTGGATTTTAAAGTGAAAATGTATACACATATTGTAAGAAGCTCCAACGTAACATGACGACGTTGCTCCGTTCATTTGTAATAGTATGACGGCTGCTGACGTCACATATATCACATCAAAGAAGAGAGTTAAATTATAGATTTTAAGCGATGATGGTTCGAATGTTAGTGTGTCGTATACTGCATTGATCGATGTAGATTCAAACACGTTGAGCTTCGGTGGCTTCGGTGATGAAAAATATTACTATAAAACAATAATTTAGTGATAGAGCAATTTCTAAAGCAACTCTGGTTATCTGACATCCTTAATTTTGAAATTGTTCCATCAAATCTCTATAGGTGTGTTCCGGGTAACATCACATAAAGTCGGATCTTTTTGGTTTAGCAAATCTTAAGTCACATTGTCATTCAGCATTATGTCAGATTATGGTCAAATGCTAAACACATATATTAAGTTACGGAATAAAAAAGTCTAATTAATTTCAAAACAATTAATATTTTCAAATACAGTAAGATACACTAAGATTACCTACATACCTAACATTCAACTACAGTCTGTAAAATGTAGCATGATTAAAATGACAGTTATCTATAAATAAAGCAACATAACTTTGCTGGAACGTCTGACGATTGATTTATATTACCATCCGAAAATTCATTCATATATGGGAAGTTAATCGTTTTTTTTTAATAAAGTACTTCATATATAAACCAACATACTATATAAAAATGAGTTTTTGAACTGCAGCAATTTACAATAATTGGTATTCATTCAAAAAATAATAATAAGCATCGACGTCCTTACAAGGTTACGTTACATTTTACAAATGTTAGAGACAGGCCAAAACGATACATAAAGTCGATTGAATTAAATATTATTTGAGGAGTACTTTATAATAGTTTTTACATACAGCATGTAGTAAAACTGCATTTTTTTTAATATGACGGTTTTCATTAACTTCATATTATTTGATGCTTATAATTGTTGTTTCGTTTTGTTCTTTTGTTTTAGTTACGTTCTCTTGTGAATATTTTATTGTTATTTTTATTGCTAAAATGCCAAAAAAGTACAGAAAACCTGTTGTAAATAGTGAAACTCACGGGGAGTTTTGGTTTCGTTTACGTGAATGTTTCGAGTGCGAATATCAATATGACGGACCTTTATTTACCGTTGTCGAAAGCATGAGCTGTGGTTGTAGATGCATTTGATATGCATTGATGCACTAGAGTTAATTTGGCAGCAAATAAAAATTTGAAGTTTTGTCAATGAAGGACAAGCTAATTAAACAATGCATGTGCACATTTTATAGCAGATGCCTGGAAGAAATAAGGTATTCAATAATATGCGGGAAATTATGGCAGATTTGGAACTCCGACCGCTTTGATTGATATGGCAATGAATTAATAATTAATCTCAAGGATTGTTACAGCGATTCTGATTCTGATAATATTGTAGATACTCAATTAAGGTATATACAAATAAGTTAATAAACGAATTATGTTTAAAAAAAATTTCCAGTCTAATATTTACATACTTTAAAATACTGACTGCTTATACCATATCCACTTTTAACTATTCATTTCATTGATAATTTCGCAACACTTGACACATTCGGTTGAGAGCTGTCATTTTAATCTAGCTATATTTTACAGACATAATTATGTATGTAAATTAGAGAAAGACAAAGCAGTTCAGTACCTTTTATTTCAATGCCAGTCAACGGGTTTTTTTTTGTTTTGTTGACAAGCTTGACAATCTTTAGTTTTGTCAATAAAATAAATTAGAAATAGTTTTTTTTCATAGCTTCATTAGAAAAACATTACTAAACTATTTAATATTGTAAGTTTATTATATATAACTATATATATGCAAAGAATGAATGGAAATTAATTTTCTAAAATATTTAACACTATTTGCATTCATATTTCGCCGTTAGTCCACATAAAAATATTAATAATTTGAACAATGTAGGTACAAAAAAAAAAGTACTTATAAAAACATAAAAAAAAAAACATAACACAAATAATGTTGTACAAATCGTTTTTAATTTACGGAATGTAGATTTAGGTATTGATTAAAACACAATTTGTCTGGAACTGACTTATTTATTGAGTACGTAGGTACGTAGGTAAGTGAACATACAGTAAATATGTAATAATAAAATACCTACACTAACTTACATTACACGGAAGCAACACAAAAACCAGCTACCTGTTAATTTAAATACAATACAGGAAAATATTAGGAAGGGTAAAATTATCGAAACAGAATCCAGAACAATTTATAGAATAAAAGAAGTTTTTAAAATAAATTTAAAAATTTCCATGCACATTTTATCCAGTAGAAAAAGATCAAACCATTTCGTGACTTGATTTTATAACGAGAGAGACCACATACGGCACAAATATTATAATAAATCAAAAATTACGCGAAATCTGTTTACTAGATAAACCATGTGCTTTTAAATTTCTGATGAGTCATGACTTTCTAATTATCGGTATGTAAGTGGATAGATAAATCAATATTGCACTGGACACGCGCACGATAACAAAATAGTTCGCCGATCGATCGTTACAAAACCTAGGTAATTGGTGTTCAATAGTTCTCTGTCAAATAGTTTCGTTCGTCTCAGCTATTATTCGATAATTATCAATGATTCGGGATTACATATTATTTGTTCATTTACACTTATGACTTAGTTCTTGACAACTTCAATTACTTACAAATTCTGAATTTTGAACTTATTTTTAAATGTTTGTAAATCGTATGTAATTATAATACAATACCTGACAAGTGAAATAAATTACAAAGAACATTCTAGGTCAAGTTCATGTACATTTTTTTTAAATCATTTTATAACAATATTCTGTACAATCTTTTACTAGAAAAAAAGTTTTAAAATAAATTAATTCTTAACTACGCAGTAATTAGGTATGTTATAAATAGCATATCATTAAACATTTACGTACTAAGTGTTGACCTGAAGAGCCTTACCTCCTTTGCCCGAGCTTTGTTGCCTTAGAGCATTCAACCGGAAAATAGTACTGTGATAAAGGTATTTACTTCGGTTTGAGCTGTTTACCTGTGTGTATTTAATCAATGAAACATATACTGTAATTTTCGAATTACTCACTGAAGTGAGTCGCTATGTGTATGTAGGTAGCAACTCAGTCAATGCAAAAACTTTTATCTGTATCTTATATATTACACAAAAGCAGCACCAACAGTACACATATTATATACAGGCCGTTTAATTATATAAATCTAATTATGATATGCGTACCCTTTACAGGTACTAACAACTTTGGCAGATATCTTATAACTAATTTATAGTTACAATACAAAAATAATTATTGTCTTGTATATTTTTCATTTAAGCTTTTGGGGCATTTGCGCATTACATGTAATCTCTGACACAAGACTGACACAAGTCAGGCTCGAAAGTTAACTTTTTACGAATGAATTTTACTATATGTAAGCTCTGTGATGTTAAGTGACGATGTGTTCTAAGATAATAAACACGCTAATCCTAGAGGAACTGGTTCTCAAGCGACGCTGTCTGAACATAGCTAGTAGTATTTGACAACAGGACTTCAAATTTGAGTGTGTTAGCTACCCATTATTATTAGAAAATGCCCTACCACCGTACTATGGTTCCCCGCGATGTTTTCCTTCACCGAAATCTCAGGCTGATATTAGAGTTGGATAGGTGGGTATGAACCCGCGTCAATTGCGAAATCCGGTCGCATTACCAACTGCGCCACCATCACTTCAAATTTTCCCAGCTCGCAATATAATACCCGGCATGTCTGGCATGTCTGGCATTACTTCTAATTTATGGGTGGTCACAATCCAGTCCAATACAATTGTCATGCCTTCATTTATTGTATAAAAAGATATCGTGTTTAAAGAAAATAAAAAAGTCATACCTTCAACCAAATTATACATACAGAACTTGATAACGTGACAGAATGACATAAACAACCCATCATTAGTCTATTGCAGGCACATGCCTTGTTGAAGCACGAACTGTATTGACAGCGACCGCATTCATGAAACATGGCTGCTGATTAAACAGAATCAGTCGCGCTGAATTACTAGTAATCAAAGTATCCATGCGAAATTCAAAATTTAGAGCAACCATTTTACCTATGGCAGAGTACGAAGCTTCAATATTTTTGCTTCAAACCTTATTTATGTTTTAGCGGCCTATCATTACCTACAACATTCTCTATATCTATGTGGTGGGCATTAACAATGTCTCTAAAATATTCCAAGGATAATATAAAGTATTGCAAAAAACATTATGGTAGTAATTTTTATATTGACTTCATTCGTTATTATCCCCAAAAAAAAACCATATAGGTACGACTACTTTTTGTATTGTAAAGTATTTACTAGGATAGCCGCTAGTGCACGAGAGAAAATTAATATTCTGAACTAAATTTTAAAATTGATGCCAACCAGTGAATTCTAGGCAAAGACCGTTTTAAATGTCAGATACGTGCTTATTCACGATACAGCGCACGACGTATTTCCAATTTCAGACAATGGAAAGTTTAACTAGATTATAACAATCATATATTTACCGAGCTTCCTTCCTTAACTTACTTCACCTTAACAAGAATTAAACGTCTGGAAAGTTCTTTCGAGGAGTTCGAATTATAAATTAAGTTATAAAGTGAAAAATGTCCCAACCAAGAAATGTCGTAAATCATCGTTTTGGCAATTAATTAAATAACTTTATTTAAAACATTTTAAAGGTAATTGTTTTATAAAATGTTTTCTCTACTTTCCATTGAGAGCTGTTGAAGAATTTATATTATTTAAATTCAGAATTAGTGATTCCCAAAGCTGTGTATCAAGACCCTTAGATTTTGATTTTGTTGAGGAAATAATGTGACGACATACACACCGCATTCGCACTTAGACTCGAAAGATGTAACAATCAAACTGTCATCACAAAATTAACTAAGTAGCTAAACGAGCGACATATTTGCTCAACAATACTATATTCCCTTAAGAATTTCCGTATAATTTTCGTTGAAACGAAAGTTAACCGAACTTTATGTTTGTTATAAAAATAGAGAAACAATAGTAGCATTTCTACTCGCCCACGTACATGTAAAATAATTGCGAGTTTAAAAAAAAAACCTAGTTTTAACGACTGTGATGTATACAAAAAAAAGGTATTTGCTTTTTATATTGTATTTTTGTTTTACGCAGACATACTACTTGAAATATGTGTATTTTATGTTAGAAATAAATGTAAGATATATGAACAAATTTATAAATAATCAAAACGAATGTAGCTTGATCTATAAAATTATTTGACTGACTGTAATAACGACAAAAACCACAGGTAAAATAATTACTCCAAATTGTTTAATATTAGTCTAAATCCTGACTTGTTTTGTCTGAGACTAAAACTTTTTGCTTAAATCAATCAAACTATTTCCTATTTTTAGTGTACCTAATATATAACGTAACAGTGGTAATATGTTTGTCTCAATTAAAGTTTGTAAAACATTTATAAAATAGCATCTTTAACAAAAAAATTGGCAATTAGAGATTTCATTTAAAATCTAATACCGCAAACAATTATTTTATAATAGTTAGAACGAAAACTTTAAAATATTTTAATATACATTTGTTTGAAATCAAAACCTCACCGTATAAGAAATCCTGTCTTAAATATTATTAAGACTACATTTTAGACACTTTTCATCATCAATTTTCTTTTGTGCAATCCTGGTCTAAAAAAAATGGAATACACAGTTTTTTAAACATATACCAAAGATATGCTCTCTTCTATTTACTTTTTAATAATTATCTGATAATGAAAGCACTTAATAAATATGTTTATTTTTCAGAAAAATAAATCCACATTTCAAGAAAATATTTCCTATACATACATATTTCTAACATTTTTACAACAAAAAAGATAGTTGTTTGAATTCAACACATGAAAGATTCCTTTTACGTTATTTATCAGAATAGCAATATATAGATGTTCTAGACACGGCCACTCTAGACATAAGATATGACTGTGATGGCGCGATCGCATCGTCTGGAATCCCAGCAGACACCGGACAAAAATAACACTAACCTATTGTGCTGGTCAATATGTATACCAAAGTATATCTAGACAACAAATTACTAACAGTTCATATTGCTGCATCTAATAGGGTTGCAAGTAATTAATAATATATTTTCTAAACGAGTCTAACAAATTCAAGAACATGAATGAATATTTTAGAGGTAGTTTGAAAGTAGTCCCAGTGGCAAAAAAGTTGCATGAGAATCATTTATCTTATGAACATGTTATGAGAGGGTCAAAAAAGTGTGAATGGAGTGTGTAAGGAATAATATGCAAGAAAAAGGATTAAACAACGGAACAGATGACGGCTGACAGGGACGTATGAAAGAAGAAAACATACTGCGCCGACCCCAAGTGAGTTGGAGAACAGGGCATGAGAATGATGATGAAGTTTTAGAAACAACAAAGTCCACATTTAAAAAAATATTCTATTAACGAAAATAATATTTTCTTACTACTTATGAAATGAAACCACTTAGTCCTTAGTTCATTAATAAATATCCTATTGTTCTACAAATTTTACATTTTAGTGTGCTAAGTTTCCATTGTCCGTAACAACTAAACACACCAACAAATCAAATCAATAATTTTCTTTTTTTATTGAAGCGACTGTAGTACACTTTTATTCTTAATTATTGTAACCCAAAGACCGCGAACAGCGCAAGATGCTAATACAAGAGAATCAGGCTCGCTTAGTATTTTGAGTCTCTCAGTTGTCAACACCTAACTCGTACCATCTTTCTATCAGTAGTCACAGCTGTTCGTTTTAGGAATTATGCATTTATTTATTTATTAGAGAAATCAACAGCTCTTAATTACATATTCACTTAAATAATTATTAACATATTGGATTAGCCAAAGGCGATTTCTAAATTTACTTAAAAAGATAAACATTAAAATCTAAACGAAACACCTATAATAAAATAAATTATTTGAATACAATACAATTGTTTTCAATATGATCTCACCACAAAATTATACAACTATACATTATACTATAAAACAGAACTATATCGGAAGACTATATGCTATTACTTAAAAAAAAAGAATAGGGAAAATAATTAAATTGAAATAATAAGAACATTCGCATCAAAACTAATCAAAAAATAATAATAATATATATAGTTCACGTAATTGTTGTGTGGTGTGAGCGTATGTGTCTAATACACATATATGAGTTTGAGTGTATATACGAGTGTGTGCATGTTTATGTGTGTGTGTGTGGGGGTGCGCGCGCGCGCGCGTGCGTGTTTGTGTGTGTGTGTGTGTGTGTGTGAAAGAACGTGTGATCGTAATGTGTTATACACTATTAAAGGAAGATTGAATCTGTCTCTTAAACGCTACACTGCTCTCAAAAAAAAAATGTCTACATGCTGCATTGCAGCTGCTTTCATATTATATAGGTGTGAACATCTAGTCATCAATGAATGACGGGCATAGTTGGTTCTGGTTAGTTGCTCGTGTAAAAGACGAGGAGTATGGGTACGTATTGGTGTTGCCCACAAACCTATCCGCTCTAACAAATATGAACAATCGATTTTTTTATTAATTAAATTATATAAAAACATCAGATCGGCTACCATACGTCTCTGTTCCAGAGGCATTAGACCTAATTCGCGGAGATTCCCATTTTATTCATCATTCGATTATTCGATTAAATATAGTTTTATAGGTTATTTTGTCTAAATTTATGTTTTGCTTGTGCTGCAATATAATTGTAATCTACATTTTTTCCATCTCTCAGACGTGTCCCGGATAAATCAGTAGTACACAAAATCACCGTATATTTATTGCATTTCTAAAATTGTACAATGTGTTTATAGTTTTTTTACATATATATTTTTTATACTATTATGTAATATTTTATGTCTGCATCAACACTTACATCAGATGAGAATGTGATCAATCCCTAGAGATAATATGATAAAATAAAGGATACCACCCTATCTAACTCTAATTTCAAAATTGTGCTAAGTGTCATGGTAGAGCTTCATCAACATCATGTCAGCTTAGAACCTCTACAACGAACGACTTTGTGCCACCCGAACCCAGCAGATTTCCACGACCATCACCAGGTTATCGGTCCAGCTAGTTGAAGTCGCCCGTCCACCCTGCATCTTTCGGAATGTTATCGTCATCTGAGAACTTATTAGCTTGGGCATCGACGAGCAATATACAATGGAAGAACGTAATCAATAAATTTATTAATTACAAATCATGTACGATTGCAAGCCCTAGCAAACACGCTTTGATCTATCTCCACTCAGCATATCGGCATATCTTTAGGTGATCACTCCCTACACGCTCTGTTTTGCTTTCGACTCGAACGATCACGAATAAAGTATCTCTCTGTCTCAAAAAAAAATGAGATGTCACATTCGAATGCTTTAGGACGTTAAAGTTCATACATTATATAACTGGTAGGTTATTTAAAACGTTTTAACGAATAAAAATGAATAAATAAATGCATGTTGTTGTGTTTCAAATTATGTTACTTATCTTGTTTTAAAATCTTAAAATGTCCATCAGGAAAAGTTTCCTTTTTTCTGACTGTAGGCTAAATAATTAGGCTCGAGAGCGCCAGAGAATAATACTAGATTACATCAAAATGTTTCCTTACTTGAAAAGATTAGGTAAGTTGTAGCATTTGAATCTTCGTGATCCAAACTGATGTCCAAGCTCAATATTACTATTTGTATACTGTGGGAAAATTAATATAAGTAATCAGTTTTCGTGGTAAGAGAGAGCGGATTATGTCAAATTTTTATTAGGTAGTTAAGATTTTTAGTTAACTTTTTAGCTTTTAGGTCGGAGACTGGAACTGCTTGTGCATTACATTTACTGCTTAAACACACTCTCCTATTCTGCGGTCTACAACTCAAAAAGATTTTCTTCCAGGAACCGGCACGAGAAGCAAATAAAACAATCGTGTAGAACGCTTCACTATTTTGTTTATAATTCTTGCATATGAATTCTGCTAAGTTTCTGTATTTCATTCCAATTTAAGTCAATATACTGCCAAACCAAATACAGCGTGTTACTAAAATAACATTATCTTTACAATCATTGTTGTGTTTTTTTGTAAGTTCTACATTTTATCTTTATATAGTTGAAGCAAAAATGCAGAATATATAATAACTTCACCTATCACGTTCATACAATCACAAGTCACATACGGTCCTGGAATGTTATTGGGTCACATTTCATGTAGCCCTCTTTGCGGTATCCAGATCGTTTGAAACGTCGCTTCTCTTGGAATGTTCCGATATCTCTCGATGCTAAATCGATGGCAACTCACGTGACTCAATATACGTTTTATTGGTTACCTATTGATTTAGTCATTTGAACTTTAAATTTATTTATATACTTTTTAATTTTGCCAATTTGATATTTTTAAGTATTACATTTTGTTTGTTTTTCAGGAACGCTTTACAAACTAAACTAATGATGTAAAGTAAAAAATTATCAACATAATAAACATTCGTTATAGAAAACTTGTTTTTATTGTTTACAATACAAAAAAAAATATCCGCACATAGAAAAAATCTTCAATGCACAAAATAGTAAAAATAGCAAGGATGAAAATTTTAAAAATAAATATATAAAGAATTCAAATATTTCATAATAAAATCTATTTACACGTGTAAAAGTTTCACAGAGACTGGCACAGAACTACCGACTTAAAACAAAACAAAACAATACTGCACGACAATGAATAAAAGATTTTTACTTAGCTGTGTGGAATGCCTTTATGATAATATGCCTCATGTGATTTATGACTCGACGTGTCGGTGGGTGATGTTGCTCCGATGGAGTTGTCGGTTTGTCATTTCAGTGATTAATATCAGTTGCCTCACAGTCAGTATATTTACTTCGAGTCTTCTACGAGTATTTATGACGAAAGTAACAGTTAACTTAATGTTAACATGAAAGTAAATATTCATATAATAAAAATGTTTTAAATATATTTTACAAATTACTGTAAAAATTCTCAAAGTTGCTCAAAGAGCAATGGATAGGGCTATGCTTGGAGTTTCACTGCGTGGTCGAATCAGGAATGAGGAGAACCGCAGAAAACCCAAAGTAACCGACATTGCCCGAAGAATTGCTAAACTTAAATGGCAGTGGGCTGGGCATATTGCTCACAGAACCAATGTCTGATTGGGCCAACGGGTTCTCGAATGGCTACCACGCATTGGAAAACATAGCGTGGGTAGGTCCCCCACAGGGTGGATCGACGATCTGGTGAAGGTCGCGGTAATCCGCTGGATGCGGAAGGCGCAAGACCGGTCGTCTTGAAGATCTTTGGGGGACCTATGTCCAGCAGTGGACATCATTCGGTTGAATGGATACATTGTGAAAATATAAGGTGCTAAAAATGTTTCAGTTTAAGTATGTGGTCGCTTATTATAGGCCTTCTTAGAAAGCTCCAGCTACTCAAAGAGCAATGGAGAGGGCTATGATCGGTGTTTCACTTCGTTATCGAATCAGAAATAAGAAGATCCACAAAAGAAACAAAGTAACCGACATTGCCAGAAGAATTGCCACATTTAAGTGGCTCTAGGCTCTGGGCACATTGTTCGCAGAACCGATGCTCGATGGGGCCTACATGTTCTCAAATAGCTGCCGCGTGCCGGAAGGTATAACGCGAGAGGCCTTCCTTAGGATAGGCCGACGACCTGGTGATGGTAGCAAGAATCCGATGAGTACGGGTGGCGAAAAACCGGCCATTATGGAGACCTTTGACCAGCAGTGGGCGTCTTTCTGTTAAATGGATAGATGAAAGGATACATATATTAAACAATAAATCTTACAAAATTATAATCTTTGGAGTACATGAGACTATTCACGGATAATTAAAAAAAATAGACAGTGGAAGTAAACTAGAAGATGCTGTAGCAGCCACTAAAATTAAATACAATTGTAATAATACAAAGACACCTATTTTATATACTACTTAAGATATGAGAAATGGTAATACTCTTGTCACGTATACTAATATAATTGATAAGGTTAAAGCGTGGGTACTGGAAGAACATCGATTTATCATATCTGTCTCAGATGTTAATATAACATACAAACCCAGTAATTTATAACTATCCATGTAACTGTTCAAACTAATAGGAGATAAATTCTCAGTATTATATTATTATATTCAATAGAAATCCTGTATACTAAAGTTTCTGAATATCATTAATAACATCTTTAGTAACTTAAAGTTAAAAACTAATACACCTAAATAAAGTCAGAGGATATTATAAAGATTTTTTTTTTCTACATTTTACTCGTATTAAGATGATAGAATTTGCTTGAATATATTTCGCTTTTTGTGGGAGAGAATTTCTATATAGATTATATACGGGTGGCGGAATCCCGGCTTAGTTGCTGTCTTCAAGCATTTTCTTCATTCGTGAATCAACAAGTGGAAACCATCAGTTACATTTCGTTGATATATTTAGTCATTGATATTGTGACCGTCAATGTCAGTATCTGACTATTTGTCACTATTTTAGTGTGGTTCAAGATATGGTAGAAAATTACAAATAAAAAATTAACCTTTAACGCTAAAATTAATTAAAAACCGCAAGCAAAAATTTAACACTGTCTGTTAGTATAGTTGGCTTGGCTTATTAACTGGTTTTCCAGTTGAACTGAACCGATTTACATGATACTTTTTATGAAATCCTTAATACTTTCCCTGGTCTGGTTTTAGTACATATTTGGTTACGTTAAATAATATGTACGAGCATATCGGAAAAGTATTCAAAAAAGAACAACTTTAGAGAAAAAACCATTCTCGTGCTCTTTTTTACACCTTTATCCTTACATTATATTAGAAACAACGTCTATCTTCCTGTCCGTCCGTTAACATCAAACGTGAGCGTAATCACGGGGAAACAGCTAGTACCAAATAAACTTGTGAAAATAATATGGGGCACAATTTTTTAATAGGCTCCTTATTATTCACATTCATTACATATTCTATAATTTTTCTACACCGTAAGAAGATCGCATTGTTTACATTTTAACATTTCTTCTCGGTACGCTTTGCGACGACCTGTATTCTCTTTTTAGAATTTCATTACAGGAATTACTCTCGATAACATATTCATTGAATCAGTTTAGAGTAGGTTATCATGCATACCTTTACGAGCATAATTCCGAGGATCGTTCGCCAGCCTTCCTCCATAAACTCGGAGAAAGTGGGCCACTGATGTTAATTACCGTACCTTAGCGGCGTTTGCCAAAACACTCCATTTAACGAGTCAGGCCGACGTCGTACCGCTGCAAATGTTTAATTTGACTTTTTTGAAGTTAAATTTAAAATTAACTGTTAATAAAAAAAATAACTGGTCCATATTGTTTGTTGTTTGATATTTACCAAGAATCATTTTATTTTGTTCATTATTTAAGAACAACCTTTTATGTTAAATCCAAAGTTTCTACACTTATAGTTGAAGCAAGTATAAGTTTAAAAACGTTTCGTCACGACCACACACCAAGTTAGGGGTTTTTTTTTATACGGTCTGAGTCTGGCTGGCTTTGACCACAATCTCACCTGATGTTAAGAAACTATGTGGTCCAGGATGGTAAACACACTAAGCCTAGATACTAGTTCTCAAGTGATGCTGCCGGAACACACCCTATTGGTATTTGGTTACAGGTTTTCGAACTTGAAGGTAGTAGCTACCCAGGCGGACAATGTTAAAAAATGCCCTACCACCATGCTATGGTTTCTTCACGATGTTTTCCTTCACCGAAAGCTCAGGTTAATTTTAGAGTTGGATAGATGGGCGTCCATTGACGCGGAATTCGGCCGCAATGTTCACTACGCCCTTATCGCTTTAGAAATGTAAAAGATAGGCAGCGTGTACGTCCTTCGTCTTGCTACGATCTTGACACACCTCTTTCGTTTCCACTACTTTAATAACCGCTTTCATACGTCTTCATCGGTGATGGGTACTTTTTAATTTACCTTTTTGTAAGGTGTGTTCGATCTGATTGAGTTACATTCAACGTCCAGGTATACTGACATGTATTAAATTATAGTATTAAGTCTTCATTTCCATCCAATTAATTAATCTCTAAGTTATTAATCACTGTTATATCTATCTGTTTCTATTCTATTTCTATCTACTGTACCTCTCATTGCTAACTAAAATTTAATACCATTAACCGATTTGACACAAAAATTTAGCTTAAGTATAATTTGACAAAATTGTAACAGCGATTGTTCGGTGCTAAACTGACAAATGACATAAATATTAACTTTGAATTGTATTAGTGAGTAAGTAGTTTTAAGACTCGATCATAAGTCAATGATCAGCAAAAGAACTAGCTGACAACTTATACCAAAAGAGCACACACATAGTTAAACTGTTGATGTTAAAACAAGTTGTAAATTAGGTGCAAAAGAACAAGCTAATAAATATAAACACCAAAAGAGCGCACACAAAATAAAGTATCAGTATTAATAAGGTATCTGGTCACGCAAGAGGAAAGTGGAAAAAAAAACGTCCAGGTCAACCCTTACGAACGTGCCCAGTCAATGACCTTGTAAAATAATTTCGTCAATTTTCTGTCTTCCATCCTCTTCACGTTCCCGAACCAACTAAGCATGCCTTTCTCTATCTTGGTGACAACATCCTCTATCACATAAAATTTAATACAATTATTATAGATATCCGTATATATGAGCCAATCCCATTTTTAGGCTTAGCGTGTTCTGTACATATTTAACTATGGTCGCACACTAATCTAGGTAGACTAATAAAAAAATTATCAAATAATTTTGCTTTAACTGCTATAATATGTGTAATAAACTCTAAATATAATATAGACATCAAAAACGTATTACAGTAAATGATTTATAAAGTATCCAAGAACATGAATAGTCAGTTTATTTGGAGTATCACAAAAAACGTTGCAAAAAGAAAATATAATGTAATTAAGATAATATTCTAAAGTCACTACTGAGCATTTGTACAATATAGTATCTCGATAAATTTTATTTTATAGTTAAGTAAAGGCTGCCTAGAAGAGATTTCTATTAGCAATAAGGCCGCCCTTTGTACAATAAAGATTAAATAAATAAATACGTTGCCTCTTATCATCAGAATAAAAGTTTCAGTACGGCTTATTCAAATATATGGATGACATGATGCTAGGAATGTTTCTAAGACTACTTTTATGGTTATAGGTGTGTGATAAATAAATAAATAAATAGTCTAGCACAACGGTATAATGTATATATATTTTATGTGTCTCATCCATGCAGCCATAAGACTCCCACTGCTGGGCATAGGTCTCCCCCAAATAGGGAGAGAGGATTGCCATAATCGCCACGCTTGGCAAGCGGGTTGTCGATCGCAGTAGGTGTTTGTGGTACTCAGAGGATGCTGCTCCCCATCTCCTGGTTTATATCCCCTAGTCGCTTTTTAGGACAACCACGGGAAGATGTGGAGTGGTACTATTCTTAAGCCGGCACTACACAGCTTAACTAGATCTAGATTTTTTTAAATCTTAAAATGATTTAAATTTAAAATATACAATTAATAATAATAATAAACGGTTTTAGCGGAAGCACAGAGAAGGGTGTCATTTCCAGACATCACTATCGCTTATGTAATGAACCACACTATAATAACCTCTGGACATTAAAACCTGTTTGATATAGTTCTTAAACTTAATGTCAGGTAAATCGGTAACGTGCTTTGGAAACATGTTGTAGAATCTGACACTATTGTATTTCACTATGACACTATTTCCGGCACCACACGGCAAGACATAGAACTACTAATATAATTTTACAAAGATGTAGAGGTTCTTAAATTAAGGTGAGTGCGTACCCAACCGGTTGCGATACCACACTGACTTATATATCGTGTGTTACAAGCCCCTCACCATTTTACCCTTTCAGCAATATGTACACTACTACACTTGGTGGCGCAGTTGTATTACGGTGCGACTGCCGTTCTGAGGTCTCGGGTTCGATCCACCGGGTCGGGTCAATTGGTATTGGGTTTTTCTACTCAGTATCATCCCGGAGTTTGGAATTTGTGCCCGATATGGCGACAGGCTCGCCCCCTGTCACATCTAGGACGGAACTAAGCTCGGCGAAATATGGGTGGTGTAGTTCACTATTTCACTTCTGCCTAACCCTTCGAGGATAACAGGCGTGAGCTTATATTATGTTACACTTGGTACGATCACTTGAAAACTAGTACTTCTAGTTTTAGCATGTTTATCAGCTTGGTTTCCAACGTCACTTACCATAATGTGGTCAAAGCGTTGAGCCAATACATTATTTAAAAAAAAAACTGTGGAACTTTAGTTGGTAAATAAATCTTTGTTTATTGAATTTTGCAACTAATTAAAAGCATTGAAGTTACAAAAAAATATACAACTAAATGTAACATAAATCATTTTATCGAACTTTTAATACTACGTATTCAGTAGCAAATCATAAAACCTTGAACGGTATACGACCTTATATTTTAGATAGAAATCCAAAAAATTGTTAATAAATATACGATGATAAAGATCAAACTACAAAGTAATTTCCACGGTTTCCTTCACATGTCACTCACAAGTTCAGTCTGTGGCTCCTGGAAAGTTAAACTCCATTCGTTTCGCCATATTTATTTGACAGTTCCAATTGAATGCTAACTTATTTAATTTAATCTTGATGAAAGCGTATCTTTTTGGGAAATAGCTCATATTAATAATAACTTTTCTCTTTGGTAATATTTCGTTAATAATTAAGAAAAAGATCTGTTTCATGGAAAAAATATTATTAGGAGTTTTTAATTATTTTTGTATTATGTGTAGTGTTATATACGGAGCTATAATTACAATGGTAAAATTAAGTATAATGCAGTACTTCATATGCGCCTTATTTCATTTACAAGGTGTATTGAAGTCTAAAGACGAATTATTAACTAGCGCAAGAGACGTTCTAGCGAAGCTACCAATCTCTAACTAATCTCGACAAATATTTACTCTTGTTTGTTGTTTTTATCTGCCTAGTCATTCCTGTATATAATATATTCTTTTTGCCGACTAAGTATATAATAATAGAAACAAAATTCTAATTATCGAACGTTTTAGAATGTTTTATTCTAAGCAAAGAATACATACATATATAGTACCATGCCTTTCTCTCGTGGGGATAGGTAGAGATTACTCCTACCAGTTACTATGATCTTGATACATCTCTTTCGCTTCTTCAACTTTTATGAGCCCTTTCATACATGCTCGCCGGTTATAATTACTTTTCACCAACTTTAACTTTATTTAAGGCGTGTTTTTGAGCTGGTCGAAATACATTCGCCTAGGTCGACGTGCCTAGTCACCCTCGCTTTGTAAATTCATGTCTGGAGTCTATTGTCATCCATCCTCTCTACGTGCCCGATCCAACTGAACATGCCTTTCTCTATCTTGGTCACTATATCTTCTATCACAACACAGAGTTCTCTTATCATACGTTTCCTGACTTTGTCAATCATCTTCAGATTGGATTTAAGTACTCTTCGGAACGCGGAGCAATTATCACAAAGTATTTTGTTTTATTAAAGAATTGTAATTTTCTCTATACGATATATATATATTTATTGTATTTTACTATTATTATATTAAATAAACCACCTGGAAATAGATCCTACAGATTAAAGTAATAAAACATGAGGCAAGTTCTTCTAACGTAATTTACTATTTATGATAGCTATACACCAACATAAAACAAAGAAACCCGCAAAAACTCGGTCCGACTGGCGTAGTTTTGATTGAATTACGTGTGAAATAAGACAAAGCGAGAAATGGGCATACTTATTTTGCCACAAAAGTTAGTACGGGATTTCAAATTAGCTCAAAAGCTATCAAAATGCCTATTATCTGTAACAGTAAATCAAACAAAGGCAATAGTATTCGTCGCATATTTTCAGACTTATCCGTTGTTATCTTGGTTTCTATGAGGTGAAGTTTTCGTTCGAATGTATAAAAATCGATGATGACATAGCATCTAATTTAAAATCACTTTTTTAATTAAGTATTAATACCTAATCAAGTAAAATTAGAAACAGACAAATATCATTTAAACTTTTCTACGCATCTCTGTTAGAAAAAACAGATTAAAGATTCATAATCAACAATCCCACAAACAGTGTACAAAAACGCCATTGTAAATACTAGTTTATGAAGCACTCGACAACGTTTTAATGAAGATAGAACGTAAAGGTGGTCCAAATCTTTCTATCGGTGAAGTATGTATAAAATTAACACACCGTAGCAATTTGACCGGCAGAACAGGGCAGTTCTGGTCCGTTTAATTACTGGCTGTAAAATTTTTGTGTGTGCCCGAAATCGTTATGCTTCCGTTTAGTAAATGAGGGTTACGTTCGCTAAAGATTTTTTTCATCTCGGATGATCAAAAATTTCAGTTTTATTTTCCGTTAAAAAAGGTTTTGTTTCGAGTGCGGAGTTTAGTCCGTGCAGTGAGTTTTAACGAGGTGACCTCGAACGCTGCAGTAAATTCTTTACTGTTTAGTCATTAATGATGTATTTTAATCTGAATCGTTAATAGATTAATGAAGACGTCATTTTACGTAAATCCATCGCAAATGATATGGTTGGTATTATTTGTTAATTCCGTTTCAAATTATTTTTAACCAACTTCTGAGTGGACAATTTCCAAAAGATGTGCCAACTGAAAATAGTTAGTAGTGGAATTAGCAAAGTAATCAAACACATAGTTAAAAATTTTAATTAATAGTCTTTATACATAGTAAGTACATATATTACATGCCACATATATCTAAGGTACATTCACAGTGTTGTTGATTATATATCTAACTGATTATTAATTTGAACATTTGTACTATTTATTGTCATCAGTTGTCATCACTGCAAATCTTACAAAGTAATTTACTACCTAAATATTTTAACTTCTATGGAAATCGTACCTGCCCTTAGATTTTTTGCTTTGCAAGAAATTTCGTCATTTACGCAATTACAATTTCCGAATACAAAACAAGTCGATTAGAATTATCAAACGGATATCCACTTTGAATAAAAGCAAAATATCTTTCTGTGAAGACATCACGTACATAGCTTGTTTTGTATATTATAATTATAGTTGTTTTAAATTATTTTATGTTCTACTTTTGATTAACACGCTAAGAATATAGTTGTTTATATACTACAGCTGTCAGCGATAAGTGATCGACTTAAGATTTTTAAATTGTATATGGTAATTAGCCTGAATTAACCTTTAGAAATTGGCCTACCATCATACTATGGATACATTATGAAGTTTTCCTTCACATAAAGCCTTGTTATATATCTATAGAATCTTACGCGTTTCATTACCTCAAAATCACAATACATAATCTCATAAATATATCCGGATAAAATAATTTCAGTAATCCGATATTTGTACACAACAAATTTTATATGAAGTTCTGGAGTCACCTACAGTAATAGGCACCATTAGTCCCGGTCCACCCTTATAGAAGTAACATGGGTACGCAAAAATTCTATAAATATTTTATTGCTTCCTTTGTTCATACTGAGAGCTCATTAGTCATTTTTATCGTGTTAATTATGTAACGACTAATTTATAAGGTTTCACACCCCGTCAAAGCGAGTATGAGTAATTATTTATTTGCTCATTGGAATGGTACTTTTATTTTCTTCTATTTCAAATCAGCTTCTTTCTATATATCTATTTTTTCTATCTGTGTCATGTTAAATCAAAATAATAAGACAATTTTCGAAGATTAAATTTCGTTGCAAAAGAATCGTCTTTTTATGTTAGCTCGACAAAGTGACTGTACTTCACCTGATACCTGATGGTAAATTTTCTATAGTTATCATAAAAACAGCGGCAACTTCCGATGATAGATTCTATCTGTTGATATTGTAGTTAATATAATGCCTTTTCATGTGTTTTTTGATATCTTAACCAAAAAAGGATCACGTTGGTAAAGAGGCGAACTTTCATATCATCTTTTTATAGTACCTCGGCAAAGTGACGGCATTATAACTGATGTAAGCACAATGCAATCCTGAAACTATGGCGACCGGCGAAAGGTCAGTTATCCATCGACAGTCCTGCCTATCATGCCGGCCTGTCATGTATTTGAAACAACAAAGGAAACAAATTTGTAAACATCTTTATGTTTGTGCCGATTTACTCGAGACTATCATAAATCTATAGCTCCGTAAATCATTCTACGTGGTTCTGTTCTTAAACAAATATGATAAGATACGATTATAACATTGTAAACAGTTTCTCTAACAAATGAACTATAACTTACAGGTTTAACGATACTACTCTCAATTGTAAATTGTAAATTTTCCTTGTCTCTATTGACTCAAATCAAATTATGTTATTATCGTTGGATAATTAAGCAGCCCATTGAATTATTATTCATTAACAAATAATCGATATTTGTTGAATATAGAATGTTAAGGTCTCAACCACCATGTAAATTAGGCAAATTACGATAAATCCATCATAGTAACATGCGTCAGCATACCATCTTTACAGGATCAGCCGGTAGTATATACAGAGGTAAAAGGGCTGCGCAGGTTGGTATGGCAGTTGCCGACGATGAATTAGAATTTCTTCATAGTTACCGCTTTTTTGAATTGTGCTATGATTATTTACAATGCGAACCGGTAACAATATAAGGTGCTCTAAACGTTAGTACTAACTAACGCGTGCAAAGCTGTAAATACTCTTGTAATAACAACTATTTTTAAATTTCTATGTAGTCGAATTGTTAATGAGTTACTTCAATATTTAGAACGTTTCAATCGACATGTTCTCAAGCGTCAGCTCACACGATGTACTAACGGTTTATTTCTTTTGTTACAGATAAAAGAGATTTTACTTCGCATTTCAATCATGGAGCTCCCTACTAACGTAGCGACGGGGCAATCAAAACATTCTCTTCCGATATTAACTGACACCTACGTATACAGTTGAATCAGTGCTTAAGATGTAGTGTTAGTGAATAGACTAAAGTGATATAATAATGAGCTTATAAGTTAAGTGGATGTCGGGAGAAATGCCTTACTACGGGTACCGTAATGGAGGTCCTGAGTCGGACACTAGTGGGGGCTGTTCCGAATCGGATGGTGGGGAATCAGACTCTGAAGGGGGGCTAAGTACAGAGAGTACCGTGGACCAGGGTCTGCCGTTCCCTGGCTTCGTTCCCGTCGCTCTCCGTTATTTGACGCAAGACACACGACCTAGAAGCTGGTGTTTAAAACTCATCACTAATCCATATCCTTTTTAATATATTTATGTTTAGATTAATTACGTATTCTTAATTTGCAATGTGTTTAAAATGTCGATTACCCATAAAAATTAGACAATAGGAAAACAATGGAAAGCTGGCATAAACGTCAGGTTAGTGCTCAAGAAGATAATTAAGTGCAGACTTTTAAATACGAGATTACGGTAAGATGCCTACATGCTTCAGAATATTTTTGATTTAAACCACGTCAACGATTCTAGCGTTGGCAAATAAAATGTAGGTATTACCATACATAGTACTATACGTTCTATTGTTTGTATTTTTAGAATATCGTGAACCGTATAAACAAAATAAATATTATACAATACAACTCACTGTAGATACACGGATATTTGTTTTTATCTACGTCAAAATTAAAAATATAACACTAAATAATTTAGACTAAATATAAATAATAATTACATGGAATTTGTTCGGTTTCTTATTCTAGTGATAATTAAAATAAATTTGCTAGGTTTTCTGTTGTTTAAGATGTTTCTGGAACACAGGTATACCATACCTACTTATCAGGAGATTTTTAATTTAATCTTGGTAGCAAACTAGGGCAGGCTTCACAAATTTGTAACTTCTTTTGCGGTCTGCAAGGTAATATTTCGAGGCATTTGGCTTTGAAAAAATGCATCGAACACTAATATATCTCAGGCCACCTATGTATTGATTGCAAAGGCGATGGCTGTCCATCGCTAGCAGGCCCTGTCTACGGAAGAATTAGGTCGTCCATCATGACCTTACGCTACCCTCCTGTACGTCGACCGCGGGAAGGGAGATCTCGATCGTCTATTCTCCTACCACTTGATGTTTACCTTCAATTAAAAATCAAACTCATTATAGAATAAAATGCGAGCCCAATATCAGAGCCATCTTAACTTCGGAACGTATTACATAAAGCCAAAAAATCAAACAATGTATCTAGTCTATATTAAACATATTCATACAACCGATTCCAGCCGTGGCCAGACAGTTTTACCAAAGTTTACGTATTAAAAGTCTGTAGTAGATATCAGGTTTTTGTTATGAGATCATGTTATAGAAAATATTTATAGATACGCACTACCTATCCAAACGTTGGAAATAAGTAGGTATAGTCGAATAACTCGAGATATGATAGTAAACAGAACTTTAGAATTTTACGACACAACTATAGATAATAATATAAGACGCATAGTTTTCTATGCTTGTATTAATTTGCTCTATTTAATACATACATAGGTTAGGATTCATTTTTTTATGATCGATTAATTTAGACGTATATTCTTTTCCGTTTTCTTTAAGTAAAATCTTATGCAATGTGTTTTACATTTGGTATTTACACATTTATGTTACAAATTGTGTCAAATTCTAACTAGTGATCTTCTTCTGAAGAGAAGGAATGACTTTAATAATCACACTAGTCCAATATGTATAATAAATTTGAATACATTGAAATTTATTTTTTCTTTAATTTTTCAATTCTTTTTTTTATGTTGCGCAGCAAAGTGACTGCACTGGACCTGATGTTAAGTACAGTGCAATCTAAAACAGCGGCGACTGATACTGAACAGAATTCACTGCCAGTCACCGCTGTCATTCTGGCCTGCTTAAGTACCTCTTCACGCCTCTTTTGAAGGACTCATCTTTACGCCTCATTTGAAGGACCCAGAATTCATGAATTCATGGTGCTAATAATACTTTTCAAGTTTCGGGGATGTTTACAATATTTTCCTTAACCATAATCGCATTAGTCGATTATTTACTATCGACAGCGTTTGTATTAATTTGAACTTATTAAATACATGTATATTTAACATACTTAATAAGCCTGGCAATCACTATAATTTTGTATATGCACTATTTCACCTTTAATGAGGTTTCACTGCTTTATCTGCTATCATACTAAGATTCAAATTTAGAATAGTGACATCGCAAAAATGAAGAAATCTCTATCTCCCAACGAGAATTTGTAATACAAAACAAAACGCATTTCACCATAAAAATATCATAGATATAATAAACATAACATACAGCGGATTAAAGAGAATGAATTTGTTTGTTATAATAAAGAAGCTCTATTCAACATATTAAAATAAGATAGGACGAAAAAGTAATTCATTTATTAGTAATATGACGGTGTGTTCCATGTTTTTGTTGGATAATCGAAAATATAGCATATATTACTTCAAATATAAGAATTGATTTGGCGAACTTTAGAAAAAAAACACTTTTATATATGCTTTATTCACAATTTGTGTAAAAAGACGGACTTAATGCCAGAGGCATTCTCTACCAGTCAACCTTAGGGTGGTGCAGAGATAAAATAAAGTAGATGTGATAAAAGATAAATAGAGAATAGAGATCATTGGAAAAAGTAGAGAAAGAAAATATGTAACATTTATACATAATACATATGATATTATATGTACATATACATACACACATACCTATATATAAATATATACATACATAAAAACATACAAGCTTTTGTTACGGGTAAAAATTGGTAAGTGTTGGCAAGTCGCCATGCCATATCAAAAGTTAACCGAACTTATTACTTCAATCAAATTTATTCATATCACCAAAGTGTTTTTTGTCAAATATTTAATTCAAACGTAAGAAGCTCAAGCCGTTTTTACGGAATAGTTTCTTTTATTATTAGTACTAAATATAAAAATCTTTTAAACTTGTAATAATAAAAACAAATTACTAATTACCAATTTAGACGACAACTTAGCAACTTTAGCTAACGTTCAATGAACCGTGGTGTAATTATATTTGAGTAACTTCAGTCAATTACAATATTCCAAGAACAAATTGAGAATAGGAATGTTTTTTTGTATTATATCATCGAAAAACAGATTAACATTAATAGCATATTAATAAAGCTGGCAATCGATAACAAATTAAAAATCTTATCAAAACTAAGTAATATTTATAAGTATTTTAATTTTATCTCATAGGAAGAGAAAACGTAGTATATACTAAGAAATTATGTTATATTTTACGTCCTTAGTACAAGATCTATAGTAACATTCGTTTTGTGGGAAAGGGATAGAGTATCTCTTCTCGAACCTCAGCAAAAACTTTTAACACTAGTATTTCAAAATGTTATTAATCGAATTTAAATAATTGTTTGAAAGTACATACGTTCCTATAGTATTTATTAAATTATTCACTTAGTCTGTTGTTGTTTTCAATAAATTTAACATCAATGGATTATTCTATACAATATCACATATTATTGGGTGACGATAAAATAATCTAATCGTGTAAACATACTTTGAACTCCGAACCTCTAACCCAGATAACAACTGTAATTATTTCTAAAATTTGCCACAAAGTGACCATTTCTGTTCGTATCCCTTTTAATCCCGAAGCAATTGATTAACGGAGGGCCTCGGACCTATAATAAATTAATACCGATCCTTTGAATTCTACGAACAATAGCTATCACTTGTATCTCTTAAATTAAAACGTCTATTGATTATTTTTAATGAATAGATTAGTAAGGTCATACAGTATCTTTGCAAATTATTATTTAATAAAAAAAATGCTATCATATTATTTGGATTTATTAAATTTGTTAATATTAATTTCTTACGTTGAGTATCTCTGCGGAAATTATATGTTCCTTCTGTCTATCTATCTATCTGTCTGTTAGATGGCTTATATTTAAAAAAATACTTTGTTAATTGTCATAATTCTGTTTACAATTAATAGACATATTTCTTTTGCAAGGTTTTAAGTATGTACATATATGGTTTGTTACTTTAAGTAGTATGTATAAAGTTATTTAAAGTAAGTTAAATATTCTCCTTGTAAAAATAGTGCATGCCAAGAGACCAGCGGGCCGTCCTTTGTTAATATCCAAGGATATAACGATATATTGATTTTTATCACTGTGAGATCTGGCTAATGATCGTGTTAAGTGATGCAAAATCATTGCAAATGGCCTCAAAATACACGACAATACTTGGTCGGAGGAACAGTCTCTAAAACGCAACAAGCGTGAGGATAAAAACGTGGATAATACGCATAGATTAACATAGGAAGTGCCATAGCGGCGCGTCATGCGACTATTAATTTTGTTACATAAAATAAAAATCAACTAATTCTTACACATGAAAAGATATACCACTAGATTTTTGAGGTTTGCTCCTATAACGGTTTTCGTAACTTTTCACTTCATAACTACCCATTGTTTTTACGTAAAATATTATTTTATTAGAGAAATTAAACCGTTGAAACCAGTAAACCGACTGAGGGTGTCCGTGAATCATATATGTAAAATACATGTATGAGTGGTATTCTATGATAATTTGGTACCTCCCATGATTTTACCAAGGGCTTATCTGCTAGAGATATGGCTAACTGTAAATTCCGAACTGGCCAGTTCCCAAAAGCGCAGCTGCCACTCCATAGTAATACTGCATTAAGTGACCTGTAAAGATGGTTTAGACTTATGATGATGTAAAGTTATCCACATAACTTTTAATAATGAATGGGGTAAATAGAAACATGACTTACCTACGCGTTGAATAAAAAAACTCAATTCTCATATCTTTTACTCGTATTAAAGAAAATCGGGCTAGTAATACCATTTACAATTCAATAATGGTTGGACGGATTTATATGATTTCTGATTTGTTGAAAAATTTATAAATAACATTAATTTTTTCAATCAGTTTATATGAAACTTTTTTGATGATATCTCGAGAAATTGACTAATTCGGAGGGTTTTTTTAAGTCTCAGATTTGAGGAGTTTTCTAGCGCATTAGAATAAACACGAAATTTAATTGAGATATATATAATATATATAATAACACACTACTTTTATTCATTTTGACGTGATGTGTGGTTCGCCGTGATAACTAGTTAAATAATAAATCTAACACAATTCCTTAATATCATATATCAATCAACACGCGAGATTTGTATAATAACGATAGTCATATTTTAATTTCATGATAAAAACTACAAACAAATTGCTTTTCATTCCGTTTGATATTTTATCGTTGCGGTGTTTCTTAATATTTTATTACCGACTTATTTTGAATTTTTAATTATCTGGCGCATGACATTATTCATTTCGAGTATGACGCTTTTATATGCACATATAGAATGTCTCTTAATAAAATGTATTTGACTGCTAATTGAAAACAGCTTACAATGTAACATTCACGATGCACAACAGTAGTGTCCAGAATACAGGAGAGTTCCAGTTCTGTACATATGCAGACGAAACACCAAAGCACACGTCGAAATTGTATATATATATATATATATATAGATATTTTGTTGTTAGACAGAAACAAGAATTTTGATTTTTTTATTGTTACAAAAATGAACCTAGGACCACTCTAAGCTTCATTTGGAGCTACAAGAAAATTTTCAAATATATTTTATTTATTCCCAAACATCCTTTTCAAAATACGTTTGTAACTAGTTTATTACCTTTAGAAAGATCTAAAAAAATAACGTGAAAGATTTGAAAATTACTACTTTTTCATATTTTGCGTAATCTTTGAAAAATCCTTTATACAAAAAATAAGTTAAAGAATGAAATAAAACTTCGGACAAAATTTCATCCAAATAGGAAGGGGTTGCTAATATGATACACTTGCTATTTAATCTTATTAGGTTTCTGTTAATACACTTTCACGTGTTATTCATACTCTCTACCTTCACTCAGAAGAGTAGTTTGCTCGATACAGACGTCAAAGCTTTGATGTGCGCGACTCGTCTCAATTATTCAGAAACTAAGCGCCTTGGGAATACAAAGCATGTCGCTGGTGTTCATATTTTAGAAAATCGAACAAAATATTGACCTATAAAGTAATCTTCATGTGTTGCTGACTAAGAATAGTACCACCCCATATCTTCCCGTGCGTATCGTAAAAGGTGACTAAGGGATAAACCAGGGGATGGGCAGCAACGTCCTCTGAGTACCACAAACACCTGACTGCGATCGTAAACCCGTCTGCCAAGCGTGGCGTATATGGTAATCCCCGCTTATGATTTTTGGGGGAGATATATGTCCAGCAGTGGATGCCTTTTGGCTGAATGAATAAATGAATGAAAAAATAAATAAAGTCAGAAATAGTGTGATAAGAGAACGTAATGGTGTAGTAGATGTTGTGTCAAAGAAAGATATGTTTAATAGATACGCAGAGAGCATGGATGCATGAAGAATGACGAAACAAATTTGCGAATGTGACTGAGCAAGCTGGTAAAGGTCATCCTAAGCTAATGTATCGTGACCAGATCGAGGGCCTTCTGGACAAAGGGTAGGTCAAAAGTACCCGTAACCGATGAGCATGTATGAAAGCGTTTATGAAAGTATAAGAAGCGAAAAACATGTGTCAGGATCGTAGAAGGTGGAAGAATGTAGTGTCTGCCTATCCTTCTCGGAGAGAAGCGTGACGTTTGTATGTACATGAATAAAAACCTTTTTACATTTTTTTAAAGTAAATTTGCGTCATCACTAAATTCCAAACGTCTAAAGAAATTGCTAGATTATAACCGTAATGCTAGCATATAAATGACGGTTGCTTTCAACTCAAATGTTTGCTTCTGATGAATGTCGATCAAAAATGTTCTGTCGGACAAAAATCTACATAATATGTTTTTGTGACTTGATACAGTGTATCTTTATTCATATTATAAAGAGAGCGTGGCTGCTGTGACTAAGAAGGGTTGTTCTAGAAATATATAGACTTTACACCATATGAATATTATCCGCCCATTCAGTTTATAATGGCTTTGGGACAACAAATATACGAGTCAACAACAATATTACTAGACAATTTAATCGATTTTATCATTAGGTATCAATAAAGATAATGGATATTTGAAAATGTATTATGAGGTAATTAAAGTAATAAATAAATTGAACAAAGTAATAAAGAAAATACGAAATGCGAGCGGAGCTGCAAGCAAAGGGCAGTCTCTATATTAAAGAAAATTTAATGATATTGAATTATAGACTCAATCTTTATGCTTCCATCAAAAAAAACATTATATTACCCAATATTCATTGAAATTAAAGTATTTTGAATGATCTTCATTATGTTTAAAATATTTTACTGTCTTTTAGATTTCTGTTGTCTATTTCTTGGATATTTTTACCTGGAAATTTGCCCGGACTTGTTCGAGTAATTCTGCTCAGTAAATCATAGAATATGCCTACTTTTAAAAGTTCTTATTAATTTACTTTTATAGTTTTTAAACAAAAAGTTCAAAGTAACAATACAAAACAAAAATTCTGCCTGATACCTACATAGATACCCGGAGCTAACCATCATATAAATTATGAAAAACAAATCTGGTTAACATCATACGGAGAGCAAGCATGTGGGCAATGAATCTTAATTGTTTCATACTATGGTACAAAACGTAGACGACTCCTATCGGATTCCATGAATTTAGAATGATATCTTTCATTAATAAATTGAATAAGTCGAAAAGGGGTCGCTTTGAAACGAGACGGGGACTTGGAAACTTTTAACGTAATAGAACTCCTTTGTGAGAAATAGAGTAAATATCAAAGTTAAACGAAATATTGTAAGGACGTTAATAACAAAAAAAAATTGTTTACATACCAATTTATTTACGTCTATGCCACTAACGGGCAACTGAAGCTTAAAGAATACATTTTGGCAACGACCGCATCCTTATTATCCCCGTAAATAAAATTCTAACAGGATAAGCTGTTCTGTCTATCGTCACTCGGGGAGCATTAACTCGCTTGATTTAAACAACAATTTATTTTTACGCCTTCGATTAAACGTAATTATAAAAACAACTTTGTAAAACGTACGCGCAGTATAAATAACTATCTAATCTGGTACTGAAAATCATATTTACTACAATTAGATGTTAATATTTCTATACGCCTGAATAGGGAAAATAAAAAGTAATACGACAAATATTGCAAAAAGAAAATTTTCAAATCAGAGTGTCAGATTAAAAAAAAGTAAGAATAGATTATAAGAACAGTTTTTCAGACGTATTTGAACTTCTTATTACGGCGCAGTTAAATATTTGATAAAATATAGCCCCCCATAAAAGAATTAGGTGATACGTGAATAATATTGTTTTTATCTCTCTCGCTGTTAACTTGTGCCACAAAAAAATGTTTATAAGACCATAATTTATAAGATATATACCTCACCTAGCTATTTTTAACATATACTACTAACACGGTAGGTGGAATTTGCCCTTTGAGCCTAATATTCCAGAAGGAGATCTTATGAATTACTATTTTCAATATCGAATGAAGAATTTAAATCTCCAGTCGAAGCGAAGCGGAAATAACTAAGGTAGTAAATTTCTACTCACATAAATGTTAATTACACAAAATATGTTTTCTTTCGTTCTTTCCATAACCTTCTGCACCTGACATCAATCTTCTTAAGTTTGATGATATAGGCGCAAGTTTTACAATTAGAAATGTACTAATAAATATATGAAAGATTAAGTTCAAAGGTAAAAAAGGTTATGGTTGAAGGTCTTTAAAAATAAAACGAATCTAATTTCGCTGTACATTATGCAATTGCGTATTTGCGTGCACATCGGTCATGTCCGCTTTGATAATCCAAAGGTTGACTGACAGTTTGTTTGTCATACCTTTGACAGGGTAAATACAATCACGAGCCAACCGCTCAGACCAGTCAATGTAATTTCGCATTTGACCTTAGTAAATAAGTTCATTCAGAATATTAGGTTATAGGAGTTTAAATTTTTACATGCTTTAAATCGTTGATAAATCCATTAACCCAGTTAACAAAATGCCTACAGTCCAAGAACGATGACTGTTGATTGATGAGAATCTACTAACACTCGCCATCACCACGACGGTTATCATCCATCATGGCTAAAATGTCCATGTAAGTTTGGATCTCTACTGCATGATTCCGTCATGCGACGCGCTTTATCACGTTACTGTGGATTTTTTCACTTTATTCGTAGTGAGTACGTCTAAGTCAGGCAAAAGCTTAAAGCTGGCCTGTTTCGAGAACGTTCCTGATCTGGTCGAGATACGTTCACCTAGGACGACCCGTACCAACTTGCCCGGTCATCCTGGCCTTGCAAATTTTTTCATCAATCTTCTTTTATCCATTCTCTAAATGTGTCCAAACCAATTTAGCATTCCTTTCTCTGTCTTTATTACTACATCCTATACCACACCACAATGTTGCCTTATGACACTATATATACCCGTAAAAATAATATCTGATGAATGAAATGTTTGCGGCTGAGTGCCTTCAGTACTCGTCCCCAAAGTCACGGTGAAGCTTTAAAGGCCCTTCCGGTTAACAGCATTAGCTAGGTAAAAAAAAATGAAAATACCAACCTACATGAATTTTGAAGTGGCATTCTGATGAAACACATAGAAAACAGAATTTAAAATATACTGGAAGTGATTTATACCTCATTTTATTTTTACACGGCTGCTGTGTCTATAAACTGTCCATAACAAATAAACAGCGGTCCCATTGGCGTATGTCCAGGATTAAAAATTGTAATGTTTACGGTATAAAGATTTTTGACGTAATTATAATAATGTCCGGCCAACAAACTGCTTAGTATGCAAACAATCGCTTTCAAACTTACTTTGAAAGTCTCATTTACCGTGAAGAATTTAATCATTAGTACTTTTAATGTTATATTATAAGAGCAAATATTGCAGAAGTTAAGGATAAAAAAATTTTTTTTCTTTAACTACATATTTATTAATAAAACGTTTTTCTGTTTTAGTACATTTATCAGTTTTTTTTTATCCTGTCATTCACACACATTTTTAACTTTAATTACCTCTGGTTTGTATTTTTTATAGATTTTATCTATATAAATAGAATAATTTTAACAATGTTTGTCTTCTATGCGTTCCTGAACTATTCATCTGATTATGGTGAAATATTGGTGAGTTATTCCGCATACGCCCGCGTAAGGACCCTGATAGTTAAAAAAAAACAAATTGACTCACTTGCCGGCGTTTTTCGATGAGTGTCTTGTTTTCTAAACGGGTTTTTGAACGCTCATAAGCACCTTATTTGGGCCTCATCCATTCATCCATCCATTCAACCGAAAGACGCCCACTGCTGGACATAGGTCACCCCAAAGATCTCCACGACGACGGGTCTTGCAACACCCGCATCCAGAGGGTTCCGCGACCTTCACTAGGTCGTCGGTCTACCTTGTCACCCACGCTACATCTTCCAGTGCGTGGTAGCCATTCGAGACACCCGTTGGTCCCATCGGACATCGGTTCTGTGAGCAATCTGCCCAGGCCACTGCCAGTTAAGTTTAGAAATTCTTCAGGCAATGTTGGTTACTTTGGCTCTTCTGCGGATCTCCTAATTCCTAATTCGATCACGCAGTTTGCCTTTTGAGCAACTTTGAGCATGAGGGAGGTGATTGCCACAATCGCCATGCTTGGCAGGCGGGTTGGCGATCGCAGTCAGATGTTTGTGGTACTCAAAGGATGCTCCTACCGATCACCTGGTTTATCCCTTAGTCGCCTTTTACGACACCTACGAGAAGATATAATAGGATGGGACTATTAAATAAATAATAAAAGGGCCCAAATTGAATAAAATATTTTTGCATTTGCATGCAGAAATAAACTATTTGTACATAGATGTAAATAAACTAGATAACAAGGTACTTCCCCAAGCAGAGATTTAATTTTTTTTGCCTCAAAGTATGTTTGAACAAAAGTCTTCATTTATAGTTCATTTTCATTGTAAAGCGAATTCAATTCGGCGAAATTTCAGAATGCAAAACAACGCTAGAGGTATGATAATATTTCAGGGAATTTTAAAACGAATATTTTAAAACTTGCTGAAATGAAAAAACGGCTTATTTGTTATGGAAACAAAGTTCAAATTACCAAAAATGTAACAGTTTCATATCCAATGTCAAGCACTCCAGACTCTCTCCTATCTCGTTGAGTATTAAATAAAGTACGTTCCAGAGATGAAACAACGGAAACCAGCCGTTTGTTATTCGGCCGTGTAATATTCTAGAAGCATTATAACAATTGTCATTATTACATACTCTTTGGGTTTATGATAGATGTGATTTTAATAGTGTTGTACTGTTGTTTGGTGAATCCAGACAAATTACAACGTCATTTGTAGGTGTAAGATATCAAACTTATTCCCTGATATCCTTCTACTAAGAAGTGCTTATGCAATTATTCAAATTAAATTATATTTATGGCTTTACTTTCTTACAATGTCCCGTAACAAATATTAAGAATATATATTAGGTACATTATCTATGAAATATGGTCTAAATCGCAATGGAGTTTTTTGGTTGGTTATAATTATTAATTAACCCAGGTTTGTGCTATATGTCTGAGTGCTTATAGATGTAATAATTAACTTAATCACTTAACATAATCCATACCAGTTTGCTACTTTTTTCATAATAAAGATAATTGACAATGTCTTTACATATAAATGCAAAAACTTGCTGGATAATATGCAATTTCACGTACATTTTAATACTGTAAACACACTAGGCGAGTAAGCGAGATGAAGGTGGGTATAACCAAAAGAAATCGTTAGTGGATGATACAGCAAAAACAGTTATGATATTAAAATTGTAGGAAAAAACGTGCAAGTGTACAGTTGAAATTGGTTGGATTATAGCGATTATGGATAGGAATTAAATCAACGCGGACAATTAAGTGGACAATTAAGAGCGTTGAAGCTACGTTATTATTGTTATGATGCTACAAATAAGCTACTAAAATGGTATAATTAGTCGACGAAGTGCTAAATGCTAATCTGATACTTAAAAACAATGTAATTGATTTACCTCAAATGTATTATAATTTTTTTGTTGTCAAATATGAACTTATCTTTTGTGAGATGACCATGTACAAAGTATATTTCATGAGTTTTAGAGATTAAATACAATAGAAAAATTGCAAATATTAAAATTGTTATTCTCGATAAGTTGTATTATTTACAATGGTCTATATTTTATAAAACCAAAAATCTAAATATTTTATAATTTTTTCTATTAACATTGACTATAGCGTGAAAGTGCTTTGATACTGTGGTGTAAACATTTTTATTGGGATTAGCCTAACTCTAAGTTTGATTTTTTTCATTGTTTTGTATTTCTATTTGTTTGCGAAATTAATTAATTAAATTTATACATTCTACTTATAATTATTAATCTTTTTTTGCTGCATCATAAAAGGAAATTAGTACGTTTGACACATGTATTCTTTTTTATTTAAATGGTTTAAATATATATATATATATATATATATATATATATATATATATATATATATATATATATATATATATATATTACTTTGTATTGTTTAATTTTATGATATGACCTTATTGCACCATCAGTACGAACACGCAAAGAGTCGTCGACCGCATCAACGCTTTCATTGTGACCGACGTGTTCAATTTACTGACAATGAGAGCCAAAGAAACAGTCGAGTAAATCGATGACATTTTTATGAAAACAAAAAACGTCACGATAACCCGATATTAAACTTTATAATCAAATACAATTAAAAACAATACAAAATTTTATATACATTGCTAATGATTCTCGTCAATTATTATCCATTGTCTCGAATAAATAGCTATCTTTAATTATTATAAAATAAGACAATTTTGTCACCTCGATCCATAATGCCAATATAAAGTATATAAACGTTATGACAGGCAACGTAAAGCACACTTTATTTCTAACTTTACGAAGCAAAGGAAACATCCAAAGTCCAACATGTCATTCTTTGTGAGTAATAGATTTTAACTTTATTATTATATTTTTTATATCTATATATATTTTTATTGTAATATTATTATTTTTTTTTTTTTTTTTTATTTGTTTATAAAATCTATTATTATACAAATCCTATTCTTGATATAATCTCTACGTAAGTCCATTACCTAAATAGTATTCTTTAAGAAATGTAAAATCATGTTTTGTTATAAATTTATGTCAAATAGATACCATTTATAGTCTATGCCTGTAAATTTCCAAAATAGTTCAAAATTTTTAAGCTAAACTCTTTTTCTAAGCAAAAGAAGAAAAAAATATATTTATTATTTTAACGGAACTAAAATCATTACGATCCCTACACTAAGCTCATAAATAAATTGTTTTTATTTTGTCAAATGTCTCCACAGTAATTTTAAAACTACAAATCAGTTAATTCAAAATAAATATTTAATTTCATTTATCCTATAAAGAAACACATACAGAAACTTTTTAGGTTATAATAATGCCAGTGTCAGTGCGATATTGACCAACTCTCAAAAAAAACAGTCTATATCGCGTTCAACCTAAGATTACTTACGCGTAGCAAATCAAAATGGCCTTTTGAAACCGAATTTCGAGTGAGGTAAAGAACTTGAGGGGTTAAAATAAAGCAATAGTTATGTCCTTTTAATTAAATAATCTTTTTCTAAACAATAAGAATAACAATTTTATTTTTTAATATGTGTAAAAATTAATAAATGTTTGTACAAACAATACAAAACGTGTAATGAAAATCAACAAATAAATTTTGTTTTACTAGATAATGATTTAAAATTTATCAGTAACTTACATTAAAAACTTTCGTAACACAAATGAACAAACAATTACAAACTTTTAAAATCTGCTTTAACAAAGCATTGAGAAATCATACAAACATAGAATATATAATTTGTTCAAAACAACATTATTTATTTTCTGAAAAAATAACCACAATGTGGATAAGTAAATATCTACTATCAACGTTTATATGTAAATCACATAAAAACAATACTTCAAAATATTAAAAGTTCAAAATTTAACACAGGTTAACTTTAAACAGAAATAATTAATTAATATATAATATAATACCTATATTCACTTAATTACCGCAACTCTTAGATAATAGACATATTATATGAAGATCTTTTTTTTCTTTCAGAAATTCATTTGTATTCTTGTACTTCAGTTGCTTACGATTGCAAGCGCTTTAAATTTGCAACGTCAAACTCGTCAAGTTCCTGGATCCCCTATTGACATTTCGAATCTTACAGACCTCAATAGCATTATTGAACTCATCACACCGCCTTAAACTTGAAACCTTGATCCAACACCTACCTTTCGCAAAATACAATTTAATGTATTGAAAATCACCCCATTTTATTATCAATATTGACAATATGCACATTTGATTATTATGTTATTAAATCTATTGTTTTAAAGACTTTGTTTTATTTGTATCAAAATCATATCCGTTTTTGTCTAACTAAAAGAAAAAAAAATACTTTTCCTCTCTTTGAAAAGAGTCTTGTATTCGGACTTTCGACACATTATATTGTTCGTCTATAAAATATAAATTCAAAATATCTTTCTTAGAATTGTGTTGAAATAAATTATTTTCAAATCATCCTTTATGAAATTAAATACTGAACTACTTAATAATTACGCACTTAACGGCCATGAATTATTCATATTCGTTTGGAACTATATTGTACTTATTACAATATAGGAAATTGTCGTATAAAACATAATGTTAACAGTCGGCACAGCTCAGAAACCCATTCGTAAATGCTGTCTGCTTTTATGCAATCTCTCATCTACGACGGCATCACAGAGAAACCAAAATTAAAAAAGTTCCTTTTCGCAACAGTTCAGTTTTCATTTAATAACTTTTTTATGATGATGTTTCGAATAAATTCTCAGTTAAAACATATGATTAATAGTACACATCATGTAACAATCACATAGCAATTCTTAATTGAAATTCATTTGTTGACTATTTTATCACCGACATTAGTAAATACTAAAAAATGGTATTTTTTAAATATAAAACTAACAACAGGACAACAGATTTCGATAAGGCCATGATAACAACAACCTGTACATGCTTTAATATTTTAAGGGTAAAAATCAATGAATCCACAACTGTATTGATTTTTTTACTCTGCTTTGCTATGAACGATTATTTGAGCTGACTCTATAGGCTTTTGACCACAATCTCACCTGATTTTAAGTGATAATAAGGTAAACACAGCAACTCTAGAAGTACTACCTATCAAGTAATGTTGCCCGTTTTCAAATTCGAAGGTCAGAGCTACTCAGGCGAGGCTCATTAGAAAATATCCTGTCCTACCACTATGCTATGGTTTCCTCATGATGTTTTGAAGCGATGTTGGCTTAGTTGGTAGTGCGGTCGGATTTCCCGTCAATGGATGCGGGTTCAATTCCTCCTGTCCGACTCTAAAATCAGCCAGAGCTTTGGATGAACGAAACATCTTGAAGAAACCATAGCATATTGGTAGGGCATTTTAAAAATAATATCCGCCTGAGTAGCTACTAACTACCACCCTCAAGTTAGAAAATTTATCGCCAAATACCAATAGGTGTGTTCCGACAGCATCACTTGAGAACCTACCTACCTCTAGGCTGTGTGTTTACCATCCTGGGGCATATCGTCACTTAACATTAGTGACATTGTTGTCAAAGTACTGAGCCTATACCGTGTAAAAAAACTTTTCTTTCACTCAAAGCTCAGCCTTATTATTGAATTACAATTAGAAACCTCCTGGGTTTGAATTTGCGTCCATCGAAGCAGGATTCGAACAAACTACTAACTGAGTCATCATTGCTTCAAAAAGTACTCCCTACAACTATTATGTATTTATTATTTCTAATAGGTACCTGAAGTGCTTACATAATTTTTTTTTTAATACAAAATTAAATCTTTATTTAATGGTAAAAATGCTGAAAACCGCATAATAATATCTATTCGTCTGTTAAACTACCGAATTGCGAAGACAGTTTCTGCAAAATAGATATAAAAGTTAAAACTCAAATAGAAAAGTGCACACGGGAGGATTCACGCGACTCGTTGGGATTCTGTTTTTCAGCGCATTTAACAGCGAACGGAAAGAAAACAAAAAGTCTCAGCCAAGCTTTACGTGGGCCACGTCAATTCTATATCTTGTACTGACAGTTTTGTGTTACATTTTTGCTCGTAAATAACTGAAATTGCAATGTCCAAAAAGTTTTACTTGTGCCTTCAAAACACGCAACCGCAACTAAGTTTTATGTAAATATTTTCGAATATACAACAAAGTTGAATCGTTTCGAGTTGAAATTCTTTTTCACTTTTATCAATTTTTATATAAACAAGTGTCTAAATGTAAAATAAATCTAATCAAATCAATTCAATCGACGTTTAATTGAACATTCGACTAATTTTTACATAAGTTTGTTATAATTTAAGACACCAGTAATTAAAACTTTTTAACATACAATTTAAGTACGTACTTAATTAAGTAAGTGTCTTCATACCCTTTTAAAATTACATGTGATGCATATTAGACAATAAATAGTCTAAGAAATAAACTATAAATAAAGTATTTGGAATATTACTTAATCTCTATTTTGAAACAAATATATCGTTAAAGTGATTAAGATAGGTAAAAACCCCCAATACATAACTGATACTTGTTTCACCTCAATATAAGTTTAAATAAAATTATTTAAAAGACTTTTATATTAACTGACTGGTTTTCATTTCAACAGTACTCGTGTAAAAATGTCAGTCCATTTGTAAAGAATGAAATATTAAAACGGGAGACTCGATGATTTGATATCAGAGCCTGCTATCGTGGGGTATCTCACTTGAAGATAATGCCTCGTTTGAACACTGTCCATTAACTATCCTAATGCTACTAAAGCATTATTCATTTTTAACTAAATTCCCTTTAATCAGGTACGTCATTTGAGATTTTTTTATCATACCACTATGCGGTTTACAAGCATATGATCAGTCTGATGGTAAGCGGTTACCGTAGCCTATGGACGCCTGCAACACCAGAGGTATCACGTCCGTGTTGCTAACTCATTAAAGAAACTTTCTCACGCCCCTTTTGAAGAATTCCATACTGTATTCTGCGGGAAACACGGCCGCTGGGAGCTCATTCCACTTACAGATAGTTCGCGGGAGGAATCTTCTCTGGAATCACACTGTCCGGGACCATTTTGGCTCCAAGATGTGAGGATGAACTCCCTGCCTATGGCGAGCCGTACGATGGTAGAAATTAGGTGTCAGCATTATGTCTTGATTATCTATTTCATTTATTCAATTTAGTACTTGATAATGGTAAATTATTGTAACTTAATATAGCGTATCTGGGTTTTAATGGGTGATTGGGTCAATGTTTAATGTCAAAATCAACTTTTATTGGTCGTCTTCAGTAAATCCTGATGCGTGCCAAGCAGTAATAGGAATTCCGCCTCTGATATATATATACACATTTATTACATTACATAATTTGATTTACTGTTACTCAAAATTTGCCAGATATAATAAATATTCGGTTGAAATAGGTAGGCACAGGGATAGAGCGGCCGGATTCCACTTCAATAGATGCGGGTTCGAGTCCGCCTATCAAATTCTAAAATCACCCTGAGCTTTCAGTGAAGGAAAACATCTTGAGGAAATCATAGCATGGTATTAGGACATTTTCTACTAATGCCCGTCTGGGTAGCTACCACCCTCAAGTTTGAAAACCTGTCGCCAAATACCAAGAGGTGTGTTTCAGCAGCATTACTTAAGAACCAGTACCTCTAGACTTAGTGTGTGTTACCATCTTGAAGCACATCGTCACTTAACACCAGGTGCAATTGTGGTCAAAGCACTGAGGCTATGCCGTGTAAAAAAATCTTAACATGTACTCTTTGTTTTTTATATAACACGATATGAAGGTAAAAAATACCTGGAAACAAAAAAAAACAATATAATTTTAATAGATCGAGTAAACGGATATGATTCATGTATTGTTTCAGTAAAAATAAATTATCCAACAATTACGTAAACAGAAACGGAACGGAGCGTGTGGATTTACGATAGTTTTATGGTCACTAAAACTCGAATCATGCACAATCAATGACAATCATTCTATGAACGTGCCAAGTAATATTATAGTCGTATTCTAGCGTATATATAAATACAGGAATCCAGCTGATGAAGAACACGTGGACTTAGGCTACACGAGTATTCATAATAATATAAGGTATTTTTTCATTTAGCAAAAAGTTCGATTTCTTTTTATGTCGAACTCTATTATTCCTACATCATTTTTGACAACATACATATTTTTGAAGAAAAAGACTTTACGGTACAACATTTTTTTTTTTTGCTTCTATGTAGCCTAAAAATCAATTAGTGTTGTGTAATTAGCTGAGCTCGAGATATCATTGAAAAAGCAGTGCACACTGAATGAAATAATAAATTTTCTTCATAAAAACTATTCGTGTGTTTTTTTTCCGTTATGTTAATACTTATTCTAATATTAAATCAAAAATCATAAAAATCAATCCAGCCGTTCTTGAATTATAAATGATAAAACTATCCCGACTTTGTTTTATAAATATAGATTTATTTTTACTAAGTGTATTTCATACTTAAGTCCGACTGGTGCCGGCTAAGAATAGTATCACCCCTTATCTTCCCGTGAGCGAGTGAGTGATAAACGAGAGGATGGGCAGCAGCATCCTCTGAGCACCAAAAGCACCTACTGCAATCGCGATCCCGCCTGCCAAGCATGGCGATAAAGGCAATCCCCCACTTATGAACGACACGGGACACAAGGATGGGATTTAATGTAATATAGATCAAATTATAATTACAATAAAGTTTCAAAAATATAAGTTTGTTTGGTGCTTACAAATATGAATTTTTGAATGTTGACGTCAGCTTGTTTTTTTTATCACCAACAAGTTTAATATTATATTCATTAGTTTATAATATATTTTACTTATATTGATAATGCATCTATGTACTGCTGTTGTAGGTTTTTTTAAAATATTTTATTA
The DNA here is from genome assembly GCA_014132275.2 of Samia ricini. NCBI lineage: Eukaryota > Metazoa > Arthropoda > Insecta > Lepidoptera > Saturniidae > Samia > Samia ricini. The sequence goes on from AP028161.1 coordinate 24,080,827, forward strand.
CTTTTACAAAAACAATAACGTAAAAACTTGGAAAGTCAATAGTTACTAGCAACCACTAATGCGTATTATTAAGCACCTATTCAATTTACTCTCAAAAAGGATAATGAATTCAAAAACAAAGTTTTACATTATCATGTACATAATAGTTATGGTATATTATCAATTAAGTAACCGAAAAATGAGAGGACAAATATTTTTATAATTTATAGGTATATTTTATATCAAAAATAAAATAACTAAATTGTAGGACAGTTCAAACGGGCCTGCAATTCCGCTTGTTGGGACAATAGACAAACTGGTGACGTTCCCGTCTTGTAAAGTAAACCTTTTGTAATACTAGTCGAGACAACTGAAATAATGATATGAGATAAGTTATTAGGATCACATAAAAAACTGTTCTGAACTAACATATCAAATAACCAGCTGTGTGCTTACGGCGGTGCCCGCGTTTCATATATTCTTCACTGCGTTTTATTTTTATTTTTTTACCGAACCCTAATATTTTTTTTTTTGTACTAAGATAAAGTCAAAATATTTCTCATAAATTGAAGCACTTGCCCATAAAACTGCAATTAATCTGATTGTATTATAATTTTTATTTTTTTTTAAGCAGAACCATTATTATTTTCGAAAATAAAAGTACCATAAGTTACGCCGATTAACTTCAGCTATCTAACAAAAAAATCCCGTCAAAATCGGTCAAACCGTTCCGGAGATTACCCGGAACAAACAGACAGACAAAAAACTTTCAACATTTGCATTTTTGTTATAGGTATCGTATACACATTCATACCTATTTAGTAAAAAAAAGCAGTCATGAGGACTGCCAACAGCAATGAAAACTATATTTCACAAAATCAAGTAAAACAAAAATCTAAAACTCGTATCCATATGTTGAGGTTTTGAACTTACGACCTTGCTCACGAGTGATTATTAAGTCGTACGTCAAACCGAGCGACCAAGTGTTCATACATGACAAGTTTGTTATTAACGATCTGGATACACTCTCCACATAAATGGAAAGCGTTCGTTGACGATAACGCGATTCCATGTTATTTGTTCACCCAAAAAAGTGGTCAAGCCACCTAAAGAATTTCTCACTTCAATAATTTTGACATTACAAACAGACACTTCAATTTTATTTATTAATATAGGTTTAGGTATGTTAGACAAAAAAATGTTTTAATTTTGTTTTAACATAATAATCCCGTGTTAAATGGATGTAATTTTATGCCCTTTGAATGCTAACTCTTTCAAATTATCAAAAGTATGGTGAAGTAAAATCAAGAATCATAACCTATGTTTCGGGTTGGCACAAAACCTACATTAACTGTTTTAGTAAAATAACTATCGTCGTGTTACAGCGTGATCGGGCTATGGCCTTGCCTTTCATTGACGCAAATTCAGTTATTACTTACAATTACTTCTATGAAAACAAACATTACCGATTGTAAATGGTCCATCGTACCTGACTGAAGAGAAATTAATTATTTACAATTAGATCATAATGATTCACTAGTTTTTCAAGAGATCCTAGTATGTCATGCAGTCATTTTTATGGTTTATTAACTGCCGTGTGTCATTTGAACTTATACAATGTACCTAATTTTGTCAAAATTCTACTTGAAATAGTCTGATTATTCGATAGAAGTATATTAGAAATTATAACGAGCAACATTAATTCTGAGGTGACACAAAAATGGATAGTTAAAATCTTATTTGTATCAATATACATGCCATTAATAAAGAGGAGGACTAATTTACAAAAAAAAATGTTCAGATTGATCAATTTTTACAATTGAATGTGATAGTCTCAAAAAATACAAAATTACTTTTAAAAGTAAAAAAACGAACATGTACCAAGTGGCGGAATAAATAATAGCTATAATAATTAAAACACTAGAAAAGGTACTTCGGTATAATGGACGAGTACCAAAATTCATATAAAATTAAATTTGTTTTTAATGAACATTACACTTTATGTGTTATTACAATATAAGTTATTATGAATACATTAATTACTTTTCGAAAAACCAATCTTGCTATCAAGGGACCTTCACTCAAATATTTGGAAATCAATTTGATTTAAGAATAAAATAGAACTATTCATACACACTCTACATAGGTACATGCATGTTTTTAAAAATTGCCTTCATCTCAGATTAATGTGTGTAAAATATTTTTTAAATCGTATATAAACGCTTCAAAAGAGTCGTCATCTTTGTAGAACTTTTCACATAGGCTTTATCAGTAAGTAGTCCCGAATCCAAATATCGTGTTCGCCGTACGTTAAGACTTCACACGTGCACAGTAACCAACCACACAAAATATCACCAAAATTACATAGTATAAGGTCACATGACTTAAATTAATCAACAGTATGACAGATTGAGATCCCGCCAAAACTCCCCACGCCATTATAATACTTAAGAGCTGTCTGTGCAGCTTAAGAATACATTATTTAAAAGAGGTTTTTATTCCAAAAAGGTAAAATGTCTCTTCTGGGTGGGTATTTATGATATAAAACCTTGATTCCGACTTTGCGGTCGAATAAAGGGCGCGCATTGTTCAGAAACCCTTTTTTTCATTAATGTCCTGTAAAATAAATCCCAACGCCCAAGGACACTTAACACTCCATAATCTACAATAGAAAATGTTTCCACGAAATTTTTTCATATTTCATTTAACATTTGACATTGTTTTGTTCTAGAATATTTCTAATTTATAATAATAATACGTTTGTAATCAATAGATTGACATTATACTATGTATTGTATCAAATCGAAATAGTATTCAACTAATAAATCCAACTAAAATCAAAGCAACCATAAGGAATACTCTATGTATTATAAAAGGCAGCATCTCTCTTTATGTCTGTATAATCGATACCAAAAATTCTTTATTCAATTTGAGCCCAGGGCATGGGCTTATATACACGTCAAAAAAACTACCACCGGATCGGCAAACAACCGAGTCGAGAAGAAACAGCAAGAAACTCGATCCGGTTTTTTAAATAAAATGTATAAAAACATTTTATTCATAGTTACAGACGGTTTTAGCGGAAGCACAGAGAGTGGTGTCATTTCCAGACATCACTATCGTTCACGTAATGATGACATTAAAACCTCCTTGAAATGGGGCTTATACTTACTGCATTAAATTTAAAGTTATAATGGTTTGCATAATTATTATTTATGAAAACTGTTATAAATGTATAGAGCTGCGGTCCACAGCTAGTTTCTCTATAAAGTATAATATTATCTTTATCTATGATGCATATATACATGATCGCCCTTCCTAAATTTTATAGCTTTAAGATCCTTAGTTTCTTCGGATCAAATTTCAGTAAAATAGTATCTGACATTTAAATGCTTTACTGTTCATAAATGGCAACAAATATTTTTGTAACTACACGAACTTTATAACATGTATAAAAATTTACCTTTATTTCAATATTGATTAATAATCAACATATTTTTTTTTTATTACTTTCGGTATGATTAACGGCCGAGTACAATATACAATTGCAATCTATTTTTTTCCAAATTTTAATCTTTTTTTTTCACTATTATATCTGTCTATATTATTGCAGATTTGAATTCTCTGGTTTTTTAATCTCACGTAGATTTAAGTCGTTTTGTTTTTTTATATCTCTGTATTTTAAGATAATTAATTAATTAATGAAACATATCAAATGAAGAGTACGGACTATGAGTCTGCAGTGTGTGAAAAAAAAGACGGTACATACTGTGAACAGTCCACCATAATAAATATTTATACAAAAGTTTCATAATCATTAACCTCTTGAGCACTTACCTGGCATTTATGCCAGCTTTCCATTGTTTTCCTATTGTCTTATTTTTATGGGTACTCGACACATTAAGCAATAAACTGGTACCAGTGATCATTACTACCTTAAACAAAAGGGGTGTTCACGAAAGTTTCCCGGGCATAATTAAGATAAAATTAGTTAACGATTTCAAAAGGAATCCCAAGCATCCTCTGCTAATTAACCAGTGCATTTTATCGTCTAAACTTAACGAAGTATTTAACAAACCGATAAAAGAATGTTTTAACTGCTCAATCGTCATTCGAGTAAATAAACTGTAACAGCTTAAGGCACATTTTTCCATATCCAATGTTCGTAAATGTTTTATAAACTGCATGAGATTTTTATTCACACAATTTTTGATTAATATAAAGTAAAGCTGTTATTTTCCCAGCAAAATACAGTTGAAGTTCTTGAAAAGGTATATGAAATTTTTTTCAAAAGGCCAGCAACGCCCATTTGACATTACATGGTATCACATGGTATATACATGGGCTACGGTGACCGCTTACTATCTGGTGGACTATATACCATTTTGCAACTATCATGAACTATAAAAAAGGATAATAAATAATCTATACTGATAAATAAAATTTAAGTATCTGTTTGTAATAACAAAATAATAACTTATCACTAAATACATATTACTTAATGCATATAAGGTACATATAATAAATCACAATTTTTACAATTTTTGTCTGTCTGTTTGTCCCAGCTAATCTCCGAAACGGCTGAACCAATTTTGAGAGGCTTTTTCTGGCAGATAGCTGAATCAGAAGTTACGCAGCGTAACTTAGGCTACTTTTACTGTTAAAACATAATTATGGTTACGAATACAATAAAATTAAAAATTGTGAAATTATGAGTAAACACCGATTCAATGCAAGGATTTACTGGCAGGTGTATGAATTTGTGAGTAATATCTCTACTTTCTGATAGTACCAAAAATAATGCCAGGAAAATATGTAGAGTTCTGTGTAAAAAAATTAAAAGCTTTTCTGGCAAGTGTTAGAATTTGTGAGAAACGTCTTTACTTTCTGTTATCGAAACATTATTTTCCAATGATTATTTAAAAAAAACTATATTACGCAGCGAACAATTGCACGGAATGGAAAACATGATACGCGGGCGGAACCGCGGGCACACTGCTAGTTTAAAATAAAAAGAATTCTTACAGCTACTAAAGAAATAATATATACGTACATCAATTCTTTGCACTAGAAAAATATCTAGATTTTATAAAATGTCAAAAAAAAGATGGGGTAGACAGAAAAAACAAATAAAAATGACATAAGTCTTCTAACAAACGAAGCCTTCGAGACCACTTGAAAGACTGTTGACGACAAAAAGAGAAATGTCGACGGCAAATTCAAGGAGGGACAAGTGCGGCACTTTACAATAAAAATGTACTTGTGTCTTTCACAACTAAAGTTTCAAAGGGGAAAAAATATTTTACATTAAATAAATCTATAATATTTTTGTGTCTATAAAATTTTAAAATTATGATTTATTTCTCTGTCTATACTAATAAATAAAATTGAAGTGTCTGTTTGTAATATCGAATATATTTTTTAAACTAAACACAAATGTATTTACGGTTACCTATACACAAACTTGATTTCTATAGTTTTTCTCTGTTTGTTCCGGCTAATCTCCGGAACCGATTTTGACGAGACTTCCTTTGGCTGATAGCTGAAGTTACTCCGTGTAATTCAGGCTACTTTCATTTTTCGAAAATAATTCGGGTTCTGCGTAAAAAAATTAAAATTATGAGTAAAACCTTATTCAATGCACGGTTGTACTGGCAGGTGTTTGAATTTGTGAGAAATGTCTTTGCTTTATGGTAATACCAATAATGATTTTTTTTAAATATTATTGGTCCGACGGCAGAGCCGCGGGCACAACTGATATGTAATATAAATTTAGAGGACGATTAGTTAAAAATACTAGAATACACATTTCACATAAGCCCCCTTTTGATTTTTTCTTTCTATTATTTAATAAAAATGTAAAAACAAATATCATGAACGCTTAAAAAGATCTTTATTCTAGCATCACCTTGTAATGGAAGATACAAACCTATAAATTTTATTAATGTCTGAATCAACCAATTTACCCTTGGATAGCAGGGTGAATGAACTCGTGTCTTCCCTGTAAAAAATCTTTATCCGGGACATCTTTAGTTACAATTTCATGTGTATACATAACACTATCGAGTTAAATATTTGTATAACCTTTGATATTAAAAAAATACATATTTAAAAACATAAAAAAAATAACAATTCAAATTGAAATAACCAATGTCAGAATATATAATTTAATCATTAACCCCTTGAGCACTAACCTGGCGTTTATGTCAGCTAGCCATTGTTTTCCTATTATCTCATTTTTATGGCTAATCGACACATTAAAATAATAACTATAAAATACGATATAATATATCTACATTCTATATTATATTCGAATGTCTTTTGTCGAATGTCATCAGCTTGACATTGTAAGGTGTAATTTCACGACCTCGGATCACGCACGTTTTTGACATGAATTGGATATTAGTACAATATAGTCCATATTATTATGGTAGCTAAAATACTTTCAGAGAAATTATTGACTACAACAGCTGATGTATTTTTAACAACTAATCAATAGTTTATCAATAAATCGTTATATAATTAAATTTTTAATTACATGTATCATGATTGTATGTTTAAATTATTTTGATTTAATTTAATTTAGAAATAGAAAAAGACCGTAGAAGGTATGGATGGTTTGTATTAGTTGATGAATTGTATGATCCCTGTATAAAAGGTGTGAATGTTAAGACGACGAAGGACAGAGGAGAGTGGGTGAAAAAAACATGTTGTGCCGACCCTACTCAATGAAGGATTAAGTAAAGATAATGATGACAATTTTCTAGTTGCAATTTAAAATTTAATAACAGAAATATAAGATTCGCATTTTCATGTAAAATAAAATCTTATATAAAGCACAGAACGCCCTTGTCCCCATACCAACATGCATTCACGATACTGTACATTTAACGACAGTTTTATAGTCGACTGGAGCCGGATTGACTCAATGTCAATATCATGCAGATGACGATTATTATTAAATTTCTAGAAAGCTGTACGCCATCAAAGAATATTTCAAAACCAGCAGGTGTATTATTACTTTCATAAGGTGCATTATGCTAAGTCATAAATCTAATAAAACGCATTAAATTATAAAAACAGGTGTAATATTGGCAGTTTAAAAGGACTATTCAAATAAAAATGGAGGATGTTGAAAGACTTTGATATAGTATATGTTTTATTATTGTACCAAATAGTACAATTGGAAAGTTTTTAAACACAGAGAAAAAAACTAGGCAGCCATGGGGACTGCCGACAGAAGTAAAAACTTTGAAGACTTTTTTTGTTGTTTGGACATCCAAGGGAATAATTTTAGTAGTAGTCGTTTCGACTCGAACACCTTTTTCGGGTATTTAGGGGAAAATATTCTAGATGTGGCAATACGAAAGCTCAAGAATCTGGCATCACTTAACATTTCTTTCCATCAGAGATAAATTATAAAACTTTCCATGTCGTTGACAGCAGGTTGTGACAGCTAATGTCACATTCTTATTAGTAACGCGGATCTATAAGTTTTTCCCCTACCGAGAATTGCTTAACGCCGCTAAAGAAGTTTTCACTTTAAAAAACTTATCAAGTAATTTACATCCTTACGTCTTGTCATCCCGTATCAAATTTAAAAGATAAACAAGAAAGTAAAGACAACTATAAAAGAAGATTTCCATAAAGTAAACAATAATTTTTATAAACAATTTCCCTGCTATAACTTCTCAAGGCCCTTGTCACCCTTTGGGTTGGACTTAATTTTATTAGCTCTGCTAATCTTAGACATAAGGCCTATGGATTAAACCATAAGCTAATTAACTCTTATAGAACGGCCCTCTGGGAGTTACGGACGGTTGAAAGTTGATTAAACTAGGATCCGGTAGGAAATTTGTTCCGTATTTAGTTAAATTTACATAGTTAATATTTTACACCATTGTTTTGCGCTGTCAAAAGCGTAACTTTGTTCAAACCAACATCATAATTACATATTCCTTTTCAATGCAACGGTTTGTTATTTTCAGTGGACCGCAATGTTTTTACTATCTCATTTCCATGATTGTTTATTTATATACATATTTTTTAGTTCTTCTGGTGGCATTATTTTAGTGTTGAAGCAATTGTCAAGACAATATATGATTCTTGAAATATGTTTTTATTTTCACCTATTACATCGGTGACTTTATTTTTTATGGATTAGTTGATTATTGATTCTATATAGAATGTCAAATTTATATTAATAAATAAAATTGAAAAGATGGTGGTAGGACATTTTCGCCTGTGTAGCTAACACCCTCAAATTGGAAAACCTGTCGCCAAATACCAATAGGTGTGTTCTGGTAGCATCACTTGAGAACTAGTACCTTAGTAGGCTTAGTGCGTTTACCATCCTGGACCACATCGTCACTTTACATCAGGTGAGATTGTGGTCAAAGCACTGAGTCTAACCCGTGTAAAAAAAGTGCCTGTTTGTAATGTCAAAATACAAAAAAAAAATCAGTGAATAGATATATAAATGTATGTACGATACATAAGCCAAAAGTACAATTATAAATTTTTATATCAGTCTATCTGTTTGTCTGTTTCGGGTAATCTCCGGAATGGCTGGATAGGTTTTGACGGGACTTTTTTGGTTTTTGGATAACCGAAGTCTCTACGCGTAACTTAGGGTACTTTTAATTTTCAAAAATGATTAGGGTTCCGCATTAAAAACGTTTAAAACTCATAAAAATTTGAATAAAATCCGATTCAATACACAGTTTTACAGATAAGTGTTTGATTTTATGAGAAACATTTTTACTTTATCTTAGTACTAAAAAAATAGGAAAATAAGTTCCGTATGAAAATATTAAAACGCAGTGAAGAACATATGAAACGAGGGCGCCACCACGGGCACACAGCTAGTTATAAATATACATGTGTATATATTATTGAATGTGCAATGACATAAATTTACTAATTTGATTTTTTTAATAATATCATTAATTAACAACAAATAACAACACTCTCTAGAAACATATATTCTTAAGAAATATTGTTGTAAAAATACTATGTCATGAATTTGTCGCTAGTTGAATGGTCGATACAGTATGAGCTGCCATGGTAATTGTTTATTAATAGTTATGGCGTTTGACAAGAGTCAATTTCTATTGGTGAAACATTTACAATTATAAAAATTGTTATTAAATTTAAAATATTGACCTCATATCGCCACAATAATAATTAAAAATATACCAAAGATTTATAGATGACGGAAGGGGTTTCTCCATTAAATATCTAGAATAAGTTTTATTTTCTACTAATTGAGAATTTCAATACAGCTGACTTACTACATGGCTACTTACCACATATAATAGTTGAATGTTAAATACAAGGATGACCAGAATCCAGTGATAGTTACCATATTTGCCTTTCCAATTTTTCTGTTTGCAACAACAGAAACCTACAATTGATAAATAATTAATAACATTATTCTAATGCTTTATTGTTGTCTGCAAATTATATACAGGGCCAGATTTAGGGGTTTCAACTTGGAGACCACCGAATAAGATTTCGGTTCTTTATCAAGAAAATACAACCCTCCAGCTGGTATAAAAACAATTCATATTTATTAGAATCATTTATTTATTTATTAGTATATTCATATTATTCGAAGCCTCTACTTTTTCTTTTACTCCAGACGCTTCAACCCGCTTATGTAACGAAAGATCTAATCGAGCATGCAATCCACCACGGTCATCTATAGCCAAATCCAAATAGAAGTCGTATTCGAGGACAATAACTATTTAAGGTGAACTGAAAACGACATCGAAACGTAAATATACAAAACTATATGTTCACATTAGTTTATCTTTCATATGGCAACATGTTTTCGTTGGCTATTGCTAAGGCAATAATTCTCCGAAATGGCTTATAGAGGCTGATGTTAATCGTTCTAGAGAATCTGTATCATTATCGGTCAAAAAATAAACAATTTAGTGTTCACCGCAGAATTCCATTGGCCTTCAGATCAGTATGAAACATCTCCTATAAGTTCGTTTTAATTTCGTATCAAAAGTTTCTATATTTGCAACGTTATATGCGTTCATGAATGTTGTTTTTCTCGTAGGTTTAGACTAACGTAGTTTAAAAATATCGTTACAGTGTTAAAAATGACTAAATACACATTTCAAATGTAAAACTCAATGTCAATAATAATTATTCGTTTATATGTGTTTACGTGTATATTAAAAAAAAACAAACGTTCAGATTATAAAAAATAAATTTTGTAAATAAACATAAAGTAACTTTGAATAATACATGATCCTCTGTAATAAATCAATAATATATAACATAAATTTTAAAACATTTTTTTTTTATTATCTATTTTAATTATAAATGTTTTTAAATCATATGAATATATAGAAAAAAAATTATTCATCAATTTTCTGCACAAATTATTATGAGTAGGTGAATCAGTTTAAGATATGTCTCTTCTATTCATAAATAGATAATATTATCTTCTTTTTTCTCAAAATTGGAAACAATTTTTCTTAAATTATCGAGAATCATTATGGTCAAATTTCGATCACCAAGCAATACTAGTATATGTAGAAACATTATCAAAGAATATCTACTAATAAAAAAAATAATCCTGTAAATCGCTTCTCAAGTTAAAAACCCATATACATATAGACACCCAGACAATGAAATATTGACTTTATTATAATATGTATAATAGTAAAGATGAAAATCTGACGCGTCAATAATTCTTTAATTAGCTGCCACAAGAACCGAAGTACTAACAAAATATTTTTTTAAACTCCTTTTTCTAATTACATACTAAGTTAATGATAAATATCGTCGTAGATTTAATCTAATTTCACTATCAAAATAGCAATGAACTTTATAAATAAAGAAGTACAAAAAGTTCATAATTATTTAAATCGAAAAAGTTGCAACTCTCCGCGACAAGACAGGAGGAATACGAAATCGGCCTGACTTGCGTTTTCCATTATTTACCCATCTGTTTGCTAAAAGGTCTGACAATGGTTCGTACAATAGATACTTGAATCTGCTCATTCTTTGAATCAGTATACACGTAATACTAATGCATCTTTTTTTCTATAGTATTCCACGTACATTAAATTATTTACTTTTTTATTTAGTAATTTTATGTTAGTAACCGTTACCCGTTCGCTTCTTTTGGCCTGAATAAAAAGTTAATGTAACTCAGGGGAGTTATTCAGAGCTATAAAAGGTAACTCATTTTCATTTGCTTCACAAAAAGTATGTAAAAATTCTTATATAAAAATACATATACATGCAATAAATTGAATGGTGTTGGAATTTATGAGATTAATAATAACATCCATCTTTAGACTATAACTAGCTTTTACCTGCGACTTCATCTGCGTTGACTTTAGAAATGGGTACAGATAGAGAAATTGTGTTATTATGAGTCGACTTTGGATGATGGAGATATGCGATTGGGAAGTTTTATATAAAAGTACAATTCTCTAGTACATCATTTTGGTATATCTGTTAAAATTCGGCCTACGTATAAAGCATGAAAATTTATTTTTTGGTGATTAGAATAAAAAAAAATATTGAAGGGAAAACTTCTTTAGCGGCGTTGAACGATTCCGCGTAAGGGAATACTTATAGATTCGTGTTACCATTGCTATGCCGTCATCCGTCAACATGCTACAGTACGCCAAGTAAAAGATGGCGTTTAATTGCAAGCGCTCAGAGACAAACAAGAAATTGTTTATACTATGCGCACATATATGTAAAAACCAAATAAATGTTAGGTTATAAAAATGTGGATAGCTTTGTGTGTGTTGTGTTAAGGTTTGTGTTGGGATATCTACGTTATTTCTTATATATAAGTATGTAAAGCCGTCATAGTGGCACGTTTTGGTACGTCGTGTTCCAGGATCAGCCAGTGTAGATCCAAACCTAACTAGAGGCTTTAGCCGTGATAGATGTAGGCCGGCATCATGATGGATGGATTCCCATCCATTCGCTGTCATCATTGTGCTTGAACTGTACTTTATTGAAGACTGGCTGTGTGCCCGCGGCTTCGTACGTATTTCAAATAGTCTTTACTACGTAATATAGTTTTAAAATAAACACTGGAAAATAAAGTTTCGATTGTACTATCCATTAAATCGGATTTTATTCACAATTTCAGGAGCTTTAATTTTTTTGCACGTAACCCTTGCTATTTTCGAAAAGTTAAAGCCAATGTTACGCGGGGTAACTTCAGCAACCTTCTATAAAAAGTCTAGTCAAAATCGGTCCACCCGTTCCGGATAATCTCCGGAACAAACAGACATACTAGCAAAAATTTTATAAAATTGTATTTGGGGTAAGGTATCACATACACATTCATATGTATATGATAAAAAAATGTTATTTTAATATTACAACCAGACACTTTAATTTTTATATATAGATCTTATGAAGTACAGTTTTTGAAACTCGACTAAAAAGAAAATTAAACTTAATACTTATCATTTATGCAAAATCGTTTCCATATTGTGTTCATTTTAAAGAGCTGTTTATATGTAGATGCGCGTACACGACATCAGTTATAGCTGTATTACCGATTCGACTAACCACACACCGGAAAGGGGCAACTGCGCTTGGCAAACATCGGGATACTGTAATCAAGCTTCCGGCTTCTGTAATTAATGCACGTAAAACCTCTACACTAATAACACAGTCCACGTACACTAGAGATGTAATAGCAGCAATTGTCTGACATTATTATATAGGTGGAATAAAGGCGTGGTAAATTAAGTAAGCTTATTTAAATACACATTTATATAAAACCCACCATTAACGACTATTGTAGAAAATGAATTGTGTGTGTGCGTGAGCTTTCCCCCCGCATATCTGTATTTTAATAATGAAAGGAGAAAAGTTTTCTCAAACTGCGTATTCATACCGTGATTTTTTGTTTTAATATGCCTCCGTTATAAGGGTTTTATGTAAAAAATAAAAAGCTCTCTCCATTTTCAGCTTGCTTGTGCTTTATTGAAATGATTCCTTATAATCTCTCATTTGTATCATGTCGTAATGGTTGGGTAACTAAGATTAATGTGTGAAATATCCGATAAATGATATATCAATGAAAATTTATTTAAATTTTTTGCTTATTTATATCCAAATAGTAAACTATACAGTGTGTAGTTTAGAATATTATTTGACTTACCTATCTAACTCTAAAATCAGCCTGAGCTTTCAGTGAAGGAAAACATCTTGAGAAAACCATAGCATGGTGGTAGGGCATTTTAAAATAATACTCGCCTGAGTAGTTACCATCCTCAAGTTCGAAAACCTGTAATCAAATACCAATGGGTGTGTTCCGGCAGCATTACTTGAGAACCAGTACCTCTAGGCTTAGTGTGTTTACCACCCTGGACCACATCGTCACTTAACATCAGATGAGATTGTTGTCAAAGCGCTGAGCCTATACCGTGTAAAAAATAAAAAATAATTAAAAAAAAAAACTGTCAGAGAAAATTTTAAGAGAAATAGTACTCTCGGTGTTTCAAATCGCCAGTCTTAACTACTGTTAGGAACAAGTTGTTTTACCTTATAGTGGCACAATTAGGTACATTTCAATATTTACATAATAATATTCTAATGTAAAATAAAATTTAAAATACAAGTATGTGTTTTAAAGTAATAAACATAATATAGTTTACTCTCAACATACTGACTAATTAGGTACTAAATATTTCTCAGATATAAGCAATTTTCATCAGATCATCCACTTTTAAACACATAACAAAATATTATGCAAACGAATTAGCTACAACACATAATTCTACACATCGAATTATTTACAAGTAAGGAAACGAACGATATAGCATCAGTTATAGGACACGTATTTCAAAAATATACTACACTTGATGTAATAAAACTCGAGAAAGATTACGTAATGCGTAAAATAGGTAGTAGACTTACAAATAAGCCACTAACAGATCACATAACAAAGCATCGAAATCTAAACTGTACTGACCACAAACAGTAGGGACTCAGTCAACCAGCATTCCAGCCTAACCGCAATGATACACCGGAGCTTTATTGTTTCGCATCGAATATCAAACCGTTTGTACAATGTACTCGTATGCTGTATTATGTATCAAGGATTAGTTTGTACAAAACGTCGTATTAACATCCAACCACAAAACCACTATAGCTTTGAAGTCATTGAATACGATTATTTTAGAAAATAAAATAAGATGTAAAATAAATCACTAACTTCATGAAGAACGTCTGTTTTTATGAAATATATTTTACTGGAAAAAAAGTGTTAGCAATCGAAAAATTTTGCATTTGTTTTCGGTTCTTCTTTTTACTAGTATTCAACTAGTATCAGTTAGTGATTTAATACTAATTTAAAATTATTTGTTGCATTGTAACGTAACAAAAATATGTTACGTTTAGAAAATATATAGATATTTAGCATTGGTTTCCTGACATTGTCTGCGCTTGTGTTCTCGAGAGCGAGACAATCTGTTTGCAAATCAACTACGTTAAAAGAAATTGTATTAGTACAAACCTTAATTAAACCAATTTTAATTTTGAAATCTAAAATAGAATATAAACAGTAACCTCTCACAGTAACGGATTTCAAGCACCCACTATTATCGGAGTTCTAAAAAACTATACTCAATACGTGTAATCGTGTTTAGGAAATCCTAACCATTTTAACGGACTGGGTAAATGGAGCACACGTTGAATAAGCCTGTCGATTGTGGCAGTAAATGCTAAATAAAAGCTATTCTAGCCTCCACGATTGACTATAAAACTCACATCGACGGCGGAAAGGACGAGAAAGGATCCTAGCAAAACATATGATACCTCCGCCTAGCCCTTTGTGAAATATCTCTGTCGAAAGAGATAGATTTTTATCTCGTGTAAAACAAGCAACGTTATTACGAATTAGTTCATTTCGATGAACTTTAAGTTTTTTGGTGATACGGTTTCAATATTAACCGATAAATTTAGAACAAGACGTCATAATTATCATGCTGAAAGGACATTCAATACAGGCTAAAACAGACCCATTTTACTGCGACTTAAAAAGATCTAATGTGATAATCCCACCAGGATACACTGCAGAATCTTTTTGGTAGAGAGCGTTTACACCTCGTCCGGGAGCAACTTACTTAGAACTCGGTTGAGTATGGACATTAGTGGATCACATTAACACAAGGTATGCTTTGGGGTTTAGTCAGCAATTTCACAGAACCTCCACTCTCTTGGGTTCTAGACACAAATGTTTTGCATATTTTTGCTTAAACAACAGTGCCCAGTTAATGCTCTCACGAATACTCGTTGCAGATTCTTACTGAGCATCAGGGTGTCTTGATCTTTGCGTTGAATGACTACCCTGACAGGCTCTTTGGAATGATTTTGCCCTGGATTTTTTTTCTAGAACTCTATAGCTTTACAGGTGTATTTGGTCCCTTATGGTTAATCACAAAATGGTGCAGACCAATTAATTGTAATAAGACGTTATTACCATTACAATATTCATAATTTAAAAGGGGCAAATAAATCGCAATATTGTTTGTACTCATTTACATAAATTTCCTTAACTGAAATAATGTACGTGGTTTGAAAGGATTTCGATGCTGGTGATCCTGTTAAACTGCATAACCCTGGGCATGTACCAGCCATGTGTTGATGACCAATGTGTTACAAACAGATGCAAAATATTACAGGTATGTTTCTTATACACTTTTTAAAAATAAATAATATTTATTAATAAAAATATGAAATTGAACATTACTTCTCTTAATTATTTGTTGCGATATTTAAACCACACATATTTGGTTAATAGAACTTTGATTAATTCATAAAAATTATTAGGAATGTTTCAATACATGACAATGACATCATTATAAAAACATATTAAATAAGTTGATTTCTGCAAGAATATCATTTATTTATCTTTGTATTATTGTTATTTATTATATTATTCAATTTATTACAAAAACGTGATACATTTCAAATTACACTTATTCTAAATTATTATTTTAAATTGAACTTATATCTTGAAAGGATGAATTATTATTATTCTGAATTGATAAAAGATTAAAAAAAATAATAATAACCAAAAGATTTCTTCATAATTTAGTTAAGAAATATTTTAAAGATTATTCAATAGAAATGGAGAATTTATTATAAATATATATTTCAGGTATTTGATGACATAATTTTTGCATTTTTCACACTGGAGATGACAATAAAAATGGTAGCGATGGGCGTTTACGGTCACGGCACGTATCTCGCCGATTCCTGGAATAGACTGGATTGTTTCATTGTTATGGCCGGGTATGTATAGAAATGAATTCCGTATAATATTAAAAATTCCTAGAAACAATTTCCTGTATTTTCAAGTTTTTTAATAATATGACATTTTTAAATAAAATATATCTGCTAATTATGAATTAAGAAATGAATAATTAAAAATTTTATCATCGATAATTAAAATCTATTTTTCAATATACCTTTATAAACAGAGCTCTTGAATATTCTTTGAATGTGGAGAATATCAACTTATCAGCGATCAGGACAATCAGAGTTTTACGACCACTAAGAGCAATCAACAGGATACCGAGTGAGTATTTAATTTACTGAAAATAAAAAACTAAGTAAATAATATTATATGAAACGTAATACTGTGCATAGAAAAAGTTGTCATTTGATATATAAAATTGCCGTGTGGTGCCGGCCAAGAATAATACCACCCCATATCTTCCCGCGGGTGTCGTAAAAGGCGACTAAGGGATAAAACCAGAGAATGGGCAGCAGCATCCTCTGAGTATCACAAACACCTACTGCGATCGCCAACCCGCCTGCCAACCATGGCGATTATGGCAATGCCCCCCTCATTGAGGGAGACCTTTGTCCAACAGGGGGCGTCTTATGGTTGAATGGATGGATATAAAATTCTAAGATATTAACGTTTAAAACTTTTGATGGGAACTAAGAGAAGATGTTCTATCCCTTTCCCGCGAAAAGCATGACGATATGTTTTAGTATAGTGATAGTTATAGTTTAGTAGATTTAAGTAGGTAGATATAATTCCCTACTTTTTATCTCAGTTTTAAATTCTGTTATGAGTGATCGATCATGTTCATGGTTTGTTTTTAGATGACAGAATAAAAAAAACATTAGGTTATTGTCTGGAATAAATTAATTAATTCTGAAAATATAATAAAAATGAAAATTCATTTTGCAAATTCATTAGCAAATGTACTTAAATTAATGTTACTGAAATCGAGGTTTTTAATTACTATGCTAATCTGTTTAGAAAAATGAAACTTAAATTAAATTCACGTACAATGAACTATTTCTTATCTGACTCTACTCAGTATTTTAGTATCATCCCGGAGTTTGGAATTTGCGCCCGATATGGCGACAGGCTCGCCCCCTGTCACATCTAAGACGAAACTAAGCTCGGCGAAATGTGGGTGGTGTAGTTCGCTATTACACCTCTGCCTAAACCTTCGGAGATAACAGGCGTGAGCTTGTTATGTTATGACTCATGAAACAGCATTATTGACCCGTTAAAGTACCAAATGATATAACTATTAACCCCCTGAGCACGAACCTGGCGTTTATGCCAGCTTTCCATTGTTTTCCTATGGTCTTATTTTTATGGCTAATCGACTTATTAAGGACTCTCCTTATAATTACTCCAATCAAACTAGATGTTCTCGAATTAACCGATAAGACATTCTATTAAAAAACCAATTATCTACGTAATTTTACCGAGTCTACTTAATTAATTTTAACGTATATATTGCTTTAAACGTGATAAAAAAGGTGTTAATAATAAAATAGTTCAAATAGTAAAAAAATATATCAAAACAAAACATTTTGACTACACTTCTATACTAATAAATAAAATAGAAGTGTCTGTTTGTAATGTCAATTATTTTTTTTTGCTAAATCGATATGAATGTATACACGATAACTAAACCAAAAACGCAATCTTTAATTTTTTTATCTGTCGGTCTGTCTGTACAGGGTAAACCCCGGAACGGCTTGACCGATTTTGACGGGACTTTTTTTGGTAGATAACTGGAGTTACTCTGGGTAACTTGGGGTACTTTAATTTTTCGAAAATAATTAGGTTCCCGTGTATAAAAAATAAAACTCATAAAAATTTAAATAAAATCCGATTCAATTCACAGTTTTACGGATAAGTGATATAATTTATGACAAATGTTTTTTACTTTATCTTAGTGCTTAACCCCTTGAGCACCTTACCGGCGTTTACGCCAGCTTTCCATTGTTTTCTTATTGGCTTTCTATTGTTTCGTTTTTATGGGTACTCGACACATTAATTCTTATTAGGAAAATAATTAGAGTTCCGTATAAAAAAATTAAAACGCAGTGAAGAATATATGAAACGCGGGCGCAGCCGCGGGCACACAGCTAGTATATAAATTTACAGAATAACATACGTGCAATGCCTTACCTATTCTAGATCTATAGATATTCTTTCAAATACTATTATCAACTTCATTTTAGAATAATCATTATTAAGCATTAAAGACACAAATCATACGCTAATTACACTATAATTTAAAAATATTTACATTTAAATACAAGTTATAAGGTCCAAAATAGACCTAAATAGAATAGGCTCAGCCGGGCGCACTTACAAAATATTTAATCGGGAACGGGAGCAAGCCGGTATCGATCGCCAGCAACAAGTGACTGAGCTGGCTTTGATCCCAGACTTAACAAATATTGCCACTCCCACAGAAGTTACTAACGTTACATTTGTGATTGATGAACCGCTATTGTGATACACTGATATTGTATAAATTAACACGTCATCTATGACGTTATTTGAAATAAATCCCAGTTGCACCATTAAATTATTTGAAGTAATTTAAACGTAACGTTTTCTTAAAGTGCATTTCCTTAACTTTTTTCTGCTATCTTTTACTTAAATACTAACAGGGTCGTAATAATGTGATAACAGAATTTATACGTTAATATTTGTAACTCTTGTTTGTATTTGTATCAGAATAGAATCGAACACGTTATCTATGTGGTTACATAATTATAATTATCATCAAGATTATTTTGAAGAAATTGTGAGCGCCAACTAGTTTAAAATATCATTTAAAATTCATTCTGCATTTAAATGAGTCATGGATTATTTAAAATTTATTTGACTGGTTTTGTAAACTCTATAATGTTATTATATATAATATTTTATATTAATGTACAGCCTATGTAAATGCATTACAATCAGAGGTTAATAAACGATCACCTAGAAGAAAACGTGACCACAATCACACCTGATGTTAAGTGACGATGTGTTCTAGGATGGTGAACACACTAACCCTAGTTACTAGTTCTCAAGTGATGCTGCCGGAACATACCTATTGGTATTTGGGGATAGGTAGTTTCGAACTTGAAGGTGGTAGCTACCCAGGCGAATATTTTAAAACTAAATATACACACACTGCAAATAAACTCCGATAAGCAAAAGCAACATACAAATCAACAACTAACAAAATTGAAATTTGTTACTTAACTTCGTCCCGGTCCAACTCATAAATAATGTTAACGCTTTTAACAAAAGCGAAACGCTAAACAGAATCTAAATAACTAAACAAGCCACCGAATTCGATGCAGTGTTGAAATTAAATAAATCAAATGCAACAAAGTGCACGGCCGCCGGCGCCATCACGACTTCCAAATAGTTAGTAGCGTTCAACATTCAAACAAAAGACGAACGCGAACGTTCAAGTTTCGAACGAATCCCCCCATCTGGGGGTTCGCAAGCAAATAGGACAATGCAACTCGGTCGCAAATTAAATCGAGCCACGTTCACTCGCAGTTAGACATACATAGCTACTAATTTGCCTTCAGCGAAATTTATTACTCTCACGTGCCTTTTTATCCGTTAAATTGAAACATAAATTTTGATTTATACGCCCTTTCAGGATACGATTTTCGTCTTATCCTGTACTTTATTTCTCCCTGCTTTAGGGGTATCAATAAAATTTACATTAGGTACATTATTTTATGGGTCATTACCGAGTGTTGTTTGCTGTCAAACATATGTTTGGAATTATTTCATATTTATTAGGGTGTAAATTAAAAATATGAAATTAGTACATACTCTTTTGATTGGTTAATGACATGTTACAATTAACATTCTAGTAGATTTTTTTTTATAAAGCGGGTTAAAAAAAATATATATTTTATTTTCACAGGTATGCGTATTCTAGTTATGCTGTTACTGGACACTTTACCCATGCTCGGTAATGTGTTACTGCTGTGTTTTTTCGTATTTTTCATATTCGGAATAGTCGGTGTACAACTTTGGGAAGGAATTTTAAGACAACGATGTGAACTCGTTTTACCGCCAAATGTACCAAAACCGAAGTAAGTATTTTTTACTCGACCGAGTCATTTATAATAAACATTGTTTTACCCGCGTAAACATGTCAAACGTCAGTTTTAGTGTCTGCCTCATTCTGTCGTCGGCGTATATTTAATACGAGCTCATGATATAAGCAAGTGTTAATATTGTATAATGAATTACTTGTAACTGTATGACGCAGTTGATTATATGGGACTATTTGAAGATCTAAATAACCAATATTAGTTTCTCACGTTAATTTTCAAAATGTTCGTCTTAGAAGCACGTCTCATTGCTAATGTTGACTGCATGCAATATTTATCGCTTGTACCATCGGCGAGCAAATCCGTAGCAGCTCTATACATCATTCCAACCGACATATACATAATTCCGTTGCATATTGTTTTTGCACTACTACTAACTTACATTTTATCAAACGTGCATGTTGAAAGAGTCAATTCACAGACGATTTACTAACTAACAGCACACGTAAATATTGCATTCCGTCAATACTCACAGATGATTAAAATTGACCTAAAAACACGCATGTCGAACCATTTAGAAATGTAGCAAAGTGTTACACAAAGTAATAAATTAGTATTAACTTCACGAAAATTGCTACCAACGTTCGATGGTTCCAAACATTTCTACCTAAACATAATAATACTATAGAGAAAAATAATTTTCATCATAGCGAATCAACAAAAAATTGTACGACTACATGTTAAACTCACAGATCATTCAAACCCACATGGAACTGAAACTGTGGATACAGATTTCTGTAGTCTTTTTTATTTAGAAATCACGTTATTTTTTATAGATATTACCTTACTAATATAAATAATATATCACACACATCACGGCTTCCTCATTTATGTTCCAGAGACCTCTCCGAATGGTACAGAGTGCGCGTCAGAGTGAACTCGTAAGGATTTGCGATCAAACTTAATGTGTTTTATATTATTATTATACAAATATGGCGATTTGTTGTTACGTGCTCCTTCACACATCTACCGTCCAGATGTGCTATCGTGTTGCTTATTTTCCGCGAATTGGCAGTTTTAATAGGATAGGCTCAAAACTCATATGATACTTAAACAGTTCAAACTCTCTTTAAACGAATTACATTAATAACTGCCAATTTGTACTTTAACCTATATAAGGGTAGTAGTACTTTCAACTTCTTCTTAAATGTACAATTATTTACATAAGAATAAAAATGTGTACCGTACCTACTATCATATTTCAAAGAGAAATCTTAAATTTCACTTTATAATTTATCTAAATACTTTCGTGAACTGTACCATTCTTCTCAATGATATCTCAATTACTCCACTATTCACACTCACTAATATTACATACAACTAAAATTACAAAGCATCTCCTTTAAATCTAACCTGAACTTACTGATTAAATTCATGATATCATTATGTAATAATTCATTCCAAAATCTTATTCATCTACATATTTACTACGTTTTATTAATACATCCATAAAATATTTCGGTCTGAAGCTGGAGACTACAGTAAAACCTTTATGGCTGTCATCAAGAGAACAAGTCCCGAAACGACCGGGCGCCCTAAATGTCGCAGGTTACGGGCGTAAAAACCGACGCTCGTATTTCGACGCATGTGTACCTTACCGTAAACGATAACGGCTAAAGGCAGCTAACGTTAATTTCTTCTATTCACTGGTGCTCGGTTCCTCTTAATTACCTTTATCTGTATCTCTTTCTCTCTCCACCATTTTCATTATTTGGTATAGATGATAAATATGCAACTTTGTTGTTATTATTTTGTAGCCTTGCATGTTCGCATGATAGTCACCTGTTTGTATTTGCTAATTTAATTCAAAGAATCCTAGAGTTACATTCGGCATAGGACTCTATTAAAATTACATAAAAACATGTCATTTAACACAACTAAATAAATTACCAATATTATTTAATAAAATACATAATAAAAATGTAAATAATATTTAAAATGAATCTGTTTTAACTCGAGTAATCTCAAACATAAACATAAACTCATTGTAACTGTAGAAAATTGTAAATATCAAATTAAAGTCTAATATTTTTTTCGAGACTTCACAACCTTGCTTTAAATTATTTAGTAGTACACAGTTCAATTACTTGTTTTGCAAGTGTCTTGTAAGTAAAAACGAAACGAAAATAATATTATGTATTCTACAAAATAATATATTTGTTTGGTTTTATACTAAATGTGATTTATATTTCAGTATATCGTTTCACTACGAGTTCTCAAAGGAGTTGGACTATATTTGTACAATGCCTGAAGACAGTGGAATGCATTTCTGTGCAAATTTTCCTCCATACCGCTATGGACCCCTAGTATGCAATGAAACTGCGAAGCCGTTTTCGTATAACAGGCCGACAAACACTTCATGCGTCGATTGGAATCAGTATTATACAAATTGCACAAGGAGAGGAAACAACCCATTCCAAGGGACCATTTCCTTTGATAACATCGGACTAGCTTGGGTCGCAATATTTCTGGTAAGTTTCTCCGTTATTATTATTTTACATGACAAATTTAAACCTAATGCTACATCCAAAATCATTAATACTTAGATCAATATAGCTGATACATTTTTAATTATAAAAACCTTTATTAAAATAACTATAAATTTAAATAATGAAATCCTTTTCAAACAATATTTTTCAGATGTATCTACAGGAATTTTAAAAATTGTTATGACTAATTAAATTACCTTCGTCCAAATAAGATAAGAATATACTTTATTGTAAACTACTATTATAGTACAAAATGTTGTTTAAATAAAGTATTTGTTTTAGGTAATATCTCTAGAAGGATGGACAGACATAATGTACTACGTGCAAGACGCGCACAGTTTTTGGGATTGGATTTATTTCGTGCTGTTAATTGTGGTGAGTTTGTTTCGTACACGTTAATAATCCTTCAGGTTAAATTGTCGTCTAATACCTGTTGACGAGGGTGTGATGAGGGTATATCTCAGAAAGCTCTTCAATGATACGATTCTTTAATTGTTGCCTAACAATTTAAACAAAAGCATAAGCGTTTGCTGTACATTATTAAATGGGTTGTTTTCATTATTGCATACTAGTATTTTACGTATATGATATGCTGCAAAAAGTTTTGTGACTTTTAGGTATTATTTATTTTCATACCTACCAAAAACATTCTCAATACTTATATCGTCTTTTTCAATAAATCCATAATTTGCATCATCGATTATGGATAGGAATTATTGTAAAAATAATTGAATAAAAATATGGTAAGCGGTGCAATTTCAAAAAAGCAATACTTTGCCAACAGATCGGCTCTTTCTTTATGATCAACCTGTGCCTGGTCGTCATAGCAACACAGTTTAGTGAGACGAAGAAACGGGAAATGGAGAGAATGCGAGCTGAAAGGGCTCGCTTCACATCATCATCAACGCTAGCCTCGTCTACCAACAACAGCGAACCGGCAACCTGTTACGCCGAAATTGTTAAATATGTAGCACATTTGTACAGAAGATTCAAAAGAAGAATGGTGCTAAGAAAATTAGGTACGAGTTACATTTAAACAATTATCTGAACTGTAATTTTAAACATGTCAGCCATTTGACCGTTTTCATCAATCAAACAATTTGCACTTACTATCAATATAGTATGTGTAAAGGTAAATAATTCAATAATTATTTACCTTTTATAGAACTTACACCAGACTTTAAACTTTTTAAGCTAGATTGAAAACACATTCTACAGATTAATTATATTCTTCCATAATTCTTAAATTTCATCAATCTTATTCGTACATTGATACTTTAAATTCTATATAAATCGTAAATTGTGTAAATGGATACATACATAGTTTAGGTAGATAGATAATTGGTATTCCCAAATATTTATATTTTTTCAAACGTGATGGTTCTCCTCTTGAACTCCGAAATAACAAAACTAGTATTGCTAATTACAAACTGAAATCTGCATTACGAAATAATTGTATAAGCAGGTAATATTAATTATCAAAATAGACACACTATTTGTAAAAATGAAAGTTAACTATGGTGAAAATTTAAACACCGGTACAAATAAAGCCGTTTCATTTATTTACAACATTCCTGAGTTCATGACATTAATAGATTAAAAATTCAAAAAGTTGAAGTAAGATTACATTTTCCATAAGTAAATGTATTTTACCTATTTTCAAATAGATTTCTGAATCACTTTACTAATAAAACCGTTATGATACTTTCAAAATAAATACTTCCACGATTTTACCTTAATATTGTTCCATATCCTTCCTTGTTTCTTTTATCTCGATTCTTCTAATCGAATCGTTTCTAGTTACTTAATATTCTATTGAAAGCAGAAACTACCTTCGCATCCTAAAATATATTAAAATAACGTTAATTCTATATTTTCTTTATATAGAGTATATCGATATCAGCGGGCCCAACTACGATGGAGAACAAGCAGAGAGACCCTACAGTTGCCTGCAAATAAGTCAAGGCAACATCACCCATGTTGTCCAAGAGCACACCCGCAGGTAAAAATTATAATTTTAACCAACCTCCCACACAACTCATTCTTGCCGACGCTTTAGGAAGCCTTTAGATTTAAACTCCAGTATTCATTCACCATTACAATCTAATGCATTATATGCATTAGCCTATTTCGTGTGGGTAATTTTTTATAATACAGAAATAATCATATTTGGAGTTCATAGTTCTCACCAGCTATGTTCACCAGCGTTCGTGTTCACATATCCATCCAAAGGTTGTGTGGAAAAAATGTTGACAACAATTATGGTTTTTTTAGAATCACTAAGCGAACACTAGTGTATATAAATATGCAATACAGCTGAAAATAAAGAAATAATAACGGTTATTGTTTAATGTGTCGAGTACCCATAAAAATAAGACAATAAAAAAACAATGGAAAACTGGCGTAAACGCCAAGTGTTCACGGGGTTAAAGTAAACATATGTATAAAACTAAATAAAAAGTTGTGTAGCAAGAATTTTCAAGATTATTTCGTTTATTGCATAGGATTATAAAACGACATTGTTTTAATGTTATAACTTGTATATATTTTACATCTGATTTAAAATAAAATAATGTATTTAAATTAAAAGTAGGTGTACAAGGTATGTTAATTAAAAATTAACCAAACCATTCGCCGTGTTTGATGGCGTCTCACAGTTGCGTTGTTACCGCGCCAATGAATTAAGAAGTATTTTATTAATTAAGCCTTTGTGAATATTTTGTTTCACCTTTCGCTACAAAAGGCTCTAAATATAAAACCGTATACTCCAACCAAATAAATAAGTTTTGATCAATACAGTGTTTTGAGAAGTAGCTAAAAAGTTTAATCGAAAGGCTTCTTTAATATGTAGTTTATAATTTCTTGATCAAAGAAAGAGATCGCAATCATACATGATATCCTTGAGCCATACAAGTATATAACTAAAAATATTTGAAAGTAAATTTATTAAGACAATGTATTTTATATATACATTATATTTCTTTTAGTCTATTGACTTTATGCGATTAAAGTTACAGTAGATTATAATTTTTTAAAACAAAGTAGGATCACAGACAAACCACTTTCCGTTGGCACATAAAAAAGTTGTATCTTTATTAGGGCTGTCTCTTGCGATTAGAGCTTCAGATTTGCTAACGGATTTCATGTAAATAGGGTAATGGCGGCAAGAGTATGGGTGAGGAAGGTTCGGTCGCGGGTGTCGATGAACCACTCGGACGGCCCGCCCTGTTGCGCGTGCCATCCCTATCCGCCGCGGATCTCGAGGTCGGTAACCACACGAAACTCAACGCTCCTCATAAATTCAGAGCTTCGAACCCCGAGATTCAGAGATTACACTAAAACGTTACACCAGATGTTGTTACGTCATGATCTTATATTACAAAAAAACTGAATAATATGTGGCATTAAACTATACAATTATAACAATACTAGTTGTAGTACCCAGCGTTATCCGGGTTATAAAATAATACCGAAATAAATTGGTATATATCCTTTGCAATATTGTACGCAATGTAACAAGGAAAAACGATCAAAAGTGGATTTAAAATTTGGCCGAAATTAAACAACAGTTACGTCTTTATGTACTTACTGTATAGATTTAGATAATCTAGTATATACATATAAAAGCGTAGCATATTTCAGTAAATAGTGATTCATATACACTATACTGTCATTAAATCATTTTAAGAACACAAAAATGAATACATACAAATTTAATAAAAAAAGAATTATTCAAAGAATGGCTACACCAATATTCTCCATTTTAAAAGTGAACTGCCTCCTTGTAAATTAATATTACTCACTTCACTTTTATTGTAATTCAACTGTTTTAGTTCGTTTTCGTTTACAGTAAACAAGTAATACAAAATACACTATGTATGAGTTACACTATTTTTACAATGAAAGACACACGTGTAAAATATAATTAACAATTGAAATAATTTTTAAAACAGAACGCATCGAACCTATCGCTTCTATCACCGCCATCACTGGCTCGACGCAGATCGTCTGTGATGTTTAGTGATACAGTGTTGCTGCACGCACCGAATGCCCAGCACGTGGGACACCCGCATAACGTATGCTCATCTGAAAAAATGACACAAACAGGTAACGGTTCATTTAAAGGTATTGTTATAAAAATGTGTGACATTTTCAAATTAAAATAAAAACTTTTTAGAACATAAATTGCTGACGTACTTTTTATTATTCAAGTAATAGATTGTTAAAATCAAATATCTATACTTTATAAAAAAAACATTATAAAGTATTGTCAATAATATCGAGTAATAAAAAAAAAACTTTTTAACATTACAGAACAAAGATTATCAAATAATTATATTTATAACAATAATACAACAAGAAATAATTTTATCTAGTTTAAATCCTGCTCCAAAATTAGTAAACTAACAAATTACGAGAAACAACAACATAACAAACAAAAGAAATAGAATATAAATAAAAAACTTGTTAACGAAATAAATGCTCTAAAATTTTATACAGTTCGAAAATATAAAGATTTTATTTTATCTTAAGAAATTTCATATTTACCTACATCATAAACCATTGTTATTTGGTACTAAATAGTCACTCTACAAATTATTTGAAACATTTTATAAAAGAAACTTACAAATATTTTACAGAATAGATTACAAACGGCTTTATCAATGCTACAACTTCTTAACCATTGAGTACACTTAAAAACTTTCTCGCCTTATCTCAAACTCGTTAAAATTCAAAGCTAAACAGATAAATTAAAGTATTAATCATGCTGAATCCAACTGAAAATAATTTAACGACTGAAATAAATATTTGTAGATTCATTGTTCCAGCGTGATTGGCTAAAGAGCCAAAGTGGTGAGTCTAGATGATGTAGATCTAGACATCCTAGACGATACTATTAGACGCGCATGCGTAATCTGGTCTCAACTTCTTCCTTCCCTCTTACCTCCTTCACAGAATTAAAGCTAAATAGGACTGAGTTTTGATGGTACAAATATATGTTGAATTGATTTTGCTTTATCTTTTTATGTTTTAATTTCTACACATTTTAAAATCCAACTTTTTTCTGTTAATTTTTTTACCTATTTATGTAAACTTCGAAAGCATCTTTTTAAAATAAAAGAACGTACAACATAATTAATATAAGCAATAGCTTTAAATAACGAAGTATTTCAAATTATGAAACCCCTATTTTGGAGCAAGTAATTAGAATAATAGTCATAATCATTCCTACAGCTATACTTTCAGCGGATTATATGTTGTGGATAACATAATTTCACGCCTCTCACCCTTAAGGGCGGGCATAGACCACATCCTTCCACTTGCTACGACCCTGACACACATATTTTCCTTCTTCTACTTTCATGAGCACCTTGTATGAAGGTTCGGTTACAGGTGCTTTTGACCTGGTTACTCCAGAACTTACTATCTGGATACGTTTGCCTAGGTCGGCCCTTACCAGCTTGCCCTGTCACACTCGCCTTGTAAACTTGTTTCGTCAATCTTCTTTCGTCCATCCTCTCGACATGTCCTTACCAATTAAGCATCCCTTTCTCTATCTTTGTCACTACATCCTCTACCACAACACAATGTTCCCTTATGACACTATTTTTTGTATACAATGTAAATTCAATTATTAAACTTGTTCATATCATAAAAAGTTGTTTAAGTTTTAAATATTAAAGTACACATTAAGAAAGCCATTTATACTCAATTAAATAAAAAAATAATTTAAAGATGCTTTCGAGTTCCCCACTTCACTAATTTTTATACCCAAAATAGCAAGATTGCACTGTAGTGATACTAATTTCGGGGCCATAGAATTCGACCTGCCGACAGGCGATACGGCTGAAGAACGGGCTGCTGCTGGAGGAACAATGTCTTGCCAAGAGTTACTGGCTTTATCTGGAGCATTATCTGCTGCTTTACCAACCGGACAAGTCGCTTTAGATTCCTTCTTTGAAGAACTAACTAAAGGGATTAGCAAAAGAGCTGGTGAAGAAAAAAGCGATACTAAGGTAAATCTATATTATTAAATTATAAAGAACGGTATTGCTTTTATGTATAGACATATAGACGCAAACTACATTGAAGCAGTTTTTAAAAAAAGGTTACTTACTAGTAACTTTTTAATGTTTTTTATAAAAAGAATTACATTTCTCGAAATACTGAAATTTTTAACAAGCGATATTTTTTGTATAATTTTGCGATAATGGCGCAGTGGGACTCCGGATTCCGCGTTAATCGACACAGTTTTGACCCCACTTATCCAACTCTAAAATCGGCCTGAGCTTTCGGTGAAGGAAAACATGGAGAGGAAACCATAGCATGTTGGTAGGGCATTATCTAATGATGCCAGCCTGGGTAGCTTTCACCCTCATGTTTGAAAACCTGTCGTCAAATACCAATAGGTGTGTTCCGGCAGCATCACTTGAGAACCAGTACCTAGGTTTATTATGTTTACCATCCTGGACCACATCATCACTTAACATCGTGTGAGATTGTGGTTAAAGCACTGAGCCTATATCGTATAAAAAAAGTTAGCTATAAAAAGTATAATAATAGAATCAATAATGAAGTGAACCTTAAATAAATATGGCTTCCTTTTGCGTTTTTTTTTAAATTATATTTATGTTTATTCTAAAGATCATGCAAAAGTTGTGTACGTATGGGTACGTACGTACGTTGTGTAGGTATGGAAATAAAATTAAAAGCTAACAATTCTAAGTGTAACACACTCAACTACAGGAAAAATGCATTTATTGCATGCAGTTCTAGGAGCTGGAGTGAACTACTCCCTAACTTAAAGATACATATTTTCTGCGTCAGCTTGAACATGCTTTACATTTATTAACACATAGTGACACATATTCGTTATGATAATTATAAGGGCGTTTATTACATAAAGGTGAAGGCTTATAATTAGCAATTGTAATACTTTCATTATTTTTTTACCTATGTTCTACGTTCGACTATAAGCCTTCCATAAAACTATAAAATAAAATGATACTAGGAAGCTACATTATATATAAGTTTAATAATTACTTTTACTTGAACTATGTAGAGTGGTAATGTGGCGTAGCTTACCATTAGGGCCTAGACGGACTTTGTGTCATAATTTGTAGACAGGCCGTTCTATCCGACAGGCGGCGAAGCTCAAGTGAAGGGTAAAAAATTGTCAATAACATTTCAGGGATTTTTACTGACGTATGTTGGGGCCTTTTTATCCCGAGGGTCTCATATACGGCGGTAGCTACACCCCTGGTAGATATGAAATGTCTCTTTTAATATGGTGTTTCCTTCGAATTTGTAGACAGTGGAAATAGAAGACTTTTCATGTTGTGCGGAACTACTGGCTGCTGAAGCGGCAGTCAAAGAAACACGTAATAGTAAATTCACCAGCGTGTGCTCAGTGTTCTGGAAAAAGATATCGAAATTCTTCTCAATGATACGGAAACATGTAAAAAAAAATGTCGCTGACCACAAATATTTTCAGCAGGGTAAAAGCAAAATTTATATAATCTTTTTGATAAATTTATTCATAACGCAATTTATGATTACAAAATATTAACCTTATAACTGAATCAAGCCAATTAATTCCAAGCCACCTAAATTCTTAATATTAGCAGACTAAAACACGTTATAAAATTATGAAATACAAGTTAATGTTATCAATAATGTCTCTAACAATACAAAATAGTCTTTGGTTGTGCTAAAATAACTATATTACTACAAAATAACTATATTATAGGAATCCTGTTGGCCATTCTAATCAATACGCTTTCAATGGGTATTGAATATCACAATCAGCCCGAAGAGCTTACAGTGATAGTTGAAATCAGTAATATTGTATTCTCGGCTATATTCGCAATTGAGATGGTCTTGAAAATTATCGCCGAAGGTCCATTCAAATACATATCTAATGGGTTCAACGTATTCGATGGCGTCATTGTGATTCTCAGGTAACGTTGTAAACTTTAATTTCAATACTACTTAAAATATGACAATGGTGTGCTAATTTTTCTAACAATCTACCTATTGAAAAAACTAAAACCTAGAAGCTTATTTACATGTCAAAACATGTAAATTAAATCACTTATTAATTGATGAACAAATAAAATATCATTGATAAAAATTAGTATTGATATAATAACGTAATTAACTCCTCTGGTTGTATCAATTTTATCAGAAACTTATCCCAAACTCAGTATGTTTTAAATTGAAGATACGGACGAAGTTTCTTATATGCTAACATTAAAAATAGAGTTGGTTCTTAAGAGGATATGCTAGTGGCGTTTATTTCATACAAACGTAATTTCCTGTTTCCTCCCTGGATAATAGCATTATGGTAAATATATTTATACCAAATAATATATATCCACCACCGCCACGCCCGAACGTTTTGATTTTTTCCACAAATTAGTTATTGTAGAAACTTTGAAAATGAAAAAAAATATCGATTTTTACCGTAACTTTCAGACGTTCGTCAAACAAATTTGATGGATAACATTAATAATATAAGCTAAATGTACAGGCATAACCAATAGTCTTTATTATTCTTATTCTATAACTGAGATAAAATTAAAAATTGGTTCCGTTTTGAAGGAGGAAACAAGGTACTACGAAGTGATGTTTTCGTCTATTTTGCATACGGTAAAATAACCCCGCGCTGCAGTTGTCCCTTTCGTGTTTTATAACGCTATCTTTGGCGAGGAACGCGATAGCAATAGATTTCTGAAATACCTACTTTTCCGATCGCATATCTTCTTAATTACGAATCCTAAAACAAATCAGTAGATACTAACAGTAGATAAGTTATCGCTAGAGAAAGATTTACTGCTATTTTTCTTATGTAAGGCCCACTGTAGGCCAATGTAATCATTGCTTTGTATATGAATTTAAATATATTATAAATGTATAGTGGGCATAATTACTATTATAAAACATGTATGTAATCCTGACAGCGCATTCGAGTTAGCCCAAAGTCTTGGACATGACAGGGACTTAGCAAGAAGTTCAGGGTTATCTGTGCTACGTACATTTCGACTGCTTCGTATATTGAAGCTGGTACGTTTTATGCCGAACCTGCGAAGACAGTTATTTGTAATGCTGCGGACAATGGACAACGTCGCTGTGTTCTTCTCATTACTAGTTCTTTTTATATTCATATTCAGGTAAATATTATACGTATTTAAACTTTTGACAGTTGTAATATTAGTAAAAGTTCGTAAAAGAAAATATATAAAAACATACGTTCTCAAATAAAGCCTTTAAATTTGATTTGGATAAATTAAAAATAAACAAACTCTGTAATAAAATTCGAGAAGATACTAATAAAATCGTTTATCGCATGAAATTAAAATGAATTACAGAATTAAAATTAATTATTATTATGGCTATATTTCATTTTTTGATAAAACATTTATTTTCTCTACTTTATTTATATTTTCTTTATTTTTTTTTTTCTAAATGGAAATAGTTGAAAAAAAATTCTTAGTTGACTAAACGTTTTTTTTTTCTTAATTTATTTTCAAATGTAGGTTATTGTAACTATAATTTACCTTTAAAATCCCTAGAGTCTATTCATAGATTCTTCTTTAACTAAATGTTTATTTACTGATTTATTTCACTAAAACTTAGTAGTAATCGTTATCTAGTAGTCAACTATCGCAGTTCAAAGCAATCATCCATAGATTGCTCAAAATATTTAATTTTTCCGTAGCCAAAGAAGAGCTATCCGACTCTCCATAAATATGAAATTATGAATGTTTCTTCTTCACTGTCACACCCGCATCCTATAATCTATGCACTAACTGTGAGTGATCTCTCCTATTTCTTTCACTCTTATCCTTACGTGCCACTTCTCTCTTCTACATCTCACCCACCACACACTGCAACTATATTCACACTTACTATAACTTTTTTCTCTTCTATTTATAATATATATTGAACATAGTAAATCTCACGCTTTTATGCTTTACCTACATTTCTATCCATCACTATTGCACTCGGTCATTCATATCTTTAATCCTTATCAACGCAATATTAACATAATATATATCCGCTGTATACATATTCCCCGTATGTGGAAAGGATTATATAGTAACCGTTATTCTTATCTAATCGTATATTGCGTGGTAACGTTCAGCATCCTCGGTATGAACCTCTTCGGGTGCAAATTCTGCGAGAAAGACAAGCATGGCGAGCAAGTGTGCGACAGAAAAAACTTTGATACGCTTTTGTGGGCCTTTGTCACGGTTTTTCAGGTATTCAACATTTTCAATTTAAAAAAAAATCTAACAGACAATTCAAAAACAGACTGAACTTGCCCACATATACTAAACGCTTATAAACGGGTCCGTCAGTAGTCAATATTCATGGCAGTCTGACAATCCCTATAACAAAAGTACGTTCTAACGGCTAATAGACTAACCACGCGAATACACAAAAACTGTTCACCTTGCTGCAAGAACTCTATTTCATACTAAACAACTTACAAATTGCCACAAGATATATTACTGGGTAGATGTAACTCGCTTGCAGCATCGTGTGTTGTCAGAAGAGCGTTCAGTCGCGTAACCGCTACCATAGAACCCGCGTAGTCAGATTTAGAATCATTCGTAACAAATTGATCCAAAATCATTTAGTGTCACGTTCACGTTGTCATGTTTTTTTCGTAAAATACTTCTATGATAAGTCAAAGCACATTTAGTCAGTGAGCTTGGTTGAATCGTAGGTTAGTTTAAGGTCGTTCAAACCCGAGTCGTGGATTTATCCGTCCGTCAGTTCCTCTGTTCCCAATTCTACAACCGCACTCAGTTTAAAATTATCTCTATCACTTAGCATGCCGCTTCTATTATTTAAGATTTATATTGATGCTAAACTCGTGGAAACATTGTTTAATTTTAAAAATGTTCCATCGGTTTCGTAATCAACTCCTGCATCCTCGATTTTAACTTCAGTAACTATCTAAACTTCAATTACTTTCCATTTTCTGAACATTCTAATTTCTCCTGTTTAATTACATACTTAACATATGGTCCGATTCTTTAATTACCCTTAATATAATTTCACCTGCATTTTATAGGATGAATAATATGTTTTTTTTTTTAATTAATGCATTTTAATTTGAATGAAAATTGCAACGCGTAATTTTTATTAAACATTATGATATAGAAAATTCTTTCATTGAAGCACTTTACTTTTGCCTATTTTATCTTTCAGGTTATTTTAAATTGCATTTATATCTATAAAATTACAAATATGATAATGAAAATTTTTATAAAGAATGTTAATAATATTGATAATCAATTTTAAAACGTGCACATAACACAAGGTTGAATTATCTTTTTTTTAGATTTATTAACATACCCGTTGGTGATAGCGTCCCAACGGCGGTAACACTGCTTAACCCCTTAGGCTTATATTTGTATATGATACCTATGTATCTCTATATCACAGACTAAATAAGTCACATTATAGTAGAAATAAAACTAATTTTACGGTTATAATTTAATAAGTCATTAATAAGTTGTTACCTAACTCACAAATTTCTATGTTTACTGTAAATTATAAATCGCACATAATATGTAAATAATATCACACTTATTGTTGATTCTATGTTTGTATCTATTGTGAAAAAAAAGAAACTAAGCAGCACTGGTCTATTCTACATGTAAAGGGAATATTAGGTAAGAGTCCGTAACATTAGTGTTATTTCGGTAATGTTCCGGGAGGTTGCAGTGTTAACGTCGATCACGCGTCTTGACGTCAGGATATCTCGGTCGCGGCGTTTGCGCATAGCATTTTGTATTTCTTTCATTTTTTCATCGGCCTCGCAACACGCAGTATTCTGGGCATGTATCTATTCGGTGGTAAGTTTTGCAAGTACGTCGAAGACAACGGCAAGGAGCGGGATTGCACCTGCCCCGAGATAGTCTCGCACCATCCCAAGTGTGAGTGCGACAGGAAACATTTTAATAACATCCTATGGGCCACCGTAACTGTTTTCCAGGTAAGCTTCATCAGGTCAGCAGGAATTAATATCGATTTATTTGCGATCCCGTTTGACTATGTTTTAGAAAATAGAAGCCGCGTGGCTTTTGTAAATGTCGAAATGATTGTAATTGTAGAATAGTTCATGATATCAACGTTTATTTGCAAAAAAGAAAGAAGCATAAAAAGAACAGGTGTTATTGAATATATATTATACGTTATAAAATTAGCAATAGCGTGAGATCGCATTATTAGATGTTTCATATGTTAATAATATTGAGCGCTCTGTAGTTAGCTGCATCTTGCTTATTAGATTTAATAGTTTTTAGTTAGATCGTTCTGCCGGACCCTTACGCTTGTGTACTCGAATCGCAGTCTGTGTTCCTTTCCATACAATTAGTACACTAACACAACACAACATTAACACGCTGTTTTAACAAACGTTTTCCTTTTTGATTGCCTTTGATTTGTTGATGTTTAAATAATGTTTTCTCAGAGACACAAAAAAGCACTACTTGAATACAATGTGACAGCACACCTTGCTTTTTTTGATTTTTTAAAGTGGAAGTTATAATATCGATGTGGTAGACCGGCTTCAGCTTTCGAATAGATTGTTTCATTTTGTTGTCTAAACCTTTCAGGTTTTAACACAGGAAGATTGGAATGTCGTGTTGTTTAATGGTATGGAAAAGACAAGTCACTGGGCTGCGTTATATTTCGTTGCCCTTATGACGTTCGGAAATTATGTACTTTTCAATTTACTAGTTGCTATACTCGTAGAGGGCTTCAGCTCTGAGGTGAGTATTATATACAAGCGAAAACACTTTGTATTTACTCTTTATGTTTATATTATTGTTTGTGATTCAAATATTTTTAGCGAAATGAGAGAAGAGAACGGGAGCAACGAGAATTGGCAAAGTCAAAATTGTCGAATGAATGTTTCTCTGAAAACAACGACGTGCAGTACGACGAATCAAACTCAGCGTCACATTCTAGCGACAGTTTCTCTCAGGTAATATATTGTAAACAAAGTAGTTATTTGTTGCTGAGTTTCTATAGTTTAGTCTTTAATTAAATAAAATTTTGTTAATATGGTAGTACATTCAATGCAGCAATGACCTTTGTATATTTATTTTCGTATTAATTGTCCCATTCGAATTTTGATGTTATAAAAATTAGTAATTATTTCAGATCTGTATATTTTGAGTAGGTTCTTATAATACACAGTATAAATATATAATTTCGGATTTACACGTGTAAAAGTGATCAATAATATTAATAATGTGTAATAGATAAATTGAATAGATTTTGGTTTAGTAAATATTTCATTTTTGTATGTTGAATTAGAATGAAATAAAGAATTATTGGCGATCGGTGGACGATGTTAGGAAAGCGAAAGACGATGTTAACGGTAACAAAGAAAAGGTAATGAGGTCGCGGCGCAAAACAAAATCCTCCCATCATCCGACGCTCTGCAAGGATTGTGCCCAATCGAACAAATGTAATCTGCAAAAGGTTAGCCAACGACAGTAAGCTTTAAATTTATTAAGCTATAACAAAGTCCAATTTATACTCTTTAAATATTTAATTTTAATTTAGCCAACGTTTATGTAAATGTACCCCGAAACCTACCGATAAATACATAAACTTTGCTAATATTTTTTATATTTACAATGTAAAGCTAATGAATACATTAAATTTGTATACATATATACCTAATACATGAGTTGTCATATTTTTATGTATTTTATCATTTAAAATACATACTACAAAATTTTGAAGGAAATATATTCCAAAATGGGAGATGCATTTTTAAAATAATGGCTTCGATCCGTGGTAATGTTCATAATTTTTTCTACGAATCTACATTACGAATATAACATTGTAAAGTTCTGACTGATAAGATACCAAAGATGAATCTATGCTATATATGGTAAAACTTATACAAGGTGGCGCAATTGTATTACGGTATGGCTGTCGTTCTGAGGTCTCGGGTTCGATCTCCGGGTCGGGTCAAGTGATATTAGGTTTTTCTACTCAGTATCATCCCCGAGTTTGGAATTTGTGCCCGATATGGCGACAGACTTGCTCCCAATCACATCTGGGACGGAACTAAGCTCGGCGAAATGTGGGTGGTGTAGTTCGTTATTTCCCCTCTGCCTCTGACCCTTCGGGGGATAACAATCGTGAGCTTATGTTATGTTATGTCATACAAGTTTCGACAGCGGAACCACCACTGCTAGTCATTAAGCACCTGTATATTTATGCGACTATGTTTCAGTTCAAAAGGCATAATTTGCTTCTGATTCAAACTATGCTATAGTAATATAACAACAAAAAATAAATAAGAAGGATATCATTTGGATGATAAGAAACCAATTTTTTCGAGAAAAGTGATAAAATAATTTATAACATTCAAATCAATTTTTAAAGATAGAAAGAGATACAAATACTATTGTATAGTGATTTCTGTTAAAAATATAGAGCCTTATATCATTTTAGAGCGATTTTTGAAAAAAAAAATGAAGCTTAGTTTAGTTGAAAAGGTCAGTTTATTAATGGCTACAGTATTGTCCCCAACTATAATAAAAGCTACTCAGGTACACTCTTCATTCGTTTTTGATTCGACATCACCTATTGTACTATTATTAGTAAAAAATCAGCAAATTAATGTATTATATATGGTATCATTTCCAATAAATAAGTGTAAAATAGTTTGACAATATTAACTTCATTTAAAGAAATTACACACCATATTAAAAAAAATAAAGGCCGCAATAGAATACTTTCCATAGAAAAACACTAAATATTATAGTACATGCTTTACTGGAAATAAAACATAACTCAAAACTATAGTTATTAAGAACGGACAAGTTCAAGTTTCATTATTTTTTAATAATGAATGTAACATCAAAAGCGCTCGGAACAATAGTAAATTATAAACTTGAAACAACGACCACTTCCATTTCTAATAAAGTTGGAATAGAATTCTAAGAATACATAAGTTTGCAAAAGCCAGGCATTGTGGTGGGAAGTGATTAAGTGGAAATTATTGATAACTAGCTGTATGCCCGCGTCTTCGCCCGCGTTTCATATGTTCTAAACTGCGTTTTAATTATTTTTATTCAGAACCGTAATTTTTTTTTGTACTAAGATAAAGTAAAAATATTTCTCATAAACTCAAGCAAGCCCGTAAAACTGTGCATTGAATAGGATTTTATATTTATTTTTAGGAGTTTTAATTATTTACTCTGTGCCCTAATTATTTTCGAAAATTAAAAGTTACCCGGAGTAACTTCAGCTATCTACCAAAAAAAAGTTCCGTCAAAATCCGTCCAGCCATTCCGGAGATTACCCTGAATAAACAGACAGACAAATATTTAAAAAATTGTATTATTGGTATAGCTGTCGTATATACATACATATTTAGTTAAAAAAATAATTTTATATTACAAACAGACACTCTAATTTCATTTATTAGTATAGATAGAGATTAAATTAGCAATAAATAACAAAATTTAATGTGCTAATAATGTTGGTCGAATGAAAATTGGTAAATAAACTTTAAACTGTTTAATCTCTTGATATTTGACTATTGTCTTTTAAATAACCTAATGATATAATTACGACTGGAATTGGGATTCGATTATTTACTGGTGGAAATTAAAATCACGTGTATGTATTCATTCGATAAACAATGTCCAAATAGAAAAGTGGCGCCGTAATCTTAACGTGTCGTTTCCGGGTAACGTTTTCCAACATTTTCTTATATTAGACATTACCTGTATTTGAAAGATAATATTCTAATATTTTTAAGACTTGCTACCCAAAAATTCACGAAATTTCGGGTAGGATTTTAAATTCTAAAATCTCACCACGCATCTATCACAAACAAGGGAGGTTCAGTTTAAAAAAAGTTGTTAAAACATCATGTGATTAATTAGCGACCCCCCCCCAATGTATGGTTATTGACAATTTTCATACTCGCAGGAATCCAAAATGCTTGCAAGCAGCGCAGGCTTACCAGAGACAACCGCAGTTCCGATGATAACTCACACAGCGGCAACCCCACAAGATTCACCTTCCACAACCTTGGAGCCGGGAGCATCGTTCAGGGATTTCAACATGGTTTTAAACTTGGAGAGATCGTCCATGTTATCTAGCTTAGACTCCATCGATCGGACTTCTGTTAGTATAATATTTTTCTAACATTTTACCTTACCCTCGATTTTTAAATTTGTCAAATTAAACGCATAATTTATTATTCTATACAAACCTTCCATGTCATTAAAAATGATTGGGTTGGTTAAATTTTTTAGACTTGGAGTCAGCATAAATAGTAGCCCATATTTATTGAAGGAGTATTCTATGTACTATATTATTATTTCAAAAACTACTAATAGAAATTTTTGAAATATATGCTATGAAACTTTTAGTAAAATAAAATTCATTGAAGTTACGCATTACATGTTTATAATTCCATTCTCTAAATTCAAAGTAGAAAGTAAAACCCGTAAATCGTAAAGTTTCTAATAAAACATATCTAAAGAATACAACTTTTATTATATCCTCTTAATATGTATAATATTATTATTGTAATTTCATTGTGGTCTTAAATAAATAGAATTTCACATTAAAGATCTATTAATTTTAAAACTATTTAACTGACTTTAAAAATACTTTTTTAGTGGTGATAATATTTTACATAGTACAGCTACACAATTAACATTCATTTTACTGATCAACTTCTCGACTGATATCTTAAAGCGTTATTTTTTTCCAGTGCGCAAGCATTCCTGGTTTGCTAAAGCCACCAAACAGTTACACGTTAACTCTCCATTCCGTTCAAACTCAACTTGGTGCAGAAAAAGCAAGACTACCTCCATTGACGCTTGTTCCTCCACCTCTGACATTCGCACCGCCACCACTCAGTCTCGCGCCACCCCCACTTGCTTTAGCACCAGTTCCCCTCACCCTTGCACCACCACCTCTAAAATCCACACCACCGGGGCCCACCACGCCAACTACACCAAAACCAATTTCTTCTCCACTGCTGCCGCAGAAGAATCTCCAAATATCTATAGTGAAGGACGAAAACTGTTTAAATACCAATGAAAAGTCCAATCTTTTGGGTTCACAAAAGTAAGTAGATAATTTATTAATAACTAGTCAAATTTCTTAATCGATATACTAACCTAAAATCTATAAATACTCTTCAATATTCACTAAATAAAAAAAAAACAGTTGATAAATAGAAGAGTACACTGTAGTTTTGTCTAAATATGTATAGATAATGGTAAGCTCATTGCAATACGATTTAGAAAAATATATGTCAATTTTTTTATAGGAACGTTAGTTTAGTAAGTAGTACCACAAACATCGATGAAAAATGCAGAGTACAACGGGGATACAGTTGGCGTCTTTCGCGACCAAGTCTCAGAAAAAAACCGAAGCAAAGAACCGGTTCTGATTCGGATGCTGTCGTTCTTAATAATGGTCGAGATCATGCTATTTGCAATGGTAAGAAAACTCTTTATTTTTTTCTTATCTGCATAATATATCAACATTCTGAGAAACGGTAGGTGCAATTAAAAATAATATTTTATTAGTTTCATATCTGAAGTGTGTTAGTTAGCATTTATAAGTAGACTAATTTCAAATTCGCAAGTTCAGATTTGATCAATTCATTATTCTTTTAACAATAAATATGTTTAGGATCGAGTCTTCGCAAGAACGAGCTTCTACTGTCGTCGTCGATGGTGATAAAAAATGATACACAATCAGAGTTTCCAAACAATCGATCTCGAGCGCAGTTACCCTCGCCGAGAGTACTCACAGCGCCTGTTAGGAGAGTATCAGCACACAATGCTCCTCTTCCATCTGACGTAAGTTTACTTTATACACCATCTTTACGAGGGTCATTTTAACGTTACACCATGCTACAAAGATAATTCAACACGCAATGTTATTTATAGTTAGGAGACTCTAAATATTTTTTCAAAAATATAAATTGGATTACCTACGCATGTTATAATAATGAATTTCAATATTTCCCGTAATCTATATTGCTCTCTTACAGCCATTAAGGTGTACAACGCGTTGTTGAAATCATTACATAAGTTTTCTTAAATATTATTATTTAGTATAATTTCCCCTAATTTTATTTTCACTTACGCACGCTACTTTATAAAACTAGCTGTCCAACTAGCGACGCCATCTTTTCAAATGATTTCAAAAATTGTAAAATCAAATTACAATTCATCAATACTTTTCCATTTATTATGTTTTTAACTAGAATTGATTTTAATAGAAAAATATAATATTTGATAAATGAATAATTTTGTGCTAGGTTTCATGGAAAGCGCCAGAACCAGGCTTTTCCTCAGAATCAACAGTTCGACTGGAAGCTATAAAATCTCCACCGCATCGGTTATCACTCACTAATGATTATTTAACAGGTTTGTTCGTAAAGTATTCATAAAGTTTATACAATTTAAACGTTGGAAAAATCTGATAAAGAGTTTAAACAAATTCTTGTATTTGAAAATAAAACTGGCAATGAAACTCGACAGGGTCGTTTAATAATTTTTTGTACTATTTGGCATCGTGGTACCATTACATAGGTTATATCATTTACATAGGTACGTTATTATTTTCAAATACCAGTATCATTTACAATTACCTTATTTTTTTAAATTCGATTTCGATTTTATTTCGATTCTGCATTAGTAGTAATTATTACTGTTGTTTTTCTTATTAGGTC
Organism: Samia ricini; assembly: GCA_014132275.2. Lineage (NCBI taxonomy): Eukaryota > Metazoa > Arthropoda > Insecta > Lepidoptera > Saturniidae > Samia > Samia ricini. Next base: position 24,122,461 of record AP028161.1, read on the forward strand.
AGTAAAGAGTTTTAAGCCTGAAAAATCGTGTACATTTTTATAAACTCTGGTACCTAAAGTATGATAAATATTAACATGTAATTTTATCAAACAGAAAAAATTCCACGCACCATTTTAAAATATGTTTATGACATTTTATTTAATATTTTAATCACACATATGTTTAATAACAACTTTAGTAACGTATGAGCATCTGTAAACTTTTGGTTAAACCAGAGATCTCCAAACTACGGACCGCGGGCCAATATTATTCTACGAGGACGTGCCTCGTTTTCCAGCTGGGTTCTTAATTTACTGTGATAAATGTAATCAAACAAAGTAATAGTCATCAACAAATCCTTTTTTTATTACAACACAAGAATATACCTATTTATATTATCAAATTATGTAGTTGTAACATGACTATTTGGTAAGGTTTACTTCAATTTTCAAAACTATAATAATATGCTAAACTGTTGAACTGGCGAAATTTTGGCCCATGGCAGTTTGTGGAGCACCAACCCGGCTATTAGTTTAAAAGTTTGGGGACCTTTGGATTACACCCTTAAGTACTTTCACTTTGGGTTTTAATCTAACCTCAAACGTAATGGCCAGTTCAAGTTCATTTGCCTAATAAAGTAGTTACTATTAGAAAATCGTTGTGAAGTCATGGTATGGTGGTAATGGTAATCAATTTTATCTGTGAAATTGTGAAGCATCTTATAGTTTGTTACATTTGAAAACTATATTCTTAACAAAACATATTATTTAAAAAAATAATATACTTTGTAGAACAATCTTCTAGACTATGATAAACCCACAAATACTAAAGAGGATGATAATTAAATAATATTACACTTAGTAAGTTCTAGTTATTCGCTATGTGCATAAATCACCAAGAGATGGAGTCACTTGCAAAGTTTACTCACGCTTATGTTTTCTGATGAACCGGGATACTAATGACAATGATATTGAAATAATAGCGCTCAGTAAGTTCCAGTTATTCGCCATGTGCCTAGAGTCACTTCCAAGTTAAGTCACGCTTTTGTTTTGTGACCGTCTTTAAAAGACATACAGCGTTGAGTTTGGTACGAATTTGAAATGTTAAACTGTACCGCACCTTCCTTCTAAGAATTCCTTATGAGCGTTCATTATAAGAATCCCATGTATATGTAGTGACAACTGTATCCGAAGTGAAAGCGAGCAACTTAGTGCCGAGTCCAGCGCAACTGAGTCACGCGGCTCCTGTACCGAGACCTACGAGACACGAAGTCGCCACCCTACCAACCAGGGCAAACAATCAACCTTTAACCCTTATAAAGCAGATCAACGAAGAGGTAAGTATTCAAGATTTCTTTAGGAGATTTGTATTAGTACTTAGTATACGCTTGGTGGTCGAAATTACATCAGTATATGTATAATTTCTAATAATACTGAAAATAAGAAAGATCTTTCATTTTCTATCGATAACACTACGAAAATGGACTAAACTCGTTTATCTTTGTCTATTTATGTATACACTAGCTGTGTCCGCGACTTCGCTCGCGTGGAAATCGGCCTTCTGGTCCCGACATTTATTATTTATATACTATGCATATATTTTATGTCATTTTGTTCAATTTCAATCAATCCATCAATTTTTTGTTCTCGAATAAGACTAAAACGCAATTTACTTACTAACTCTCCCTTCACACTAAAGTCGTCGCGTGTTATTCAAATTACTATAACTTTTGATACAGTGGACCGATTTTAATGAAATAAAGTTGTGATGTTACCCCGGAATATGCTTTATAATTTGAATTTTTAAAATATAATTAGTACTTTCTAATTGATACCTGCACGAAAAACAGACAGACATTTCTAACAATGATAGAAATGTGTTTAATCCCCTATTTTTAGTTCCTTGCAATAATTCTATTCCCAAAAATCGAAAATTTAAACATAACATAAGCTCACGCCTGTTATACCCGAAGAGTTAGGCAGAGGTGAAATAGCGAACCACACCACCCACATTTCGCCGAGCTTAGTTCCGTCCCAGATGAGACAGGGGGGCGAGCCTGTCGCCATATCGGGCACATGTAAATGTACAGACACGTGAAATTTACAATTTTATTTTAAATATATAGAAAGATATCTTTCTATATTAATAATAAAATCTATAACTTAACTTTATAACTACGTTATAAAGTCATTTTTTTTTAAACATATCAAACTTTACGTGGTATTCATTGAAATGTAATAATCCTTATCCCTATAAAATTATAAATATTTGTTCCATAACAATCAGTGATCAGTTGTAAAAACCTATGTATTTTTAGTTTAATCTCAATCTTAACATTTAAAATTCCCTTACAAGCTTATTTGTTTTAGGTGGCGATAAATAATAACGTATGTGTACTATCGTCAAGATTCGACAGGAGGCAGTTCAAGTTCAAAGACTTATTTCGTTTCATGGAACCGACTGGTTGTCTGAAGGAAAAAGGACAATACTCCTTATACATCTTTGCGCCGGACAACAAGTAAAATAATATTTATTTTTATTTAACCTTCTACTTATGCCTACGTCAATTAAATATATGTTGTTGTTTCTCATATATGTTTCATGTGATACATCTACCGAGTGTCCCGTGATGACCAGATTTTTTTTACCTCCACGCTCTAATTCTAATAATAAGATATAAAATTACACCGTACAGATATTTGAAAATAGACCTTATTTGTTTTGTTTATGTTATGTTATATGATTGATATATTGTAAACAATTTTCTAATAAAAATATTCTGTTTATACATGAACTATTTATGTTTATTAATAAGAGAATAGAATAAAATAATTTATAATAGGAGTCTATTATGCATCAAAAGGACTTATACTAATTCCGTTTGAGTCTTAATATGAATAACAATGCTTAGGCCAAAACTCATTTACGAAGAATAAGATCGTCATGATAATCGGACAAAATATTGTCATCTGTCCTTAATGTAATAGGTCAAACTAAAGCGAGTAAGGTGGACATGAGAGTACATAGGTAAAATAAAATGCATCGTTTGCTTGTTTTGTAGAATAAGAAGGTTTTGTATCTGGGTAGTAACAAGGACTTGGTTCGATAACATCGTGTTGCTGTTTATTGCTCTGAACTGTATCACTCTGGCAATGGAGCGACCGAACATACCGCCAGACTCTAAAGAAAGATCATTCCTGTCAACTGCCAACTATGTATTCACCGGAGTCTTTGCCGTGGAAATGCTAATTAAGGTATGTCAAATGGTGATAAGACATACATGTAGGTTATGCAACTCTAATTTAGGACAAAGTGGTAATTAAACATTTAGAACATTTTTTTTAATATAGAAATTTATAAGTTACTGTAGAAATTTTAACTAGATTTGATTTTTTTTTCTTGTAACAGTGATTGAATTTTCATTTATAGATGAATGAAATAAAAATATTTATGTATGCTAGTACGAAGTGTCGTTGTTTAGAAACTAGTTTTGTTTAAAAAAACTTCCTTTTTTTAATGAAAATATAATTTTATGTTCTAAAACACTATTATGCAAAAAGTACGTTATTGTGTGGGTTTTTTTTTTTCTAAATTTATTTTGAGGGTTTACGTTTTAAAACATCCTTTGCTATGTAATATAATATATCTGTAAATAATATAATTGAATGTGCAAATTAGCAACAATTAATTACCTTTAACAATCAATAATTATATTGTTTAAAAAACTTGCACGCAAAAACATTTTATGCCGTTACCGTATTTTCTATATTATATATTAAATATATATGAATTAGTTTGAATGATTTCTTACAGATTTCAGATATTATGTTACCCAGAACTAAATTAAGATGTGGTCTGAACAATAAACTGTGAGAGAAAAATCACAGCGTGTCTATATTACAGCTATACGTAATGCATAAAACGTAAAATAATATTCATTATTAATTTATTTTACCGAATAATAATTAAATCATATATTTACGAAATTATATATCTTTTTCTAAGAAATTACGAATCAAAAACCCTTTTATTCTTTATTTATTTTAGTGAAACGATATTTATAAAACTTCTTTCAGTTATAAAGAAATTTATATTAAAGAAAACTATTGTTTAATAACAATATATGTAATAATTAAATATACTAATAAAAATATATACTAATAATTAACATTACTTTTAGGTTGTCGCTTCTGGAATGTTCTATGGAACGGAAGCATATTTTACATCCGGATGGAACATAATGGACGGTTCCCTTGTGATCATATCCATTATTGATTTGTTGATGTCATTGGTATCGGAGTCAAGCCCACGAATATTTGGAATACTCAGGGTAAGATAAATAACATTATTTTTTAATAGTTACATAATCAATAAAAATATAACCTCAAAAGCAAATGAATTTATTGTCTAATAAATGTTTCCTTCGTCAGGTATTTAGGTTGTTACGGTCTCTACGGCCTCTGAGAGTTATAAATAGAGCTCCAGGATTAAAACTAGTCGTTCAAACTCTACTCTCATCCTTAAGGCCCATCGGAAATATCGTATTAATTTGTTGCACCTTTTTCATTATATTCGGCATTTTAGGAGTACAGGTGAGTGCTATAAATTAATTTATAATAATTTAATTTATCTAACATAATCATAAAAGAAATACTTCGACAAGTCTTTTTGATCTATGAAATATGTTATTTTGCAAATCGTTAAAAATATATATCGGCTATTTTTAGCATTTAATAAGATCTTCAATCCATCATATACCTAGCACTTAGTTCATTGACATAAATACACTAACAAAGTGTTAGAATTTGTTTATATTTGTATGTGTGTGTTTATTCTATTTTTACAGAAATGTATATTTAGATACATACGCAAATTAGTGCAAGGAAAATACCACACATATGCTGTTTATATAATTGTTTATTTAATCTTTTAATGAAGTTTATTTTTATGTTAAATTTTTAATATAGTTTAGCTTCCAGTATGAAACTGCAACTGCTAATACTAGTAATGAATCTAAGGACTAATGATCTAATTGTTAATGAGATAACGTAGATTAAGACTAATATTATACAGGAAATCATATGCACATTATATTGCTATTATAATATATAGCATATTATATTGTTATATTTATCTATGTATTCCTTCAAGTAATACTATCTTACATTAATTCACTTATTTTCAATTCATTATTATTTACTTATTAAGTTACTGGTCTTCCTCGTGGATTGTTCTTCAAGCCGCAGTTTTTACTATGATGGTAAATCAACCAAAAAAATTCTCGCTGGTCACTTCTATTTTCACTTTAAAACTGAATGTAAAAACAAATGAAAGTCGATAAAGCATTTTGTTTTTAAATTGACTGTCATAGTTTTCACATGAAAAAAGTTTCACTCTTAAATCTGCAACCATGCAGGTTTAATATTAGTTTAAATTGGCCAGTGCTTTAAAACGGCAATCTCATATTGAAGCCTCTATCATTTGTGTATTACCTTGTTATACAAATATTGTACAATAGCTGTGTGACGCGGCTTCGCCCGCGTTTCATATATTCTTCACAGCATTTTATTTTTTTATAAAGAACCCTAATTTTTATTTAGTACTATGATATAGTAAAAATATTTCTAATAAATTCAGCCACTTGGCCGTAAAACTGTGCATTAAACCGGATTTTATTCATTTTTATGACTTTTAATTTTTTTAATCCCTAATTTTTTCCTTATTTTTTTAGTACTATGTTAAAGTTAAACTATTTTTGACAAATTCAAACACTTGCCAATTACTGTGGGTTGAATCGCATTTTAACTGAATTTCCATGAGATTACATTTTTTTACGCGGAACCCTAATTATTTTTGAGAACTAATAGTAGTCTATGTTAGACGGAGTAACTTCAGCTATCTACCAAAAAAGTGTCGTCAAAATCCGCCGAACCGTTCCGGAGATTATCCGGAACAAACAGACAGACAGACAAAAATTTTAAAAATTGTTTTTTTTTTTGTTGTAGTTTACGTAAATACATTCATATTTATTTAGTACAAAAAAATAATTTTAACATTTACAAACAGACACTTCAATTTTATTTATTAGTATAGATTTACAGCGTATCAAATTTTCATTATAAATTATTTGAATAAATGTTTATCAGGGGAAATGTAGAACAAAACTGCGTTTAACATCTTTAACATAAATGCATTTATGGATTTTATTTTTAGCTATTCAAAGGAGCCTTCTTCTATTGCGAAGGGGCCAATATTAAAAACGTAAAGAACAGAACCGATTGTCTATCTATAGATGGGAATGTCTGGGTGAATAGGAAGTACAATTTCGACGATCTCGGCAAAGCTTTGATGTCACTATTCGTGCTCAGTTCTAAGGACGGATGGGTTAACATTATGTACACTGGACTCGACGCGGTCGGAGTTGATCAACAGGTAACTAGAGCTCTTTGATTTAACAATTTCATGACGTGTCTTCATAATATACTTAGTTTTGAATTTACTTTTTAATTAAGTACTAAGCATAGCTACTTAAAAACTACCTTCTCAGGATATTAGATTTGAATGAAATTTTCAATTTATATATGGTTATAATTTCCAAGCATACTTGATATTTTCAATGGCGATCGGACACTTTATTTTCGATATTTTCAAATTAATTTATTTATATCATAACAAATAATAGTTCGCACTCAACAAATTTATTTCAACTTAAATTTTTTTTACAAAAAGACACGAATGTAAATGGAAAAATATTGAGACGTCTATTGAGGTCAATAATATGCGCGCCTAACATATAGTACCTAAAATTATATTACCATTAGAACAAGAGTTACTACAGTAATTAAGATAGACTATGAAAAATCTTCCATAACTGGCAATATTTAAAAGTCTTTAATGAGAATTAAATTAACAGCTACTTTAACCCACTGAGCACTTACCTGGCGTTTACACCAGCTTTCCATTGTTTTCCTATTGTCTTTTTATTGTCTTATTTTTATGGCGACACATTAAGCAAGCACATTTATAGAATCTATTTACCTCAACAGCCTATAACGAATTATTCAGAATGGCGGCTACTTTATTTCATCGCGTTTATACTATTGGTGGGATTCTTTGTCTTGAACATGTTTGTCGGTGTTGTGGTGGAAAACTTCCATCGATGTCGCGAAGAACAGGAGAAAGAGGAAAGAGTTCGTAGAGCCGCTAAGAGAGCCCTACAAATGGAAAAAAAAACGACGGAGTGAGTAGACCTTAGATTTATACTCATAGTACCTATAGGCCTCTTTAATTATAATATAAATTAATAATGTAATTGTAAAATAAGTATTTCAGTGGTTTTTCTTTGTCATATCGCATAGCATTTGTAGTTTCGGCCATAGTAATATTATTGTATATTAATAAAAGTATAAATAGAAAGTGTATAATAAATTCAGTTGCTATTAGGTTAATTTGAAGTCATTGTTAAATGGTAGTCAAATATTACAAGCAGGATACACAATACTTCCACTCAGTATAAAATGTATCTAAAACTAATATCATAGATGAACTTAATACGATGTTTCTAATTATCTACGGGTTCATATAATAAAATTACTTTAAGTAAATATTAAAAAGATAATAATTGAGTTAACTATGAACATAATATGGCTTAAATAAGTAGATCTTATAACGAGTCATACAGTGGAACATACATACTGAATCTGTACGTTCGTATTAAATTGTGAAAAGTAGAAATGAGCCATAAACTACTCGTATGCATAATATAAATTACGGGCGTTGATATTCCATTTTTATAACTTTGCCAATGAAAGTCGCATAAACAAGAATTACTTCAATAAAACAGGTACTTACTCTATATCATACAATCGTGTTATTATTTTATAAAGTTCATAAATCGTCTCCTTGTAAAGTAATACGGATTGGTTTTATTTTCAGAGATGCATCAAAGGCCCTACTACGCAGATTATTCCCAAACGAGACTATTCGTTCACAATGTTGTCACATCTAAATACTTTGACTTAGCTATAGCCGGAGTCATCGGACTAAATGTTGTTACGATGGCTATAGAATACTACAGAATGCCGACAGCATTAGAATACGCTTTGAAGATTTTCAACTATTTCTTCACCGCTGTATTTATTCTAGAAGCAGATATGAAACTCGTCGCTTTAGGGTTCAAAATATACCTAAAAGATAAATGGAATCAATTGGACGTGATAATAGTTATTCTGTCTATAGTTGGAATAGTTTTAGAAGAGCTGGAAACTAATATAATACCAATAAATCCTACAATAATGAGAGTCATGAGGGTATTGAGAATAGCGAGAGTTTTAAAACTATTGAAGATGGCAAAAGGCATAAGAGCATTGCTAAATACTGTAATGCAAGCGCTCCCACAAGTTGGCAATTTGGGGCTGTTGTTTTTTCCTTCTGTTTTTTATATTTGCAGCTTTGGGTGTTGAATTATTTGGGCGGTTAGAATGTTCTGATGAAATTCCATGTCAAGGTAACTAATACCGCTTTGAGATTTATGCATATTGAGAATATAATAATTATAAATAACTAACATTAGGTAATAATGACCTCCTTTTATACTATATTACTTCTGTTATAATTAGATTCATCCCTTTTACTTCTTGTAACTGTGACTGTACTGTAACTTTTAGAACATCTACAACTTCTCTTGCACTGTCACTTGGATTGATTCAATTGAAAGACGTACACTGCTGGACATAGCTCTCCCTCAAAAAGGAAGGAATTCCCATAATCGCCTAGTTTGGCAATCGAGTTGTCGATCGCAGTAGGTGTTTGTGGCACTCAGAGGATGCTGCTGCCCATCCCCTGACTAATTATCCCTTAGTTGCCTATCATGATATCCACGGGAAGATATGGGATAACACCTATTCACACGGCACACTGTCATTGTAAAGAATACATTTATCAAATCCACAGATTATCAATTGCGTAATTAACTGTCAATTACTGATTGCTAATTCTATCACCCATACTAATATAGTGAAAATAACACTGATGATGAAAATCAACTCACATTTACACATAATGGTTTTTCGAAATCGTATATTTTCTATTATCTCTATAATATTATCACATTAGCTTAAGCGATGATGGTAAAATTTGTCAAATTACTCGTAGAGAGAATTATTCTTTGACTGTAGATTGCATTCGCACACTTTGCAGTAATTGCTAGGGTAGTATAAATAAAGTCTTTTCACTTATTTACTATAAAGCTACTATTACAATTTATATACCCTTTTTGACAGGTCTGGGAGAACATGCCCATTTCGCAAACTTTGGTATGGCTTTCTTAACATTATTTCGCGTCGCGACTGGTGATAACTGGAACGGCATTATGAAAGACACTCTTCGTGAAGACTGTGACAGCTCCGTAGACTGTGTGCGCAATTGTTGCGTGTCTACAATCATCGCTCCCATATTCTTCGTGATTTTCGTCCTCATGGCTCAGTTCGTCCTTGTAAATGTCGTAGTTGCCGTAAGTATAAAAAATATTCAAATGAATTTGTGAATTAAATCACTAAATAACATTATAAACTTAATAACATATTTGTAATAGGTACTAATGAAACATTTAGAAGAATCCCACAAGCAGATGGAAGACGAAATCGATATGGACGTAGAATTGGAAAGAGAATTTGAAAGAGAGATAGACGATGAAGAAGACAGAGCCCTGTGCAGAGCGCTTGAAGAATGTACGACTCCACCACGGCCTCTTAATAAGGTACCATCCCTACCTGCCAATTTTACGTACAGTGAACCGAAACCTCCAGCACCGTTATCTCCCGCACGTCGCCGACGCACTCTACACTCGCACCACGCTTTGTTGCCAGCAGCACTACCACCCCGAAGAGCGTCTTTGTCACCTCACGCTTTCGGACGACGTCGACAGGATTCCACATCTGAGCCACCCGCTGCACTCTACGAAGAAGACGCTCGATTTATTGATGCCGATGATGTCGACGAACTAGAACCAGGCAGCCCACCGCGACGAGATTCTTTCACACAAAATCGAAGACAGCGAGTCGATAAAAAGAGTTCTGTGCGTGGAGAAGAAACGAGACTATTACGGCCTGCCTTATTAGCAGTTCCATCAACGAGGCAAAGTCTTCGGCTGAGCAGTTCAAAGAGAAGGTCCTCAACAGAGTCTGCCATAACGAGCGATGTAAGTCATGCATCGTTGCGATCTGAAAAGTATTTGACAACCGAATCAACGAATCAACCTATAAGCGAGGAGGAAAAGATAAGGATAGTTATAGCTGAGAGAAGAATGATGGACACCATTCGTCCAGAGACAGATGATGCTGTGGAGATGGCAGAGCGTGGTTCCTAGTCCAGGCGAGGCCGGCCGCAGCAACACCATGAAGTCTACATCTAGATGATGTTTGACATGAACTGAATCCTCCTGTACACCTTTACCTAACTTATGAAGGCGCGTATGGTTAAAGACAATGGGAAAAAGTAAACCATGTTGCATAAGTGAGTGTTACAACAGTCGACTGGATATTTGAGTTTTATGCATTAACTGAATATTTCAGCGTGACATTCTTTTTAACTATGCAAATGGAGTGTTGTGTGTTTTGAAATTTGATGTGATTCCTATATTCTATTTCTCTAAAAATCCAAACTGTTTACCTGTTTACCTCGATGCGGCCCGGTTCAACAACTCTATCGTGAGACTTTGATAAATTTTAACTTTTGTGAGATGTATAAAATCTTATAGATAGGATTTAGAACTAGTCAATTTGTTGTGGTGTGACGTTTTCTACGAGGGCTAAGTTCACTTCGGTATTTTATTATTTTTTATTATGGTGCTTGATGTTACAATTTTATTAATTATATCATTATAGTTTGAAATGTAGGAATTTCTAAGAAACCTCAACGAAAAAACTACTTGGTTTATTACTTAAGCGATGTAATTATTATTATTATATTTGTTGTACAGTTTAATTTTTATTTTACTTTGAGTCATTGTCATTGTTAGATATATATATATCGAATTATGTGGAATATTTATATCCTCCATATTCACATTACGTACGCGGTTATTGCTTTCAGCATTCTCGTATCACGAATGTGTGTAGCCTAGTAGTAATTTGTTATCGAATAGGTAGACTCTTGTTAATCTAAAACATAAGTATTAAGAAGAGCCAAACGTTCACAAATCGAGCATTATAATCTACTAAAAGATGAAAATATTTTCTAAAGAAATACAAACCTATTTTCTTACAGATCCATTATGTACTTCATAGACTTGTAACTGGTAATACGCACATACATTTAGAGAGTAGAATGTAACTTAGATATTTGTTAAGACGTTATTATAATATAACATAATTATTTAACGAATGCAGAACGTAGTGACTTTTAGTGATTCCAAAACTTATTAGACTAAATAATTAATGAATTTTTCTTGTTGTCATAATTAGTGAAATTTATCACTAACCGTGCCAAATCTACAAAATCCTTTTATATTTTAGCGTTTCATCAATGAAATAGACTATACAATATTTCGTATAACCTCTGCTTCTATAAGAACTTAAGTGCACACACCTCTTTATAATAAAGATTAACTAAAGAAGTTGAAATTTATTTTTTTACTAATAAATAAACACATTTCCGAATTTACTGTAAAGTTCTCTAGTGTCTATAGAATGTACTTTTTAATTAGGGATGTCAGCAATAAATTTTATACTTCGACTGTGCCTTTCCTATATCTAACGTATTATTAGCTTGTCGGTTTGTATGTAGTCTCTCTTAATTATTAAATGTATATTATTGTAATGTTTGAACGAATAGATTATTGTTGAGACTTTATTAAGTTTTTGTTGTGTTTAGTCGTTTAAAAAATATTTGGATCTAAGAAGACAGTTTAACTTGACATAAAATTTAACTTTATCATTCCGCGACAGACCAACTGTTGTATTTTTTTATATTTGATCAGTAATATTGTAAAGCGACAGCATTTAATACAACTTTATGTTCTTATAAAATTACACTATCAATAATTTTAAGATTGTATCTTCGTTTCGTTATTAAATTCTATTAATCTACCTAACTAGTCAGACTAGTCTGTAACTAAAAATTCTAAAAGAGTTCGTAATGTTTGAATAAGATAAATTATAAATATGAAAGTAATAAAAAAACATGTTTAATTAAAAAGGAAATAGTATAAGTTTACTTTTGTTGTTTTTTATTATTTAAATTATTAAGACACGATGCTTGTCGCGACCTTTTCTATTTACAAACGTTCTTCCGTTCGATGCTATCTTTTAACTAAAATCTGCCAATCGTACTTGTTTATACAATTTTAATTAATATCTTTTTAATCGAAAATGAAATCAGTAGGTATAGTAAACCTTTTAAGTAATAGACAGTGAGTAATGAATATAATTATTGACATTCGAGAATTGAATAAACGGAATTTAATAAATTAAGTCTATAGTATTTTCGTGATATAAAAAAAAAATTATAAAATAAATAAAACTTCGTGATAATGATGAATAATCGTTTTATCTGTATTGATTGTATGATAATTTTTAAGATGTATGAACAATGTTCATAGTTGAGTTCATCTGTTATCTTTAGCTGATATTCTGTCAAGTTACGAAAGGTACAAGAATGTTAGGTTGAAGAAATAAATCTAAATACAATTTGTGTTTTATTATACCTGCATAAATAAAAACCTTATTTGTCGCTTTGCATAAATATCTGCGTAAATATTTCAATTGTGCGGCATATTTATTAACAGCTCTAATACACATATGCACCATATCTAGAAATGAACTGATAAAAATAGTTTGAGACACTTTTGTCCTCTATTTACCAACCGTTTTTATTTTGTATAAGTAATTATAGACGAATTTTACGAGTTATTGTTAAAAAAAATGGAAACCGCTTTTTCTTTAAATCTGTCACAATGGTCAAATATCGACCTAGGCGAACACTTGTAGGACAAGTAAGAACTAAACTGGTTGTAAATCTATACTAATAAATAAAATTGAAGTGTCTGTTTGTAATGTCAATTTTTTACTACATAGATATGAATGTATACTCGATACCTAAATAAAAAATGCAATTTTTAAGTTTTTGTCTGTCTGGCTGTTTGTTCCGGATAATCTCCGGAACGGCTGTACGGATTTTGACGGCACTTTTTTGGTAGATAAATGAAGTTACTTAGGTTACTTTTAATTTTCGAAAATAATAGGGTTTGGGTAAAAAAAATAAAACTCATAAAAGATTGAATAAAATCCGATTCATTGCACAGTTTTATGAGCAAATGCTTGAATTTATGAGAAATATTTTTACTTTATCTTATTACTAAAAAAAATTACGAAATTATTATTTATGTAGGTTCTGTAAAAAAAAACCCAGTGTGTACCTCAAAATTTCTAACTAAAATCTAATTAAAATAATTTTAAAAACAATTTATCTAGTATCACTAGGACACAACTCCCGCAGAATCCGGTGAATGTTTATAATAATCCAGAGCTTTCGGTGAAAAAAAAAACATCATAAAACTCACACAAATGCGTGAAGAGATTACCGATTTCGATGAAAGTGAAAGAACTTAGCAAATGTAGACAAAACATGTGTGGCCTCCTATTTTCCAACCGCAGCAATGACGCGACGTTATATAGATAGGCATAGAATAATAACGCCAAGAGCAATAATTTCACACAAAAACTTGCTTAACATTGAAGCCAACAAAGTATGTGTGTGTGTCCAATTAAGTGACGTGGAATTACGTAATCACCGATACGCAACGAAAGACGTACGCTGCCTCTTGAACGCGGCAAACTTGAAATGGCTTCACTTCTCGTGCGACTACTGCCGTTCTCATTAAGTTAATTCTATGTAGATAAGTATTGATGATTACCGGTAAGTGATAGATAGAAATGGCTACGCACGTAGATAATCTTTAACTAAATATTTACAATATTAAGTAATATTGTGTTTCCAAAGTAATAATAGGAGAGGCACTAAAAAAACCATAAAGCTGGAGTAAACTAATCCAATTTATCACATTAATGTAAAAAAAGCATACCATACTGGAAACATATTAGAAAATTACGTCTCAATTACTCATTAAAATTGTCTCTCGAACCGCAACATACATAGGAAACAAGGAAAATTATTTGATTATCATATTTAGTACCGACTTTTAATCAAAAATTTTGACAAAGAGCGAAGTTGTCAACAAAGCACTGAACCTGTTAAAAAGAAATGTAAAAAGCCAAAATGACTTATCGACCCTTGAATATACATGTTAAAAATATACCCTAACCTTCAGTCCTTTATAAACAAAAAACATATTATTATCTACATTATTTAATGAACAACAGAATGCGTAAACAGTTCTTTTTTTACAATGAAATATAATAAAACTTATAACAAAGTAATCAAGCAAACAGATGTACCGAATAACCTTGTAAGTTTAGAGAGAAACGTTCGCCGCTGTGCCCGTGACATCCATCGGTCTGAAGATTGTTGTCATAACTCTAATTTTGTTGAGACTCTTTTTCCTTCAAACGCGTCCGCTCGCAGCCAACCTGACCCAAATAGAAAGTTCAATTTGAACACTCTTATATCAAGTATATTTTACGCAACAACAACAAAAAACCACTAAATATAACGTTAGACGTTTTTTCTTTATGGTTTCTAAGTTCAACGATTTTTTAGCGTAACTTCAGCAAGCATTTTTCGTGTGTTTTTTACTGTACTTTACTATTTTCAATTAATAAACATACTTTCAGGATGTTACTCACATAATTTATTCCATAATTAGATATTTTGCAAATAATTTTTTTTTACTAGCTGTGTGCACGCGGCTGCGCCCGGGTTTCTTTTAAGTTTCACTATTTTCTAATTGTTTTATGCCGAACTCTAATTATTAAAAAAAAAATCTACTAAAATTAAGGAAAGATATTTTTCATAAATTCAAACACTTGCCAGTAAAATATAATCAGATTTTTTGCACAATTTCATTAATTTGTTTTTTACGCGGAAACCTAATTATTTTCGAAAAATAAATGTACCCTAAGAAAGTACTTCAGCAATCTAACACAAAAAATCGCGTCAATATCGGCCCAGCCGTTCCGGAGATTACCCGCAACAAACAGACAGACACATAAATTTTTAAAATTGTATATAGTATATACATTATTTTTTATTTAGTAAAAAAGAAATATTTTTACATCACAAACAGACACTTTAATTTCATTTTTTAGTATAGATTATCAGTAAATAAATATACATTAACTTACATCATAAAGTTGGAATGAAAAGTGGATAAATGTACAATATAGTAACACTTATGCGTTCATATGCACGGTATTTTAGTCTCTATGGCATGGTACAATGGAAATAAAACGTTATTTATTAAATGGAAAACAAAATATAATACGCTAGCATGCATGCAGCACAAACAAACTGTCCATATAAAGTGGGCTTGTAAAACAGTTCTGCCGATGAAAAATACTGGTGTATTTTTCTATTGATAAAACTGTGTGGCACAAAATTTGAAACGGTCGAGTCTTTTAATTAAAGTCTTAAGACCTATGGCAATATACGAAACTCGGCTACTATTAGTGTCAATATGGATTTTCGAATACTAGTTTCAACCAATGATGAATTTTTAAAAGAGTATCATATGATACTAGCTTCTGCCCGCGATTTCATTCGCGTTAGTTCGTGTTAGTTAAATAGTAAATAATTAGATAGTCCATTGACTAAGATAACTGACCTCAAGGTGATATTATTTTTTTTTTACTAATAAGACAAGGAATAAACTGTTCAGTTCTCTTTTCTGCAACGTCTACCAAACGATTTTCTTTTGTTTGAAAATTATTTTTTCCACTTTAACTTTTAAATATATTGTTAGTATATATTATAATTTATATAATTATAAATTAATAGAAAAGTATTAGTGCGATGATTCTGCTAAAAAATTAGTGTAGAGTTGCCGTACCCTGGCTTTGAAAGCCATACGGCTCGTGGACATCCTGATTTCCTAGGGATATACTATATATAGGATTTCCTGATATACCTATATACTTTTAATGTCAAACAAAATTATTCAAAATGAATTATCAAGTGAATCATTTACCGTTACGCAAACTATCACGGATCTCTCATCGCTCCATTCACTCCTAATCGACCACTCAATCTAATCTCTAATCGGTTTACTTGGAACAGTTAGTGTTTGTTAAACATCTAAAATTAGTTCTGACCAAGATAAGTGTTAGGTAAAGCTCCGGGAAGATATACTTCGTTATGGATGACTTCATTCTCATTACTATTATATTTAGATCAATAAAACTCAACTTTAAAACTTTAGTAATATATTTTATTACTGTGTCTATTAGAGTTTTTGTTAACTTGCAATAATTGACTCCATATTTTTATGTAATGTTGCTGTCATTTCACGTAAATATAATTTGGTTATTTTACATAAGTTACATGCATTAGAGATGATACCGTAAATTATGAGATGCCATAGAAGTTCTCGCGAAATGCCCAACTTTTTGCCCGTAGGTTGAAAGAAGACAGAAACATCTGACTTAGCTGTATGATCTCGATACCTTTGCCTTTTACTCAGAAAGGAAAAAACTGAACCAAAAAAAATATCAGCAAATGAAATTATTATTTTTTACATCAAAATAGATTTAACTACGTTACAGTTCAACTTTTTAGCAGTCATTCGATGGTTTAGAATTATTTCAAAACTCAACAACGATATAACTCTTTTATTAATTACTCTCTCTCTGTAATGTGTATTATGATATGAAACTTGTAAATTTTTGAAAAAATTGTACTAATGTAATTATGAAATTCATAATTTATTCTCTATGGTAAAACCAATATTATTATAATGATTCGAAGAGACCTACTTGATTACGCTGAGAGGGCTTTTATTAAAATAATTGAGAGAGAAATTCAATCAAGGCCCACACTTTACATTAATCCCCACACGGCTGCTTTTCGTTCATTATTGGAAAACCGCTTGAAATGAAACACTGCCCAACCGTTACCTACCTACTTCAAAGGCAAACCTTTAAAATGTAGTTAATACGCTTCTGAACAATAGAAGAGCATTATTACAACGTACAAAGGATTTTTATATACATAGCTCCGATTAATAACTAGGAACACTCACAACGGACTACAAAAGTGTCTAGTTGCGGAAACAGGAGCCAACCAACCAACTAGGAATTATTGAATAGAAAATAACGAGTAAAATCTTAATACACGGATTTATGTATAGCTAGCTGAACTAGGAAAACGTGGTTTTGCCAATGTATTTAACATACTAGCGATACGTCCAGGTTTCATACCGATATATAGAATTGTTTAACGGATATAGCGGTTATTATAGCCTATCCTGCACACTTAAAATGAGCTCACAAAAGTCCAATTCTTTTTCTTTATATAATAAGTATAAATAAAGAAAAACATAAGAAGGAGAAGGCGCTTATGAACGTCAAAAAACTACCACCGGTTCGGAAAACAACTCAGTCGATAAGAGCCGGCCAGAAACTCGATCTGGTATTTTTACACGTTTTTTTAAGTTATTAAAATTACACAAATTTATAATAACAATAAACGGTTTTAGCGGACGCACAAAGAGGGATGTCACTTCCAGACATCACTATCGTTCACGTAACGATCCACCCTGTAACAACTTTTGGATGTTAAAACCTATTTGACATAGTGGTTAAACTTATCGTCAAGTAAATCGGTAATGATGCGCTTTGGTACCATGTTGTGGAACCTGACACTATTGCCCAAGAAGCTTTTATTGGTCTTACTAAGCCTAAAGCAAGGGACGGCTAGTTTGTGATTACTTCTAGTATTAAAATTATGCCGGCCGTTTGCTATATCAAACTTATTTTAATTTTTGCTAACCTACATTAAATTGTCTAAGATGTATTGGGAGGGCAATGTTAATTATTGTATTCTATATATTCTTATAGGAGCGGTAATACGACAACGGTTACCACAGCAACCGGTACGATAACAACGGTTCTTAGTATGGATACGTGGGAAGAAGTTATTTATCTAAACTATTAAATAAAATATAAGTGTATGTTTGTAATATCAATTTATGAATGTATTACATGAATGTATATATAATACCTTTACCAAAAAATACAATTTCTTACGTTTTTATCTGTTTGTTTCGACTTATCTCTGGAACGGCTGGATCGATTTTGTTGTTCAAAAATAATTAAGAATCCGAGTAAAAAAATTGAAACTCAAGAAATTGTAAGTAAAACCCGCTTCAATGCACAGTTTAACTGGCAGATATTAGAATTTGTGAGAAACATAATAATTAATTATAATTAAAATAAAAAAGATAATAAAAATATAATGTAATTACTTAATATTAATAGCAAAAAAATGTTTGGAAAAATTTAGGGTTCCGAATAAAATATTAAAAACTATATTACGCATCCAAGCATTACCAAGCCGAGGTTCGTACCACTTTGGTAACCCTTGTGCTAGTTACCTTTTGCGGCTGAGTGTCTTCAGCATTAGCCCACAAAGTTCGGTGTAGCTGCAAAGGCCCTTCCGGTCAACAGCATCAGATAGGTTAGAATAATCTACACTTAAATTTTATTTATTAGTATAAATTTATTATAGTTAGAATTATAATTGTGCATGTTACATTATACTTACGAAATACAAAAAAAAAAAAACAAGTTTTTTATGTTTATGATTTCTTTTCAAATCAAATAATGTGTAGGACAAAACTATTAAGTTTAAACTTCCTGTTATTTTTTTTTTTCATAATAGCGACTGAACCTTAAAATAATAGCCAAAAGTAAGATATGCACATATAAAATCATCTGAAAAACAGATATATAGCTTATGGAACATTACCTAAAACTTAAAAAAGAAAACTTGTTTATTTCCCCTAAGAAACTTTCGCGAATATGGAACGTAACATCCCTTAAAATCCGAGGCATTTCCTAACAAAAGTTTCAAATCGTTTTGAGGTATTTACCCCCGCAAAATCGTACGCGGAAAATTCTATACGAAAAATTTTACACAATAGTTTTATTGTCCAGGAGCATGTCAAACACAATATTGAAAACCAATTCCCAGGGATGCATTCAGAATAAATTTCTGAGGTTAAAGTTATTGAGTACCTTATAAGAAAGTAGATAATTGCAAATTAAATATGTATTATATATTTTATGCAAGTAAACGCTTTTCATTTAACGACTAACGCATTCTTATTTATAATTATATAAAAACAATTGAAATGTATAAAAATATCCTTTTACAGTGTATGTCCACAATAAACATCGAAAAACTCAATCGATTTTAATGAGATTTTACACAGCGTGTATGACTTGACCAAAAAAACGTAGCATAGTTTATATCCAGATGACCCGATTTTTTTGTATTACAAATTAAATGTTTTCGTGTGATTAAGTAATCCGATAGAGTAGCTAACGTATTATAGTTTTTCACGTTGTTTTGTCTGTCTTTGGAGTTTACAAAGTCCACACCAGTTCTTTCGAAATCGTATTTCTATTGTGATTGAAACGGGATTTAGCGGGACATGTGAAGGTTTGGGGTAGGAATGTAATTGCAAAAGGACAAAGACGCTTTGTGTTCGAGAACGGTTGATGTCTAGACGGTTGTTCTTGAAAATAGTATGTACTTGGCAGCTTCATAAATATTACGAGGGGTTGTGGCATTCACTAACTTAGTGGCTTTGTTAAATCCAATTAAGATTATCTTATATTATTGTGTCTTTATAAGTTATTACCAAGTAGGGTGATATCATTAGAAAATTTAATTATATTCATTACCTACTAGTTGTGTGCACGCGGCTGAGCCCGCGTTTCGCATGTTCTTCACTGCGTTTTGATTTTTTAAATATCTAATTTTAGTCCTTATTTTTTTTAGTATAATGATAAAGTAAAACTATTTCTCACAAATTAAAACACTCACCAATGAAACTGTGCGTTGAATCGGATTTTAATCGAATTTCCAATTTTCCATTCCAATTTCCATGAACCATAATTATTTTCGAAAACGAATAGTAACCTAAGTTACGCAGAGTAACTTCAGCTATCTACCAAAAAAGTGTCGTCAAATTTCGTCCAACCGTTCCGGAGATTAGCCGGAATAAACAGACAGACAGACAAAAAATATAAAAATTGTATTTTGGGTATAGGTATCGTATATACATACATTGATATTTATTTAGTAAAAAATAAATATTTTGATATTACAAACTGACACTTCAATTTTATTTACTAGTGTAAATATCTATGTTTAAGGTAATATATAGTCTCAAAGTCATTATAATCTCGAGTAACCCTACCCAAACGAATGAACACTTCCCATTGTTGTGTTTAATTTGCTAACGTTTCCCTTAATTACGAACGCACCGTTGCGTAAACATTGTGCCTACATACTGCTGTTACAGTGTACTATTATTGCAACTTAATTAATTTTGGTCAATGCTATGATCATTATAACAATTAGTTTCAACGGTTATAGTTATGTTCTATACGTATTGTCCATTCGAATTAATTATTCAATTGTAAAATAACATTACGTTTGCAAATTTCGTTAATTTAGAATTGCTAATGAAATTTTTATATATACGTCTTATCTATACTGCTATACTAGTAAATAAAATTAAAAAGTCTGTTTGTAATGTCAAAATCATACACACGAATGTATCCACGATACGTATGCCAAAAATGCAATATATTCTTCACTGCGTTTTAATTTTTTTTACGAAACCCTAATTTCCTAAAAAAAAATTAGTACTAAGGTAAAGTAAAATTATAGCACTTACATAACATATAGTAATAAATAAATTATAGCACTTGCCCGTAGAACCAGCCATTGAATCGGATTTTATTCGCAATTTCATGAGTTTTTTTTTTACGCGGAACCCAAATTATTTTTGAAAATTAAAAGTACCCTAAGTTACTCTGAGTTACTTCAGCTATCTACCAAAAAAGTTCCCTTATAATCGGTCCAGTCGTTCCGGAGATTACCCGGAACAAACAGACAGACAGACAAAAAATGTAAAAATTGTATTTTTGGTATACATTCATATCTATTTGGTAAAAAATAATAATTTTGACATTACAAACAGACACTTCAATTTATTAGTACAGAAAAGATGCTTAAAAGTAAGAATACAAATTATGGGCGTCCTCTAAACTGATGTCTCAAGTTAAATACTTTACTACAGTACTTTTACGAACAAGACGTGACCAGACACTAAAATCAGATACCTTTTAATTCTCAAATTCACAATAAAACAGCCATTGTGAGAAATGGAACATCTTAGCCGAAAACCATCTTGACTTCAAACGTTGCGAGGTTGCAAAAAAAAATTTTTTTTTGAGGACATTTAAGACATCCTTTTAAGTTCTCCATTCGATTGTAATTTTGTGTTGAATTACAAAAAACATATTTCTCTCTTCGTGTTATTTTAAATATTATATTTAGTATCACATTGTTATTTGGTGCCTATAATTATTATAAAATTTATACATAAAATATCAATGAAAAAATATATATGTATAATGATAAAAGTAGAATCCTATTTTTACGTTTAAACAAAAACAAAATGGCGGTAATAAAAATAGATAATTTTCGTTTATTATCTTTAAAAGTCTAAAACACTAAACAAAATCCTCTATATTACAAGTAGGTACACTGAAAGTCCGTTTTATATTGTTAAATATTTTGAGAACAGATTGATTCATCAAAGTCACTGGCGTTTTGCAATTACCGGCTTTCCGTTGCTTTTACGATCTACTCTTTGATGTATTTTAACGTTCATTCTTTCTAAGGATATCGATTACTATTTTATCATTATTTTCAGTTATATAATACATAGGTACGGAAATATTTCATTTCACGCTAGGATCGAATAGGATTATAACTGGAATACAGTGTAAACTCCATCGAAACTACTTAACTTTGATTTTCTTTACACTGTATAGGCTTAGTATTTTGACCACCACCATTGGTATTTGGCGACAAGTTTTCAAACTTGACGGTGGTAGGTACTCAGACGGGTGTTATGAGAAAATGACCTACCACCATGTTATGGTTTCCTCACGATATTTTCATACACCTCAGGCTCATTTTTGAGAGTTGAATAGGTAGCTCGAACCTGCGTCCATTGACCAGAACCCGACCGCACTACCAACTACGCCAGTATCGCTTCATTCGCTTTTATTCAGGTTTAATTAAACTGCATGTTATGCAACTTAGTATTTAACTAGGAAGAAATCCTTTGAAAGGATTCGTAAAGTTCATACATTCAATTTAAAAAAAGCATTGAGACAATACCAATATCATAAATTAAATATGTTTAAATATTACGAATGTTCGTTCAATATACGTAATAATACGTATAAAGCAGTGACATGATTTCCAAATGCCGTTAATGATTATGAGTGAACTGAAACGTTAGCTGAATTTAGTTTAGTTACCCTCGGGTACATGGAATTTCAATTAACGCATTGGTATACACAATAAACATAATATAGATCAACAGTTGAGCCATATTATTATTATTATATGAATAATTAAATACAAGTAATCAAAACTAATTAAATTAACATGGAGAATCACAGTTACTTAATCTTTATTTTGTTCATAACTATTACTTTATATGGTAACAATAGCGGTGTGCTCGCGGCTTCGCTCGCGTATACTAATGGACAGACAGATAGACGACGTTTTTATAAGTAAGGATAAGTAATACGATATTATTTTTTTTTAATAGAAAGCTGCAGCGAATTATGTGAATCGGTTTAGTATTTCACAAATTAAAGGCCAACTAACTGATTGATAGCCATTGCATTTTATATAATGTAAGGATTGAAAAACGTTTAATATTTCCAAGAAAAATACTAACATAGATGTGTGTGTATAAATTGGAGCTTTCTGTGATAGAAAACATCATACCATTCGTCAGAATAACATAACATTATGGAATTGTTTAGTAGGTATTTATCCGGATAAGTACAAGTCTTGAGTAGAGGATCTGTAGACCCAGGCTGCTTAACCCTATGCCCGCGGGCCATAATGTGGCCCGCTTACGATTTATGAATGGCCTGCGCGAGCAAAGTATTTTCCCACTAAGTCGAGTCTTGCGTAACCGGTCACTAACAGAAGATCTTTATGAAAAACTCTTCTTAGAGCTTAGTTGTGTAAAAAAAATAAATACCACACATTAGTAACTGAACAACATATTACTAACCTAGTGTGGCTATCAACACCTAATTTAACGCCTGAAATAAACAATATATTACAACAAACGCTGTCTGAAATCACATTGATTATAGGTGTCAGTTACATATCATAGTATTCATTTAGATTTTTTTTTGCCATCAGGTGAATTAAAAATCTAACGCTTTATTATCATCGAAGAATCAAAATAATTATAGTTAACAATTAATACACTATTATAGTTGGCAAAAGTAACAGTTAGTGGTCTACCAAAAAATTCTGAATTGATCAGACCGCCCAACTGATAAAAAAGTTGAGTAGTAGACCATCGTTGTTTTTGGCAGTTGCGTTTATATTCTTTGTGTTTTAGCATAATTATTATTATTCCAACACAAATCTCACACCGTACACTTTAAATCATTTCAATTAGATGGATACAACTTTTGGATTTTTTTTACGCAATTAATAACTATCACAACACCTAAATTTATCAACCTAAATCAAAAGCAATTATGGCTTAGTGGTACCTAGTTGATCGGATTTTGCGTCAGTGGATATAGGTTCGAACCCCACTACCTTATTCTATAAAAAAATGTGAAGGAAAATATCTTGATAAAAGCATAACATGGTAGTAGGACAATTTCTCAAAACCGCCTGGTTAGGTACCCCTTTCAGGTTTGTATGTCACCAAGTACTCATAGGTTTGTTTCGGTAGTATAATTTTATCAACAGTACCTCTTGGCTTAGTGTGTTCTTGAACCACATATTGTCACTTAACAGCAGGTCAATGTAAAGTACAAATTTTTTTTAAAAAATCAACACCATAATCAAATTATCGAATCTTTGCAACAGACTCGTTGTTTACTACACAAATTCACTTAATAAGACATTAATCATGTACAAAATTTCACTGTAAAAAATACATAAAGTAAATCAAAACTCCAGCGCATTAAAATGGTTTGGTTGGCCTTTCGAGTTGGCATTTTAACATAATTTGCTCACTCCATTTCAATTCCCAACAGTTGCTTACTCGAGCTATAAAATACTTACTAGTTTCTAGTAGTAGCTATTTCGAGCAATGTATCGCTGTAGACCGTATAGGGATGGAAATAATTCCTGATTTGGCGTTTTCTACGTTCGTCTAAGTAATTTTCAATGTTACAATAGAATTACTTAAGCAGGTTTACATTGAGTAACAAAATTTTCATGACTATTGTTCACACTGTATAAACATCGAAGTTTGAACGCTCATATTTGAGTTTGAAATTGGTACGTATCGCGCGACATTAATTTCGCAAAGCCTTCGTGGTGAGGTTAAATGGTACATTGTATTGAAATTCGATTTTGAACATCGTTTTAATACTGATTAAAATGTAAAATTAAACTGATTCAAAAATGTTTTTACGCGATATAGGCTCAGTGCTGTGACTACAATCTCACCTGATGTTAAGTGTAGACACACTCAGCTTAGCGGTACTGGTTCTCAAGTGATGCTGCCGGAACACACCTATTTGTATTTGGCTACATGTTTTCAAAGTTAAGAGTTAGTAGCTACCCAGGCGGGAATTATTAGAAAATTCCCTACCACAATGCTAAGGGTTCCTCACGATATTTTCCTTCACTGAAAAGCTCAGGCCGATTTTAGAGTTGAATAGGTGGCCTCAAACCCGCATCCATTGGCGTGGAATCCGGCCACATTATCCACTGCGCCATCATCGCTTCAAACTCGCTTCGTGTTAGTATTTTAAGGTTATTCTATTTTCCTGTTAAATTCGTATTTTATAATTCAAGTTGTTAATGCATTCTTCTTTGTGACATTCATGAATACTTTTCGACTATTTGCTATTTATACGGAATGCAAGGAATTTACATTAAAAATCTCTTACAACATTTTTTATAGTCAGCCATTGCAGTTATTACGTCATTTACACAAAAGTACTTGCCGCTTAAAAAATAACTTGAATTTTTGTGTAAAATGTTAGTCAACATCTTCTTGTCACTGTTCCAAGCAAGTTTTTTTTTATTTAAAAAATGTTTTCGCATTCAGTAGAACTCTGAGTCACTGTTTTAACTTAAACTTTCTTATTCAATTTGAATTCAATTACCTTAGAGTAAAAACATTATTATGCGCTGTTTACGTATTTGTACAATTCGTGATAAACGAAAAAAGCAATGAAAAGTTGTCACAGAATTTGTATAAGAAAAATGTTGTACTGTATACTTATAACATAATTCGTAAAACTTGAAATCTCGGTAAGCGAATTGATTATTTAAGGTCAAAAGAGATTTTTTTGTTTCTTTTCTTCTTCGTCTTAGATAATGGCAATTTGTGTTCAAACAATTAGTGCCAATGCCATGTATGTAAAATGTATTTTAAATCTTGTATCAGCGTTACCAAGCTCCACCAAAACTGTGGCTCATCCTGCTAGAGTTTTCCATGGAGCTTTGTGTGGCACATCAGAATAAATGTTCCACGTTATTTTCCATAATAAACTTGACTAGTACACAATAACCAAATTATATCACACAAAACGCCACTTTGATATAGAGTTAATTACACAAATTTAATGAATTAAACAAAGCAACCGCTAGATGACAGACAAGATCCTGCCCAAAACTCCTTTGTTTTATTTATTTATTTTTATGTGACTTACGCTGACTTCAGTGAGGCATTTGACAAAGTCAATCATAATATTTTGATTCAGTAATTGGCTCCGTTATGTATAGCTAGTAATTTATTGAATCGGTGCGAATCTTATCTCTATGTTCGCAAATCTGTAGTAGTTGTTAATGATTATTCTTCCAAGCCATTCGACATACAATCTAGAGTTTATCAAAGTTCCAACCTGGGTCCCTTCCTTTTTAATATATTTATTAACGATTTCCTTCACATTTCAAGATGCAGATGACCTCAAATTATTACGACAGACTAAATGCTCTAACGACGTATCGCTTTTACAAGATGACTTTAATGCCTTAACAGAATGGTGTGATGTGAATGATATGGTTCTTAACGGTGAGAAGTGCCATGTAACTCATTTTATGTCGAAAAAATTTGTTTTTTTCTTGTGTAATTTAAATTTCATTTTTAGTAATCAACATATTTACTAGTTCTTTTGTATATTTTTGTTTTGTACAAACTTGTTCTCAATATACAATATTACGTAATTACTTATAATTAAGGTTGGATTTATCACATGTCCTCAAATTGTTCATAGTATCCAAGTAAAAATGTAAATCTTGTTAGTGTACAAATAAATAAATAAACGCGAGTGCAGCCGCGGGCACACAGCTATTATAGAAATAAAACGACATGACAAAATTATGTCACAATTGATTATTACAGTTAATACAAATAAAACCATTCAAATTATATAGATGTAACTAATTTTATAGTATGATAAGAGTGCCTATTATAACCTTTAATAAAATTGCTACTAATAGTGTATTTTTAGAGATCGTCAGCAAACTCTATTTTAATACTTTATAAAAGGTTTACAGAGTGTGGGATAAAGTTCAATAAAAGGTCGCATGATAAGTATTTATAAAACTAAACATGTGTTTATATTACTAAAGGGTAATAAATTCATAATAGTTACCTTATTCAGTTATATTTTAAATTGCTAAAATCAAGAATATTTACAGTCATTTGTATTAGCGTGTTCTTCTCCAGCTCTATTACATTCTCTCAGTCGTTCTCTCTCTTCTGTTCACTCTTAGATATTCATAGAATTTCATATATTATTCTATTCTATTTCATATATAATATAATTCTCCCTAACCGGCTTTGATGAAATGTTTTATGCACTTATGGAATCACCTGGATTATTCTTAATTATAATTGGGTATGGTAGATAGCTTTGTATTTTCCCGCCAACGAGGACAGGCGACTAATTTTGCTCCAGCATACAATCCGGCTCTTGACGCCGGAAAATATGTAGGGATTATCTAGGATTGAAATATCGCGGGAACTTTTACTCTTAGGTAACGCCCAAGCCGAGGTTCGAACCCTTGAGTTTCAGCTAGCTAGCTGCCTTCAGTACTCGCACACAAAGTTCGGTGACACGGTAAAGGACAATCCGGTCAATAGCACTAGATAGGTTAAAAAAAGGCTTTGTATTTTTAAATGTAATCGGAATGTTAACTTCTTTAAAATTTCCAAAGGATTTAAACGATTCAAATGAAATTTGGTATTTTACAACAAATTATACACAGGAAACCTTTTGTAACTGTAAATATATAAATGCTTAGGCTAACTTTTCATTTAAGCCAATTCTGAGTAATAGTCATTACATTTATAAATAGTTATAAGCTATTTTTTTTCGTATTTTTCGAAATTCTAGTATATTTTTTAACTGTTTCGGTGGCGCAGTTGTATTACGGTGCGACTGCCGTTCTAAGGTCTCGGGTTCGATCCCCGGGTCGGGTCAAGTGGTATTGGGTTTTTCTACTCAGTATCATCCCGGAGTTTGGAATTTGTGCCCGATATGGCGACAGGCTCGCCCCCTGTCACATCTGGGACGGAACTAAGCTCGGCGAAATGTGGGTGGTGTAGTACGCTATTTCACCTCTGCCTAACCCTTCTGGGATAACAGGCGTGAACTTATGTTATGTTATGTATGTTATATGTATTTTTTTATCCACTTTAATCTGGTAGAATGTAACCTGGATTTTTTGAGTACCTATCCAGTTATGTTTATTTAAAATTTTCGCATATAGCAATACTACAAAGAAGATCCCGTATCAACAGCCGTAATCAAATACCGTATAGCTTCATTTGCAGTAAGTTTTCCATAGAAAATTTCAATTACTGTACAAATGACTGAACGTCACAGAGATTTGCTCAAGGCCGTTGACACTGGACTTAACTTCGTTATACTGATAACTTCGATAATGCGCTTGACTGAAACTGTGTCGGTATAAATAACTATATGATCATGACGTCGAACAGATTGATAGTAGTCAGCAATATTTTGATAAAATGAGTATATCTATTAGTATTTTATGAAATTAATTTTATAGTAACAGGCATCATGACGTAAAACCGAGTGTTGTAAGATTATTGTTTTCTCGAAACTAGCTAATGTTGTTGACCGGAATGGCCTTTACAGCTTCACCAAACTTTGTCGGCGAGTGCTCAATGCTACAAGTTATCGTCATCAGCGTATTCCATCAGTGTGGTAAAAACTCTGAAAACCAAACTCAAAAAAAGTAGGACCGGTGTGTTGATCCCTGAAGAAAATTTATAAAATACTCTTATTGGTTTATACTTAACCCCTTGAGCTCTTACCTAGCGTTTACGCAAGCTTTACATTGTTTTCCTATTGTCTTATTTTTACAGGTAATCGACACATTAAGCACATCTTAAAATGATTACTCTCCTAATTGAGCACATCTCGTTCACACCGTTAAAATAAATGATAAAATTATGATTCTAAGAACATTTTTTAAGCTAGCACTTCCTGTGCTCATTGACAACCTGAATTTGAATGACGGAATCTACATTAAGACGAGCAAAGCCGCTGACAAAAGGTAGTATTTTATAATCGAGTAAATTCTAGTTTGACTCGTAGAATTGAATTAACCGTGAGTACGGTTAAAGTTGGTCGTTGGCGACTTTTGTTGCGAACGACCTAAATAAATAGTTAATTGGATCAAATGTTTGAAGAACGTGGGCAGCTTATTTATGTACAAGTGGTTTATATACAAACCTTTGTCGTACCGTGCAGATGGGGATTGGACTCCCTGGCAACATCTTTCCTTCTCCCTATGACACCGAGCCCTTTAAAAGAGGCATGAAGAGATATTTTAATAGGCTGACCTATTGTTAGCTTTTTATCCCTTTTGAAGTAAACACAATGTGCTTGAAATGAATTTATTTATATACTAGCTGTTTGCCCGCAGCTGTGCCCGCATTTTATATATTCTTCACTGCGTTTTAAGTTTTTTTTTTTATACGGAACCCTTATTTATTTTTCAAAACAAATTAGTACTAAGATAAAGTAAAAATATTCCTCATACATTATAGCGCTTGCCCATTAAAAATTATGCGTTTTATTATTTTTACGCGGAACCCTAATTATTTTCGAAAATTAAAAGTACTCTAAGTTCACCGGAGTAACTTCAGCTATCTACCAAAAAAAGTCCCGTCAAAACCAATCCAGCCGTCCCGAGATTACCCATTACGAACAGACAGACAGACGAAAATTTCAAAAATTTTATTTTGTGTATAGTTATGGTACTTACATTTATATAAATTTGTTAAAAAAATAATAATTTCGACATTACAAAAAGAGACTTTAAACAGATTAGTATAGACATATCGAGTACAAATCAAACTCAATTCAAAGTTATAAAATGACGATAGACCAAACCAGAGTAAAAAAACAGAGCTGTCAAAAATAATTTGAGTCACAAAGTTAGCATAGGCTAAAAATAAACTACTTTTTTACACGGTCTCATTACCACAGTCTCACTTGACGATAAGTGACAATGGAGTACAGGATGGTAAAAATATTAAGCCGAGGTTCTCAAGTGATGCTACCGGAACACCTATAGGTATGTGGTTTTCAAACTTGAGGGTTTCAAACTCAGGCGGGCATTATTAGAAAAATTTCCTACCATATAATGTTTACAAATCATTACCAACATGTATGTCAGTACCAATGAAGTCTGTCAATGACAGTCGCTGTTTTTTGTTGAACTGTACCGTACTTACCATTAGGTATTGTACAGTCACTTTATCGAGCTAATGGGTTTTCATTCAAGTATTCTGTAAATATCAAAGGAGGAGAAAGACCTCCCTTCTTTCATTTGTTTTTTTTAAGACATGGATCTGAATGGTAGTTACGTAAGCAATATTTCTTAACTTTAGCGCCGTTGGTCAATTCTCGGTAGGGGATAAATTATATAATCGCGTTACTAATGCTATGACGTCAACATGCTACAGAATGTCAAATATAAGGTGGCGTTTAAGCGCTGGCACTCAGAGATATATAATAGATTAGAGATAATAATATCGTATGGTTTGATTATGAATAAACTATATAAAAATGTACATAATTATTGTTCGCAGCGCGAATAGATGTAAAAAAGATGTTAAAAGCGATTATAATTACAATTAACAAATAATGTAATTTAAATATTATCAAAACAAGTTTTTCTAAGTTTCAAATTTCCACTTCTGTTGGTACTCCCCATGGCAGCCTAGTTTCTTTTTATTGTTTTAAAATTATGTCAATTCTTTCGTAATCAAAGGGAGGAGGGGTTTAAAGAAGGCGCTTATGAACGTCTAAAACACTACCACCGGATCGGAAAACAACCCAGTCGTGAAGAGCCGGCAAGAAACTCAATCTGGTTCTTTTTTTTATAAATATAATATATACCATTTTTTCCATATAAAAAACTATACAAATCATGATCTATATACACTATCTATACACACTACACTATATAGTTAAGTACCAGGAGCGCTATCTTAGGTTTTTAAAAAGAAAACGAGTGAGTCGTTACAGAGTTTAATGTAGACTAACTTTACAAATATACTTCGCTAAAATTTGTTATTATATGAGAGTTAGGTTAACTTAAGTCTAGCATAAAACGTCGATCATCATTAATCTGAGCCAACCGGAAATTACAACTCGTGTGCTACTCTGAGACTATTTCGAATCCCTTGTCAGACGTCGCTTGTTCATTGTCCCTTACTAGAGAAACCTTAGGGGCTTGAGCTGTTTTTCCCTCATTACGATCCCACTTCACGCCTAAGGATTTTTTTCTTACGCTAAAGAAAGCGTCATTTACTTTGGTCTAGGTATTTTGTTAACAAGGAATTCATTGTTAAAGCTTTATTAGATTGGATTATTATTTTTTTAAATACCTTTCATGAATGGTTATTTTTGTACACTGTATAGGCTCAGTGCTTTAAATACAATCTCACCTGATGTTAAGCGATCATGTAGTCCAGGATGGTAAACACACTAAGCTTAGCGGTACTGGTTCTCAAGTGATGCTGTTGGAACACATGTGTTGGTATTTGGCGGCGGGTTTTCAAACTTGAGGGTGGTAGCTACAGATGAGCATTATTAGAAAATGGCCTACCACCATGCTATGGTTTTCTCACGATGTTTTTTTTCACTGAAAGCTCAGGGTGATTTTAGAGTTGGATAAGTGAGCTCGACCCGCGTCCATTGCCATCGGTCCATAGCCGCACTATCAACTGCACCATCATCGCATCATCCACAATAGGATAATATACCTACATAGTTAATTACGTAATTATGCCTAACAATTGGAAAATATTATAAAAAATACATCATATTTTAACATAAAAAAATTAACCGTAAAGTTTGAACGATATGATGGAGATAAAATTTTATGAAATCTTTCATGTAATATGCAATAAACAGACGATAAATACGTTAAAGTGTATCGTATACGGAATTTAACGTTAACATTTAACGTTTCACATGAAAAAAACTCATGTTACGATTTAGGACATGTGCGAGCTATATTTTGGTTATAGATATTAGGAATGTCTACTACATACGTCATCTGTGTCCTCCGGGATAAGATCAAGTTATTTTATTCAACGAAAATTGTTTGTGGAATTTTTTATTTGCGCCGTAACGAGAAACAAATTATATTATGAGTCTGTTTTCATAATTTGAATGAAGAGAGAAAAGTTTTTCTGATTTTTTTTCCCGTTAGCAATTATATAAAAGTATGTTGAAATTAATTTCATAAGGATTAATATTAGTTATTCGGTCTAAGATTTAACAAACAATGTTTAAACGACGTAACGTATTTAAAATAATTAGTCTTTGTTATTACAATGGAAAACTATGTTTTTGCTATAATTTAATTAAATATCTGTATAGTACATTTTACTTTAAATACCAACTAATTAATTTAATTATCTTTAATATAAGTATTTCGTATTGTCATTCCTTTTTTATATATCTAAATATAATTTTAATAAACAAATTAAAGAAAATAAAAATTATTACCTCTCATATATAACGAATAGAGAACAGACTTTTAACACGCCATGCCACTTGATGTAATGTCGTATAGGGTGACTCCTTAGTTACCTTTTAAGACACCCACGAGAAGATATGGGGTGGTACAATTCACAGCAGGCAGATATTTGATTCCATTCGCAATGTGACGCATTTGCATGTTGTGACTTGGCGTATTAAAACTATTTTTCTTCCCAAATTCACCGGTAATTCAAAAAATTTAATTTAATAATAATTCATGTGATGTTCCAATTCTATTAATGAAATCTCATTAACCTAAATATATGCACATATTAGGTAAATATCAGCGAGTATCAGATGTTTAAGGCGGAATCTATTACACGGGGTCGCACCGATTGCGCGCCTCCAACCGGAAATTATAACTCGTAACTCGATCGAACACCGGCGCCACACCAACACTCAGATATCGTGAACTTTGGACTGTCGGCTGCGGTCATCCGTTAAGCTACAGCGGAATTAGCTAAACTAAGTTTTGATGTACTTACGTTAAAATTTGACATTTTTCATTCATTTAAAACACTTTAAACCACTCTCACAATATATTATTCCCACGTCACCACATTATTATATTGCAATATCAGGAACGTTCACTTTAGCTGATAGAACTCAAGTGTGTCTGTGTTGGCTCTACAGAGCCTTATATAGACATTCCATGCGATCTGACATGTGGCAGGTGAAAGACGGTCCCACCGGATGTAGGCGGATAATATCTTATGGCACCGCTGGATGTGTGGCGAAAATATTGTTAACACTATGCTAGTTAATTATCAATACTCTCATGGAATGTTCCCAACTCACTTGAGGTCGGTGCAGTATGTTTTCTTCTTCCATAATCAACCTATCAACCGTCATCACTTCATTTACTCCTTCTTCTTTCATATTACTCACATACCCTAAGACTTATAGCTTTTACATAGTTATAAACCACCTTTAATAAGATGATTTGTGACTCAGAAAACATAGGTGAATGTTTATTACAAATCGCTAAATTTATAAACAATCTATAAAATACAAACGTATTAACTTTTAAAACGCTCGCCAAAAACATCGATTATGGGCAAATATGTATGATAGTATACCCTAAAAGAGATTATTATGTAACATTTTGCACTAAAAAATATTCAATTGACATCATGACACAACTATTTCATGATTTCGCCTCTTGTCTTTTGATCGTATCCAAGTCCTCAAAATACGTCCATACCTGATGGTGAATCAATGTCACCATCAGTTTGATCTGCAGTATTTTGAGGTTGTACTCAAAATAATAAAGGGGATGATTATTTTATAGACTACGTTTTTAATCCATCTATAAATTAATTGGAACATCACATTTTCGTTGTAATATATTATATTATTCTTATTACCTATTAAACTGCCTCGGTGGCGCAGTTGTATTACGGTGCGACTGCCGTTCTGAGGTCTCGGTTTCGATCCCCGGGTCGGGTCAAGTGGTATTGGGTTTTTCTACTCAGTATCATCCCGGAGTTTGAAATTTGTGCCCGATATGGCGACAGACTCGCCCCCTGTCACGTCTGGGACAGAACTAAGCTCGGCGAAACGTGGGTGGTGGAGTTCGCTATTTCACCTCTGCCTAACCCTTCGGGGATAACAAGCGTGAGCTTATGTTATGTTATGTTATTACTTATTAAGGTCGTATTATACTTGATTCTCAGTAATGTGTCCTTTTATTTACATTTCTATGTCAATCATTAGTGTAATTTTGTTGTGTCTGAATGGATAACTCAATTATGTCTGAAAGCGTAGCCAAAAGTTACACTACGAATTTCGAATAAGTTTTTCTTTTTGTGAGATTATATCAAAAGATACATAAAGTGACAATTTATACTATTATATATTTATTTTAACTCTTTATAGTTAAGTTACGCAGAGCAACTTCAGCTATCTACGAAAAAAAAAAACCCAACAAAATCGGTTTAGTCATTCCGGAAATTAGCCGGAACAAACAGACAGAAAAATTCAAAATTGTGTTTTTGGCATAGGTTCTATATACACATAAATTGATTCATTGTATTCATATGTATTTAATAAAGAGTTGGTAATTTGATATTACAGACACTTCAATTTTATTTATTCGCATAGATTAACGTTTTTTATGTATGTAGATTACTCCCAGTAAAATATTTATAAAAATAGGTCGAGTAGTTCATGAAAAAAAAGCGCATAAAAATATTTTTTTCTAGAAAACTTCCTCTTTATAGAACCGGTTAAAAGAGACCTCATTACAAAGTTTTTTATCATATTGAATGAGAGCAAATACGAATTACATTTTCTTCAAAAATTATTAGCTATAGCAAGTATTAGCACATCAATATCTGTTCATTTTATAATCTTTTAAAGCATATTTATATTTATTATATGTTCAAAACCACATGTTTCCATAATATATAGTTTTAGCTAAATTATTAGTTAATTTTTTTTCAATTTTATTTTTTGTTTTGTGACAATTTTTATTAATATCGCGCTTTCTATAAGATCAGTTTCATTGCGACGTATATTACGAAATGCGATTTTTTTAAATATGAAAAATACTAAATAAATTTATTGAAATAAGCACTTGTTTTTTTTTTTAATTTTGTAATTTTTTCATAAAATTTATTCGTTTTCCGTTCTATAAAAATTAAAATTCTTGTATTTAAGGGTTATTCTCTTTTTTATATACTCGCTTTCACCTTGACCGTAGCTTTTTATCATCATATTATCATAATCCTTAAGGGGATAGGTAATCATTTCCTTCATTCTACGAGTCAAATATGTTCTATATGTAAAACTCAGAGACATCCTCATTAACTATAAGTATTGAATAATATAAATCGTCCATATATTACTACAAATACATAGAAATAAATATATAATTTCCACACTGTTCGGGATCTGACTTGATTCCACCCATGAACCCTTGGGGCAATAATCAAATATCTTATAATGTTGGATCAGTACACGTGTGTACTAAAGTTTAGTTTTACTAGTAATAACTAAATGAGATAAAAAAAATAACGATAATGGTATGATGGTTCCATGTTTTTCCTCTCTAAGGAAATGACAAAGGTACCTCAACCATGCAGCCAAGTCAGGCGGTATGTTATGCGGTATATTATCTATTCTTCCATAAATTAACACAGCCTTTCGAAAAGGTAATGTTGTACTTATTTGAAATGTATATAAGTAATGTAAAAAAGTTACTATGTAGTGTATAAATTAAATTAATAATATAAATAGGCACTTTACGTATAATTAGATAAAAAGCCGATTTACAACATTATTTAGTTATAGTCCTATACCGTTCGAGGTAACATTACACAAAGCTAACAACGCACCACACAAACACAAAAGAAAACTACACATATATATAAGATTTAAATCTAAAGCAAGAAATGTAAAACAAAACAAGGAAATAAGTTAGATTCGTTAAATATAAATAGCTTGTAAGCAAATTATTAAATGTATTAAATTCAAGGACACAAATAACATAAATATAGAGAAATAAAAGATGAGAAAAACTCTGAGATTATGACCGTGGTAGTGGAAAATTAGATGTCAAATTAGTTTAAAAAAAAAACTTCTTAACTTAGTAGAAACGATATTATAATTCTGTACTAATAAATAAAATTGGAGTGTCTGTTTGTAATGTCAAAATTGTTTATTTTTACTAAATAGAGATGAATGTATACACGAGACCTATACCAAAAATTAAATTTTTAAAGTTTTTGTCTGGCTGTCTCTCTGTTTGTTCCGGGTAATCTCCGGAACGGCTGGACAGATTTTGACGGAACTTTTTTCGGTAGATAGCTAAAGTTACTCCGGGTAACATAGGGGTACTTTTAATTTTCGAAAATAGTTTTGGTTCCGCGTAAAAAAAAAAAAAAAAACTCATAAAAAATTTAATAAAATCCGATTCAATGCAGTTTTAAGGCCAAGTAATTTAATTTATGACAAATATATTTACTTTATCTTAGCACTACAAATTTTTCAGGATAATAATTAGGGTTCCGTATAACAAATTAAAACGCAATGAAGATCATATAAAACGCGGGCGCAGCCACGGGCGCATAGCTTTTTCACATATAAACCTTTACATACACCTACCTATACCAAACAAAACCCTTCCATTTAGTTCATAAAAAACACATAAACTCAGTTTTACGAACAAATATGCACGAAAATTATTGCCACCTAGAGCACATTTGTTTCCCAGATTTGGCAATAATTCTTTTTTTTTTTCAACGTAAACCCACTGGGAATAGACTAGAGAAGGAGTTTTTGGCGGGATTTCATATTGTCATGTAGCAGTTATTTTCTTTAATTCATGAAACTTATGTGTTTGACTCTAACTCATGTAATCTTGGTGTCGTTTTATGTGATATAATTTGGTTTTTGTGTACAAGTTAAATTTATTAAAGAAGATAAAGTGTAACGTTTATTCTGAAGTCCCAACAAAAAGCTCCATGGAAAATTCGAGCAGGATGGCCCAACGTTTTGCTGGAACTTGATAATAGTGATACAAGATTGAAAATACATGTTACCCACATGACACTGGTACAAATTGTGTGTACACAGATTGCCATTATTAAGAAGAAGACTAGAGATGTACATTTAAACTTTTTGATTCTTTACACATTTTAAAAGCAAAATATGCGTATACCCGTATGTTAGTTGGCTTATAATTCGAAGCGATGATGGCATAGTAGTAGCGTGGTCGAATATTGCGCCGATATTACATTCGGTGGTGGAAATCATCTTGAAGAAACTATATCATGGTGATAGGAAATTTACCAAAATCCGCTTGGACCACGTCGTAATTTAAAATCAGGTAAAAACTGAGGTCCACGGACTGAACCTATAGAGTACAAAAAAATCAATTTCCATGTTTTTTATTAGCATATATTTATTCCCTGACTAGGTTTCTAAATAAATATTATTCAGAACGTGAATAATAATGTAAAAATTCGTTCTCTATGTTTTCTCATCAGACTACGAAAATAATAGTTTAATAATTAATAATCGAATTTCTCACAGTATCTTATATTAATAATGAAGACCTGTATATATTAATATAGGCCTTTTGTATGATGAAATAGCTTCATCGCGTACATTTTATATTTGTGAAAGACTGCAGGCAGCTTACCTAATGAGGAATTATTCACAGACGAGAGGAGAGGCCTCGGTGGCTCGGCGGTCTCATTAAAACGAAAGGTGCCTTCGACCGTCAGCGCAACATGCGGAAGATTATACTCATTATACAATGACAGTAATGTACCGTGCGATATCTAGCTGATGTCGCTTACTTACTTTCTTTTGTACAGTAGATTAAATACGTTATCAAAACAAATTAATTTGTTTTTTATGACATACTGCCATAATGTGAATAAAATATGTACATTCTCTACAGATATCTTATTAGAAGTGTGCGTCTGCGTATATATGTAAATGTGCGTGCATGTGTAAATGTAAAAGAACATTTGCATTGTATAAAGGGAAAAATACCATTTTATCATTAACCCATTACCCATCTGTTGTCTGACTTACAAGTAAGTATAAAATAAATGCACAAGAATAGAAGTTACTCAGTCTTACCAAGTGTAATAATATATCATTATTATGGTAACAAATAAGTTATAAATAAAGTGATTTATAAGTTAAATATCAATACTGTGATTTATTGTTTGCATGCCTCTCAGTGCTACCAAAAAATTCAAGAAACTTCTCTGAAAACAAAGCAACAAAACAAGGATGGCATTTAATTATTTTTAATTAATGCCAGTTTCTTTCATTCCCTGAAATCTCATCATATTTCCTTATTAAATCGCAGAGATGATTCGCTGACCTGAATATAAATAAGAGAAAGTATAATAATAAACAAAATGGATCATTGACACAAATAATATCCAATTCGGATAATGAAAAAGTTTTTTTATTATTATTGTGAGCGAGAAATCAGGGCTTTTAGCTACACCGTGAGGACCCACCGGATACGATCAAGGGTACCCTGCCTCTATTATTGAAAAGTCTATTCAATATTTTTGTCATAATATCGTACCGTGCATATAGATCATGAGTATATAATGATATCTAGTTACCTCCGAGTCCCTTTTTGCTTAATGGATTCTGATTATGAAGCAACAAGGGGTCTTGCATATGTATATTATGATAGTTTTCGAAATCATCAATCCATTGTTCTGTCATATATTTAAATCTGAATCACCTAAAATTAGATATTCAAAATCAAACTGTTGAGATTGTATTTATAAAATACCAAAAATTGGTACCAAATTGCACAATTAAAACCCTAAAGATACAAGAAATTGCATGATCCGATATAAATGACAATAAAGTTCATAAACTGATATTTTGTAAATTATGGGCTGATTCGAAGCAGCTCTTAAGTTTGAAAGTTTTGAAACCATCCACTCTATCGCATAATTTAATGTAATCCATTAACGTACTGTCGTAATGGTACCCTTAATCTAACAACTACGCCGAAGACTCACGGACTTATTCCCATATATTTAAACGTAAATAATAGGAACGTACAAAATTCAAACTCTGCAATATATTTTAATAACCAATTTATATTATATATACAGGCAAATATAAAATAGTTCGGTTCCTTTCTTCCGCTGTTTATCAATCCATTTTCTTTTAACTATTAATTTTAATTTTAACAATTATTAGCTGTTAACGAGCTTTGATGAAATCGTGACGCTCATTCTGATGCTGTTTATGTAACGTGACCTTGAATTTTTACTCTCATAGCGCGCAAAATTTCACTAAAATAAAGCATTCTTATGCAACAATGAATATAACCTTTAAGAAAAAAAATGTATGAAAAGAAAAACTATTTCTTGGCGGAGGATTGTAGTTGATGTAAGGAGCAAAAACACAATATCCTCACAAAATCTATTAGTATTTACAAAGAAACTGACAGCATCCAAGTGATTAACGAGCTGGGTGATTTGTGTGAGGGCTTCAGACATTACCTTAATTCTTAGGTGAAATGATTCCATGATAAACATACGATAGGGTCATTCTGAGTAAACGACTTGTGAACGAGTCCAAAATGTCTTGTATTTTGTAATCTATATAAAATCGAGAAGTTTATACGATGATACTCAATAAATATATTCGGGTATAAACTGGTTTTGTTACTAAAACTAGTGTTCACCTAAAGGTTGATATTCAGGCATAATTAATCATCATGTTATTAAATAAGGGTAAATAAAACAGGATTTTTTTTACTATTTATATTATTTCACATATCTGTTTATTCTTTTTTATACGTCTCATAATAACGATATATTTTGCCAGCTTTAAAATAGCACACTATACAGATAGTTCATGTTTAAGTATTTATTCTGTACGTCAGGTAAAAGACGTCCATTGTTGGGCATCAAGCCAGCCCCTCAAGGAATTCCACAGCAACCGAACTTGCGCTACCCGCATCTAGCGAATTCCCACGACCTAAACCAGATCATCGGCCCAAATTGTAGGGGAACTGCTCACGCTGCGTTTTCCGATACTTGGTCGCAATCCGAAAACCCTTTGTCTCCATCGGGCATCGGTTCTACGACTAATGTGCCCCGCCCACTGCCACTCAAGTTTAAAGCGATTGTATTTTACAAATATAACCTGAACAATTTGCCTTCAGCATTTATAATTTTACTTCGTCCACGTTTCAATATATGAAAGAAAAACGTAAAAGTTTCATTAAGTTTGGCAATTTTGCAAATCTTCTTTTTTCTGATTTCATCACGCAGTCAAACTTAACCCTCTACATTATCTATTGGATAACTTTGAGCCTTCTTGCCAATTATGAGCCAATTACTTAGTAAATGAATAAATTTAAAGATAACAGTGAACGAACTCGATACATCGCGTAGGTACCTACTAATAAACTAACTGAACCTTTACATGTTTTAAAAATATAATACACCGAATACTTACAACAGAATACGAGCGAATCACAGGCAAATATACTTCTAACAAAATAGTTAAATACCACTTAGAAATGCCACCTTGATTTATAACTTTGCAAAGTCCATTTTCGGTCAAGTTCACAGCGGTGCCTAGAGACTACACGACTACACAAGTAACTTCTTAAGTACGATTAACATTAGACTGTCCAAGGATTTCGACCTTGTTGGTAAATTTACGACGTTACTCTGATAATTTACTATGTATGTATTTACTTTAAAGCTATTTTATTTTTACATATAGAATAAATATTATTGTTTAAGTACAAGGCAAATAGTAAGTACATCTTAATAAGCGATTTATTAGACAAAATAAAAAATTTAATTCTTGAAAATTGTATATAAAAGCTCTTGAAGCGATGATGAATTTCTAGTAGAATGGAATTTTTATCTGTTTTTTATCTATAACATAGCTATTTATTTAATATTTATATCTCTTATTTATGTTCATTTATATTACAAATTTTGACTTATAAGTAGCTACAAAATAGTACGATTACATTAAAGCGCACTACCCATTACTTTGTATTGACAACACTACCGCATTTTAGCTGGAAGAAAATGTCAAATGGCATTAAGCGCGCCTATGTACAAATTTTATGTGCAATAAAGTTTTTATCTATGTATCAATAGCCAGTCAATGAGCGTTGGTTCAAATCCACATATCTTGTTCTATAATCTGCGTGAAGGAAGACATAATACCTATAGGGCAATTTAATGTAGGACATTTTCTAATGAGTACAATCATCAAGTTTGAAAATCCTACGCGACGCGCCTATGTGTTCTGGCAGGATCGCATGAGAGCCAGTCCCTCTGAGCTTAGCGTGTTAATCATTTTGGGTCAATTCATCACTCAACATCTGATATAATCGTGATCATAACGCTGAGTCTATTCAATAGAAATAAGCGAGATCTCCTTGCTCGTCAGTTGCCTTATAACTTAAAATTCACTAAAGCGATTAATTACATTAATGATTCTCTTTTAATCCACAGATGCGGTCATTAGATCAGTTAAATTTTTGTCACATTAGATAACTTTTTTAAGCATTTGAATTATGGAATGTATGGACCGGAAGGGCATTGATAGCTTCACCGAGGTTTTGAAGCGAGAGCTTAAGGCGCTTAGTCTGGAACCGCGCGCTAAACCTACGGTGGTTAAGGGGAACTAGAGTCTCAAGTTCCCATATATAACCCATGCACCTTCGCGTAATGTGCAGGAATATGAGGTCCAGGCTAATACATGTTATCCTAGTGCATGAGTTACACTGTATCGCGCTTGCGGCGGGTACAGATGTATCGCCTAATGGTGAGGATTAGGTGATGATATGGAAAAACTTGTAAAGATAATCATGGAATGAACCGACAAAAAACGACCACCACACATACTTCCTTTTACTAATTTAAACGATTGAATATTTAAGAGATATAACGTGGTACAATCGTACGGAATAGATTTTTTTTATAATCTGCTACGGAATGCAGTTTGTGTTATATATTCTGTGAGCAAGAACATTCCCAAACTGTGCAACGCGGAGCCCTGGGGCGCCGTAGAAAGCAAAGCAGGGCGCCATGAAACAATTATATTTACCATTCTTCGAAACCTCAACTTGCGTGTTAACGGGTACAAAATAAACATTCTTGTTTATGTTAATTTTATATCATTATAAATAAACAGTTTAGATTCGTAACGTTGTGTGGATGTTTTAATTCTTGTGCCTATCTACCTAACTAGTATCATTGTACCTATGTATTTCGACCCCTAGATAGGTTAGAGTGCCGTGACAAAATAGTAACCATGTATGTGCGCCGCGGACTGAAGAAGATTGGGGAACCTCTGATATAGTACATAAAGTACACACACTATTTTTCCAGCGATACGGTCCTTTTACGGTTTTATACGTTCCCTTGGTAATAAATCGAAAGTAATGAAGATTAATGTGAATTTACTTCTATAAATAAAGCAAGCGTTTGTTAGAGATTTCCTTCTGCCTTGTAAGTAGAATCTCTTACCTTGTGTAAGGAACGATAAAAAATTCACATACGTTTATGAACCTTTTTGAAAAAATGCAGTTTAAAATCATTTCACAAAGTTTTGAGAGTCAAATATCTGTTCCGCTTTTCCTCTATATACACACTAAAACACGCGCGCACAAGCTCTTAAAAATTTTAAGTCTTATTCTAAGTCTAAGTACTATTATTACACTTTTTTATGGGCCTTATTCCTCTAGATGACGCTAATAGCTGCAACACAGATTCACTAAAAATTAATAGACTATATTATTATACACTTTATAAAGTTTCCGATAAAAATAACCGAAACTTACTCAAAGAAATGGCGTTTGAACCGATTACTGACTGTTACTGATGTAACACTTTAGATTAAAAAAAAAGATTAATATTTCGAATTTCAGTGCAACAGATTGGGGTCGCATGTTGAAACCGGCCGTAAAACGTCACTAATGACCGAAAACTACACACAACAAAGTTTAAGTTTAGCCGATACGCCGCGAGCTGATTACTCTGAAAACAGGTATAAAGCCGGATTATATTCTCTTGATCATTTTGCAGCCAGCCAGCTCGGTTAAACTACAAACTATTACATAACGAATATTGATATATTTTGCCATATTGTTATATAGAACAATATATACAATGAGTATTATAATTATATTGTTATTTTTATAATAATCAAACTGCAACATAAATTTATATTTATATTTACATTGATAAAATACAAAAGCCAATTTCTTTGCAATGTTATTATATGGATTACGATTTATAATAAGTATAAATTAATTTCATATCATTTTCTATGATTTGCGTGTAAATTATTTTATTAATATGTATTACTAGCTGTGCCCGCGGCTCCGCTTGCGTAATTTATAGAATTATGGCCACTGATTTTTTTAACAACATACATGATATTCCTATCGAAATATTAATCGCAAGGCGTCTTTATATAAACCATTTATTTCTTCAACTATGACACCCATTAGGATACTTTAAAGGACTGACAGTAACCGTAATTATGATAATTTTTATTTTGATTTAGCTTAAAAAAAAATATTTTTGTATTTAACTTTTTAATTGGTTTTCTATACAAATAAATAAAATCGAAATGTT
The DNA here is from genome assembly GCA_014132275.2 of Samia ricini. NCBI lineage: Eukaryota > Metazoa > Arthropoda > Insecta > Lepidoptera > Saturniidae > Samia > Samia ricini. The sequence continues at coordinate 24,165,855 of AP028161.1, forward strand.
TGTTTGTAATACCTATCAAAATAAACATTATTACAATATCATATAATTGAAGATCTAAATTAGATTGAGGAATCTCGGCCCAGATCACATCATTGATTTCAATGGATCGGCTCAATCTAAGGGCTCCAGAAACTACCCTTTATTTATAAAATAATTAGTATTTTTTATTTGTTTTTAAATGAACCACGCCATTCAGAGTCAGAACTTCAATGTGGAGTATCATTAGGTAGCGAATGCTCTTTGATTTCAGGGCAATTCGGATTGCAGGTAAAAATTCTAAAAAGCCTTCATGTACATAAACCATTGCGTCTTGTTTTTGTTTTTTGTAGATGTTGCATGGCCTTACGCGAATGATGATTTTAGTACGTGCTATCAACAAAGCTGTCAGATGTAAGATTAAAGTAATTTATATACAACTTTTCAAAATTTCTCCCGATTACTTTTCTTGTTACAAAAAAACGTACATAAAAAAAACATGATTTTATTCTATTTCAAAGTATAATAATCCCTCCTCATGATTGTTTATGTACACATCGCAGTATCTTTTAACCACCACAAAAAAAAATAGGATCGGATCATTTCAAGCTAAAATGCATGCTCTTTGTTTTCTTTTACACGATATAGGCTCAGTGCATCGATCACAATCTCACCTGATGTTAGCTGACGATGTGGTTCAGGATGGTAAACACACTAAGCCTAGGTACTGGTACTCAAGTGATGCTGCCGGAACACACCTATTGGTATTTTGACGACAGGTTTTCAAACATGAGGGTGGTAGTTACCTAGACGGGCATCATTAGTAAATCCCCTACCACCATGCTATGGTTTTCTCATGATGTTTTCCTTTGCCGAAAGCTCAGGCCGATTTTAGTGTTGGATAGGTGGATATTTGGATCTAGGGTTGCCACCTTTTTTTTTGTGAAAATAAAGTACATTAGTTATTAAAGGTAGAAAAAAAGTAAATTATATCAAGATACGATTAATTTTACTTTATTATTTTGCTTGAAGACATTTTTCACTACTTTTAGCAACTTTTTACAAATAACTATTATTGCCAAACAGCTGCACACCATTTTTACAGTTTATACAGGTCGGAGTAAATGAGTAATTAATTTTTATCAGATTCATATCAGACACTTTGTTTCTTTTGTTTCATCTTTTGCTATTCGTCACAGAAACTCTCTAAAACTGTTCGTGAATGCCGAGATGGCTGAAAGTAATCCCAGATAAATAAACTATTTTCGCGTACTTTATTGTTCTCATAAAGTATAAAGTACAATTATCCGAAATAAAGTACAATTCTGTATAATAAAGTACGGATGACAACCCTAGTTGGATCGCTCGATGCCTCGGCGAAAGGGAAAAAATCTGTTCGCGAGCGTTATCTTGTCTTCTGGATCGGTTAATGTAATACGTGGACGTTGTTTCTTTCGCGAGGGGTTCGGGTCCGGAGTATATATCACGGCAGCTACCACCAGAGGGTGTGGATGTGTTTTCCCGCTCGATCAAAATAACTCTTAGTTAGGGACTTGAGAACGGATTCGATCGAGGATAGGTTCAAATCTATGTGGAGATCCTCTAGAATTTCTCTAGAACATTCCTCTAGAATCATTGGGCACCTACAGCCTTTGTAACAAAACGATTTTTAATACTTTTGTAAGGTGTAGATCTGCTATTTTGCAATATGAGCGAAAACGGGGGCAGTATGCCATTACGGGTCTGATACAAGATTTATATAGTGTGATTTTGTGGCGGCAGGACATTTTACTTTGTATTTTTAAAAGAGAGCAAAGGCGGCCTAGTACCATGGTGACCTGGTGCTTAACATTCGTGCCGTTTGAACAGCATTCGGTTGTCTAGAGTAACTCCTAAATACTTGACACGCGAAGTTCAGGTAATATCTAAGTACTTAAGCCTAAGTACTTAAGGTGCCGAGTATACTAGCGACCCGCCGAGGTTTCGCACGGGTATAAATCTTAAAATCGTTTAAATAGTTTGTGAGTTTATCCATAATAAATAAACAATCAATTATTCCTCTTTATATAATAGTATAGAAGTATACATTATGCTAATTTTAAAAATACGTTGTGATACATTGTATTATTATTATTACTAATTTACATTGAAATTTGTTTTTTACTGTAAAATTTTATTCTAATTTATAATGGACTACTTACAGCGATCGTAAATCATTTGCAACTGCTGCTCCCTAGCACCAATTTAAAGGAGTAACTTACAACATTACCATTTGTAATAAAGTGTACAGCGCAGATGTTATAGATAGGAAAAAGTTATAAACTGGTGAGAAATGTCTATCATTTAAGAATAGGCATAATAATAAAAGTTAACAAGCTAAATTCGAAAACAGATATAGGTAAATGGCAGATTATTACGTAAAGCTCCAAGAGAAATACAGTGAATAGAAAAGTAATCAAATGCAATTACAAAATTGATGTCATAGTAACAAAAAATAATTTCCAAGCATTTAAACCCCTTGAGCACTAACCTGCCGTTTACGCCAGCTTTCCATTGTTTTCCTATTGTCTAATTTTTACAGGTAATCATGTCGAAAGAAGGAATTTTATAATGAATAAAATATTGAATTAGTTCATTAATTAGTAAGAAATATTATGTAAATGTAATAACAAAAAATAAGGACCTATTATTTAATTTTTTCTTTTATAAATATCAAGTATTTATCGTTAAATCGCTTCACATGTTATATTAATTTTGTTATTAATAATAAAATAAACTTTATGCCATTTTATTGGATATTCGATTGATGACGGCGTTACTTTGAGGAGATCCATTATAACTAAAACAAAATGTCACTTATTTTACTTTGCTAATTCCGCTTTATAATTCGCAATTAATAGGGAATTCACAAAGTAAAATCAGCAACATATGTTAATTGTCATTTTATAAACTAAATAAACGCGTAATTTTTGTGTATTACACTATTATGTTGCGAACAATAATAAGACATTTATAGTTAAACTGTCTAAAATTTAATGCTTATTTTGGACTTTATAGAAATAAAGGCGGATAATTCTATAGCATTGTGAATAGCGGTTGAGAACACTACACCGCCGTGTTTGTCTCGTAGAAGCCGAGGTCGTTCAACAGGTAAACAAAAAGTTCGCCTAGCCTCCCTTTAGTTTCCCGGTGATGTTTATCTACGAAATATATTTTATTTGTATTTAAGTTTACACAACCGTTTTGATATTATAATTTTAACATATCAAAATACATACAGATTCGCGGAAATAACGAGCGGTAAATAACTACACAGAAATAGTATGCATTTGTTCGGATACTGTTTAATGAACGTAGGTGCAAATCTAATAATCTACTTATCCTATTATATCGAAACTGAGCTTTTATTTAGGAAAAAAACATTATACTAAAGGCATTATACTCCACCTTCAGCGTTTTAAAATTTGTAGGCGTGACTGTAACATTTGGGTGAGGTAGCTAGCCAGGCGGGTATCTTTTAAAAATCCCTACCTCAATCCTATACGGTTCTCTCACGATGTTTTCCTTCACTGAAAGCTTAGGCTAATTACAAAATTAGATTTGGTATCGTAAAACAAAAGAATAAAAATTCATAATTTTATATATTGATATATTTACACTGTAGGTTTTAATTGTCCTGTAGTACCTAATTTAAAATTTAATTTAATGTCAAAGTTTGTTAACATAACCTTAAAATTTATAGGTCACCACACTCAAACTCCGAATTTTCGTTATAAACCTAATTACTTTTACAAACACAAATTCATTTAAACTTATAGAATACAATATTTCGTTTATACGTGCCCAATATGTACCTATTTCATCCCAAACCCTTAGCGGTTCGCAAGGGTCCCCAAGCTAAAGGCCGTGAATCAATATTTGTCCGTCCCCTTTTCGCCTTCTAAATCCTACCCTTAAAGTTTCAACTTGGCCGGTTGTTGAAATGCTTTGAAAATTAGTCTAGGGTACTATTTCGTATATTTGCAAAATTATGTATATACACTAATACTTAGATACTTACCTATTCTAGTATTATGTGGTTATTGTGTTATATCAACGAATTATGAATCTTAGTACATTATCCATCTTAGACTAATGTTATCTTAAATTAGATTTTAATTATTAAATTAACCTATTGAATATGTCTAGTGATTACTATTAATATGTCGATTACCCATAATAATGAGACCATAGGAAAACAATGGAAAGCTGGCGTAAACGCAAGGTTAGTGCTCAAGGGGTTAAAACACTCTCCTTTTATTAAACGCTCACCATATATAATACCCGTGTCACCACTATATTATATTGCAATATCAGAAACGTTCACTTTCGTGGATAGAACTCAAGTGCCCTCGTGTTTTGTTCCAACCTAGCTAATGCTGTTTACCGCAAGGGCCTTTACAGCTTCACCGTGATTTTGGGGGCGAGTGCTGAAGGCACTCAGCCGCACAAAAGTGCCCTCGCGTCGGCTCTACAAAGCCTTATATAGTCCTTCCATGCGATCTGACATTTGACAGATGAGAGAGGGCCCCACCAAAGTAGACGGATAATATCTTAAGGCGCCGCCGGATGTGTGGCGAAAATATTGTTAACATTATCCTAATTTGAAGTAAAAATTCAAGCACCAACAATCAATGTATTAGTTGCTACAATGCCTTCATGTACGTAATAATATTGCAATTGATGGCAAGAACTTATCATCTCTGAACTCTTTAAACTGTATTTATATATAATCCGCAGGATGCGAGTGGCACAAGATTGATCGTGTGGATCTTTGGGAGGAGCTATGTCCAAAAGTGGACGTCTTTTGGTTGAATGAATGAATGGATAGATAGATTTATAATAATACAAGTGTATTTTAATTATTATTTTACGGACAGTATCTACAATCAACAGAAATGTATGCATATGTTTCCAACAAATTATATTAAAATTGGTATTAGCTAATGAACACAATAAAAAATTGACCTGAAAAGTAACACCGCAATACTGCACAAAACTAATCTAGTAATAAACAAAATTGAAGCGTCTTTTTATAATGTCCAAATATTTTTTTTACTAAATAGATATGAATGTATACACAGTACACACACCTATACCAAAAATACAATTTTTAAATTTTTGTCTGCCTGTCCGTTTGTTCCAGGTAATCTCCGGAACGGCTGAACCGATTTTGACGGGACTTTTTTTGTAGATAGCTGAAATTACTCCGCGTAATTTTTGTTTTTCGAAATAATAAGGGATTCCGCGTAAAAAAATTAAAACTCAAGAAATTATGAATGAAATCCGATTCAAATTTGAATTTGTGAGAAATATCTTAGTTGAATGTTAGTAGCAAAAAAATTTTGAAAAATAATTAGGGTTTCGCAAAATAAAATTAAAATCTAAATTACACACAGTGAAAAATATATGAAACGCGAGCGCAGCCGCGGGCATATAGTTAGTTATAACATAAATATAAAGCTAACATAAAAGATTCGAACATAGAATAAAACTGGCACACTCCTCAGTTTCTAGGTTAGTTTAAAATGTTTACTCAAATAAAGTTCCTTATCGACAAGATACATAATGCTGACAAATCGTAAGAACGTCGTAACTAAAATTGTAACTTGTCCATTAGGAAGATGAACTGAGAAGTTTATTTCTCCTCACTTTATTAACAAGTTAGTTCACGTATTAGGGATTATTTTGAGGTTATATTTAAATACGGTTTTGTTCTACTTCTGTACAAAAACCCGGGCAACTTTTAGTTTTTAAAAGTAATTGTGTATGGATTTTTAAGCAATTATATCTTTAAGGGTATTTACTAAGATCTCATCTCATATAATATACTCGTAAGTTTGCTGTTGCAGTGGCAGAGGGATCCGAGATAAAATGTTTAAAATTAAATATATAAACAACAAAAACAATAATCATAGTAAAGAAGCAAACATTTTTATGTCTCGTGTGATTAGAATTTGTATATTCATAAAAAAATACTATATTCGAATTGTATAAAGAATAAATTAATCATAACAAGTAGAATACAATTGCAATAATTTATGTCAAAATTGTAAGAAACCGTAAAGTTTTTTTCACTTTCACGTTTTAGCTATCTAATATCGTTTATATGTTTATACAAATTAACAAAAAAAAATACATTTATCAATATTTATACAAACCATGACAAATTAAATGAACGATAATAAATATGGTTATTTGATTTGAACAGCAAACGATCGTCAAATTATAATGTCGACATATGGGAGCGAAATCGCATACAAATGAACTGCGAGTTAACATTTAAAGTAGACATGAAACGTGAACTAAATATCAAATGGGTAGGTACAATATGTTTTAAATTCACGTTTTGAATATTCATATTTTTAACTCCAACGGCAAAAATCAAAATCGATCATTTAATTGGTATTATGTTATACTAGCGGGCGCTCGCGAGCTTGTCTACGTATCTTGTCTTAATTGAATGAGGGATGTCCTGATTTTATTTTGATTTTCATAGTTATACTATACAGTTAGTTACCGAACGAAACATGTTTCCCGTACACAAAATTTTATTCAAACCAATGAAGCACTTTTTGCGTTTTTAATTTTTTTTTTTTAATTTTGCCTTAATGAAGCTGATAACTAATAAGTTATCTATTATATTATATTAGGCTATTATAATAGCCTATCAAGCGCTAAATATACTTTACGCACACAACATTTTATCCAAATCGGTCAATCCGTTTTTAAGTTAAAGCTAAAAACAATCTCGAATAATCTCGAAAATCTCTATATTAGTAGCTTCTTGACATAGAGTTTCTGCATACAAAGCCGTTTTCGAGTTAAATCAGAACGTACAGACAGATAGACAAAAAAAAAAATTTAATTGTCAGATTCAAGGTGTGTAACGGATAAAATGTATATCTGTCACAAGGTTTCTAAAAAAAATAAACGTACAGTACAGAAGTTCAGTTTTATTATTAGTATAGTTTGTAAAGAAGTATAAACATTATACGGTGTTTACACTATTTTAAATCTTGATTGCAGAGTGTATACAATATATTAATGGTTATGTAAGACAAAGAACTATCGATTTCTTTGTGTTTGAATTTGCTTTGTATGCCACAGGTTGCGGGATTGGCGTACCTAGCGTTTAAACTGCTAAATTTCAAACTGGTATTAGTTACATTATATTTTACATATTATAAATATTTTTTTATCCGTACTAACTGGTAAAGTGACTGTAGATGTTTCATCTGATGTTAAATAATCGAATGTTTGAGAAGTATTGTTTATTGAAATATATTTAGTAGTATTCAATAGTATTATCCTTTAGTTCCCTGTAATGTACATTTAACAAAATTCCGCGAAAAGTTTACACTCAGGTTACGGCCAAGCCGTGGTCCGTACCACTTTGATAACCCTTGTGCTAGTTACCTTTTTGCGGCTGAGTGCCTTCAGCACTCGCCCCCAAAAGTCACGGTGAAACTGGAAAGGCCCTTTCGGTCAACAGCGAATGTCGCATTAATATGTTTAATCCCTTGGCTGAAAGTGATAGGGTACGTCTTCCTCAGTTGACAAACACCATACTTGGTATTGTTTGTTGTATATTTCTATGCATTGAATGCATTTTCACAACAAAATAAAAAGTATATTATAAAATCATAAATAAGAAATATACATACCAGTTTGTAATTTTCGTTTTTCTACGATTGATCAAAGAATATATATAAGTCTATTGTATAGTTGATCGATTACAGTTTTTGTGTGTTTCGCCGAAAGAATAATTTCCATTTTACTAAGCACTTTCTAATTTAATTTGGCTCAAGACAAAATAATTTCTCAGGAGGTCGCCGAGATAAACAGACTGACAGTGACAACTTACTTTTTAATTCAATTTACTGGTTCTCTAGAAATAAAAAAATTTTTCATTGCATTATTTAGGTTATATACAACTTTTTATAAACATTTTAAGTAACATTATTTTCTTTGTGTCTTATACTATATAGATATTAATTCAAGGTATGTAGGTTCACTTATTAATTAGAATATCATGTATTAAATGTTATTTTTGGACCTTACAATACCTCCCATTAGATAACGTGGGGAACCCTCTTGAGGACTCTACTTCCCGGGGAAGAGTAAAGTTATGTGAGAGAGACTCTTACTCACTAAAACCCCACAGTGTACCGTCCGCCGCCTATGTTATGGCGCAGCGGAATCACAATCACATGCAATCTACCAGTCTGTCAGGCCCGCCCTGGGTGAGAGGCAACTGTGCACTCAAGCAAGTCCAAGGGGAGAAGGACCCCCCGGATCTCCCTCCCTTGACTAATTTTAATTCATACCTGCGTCTATCGATGTGAAATATGACAACTCTTTCATTGAACCATCATCGCTTCTACATTAATAAATATATTTATATATTGTTATTCTGGAAGAGGCTATGCAGTGTAGAACAGAACTGTATCACTGCGACCTAAGAAGATCTATTGTGCTCTCCCCAAATTATTAAAGCTCATAATCTAGACCTACAGACCGGATATACTGTACGATCTTTTTGGCAGGGAGCGTCTGTACCTTCTCCGGGAGCAACACATGCTTACCCAGAACTCGATCGCGAATGGGTATTAGTGGATCACATTTTGCACAAGATGTGCTTTGGGGTTTTTATATATATATATATAGGTATTTATAACATTTCTGTACAAAGACAATTCTTTTAGAGCGGGGCAGTAAAACTGCAATGAGGTACGAGCTAATTCCGCCAGGTGGCACAGTGAAACGCGAAAATTAATTAAAGTACACCGTACAATACTCATTTAAAGTTACCGGGTCACCGCCCACGGCGCCAACCAGCACTGTATGCATAAAGCAGCCGCAGATTAAATTATTAATGTAGCATGCATTTACTAAAAGTAGATGTTATTATAAGTTTTAATCAACTCGTGTCTAATTGGAGATCTATCTACCATAATTTGTGCGAATTACTTTTATTACAGATTTCAATTTAACATATTCTATATATGTATATAAATAGTCCAAGAAAGGTTGTAACTGCTTTAATGTTTGGGAATTGCTGTAAGGGTGTCTTAATAGCTTGCACCTGAACTATTTTTTGGGGTCCAGGTATGTATATATTTTGATATAACCATCGATATAGACAATGATTCAACCACATCAAGACCAATGAGGGCAATTATTATATTGATGTTAACAGGAATTATCTAATGATTCAAATCCATATAAATTGAGGCAATCGCATTTTTTTTTTTCGAACTGACTAAACGCTGTTGAACGAAAGGGCTACTTCACTGAACTTTTGGGACGTCCAGGCACTTATCTTATCTTAAAAGTTATACTGCACAAGGACATTAAAATCGGGAGCAACCTCGTATTGGTGTTTTTTATCGTTTGCTTATATGTGTGCAGTATTATACTAAAGTGCATACGTTGTCTCTGTCTCTCCATAGTGGCGACTGCAAAAGCTCGTCCCGTGCTGCTACCTTGATGGGAAATCCAGGGTTTGTACTGGGGCAATCGCACCAAACTCAGCGCTGTATATTTCCTACAGAGGGTTACAAAACACAAGCGTAAGTTGCAGGTGTCACTATCTCTCGGTAACCTATGTACATGGTATGTATAAAATATAATCCATCTACAGCGACTAGACTCTGTTTAGGGGCTGGGGTGTTTAGCCTGTATAATATGACCAACGTATCCAATTTTCGAAGTAAATTTGCGAACGCACGTCAGGTTACCGTCAACAAAGTTGTACTTTATATTTGAAGGCTGTTTATTCTTAAGATGTTTAAAATAGTAATAGTTCACACCTTCTTTGATCTTTGAAAGTGTTCACTCTCCTCTGAACAAACTCCCCTCCCATTCAGCCGGTTTTCAACGAGATTCAGTATGAAGGTTCGATTTTTGCCTCTCTTAAAGTGTATCTTCTGAACATCTTTATAACGCAGAAATTGTCCACCGCTTTTCTATAGTGAACAACAAATGAAGCGATGATGCCACAGCGGGTAGTGCGGCTGGTTTCCGCGTCAATCGACGCGGGTTCGATCCCCACCTATCCGACTCTTAAAATCGGCCTGAACTTTCGGTGAAGGAAAACATCGTGAGGAAACCATAGCATGGTGGTAGGGCATTTTCTAATGATGCCCGCCTGGGTAGCTACCACCCTCAAGTTTAAAAACCTGCAGCATCACTTGAGAAGCAGTACCTCTAGGCTTAGAATGTTTACCATCCTGAACCACATCGTCACTAGCGTAACATCAGGTGAGATTTTGGTCAAAGCACTAAGCCTATACAGAGTTTAAAAAGACAACCCAACGTGGGTTGTCAATGTTGTCAATTCTGGATCGAAGGTTAAATTAAAAGCAGTAAAGTATCGGTCACAAAATTTTTAGTGGTCTCATGCATATCTTACATGAAAAAAAAACGAGATAATCGAGAACACACTTTATGAAATACGCCAGTTATTATGACAACACATTTCTATTACAACTCTATAATTAACACACAAGAGGTGAAAAAGCTCAGAGTTTTTAATTAAATTCTACATCAATTGACAGGTAAAATGTCTCTTCATTCAAGAGGACTCATTTGTAAGATTGAATATCATGGGATAAAAAGACTGCACTATATTACAGGTCTTAATGATATATATAACCTATATCCCAGTTTATATAATACTAGCTGTGTGCCCGCTGCTTTGCTCGCGTTTCATATATTCTTCACTGCGTACCTAAAAAAATAAATGAATGAAGAGAAATGATACTAAAATGAGAGGTGATGGTGCCTCAAAGGACTCCAATTTTCCCGTTATATATATATATATATATATATATATAATATTTATGTAAATAATTCCGATCAAAGAACAAAATAGTATCTGTTTAGCAATCAGTTAATATCCGTCGTTTGGATGGTAAATTGACCTAAATTGTACAAAGTTAGTAATATACAATTCAGGGAGCGTCAGATTCCGATTACCGCCCGAGATCAAAGGTGACTAATTGAAAAGAATTGGGACTAATGATTGAAAATCGATGTCTATTCAATGCCAGGTTACTCATCTACGATTCGGTTTACATAAACACGCGTTGTTAATAGATAATTTAGTTATTATTTTACCAATGTACATTTAGTATTCAAAATACTATTTAATTAATATTTAAAGAAAAAAAAAATCAAATAGAAAGAAAATCGGTGACAAATGAAGGAGAAAGAATATTCTGAAGTATTTTATCAGTCTCTTTATATTATATAAATATTATTAAATGGAAATTATATTTCTACGTCACAATTTATTATAATTATAAAAAATTGATAGCTTCCGTTTTTATACCGCAATAATCAAAGAGCATTGACCACAATCTCACCTAACCTTAAGTAACGACGTGGTGCAGGACGGTTCTCAATTTACTATTTCCAGCTAATTTTTTATGTGAGACTAATATAGATAACAACTTGAGTTTTTTATAAGCTTTAAGTATATACTTTAATAAAGATCTGTAGCTACTAGCCTAGTATTCTTGATTTAAGAACACATCAATCACAGCACGTTTTACTTGTTTCGAACGCATTCATTTGAGCATAATTTATATTTATTTAGATTTTAGTAGATTGGTAATGTACACAATATGATACCGCACTTATGCTTTAAAAATTTAATCATAATAAATTTAAAACACGATAATAAAAATAATAACGAGTTTTATGTCCCTGTAAAAAAATCTTTAAAGTTAGTTCCCGGCAACTTTCACCCGACTATTCACAGCATGGTTTATTTATAAAGCCAAGAAAGCAATTTGGTAGCGCGCCTTAGTCGTCAACACAAGCCGTTGGCGTACTATAACGACCGCCATTTCGCTGTTCCTTAAACTCGCCCTAGGGAACTAAACCAAGCTTTAAAATGAAAATGATGAAATACATTAAATACGAATCGTTCATAAAACTTCCGTCGATTTTACATTCATTCAAATAATACAATTCGCTGCTAGCATAAGTGCAATTTTTAATACCTACTCTACTTCTACTATTCAGCATATAATTAGGTAGGTATACGAAATTCCAAGAAATGTATTTGAAAAAATACAACCATACTCAAAAACAGGTTACAAAAACTATCACAAACATAAATATCGAATAATGATATATGTGAAAAAAAAGAAGGAATTGTTATGAACCACTTTAAAATTTCTCGAGTTAATTATATTTCTGACATAATGCCATAAGCAGGGAGTTCACCCTCACATATTGGAGCCAAATAGTTCCGGACATTGTGGTTATAGAGATGTGGAATGAGCTCCCAGCGGTCGTGTTTCCAGAGTTCTTCAAAAGAGATGTAAGAAAGTTTTTAAAGAGTTAGCAACGCGTACGTGATGCAGGCATCCATAGGCTACAGTAACAGCTTACCTGCAAGCGGATTGCGTGCCTGTTTACAACTTTAGTGGTATATTTATTTTAAATTAAATATACACATTATTATAACCGGTACCTATAAAATATATTACCCATATATTACCTACATATCGATCAAATTTACATCTGAGAAAGTACTATCCGCAATTACATTAAATTGTAAGTAAAGGTTTTTTGTACTATAACTGTAAAACTACTTCTAATTTTAGTCCAATGAAAATCAATGACTAAATTGGTACGCAAACATATTTAAAATATTATTTTAACCTATATTTCTTTACCAATATATGAATATTCAATCAGTCACACGCTTAAAAAATATTAAAACAGACTGGACATTTTACGAAGGATTTCATAGTATATAAATATAAGCTAATGTTTTTTTACTAGTAGCTTAATAACAGTTATATATTTGTTTAAGCGCAGTAGATTTATTGTAAATTATTACTTGTCATACTACGCTATTAAAAAGCCACTCGGTTTAATGTTTTACAGAAAAAAACTGAAAAAATATTACAATTTTATCCGCATAACAACCCATTATCCACCATTAAAACATTGCTCATTATTCTGTTACCCAAATGGATGAAATAAAACGAAACCAAATTAAACTGGAACGTTTCTCTAACGGCTGCTATTACAAAGATGAGTAAAGGGAGATTATGAGAATGTCCATGGCAACCCCATTATGCTTATCGTTAAGGCCAGTAAAAATTTAACTTGTTTTTTTTTACAAACGTAAAAAATGAACTATTTGCTCACAATAATAATTATGTAATTATAAACAATACTCGAATTGTTTACCGCGAGTTTAAAATTTTCAAATAATTTCTAAAATCTGAATTTTGCTCATCTGAATGGCATTAATCATTACTAATTTGATTTTTTTTATATAGACGCTAATGTATGTCCAAATTAACATGTATTAAAGTAATCAACCCTTTATTCGATTATACAAAATACGTCTTCAAATAATGCGTAAGTCAAATTTTCTTTTATAATTAACTACCTAATCCCATCAAACGTTGCTATGCAACAGAAAGAAAAAAGAAACCTTCGCGGACGTATGCAGAGCAAAGCACCAACGTTTCATCATAATCGTATGAAAGGTTTAAAAACTTACATTATTATCTATACTAATAAATAAAATTTAAGGGTCTGTTTGTAATATCGAAATAACATCTTTTTACTAAAAACGCAATTGCTGTCTCTCTGGCTGTTTGTTCCGGCTAACAACTCGACAGATTTTGACAGGGCTTTTTTTAACAGATAGCTGAAGTTACTATAGTCCGTTGACTATTTCCTTCATATTGGCACTACATTACTACCGTCATTGGAAAATCAATCGATTCTGTCAAATCCAAGCGCTGTGATTTTAGAATAGAAATTAGTGTTTTTTATTGATTTGCTCATGCTACTTACGTATAAAAGTAATGCAAGAGAAATTGTATTGAAGGTTTGTGCTGTTTGTGAAAGAGAAAAAACGAACAAATCTCCGATTATTTCATTAACTCGAGGACGGTCTTGTGTGTAGACATGACAGGCTAGTAAAATCGAGTTGCCATACTTTTATATTTAAACTCCATATAATTTGACAAGATGTTTTATTTTTAATACATATTTTGTATTAGGTTTATAAGTACGATAATTACTATCTATTCAGAAAGTAGTAAGAAAAAAAGTAGTAGGGGCGGGAGGGGAAAAGAAACTAGAGATGATTGTATTCCACCGGAAAATAAGTATTTAGGTAATAAAATAAGGTAAGTACCATATTTCAAATGAATATGCTTCTTCTCGCTATCTGTGCAATCATTACATTATGTAATTATTGTTACCTGCTAGTGCTTGTTACATTCATTTTGTGTGTGGCAGATATTTCCGATAAAACCGTTATTAGAATCATGAAGGTAGCGGTCATTGTTGCAGCTACTTCCCAATAAAATTAGAACCCTGGAAAAAATACACACCAAGAGAAAGACTGTAAAATTGGATGACTTCGAGATACAAGATCTCGAGAAAGATTCATCGAATTCAAATAGAATAATGTAGTTCAAAATGGAAATTATTAATGTAGAGACATGATATTGTACTTTGGAGACACAAGTACCTACATAAAAAATGAAGGTAACATGCTTGAACTTGACTAGTGACAATGACGGTCCTTTAGATCATTTTGATTGTAAGATTTTTTTATCGTAAAAATAAAGTATATTTTGAATGTTTTTTATGCGTTGCATTACTTAATTATGCCACTTTACCTAATGTGTTCGAATGAAATTTACCCTATTTAATTGTTAAGGTAAAATTTTCTCGCATAATTCATATAAAATGTCATTTTCTTTGACGAACACTAACGTAATATTAATGGAAATGTTCGTGCTTGCTCTTCAGTAGTTATGATGATTTGCAGATATTCATTTAATTTTGTTTCCTATGTAATATAAGCCTTCAGAGCTTTCCTTAATTTAGCGGTGTGTGAAATATCCATCAATAATATTGCTATTTATGTTTCGTTTTAATACCCGAACATTAAACTATAATTCACTTAAATTAAATGAGTAATTAGAGTCACTTATAATTAATATTTTGTCACAATTTCTCCAACCTTCTCCATCTGCCCAATTTTTGGGAGGTACAAAATGGAGAAATGTGCAGCCCGATTAGTCAAAGCTACCAACTGCTGAATGTGGTGACTTTTAATAGTGAACGGGCTGTACGCCTAACTTTTGTAGCAACAAAAAGGTTGCAATACATTGTAAAAGAAAAGTATCCGGCAATGGATAAATTTAGAATAGCCACACGTCAATAAGAACGTTGTAGTTGATATGTAATATTACTTTATATAATTCATTGTTTCTCGGCCCGTAAATCATAACACACGCAAAATGTGAAATACATTTATTATAGTTGACTTTAAGATATTATTCTCCCACACTTTTATTTTAGGAAAATACGCTTCAATGGACTACACCATCAAAACGTTGTTTTCCAGTGATTATTAAAAACCATATCACGTATTAAAGAGTATAAGAAACGACCCATGTCCAGCAGTGGACATCTTACGGTTGAATGGATAGATAGATGGAAGACTAGCGAACCGCCTCGGCTTCGCACGGGTATACAGCAATCTGTAATTACAAACTATGTAATCTTGTTACTCGGTGATATTGGAGCTTTCTACATGTGAAAGAATTTTAAAATCGATTAAGAAGTATACTAGTTTTTGAGTATATCCATAGCAAACAAAAGATCAACTTTACCTCTTTATATAGATAATAAGTTATATCATTTTATATTTGTTTTTGTGTTACATAAGAACAGTATGAAAGTAAGAAGCAACGCTTTGCCCAGCCCTATTGCCAATTCCACTTGCTTACATTTTGTATGGCGACAGTGATGAATCAGTTGACCTGATTCATACCTATCAATTTCTATGGCAGTTTACCTTTTCTTTCCATTGTTCAATTTTTGGGTGTTTTTTTTTTTCTCTGAACACTGATGGAGTTTAAGCGATCGAGTATTGACAATATAACTTAAATATACCTTTATTTTTTTTACCAAAGAAACAAGTATAATTGTGACAAATGATTTAAAATTCATCAAATAATCATTCAAACTTAATATGAAAACATATGCTATTGAAGTGAAAATTTCTCTAGCGGCGTTGAGCGATTCTCGGTAGGGGTAAACTTATAGATTCATGTTACGAATGCTATGATATAAGTAGGTATGTCAAGTATAAGATGGCGTCGCTCAAAAATAAATAATAAAATGTATACTAATCTATTCTATTATCGTATATATCTCTATTACGAATAACTATAAGTAAATGTAAATAATTATTGATCGGAGCGCCAATAGATGTACAAACCAGATAAACGGTATAGGTATGGTTATGTTAATAATTTGAATTAATAAATTATAAAATTCAAACTAAAAAAAAAGTTATGCCTAAGTTTCGAGTTTTCACGTCTGTCGCCAATCCCCATATTTAAAAAAATCTGATAGCAATATAATACTGGAAATGCATACAAATAAATAAAATTGAAGTGTCTTTTTGTAATGTCAAAATAATTTTTTGTACTAAATAACTAACACAAATATTAAAAACACTATTTTTTTTAATTTTTACCTGTCTGTAATCTCCGAAAGGGTTGGGCGGATTTTGACGGGACTTTTTTTGGTAGATAGCTGAAGTTACTTCGGGTAACTTCGGGTACTATTAATTATCAAAAATAATTAGGGTTCCGCGTAAAAAAAAATTAAAACTCATAAAATATTGAATTAAAATCCGATTTAATGCAGTTTTACGGCCAAGGGTTTGAATCTATTAGTAATATTTTTACTTTATCTTAGTACTAAAAAATATATGGGTTCCGTATGAAAAATAAATGCAGTGAAGAATATATGAAACGCGAGCGCACAGCTAGTAATACATATAAAACGCAATACTGTTTACATAAAACAGCGTCTACAGTAGTAATTTGTTCAACAAAAAAGGTGACTTACGTCGATTCAGGCACGTAAAACATAGGTACAACTTGAAGTAGGTACATTCATTTAGACTATAGTTGAAAAGCACGTAACAGGTAGGTACACTCGGGGCCTCGCTGACCATTTCCAGTAATGAGCGCTCGCTGAAATTACTCGCTCAATGGAAGCCGAGCCGGACTCGAATCACTACAATAAACGGAATTGCAATACCCGTCCGGTCAGCTCTACATACAAACTACGTTTGACGACCTGAAAACTGGATACCTACTTAATTACATTTAAATGAACTTCATTGAGATTATATCTCAGGCTTACTATGTAAAATTTAAACGATTTTCTATGGGTTTAACACAATTTACTGTTTTTTCAAATATCATTCCTGTAAAATATACCTACATAAAACCTTTAATATGTCGATTAACCATAAAAATGAGACAATGAGAAAACAATGGAAAGCTGGCATAAACACCAGGTTCTAGCTCAAAGGGTAAATAGAGAAAACCAGATTATTATTTATGTAGGTTCTATCTTTGATAGGTACTTTTACAAAATAATTATTAAAAAATCATATAGAAAATAACAACAAACAAATTGAACTGTAAAAAATGCCATCTCATAAACTAAATATTGCATGAATAAATAATAGATAAAGTTTTTCAATATACAAATTTTTACATAATTATTATAAACATGTAATTATGTATGTTAATTACACAAACATGATTTTTTTGCACTCAGGATTATGATCACTCATAAATTGCTACCTCAAATCAAATCAAATCAAAATTTATTTATTCAATTTAGGCCCTAAGAAGGCGCTTACGAACGTCTAAAACGCTACCACCGGTTCCGAAAACAACCCAGTCCAGAAGAGCCGGCAACAAACTCGATCTGGTTCTTTTTTTTTATAAATATAATATATATCATTTTTTTGTCATATAAAAAAAAACTATACAAATCGTATTCTTAATGTTAGCGGAAGGACAGAGATGTGGGTTAATTCCAGACATTACTATCGTTCACGTAATGATCCACCCTGTAATAACCTTTTGAGATTAAAACTTGCTTGACATAATACTTGAACTTATTGTCAGGTAAATCGGTAATGTTACTTGGGATCTTATTGTAAAACCGAATACTATTACCTATAAAGCTTTTATATGTACATAGCTTTACTTACATGTAATTACTTAAATTATTCTATTTTTTTCAAGGAAAACATTAACTTTTTTTTATGTTTTAGAGAATACAAACAAATATTGTACCGAATTTTTCAGAAATTTTACTAATTAAATTTTTATTAAACTGCCTCGGTAGCGTAGTTGTATTACGCTGCGACTACCGTTCTGAGGTCTCGGGTTCGATTCCCCGGTCGGGTCAAGTGGTATTTTCTACTCAGTATCATCCCGGAGTATGGAATTTGTGCCCGATACTGCATCAGGCTCGCCCCCGTCACATCTGGGACGGAACTAAGCTCGGCGAGATGTGGGTGGTGTAGTTCGCTATTTCACCTCTGCCTAACCCTTCGGGGATAACAGGCGTTAAAATGTTATGTTATGAAAATATTTTATTACTCAGGTTTCTGGGAAGAAAAGCATTTCCATTGTACATAAGTAATATTTACTTATCAATTTTCTTTTTTTTTATGCTAAAGCTTACCTAATCAAGAGAGGTAAAAACTTTTCTTACAAGACAAAGGTTGAAAATGTTCAAAATAAGTCTCACGATATTCTTAACCCCTTGAACACTAACCTGGCGTTTACGCCAGCTTTCCATTGTTTTTCTATTGTCTCATTTTTATGGGTAATTGACATATTACAAGGCCTCATGTTAATAACAAGACACCTATATATCGGATAAATTGTAGCATGCTGATGGAAGTACCTACTTATCTCTCGCCCTACCTGCTCTAAAATGGTCGTAAAATTCCGTAGCTTCGTAACATAGAATGACAAGAATTTACGATTACCATACTATTAAATTACTTTGTTGATCACATAATAATATTCATCTCAAAAAGCTTTTCTTAGATGACAAAATTGGATTTGGTTAAACAATTACCTTAGGTACGCAAAGTTCGGTTTATATCCAAGTAATGTACGCAACATTACTGAATAAGTATACTGTATTTAAAAAGTGGCTAAAAAATTAAGTTAATAAAACCCTATTTCAAATGAAAAAAAAAATTATAATGTAATAAGGTGAGGATAATACAACAAAAAGTTCAATTGTAACTTTGAAAAGAACATAAGCAAAATTATTTTATTTCATTTAGCTTAACGCTTTGACCAAAACTGTTAAGTGATGATATGATCCAGAATTGTCCAGGTCACACACTAAAGCCTTGACGTACTGGCAACGTACGTCCATAGCTGCTCCAAGAGCAAACCTATATGACTTGGTGTCAGATTTTCCAATTTGTAGGTCGTAGCTAGCGAGGCGGACATTAAGGAATGTCCTACCATCACCCTATAATTTCATCACGATTCGTTCCTTTATCGAAAGCTCCGGTTTATTATAGAAGAAGATAGGCAGATTCGAACCTAAGGCCATATACTCGGATGCAGATCAAACTACCACCGAGCCATCATGGCCATAAATTTACAATATCGTTAAATGACTTGTGACGCAATCGTCATATATATTACATACAAAAATGGTTTTTCGGGATCCACTATATCGATCAGAAAGTAACTTTGCATATAAATAAACCTTTAATTTCGAAGTTTACCTGGTAACTTACGATTTTTTCTTCTTTATACCTACTTTATAATTATTTACATAATAAAAGACGGCATTGACCTACATCGTATTTTTGGAAGCATTTGGAAGACACCAACCTTTTTTTTTGTCGGGTCGCCCAATTACTACGCATAATTATTTTCCTTCACGAAAAGCTCGAATTCATGTCTATTATCAAGTTGTCTATCCAAAACTATCTAGACTAATAAAAAAAATCTGTAGATGATATATGTGCAATTCATGTTATTTTTTTAATTTTAGGATAGGTGTCTCTTTTTCGGCAACGCGCATGTTTCATACCTTAGGTGTCACAAGCGTCCATAGGCTACAATGACTGTTTACCAACAGGCGAAGAGTGGGATACTCGATCCAGCCGTTCCGAAAATTGGCCGGAATAAGCAAACAATTTTTTTTTTTAAATTGTTTTTGGTATAGGTATTGTATATACATATATATGTATTTACCAATTAGTTAAAAGTTGTTATTTTTGATATTACCGACACTTCAATTTTATTTATTGATATAAAGCAGTGGTCTTCGCACTTTTCCGGTCAAGGTCCACATAGGTCAATGTGAGGTGCCACTACAGGCCGCACTTTTATGGATTGAGACGTTGATAACGTGTATTAATCAATATATTTTTGAGTGGTCAAACGCGAATTCCCCATAGATGATGTTTGGCAATAACAATCTATGTTAACGCCATCTATTATCATATATATTTTCTTCTTATTCTAAGTTATTTCTTGTCTATACGCCCCCGCACAATTAACGACCACAGGATGCACAATTAAAGGCCGCACGCAAGTTTGACGACCACAGCTGGTATAGAGTATAGATTTAATGGCATACGTGAGGACGTTCGTCTACTTAAAATTAACTTAATTTTAAATTACACTTTTTATTAATCACTTAGTCACATATAAATAATACGTCTGAACAGATCTAAGCGTAAGTAAGCATTGAATGAAGACTTCATGTCACACAGAATAAAATAAAACAACAAATTAAATTCATATTAAATTTTATTTCGCAAATTACACTCTTTAGCTTTCATGCTCAGTGGAATATAATCACATTAAAATCGACTTTAATAACGGTTAAAATAATAATTTTATAAATACCTTTGAATCACTCCTCAGTGCAAACTGGTTTACAGAGTGTAAGTAAAGAGTAACGTCACTAGACACCGAACGTAACGCAGTGTGACATCTCTACACACTTTACATTATTCGTTAATTTTATAAAAGCTTTTTAAGGCCTTTGCACACCCGTTAATTATTTAAAAAAAGAAACCTACTTTTTAAACACAAAAGTTTATCTTTGTAAAAAAATACACAAACTGACACACTGTATTTCATAGATTTGTGTAATTATTTAAACAAATGTTTAAAGAGAATGTGTGCAAAGGCCTATAAATAACAAGGTATACGCAATCGAGGCCTAAATGCCGCTAAATTTTGGAATCAATAGCTAACATCGAAGTTGTGCCGTTCGAAACGCCCGACTATATCCTATGTCACCTCGAAAACCGTTGGACCAATGATGATGATGATGTACCGGAACGACCTGATGACTCCCATCTCTTCATATTCGTGCTTTAATTTCAAAAGTACCTCTCAATGCATGTTGTCCTCGCGTGCTGTCTGTTTATCCTTCTTCGTATGTCGTTTTCCAGCTGAAAAGTCCACGGTGCAAGCTAGTATGCGAGCTTCGACATGGGGAAACTTTAGTCTGACCAATCAATGATTAATACTCCCCCCCACCGCCCTCGACTTCCTTATTAAAACGCGCGTCTTAATTTTCATACAAGCGACGTCAAAGTAAAGAAAGTCGACGGATTACAATAGAGTACCGGTATGTAAAATTTGTCTTGAGTAAAGAAATAAAACGATATTAAAGCCACAAATCATTGAGTGATCATTTTAAGTAGGGTTTTAAGGATTAATTATTAATTAATTTCAACAATATGGTATCAAGTTTAATTGATCGATGGGCTTTATTCAAAAACATTTTTTTTTAAATAACTTTATTAAAATTAAAATCACAAAATAAAACATGATACCACACGTTCGTTCGCTTGGGTACCTGGAAATACACGGTAGATGATGTGATAACAGCATACGTTATTCAGACACTTAAAAGGGTATACACATTGACAAACGCTCCCTTTGAGTCTCCGTAACACAGTACTTTTTGATTGAAGAGAAAAAAACATACATCTCTAGCCTATCCGTCAAAAAAAGAAACACAGTATTATCGTCAACTTCAAAGCTGCAAACGAATTGCTATTTACTAAGTCAAACTTTAATACATCCCTCCCCAGAATCGAACCACATTACACCTAACAAATACCTGAGTTTCGCACCAACGAAAACCGCAGCAGGACGAACTAAACAGCATATTTGTTTAAAAAAAAAATACCTCAAAAACGACGATCAGTCTGTTTGTCCGTCTGTCAGACAGCACATCACATAGTAGCGGATATTAGTAAATCGCCGCCCAACCGTGTCCTTTAATCCGAATAAAAATTTAAAAACTGTATATATAGATTTAAACGGTCGGCGGGAAAAGTCGCAACGATAGACTAATTTAATTTTTTATAGACATTTATAAAAACCTAGTGAATTGGGGAGAGTACCCCAATACAAAGTCTTTACAGATTTTAGTATAGAGTGACGTCACTAAGGATCGTACGTAACGTAGTGACAGCTCTCTACATATTTTAGACACATTATCAGTGGTTCCATTTATTCCTTTCTAAATAAAAGGCAAAGGTATTTAAACCATACAGCTAAGTTTAACTAACACATTCAGATAACCTACCATATAAAGATATCACAAATAGGTAGCCTTATGTTATAACTTTTCTAGTTTTTTTATAGTTTAACTCACGTCACTCGTGTGCACAATGACCAAACTATATCACGTAAAACGCCACCATATTAACATATTATATGGTCAAATACACTGCAAGGTAATGAGTTAAAAACAATGACCGCTACATGGTAGACCTAAATGCCGCCAAAAATCTCGTATTCTTTTACTTTAGATATTGGCTTTAATAAAGAGAACATTTTACACACACTCTGGTAATTTTATACTTTATTTTCTTTAATTCTAATAACGAATAACGGAACAATAATTATTTGAACGTTCTAGAACCAGCGGAGAACAATCGGCTGCTATTCTTCACAATATACGAATTAAAATACCTGACAAATCCGATCGGTGTGTGAGATGACAACTATCGAACATTACTCTCCACGTTACGTTTTTGCCATATAACGAAGTTTTACACATTCGTATTTGCTACATATAAGCTGTAAAATAATAGTGTTCACTTTATTACTTGTAATTGAAAAATGGGTTGGAATTTCTGTTTGTTTTTTTCTTCTGTTTTTTTTTTGTTAAATGATAAAACAGGAGTGTATGGGGTACGGGGATTTTGAGTTAAAAAAAAAAAACTGTGAATTTAGGAGTGTACGGTAGATAGGAGGGAAATAAGTGTTTCTCGGCGTTCATATAGTGTGGTGATGATATATATACTTACCGGTTTCAGGTGCTTTTGTGATACCTCTGACATATACTAGTGACGGTCACGTGATCGCCGGCGGGAACGCTCGTAAGGCGATCCTGAACACATAAAAGTTTAAATGTATAGATCGACTAGTGGTCGACATTGTTAAAATTATAATAAACATTATCAAAAATAAGAAAAAACAGATCAATTTTTTTTTCTAATTGGTAACACTAAGCACTCAATAATAGCTACTAAACAACAATAAATAAAGAACAGAGAAAGTTCGTACTTTGTACAAAAACTTACTTATAAATACCTAGCTGTGTAAGGTACAATTCTAACCTTACCGTATTTTGGAAATCAGGCTTGTTTATAGACCATTCTTTATAATTTTTTTGTTTAAAATTGCATTTATATCAAGCATTGTTTTATTTGTTTGTATAAAGTATCTATCAAACGAACATATTTACGAAAGTACTAAGAATGCGAGTAACGGGATGAATTCGTGAATAACGTTTCGGTACTCGTTACTATGTGACATACCCGTTACTCGGCACCGAATGCATACAGTTTGTTACAGCGCCAATTTATGAATGCAAATTAAACGTAGAAAATGTTTTACAAACACACACACACACACACCTAAAAAATCGTTAAAAAATCCCGCTAATAAATCCTATTAGTATTCCGAAATCAAATTATGGAATTTTTGAGAAATAATAATCCATAAACAATAATAACCCCCCAAACTATAAATCGTGCACCGCACGATGTACGTGCTTCGATCCGCCATAGTGATAACATTAACTTTTAAATAGAGAGTTATAATAATTGTCATACTTCGGTCTTTCCGGTGCTTCCGGTCCCGGTCTCGTTCTCGCTCCCGGTCACGATCCCGTTCCCGCTCCCTGTCTTCATGTCGGGTGGACTTCTCTTCACGACTGAGCAATAATAGAAAAGAAAAAAAATTAACGATTAATCAACTTCATAGAAATTCTTAGTTATTGGCAATCTACATACAAACAATTTGTGCCAGTGTCATGTGGGTATTTTCAATCTTGTATCAGCGTTTACTAAGCAACGGTGGCTCATCTTGTTCGAACTTTCCACGGAGCTTTGTCGATGCCTCAGAATAAATGCTACACATTATTTTTTAATAAACTTGACTTGTTCACAATAACCAAACTATACCACACAAAACGCCACCAAAATTAGATGATATAGTGTCAAATACAAAAGTTTAATGAATTAAAGAAAATAACTGCTATATAACAGACTGAGATCCCGCCAAAAACTCCATTCATTCATTTATTCCTTTCTAAGAAAAAGGCAAAGGTACCAAACTATGCAGCCAACGTGAAACGTTTATTATGAGGTGCCACATAAACTCCATGGTTAATACCAAGAGGTAATCCACCCGTTTTGCTGGAGCCTAAAAATATTGACACAAGATTGAAATCATGACATCACAGGAGAATTGTGTTAAATCACAGAGTGCCATTAACCAAGAAGAAGAAAATTTCACTTAAAGCACATGTTAATGTTAATAATCTTTCACTTTTTAACAACCTTTCCTAATAGCTATAGGAAAATTATTACGTTATATGCACGACACTTTAGAACGATTCCTATCTAGAAACAAATTATCACTATATCTTAATAACTTTAAGTTTCAACAATGCAGACGAAGTCGCGGGTCGCGGCTGGTCGTAAACAAACATACCGGTCACGATAGCGGTCCCTCTCCTTATCTTTATCCTTGTCTCTCTCCCTCTCGCGGTCTCTATCGCCTCGATCGTTGCGTTCTCTGTCTCGCTCGCGGTCCCGTTCCGTGCGATCCCTGTCTCGCCTATCGGACCCGAACCCCGCGCTCCGCGAGCCGCGGTCTCTCTCTCGCTCGTCCCTGCGCCTTTTCTCTTTCTCTTGCTGTTCCTTTTCCCTCGCCTCGTTCATCTCTTCGTACGCTTGACGGAGTTTAGAGTACCTGTACAAATAACATACGTACCATAGAGTAATAACGCTAAGAGCGATAGTTTCATACAAAAAAAAGTGGGTGTGTGTGCTTATGTACGCACATAATACTTCTTTGCGTAATAATAGAAAAAACTCAAACGTTGACAGCTAACTCAGGGTGTTGGTTTTT
The DNA here is from genome assembly GCA_014132275.2 of Samia ricini. Classification (NCBI taxonomy): domain Eukaryota; kingdom Metazoa; phylum Arthropoda; class Insecta; order Lepidoptera; family Saturniidae; genus Samia; species Samia ricini. The sequence continues at coordinate 24,191,186 of AP028161.1, forward strand.
CGTGACGGTTGCGCGCGCATCGTATATTGACTAGCTAACTTCAGGGTGTCGTTTTTTCGTGACGGCTGCGCGCGCATAGTAAAAATTTACTCTCATCATTTTTCCCAAACGCGGCAAAAAAAAGTATAACTTAAAAAATATCGCTTAACATTGAAGCCTAAAAAATGTATGTGTGTGTGTCACGTAAGCGAAACGGAATTACGTAATCACTGACACGCAACCTGCACTTTGAAACACTAGTGTTCTGTATTAAGAGTGTGTCTTAAGGAAGTTCATGAGTTAAGGCAAATTTGAAATTTTTTAACTCTGTATGTGAGTATTGCCATGCTGAGTGTTTTCATACTATGATACGTATTTATCGATGTGGATCTTGCCTTCAGATGAGGCTTAAAGGGATGGTGGAACCCACCTACGTCATTGTAGAAGCTTTCGGTGAAATTAAACATCATGGCAAAACCCATGACATCATGGACATTTTCTAGTAATGCCCACCTGAGTAACCACCACAATCAAAGCCAATAACAAATAACAAGCTTGGACATTATCATCACTTAACATACGGTGAGATTGTCATTCCACAAACTAACATATTCAAAGGAGGCTCATGATCTTCAAAATTCAAGAGCATTATACAGAAACTTTACATTTGTGTAAAAATATTTTTTGTTACATATTTTTGGTGGTCAATGAAAATATCTAATATATTGTTTGCTTAACATTCGATAAGATTAGGATCAAAACCTCAGAGCCTAAGAAAAAAAAAATATGTATTATTAATTAATGTCATTAATTCATTTAAAAGCTCACCCCACATGTTGTTTGCCAGAGAGATGATCATCAATGCGTTGCTGAGCGTCACCAACAATTAAAAAAGCACCACAGACGGGACACACTTCCATTTGCTTCTCTTGTGCGGCTGCTAACTCGGCTGTCATCGACCAATGACTGAAAAACAATAACATTATTCATTTCATTAAAATACACACATACTAGATGTGTGCCCGCGGCTGCGCCTGCGTTTCATATGTTCTCGGCTGAGTTTTAATTTTTTAAAACGGAACCCTACATTTTATTTTAGTACTATGATAAAGTAAAAATATTTCTCTCAAACTCAAGCACTTACCCGTAAAACTGTGCATTGAATCGTATTTTATTCAATTATTTATGAGTTTTATTTTTTTACATGGAACCCTAATTATTTTCAAAAATTAAAAGCATCCCAAGTTATCCGGAGTAACTTCAGCCATATCTACCAAAAAAGTCCCGTCAAAATCCGTCTAACCGTTCCGGAGATTACCCGGAACAAACAAACAGACAGACAAACAAAATTTAAAAAAAAATTGCATTTTTTATATAGGTGTCGTGTATTATTTAGTAAAAAAAATAATAATTTTTATATTACAAACAGACACCAGTGGCGATGCGCTCTAATAACCCGATTCCTTATAGCTCACTTTACAAACAGCAAATATACTATTATTACATGATAACAACCACACATCTTATTCATAAAACACGCACACTATGAACCTGCTCATACAACCCGGCAAGAAACGACGGAATCGAATTCACATATACATGCACATTTCACTTTAATTATCACCCACACAATAAAAAGCGTTACGTGTGTTTATATTCTATAAAAGTAACCCTTTTTTGTATTGAAAGTATAAAGGTACGCTGCAGCTAACTCCATTTAATTGTAAACCTTATCGCAATAGATTTACGGTATTTATTGCAAATAACATGTATTGAAATTATTTTAACAAGTTTTGGTAATAAAATCTTTGTAATGTATATTTTTATATCTGTATTATATATAAGCTAACGTGTGTGTAACTAAAGTGTAATCCTAATTACTTAATGGTGTTATATAACAATTATTATTACGTGCATTACACTAATAATTTTATTCGAAAGATAAAACATATAATCGATCTCAGAAAAAAATATTGACGATAGCGCCATCTATTGACATATCTGAAAACCAAAATACATTTAAGTTACATATTGATTAATTTGTTAAAAACTCGGTTGCTAATCATTTTGATATATATGCGCACTTCAAAATTAACATTTTGATGAAAATATATTATAAATACTAAAAAATAATTATAGACACTTCTAACTTTGTATTAAAGTATGAAGGAAAAATAAATAATTAAGTATTACTTTATATATAATTAAATTAATCGTTATTTTTCGTTTCGCGTAAGTCGCCATCTCGTGTCGTCCTGTTAAAATTAAATAGTTAAAATCCACGATCACGAAAGTAACCCATTTACAAGTTATTAGATGGTTATAATTATAGGAACATTTATCACAAGGGAAATGAATTTAACATATCGTATTTATCGTACTAAACAAGTGAAAATTTCTACTACTAAAAAACTACTACTGCGTTGCGCCAAAAAAAGTGTTATAAAACTGAAAGAGACAACTGCAGCTTGGGCTGTTTTTCTCCTCCAAAACTGAACCGATATTTAATTTTTTTCCAGTTATAGAATAAGAAAAACTTTGGCTATGCCTTTATATTTTTTTATTTATCAGTTTATTTGACGAACGTCTGAAAATGAGGGTAAAAATCCACTTCATTTTTCATTTTCAAAGGCTCCTAATTTCTATAACAACCAATTTAAGGAAAAAATCAAAACGTACGGGCGTGGCGGTGGTGGATATATATTATTTGGTATAAAAATATTTACCATAATGCTATTATCTAAGGAGGATACAGGGGACTACTTATTCTCGTATTCGACATGCACTGTTTATGTAACTCCAGTGAGCTACAAGTATGGTGAAGGTTATTAACACTAACTGCAACTGGATAGCTTTGCTCAGTTGGACAAGCATCCATCATTCATTACAGTTCTAATTTTCAAGAGGACGAAGTATGAGGACCAGGTAGATTTTTTTTAGCTCTGGTTTTACCGACAAATTTATTCACATATGTATATACTTACACTACACTACAGTAAGTATTCAATTATTTGTTTTATTGAGCTTATTGGGTTGCAATGCACAGCAATGGGTTGGTAAACAAACTTATGCTTGACTTGATTTTAAAAATACTAATATAGTGACAGACTTTAGTTCTTTGTATCACCTTTTAACATAAATCTGGATATATTTGTAAAACAGGATTTAAAAAAAGCAGATGTAAATTTTCATTCGAAGGATGTTTAGAAGAATATTGTACTTATCATCAAATAAATCATAATACCATTAACAAGATATGTAATATGGGGCTGTTATAACAGTATTACAGGGACAAAATTTTAGATTTTTTAACTCCATTTCCCAATTTTCAGCAATTATTACCAGAGCTCTTACCTCCCTTCCTCCTTTAATGTAAGTATTGCATAATTTTGAAGAAAAACAAGTAAACAATGCTCACATAAACACCATGCAGACACCATATCCCCTATATCATCAAAAATAAGCAAGCATAGATGCCGTATCTCTTTAATGTTTACAAAATAATTTAATAACCTCTAGGTGATTTAAAATTGAGAAGCTATAATTACTATGGAGATGTTATTCTTTATATTTTACCTGTTTTCTTGTTGTTTTAGCAAAGTTTCTTTCTCTTCTTTTAATCTGTCACATAGCTTCATCAGCCCCTGAGCTTGCTCAACATCACCCCTTATGCCAGTTTCTTCCGCTTCTTGGACTAAAGCAGTAATTTTCTCTGATAGTAATTGTACCTGGTCAAAATCAAATACTGTGTTAACACATAATGATGTTTATTTATATAAATAAACATAATTAGCAACTTAATTATTAATAAGCATTTGAGTTTTTGGCATGATCTTAGTCTGTCATGTAGTGGTTGTTTTCTTTAATTAATTTAATTTGTATATTTGACTCTATTTTATGTAATTTTAGTGGCATTTTATGTGATATAATTTGGTTATTGGGTCGCAAGTAAAGTTTATTATGGAAAATAATGCATAGCTTTTATTCTGAGCGCCGCACAAAAGTCCATGGAAAGTTCTAGCAGGATGAGCCAGTTTTGCTGGAGCTTGGTAACACTGATACAAGATTGAAAATACATCTTCATACATAACATTGGCACTAATTGTTTAAAAACAAAATGACATTATATTATAGAAGAAGAAGAATAGTTATTTGTTTTAAAAATGTGTTAAGTTATTGAATAATTAGCTAACTTGTAAGTACAGCTTTAACCTAAGAAATGATCTTTTAAAGTAATTGTTTGGAGATAGGAGCACATTATACCTCCAAAGTGTTAAATTTGAGCACATTCATCATCAATAGAATTAAAGAAGTTATGTGTGTAAACAACCTCCATTATTAGAATGCTTCATCATTGGCGGAGCAAGACCATAATTTGATGTGGGCAAAGTAGATGCATAACACAATGCAGGCAGAGCAGCGGGAACTCAGCTAGTATTTGGGCTCTTGCACAAGACTCCTGGTATGTGAAGCCCATGGTCCTCGAGACCACAGCCAGTCGCCCACACCTTACACCGCCTATGTGCTTCATACTCAATATGTAACTTTTTTTCTACTGTCAATTTTATACAAAATGAAACTAACACATTATATAAAATTCGGTAATCATACCTGTTCTTGGTTCTTCTCCGTCTGTGCTTGAGTCATAGGTGGACCTTCCGGTTTAGAATTCATCAATTCCAACCTTTGCTTGCCCTTTTGAATTTTTCCTGTGAAGTTTTAAAATTAGATAACAAATTATGAGTTACTCTATTTAATAAGAAATTTTAATTACATTCAAGAACAAAAAAGCAAACAAGTTATTAATACTTATATCAATAACTTATAAGTATTAATAATATAAAATTAGCAGAGAATATACAGAAATAAAAGCAACCATTTTTGTAAAGAAAAATCATCCATATCTCACTTTCAACATCATTGATCATGTGCTTGCAGAAACGTAAAAACTCTTCAACATATTGAACCTTTTTATATGAAGATTCTGTTTTTTCAAAGAGTTGCTTCACCTCCTCATCATGAACTTTAGGACACACTCCAAGATCTGCCCTTGTGTTGACAAATAAATCATGGGGACAAAATTTTACCATATAGTATTTGCAGTACTGTAATAAAAATAGAATAAAACTTAATAGAAAAAACGCTAATCTAGCTTCTATATATAGTTCTTAGCTTGCATTGTTCTAGACTTTTATTGAATTTCTGTAAATTAAGGATCAAATAAAACAAATGAATATTCTTCTTCTTGATGGTTTTTCTAACCTATACAATCCTTAAGTCAACCAATAATTTACAGTTTCCAACTGTGTCCAGTTTTGTTAAATGATATTGTATAATAAAATTAATAGAACCGCTCAACCTTTTCCTATGTATAAAATGATCTCAAAATGTGGTTATAGTAATTATTCCACTTTTATTTGTACTGTATTTACCTAAGTTTCAAGCTTAGACCAGACTGCAACTACAAAAAGGTATGAAAGCAATATTGTAAATTTCCATAAAAAAAATACAAATAGCGAGTAAACTATGCCTAAGTAAAATGTACAAAGCACAAATAAACAATTTTTATTAAATTGAGGTTATGTGTAGTTGGTCCAAAGAAATATTAAATGATAACGAGATTTAATTGGCAAAAATGAAATTCTTACTTCAGGGTCTTCCCAATTAGGCTTTTTTATTTTTTCATTTGGATTTGTATTTCGATGTCTTCCCATCAACTCGTCAAGTAACTGAGCCGCAGCTAAAACCGCCATTGCCGCTTTTTGATTAGAAAAAAGCTAGGCAGCAAGTGGCAATGACTCGAATATGAAGTAAAACCAAAAAATTTAGAATTTAATCAATATAGTATAAATGACTAATAGCATCTACATTAACTTTATAAGAAACACAAAACAAAAACGAAGTAATTACAATAAGCAAAAGTGTAACACAATTGACTCCTCTTTGATAAGTTGATAAGTTCATAAGACTGTAGGGATGCCGATCTGAGATAGATTAAAAAAAGCATCAACCTATAAGCAAAAAAAACTAATTTTAAAATCGATATCTAATATTCAATATCGATTCAATCAAGTGAATAAATCTTAGAACGTAGGAAATCCAGGTTCAATTTTTTTCTGGCTTTATCCATCCAACCATCTATTCGACTGAAAGACTGCTGAACATAGGTCTCCTCCAAAGATCTCCACGACGACTAGTCTTGCACCACCCACATTCGGCGGATTCCCACGACATTCACCAGGTCATTAGTTCACCTTGTGGAAAGAGCACACCCACGGTACGTCTTCTGGTACGTGGTAGCCATTCGAGAACCCGTGGACACCATCGGGCATCGGTTCTGTGAGCAATGTGGCTAGCCCATTACCACTTAAGTTTAGCAATTCTTCGGGTAATGTCAGTTACTTTGTTTCTTTTGCAGATCTCCTCATTCCTGATTCGATCACGCAGTGAAACTCCAAGCAAAGACCTCTCCATTGCCCTTTGACAACTACTTTGAGCTTTTTTATTAGGCCCAATGTGAGCGACCACGTCTCAGTGCCGTATGTAATAACTGGCAACACACACTGGTCCAAGGCACTATGGTATTTATTAAGACACAGAAGATTCTGCCTAGCTTCCCGAACGCGGCCCAGCCGAGTTACATTCGGTGATTAACCTCTTTCTCGAAGTTGGATCTACTTAACTGGACGGTTTGTGCCAGGTATACATAACAGTCAACAACTTCGAGCGTAGTCACCGATTTTTATAGGAGTTGACACAACATGGACACTCGATATAACTTTCGTGTTGTCCATGTTCATTTTAAGCTCATCTCCTTCGGAGGCTCTACTGAGCTCTCAGCCATGACTATATCATCAGCAAAGCGAAGGTGTGTTATGTATTCGCCGTTTATATTGATGCCAAATCCTTTCCAATCCAGAAACTTGAAGCCCATAACTACAAACCCAACGCGTTGGGCCATGGTGTAAATCGAACTTATAAAATAGCGATATTAACACTGCGCTGCGCCGTGCACTTGCGCCAACTCAGTACACTGCGCTGGATGTGTTAGCCGCTTTTTCAAAATGCATTGGTGCACAGCGCAGAACCGGGAAATTGGAATATTATTTTTAGAAACTGCAACTCTGTGAAATGTAAATCGAGTTAACTTAGGTAACCTTATTTTTTAGATTTCACTTTACTTACTGGCCATAAGGTTTTATATTGATAGATGACTGAGTTGACAGCTGTGTGTAAAACGACTGACGAATACGTTTATGTTCGAAAATCAAACCGAATGAACTATAGTCAATTCTGTGGGGAGTAGTTAAGGAAAAAGCATGGTTGATTTATTTTAACTTGTTATTAATATCAAAAGGTTATTACAGGGTGGATCATTACGTGAACAGTAGTGATGTCTGGAATTAACCCACATCTCTGTGCTTCCACTAAAAACTACGATTTGTATAGTTTTTTCTATGACAAAAAAAATGATATATATTATATTTATGAAAAAAAAGAACCAGATCGAGTTTCTTGCCGGCTCTTCTCGACTGGGTTGTTTTCAGAACCGGTGGTAATGTTTTAGACGTTCATAAGCGCCTTCTTAGGGCCTAAATTGAATAAATAAATTTTGATTTTTGACTTTTTTTTTTTATTAATTGGCCTTTAGTGTACAAAAGTGTTGTTATTTTGTATTCTAAAGTGCAGTGAAGTAACTAAGATAAAAATTCATTGAAATACTTCATTTTTGGACATGTATTGAGATTCAAGCGACTTGTCATGCAAACCTGAATGAATAGTCTCAGGAGGATTCCTTGAATGAAAAATAAATATTACCAATAAATATAACCATTTATTTTGCGGTAACATATATTACAAATAAAATATGCATACTAATCAACTACAATGGCCATGGCGCAATTTTGAGTTAACGCAATAAGCCGGCGCAGTTAACTGCGCCTGAGTTAACGCAAGGATTTTCGCAGAGTCACCATGTTTATTATAAAATTTGACTAGGGATGATTGATGTTAGAAAAAACATTGATGTTAGCAGCGATTTAAAAGGATTGATGTACGATGTACACGATAGCAAATTATCGAAACGTCTAAAGATCTACGATTTTGGTAGCATACACCATAAAACCGTCTATTTTATTTATTGAATGTGATTATTATGTTATTGAAAATACAATACAAGAAAAATGTAACATTCCCAGTATTTTTTTGGGTATACTTTGAAAAAACATTAATTAGATCAGGTACTTTCCCACTAGTCTGTTCCATTGCTGGTACAGGAGTAGGCCAGCTTTGAAAAAAAAGCCTATCTGTTTTACCATACCTGTTAATTCGTTCCTAAAGTTTCATTATTAATAATATCAAATTAAATTTGCTTCCGCCTCACAAGTTAATTCCTATCACACACTCGGAAGAATCACGCGAGCGTTAAAGTTGACATTTTATTGAATCCCCTGGGAAATGCAAAAATTAGCTATTTGTACGGCTTACTTCGATTACGTTGATCAGTGTCATCTGGTGTAAAATATTTGAATCTGATAGTTGTCTAGTTCCTAGCTAGTACATTCAACGCTAGATGGACCAAAAGTTTATATTGGCGTTTCGATATTTTATTCTCATAACATCGAAATGATGGAAATCAAAACACCGATGTTTCCAGCTAAATTTCGATATTTATTCATTATCAATGAATATCGATCATCCCTAAATTTGACTTTGAAGTTTGACGTTTTTGTGTCATATCTACAAACTCCAATGTAGATATTTACTAATTCCTTTTTATTTTTCACCTAATTGTAAAAATAGTATGTATTATATTATTACAGTTATTTTACTGTGTGTTTGCTGAGGGTAAGAGAGTTGCCAGGATATGTTTATTTAATTCATTATTCTATTTTAGGTACAAGCTTATAGGACTCATATATTTAGTCAAATATTAGGAATTGTGTTTTGTGGATAAGACGAAATGGGTGCATTGTTTGGAAAACATAAGAAACCTATTTCTAGAATTACAGAACAAGATAAAGCAGTACTTCAATTAAAACAACAAAGAGATAAATTAAAACAGTATCAAAAGAAAATAGAACTCAATCTAGAGAAGGATAGACAATTAGCAAAGAAGTTGCTTGAAGAAGGGAAACGTGACCGAGCAAAGTTGTTGTTGAGGAAGAAGAAATATCAGGAAAATCTTCTAGAAAACACAGATACACAATTGAATAAGTTAGAACAGTTGACTCATGATCTGGAGTTCACTCAAATTGAAATTCAGGTATGTTAATTTATTATATTTTATTAGAGATCTTGAAAATTGAATGTTAATTTTAATGTGTAAATATAATCATTATTTATTGAATAAAACATTCTTGAATATAGGAATATTTAAATGATTTATTATTTTTGAACAAGTATCTTAGGTACTACAGAGCTGTGATAAAAAAACAATAGAAAAATGGAATAGCTCAAATCTTTTCATTTGGTACCCTGACATGCTTCTCTGGGTTGTTTTACAATAGATACAGGCTTTATATATTTAGATCATTGTGGATCAGAATAATAATTTTAATTTAAAATATTTTCCTGCTATAGGTACTTGATGGCTTAAAGAATGGTAATGCTGCACTGAAAAAAGTGCATGACATATTAAATATAGATGAAATAGAAAAAAATAATGGACGAAACAAGAGAAGGTATAGAGAAACAGAAGGAATTGGATGAACTAATATCTGGTCAACTTACGGCTGATGATGAAGAGTCAATTGAAGCTGAATTGGAAGCTATCCTTGATATCAGTGATGAGCTTCCAGAAGTACCAAAAGAAGAATTACCAGAAGCCAAAGAGGATAATGTTCAAGAGAAACCTCACAAAGTGAAAGAACGTCCGAGCAGAATTGCACTTGAAGCCTAAATAATATTGAAAGATTTTGTGCATATGTATATATTTAAATTATGTATAATATATTTTTTTTATAAGATTACAAGTGGAACTTATTGATTTTTATTAGCCTTAAATTGCATTTATATATTATTGTACATTTTAATACAATATTGTTTATTATTTTGAAATAAAAAATGTACTTTTCTTGATCACTAAACAAGTGTGTTAATATATTGTCAAAGTGTGAAAGTAAGAATTATTACAATTTTTTATGGTATTAATTCCCATAGTAGTTTTTTACTAGTACTGTTTATTCTTGTCTGGGGAAAAGACAAAGGCACTGGAGCATGCAGCCAGGCCTTTTTTTTTACTTGGGGAGGACCTGCGTTTACACACTGCCTCGGTGCGCGGGCACGGAGGGTGTGGGACTCGCACGGCAGTCGGAGTTACTGAGCAGGAAATGCGGTAGCTCCGGCCGTACATTATCAATGAAACCATCCCTTACTTTACCGTCATAATGCCTTAATGGGGCGATACGGGCTCCCGGCGGAAGGCACTCCGTACGTAAGAAGCTGCCCTCAGACACTACCAGCCCTTACTCCGCCTGATGATAAGAACACTTCATCCAATGCTCCGCCAAAATGCCATAATTAAGGTCAAATAAAGAAAAAAAATTCATGACATCCCACAAAAATCCCCTCTGCCTTCTTGTTGTTGGTAGTAAATTAAGGCGTTCTCAGAATACATATTTATTATTGTTATATACTGTTGTGTATTAAATAAAATTTATTAGGTATGTAAATTGTTACTAAACTACAAAAAATATGACTATATGCCTTTATCAATAGATAATAAGTATGGTACACGGTATTCAAATAAAAAACAATCCAAGTTTATTTAATTTTTTAATCTCATATCAAATTACTGAACATAATTTAGTTTTAGTGCTTATTACATTTTAAGATTTAGGTTTTACTATATAATATTAGCGTGGCACCAATAAACATACTTATAAAATGGCTCTTATAAATTAACCCAAAGGATGCAGCATATCGCAACATAAAAATAAATCTTACCGGTCACGATTCTGAATCGTATATTCCCATTTCTTAAAAAGATCCCACCGCTAACACCTAAAATGATATATTTTATTACAACTAAATTTACTAAAATAAACGGTTATATTTAATTAAAACTATTATGTACAAAACTAAGTAAACACTATTTCATCAAACTATCACAGAAGTGATTATAACATCACTTCATGCGCCGATAGAACAGTAAGTTAAAAAAAAAAAAACGCCTTGTACACGATTTTATACAAATAGTTTATCACACTTGTACTACTTTATAAAACAAAAATGACAAAGAATAACGCATCTATGTCGGAGCAAAGATTTTAAGGCAAATAAGTATTTATTTCAATCAAATATAAGAAAAAACGACTTCTTTATATATTACTTTTAGTATCCTAAAGGAAAGAAGCAAAGATTTATTTTTATCTTCCAAATTAATATTTCATTTGCATCAACGTGGTCCCTGCTTTGTAATTTTTAAATTAAACTTACACAAAATAACTATTAAAACGTAAATCAATATTATCCTTTACGTAAAATAATAGATATTACGAGGAACTACAGAACGATAATCATTTACAATTCAAAGTACCAATAAACATATGTACATAATTAAACTTGTTATTTCTGTTATTCTCAGACACATGTTATTAAAATAAAAATAGGAATGTGACTTATTGTATGAATAGAGATTTTATTTTTTAATAAATTACTGAAACTCCCAAAGTAATATGAGAAATTAGAACCTGATAAATTCCTTTTTTATTTTCAAACTAATGTAATTATTATTTGGAGTAGATTTGTGAAAGACTTGTGTTAAGAATTTCAGTATTGTTTTTTTGGGCCCCTTGGGGAATTCTGTTTTATATGAACTCTTTGCTACTTATAAATTTATAAATCAAATACCAAAACAAGGGTATTAAAAAAAATAATACAAACAAAAAAAAAACCTTATTAGATTAAAATATGAAGACAAATTATTTATTGAACTAATTTACAATTAAGAAAATATGAAACTATAATTATTTTTATACAATAATAATCTTAGACATATATTTACACTATTTTTTTTTTTTCATTTAAAAATACAAAATTACTGTCAATATTAAAAGTTTATAACATCATATTATTTTACTCAGTGTTTTTACATTTAGGATCTACAGAGAACCAAATAAATAATATCACAAAAATGGCGCATCATAAGTAATGGATTCAATGTAAACAGAAATAATGGAAATAGAAATATTTTTTTTTAATATGGATTAAACTATTTCAAAGTATTACAAAGCAACTGAATAATGATATTTCTTTCCTATACTCCAGATGACCATTATTGTTAAATGTTTATATTAATTATTCAGTCTTCCCTTTACTTTGGTCAAACCTGAGTTTTTCTTTTTTACTTTACTGAGTTATTTCTATCACTAATTAAATAAAGTAATAAACCGCGAATGGGGGGAGGGCTTTGATGCCAAAACTTATAAGCTTATGAAATACTCAAAGGGCCCCAAAAGAAATTTGGCGTTACCCTTCTCAGGCTGACCAAAGGAAATGTCAACTTTTAATCGAAACCGGTAGTATACGAGCGGGTACTACTACTAGTAATTAACTGTTACCGGATGATGCGCTATGGCGGATCCGGCGTGGTGTTGCGTACTGGGCGCATGTGTGAACGTGCCGGTCGACACGCCTTGCGAACTCGTTGCCGCTGCGACCGCTCGAACCTGCTGCAATAATTAATATCGATTAATTAATGTATTTACAATTTTTTTTTAATAGATTACAATTACAGTGTAATATAACTCTGTATCTCTGTTTACAAATAAATATTAAACCACAGGCAGAAAGCTTTATAGATTATATAACGCACGTACGTATAATCTATACTAATAAATAAAATTGTTATCTGTTTGTAATGTCAAATTTACGATATCAATACTAAAATTACGCTTTTTAAATTTTTTGTCTATATGTCTTCGTAATGGGTAATCTCCGGCACGGGTAGACCGATTTTGACGGGCTTTTCTTTGGTAGATAGCTGAAGATAATTCGGGTAACTTAGGGTACTTTTATTTTTCGAAAATAATTTGGGTTCCAGGTAACAAAAAAAAATATACATAAAATCCAATTCATGAAAATTAACATATATTTTTTAGAGATGCATTTTATGTGATCATCTTTATTGTCACACTATATTGACCATACCGAAAGGAATCTTATTAAAATGACTTTTACCTCACTTTAAAAAAGTAAAATTAAATTACTTACCTGATTCACTTGGTTAGTTATTTGCATTACCGATGCACTGTTCTGAGGATTCTGTGGGATGTTATTCTCAGCAGGTCTGTTATCAACTGTCGCTCTAAAATGAAGAAAAAAAATATATATACATGGCAACACACTTAATAGGTGCTTGATGACAGATTTCAAAATTTGAGGATGCTAGTCCTACCATTAAAAAATTTACGGTACCTGTTCTTTAGCAGAATATTTTCGATTAAATAAAGTAGAAGCTAATTGTATAATAGAAAAATATTTCCCTACGTTCCATGTAGTAAACATTTGAAGTGATGATGCCTTAGTGGTAGTAATGTGTTTGGATTTCGCATTTATGCATTTTGGTTCAAATGTACATAATCCACCAATGAGTCTGAGCTTTCGGTGCAGGAAAATATTTCTATGAACCCATTTTTTTTTTTTTTTTTTTTTTTTACACGATATTGGCTTAGTGCTTTGACCACAATCACACCTGATAAGTGACGATGTGGTCCAGGATGGTAAACACACTAAGCCTAGATTTGGTAACATCAAGTGATGCTGCCGGAATACACCTATTGGTATTTGGCGACAGGTTTTCTAACTTGGGGTGGTAGCTACCCAGGCAGGCATTGTTAGAAATTGCCCTACAACCATAAACATGATAACAAATACGATGGTAAATTTTCTAATGCCCCATCCTGAAGTTATAAAATCTACTTATATGTGGACGCTGATACGCAATATAATGTTAAATTACGCGATCAATTCTTTATCGATAACATCTTTTTAAATCGATAAAATACTAAAGGCAATTGACTGGTTTCAATTTTAAATTATAGCGCAACATTTTTGTGACCAAAGAAAAGATGGATGGACTGTGAGAAAGATGATATGCTTAGGAAAGGAGTGAATGCGGAGATGACAACAAATAGAGAGGAATGGAAGAGGAAGACATGTTGCGCCGATCCCAAATAAAAATGGGAAAAGGGTAGGGAGATGATGATGATTTTGGTGAGTCCAACGTCTAAGGAGATCAAGGTAAGTGTTCCTTTGCATTGTACAGGTGTTGCATACGTCCAACAGTCGTCGCCATTTTTCTCATCAATCAAATAAAAAAAAAGTGTGTGCGTCTCGGGACCCACGACAGAAGTAAGAAAGAACTTAAACTAATCTAAGTTGAACTGCTTAATATAGAAATTGTTTAACTTCAGAAAAACTTAGGTTATTACTTAAATTTTGTGTATATTAATATGATAATGTAAGGAAAGGTTATATTTATTGATAAAATCTTTTATTGATTATAAAATATACTTTTAATCTTAGTTACAATTCTTGAATATGTACATTAGAATTTTGTGTATGTATGTACATTATTAGTATGATTATTTAATGAACAGAACATGTCTATTGCACACACATTGATTAGAGAGGGAAGGGTCTGTCCGAAATACAGCTAGCGCTGTGGGTGGTGAGAGTGAGAGAGGAGGAGCCTGCCTACCGTATGCATAAGAGAGAGGGAAGCCAGACAGACTGGCGTCGTAACGCGTTACGTAAAAAAAAGCGGTTCACCCTCCCATAACAAGTTATCACTTCAAAATCTTTTTTTTAATTTGGGGTTACCGGTTCGGATAAAAGCCGAAAGAGTCGGCAAGAAACTCGATTTGGTTTTTTTCAATAAAATGTTTTTATGTATAAATAATACAATTCATGGTTTTAGCGGAAGCATAGTGAGGGGTTATTACATTACATCCCTATCATTCATACAATGATCCATCCACTCTATAAGCTTTGGACATTAAAACCTTCTTGACATAGGTCCTTACACTTATCGTCAGGTAAATCGATAATGTGCTTTTGAACCATATTGACTTATTAAGCCTAATAGTACCCAACAACCAGACTGACAGTCAACTCAAAACTGAAAGCCTGTCATTATCAGAGACAATAATATAATTAGTGTAGTGTATACCTTACCTATTTCGTGTTTTCTCTCTGGCACATCCATTTCAACTTTCACGCACTTATTACAATCGGTGCAGTCCTCAGTCTCGGCTGGTGTCTCTCCAGTCGGGGCCGGTTCACCCGCGTCTGGATGCGTTCGCCGGTGTGACACCAGATGCCCTGGGTACCAAAGAATAAAGTGATCATGGCGCAGCGGGTAGTGCGGTCGGATTCCGCGACAATCGACGCAGGTTCGATCACACCTCTACCCAACTCTAAAATCGGCCTCAGCTTTCGATGAAGGAAAACATAGCGCATGGTGGTAGAGCATGCCCACCCCCAAGTTTTAAAACCTTTCGCCAAATACCAATACGTGTCTACTTCTAGGCTTAGTGTGTTTACCATCCTGGACCACATCGTCATTTAACATCAGGTGGGATTGTGGTCAAAGCACTAAGCCAATATCGAGTTAAAAAACACATTAATATCAATACTATATCTCACACAATACTAGTGCACGAGTATTAACTACTTAACGAGGATAAGAATGTAAATGAATTAAAAGGAAATTTGGCCTATTTTTGAGCGCTTAAGGCACTCGGGCTAAAATGGTACGAACCTCAGCTTGAAATTCCGCGGAATTTCCCCAAGAGGACATTTGCCGAATACTAGGGTCTCACCCCAGTTCTATCCATTGATTCAACCATAAGACGTCCACTGCTGAACATAGATCTCCACAATAAGTGGGGAGGAGAGATTACCATAATCACCACGCTTGGCAGGCGATCGCAGTCAGGTGTTTGTGGTACTCAGAGGATGCTGTTGCCCATCCCCTGGTTTATATCCCTCAGTCGCCTTTTACGACACCCACTGCACCACACGGCTTTTTTATTTTGATATTTTTCTGAAGGATTCACTTGATTTTTATTATTTTCCCCCACAATTCCCAACAGCGACATATGTACGAAAGTTTATCATTGGTGTTTCAAGGCCACGAGATTTAAATGGATAAGAGGAAGAAAAGGAGACGAACTTTAACATGTCAAACGAGTATAAAAATCAATATTATGTAATATATCTGTTCGGTATTCTAAATTCGGCCATAATCGAAAAGAAAAAAAAAGTGATTTCAATTTATTTTAATCGATAACACTTATGCTGTTAGTATAGTACGTGTATACGTACGGACCGGACCGCGGACATAGTATGTCGAGAGGCCGAGGTCATCAGTCGCCTAAGTACAGATAGGGAATAGGATTTTTCAAAAAAATAATTTTTTGAATAGTTTCACAGAACTCAATTTTGCCTATTTACAGATGATCATTATATTATAGAAAACCAAAAGGACACTCTAATAATCGATCCTTTATTAGTTTGAAAAACCGATCTTTTGGAGCTTGATGTTTTATGAATCGGTTCTTCAAACTTAGATTCGAATCGATATTTATCGGAAAGGATTCCCATCCCTCCTTAGGAGACTGATAACATCGGCCGCCCGCCGTAATATGTCCGCGGTCAGGTCCGAACGTGTGTTAACACCATTCATCTCAATAAAAAAAAAAGTTTGAACTAATCAAGTAGAAAAATACATAAGTACAAGTAGGTGAATATAAAACAGTTCGAAACTTTCTTAAAGTTATGACTTTTATAAAGTTTTTTTTTTGTTTCGCAGCTTTTGATGATGAGCTTTAAATGTTACCAGTAAACATCGTTTTACAAACATTTCGGTTACTGTTGAATTTTTAGTACAGAGCTAATATTAGTTTTTTTTTTAAATGACTTCCGCCTTCAAGAAATTATGATGTTTTATAAAGTTGACAATTACCTAGTGAATTCTTTTTATGTAGTGTTAATTTACTAACCTTTGCATAGGAAAGTTTTGGAGCAAATATCACATCGGAAAGGGCGGACACCCTTATTGTGGGAACGCTCATGGAAAAGCAGATTACCCTTTAACGGAAATGATTTACCACATTCCCCACAACTGTATGGACGTTCGCCGCAACTGTGCGATCTAAAACAATTAACAAACAGAAAAAATATAGGAATTAAAATTAAAGTATTAACTGTGTCCAATTGTATTATGTACTTCTTAATATACTGTTATTTAGTAATGTTATTATAAGGAATTCGAGTCATTTTTATGTAGTAGTAGAGTCATGATTCCTCAACAAAATCATACACGTCGAATGGATAAATCTCTTTAATATAGACATTTTTCGAAAGCTTTACTAATTTCCTACTTAAAACGTCTACACAACAATGAAAGCAAAAATCTAATGTAGGTATTCGAAAAAGCACGAAACACGATAATTCACAGGAGCAACACCCCCCCCTCTCCAGCCCCCCACCCAAGTCTTTGGCTGCGACCTGATCATATCTGTAAGTAATTGAATTGAATTACAGGTGAAAAGTAGAAAAAAAAACCTAGCCAGCCACGGGGACAGTCGAAGTGTAAAAACGTCGAACCTTGCAAAAACAGTTTTTTGAAATATCATAATTTGTTAACAGAAATAAACATAAAAATTGTCTGGTCTGGGGGTTTGTACATTTATTGGCGGTCTGGAGCAATAATTATGTACATTTTCATATGTTTTATTCATAATCAAAACATACGTTACGCTGCGCGTAAATATACATTTAATTACATACCACTGAACGCCAGCATCTAAATGCCATCTTATACTTGACATACTGTAGCATGTTGAACGCTGACGTAATGACTAAAAATTAATGTATACAATTCACACGTGGTAAAAGTGAAACCTTAAAAAAATGTGTTACTCACCCTGGGTTTAAACCTCAGACCTTTCTATGAGACACGCGGATTAGTCCACCGTGCTAACCACGCTCACAAAAATTTGATGTACAAATCCGACCTCCATCAGAAACTTACTGTCGCTTTTTCGTTTCATCGAACTTCAAATCACAAAGACGCTTAAGAAGTTTTCACTTAAAAAAAAAAAAAACAATTTATTACCTGATATGGGTAACGAGATGCTCTTTCCTAGTGAAATGTTTGGAGCATATCTTGCAAGCGTGCGCCGTGTCGCCGGTGTGCTGTTTCATGTGATTCGTGAGGTGCTCTTTACGAGTAAACGTCTTCTGACAGAACTCGCAACGATGCGGCGATTCGCCAGTATGGATCCTAAACAACACCACAATCCATAGAGTTTTAAAGGGATGATGGCGCAGCGGGTAGTGCGGCTGGATTCCGCGTTAATCGACGCGGGTTCGATCCCTACCTATCCGACTCTAAAATCGGCCTGAGCTTTCGGTAAAGGAAAAAAACATAGTGAGGAAACCATAGCATGGTGATAGGGCATGACCAGCTACCACCATCAAGTTTGAAACCCTGTCGCCAAATACCAATACGTAAAAACAAAACATCCAAAACACTTGACAAAATATTTTGACAGCTAGTAATGCCAACATTCCAAAATGAGACTTCAGAGGTATTGAGCGACAAGTTTATCTGACCCGTCGGACAAAAGGGGAATTAGTGAACGCCATCTTTTAATTGTCATGCATTGTCATGTTGAATAATCTCCTGTTGGATCACAACAGCTTGTGTTTATTGTTTTTCTTAGCTTTTTCTAAGACTTATCATTTAAATGAAAAATGTTCAAGCATAATAATATGTATTTTGTCTATACCCAATTTTATTCTAAAAAGTATTTACTGGTAACACTAAAAGCGATCACGGCGACGCCACTACCATGCCAGATAAGTTTGTATGACTATAAAATAACTACCACCGTGAATGGACTATAAACATATATGAATTGTAACATTTAATTTCTTTTTATTAGCTTTGCAACATTTTATGCACTTATTTATGTAATTCGTTTCCTTTCCACATCCATAATTGAAATTTTTAATATGGGTTTATATTAATTTTCTCTGTTTGGGTCAATTATTTAAGCGCTAATTATTGATTTCTTTACGAATAATTATAAAAAAATATATGTAAATGAGAATTAATATCTGTTGTTTTCCTTAGATAAATAAATATAGATATATATGTTGCCTTTTTTATAGGATATTTGCAGGTCGGTAGGTACCTGACATGATTTGTAAGGTGTTCCTTCCTTGAGAATGTCTTCGTACAGAAGGGACACTTGTGCGGCGCCTCTCCGGTATGCAAATGAATATGATTGTTCAAGTGTTCTTTGCGTGAAAACGATTTCGAACAGTACGTGCACTTGAATGGTGTCTCACCAGTGTGTTGCCTGAAACAAAAGATATTTTCGCTTAAAAAACAATTAAAAAAAAGCAGTATGTATGTATGATGTAGTTTGGTTTAATGCCTACTTGTTAAGTGTATTGAAAACAACATGAAAACAATGTAACAAAGTAAAATTCCGAGTTACCACAAATTCTGTGGAATTTTTCCACAAAGAGTCAAAAATAAATAATACAAAGTCGGGCTTAAAGAACTTGCATTCATGGCCGATAGCATTTAGACAAATCATACCATAATATGTTATAGTTACACATCAGGCAAGTGTCAGATAAACAGGAAGATAGGAGTTAGGACTTTTTGTAATTTGTAAGAATTTTGATGGTGGCATTAAAGTTCTAGCTACAACAGTAGCGATGTTTCGCACTTCGATAATGACGTCAGCACTTGACTGTGTGCACAAGGCGACTGATAACTTCGGTCGTTCACCATACTATACAAGGTCCGATCCGGGCGTCTGTTATGGCTTTAAGTTTCACACAAAATGTTATGAATTCAAATGGATTGTAAATCTATATAGGCTGGGAGATCATGATACAACATTTACCACACGACCGCACCACGCTATGGTAAAGTTATTTTCTAAATTATATACAGGATTGTATATTGTAATTGTATTGTATGCTTGTAATTATAATCAGAAACGTCTTTAAACAAATCTATAAACCGTGGGTTATAAATTCAACTGAAGCATTAAAATCGCGTAGTCGTTTTGCAGCTGTCGTAACCGTAATGTTATCAGCTGATGTGCGCGAGCGCGAGTGGGGTCATCGTCCAGAATATGGACCACACGGTTTTGATACTTTTAATTTTTTTTGTTTTTTTTTTTGCTTTGTACTTAGTTATTCAGAATTATACTTATAAGATATCATTTAATTATTGTCATTGAATTCAAAGTCACCCGTATATGGGTGAGACAACGTTTTCCGGGTTCGGTTAGCATTATTATTTATAACACAGTAGAGCTGTAAGTAAGTAGTCGATAGATATACCGTATATGATTAACAAGGTGTTCCTTCCTAGTGAAGTTCTTGTTGCAATAAGTACAGGAATGCGGCGTCGCTCCGGTGTGCTGACGGATGTGATTGTTCAGGTGTTCCTTCCTCGAGAACGCGCGCGGGCAGATCGTGCACTTGTGCGGCGTTTCCCCCGTGTGCTGTCTGCGCGTAACAAAGTACATTCCGATTTGAATATCATACAATAACAATATATATACATATATATACATAATTACATTTCCAAATTTCCTGTTCGTAATTATAATTTTATCTATAATATTATCAGGTTCACGAAATTAGCAGCGAAATTAACAAGGTAACGCTGACGACCGGAAGGGCCTTTGCAGTGTCACCGTGATTTTGGTGATTTGGCAAAAAGGTAACTAGCACAAGGGTCACCAATGTGGTACGGACCTCGGCTTGGCCGTCACCTGAGTGTAAACAAATTCCGTGGAATTTGGAACCTAGCTAAGCCCTCTACACTTTTTTATTTAATAACATTTACAGGACTTATATACCGGGAATATAAATTAAAATACGGGTGGGTGGGTTGTGGTGAACCAGGAATAAAATTCCGAAAGTGAAACCCAAATCGGAATGCACAATGCTATGCTACACTTTCCTTTTTTTTTTTGGTTTGTTTTAAAGGGGAAACCCCGCACACAATTGCCGATTGGGTTTTTTTAACATGGCGCTGATTATGTCCAATGTAATTAAAACACACTCTTACCTTTATTATTGGTACAAACTTATTAATCATGCAATAATCGAATATGAGACGACATGCTTCAAGGAATTGATGATAAGCACAGTAATTAACGTCGATCTTGTAGCACGGCATTGTTACAACTTCTAAATACATTTAAAAAAAACTCTTCATATTATTTATTTAAGATCATAATCTTAACTAGCTGTATGCACGCGGCTGCGCCCGCGTTTCATTTATTCTTCATTGTGTTTTAATTTTTTTATACGGTATTTTTTTTTTACTAAGATAAAGTAACAACACTTCTCATAGATTCAAGCTACTACTAACCCGTAAAACATTGCATTGAATAAGATTTTAATTAATTTTTTAGGTTTTTTAAATTTTTTACGCGGAACTCAATTATTTTTGAAAATTAAAAGTATCCTGAGTTACCAGGAGTAACTTCAGCTATCAAACAAAAAAAAAGCCGTTCCTGAGATTACCCAGAATAAACAGACAGACAGACAGACAAAAATATTAAACATTGTATTTTTGGTATGGTATCGCATAAACATTCATATCTATTTAGTAAAAAAAAAAAAAAATGACATTACAAAGAGACACTTCAATTTTATTTATTAGGATGGATTGTACATCAAAATTAGCCATTACGGAGCAATTATCTATCTCCTAGAGTTGACTCGTAATGACAGCTCTCTGGAGCTTAATTCTAAAATCAATGAAGACACAAAGTCACTGGCACGACCCAGTTCATAATATTAAAATGCAAAGTGAAATCATCATGCAATTCTAATATAATACCACTAATTACTTCATAATACTGATTACTTATCTAGTACATTTCTACTAAGTTAAATAATAGTGGAAGTCACTAAGTCTATATAGTATGGGGATATTAAAAAGGGGCGTTAGGTTTTTTTTTTTTTTTGTGAATGTCGGCTACGCGCATTTTATGCAGGCGCGTCCATAGGCTGCGATGACCGCTTACAATCATGCGGGGATCGTATGCCTGTTTGCTACAGTAGTGGTATAAAAAAATGATTAGCTGTTAAATATTACATAAGCATAAATTGGGGTTTTTTGGGAATCTATGCTTTGCTTATTTTTGTTGACATGAGGGAAACGTAAACGGTGCCTTTACGTTTGTTTATAAAAATCACGCCAATACTTACGTAATTATTGAGGGTGTGGTGAGGGAGGGTGGGGGTACGGTGATTGTGGCGGGATACTGAGGGGAGAGGGGAGAAGGGGCCGAGGGAGCGGTTTAAGGGGGAAGTACTGTGAAAGAGAAATCTGAGGGAGGAGGGCGAGAGAGGGAGGGTGTTGGGGTACGGAACATTGCTTAATATTGCTGACTATTGGGAGAAAACAAAAATGTCACTTACGTAATATTACAATAACAACCCATTAGACAACGACGACGTAGCCGTGACAAAATAAAAAAAAACCTATTGATCTAACCTGATATGATTAGTGAGATGCTCTTTCCTGGTGAACGACTTGGCACAGTACGTGCACCGGTGCGGGGACTCGCCCGTGTGCTGTCTCACGTGATTGGTGAGGTGCTCCTTGCGCGTGAACGATTTAGTACAGAACGAACACTTGTGCGGCGACTCGCCCGTGTGCTGACGGACATGATTCACTGTCAATTACAATAATAATAAATAACCGTTTTTTTTAACCGTGAATATTTACAAAATTCAGCAGTGCTCTATTTACGTAGACTAGGCGATGCCTGTCTCTTAGGTTCCAGAACCTTCCGTACAGTGACTTAATATGGCAATGAATGGATTATTTAATGTATTCTAATTTAAGTATAATTCCTTAAACTATACTATAATGATTATGACAAAACTATGTGCGGTTGTGGTTATGTGTGTGGATATATATGTGTGTGTGTTGTGATATTTATTTATTCTTCTGTGTATTTATTTACAGAAATATCTCTTATGATTTTTACAATTTTCTTTCGACTTATATAAATACCTCACACAAGTTGTAACTTAAAGGTTTTTAACCAGTCAAATTTTTTTTTTTTAACTTTGTAATTATTGAATTTTGATATTTTTAGCTTATGATTAATTATATTATATCTACGGGGTGCTTGGAAAATATAATTCTTTATGCATAGGCTCAGTGCTTTGACCACAATCTCACTTGATGTTAAGTGACGATGTGGTAACGAGGACGGTAAACACACTACACCTAGGTACTGGTTCTCAAGTGATGCTGCCGGAACACACCTATTGGTATTTGGCGACAGGTTTTCAAACTTGAGGGCGGTAGGCTACCCAGGCGGGTATCATTAGAAAATTACCACCGTGCTGTGGTTTCCTCACGATTTTTTCCTTCACCGAAAGCCAGGCCGATTTTAGAGTCGGATAGGTGGGGGTCGAACCCGCTTCTATTGACGCGGAATCCGGCTGCGCAACCCGCTGCGCCATTATCACAAGTTAAGAACGATATGACTCATTCCAAAACTACGCGATCGAGCATAGACAGTGGCGTTATCGACCGACTCCGGGTCCAGACCGATTTCGGATATTTTAAACTTTTTAATACGTCATTAATTACTGCTTGGGGGAAAATTTTTAATTTTGAAAAATGGCTTGCACTATCTTGGCTGTTTGGCCACCCATGCGATATAGTGTTTAAAAAAAACATATTCACCCAGGTGATCTTTCCTCGTGAAAGCTTTGGGACAGTATCCGCACTGGAAGGGCGTCTCGCCGGTGTGCTGGCGGACGTGGTTCACGAGGTGTTCACGTCGCGTGAACGACTTCGAACAGAAGTTGCATCGGTGCGGGGACTCCCCCGTGTGTTGTCTCACGTGGTTCAGCAGGTGCTCCTTGCGCGTGAACGTTTTCGAACAGAAATCGCAACGGTGCGGCGTTTCCCCTGTACATCCGGCCATCATTCGATTTGTATTCACCATATTTTTTTTATTACTTATAACTAATATTATCATGTGACTGGGCATATTGATCGCAGAACCGATGCCTGATGAGGCCAACGGGTCCTCGAATGGGTACCACGCACTGGAAGACGTAGCGTAGGCAGGTAGAGCGACGACCTGGTGAAGGTCGCGGGAATACGCTGGATGCGGGTGGCGCAAGATCGGTCGTCATGGAGATATTTGGAGGAGACTTATGTCCAGCAGTGGACATCTTTCGGTTGAATAGATAAATAGAATATTACTATTATTCTAATGCGGGCTAAAATAGTCCTGTATAACTGCGGTCTAGTTAGATCTATTGTGATCGATATTGCTATTATAGCACACTACCTAGATCTACCTAACCTATCCAGTATAATCAATGCTGTAGGTTCTTTTTGACAGTGTGTGTATTTACTTCGAGAGCAACACGTCTTTACCGAGAATTCGAATCCACATGGGTAATAATGGATCACAATCACACAAAATGTGCTTTGGCGTTTCATCTGCGTATTCTAACAATATATTCTCTCATGTACTACGTTTCTTGATATTGATGAGAATGACATCTGTCATTCACATCATGTGTCCATGACGTCTTGCTTGTTTTTTTTAGTAAAATAAGTAAAAAATAATATTTGTTTGCAAATATCGACGGTTCTTATTGCGAATACCAATTAATTGATATTATTATTAAATATTGAGCACATAGTTTAGGAGTCATGTCATGATAAAAGTAGAAAAATGGAGCGGTTTACATACATTTTGTGACTGATTATAATTACCTATATAATTCATTTATATGTACTTCTGTTAATAGTGACTACATATGACATGTGTATTTTTATTTATTTCTATCGATTAAGTGTACACTTGTTCAACAATTATTACATATATTAATTTGACAGTTGTCATTCCAATAAATATGTTTACAAGAACTGATGGATTACATAATCATTATGAATCTGAGGTATTGAAGCTCTTATATCTTAATTCCTATTGGTTTTTTTAACAATAATATAAAATTCATTCATGGAATCACATTCATGAAATGGTCGATTTGATATGAACATATTGGAGTAAATAACTGGGCTAGAAAAAAGAGACCAATTACTTCAGTGAAAATTCACAAGGAGAACTTATCCTCTATATTCATAGCAACAGACTTTTTCCAATAAATAAGGACCACCTATTTTTTTTTAAAATAAGGACCACCTAAAACTCGTATCATTAAAATAATATTTAAACTGAACGTTAAAGTGACAGTCGGACTTATATTATAAAATACCCAATGTTAGATAAACAACATTCATGCAGCAAATTAGTAATAACTATTCGAAAAATACACTTCAAAATTTTTATGTATAGAGTAACAAATTTTACATGTACAGATTATACATATACAGATAATTCTACACCCAAAAACTCATTACATGCTATTTACATGTAAATGTAGAGAATTGAAAAAGTTTCAGTAAAATATCCATGACAAATATCTGGAAACAAAATAATTAGAAAATGTATGCTTAAGAGAATACCCTAGCGGCATTTATTCCATACAAACGTAGTCCTCTGTTTCCTCCCTAGGTAATAGCAGCATGATATATATTTTTATAAGAAATAATATATATCCACCACCGCCACGTCCGTACGTTTTAATTTTTTTCTATAAATTAGTTATTGTAGAAACTAGAAGCATATGAAAATGATAAAAATTGCTCGATTTTTACCGTCATTTTCAGACGTTCGTCAACCAAATTTGATGGATAACATTAAACAAACCAAAATGTAAACAGGTATAGCCAACGTCTTTATTATTCTAAAACTGGAAGAAAATTAAAAATCTGTTCAGTTATGGAGGAGGAAACAGGGTAATGTTTTTATATATTTTGCATAGTTAAAATCAGCCCGAGTTGCAGTTGTCCCTTTCGTGTTTTATAATTCTTTCTTTGGGGCGCAACGCGATAGCAATAGATTTCTCAAATAGCTACTTTTCTGACCACAAGTCCTCTAAGTTACTAAATTATATGATTTAATCTGTAAATTGTTAAAATATGAACTTTGAACATTCCTTGTATTGTAACATATATAAGTGATGTGTTACAATATAAAACAGAACTAAAATATTTTAGTAACATGCCTGAGTTGAAAAAAAATGAGCGAGTTAAGTGTGAAACTTTATACAGATTTAAGTTTAAATAGCATTATTGTCATTATGTAAAATGAGTATAAAGTACCTAACATTATTAGATATGTTTAGTATTTTTTCTAATAATTTTGTACTTTAAAGTTATTAAGACGGATTAATCGTTTAATGGAAAGAAGGAGGAAAATGTATTTTTTGTGTGTTAAAATTTAGGTATTATATTGGTTAACCTATTTCACCGGTGAATAGAGCTTGCTATTAAGTTATTAAGTGTATTATTTTAGTAATAGAAAACATAACCATGCTTTAATTATTACGTAATAAAGAAAACAAAAAAAAACATCAATTATAGATGTATACTAGCTGTGTGCCCGCGTTTCATATGTTCTTCGCTGCGATTTTTTTTTTTTTTTATACCGTACCCTAAGATTTTTTAATATTAAAAGATAAAGTAAAAATATTTAACTTCAAGTACTATAGCCCGTAAAACTGTGCATTGAATTGGATTTTATTAAATTTTTTATTAGTTTTAATTTTTTTACGCGGAACCCATATTATTTTCGAAAATTAAAAGTACCCTATATTACCCGGAGTAACTTCAGCTATCTACTAAAAAAAAAAAGTCCGGTCAAAATCCGTCCAGCCTTTTCGGAGATTACCTGGTACAAAAAAAAACAGACAGACAGACAAAAATTTTAAATTCATATCTAATCAAGTTAAAACAAATAATTTTTACATTATAAACAGACACTTCAATTTTATTTATTAGTATAGATATACAATTTTTTACAGAAAATCCAAGCCTGACCACGCATATCCAATCGGGACTATGTTTGAAGTAGATCAATACTAACCAGTATGCCACAATATGTGATTGGTGAAATGTTCCTTTCTGGTGAACGACTTGCCGCAGAGTTCACACCGGAAGGGCGTATCGTTCGTGTGAGACCGCATATGGTTCGTTAAATGCTCCTTCCTAGTGTACTTCTTACCGCATATTGGACAATGGTGTGGCGTTTCACCTATTCCGGGCAGGGGCAGAAAATAAAACGTTAACATTCAATGATGCAACTATATTACTCGAAACGTTTAGTTTGTCTCTACCGAAATTATTAATTAATCAAATGTTTCTTTTTTCGTTAATTGTTCTAACAAGATATTTTTTTTTTGGTTAAATAGTTGAATCATTCAATATTTATTTATTTTTTTGTTTTTTTGGTTTTCTACTTTCTGCACCACTAGAAACAACCCATACTATTTTGGTGCAGGCTTGGTTATTCCGTAATAAACTTAAAGAAAAACGTTACAAACTAAAAATTTCGAAAATAAATATTCACCAGAAAAAATTTCGTTAATTTATTTTGTTGCCATTTTAAGGTTAACAATTGTTTAAAATGTCCATACATACTTGATGGTTTAGTGTTGAAGAATGAAACTTCATAATAAAAAAAACACAACTACTTCTCATATAATGACCAAAATCATTATAAAGAAGCAGTGATTGTTAATTTTATCATTGAAATCGAGAAAATAATTTGTCAATGTTTTATGGTAATTTGGTTATGTTCAAATATATATGTAGAGATAAGTTAGTTAAATATGTAAAGCTATAATTAGTAAATAAAGAGAAAAAGGTTTATGCTATCCCGCTTTAGCTACAAGTACAACAACAATAGTGCGTCTCCATTATTAATTGTCGCGAAAATGAGCACCATAAAAGTCTAAGAGCGGCGAGCACGTGCGCTGGGGTAACTAAAGCGTGGTGTACACGTGCACTTGAGTAAACCAAGTGCACCCCAATAATCTAAAGCTGTTAACATACATACGGACTGCATCGCGGATACGGTACGGCGTATGGATAAGTTATCAGCCGCCTAAGTTTTTTTTACACGATATAGCACGGTGATTTGACCACAATCTCACCTGATGTGAAATGACGATGTAGTCCAAGATGAACACATTAAGCCTAGAGGTACTGGTTCTCAAGTGATGCTGCCGGAACACACCTATTGGTATATGGCAACATGTTGTCAAACTTGAAGGTGGTAGCTATCCAGGCGGGTATCATTAAAAAATCCCCTACCATCATGTTATGGTTTCCTCACGATGTTTTCCTTCACCGAAAACTCGGGCCGATTTTAGAGTTGTATAGGTGGATTCAAACCCGGGCCCATTGACGTTGAAACTGGGCGCACTATACAATGCGCCATCATCGCTTCAAAAAGTAGGAACGAGGAAAAGGATTTTTCAAAAAAGTTTTAATCGATTCACAAAACATCGAGGTCCAATAGCTCAATCTTTTTTCGACTTGTAATAAACGATACTTTATTATTAGTATAAAAGATCGATCTTGTGAACCTCGATGTTTTGTGAATCGATTCATCAAGTTTACATTCTAATGAACTCAAAAAATTTATCTTTTTCGGTGAGGATCCCTACTTAGGCGACTGATGACCTCGGCCGCCCCCGCTATACCATGTCCACGGTCCGGTCCGTACGTGTGTTAGAGATTTAAGAGAGCGCGCAGAGCGCTTTGGTAATCCAAATATGGTGCACGTGTCTGTCAAGGTTGAGGCGGCGTACACGTGCTCTCAAATAGCAGACTCATGCCTCAGATCGAGCATATAAATAGCACAGGTGATATGGCAAGTTGGCATTTACGAATCGCACTCAGAGCAAGAAATACAACAAACGAGTAATTAACATAACGTAATTTTTAGAGGCTCTGTTCGCATTAATAAACTGCAAGAAAGTTTATGATTTACCTTTTGTATTTGCCATCTTAGTCACATTAAAATCCGTTACAAATATCCACTGCTTAGAGATAGAATTTTATAAAGGTAAATTTTATTGCATGCTATAATTTTTATTATACATGATAATATTGTTTCACTTTCTTTCAGGTCGTATTACTTTGCGAGTGCTAAAATGTTAGTTGTAACCCTGTAGATTTACCCTGAGATATGATGTATATACTTCTATACCCTGCAACAATTGCTATAAATTGTTTTTTATTATCATTAAACTCTATGTTCTTTTTTTAAATTTCTAATCCAAGTATTAAATAATATCAAGCATGTCAAATCTAACCTAATAATTTCAATACACCATCAGCATTAATCATAAAAATCGTAATTTTTTTTTACAAAAATTTAACATAAATGATTCGGTAACAGTGCAGTTTATCTGTACTATTATAAAAAAAACAGGCAAAATTGATTCTATGATTGTAATGGATAAACACGAAAAAACGACTAAACTGATCATAAAAATTAATTCAGCCCTAGAAAGCTCCATTATCTGTGGCACTATTTACGCAAAAACCGGGGGGAGGGTAGCTAGTATTTAAATTAATAATATAGAACACATCCGGATTTTAGATTCTTTAAATGAAAATCAAGTCATTATGATCATCCTCATACCCTGTTCCTATCTCACTTGGAGTCGGCGCAGTTTCTCCTTCCATACGTGTCCTTATCAGCCGTCATCTCTTCATTTACTCAGTTTGCTTTCATATCATTTCTAACACACTTTATTTAGGCTTCCTCCTACTATTTTTTTACACACATAAGCTTCAATTTTTTTTTTTTTTTTTTTTCTTTTTGTAGTGTACTGACCTGTATGCCACATAACGTGATTCATGAAGTGCTCTTTTCTGGTGAAACTCTTCTTACAGATGTCGCAGCGGTGCGGCGTTTCGCCCGTGTGCTTGCGCACGTGGTTCACCATGTGCTCTTTACGCGTAAACGTCTTCGAACAGTACTCGCACCTACGAACCACAAAGCTCATTTTAATGTAAATTAAGACAACAACAAAAAAAACCTTCAGATAGAGCCAGTTCGGGTAAGCATATGTGAGGATATGGGGTCTATATGAGATGACACGTAGCAAGTTTTTTGTTTCAAAGTTGTATGCCAATTCTAAAGTAATCCTGAAGAGCGATCATGTAAAAGCTGTTCAATTAACATATGTTTTATTTCTTATCAAAGAATAATTTGTTTCTTTTACTGTCTTCTTTAATTACTGTTTCGTTTAGATATCAGAATAAGAATTAAATTTCATTCGTAATATGTCGCGTACCCATAAAAATGAGACAATAGGAAAACAATGGAAAGCCGGCGTAAACGCCAGATTAGTGCTCTAGGGGTAGGGGTTAAATATACTCAAAAGACATAATATAGAACAAGATTTGCCCGCACAAGAGCATTTCTCTAAGACGTAAAAATGGAAATAACATAATATGAGAGTTGCTTGTATATAATTTTATTTAACATTTTTGATAATGATTTATCAATTGAACGCTGATAAAGAAATACGGTGTCAGCCGCCAAAATTAATCAAAAATCAAGATTTTTGTGTCAAACACAAAATCACACACATTTTACAAAACAGTGTTCGCTTTAAACAAAAAACGATTAAAACGAAACAAGTTTCGGAATAAAGGGTTTTTTGTATTAGGACAGTACATTTTTTATTTCATTATATCTATCAACATTTGAAATAAAATGATGCGTTTAATCACTGGTTAAAACATACATAGTAACTTAAAATTTTATATATTATTTCAAAGTGGGTTCTAAATGTTTAACTGACATTTCTTCAGAATGGTAGTTGTGTAAAGGTATGCGCGTCCACATATCCGCATCGTAAGTATCGAAAGTATAACGTCAAACGGATCGCAGTATTCTTTGTATAGGAAGTCATGCAAGTGCGTCCTTTAATCCGAATCGTACGGATCGCACTAATCTACCCGTCGGTAATGTCGATGTCGATGGTAACTTTTGCGATGCGTGCCGATGACGTCATACGGAATGCCGACCAGTAGACGCTCGCTCACTCATTTCGTCCGCCATTTACCTACGATTATCGTCATGTTCACACGTGTTAATCCAGCATTGACGTGGCACAACTAATAGCAAGCTTGCAATTATTATTTTTTTTTTTGGTTTCTTCCTTTTTAAGTCAAAGGTACTAATATAGACCATGATACCAATATTGACGTTAGTTTAGTTAGTATTGTTATACTCATAAACGGGGTAACGAAATGACGGCCTAATGTTATTTCAACAGGAGTTGTTGGTAGATTTCAGATTTCACGATTCATGTCATTATTTCCAATTGACTTGTGCACACTATAACTAAACTATATAATTTAAAATGGCACTAAAATTTAAACCATATATACTCCAAGATAATGAATAAGATAATAAGTACAATTAATGACATACCAAAATCGTGTCAAGCACACATACTAGTTTTTATTTACAATTTTTTTTAATAAGAGTATAAACATATATGATTTAAAACACCATAATTATTCCTATTATGAAACAAGCAATGACAAACAATTCTTCTTCGTTTTCGTTCTGCGCTGCCTCTCGCTATGAAAATTCGAATGAAAGTGACATCGGCAATCCGATTGCTGATGCATTGTAAAAAACATAATCCGTTTGATACGATGCATCCGATACTTAAGATGTGGACGCCTACCTTAAGTTGACACTGTGTCGCTTATCAGCAACTTTATTACTAGTTTCCAATGTTACCTGTAGGGGGTTTCACCCGTGTGACTTCTAACGTGGTTGTCTAGGTGTTCTTTCCTAGAGAATGTCTTGTGGCAAGTGGTGCACGCGTACGGCTTGTCCTGCGCTAAACGTTTCGCGTGACGTTCTGCGGGGTCACCTGCTACAAGGGACATTTTTTTTTTTTAATTTTCTTTTGTATACTAGCTGTGTGCCCGCGGCTGCGCTCGCGTTTCATGTGTTCTTCACTGCGTTTTTTTACGCATAATCCTAGTTATTTTCGAAAATTAAAAAATACCCAGAGTAACTTCAACTAACTATCATCAAAAAGTCCCGTCAAAATACGTCCAGCCGTTCCGGAGATTACCCGAAACAAGCAGACAGACAGACAAACATTAAAAAAATTGTATTTATGGCATAGGTATCGTATATATATTCATACCTATTTAGTAATAAAAATAATAATTTTGTCATACAAACAGACACTACAATTTTATTTATTAGTATAGATGCATACAGTTAGTGCTTTGACCACAATCTCACCTGATGTTAAGTGACGATGTGGTCCAAGATGGTAAACACTCTAATAGTAGAGCCTTTTTATTTTTATTGAACGTAAGTTTACGATTCATTGGAAAATAAGTTTTAATAATTACATTTAAGTTATCTTGGTACTGAAGGCCTTTTATTTTAAGTTAACAACTTACCAAGATGGCATTTTCCATGCCTTGATAGTTCAGTAAGATTGGCAAACGCAGATCCGCAGACTTGACAAGTGAAGGGTTTGCTTTCACCGTGGTACCGTCTATGTAAAAAAAAAAAAAAAAAATATAATCTAATTTAAATATTTCACTCTAATAAATTGCCATATTAACAGAGAAAAATGACAAAATCCAAATACTCCAAAAAAATAAAACAAATAAAAAATTGTTAATCGGTTATTCTAAAATTAGTTATATAAAAAGATCCAATGTTTTCTAAAATGGTTTCCATGTATATAATATATAGTTTCAGAGTTATACTCGCCTAATAAAAAAAATCAACTATATAATAGTTATAAATTAGACCAGTTGTTTTCAATATTTTCTTAACCACAATAACAAAAAAAAAACGAAATTGAATCAATACCAAATTACAAAATATTATTGAAATTTCAATAGCAATTAAAACGATTATTTCAATAGAAATAATTTTTACTTGAGGGGTTTACCTTTTTTTAATTAATATGGTTTCTGGTTTTTTGCATCTTTATAGGACTAACATTACTATTTACCGCCCGTGAAATTTGAATCTGTTTGCGGAATATATTTTGTTTAATGCGGACCATTGGTTGGGAACCATTGAGTTAAGACAATAATTTAAAAAAAAAACATTACAAGAACGGGTACTATTTTTTTTTAAACAATTAAATACAAAATCGCAAACCTGTGAACAATTAATTGATATCGAAACTCGAATATCTTGCCGCAAATGTCACAAGTGTGATGACCAGGGGACGAGTCTGTCTCTGACATTGCAGCGCTAGTACCAGCTTCAACTTCAACTGCATTCATTACCTAAAAAAAAAAAAACCTTGTTTGACAAGATGGCTCTATTCCCGTATAATAGCTTCCGTTCACTACATTATATTTTTTTTTAGGTTCAGTTATTCCTTTTTAAGACAAAGGTACCAATATAGACCATGATGCCAAGATTGACGTTAGTAACACTATTCATAAACGAGGTAAAAAAAAAAAGACGACCTAATGATATTTCAACAGAAGTTGGTAGATTTCAGATTGCACTATAACTAAACGATAATATCATTTAAAATACCACCGAAATTAAATATCACATACGGCAAGTTAATGAATTTAAAATAAGGACAACTAAATGACATATCAAAATCGCGCTAAGTACACATACTAGCTTCTATTTACAATTTTCTTTTTGTTCCAACTATACTGTTTTAAGGCAAAGGTTTTATAGACTATGCAGCCAAGTTTAATTTTGGGAACACTTTTCATACAACACTCGTAACAAAATGGCGGCCCTTTGTTAAAGCTTTACTTCCGAGCATGGAGAATAAAGGTAAGGCGGAAATTCTCATATGGCGGGAAAGTTATGGGAACTGCTCAGTTATAAGCAGTAAATAACAGTTCAAAAACCCTCCAAAATTGAGCTAACGTAGGCAGAAGCAAAAAATATGAATATAGTTGTTGACGGATTGAAGCCGAAATGGAGCTTGTGTACGCTAAGAGTATTGTATGAATATAGCAGATAACCTAAAAAACTGCCATTTAACACTTTCGGCTAACGCTTTTTCTACACGCATTTCTCCTAACTCTTTTTTCTACATGTTTCATATTTTACACGTCCCAGTTTTTTGACCACAATCTCACCTGATGTTAAGTGACAATGTGGTCCAGGATGGTAAACACACTGGTTCTCAAATGATGCTGCCGGAACGCACCTATTGGTATTTGGCGATAGGTTTTCAAACTTGAGTGTGGTGGGCATACCCAGCGGGCATCATTAGGAAATGCCCTACCACCATGCAATTTTACTTATTCTCCATGCTTCCAAGGTTAGTAGATGTCAGGGTCCACATTCCGTGTCATCATTTTCAGTACACTTTTGGACAATAACCAAACTATATCACGTCAAACACCACCGGAATAACCTAACATGGAGTCAAATACTGCAAACTAATAATTAATACACTATATTATACACTAGCTGTGTGCCCGCTGTTGCGCCCGGGTTTTATATATTCATCACAGCGTTGTAATTTTTTAATACGGAACCCTAATACTTTTTTTTAAGATTAACATAAAGTAAAAATATTTCCCATAAATTCAAGCTCTTGCTCGTAAAAGCATGCATGGAATCGGATTTTATTCCATTTCTTATGAGTTTTAATTTTTTTTACGCGGAACAATAATTATTTTAGAAAATTATCAGGGTAAGTTGATCCGGAGTAACTTCAGCTATCTACCAAAAAAAACTCCCATCAAAATCTGTCCAGCCGTTCCGGAGATTACCGGGAACGGACAAACAAACAGACGGACAAGACAAAATAAAAAAAAATGTTTTTTAAGTATAGGTAGGTATATTGTATACATTCATATCAATTTTGTAAAAATTAAAAGAAATAAAAATTGACATTACAAACAAACACCTTGATTTTATTTATTAGTATATAGATTATAAGGATTACTAGAGATCATGATTCACCTTAGTTTGTGGTTGTGGTTGACCTTCTGAATTCAATTTCCCGAACACTTCATGATAAGCTAGTAACTGCGAAAGATCTTCAACGTTCACTTTGTACATCGCATGCATGTCATGCTCAGATGCACCGGCTGATATCTTCACCACAGCCCCTTCCATTCCTATAGCTCCGACGGTCTGAAAAAAAAAAAAAAATATAGTAACCATTTTGAAGTGTGTTGGTGCTTTCATGTCAGACAGGTTTGCGATCACCATGTATCTATTGAAAAACCCATCGTAGTGACCACCATAGGTTAAGGCGCGCGCTAGAAATCCAGATTTATCTAGAAGCTATAATAGTGGTAGCATTAGGCTGCTATGATGATGACTGTCAATAGACTCTCATTTATTCGCAGACGTAATTAACTATGTACTTAATTTAATACTAGCTTTGTGCCCGCGTTTTATATGTTCAACATTGGGTTCTGATTTTTTTATACGGAACCCTAATAATTTTCCAAAAAAAATTTTTGTTACTAAGATAAAGTAAATATATTACATTCAAGCACTTTTGCCGGTAAAACTGTGCATTGAATAGGTTTTTATTCAATTTTTTAGTTTTGATCTTTTTACGCGGAACCCTAATTATTTCCGAAAATTAAAAGTACCCTAAGTTGAACTGGAGTAACATCAGCTATCTACCAAAAGCAAGTCCAGTCAAAATCCGTCCAGCCGTATCGGAGATCACCCGGAACAAATAGACAGACAAAAATTTTAAAAATTGTATTTTCGGTATATGTATCGTATACATTATTTAGTATAGCAGTATATACCTATTTAGTAAATAAAAAAAAAATATTGACATTACAAACAGAGGCTCGCAATTTTATTTATTAGTATATAGATCAGATGAAGCGCAGTCAAATTAAACATGGATTATTATTATTTTACCTTTAGATCGATGCCCTTTATATCTTTTATTTCAGCCGGTATAGCAAACTGTGCGGTATCCATTTTGGATGAGTTCTTTTCATCTTTGACTATGAGCGGGTCGGCGGCGCTCGCTTCGATCGACGTAGTACCGTCCGGGTTGTGTGTCACCAGTATGTTAGCCGGTTCGCCTGTCGCTTGCTCTATACGGACCACGCTGTCTATCACCTGAGTGACAGGAGACTGAAATTAGCCCGATAAACATTTTATAATTACACCTACCTATCTGAAACCATTTTTTTTTTTAACATTAAAGAAAAAAAAAAAACATCACATAATAAGTGATCAGCTGGTTTATCCGTTGTGCGAGGATCACGCAAAAACTACTACGACGACCGGCGAACTCGATTGATGATCTTTCGAAAAAAAAAGAAAAAAAAAAAAGTCGAAAATCGACAAAATAAAAATTTAATTATACATTTCGACATTTGAAAAATCACTACCTCTACTTTTAATATAAAGTTAACAAAGTTTTAACTATTAAAAAAAGGCACTATTAAATGTCAGTAACACATAATTTTATTAATTAATTATCTGCAAAAATTTTACAAACAAAAAAAAAAGCAAATTAAGATATTTGTTTTATGCTATAAAATCATGCATGTTTTAAAACAAGCTCTATTATATAATTAATTACCTGTTGACCGACAAACTGTTGTAACTGATGAACGGTGAGCGTATGATCATTAGGAAGTTTAATTGCTTCATGTAATTCTTCTTTATCAACCATTTTTCCACCACCGGGTTCTACCACAGTGACTATGCCATCTTCACTGACAGTCAGCTGAATCTAGTAAACAAGATATGATAAAAACATAAATAACTCTCCATATGTTTTAGTATTCAACAATAACAAAAACTATCCTAAAGTAAATACAATTTGCGCACTTATTTTTATTTTATAATTAAATATTTACTAAAGAGCACAAAACTTATTGCGCTAAAAACCGGTGAAATTTGCGGTTGTGATTTTGAGACTATTGGTAAACATAGGCTGGAAAAAAAAAAACTTTTGACTCTTTGGTCTCAGGTAAATATATTAATGAAATTAGACAATAATTGAATTGCGTTCTGCAATTAAAACTAGAAGCAAAAAGTGAACTCAAAATTTAATAAAATAAACTCCACATAAACCTTGTGTTCATGGTTAAATGAATTGCATAAATAAGATATAATAAAATGTATTGTCGTGGTATAATTTTTGCTAACGTAAAATTCGTTTCAATAATTTTCATTTGTACATAAAACTCTGAGACTAATATCTACGAAGCTAGTTTTACATAGTAGTAATTAGTAGATTCAAGTTATAATTAACTATTTTTATAAATAAATCCAACTTGTATTGGTTCTTGAAAAAAAAAAAAAAAATATTTTCAACAAAATGACGCACGAAAAACTAATATATTTTTTCTGATAGATAGAGATTTGTTTTTTGAAGTTTGTTTTGACTTACATTTTGAGGTAAAATTTTACATCGATGACATGAATTTGATTATAGATATATTGTCAATTTCTAGATTTGGTTCAATAGTAATTGTTTAAATTTATAGATCGTACTAGATCTTTAGGACTTCGACATGGGCTTACATAGATCGCTCATATTCATATGTAAAAGAAATACCTTGTTATATAGAGGTCTGCTGAATTAAAATATTTTCTTACCTCACTAACCTGTTGCATGATTATTTTCTTCAAAGGCTAAATATTAGCAGTGAAGCAAATGATGAAAAGACGCAAAAAAAAAAAAATTTAGATTAGACAAGAATAATAACCTGTTGATTGTTATGCTCGGGTCGTGTTGTAGCCATCAGTTGCTGTTGCATTAAATGCTGCTGGGAATGGTGTCCCTATAGAAAAGCGATATTTTTTTTATTTAATCTATTATTACATAGTACGTAAATTATCTTTATTCCTATTAATACATAACATAAGCTCACGCCTGTTATTCCCCGAAGGGTTAGAGGCAGATGTGAAATAGAGAACTACCGCACCCGCATTTTGCTGAGCTTAGTTATGACCCAGGGGGCGAGCTTGTCGCCATATCGGGCACAAATTCCAAACTCCGGGACGATACTGAGTAGAAAAACCCAATATCACTTGACCCGACCAGGGGATCGAACCTGAGACCTCAGAACAACAGTCGTACCGCAATACATTTGCGCCACCAAGGCAGTCTTTTAATTCTTAATAATTCGAGGCATTCTTATTAATATCTGATGATATAGTGCCTTTATCTGCCATTATGTACATTCAAGTTATTTTTTAATTCACTAGATCTACGTATATTATGAAGATATTAAAGAGGTTTAATAAAGTGATAAAGGCAGTTTTAGTACATTTTTTTACACACATTTTATTCCAAACTTTCAAAGAATTAAAAATGAATTCGTAAAGATTTTTTTTATAAAACTATAAGGAGTATTTGATCCCTTTTTGACTTTTTTCTTAGATATAATAACTTCGAATCTATAACTATACTGTAATAATTTGATTATTTCAAAATAAATTGATTACACAAATAAGTATTGTTGTGTTAACTTATTTCCATTGGTGCTTTTAACTTAATTTCTTGTTTTCCCTTTTATGTCGATAACTATTTAAAAAATCAGTTCTCATATGTGGGTTTTCATTAGTATTCATATCAACATTAAGAAACATAGTTCCGTTTACATAAATATTCAAACATTGCTAGATGCTCTATGCATTTACCGCAAAACGAATGTTAGTATAGATCTTGTGCCTAACTTGTAAAATGTGACATCATACCTTAGTTATTAGCAAACATACTACATATTTACTTTGTATAATAAAATTAAAATGCTTATAAGTTGCTTATTTTGATCAGATTTTAATATTAGTTCACAATGATCAACCTCATTTGTAGTCGGTTTTTAACCCTTTCAGGACCATAAGTAGGCGAAGAGTAAATATTACCATACAACTGTTTGTATTAGTTTTGTAAACATAGAGTATATGAAAATCACAAAATGGTGCATTTTTAAGTCTATCTCTTTTAGAGTTTTGTGGGAAACATTTTTTGAATATTTTTCAAATTGAAATTCAAATATTGTTATAATTAAATAGACAGCTGCCAATTTTACAATGGGAAAAATGTTTCCCCTGGCCCTGAAAGGGTTAATAAGGCAATAAAAAATTATCACTCAGAATCTATATAGTGATGGTACAAAAGTTACCATTATTGGAAAGTTTTTTTTAGCCTGAACAGCCATTATCACGCCTCATACACATATAAGAACATATATCAGGTTTTTACAATATCCTCGATATTGTTATTGTTTTCTCAACATCTGTACTATTGTTTAAAACAGTTGCGGAATATTGTTTGAATACAATAACTTATAGTTTAAGAAAGTATAAAATGCATTTGTAAGTCATTAAATTCTATTAATAAAACAATAAAGAATCTAAATGTGACAAATACAAATATGACAGAAATAAATAACCCATTGTGTGACTAAGTCACTATGCAATATTCATAAATAGAAATAAAAAGGAAAATATAATAATTATAACAGGTAATTTAACATACTGTTACAATAACAAATTGCAGATTCAGAATCTATAGTAGAGAATTATTAATTCATTCTCAGCAAACTGAGATAGAAATCAACTTTTTTGTAGTATAAAAAATGTTTAATTCAAAAGCATGTTTTTTAATTTTAATAAGACTGGTTATTTTGTATAATTGGAGTGGTCATTTAAAATTGTGATATCTCAAAAATAATTTAGTTGAAAAAAAAAAACATATAATGATAATTGTGTATATGTTAGTTCATGCATATATTATAACTATATAAGTATGTAACTGTTTTTTTTTTGTTTGGGTGATCTTTTTGATGTGATTTGTTTTATTTTTTTTATAATATTGTGAATGACATAAGCTAATAGAAAAAAAAAAAAAACGCGCATTTTAACCCCTTGAGCACTTACCTGGCGTTAACGCCAACTTTCGATTGTTTTCCTATTGTCTTATTTTTATGGATACTTGACATATTAAAATATTATGTAGTTCATCATGGTAATTCACTATATATTATTATTATTATTCGGAAAGAGGCTATGCAGGCTTAAACACTCCTGTATCACTGCAACCTAGTCAGATCTATTGTGATCGCCCATATATTGCTAAAGCTCACTGCCTAGACCTACAACCTGAATATGCTGTAGGATCTTTTTGTCAGAGAGCATCTGTACCTCCTCCGGGAGCAACACATGCTTACCCAGAATTCGGTTACGTATGGGTATTAATGGATCACATTCACACAAGATGTGCTTTGGTGTTTCATCTACTATTTCACAGAATCTGCACTCTCTTGTGTTCTGTACACCGATGTTGTGCATATGCTTGCCCAAACAACAGTGCCCAGTTAGTGCTCTCACTAATACTCGTAGCTGATTCCTACTGAACATCAGGGCTACTTCAGTTATGCTCTGATGAGCTCTTTGGAATGAATTTGTCCTGGCAATTTATTTCAGAATTCTATAGCCTTATAGGTTATATTGGTCCCTTATGGTCAGTCGAACTAGGAATTCAGTATATAACTTAAAACAATACTGGAATATTTTTCAAAGTATTATTTATTTTAACCCCTTGATCACTAACCTGGCCTTTACGTCATCTTTCCATTGTTTTCCTATTGTCTCATTTTTATAGGTAATCGACATATGAATGTCCTAATTTTCAATCTTTTCACATTTACATGGCATTTACACATATGCAATTTGCAAGGCAACGCCTATTAGGACAGTTAATTAATTATAAGAAAATGTTAATTCTACCCTAAAAATAAAACCTACAGCTGTGTTCGTTCTCATCTATCAATTATGAATTTAGTAAAATGAGAAGATACAGTCTACTCCTAAAACACATAAAAGGCAAATTCCATTTGAGATAGAACTGATATTGCAATTGAGATTTTTTAAAGAAACTTTATTAGGTCCTATAAATTTCTACCCTTCACCGCTTTATCTACTGAGCCTTACTGAGCGTATGACTATTGGATTCTTTTTAATAAAAGGATTGTTCTCACATGATTTACCATATCTATGTTATGGTGTTGTACGAACTCCACCCGGTTAGTGGGTACCTGCTGGTGGGTGGATTGGGTTGCGTTAACAGAGACTTGCGCTCCGCCTCCTGAACCTTGTTGGGCATTAAGCTCTTGCTGTTGACTGTGACCAACTAAAGCCTCTGCAATAAAAGTGTTAATTTATTTTTCTATATTTCTATGGATGCTGAATAATAAGAAATGGTACACCAAGCTAATAGAGATATGGCAACAATTTAATAACAAGGAAATACTGCTCACCATACATACGGAATAACTTTTACTGTTATCTACATTTTCAAGGAATATCATAAATTAAAATTTTTGCTAATTATTTTTACTATTTAACTAAGTTGCAATCAATTTTCTTGCAGGCTCTTCTCGTCTGGGATGTTTTCCTGAGCCAGTGGCAGTTTTTTGACGATTACAGACTCCTTCTCAGGAGCCAAATTTAATTAAGATTTTTTTTTTTAATTTTGAGTAATAATATGTACTTCATGAGTCAAGAACTGATGTAAAAAAAAATTGATAATTGGCGAGTAACAACTGCACCACTTCACTTTCCATTGCGCATGTAATATGTGTGAACTTAAAAACTAAAACTGGATAATTGTTATTTGACATACCATGTGTTTGCCCAGACTGTGTTGCAATGATCTGTGATACTGGTATTTGTTGATTTCCAGCTGCGGAGACAGTGACCTGTGATTGACCACCATGGTGTCCAAGTATTATATTTGGATCTCCGTTTAATATACTTGCATGTGCTTGACCAAGATCCTGAAATTTTTCAAGATTAGTTACTATTATTAAAATTAAAAACATGGAAATGGTCTATAGTGAATCGTAAAAAAAATACATTTATTTACACTCACAGTAACAGTAAGTTATATTATACTGCTAATGTAGGTCAATTATCATTAGATAAGGTTTTATGAAAGTTGTATGGTATGAGACCATAGACAACCTTCCAAATTAACTAAATAGTCACACATAACAAATGAATATGTTTCAGATTTTTATTATAATATTCCTTTATTACATAGGTATAATAAATAGAAAAGATAAAATATTTGATTATGAAATATAAAAATTACAACTCTTAAGAAATGAAAATTATCTGTAATTATTTATAAATATTGTAAAATAAAATTCAAGGTAAAGTACTTAAATTTACATGGACTTATATTAGACAAAAACATTATTATTTACATTTCTCATTGAATAATACCCATAACAGTATGTTATGTTATTTAAATAAATTTTGAATATTTTCAGAAACTAAGAAGAAATTTATTATTCAAAAATATTTCTTAAAGGTTGTAAATTTCAAACTTTGATGACTTTAAAAAGAAAATAGATTGTTTAAATATATTATGATTAAACAAGTAATTTTAGATTTACCAAGTAGTGGTTTGAGTTCACATTTTAAAGTTATTTTTAATTGATATAGAAAGTATAATAGGCAAAACTTCAAGTAAATTACTAATTATACCAATGATTGAAAGTTTAAATAATAAATACTGTATTTCTAATATGCCTTATGATAATTTTATTAAATTATGTTTGATAAATATGTAATACCTGCACTGGCTTTCCATTTTCTATTCGAGCTCCTGTCGGTAAGCCATATACAGATACTTGTGGTATCGGTCCAGGGAATAAATTTGTAAACACCCAATATTTTGCAACACTAGACAAAGCGACGTTTACAGCTGCAGAGTTAACTCTCAAGTCGGTAGCAGATGTAGTTGGTGGCAAATTAGACTGCTGCTGTTGCTGTGTCCCGGGCACTCTCTGATTCTGTGACTAAAATTACCAAAGAATTAAGAATACCAATTACAGAAACAACTAAAAAAAAATAACAAATTATTCAGACCTCTGCACTTCCCGGTGGCTGGCCACCACCCGTATTGATATTGTGATGTTCTGAATTCATCATTAGGCCCTATTTAACAATAATTAACTAATTTTCATGTAATTATTTACAAATACACAAAATGTTTTAAACTTTACGTATCGGCGTTGTCATAATTCGAATGTCATCGAAATGGAGGCGCGGGGGACGCGACGGGCCGCCATAGTGAAACTTAGTGCACAATAACATATTCTTTTAAAATCCTTTTCTAGGGGTTTTTGCTAACATTGTTTTATAAAACTTGATCCAACGAAACCACACTTTTAAACGGCACTAAATTTTACAAAATACGTTATTCTAAGATCAGAAATTAAAGTTTCGATTAATCACATTTTTATCTCACACATCTATGAACGTACGAAAGTTTGTCACGGTCACAGAGTTGCCAACATACAAATAAATTATTAATGCCATTAGAAAAATTGCATTTTGAAAAACTTAGTAACTGTTACAGTTTGTATTTTTAACATATTGTATTACAATTTGTTATTATTAAAATATGTTCTACGGTTAGGTTCTTATTAAAATAATAATTATAAAAATAAAATGTGTAGAGTTTTTCAATAGGAAACATGGAACTACATAGATGTCGCTGTAATACGGAACTCCTGCAGTATAACTATGTATATTTTATAGGTTACATAATAAAAGTGTTTTTTTTTTTTTTTTGACGGGGGGAAATGCATTTATGCACTACCCTTATCTATTGTATTTAGGGGATCAAGTCCCCCAATACAACAGATAATAAAAGTGTTTCCAACAATCAATATCACAAAATAAAAGATGCATAATGAATTAAAATACTTATATATGTAATACATACATAGATGACTACGTACTTGTTACAACAGTAACAAATTTTAACACATTATAACATTTACAGAAATAGTTTTAAAGGGTGTATTTGTTTCTTTTCACTTATTTATTTATATTCCGTTTGTACACATTCCGCGAAATGCCAAAGTTAAAATGTTATACAAAATTGATATTAGCAAAGTATTATTATTATATTTATATAGATTTATTATGTAATTATTTTATATCGGAGATTGTAGAAAACACAATATGTTTGAGCAAAAAATATTAATTTTACTAACAACATAACATTTGATATAACTTATTTAACAAAAAAGGTATCTGTACAAGACAGCTAGGAGAGAGCCAACAGCGGCCTGCCACCAAACCCGGATAGTGGCGCTCCTGTTTCGCGTGTTTAAGAAAAATTTAAAAATACTTTTAAAAACTCACAAATATATACTTAATCGTTATCATTAATAAATTTGTACGCTTTATCATCCACTACTTAAGAACTTTTTCATGTGTAAAGCATGAAATTATATACCCGGGAAAAATATAATATATCTGGGGGATTCCATTTCAACTCGAGCATTTCTAAATAAAATTCAATTTGTCTGAAAATTTATCAGAATTGTTATCCATATTGAAAAAAGTTATGAATTTTTAAAAAATCGGCTCCTTTTCGAATTGACTTAACTTTGTTAAAAAATTTTATACGGTGTAGGCACAGCGCG
Source organism: Samia ricini (assembly GCA_014132275.2). Classification (NCBI taxonomy): domain Eukaryota; kingdom Metazoa; phylum Arthropoda; class Insecta; order Lepidoptera; family Saturniidae; genus Samia; species Samia ricini. The sequence goes on from AP028161.1 coordinate 24,235,566, forward strand.
TTGATCTCAATATCATCTGTGGTGATTAAGTGACGATGTGGTCCAGGATGGTCAACACTCTTAACCTAGGTACTGGTTTTCAAGTGATACTGCCGGAACATACCTATTGGTATTACGTGACAGGTTTTCAAACTTGAGGATGGTAGCTACCGAAAATGCCCTACCACCATGATATGGTTTCCTCACGATGTTTTCCTTATCCGAATGCTCAGGCCAACTTTTAGAGTTAGATAGCCGCGGAATCCGACAGCACTTACCCACTGCGCCATCATCTCTTCAAAAATTGGCCGATTGAGACTTTGAGAGGTTTTGAAGTCTCCCGAACGTAGAACCTGTTTTGCCGGTGCGGGAATCGATCTCTCTGCATCAAGCGAGAGATTGCTCGACACGTATAAACCTAAGTAACAAAAATTGCTGACTACTGAAAAGATGCGTCGTTAAGCAAAATTTCTGGTTGTTCTAAATATCCTTTCGCTAAAATGACAGTTTTTTTGCATTAATGGACATCGAGGTGAGATCAAATTCCATCAGGTCTTGAAGTTGAACCTGTCCGTGGGAGACAATAGTGACGTCAGTAGCGAAGAGAAGCCTGTTTACAAACAGATCCTCCCTAAGGCGCTTGGACTTGAGCATGAAGATGTTGTGTAGCCTACTAACAGATCTTGTGTGTACCTTGTATGTAACAGATCTTGTTGCTAATTCCTAAAGGAACCTTTAGTAGTACAGAGAGAAATATTTCGAACAAGGTATGCGTCAAAACACAATCTTGGCGAAGTCCACGACGTACGTCGAATGGTGTAGAAGTTTCACCACTTTGTAGTATATTGGCTTCCATACCCTCGTGGACCGACTGCACTGCACTGCTTTTAGGTGTTTAGGGGTGGCATCCAATTCTATTAAGGACTGAATACAACCTCTCTCTGCTCACGGTGTCAAAAACCTTGTTTAATCCAATAAATGCAACGACTAAGGAGAACTCATATTTTTCTTGTAATTGCTGAAGAGAGAATATCATGTCAGCTGTTGACCGCTGAGATCTCAAACCACATTGAGTCTCAGGGTATAAGAAGTCGGCGAGCCCTTTGTAGTTTTTTTTTTTCCAAAATGGCGCTAGCAAACACTTTACCGACAATACTAAGATGCAATATTCCGCGGTAACTGTTACAGTCCACGGTCGCCTTTGCCTTTATACAGAGTAACGATGTTAACATCGTCCATATCCTTCCTTCCAGTTCATCTACTGTAGATGTGGTGTCTAACTCGTAACAAGTTGCCAGATTTGGGACAAGCTCCACTGCTTCTGGCTGAATATTAACAGGACAAGACCTTATTTGACCTTTGTAGACCTTGGTGTAGTGTTCCATCCATTTGTCATCTGACAACTGCTGTTTGTTATAAGAGAGCCGTCGATATGCTTAAGAGGCAACGTCTTCTTTGGAGTAGGATCGCGAGCACTTTTTATCCTTGCATAAACCCCATTAATTTACCCCAAGTTCCGTTCCACGTTTGGATATCCCAAAGCAAAGCTCCATTCAATTCGCGTTTACGAAAAAACGAGTGGTATGCTGGAGAGCAGGTTTTTCCTTAGTGAGTTTTTCGCTATTACTTTTCCGGTAAAAAGTGTAATTGGCTCCTCGCATAGACGCTTCCAGACGCATCAGGCATTGACTATCATCATTGCAGCGCTGTAGAGGGCACTGTGCAGCAAGGTCTGGCAGAGTGTGCTGCGTGGGTCGAGCTGCGTGATGCGTCGCAGTTTGGTGGTAAAGATGTGACCGGCCCATGGCTCTCACTACGCTCGGCAACAAGAGGGTCTGGCACACTGTGGCCTACTTCCGTGAGCAAGTTTTGCTACAGAAGGTGGCTGCAGAGAGGGAGCAAGAGGAAGATCCCTTGGCGGATCCTCTTCGCCGCAAGAGCAAGAGGCTGGGTGGCAGAAGGACACAATTCGCCCGTGCCCTACGTTTTACGTCTAAAACCAGGGATACTTTTGAATTCTTCCAGAATCTATTACCATACCTGTCTATGTGGTACGTGATTAATCTAACAGAAAATGATTGTAGGAAATATGATGACAATATTCTAATACTGAAAATGTAAACTTGATAGATTGATTCTAATGGAAATAGAATCATGACAAATAACTATGTAATTGAACAGAGGAGTGGAAAAAAGGGATATATAATAAGTTTAAGATTTTTTACATACATAACGTCACGGCTCTCTCCCATAAGGGTAGACACATCCTTCCACTTGCTATGACCCTGACACACTTCTTTCGCTTCGTTTACTTTTATAAGCACCTACATGCTCTTCGGTTACGAGTATTTTTACCTGTCTTTTCTCCAGAACCGTTTTTTTTTTTTTTTCGAACCTAGCTAACACTGTTGATCGGAGGGGTCTTTACAGCTTTACTGTGACTTTGGGGGCGAGTGCTGAAGGCACTCAGCCGCAAGAGTTGACTAGCACAAGGGCTACCAAAAGTTACGAACCTCGGCTTGGCCGTCACCTGAGTGTACTCTCGCGAGTTTGAACCTAGCTATTCCCTACATTTTTTATTAACATAAAAAAATGGTTCCTTACAGGACCTATGTACCTGCGTGTAGTGTGCAGGAGTGTGTTTGCAGTGTTGTGCGTGTAATGCTCAATGCATGGGCAGTGTCACTGTATCGCGCTGGCGGCGACGTCAACAGCCTCCCCAGTTGGGGAACGAGAGACGTCTTGGGTTTCCGCCTGAGGCGGACCCGGAGAGTGTGCGGAAGCAAAATTAGCCGCCTATTCCCGGTGGCGGGAACGGCGGTTACGCGGGCGTGGGCACTGGCACGCATACTGAATCGGTTGAAAAGGAAAGATCCTATTTTCACACGTGATATCATCATCGGGATCGGTGAGAACGTTACGCGGTCTCCGATACGGTTTCGGAGCTAGCGGTTCGGAGGAGTACGCGACGGCTTACGCTATGAGCGGATTCGGGTGTGTCTCTGCGTTCTCCAGAACCGTCTCAATCTGGTCGCTATATGTCTGTTTGGGACGACCCTTACCAGCTTGCCCAGTCACACTCGCCTTGTAAATTTGTTTCGTCAATCTTCTTTCATCCATCCTCTCGACATGCCCATACCAATTAAGCATCCCTTTCTCTATCTTTGTCACTACATCCTCTACCACACCACAACGTTCCCTTATCACAGGGATTATTCCTTAGTTTATCATTTTTTACCGTAAATGATAAGGTTATGAGGATAAAAAAAAACCATATTAGAATAAAAAACAACATATTTTAGACATTAAAAAAAATAAAATTAAAAAAGTCCTAGATAAATAAACGTACTCACACTTTTATTTAGTTAACTCTTTCCGTAAGAATATATAGATATGTAAATGTCTATTATTTTATAGTAATTTGTCGTACACAATTAACATAGGTCAACTAAGAACAGAATAACTAACACAAGTTACAAAGTCTTGCAACTTCTTCGTGGTGTGTTGTGGATTATATAATGCGGTTTATAACCTAACACAGATTCACTTGTGGGCTGCTTTGTGAAAAAATACTTCGTTAAAAAACGAGAGGAATAAAACCCCATTTCAAATTTAGAGAGGAAGAAATCTGGATGGGATATGGTGATATTGGATGGTATGGGTAGATCTGGAACTAGATAAAAAAGTTTCCTGAAAATATCGACAGTTTTTGGCGGGATCCCAGTTTGTCATGTAGCTGTTATTGTCTTTAATACATTAACTTGCGTATTTGACCCGATATTGTGTAATTTTAGTGCTGGTTTATATAATATAGTTTGGTTATTGGCACAGGTGAAGTTTATTGGATATAATGACGCGAAACGTTTTTTCTGAGATGTCACGAAAACTCCATGTTCTAGTAGTAAATGAGCCAACCGTTTTGCTGGAGTTTAGCAACGTTAACACAAAATTTAAAACATAACTTATCACATGACGCTGGCACAATTGTGTATGTAAATTGCATATTACCAGTAACCAAGAAGAAGTAGAAGAAAATTCCGAGGAAGAAAATCTCATTGAAAATTTTAACGAAGGATAAGGTTGCGAGACCTCTTTCGGGAGGCAGCTCTCCGAATACGAATGCGATACCTGTGGTTTTCGGCAATAGGCTTTAAACAAACTACATTTGGAAGTTTTAGTAGGTACAGTCCCACATAACCTGTTTGATCTCTTTTGTAGTAGGCGGGTAGGTACCCATAATGGGCTTCCTCAATAAAAAACGCGTTACATCTGAAAAATAAGTAACAGAACTTTGTTATCTTCTCTCTTTATTTTCACATATTGCATTATCATAATTACTTATTCACGCATGTCGTAAATTATTACTGAAGTTTATTGAAATTTAGGGAAATAAGTATGCATAAACTACAAATTATATATGAATGATATTGGTATATTAATAAAATGATAGAGATCTGCCCTTGTTCGTGTATCACGCAAAAACTATTGCTCTATAGTTGTTTTTTTTTAGTTTTACTTCTTATACCTCTAATACATTACTCGCTAAGATGCGCGAGTACTATAGTATAGCAGCAGTAGAAGGGCATTTCGGTACGTTTTTTGCAACCTGGCGTCACCCCGGGTGACAACCGATTGTTGTTAGGTTTGGCTTACTTCGGTTCGTGACGTATGAAATACGTAGGATATACGTTTCATATTCGGTATTCGGCGTATTCGGCAGCTTTATCGAACACTCCATCCCTCCAGCCATCCATTCAACTGAAAGACGTCTACTGCTGGACATAGGCCTACCTCAATTACACACTCATATTACACTCATATTCGTTCACATATTTAGACAAATAACCGAATATTTGGTGGAGTAGAAATCCTAGTTTTCACTGTACAAGCTGTATATAATGTAGTGTAGCTTGAGCATCATGTAAATTCAGTATTTTTGAAAGTTTAAAGTGTGTTGTTTTTATTCGGTATTCCCAATACATCTTCGATAACATAATGTATATTTATTATAAAAATTTAGACAAGCTCGAGCTAGTGAATGATCGTCATAATTTTAATATTAGAAATAAAGACAAGATTAGGCTTTAGGCTAAGTAACTCTAATAAAAGCTATATAGGTAATAATATTCGGTTTTACAATAAGATCCCAAATAACATTACCGATTTACCTTACAATAAGTTCAAGTATTATGTCAAGCAAGTCTTAATCTCAAACGGAAATTACAGGGTGGATCATTACGTGAACGATAGCTATGTCTGGAATTAACCCACATCTCTCTGCTTCCGCTAACATTGGTTAAGACTATGATTTGTCTAGTTTTTATATTAAAAAAATTATACATATATTACATTTATAAAAAAAAAACCAGATCGAGTTCCTTGCCGGCTCTTCTCGACTGGGTTGTTTTCCGAACCAGTGGTAGTGCTTTTGACGTTCATAAGCGCCTTCTTAGGGCCTAAATTGAATAAAGATTTTTTTTATTTTGATTCAATTAAACTATCACAAAAATCTCAATGTAAGAGACTTTGCAAATAAAAACTAACCAAAAGAAAAGCACACACTGGGCTAAGTTTTATTCTGTACTATTTGATGCAATGATAATTTAAGGTCTACTGGGGTAGCGGACGGGGGAAGGTTCAATGTCAATCTACGCGCTTTCCATAAACAAGGTAAAATTTCTGTATGGGAATCAAGTGTGTTGAATATTCGGCTGAATGTTCTGTTCGGTTCTGTTAAAGTTTTGCTGAACATTCGGCCGAATATTAGTATTCAATGAGAACATAGGTTTCATCATCATCATTTTACTCAATAAATATGAATGTATATCCGATACCTATACCAAAAATACATTTTTTTTCTATTTTTGTCTGTCTGTCTGTCTGTCTGTTTGTAATGGGTAATCTCCGGAACGGCTGGACCGATTTGGACTTTTTTTGGTAGATAGCTGAAGTAACTCCGGGTAACTTAGAGTACTTTGAATTTTCGAAAATTATTAGGGTATAATTTTATTTTTGTCCACGGAATTCTAATTATTTTTCTAAAATTGTTTCGATACTAAAGAAAAAGTAAAGGCATTTCTTACAAAATCAAACACTAGACAATATAACTGACCATTGAATCGGTTTCTTTCTTTTTCTTTTGAAGAATTTTAAGTTTTTAATGCGAAACTTTTTACAGTTCCGCATAAAATACATAAAAAAAATCCTTAATTTTTTTTATCTCTTTTAAATTCAAACACTCACCAGTAAAACTGTGTACTAAATCCGATTTCGTTCATATTTACATGAGTTTTAAATGAGTACGCGATACCCTAATATTTTCCAAAAATAAAAGTAGCATAACTTCAGCTATCTGCCAGAATATCGATTCCGTCAAAATCGGTTCAGCCGTTCCGGATATTAGCCGGCACAAACAGATAGACGGGAATGCAGACAAAATTTTATAAAATTGCGTTATGGGAATGAGTGCCGTAAATAGATTTACCAAAAAGTTGTTATTTTCATGTTACAAACAGACACTTAAATTTTATTTGAACTGATATTGAAAGAAAAAGTAGATTTACTTCTAATCAAGATAAGTACATTGTTCAAGTGGGGAACCAAAATCACGCGGAAATGTAGTCTTTAGTTTTGGATGGTAATTTATATCATATCATTTGCTATTTACAATTATTAATCGTAAGATCGAACAATTATTTATCAAACTGTTATTAGTATGCATATTAGACCGTTGCAAAATATTAAACATTTTTACGATCACTACTAAGTTTAATAAATCTTATCGCTGCCAAAATTTATAAATTAAAATAGATATTAATGTGTCAAGTACCCATAAAAATGAAAAAAAAAGAGAGAAAGACAATAGGAAAACAAAGGAAAGCTGGCGTTCGCCAGGAAGGTGCTCAAGGGGTTAATATATGTAAGGGAAGGGCTACAATCGCTAATGCTTTTCCGGGAAATAGTATATACAAAATTTCCAATCACTAATAAGGCAAATAAGATGTTACAATAATATAATAATAACACATCATAGAAACGAATGACTTATCAAACTACTTCCAGTGGAAGTGATAGATTACTTCGTCCGTATTTCTAGTAAACAGGGGCGGTGTTGTTGCAATATCTGCAGCAAGGATAATAATTAGGGACCTTTTACGTTTATGTTTTAAATGACTACGATCTACGTAGCCGGATCCGTTGGAACACGACGCAAAATACGTTTCGAGTCAGTAATAACACTGTGGCTATACGGATCGCGCGCCTTTCCCCTTCATGCCCGCGTAAAATTTTACGTTAGCTGTTAAAACTTTTTAGATTTCATATTCTGACTTATTGTTTATTTTCTCGTGATGAAAACACGTTCTAAGAACTGATAAGTGACGTTATTTTTTTTTTGATACATTTATCTTGACTGACAGATAGTACAACGACTTTACTACTATCACTTGTTTTGATTAGGAAACCTTGTCATAGAGTCTGATTTGCGACCGACAGGACATTTATTACAGGTATGTTCATATTATATATACTTATCTATAATTCAAAATGTGATAATACATTATTAAAAAAAAAGTTAAACTTTTTAATTTTGCATAGGCATTCGTAGTTATGTGAGGAAATTTTGTGGTTTGCCACAAGTTGCAATTGTTACAGAAGTCAACTAACTTTATTTAAAGAGAGACTTTCCCTAATTATACTAAGTGTTATGTAAAATACAAGGAAAAGTTCATAGTATTACGATGTTTATTCTGTAGTTTTGATATGATCAACAAGCGAGAAATTGAATAAATACACTTTGATAACGCTAGAGTTCACAATGAATGCACAAACGCATACAATTACTGTTGTATGTACTATATTATATGCTTATTTCTAAATGTACGCATTTGTTTTTCTGTATAAATAATGTCAAATTAGAATGAATGATAAGTGCTAAGTAATAGTATAACTGTACTATAGTTTGACTTTATTTTTGTATTATTTATATGTTATGTAAATTATAGAAATGTTTCATTTATTTATTTATAAATAAGATTATATATAAAAAAAAAACAAACTTATAGCAGTAGGGAAATATATTTTATATAAAACAAACATTGTACATAATCCAAAAACTTACTCCAACAAACGTGAACATACGAAGAGAAAGTAATAGACAGGTTTATTTGTTTTTATTTTGTTAAATAAAAATTTATTACTTTTCTATTAGTGTTAACGGTGTGGCGAATTCTGGACGCTTGGAGCACTAGCTTTAATCGTAATATTATCTATTCTTATATTTTAATTAGGTTGTAAAAAAGTTTATTGATGATACATAAAGATTTTTCTTGAACTTTACTTAAACAGTATTGTATTTTCGTCATTTTTGCGTAGGTAGATAGTCTACGAGATCATTTTATTGATATGTTATTATCTTATTATTGATTAGGCATTATTCTTTTATCAAAAAAAATACTTATAATCATTTTAGTGGTGCAGTAAATGACGACTAAGGGATAAACCAGACGATGGGCAGCAGCATCCTCTAAGCACCACAAACACTACGATTGCCAACCCGCCTGCCAAGCGTGCTAATTAAGCATCCTCCCTCTATCTATGAGAGGGGAGGGGAGATCTATGTCTAGCAGTGGACTCTTTCGTTACCTTTGAATCAATCAATCAATCATTTCAGTCTTTATCTAATTGTATAACTAATCCAAAATAATTAATACGTACGAAATTCATACTTTATTAAATAATTCCATATTTTTGTTACTTTTATTCGATAAGGTATAAATATCACATTACAACAAATATCGTATACGTATGACAATGCTCGTGTAAAATTTATTTCGCACAGTAACTACATAATATGAAACAGAATATTATCCACCATTCAATATAACCGTTCAACCGTGCCGGTAAACTGTAATTCTATCTTTATTTGTAACCAAGATAGGTTACGTTGTTAAATTTAAGTAATTCCTTGTTATTATTCTTAGCCCTAATTTGCTGATTCTTTCTTGTCGATGGAGGTCGATTATAAAACAACACATAATCTTTTAAATCCAAATTCAAAATAAAAAAAAAATTTATTTAATTTAAGCCCTGCTTATAAACTTCAGAATAATACCTAAACATTATCTAAACGTTTCTTACATTTCTTGTTTTTTTCCATTGATTGACTGATTCGACTGAAAGACGTTCAATGCTGGACATGGGTCTTCCCCAAAAAGGGGGGAATTGCTATAATCGCCACGCTTGGTAGGCGGATTGGCGAGTAGGTGTTTATGGTATTCATAGGATGCTGCTGTCCATTCCCTGATTTATCCCTTAGTCGCCTTTTACGACACCCATGGGAAGATATTGGGTGGTACTATTCTCAGCCGACACCACACGCCCAAAATGACCATAGATGCCATTAATGGATGACGTTAGAATTATAGTAATTCAATTACCATTGTTGTCTTTTTGAGAAAATGAACAAATTTTTTGATATTGTTATTAAAATAATGCCCAATAACTTATTACTTTAACAAATGAGCGTCGGTAAGTGTGTAATGTAAGAATGCTGTTATTTTTTGGATGTTAAAAACTAATTTGGATGACTATGGTTCTATCGTCATAGTTTTTTCTATTAAGTAGTCTCCAATATCTCAAAAAGAAAATTCGCAAAAGTATCTTCTGGCTTGAACTGTCATTACCACAAAAAAAATCCACCGTAAGATATATTGTTAATTTCATTGAGGGTGCAATGTAATCTTTAACACAGTTTGCTTCTTTATTATATTACTGTTTTGTTTTATTTATTTTAATTAAACTTATGTTCGATCAAAGTTACATCATATATTTGAAATTTTGGAAGAAAAATATTGTTTCTAAAATTCTTTTATCTATAACACTAAGCTCATTACAAATAACAAAAGAGAAGGAAATCCGTCCAAGAGAAAAAAAGATGTCTTCAACTGTTTAATCCATCCCATTTATATATATATATATATATATATATATATATATATATATATATATATATATATATATATATATATATATATATATATATATATATATTATAAATATATATTAAAAATAATAGTTACATTATTATGTAACAACAAAATACGTTGACGCGACAATTAGCGTAGTCATAGTCATGTTTAAAATTTATATATTCTATGGATTTATCATACGAAAATCACTCGCAGTATATGTAAGAAATATTATTTACAGGTTTTATGCAATTTATATAGAAAGTAGAATTGTATCATAATCATATATGTTTAATATATTTGAATTATATACAAAGATTTTCATGAAAGTTTATTATCGAGCTCTAAACAAAATAAATAAATACATTTTTAATTCACACAAATATCACAAAAATGTTAATTATTTCATATAATTGCCATTACATGTCCTAAACATATTTTCCAAGTAGCCGTAAGTATTTATATAACATATACTGTACGTAATGAATACGTACAACTACATAATATATGTATGTCGCAAGGTTATTGATCAATAAAACCAACAACAAATACCATATATTTGCTTATAATGTTTACTTTGTTGATAGTGTAAAAAAGATAACAAAATAAAAGATGGTTAAGAAATGTTTACGTTAATGTCATTTCTGGTATATTTGAATACATTTCCAAATATCGTTTGATGGAATAATTTTTAATGTCAGTTGTCATTTTGCACTTGATATCCGGGTTTATATACTGAAAACGTTTTATTTGTCGAATAGAACTAATAGCCATTCTGGCATCGTGGTGAATTCATGAAATATATATGAAATTCATAATAAAGTACATAAGATTTTTAAAACTTTGATGGCTCAATTGTGGTGTCACCGGATAGTGCATCGATAGACGTATGTATTCGAGTCATCCTCGAGTATATTCTACAAATAAGCCTAAATTTTCTGCGAAGAGAAATACATGCTATTTCTTTGAAATATAGTACTACGACTATTGTAGACCATTTTTAATAACCGCCTGATTAGCTACCACCTTCATGCTTAAAAGCTATCATCAAACATCTGTAAGGTGTGTCTTGGTAGCACTATTTAATTCGTAAGATTTTGTAGTGAGTTTGTCCCGATGTGACTTATACATTGTCTTTTATATGATCTACATAACTTCTCGGACATAATCCGAGACTTTGTTTTCTGTGCTCTATTTCTATTATCTATTATACATTTACACTTCGTTTAATTTAGTTTACTTGTTTACATTTTATTTTATTTGGTTTGATTGACACATCTTTACGAAGGATGTTATAATAAGAAAGTTTAGTGAAGCGATGATGGCTTAGTTGGTAGTGCGGTCGGATTTCGCGTCAATGGACGCGGTTCAAAGCCTATCCAACTCTAAAATCAGCCTGATGTTTCGGCGAAGGAAAACATCGTGAGGAAACCATAGCATGGTGGTAGGGCATCTTAAAAATTATGCCCGCCTGGTAGCTGCCTCCCATAAGTTAGAAAACCTGTCGCCAAATACCAATAGGTGTGTTCCGGCAGCATCACTTGAAAACCATTATCTCTAAGCTTAGTGCGTTTACCATCCTGAACCACATCGTCACTAGGTTTAGCGTGTGATCATGATCAGTAAAATCCTCACAACATCGAACGAATTTGCAATCAAATCAATAAAATAATATACATTTTTAAATGTTTAATACCTATTCATTTAATTATTGATATATTTTTAATAATTTATGATACTTATGGTATGTGTTGTAGAGCAGGAAATTTTATGATACTTTGTTTTTTTTTTATAAAATAATTAAATTATGTGATGACATCAATCTAATAACGGTTCTTCCACTGGTTATTAATTCGATGAGTAACAATCTCGTTTGCCTAGAAACCTCATTCAATTTTTCTAAGCTCTCAAAATATCTTATCTTGAAGTGTCTATAAAACATCGGTTTATCCGAATTGTTCAGGTTCAAATTACTTTAAGAAGGAGGATTTAGTGATAGTTTCTGTTTTCTTCAATTATTTGTTTCTGTATTTCTGATCGTTCCATCTGGTGTGCGCCCAACTACAAACCCGTGTGCGGCGCGGGGTGCGCCATCCGAGAAGATTTATTTTATAAAAAAGAAATATAAAAGCCACAATTCATTTTGAAAAATAATTTACATGCACTTCACAGCAACTAACTTACAAATTAGCTTACAATTAACGGGGTAACTGATTTAAGGTTATATATTCCCTCTGAAAGTGGCTGTATATCTAGCACCGATACTCAGGAGATATACTTTTGGGACTACGAGTAAAAAAAAAATTATTCACATCCTTCTGTTTATATTATAAAAGGTAAAATAACGGCCCGTTAGTCGGTACCTTATTACTCGAGAACCAATTATCCGAATTATTTACATGAAACTTTTTTACAGATGTATTCATTGGCCAGATTTTAGAACGAAATTTTAAACATGACATATGGAAAAGTTATGAGATAAACAGGAAATAAAGTCGTTATAAGAAGGTGTTCTTTTAAATTCTTTAATAAAACTATAGACAATTGTAGAATGAACAATTGTAAAATATGTAAACTTTTATAAGCAAGCCGGAGCGCTTGTGTGTCTAGTAAGTAGTGAAACGAAATATTCTTTTTTTTTTTACAAGGTTTAAGATCGGTGCTTTAACCACAATCTCACGTAATGTTGAGTGGCGTTCTGATCCAAGATGTTAAACTGGTATTTGGCGATAGGGTTTCAAACTTAAGGGTGGTAACTACCCAGCCGAGCATTATTAGTAAATGACCTACCACCATGCTATGGTTTCCTCACGGTGTTTTCCTTCAACGAAAACTCAGGCTGATTTAAGAGTTGGAAAGGTGGGTTCGAACTCGCGGCCATTGACGCAGAATCTGGCCACACTACCAACTGCGCCATCATCGCTTAACGAAACATTCAATAGGTAAATTTTTATACGGTACGGTTACTTTACGAACGTTTTGATCATTAAAGAAATTATCAGTTGATTGAAAACATATCGCCTGTGACATAGAAAACTGGTTAGAGTTATAAATTAAAAGAATAATTGATTTTCGTTTATGAACCACGTAGGTATTACTTACCTACCTAGTTTGTTTCAGCACATGCCATTACACAATCATAAGCATTTCTTTGCTCACAATTGTTCTGTGCGGTGCCGGTATAAACATTTCTGTGTTTACAAATGTTTCCTTGCAATTTTACGATTGTTCGATAATGAAAAACTCTGTAGTTTTCATTCTTTTCTTGTTGTTTTATTTTGTTCCATGAAAGAGATTGTATAATAGAACTGGCAAATAAATGTATTTGAAATTGTTTTACATAAAAAAAGTATATTAATTATTGCAGATAAAAGTGTTATGGCAGATAAATAGGTAGGTACTTATTATAAAGAGTTTTTATTATTTAGGTAGTTTTAGCACTTCTCTCCCGACATGAAGTCAAAGTGCATTCGATGTATATTTATTTCCAGGTTATCATTGGCTTTGCGAAAAAAAAAATGTTATGATTATCGGGATCGTTAAAAAAACAAATTTTTAAAGAATCTACATGTCAACTGTGTATTCTGCAAATAACATTGCTCAGACTTTTTATTAGTAAACGCTATCTGTATTTTTATCTAATTATTTTTTTTATTCAAACAATGCAAGTGTAAAGTAAAACAAATTATTATTTACACCTTATCTACGAAAGTGCATATTTATATGTATGTACTGTACCTACCACATAGTTTTTAATATGAATCATTTTGAAGCGAAGATAGTGTAGTCGGAATCCACGTTCGCGGAATCTAATCCGCAGTCGTAGCCAAAGACATATATGGAGATTGGAGACATATTGAATTATCGTATTTCACGCATTTACCAAAATTATTTTGAACACCTTTTTTGGATTTCATTGTAGAAGTGAAAACTTTTTTAGCCGCGTTTGTCACCTATGGCCTCAGCCTTCAGCGACATGTCGAATACAAGATGGAATTTAAGTGGACGCTTTTGTGTGGCCACATTTAAAATATTTTCCCATAAATGCCCGAATAAAATGTTCTAGTAGAAACGATTGCTTCTAAATGAAGCCGTTGGTTGTCTAAATAAGGTCGTGAGTAATCAATTAGAAGCTTTTTATCTTCCATCGGCAGTTTCCCATAGCTAGCTTGTTTTTTAGACGTTTTTAAATCAGGAAGTTGGCAATATCTATAAGAGATTTGTGAATTTGACGTGTACGATTTTGGGAGGAGAAGGGGAGGCTTGACTCTACGTATCTGACCGCAATTGCTTCCAATTCTATACTATAATGTGACTGATCTTTCAAATAAGAAATACATCGTGATGTAATCATAGCATGTTAGCGGAGTCAGCTACTATCCTCAAGTTGAGAATATGCAGCCAAGCATCTAATATAGATAGCATAGGACATCTAGTATAACTTTATCAATAATACGTCGCTCAAATTACTCATTAAAAAAAAGTATATGTACGTAAAATGTAATATTATATTAAAAAGCTTCTCTAAATACTTAATTTTACCTTATTAAACCTTTTAAGGATATTAAAATGCATAATAACAAAAACCTCTATTCTAAGAATATTGTTGCAATGAACAAATGTATTGTTAAAGATAAATTTTGTAACAAATAAATGATGTTTGTTTGTAAGTTTACTTTTTCATATGACTTACGTAAAAAAAAAACCCTTATAAAAAAGTTTACTTTTGAATATTAGGTATAGAAACATAAACGTTGTGTGGAATCATGTATTACTCTAATAGAGGGGCCCTGAACCGAATTGTAGTTTAATATAATTTGCTTTTCCTGTCGACAAGTGCTTCAATGGACATAGGTATATATACAGTTTACTATAACTTTAATCATACGGGTAAACTGTTGAACTTTCTCAAGATACTGTGTTAATTAAGTATAACCGGTTAAAAGTTATATAGGAGTGTTGCGGGTAAAAATAGAAATATCGACTTTTATGTCTAATTGATTGAAAGTGAAAATGGTTGTTCTACGGAATGAATGATTTAAACCATGCATAAAGGTAAATTGTCTAACGTAAGATGTAAAAAAAACCAAACTCGAAGTGACTCAAAATTATGGTAAATGTAATCTCAAATAAAAAAAATCGAAAAGTTACAATGTGATTTTGCACCACACTCGTGGTTGCCATTTAGAGTAAAGATTTTTTTTAGTTCTGTTTACATCCCTGTAAACTAAACTCCAATGTGAATATTTCTTATATAACTAAACAATACAAATCTATTTCGAAAAATATAATTATTACTATTACATCATAAAAAAAAGAATACTGTAAATAATTAATGCCGTCCAACTTGCCGCCATAGGCGAAGCTTCCCATAAGATTGGCCGCATTGCCACGCTGGATGGCAATGTTTATACGTTGTGCAAGATATTGACCAGCCCTCTGGTCGCGAGACGTGTCGACTACACGAATCGTTGCATACACACTCCTGCACATAACACGCAGGTGCATAGGTCCTGTAAGGAGCCTTTTTTAATGTTAAATAAAAAATGTAGGGTTTAGATAGGATCAAAATTCCACCCGCAGGGGGCGACGCGGTGCTTGTCACCACGATCCCGTATCGTCCCCATTAATGTGGCGGGCGGCTCCGGAGGGTTTAGTGGGTATTTCTGGCGCTTCTCGCCGGGTGAGTCCCTCACTAGTGTCGAGACGTCCCTCCACACCCCCGTATCATTTTCATTGGGGCGACTTTGATCCTTCTAATGAATTTGGTAAGGGTAGTGCGTAAATGCATTCCTCTCGTCAAAAAAAAAGGATCAAAATTCCGCGAGAGAGTTTTCACACTCAGGTAAAGGCTAAGCCGAGGTTCGTACCATTTTGATAACCCTTGTGCTAGTTACATTTTGTGGCTGAGTGCCTTCAGCACTCGCCCCAAAAGTCACGGTGAAGCTGTAAAGACTCGGAAGAGTCTTGTGAGGAAGGTCAACACCGCTAGCTAGGTTAAAAAAAAACTAGACGAATCGCAAGCTCCTTAAAAAGGCTGTGAGCACTCGGTCTTCACTTTCCTAGACTCTCGACCCTAACGGCATAAATATGTAACCCCCCATCAAGGTCGGCTGTAATTTATTTTAGAGGTCAATTCGATAACAAATTCTAACTAATATTAATTACAATAAATGCGAATGTGAGTTTCTTTGTTTGATACGTTGTAATTATTTAGCTATTAAGTCGATAATCATTAAATTTTGCGTACACATTGCTAGGGATCGACAAACAGAAATTAACCTTTCATCCATGAATTAATTGACAGAAGGTTTTGGATTGAATTTTGAATTACTATCAAAAAACGAACGTCAAACAGCTTTAACACGCACAATTAACTGACGTTTAAAATAATCATTATTTTAAAGTGACTTCGTGATCGCGCACTATCAGATAAATTCACGAAAATCATTGTTTTAATGACTAAGTAAGTAGTGTGTATCTATCATTGAAACGGTATTTAAATACGAGAGTTAATGACCAGGCTACTACACTACACTAAAACCGTCATTTTCTACGTTCCACTTCCTACTACTAAATTACCATACGTTTTACAGATATACCTATACGGAGTAATTATGTCCCTTATTTGTCCACTCGGTGTCACGTGATACAGTACAATGGTACGATTTATACGGTTCGTTTGGACCATAACACTGGAAAGGTGTAGTTTTATCATTTTTTTTTTAACTATTAACCATCAGCCCGTAACGTTCTACTGTGGCTTTTCTCTGACGTGAAACGTGAAATCTAATGTAATTCTTTTATAAGGGTTTAATTATTTCAATCTTGTTTTTTTTTAGACATCGTAACTTCTGTTTGAATCTAAACTGCTTCGATTATTCAATTCTATTTTTATTATCAACTAACTGTGTTCCTGCGGCTTAATCCGCTTCTAGTACTAAGAGAAAGCAAAGATATTTGTCACAAATACAAGCATTTGCCATTAAAACTGACCATTGAATCATGCTTTTTTACAATTTCTTGAACTTGAATTTTTTTTCTACGGCAACCTAATTTTTTTTTTGTACTGACATAAAGCATTCATAAAATCAAATACATGCTAGTAAAACTTTGCATTGAATTGAATTTTATTCAAATTTTTAAGAGTTTAAATTTTTTTGCGAGTTACCCTAATTATTTTCGGAAAATAAAAGTAGCCTAAGTTACACGAAGTATCTTCAGCTACTTATTAAAAAACTCCCGTTCAAATTGGCCCAACCGTTCCGGAGAATAGCTGGGACAAACAGACAGACAAAATTTTTATCTATTTATTAAAAAAAAAAAATTTGACATTTTTAACAGACACTTCAATTTTAATATTTTCAATAGATATTCATATTGTAAAATTATGTATATTTAAACGAAATCATTCTAACATTCAGAAAACGTTTTTAGGTTGGTATGCCAATATGAATTCTTGTTTATTTATCTCTTCTTATATAAACTGTCAGTAAATGTAGATTAGTTACAATTTTAGTAGGTAGGTGTATGATGAATGTAAATAGTAACGCATATGATAACAACGCCGTTCTCAGAACACCACCTACACAGGTCATATTTGTTAAGCGAACCAGTATTCATTAGCGAACCCCAACTCGACTGTGACTCGCTACTGCTACCGGAAAAAAGTACTGAATTTTATACTAATTTTAGTCGGAATCCTAAACAGATGGAACTAGAAACAACTTGTTTGATAATGCTAATCCCATGAAGCCATAGTCGTC
This sequence comes from Samia ricini, assembly GCA_014132275.2. Lineage (NCBI taxonomy): Eukaryota > Metazoa > Arthropoda > Insecta > Lepidoptera > Saturniidae > Samia > Samia ricini. The sequence goes on from AP028161.1 coordinate 24,253,279, forward strand.
GATTCGTGTAAGGACAACCGAAAATTAATATTATTATATGAATGTCCATCAATTTGTCTCATTGTTTCGGTGCACATCGACAATATCATAGGCAAATAAACTCAAAAAAAAAACTTAAAAATACATTTTAACTGTCTATTGTAATATAATTGTCGGAACTCCAGGCGAGTGAAGTTGCGGGCACAGCTTGTAGATAAATAAGATGCTTTAAAAAAAAAACCAACAATAGTGAATCGAAACACCAAAGTACAATACTAATAATATATTTATTTTTAGGAAGCTAAAAAAACAGGTGTTAATTTCTATATTTCGAGTTTTAGAAGCAATTATACTTATAAATTTCACAGATATATATCGTACATCGTAACCACATCTTATCTTTAATTTTAATATATAAATAGCGAAATGTAGTCGACATTTACAACTACCATTTCATAAACTTTCTAAAATATGCATCGTATATGTAGTTATATTCGTAAATAAATTACATATGTATAAATATACTAATCGATTTTTAACAAAGTCATTTTTCCTATATAATATTGTCAGTATCATGTAAACGTTGTTTAGGTTGTAGGTTTAGCGGTTGACCACAATCACTTAATGTTAAGTGACGATGTGGCCGAACCTGGATGTACTAACTCTTAATTGCAGGTATCAAATAACATGTGTAGCTAACAGAGGCATTAGAAAATAGTCTACCAACATGCAAAATCATGTGCTTACTTATAACATGATTTCATTAAACATTTCATTTTACATACAAAGTATGTTACGTGTGAGCTTTACACAATCATTGAATACTTTTTTAATTATTTGAATGAATGTACTGTAAATATTTTTTTCGAGATATATTTTGTTGTTTATTTTTTAAAACAAAACTACTACTACTACTACAAAATAGTACTACTATTTAGAAATTCTGAAATCACGTTTTAAGGGAATCAAGTTTTTTTTACACGGTATAGGCACTGATGCTTTGACCACGATCTCACTAGATGTTAAGTGATGATGTGGTCCAGGATGGCAAACACACTAACCTTAGATGTACTGGTTCTCAAGCGATGCTTCACAACAAACCTGTTGGTATTTGGCGACAGTTTTTCTAACTTGAGGATGGTAGCTAGTTAGCTGCCCAGTCGGGCATTATTAGAAAATGTTTTACCGACAAGCTATGGTTTGCTCACGATGTTTTCCTTAAATTAGTTAATAAAGCTCAGGCTGATTTTAGAGTTGGATAGGTGGGTTTGAACCTGCGTCCATTGACGCGAAATTCGCCCGCACTACAAACTAATCCATCATCACTAAAATTAATCATTAGTCGTTAAAGTTTTCAGTCAAATTTATGAAAAGTTCATTAACTTTCTTTTTAGTTTATCTTGAATCTGACTCGCGACTTTTTATATTTAATCAGCGCTCCTGTTGTTGCTGGTAATGAGGACAGCATATACAGTTATATTATTTAATCACGATTCGTAATAGGTTCAACTATTTCATATTTGCACAAGTTTAGCGTAAATAAATAAAAGAGAAAAGCGAAAATATTACGTTAGGTCAGATTTATTACGAACTTTGTGGTCACGGTCAACTGGACGTCATCTCGTAATAATAATAATACTAACATCATGTTGCTTATCCTCAATGACAGTTTACGTAAGTTGGCCAAATAGCATAGTATCAGGAAATGATACTTACTCTGTATAGAGTTTATATTCCCGGAAGTTTGGCTGAACATTGATCCATCCATTTGTACTATGAGCTTGATATATTTTGAAATCCACCTTGTTCTTCTTATTCTTAGATAATGGCAATCTGTGTTCACATAGTTTGAGCCAGTGCCATGTGGGTAAGATGTATTTTCAATCTTGTATCATTGTTACTAAGCTCCAGCAAAATGGTGGCCCATCCTGCTTGAACTTTCCATGGAGCTTTGTCGGGACCTCAGAATAAATGTAACGCATTATTTTCTATAATAAACCTAACTTGTACACAATAACCAAACTATATCACACAAAACGCCACTAAGATATAGAGTGGCATATACAAGTTTCATGAACTAAACAAAATAACTGCTACTTAACAGAATGAAATCCCGCCAAAAACTCTAAATACGCCTCATATTGTTTATTGAAATATTAGTTACTCAGTTGAAATTTATTTAACTCCATATGTTGAGGATATTTCATACAATTTTTTTGAAATCACTGCATTAGGCATGAACGAGAAAAAATGTTGAATTTGTAATGGCGGCCACTGTTTGGGTATAAAATTACCCGATGAAAGAGAAATGGTTAATATTAAACGAACTGTTTACATATAGATGTGTTGTTTTTATTAATTTATGTGTTGCATGCAGCCAACATCGCGTGTGCAATGGACATGTTACGCGTGCGGTATTGGTTTACGCCTCAGTATTTCTGCTTCCGCATTAACAAATGCGATACGGTGTGCATCGGATGATTGGACGTTGTAAAGTTTGAGAACCTGTGTTTATCTTTATTACTGTTTATGTCATCCTAGTGTACGATATACTGTTTATTAATACGTGTTTTCTCTATTTTTTTTTTTTTATTTATTTTTTTTTTTTTGTCCCCCTGACATAATCAGGGACTTTGTTACTACTTAGGTCTATAAATGAATTTCTTTCCCCCATTCCCTTTTTATTATCTTTTTAATTTTTAATTGGGCATGTTCTTTTGCCAATTTTTCTTTTAATTTTGATTGTGTTCTTTTATCATTTATTCTTTTCTTTTCATTCATTTTATTCTTATTTCTATACATAGTGTCATTTACATATACAAAATTTTTTACTTAATGTCATTTAGCAAAAATAAAACATAAACAAATTCAATAAAGCGTGTGATTTGTGATGCAAACTTCAGTCAATCTCCAATGGTCAATGGCAACAATTCCTTTACTTCCAGTCAAGAGTTTCCCCGAGCCACCAGCTTAGAAGGACCACCGCTATTTATTTTTCTCTATTGTAAAATACAGGTTATGTCTAATTTGGATTACAATGCCAATTAAATTAGTATGCCTTAGTAACTGACTATGATTAGTAAGGCATTTGTTAATTTTATTTAGCATAAAGAATATGTGGCATTACAGATATAACAAAATCATTTATAAATAAATAAATATAATGCAGCGGAAATTAGTTTTATGTTTGGTTATAAGTTTATTTTTGTATTATTATTACATAAACGTGGAAATGTTTAAACATCTTCATTATGAGAGTTGAAGACGTCGATTATTGGACATAGGTCCTCCACAATGACGTGACTTGCGACACCTATATCCAGCGGATTCTTGTGACCTTCACCAAGACGTCGTTCCACCGTGTTTAGGAGCTTGTTTGCACTGCGTCTTACTGTATGTGGTAGCCATTCGAGACCCGTTTGCTGGATTGACCGAGAGATCTACGAACGATGTACTCCGTTCACTACCATAGAAGTTTGGTAAATTAAGCGAAATATTATCAATTTTATTGGAAGTAGCTCACTAAGTCGGTATAAGTCAATGCTCTACCACCATGTTGTAGTTTCACCTAGATATTATCTGTGAAATATTTGGCCCAGTATAGATATAGGTGGATTCAAACCTTCATCCATCGATTTGATATAACACCACATTAGCGCTGAACCATCATCCGCATCCGCAGCCCAATCACAAAATAATTTATTAATGGATCAGCGCCAATTCCCTTTAAAATTGAAGTTTTATCGAAATTACTAAATAGTGGTCCGATAATTATACTCTTTGCGAATTTGACTAATATTTGAGCATTCTTTTGTAATACGTAATTGAATTTTATTGTTAAATCAATGAGAAATTATTATAGTAATAAGTACCTAACTATTAACCGCTCTCAATTTCCCCTTCAAATTTCTCCATTACTCGTTAACTTGATCTAATCTCGTATTAAATTACAAATAAACGTATATAAAACAAAACGCAAATAATGTACTGCATTTTACTTTGGCCAAAATCAATATAGGATGGACTTTGTTTTAGGGAAAAAGCCTAGGAAAAAAAATTCTTTGTGGAAATATCACACAGTCGACTCCATTGTTTTCTAAAAAATCCTATGAATCGAATGGACAAATGAATGACAATCAGTGTACCATGTGTACAAATATGAGAAAAATGGTTAAAACTTTATAAACATATTTATGCTTGTACAAGAAACTATGTTAATATTACCTTGTAGTATTTACGATAATACAAGTTTACATTTCTTTATTTATGTTTATATAAATTAATAAAACAAATTTGATATTAATGCATGTGCAAAACACGAGGTCGTCTGGAACAAGCTGTTATGTAAAGCAATCTTATTACTATTACTGCTCTTGAATATATTATTATTACTTAAATGGAAGCCAATTAGTCAGGTATTTGAAATACCAATAATTGCTTCTTATAGTTTTAAAGGTTTCAGACGAGATTTTATTGCAATACGCGATTAACTTTCAAAATGTTGTGTGCGCAATAAATAAATTCAGTCTAGTTTCTTTTCAATATCATTAAATATTTGTAATATATTCTTGTTTTATAATGATAATATTTTTAAAAGGAAAAATGTAACAAGAAAGTAAAAAATTACGCTCAAATATTAACTGAAGTAAAATCAAATGACTTAAAAATTATGTTCGTTCTATTATTTTTTTATGATTCAAAAGTACTTTAGCAATTTATAAATCTACAGTTATGGCAGGATTTGCCACTAATTGCACAAAAAATGCTCATTAATTGAATTTGAAAGGTTTCAATAATCTTTCAGAGTTATTATTAATGTTTAGTCATTGATTTTTTATACTGCATAGGCTCAGTGCTTTGACCATAATCACTAATGTTTAAGGTACTGGTTCTCAAGTGAGGTTGCCGGAACATACCTATCGGTATTTGGCGACAGGTTGTCAAATTTGCCCTGCCACCATGCTATGGTTTCTTCACGATGTTTTCCTTGACCGAAAGCTCAGGCTGATTTTAGAATTAGTTGGACTCGAAACCACGTCCATTGCGCGGAATCCAGCCGCTATCAACTAAGATATCATCGCTAAAATTAATCGTTAGTCGTCACATAGGTTACGACCCGCATATTTCGTAGTATGAAAAGAATACCTATGTGAAAGAAATAGTCATGTCATATTTAATTGAATTTTTAAACAAATTTAGGCACATACATCGCACATAAAGATGAAGCCTAGCTATGTCGCACATTTTACCGCTTATTAATATTAATTCAATTCTGTCCTAATAATTCTACAATGTAGGTACTATAATTTGTAAAAAAATCAACTAATTTAAAAAAAAATTGTTCTTATGATGATAAATAAACTGGAAACCTTTCAAGCGAATTGTTGGAATAACAAAGACATGGATTAAGCCAAGGATTAAACTTTTTTCCTCTTTTGCGTCTCCGGATGTGAGTTTTGTTATTTAAAAAAATGCGAAATTGCTGACTTATGACTTTACCAATTACAATAAAACAAATGATTATTTTAACAATACTTCAATAATTTAAAACAAAACCGACTTAAAAAATACTAGGAAAATGCATTAAAAGTAAACAAATAATTACTTTATTAATATACTTCTGCTAAACTCGATATATCCTTTGTTGTAATACCCATAAACAAGATTGTGATTAGTGCCAGCTAGAGTTAACCAATGTATTAAATAGAAATAAGTGCCAAAATTTATCAAAATTACATATAAGCTTAAATTAACTTATCCTAAGGCCCAAGGTGATTTTAATGAACAATTAAACAAAATTGACTGTAATTAGCGACGTACACAATGTCTAATAGCATTAATAATTTTGAAATCGGTGCCAGCTTATGGATAACAAAGTGGTGTAATTGTACGTCGCTAATTATATTCGATTTTGACTCAATATCCGGTTAAAAATCAAAACTGTGATAATATTATATTATTTTTACGTAATAACATATTTTTCGTTGATATTACTCAAAGCACAGTGAGTACGCTTGGTCTATAATCCACTCAGTAAATATTACACGTCGCTCGGTAGTCATGGTCAATGAGAATTACACCGTCATCATTATCAGCATGTACTGTAACACCTACCTATTGTATTATTACAGTGTAAATATTGCCTAAATTATAAAAAAAAACTTTAGGCATTATTAGATTACTAGTTGTGTACCCGCGGCTGCGCTCGCGTTTCATTTATTCATCACTGCATTTTTTTTATACGGTAACCAAACATTAAGTTGTAAAATTTTGTTAGTACTTAGATAAATATAGTAATTTCTCATTAAATCAATCATTTGTCCATAAAACTGCATTGAATCGGATTTTATTGAATTTTGAAAAGTTATAATTTTTTCCGCGTAACTTTAATTATTTTCGAAAATTAAAATAACCCTAAGTTACGCGGAGTAATTTCATCTATCTACCAAAAAGAGTCGCTTCAAAATCGGTTCAGCCGTTCCGGAGATTACCCGGAACAAACAGACAGACAGAAAGACAACAATTTAAACAGTTGTAATTTTGATATTACAAACAGACACTTCAATTTTATTTATTAGTGTAGAACCTATCCATTACTAAAGTTTAAATTACTATAACATATATAGAATATAAAATATAGTAATTTACTGCACCACTTTTTACCAGAGAGTATATAAGCGCGAAATTTTTACGTTTAGAATATTATAATAAAATTGTTTGATCCATTTTATATCCAGAACTATAATGATCGCAATAATTAATTAATTAAAAGATCGTCACTAAGTTAATTTCACTATATAAATTATTTTAGACCCTCTAATATCTAAAATTAACATCCTGTAATATTTGGTAACTATTATGTAAATAATACCCTGTTAGACTCAATTCAGTGAGGTTAATTAGACAAGATTTTGTATTGTCTTTGTATTATTATACGTATCTCTCTTTATTGTAACAATAATAGTTGTAATTATTACTTATTTATAAATAGCATACGATAGACACAGACTTTTATTAATATGGTCAGTGTTATTGCAGGACTATTATTTATACCATGACCTGCAGTCAAACTGTATGTTCAGTTTTGTGGGTCAGTAATCTATATTATGAGATTTAAAAAAAAAGTCCATGATGTCTCAAGAAAATCATTGTATTTTGTGCATTATACAAATTTACGTTCAATTAAATTACTTGGCAACTAAATAAATGCATATTGACTCAAGGTTCCCACGGCATATCGTGTCGAAATGTGATTATGATAGCGAAATGAGATGCGAAACGTTATATCGTTCAGTTTTTGCTTTACTTTATACCGGCTCGCGGATAAAGTTGGCCTTGATTGCGTAAACATATACAAGCGGTGTCTTTATAATAGTTAAAATAGATCACCTTTACTCTATTAGGGGTCGTCCATTAATCATGTGATTTTTTTTAACCTTGGTTTATTGCAAATTTGGTGATGCGTGATGTAGTTTAAGACTAACACTCCATCCTCCACTCAAAATCATGTGTAAGTCAAAACTTCATTAGCGGCGTTGAGCGTTAGGGGTTCGCGTTCTCAATGCTATGACGTCAGTCGATAACATGCTACAGTATGTCAAGTATAATATGGAGTTTAACTGCTGGCGGACGAACTCTTATGTTTAGATACTTGATTGATAATATTACAAAATAAAATTCCTACACAAATTAAATTTAAAGAAACTTTAGTGTTTATTTTTGTAATTATTAATAATAATGTCCGTATGTTTATTGGGTTCAACGTCTGCCTAAAATATAATAGCCAAACAGAAAAACGGAGGCTAAATTCTTTGAAATAATAAATCAGGAGAGCCTGATGAATTTAATGCGACCATTTGTCAGTCTCGACGCGAGGTCACATGGAGACAATTGATTCATTGAGACACTGTTAATAACCCGAACTCTCTATGCATGCAGACGCTTTGTCGAATGAGATTTATGTTTTGCATCCTGCAATCCCTCCTACATAGTGAAAATATTCTCACGTTTAAAACAAATGACGGTTGTCTAATACTGTACAAATGTTTAATGATTTTTCGCAGTCACTTTGTATTTCGCCCGTGAGTTGTTTTGATTGCATACACAGTTGCTCATCAGAATAAATATTAATCGATAAGAGAGGTACACAATTGACTTAATTTATTTACATTATTTTGCTTTCTTAAAGCACCAAAGTCAGACAGAGTGACGTCGCCCTACGGAAGGGTAATGGAGTTATTGAATGAAGGTTTAATGGTATTATTTACAACATGCCGTTTTCAATTTTATAAAAAAGGTGGTTACATCAAACCAATTATAAAATGAGACCAGATGGAGTCGACCAAAGCGACCTATCCATTTATTCGCCTTGACACATCACCATCAAGGAGGTTGGGTAACTCGATATTTTTGTAAACATTAAACGCAATAAGTTTTTACCATGAGTCATACTTTAATGCAAATGAGACAGGAAATACCAAAGTCACTGAATATGTTGGTCCATACGTGTAGAGAACTATAGATTGTTCCGCACGATCCTTTCAATATGTTAGCACGCATATTGGATACATGCCGGTTTGCATAATTAGAACATCTATACATATTAATGAAAATTTAAAATTGATGTAATGGACGAGTAAAAATATCGTCAAGGACTAATTCATAGTGTTGCGTAACATAGAAATAGTTCGCAGTTCGAACTTTAAATTAGGTTATGTTTTAGGAGAATAATCGCGATACGTTATGGTAATAATACTAGGCTGTATAAGCTCCACTGCAAGGCAAAGGCTTTTTTTCAATGGAAGACACAAGCTTATGGCAACATTAGGTCACGCGCGACTCACTGGCGATTTCAAACGACGATAAATCTATTCGAAAGTTAATAAGTTTTTTTATAATTTTTCCTTAACTACTAGACGATAATGTTACAAATTAAATTAAATTTGGGGAATGTATGAGAATTCTAAAATTACCGAGACTCAAATTTGCGGATATTGTATCGATACTCCATTAATCTATCCTTCGACCATAATGATATATCTTGACTATACTCTAATAACCGATTACAGGAATTGTATACCTATACAAAAATATAGATGCATAGAAATAAAAATCTTACATAGAAGCTACAAATACTGGATGATTACCAACAAAACTAATAATTAACTATCGGGAAAAATAACTTAAAAATAATATGTTTATTAAGTTATATATAAGAGTAGGTAAGAAACAAACAAAAAAATTAAACAAAAAATAAATTTCGAAGCTATCTCGAATTCATAGCTTTGAAAACGAATATATGAAACACGTGTATAATATACAAGGTTTTTTCTCAATTTCCCTGAGTTCCACACATCAATCCCGATATCTCTCGATAAAAAAAAAATTGCAAATCGGTCCACAAATGATGGAGAAATCGAGTAACAAACATACAAAAAAAAAAAAACACACACAGACGAATTAATAACCTCCTCTTTTTTGAAGTCGGTTAAAAATGATCCGAAGTAAACAAATCTCGTCCTAATGAATATTATTGAACATATGAAAGATTTGTAGTTAGGTCAAGAATTTATGGCGACAGCTCGTGTGTCAGGGTTGGCAAAAACAATCGGATATCAATCATTGATCTCGCGAACAACGACTAGTACATTGCAGTTTATATCCGTCGTGATTAGTACGGGTTGCAGTTCTCTAGTCAATTACATGTATTTAAATTGACTATTTTATTGCAATAAACTGCTCATAGATTCTTGAGTTCACGTTATTGAAAAATTAATTTATAATGATTTCCTCAAAAGTTACTCAGCAAATTACTGAAATAATTAACGAATGTGGGAGTAAAAAACGACCGTATGCTGACGGTTCTATTTTTTCTATGAATAAAAATACATTTAGTCGTTTGTCATTCGAGGCGTACTCCCGCGTCATTGGCGAAATGGCGAAATCGAAATAGATACAAGATTTACGAACGAATATACGCTCTAAAGAGAAGTATAAAGTTCAAATAACTGTTTATTCAAATGTCTATATATAATAAAAATGTTTAATTATATGAAATAATCTGTAATTATATGTATACCCGTTTCTTTGAATATAATTATTAACATATTCATTTTCCTTAACAGTAGGTAGTAGCATTCTATTTCGAAATTCTGACTGTCTATGCAGAAAAATCAAATATTTATACAGTTGTCTGTTTATATTATTATCCGTTATGATATATGTATGGTCAGTTGTTTTCTTATGATTTATTTTCGAACAATATTTTGTTTGGAATGGTAAAAACATATTTGGATACGCCAATGATATACGTACTATTTTTTGTACGTATTTTTATATATGTCATTTTTAATTAGATCACAGAATAGTAGTTTTATTTTCTTTAGAATTGGTTAATTGGTTTTTTTTTTTTGCAGCACAATTAGATGTGTCATTTATTTATTGTTCGATTAAGTTGATAACTACGTTTATTGTACCTTAGTACATATTTAATATGGTATAAATTGTTTAAGTGGATTTATGTTTACGCTTCCTTCTGTTTACCTTCTGAATAAATAGACCTATTTGAAAAATAAATATATTGACCAATAAAAAAATATAGAATACATATTTATGATATTTTTGCGTCCAATCTCCTAGCGCGAAAATAATTATACATTGATAAACAAAGACAAAAATCTATTAGAACATGTGACAGTTTTATGGTTTCATTTTTATGAGACTAATTTAATTATAATAGAGATAAATGAAGATAGAGATGTTTTTTAGCTATATGATATATTTGAATTATAAATTAATGATTTCTAATAATGTTCTACAGATCACTTCGCGAGGTATAATAAACGTAATCCAAAAGTAATCACAACCGCCAATAACAGAACTATTCGCAAATATGAAAATGAAAGTTATTATTAACTAATATTAACACGGAAATCACTACAACTAAATCGGTATAATAAAGCTTTCAATATGCACAGGAACTGCAACACATAGCACCTTTAGAAATTAGACCTATTTATTATCATAATTAAAAATATACATTATTTTTTTTGTAAATTTAAACCTTAGACAAAAGTAAATCATTTACTAGCTCAATTAATTTCTCCTCGTCTCCCAGTCTTAGATTTGACTGTTATTTTTTTTGTAAATTAAACAATAACCTAACTCTCTCGATGGAAAGTTTTGATGAGGATGTAATTTTGTGTCATATAAATAAACGGTTGATTCCGTCATAACTCTATAGTTATTATATTCTATAATAAAGTTATTAAACAGACCTACACATACGTCCGCTGATTCATCTGTGTAGTCAAGGTCTAGTGTCTTTCATTTGAGAAAATTGGAATAAATTTACTTTGTACATGTTTATTATTATTATTTTTATACTGTGCATACAATTTGATCACAATCTCACTTGATGTTAAGTGACGATAAATGATAAACACACGAAGCCTAGAGGTACTGGTTCTCAAGTGATGAACAGAACACACCGTTTGATGTTTGGTGATAGGTTTTCAAATTTGAGGGTGGTAGCTACCCAGACGGGCATTATAAGAAAATGCCGTTTTTTTTTTTTTTGACGGGGGTAAATGCATTTACGCACTACCCTTACCTATTGCATTAGTGAGACCAAAGTCCCCCAATGGCATAGGTAAGGGGGCACGGAGGGACGAACTCCGAGCCAGTGTGGGATTCACCCGAGCGAGAGTCGCCCGGAAATACCCACTAAAGCCCCCCGGGGCCGTCCGCCGCATTTGAGATGGGGGCGAACGGGATTACAATGCATGCCACCGCGTCGCCCCCTGCGGCGAACCCACCGGGCCTCGTCCGTGCAATGGCTCATAAGAAAATGCCCTACCACCATGCTATGTCTTTCTAGCGCTGTTATCTTTTAGCGAAAGCTCAAACTTATTACAGAGTTGGATTGATAACGTGGATAGGTGACTACGTATATTGACGCGGAATCTGACCGCACTAGAAACTGAGCCATCATTACTTTTAACTTTGAACTAATAAGTATTATTAAAAAGATATACATAGACTTCATAGAAGACGTTAATTATCCTTGTTTGATTTTTAGTTAAAATGATTAGAGTTAAAATGTTAAAGATTTGTAAACAAAATTTCTATAATCAGAATTATACCATAACTTACCGCTTTCCGGTTAACAAAAAAAAAACACTAGTTCATAACGTTATTCGCAAGGTCATACGATTCAACAAGTAGGTACCTACGTGGATTTATGTAGAAGGCCTTTTTAAATGTATGTACAGCTGTCATTAAAAGTAATGCAATCATTTTCGTCTTTTCTTGAATCAGAATGGTTTCATTTGTATTTGTTTTATGTATATACAATTCAAATAAACAACAATAATGTAGTTAGATAAATGGTTAGTAAAATATGTAATACTTGAATTAGTATAGCGATTGTAATGTATTTCGTAATTTATAATTTTGTATTTGAAATTTTTGAAGCGATGATGGCGTTGTGCACGTTGGTTTGAGCACACTTTATACAACTCTAAAATCAGCCTGAGCTTTCGATGAAGGAAAACATCGTGAGGAAACCATAGTGGTGGTAGGAATTTTTGTAATAATGCCCTCTTGGGTAGCTACCACCCTCAATTTTTATAACCTTTCGCCAAATAGCAATAGGAGTGTTCCGGCAGCATGACTGAAGAACCACTACCTCTAGGCTTAGTTTGTTTACCATCCTGGACCACATCGTCACTTAACATCAGGTGAGATTGTGGTCAAAGCACTGAGCCTATACCGTGTAAAAAAAAAACTTTTTTCTTTTATATGTTAATTTTCTTCGGTAAGTAAAAGCCAGTTAGTATTGGATCGATTGTTTCTTCATCTTGGCTAATGGCAACCTGCGATTTATTTACACAATTCTGCCAGCGTCATCTGATCGTTTATGTTTTCAATCTAGAGACTACGTTTGTAAGCTTTATCAAAACGGTTGGCTCATCTTGCTAGAACATGGAGTATTCGTGGCACCTCAGAATAAACGTTTCGCGTCATTCTTTCCAATATACTTCACTTGTGCAGAATAACCAAACGGTATCATACAAAACGCTATCAAAATTACACAATATAGAGAGTCATGTACGCAAGTTAATGTATGAAAGACAATAACTGCTACACGACAGACTGAGATTCTGCCAAATCTCCAAAAAAATTATTAAAATCTTTTACAAAACCTTTTTGCTTTGCGCGTTGTGTGCAAATATTATTTACACGGTCTATTCATATTCTTAGGAATCAGTTAAAATAACATGTTTTGGGCAAACAAACTAACTTCGGTATAGGATCAGAGCATATCTTGCGCCGCTAAATAGTGAGTTAAGAGAATTCATTTAACCAGTAACGTTAAAGTTCTTTATCTTTTGATCTATAACATCGGATGTCAGAAATAGTGGCGGATTGGTGATAGAAAAATATTAAGATTCTGTAAATTATCTTTTACTAAAAATAACAATGATAGATGACATTGATGACAAATAGCATTAATTTTAAAAAAATACATCAATTAAATTCGTAAAAATAGATAATAGTCTAAATCGTTTTTTATATAAATAGAATCGTTTCTGTAATGTCAAAAGAAAAAAAAAAACAACAAATCAATAACTGATTGGTTATATACTTGGGAAGTTAAAGTGGCGACCCCTGCAAATGAAACCCTTTTTTTTTTTTTTTTTGACGGGGGGAAATGCATTTACGCACTACCCTTATCTATTGTACTTAGGGGATCTAAGTCCCCCAGTACACTAGATAAGGAGCACGGAGTGACGAGCTCCGTGCAGTGTGGGACTCACCCGGGCGAGAGTCGCCCGGAAATACCCACTAAAACCCCCCGGGGCCGTCCGCTGCATTTGGGATGGGGGCGACACGGGGTGGCTTTCGCAAGCACCGCGTCGCCCCCTGCAGCGAACCCGCCGGGCCTCGTCGTGCAATGGCCCAGTGGGGATGGGGGAGTGTACACACTACTCAACCCCACCTCTTCGCCCGCCTCCCGTAGGAGGCATGACCAAGAAAGGTCAGTCATCCGGGGAGGCAGAAAAAGTTGCCCCCCCATAAGAAGGAAATTTGGGACAGTTCAGTGGCGGGCAAAGAGAAAGGGGAAGAAGCCCGCCACTGAGAAGAGAGATTCTGAGTCCCTCTCCTTCACTCATCTTGTCTCCAACGACAAGACATAGCGAGGAGAGGGATGCTCAGGAAGAGAAAGGGGGGAAAAGAGAAGAAGACAACTACACAAACACCAAACAAACAAAACAAACATACGGACATAGTCCAGCAACAACCACCGGGGCTCCTATAACCGTAGGAAGCCCCGGACGTACCGAGCCCACCGCCTTCTCGGCCTCCTCCTCCGCTGAGGATGCGCCAACGGGTCCTCCTCCCTCAGCCTTTCGTCAGCCTCCTTCTGCATCAAGATGTTCTCGCAGAAGGAGGCGACGACCCTCCAGACCTCCTCGCTGCCGACCATGGCTCTAACGACGGTCGGCAGCGAGAGGTCCTCCCCCACAACCGCCACCACTTCGCGGCGCGGCACCTCCCACGCGGCGCACTCAGCCAGCGTGTGGTGCGCCGTATCCTCCGCCGCGCCGCAGTGGTGGCACACCGCCGACGGCTCCCTCCTGGCTATTTTGTGCAGGTACCATCCGAAACAGCCATGTCCGGACAGTACCTGCACAAGCCTAAATGTGAGGGAGCCGTGTCTCCTCCCCCCCACCACTCCCGGAGGACCGGACGGATGGCGTCTATGGTTGGTCGCCCATAGCGCGCATCCGCCAAGTCCTCCATCCACCGCACAAAACTGTTCCTCCCTATACTCCATCCTCAATCTCCTCACTTCCCCCGGGTGTAAGCGGAGCCCACCACCATCCCTCCTCGCTGCTGCGCACCGGTACACAGCAGCGAGCACCTCCGCTTCTCGCTCCCACGGCAGGGAGCCGGCGAGCACGCAGGCCGCCGCTACGGACACCGTGCGGTATCCGCGTATCGCCCTCAACTCGACCGTGCGCTGCGCAGCTTGCAGCACACGGACATTGCGGGAGTTGAGGGCGTCCGCCCACACGGGTGCCCCATAGGCGGCCATGCTTCGCACGACCCCTGCGTGGAGCCGGCGGCACCTATGGCCAGGCCCCCCCACATTCGGGAGGAGCCGCCCCAGTGCCGCCGCGGCACCGGCGATGCGCGGTCCAAGTCCCTTAAAGTGGGACTCGAACCGCCATCTTCCGTCCAGGATAAGGCCCAGGTACTTCATCTGGGCCTTAACCCGGATCCGGTGCCCCCCCACCGAGATGCTCGCCCCAGGGGGCGGCCCATGCCGAGGCCCATGGAACAGCAGGGCCTCGGTCTTCTCGGCCGCAACCCTGAGCCCGAGCATCTCGATGCGCTTGACCACCAGGGCAACTCCCATCGTGGCCAAGCGCGCCACCTCCTCCCACGTCCCCCCCCGGGCTACGACAAGGGTATCGTCCGCGTAGCAGATTAGGCGCACCCCACTCGGAAGTGCGCCTCGGACGACCCAGTCGTAGCCCACGTTCCACAGGAGCGGTCCGAGCACCGACCCCTGTGGAACACCGCAGCCCGCCGGACGATCGACAACGACGCCTTGATTGTCCACGTAGGACACCTCCCTCCCTCGGAGATAGTCCTCCAACAGCCTCCTCAGATAGTGGGGCACTCCAAAGAACCGGAGCGCCTCCACTATCACTGAGTGCGGGAGGCTGTTGATGCAAATGAAACCCTAGTAGGCAAATAACTGACAACGTTGTTAATGAGATTTTAACTCGAACGTAGGTTAGTATTCTTTTTATTAGGTCACATCCACTTCATTGCCATGATTGATGGCTTCGCACCCAGTATGAACACAGTGCTAATGACTTGAAATTTAACAAATATTGTATTATGGGGTGTTCATATTTACTTAAAAAGCGTAATTCCTGTGGAAGTTTGTTTATAAGTCACAGATGAATGATAACTGAATGGATTTATATTTACAAACGATAATATAAGGTTAATTACCACAGAACATCATGCAATTTGAAGAGCATGCTTAATTAGTAACTGAAGAGGATAACTCTTTGTATATTAATCCATTTCAATATTATTTTAAAGTATTTGTTAAATATAATTTTATTTACCTGGAATAACTGTCTTCTTTTTGGTTAATGGCAATCTTCGATTTACATACACAATTCTGCCAATGTTAAGTGATAAGTTATATTTTTTCATTTTGTGGGAAGGTTTGTAAGCTTCAGCAAATCAAGTGGCTCATTTTGCTAGAACTTTTCATGGGGTTTTCGTGACACCTCAGATTAAAGGTTTGCGTCATTAGTTCTAATAGACTTCACATGTGCGGATAAACGAAACTGTATTATATAAAAACTCCACCAAAATTACACAACATAAGGTAAAATACGCAAGTTAATGGATTAAAGACAATAGTTGCTACATGACAGACTGAAATTCCGCCAAAAACCCTGGAATATCTTAGACCTTAAGTAATTAAAACATCCAAAATTATTTCAAACAATTTAATTTACAAACTTCTGTTTTTTATTATATGGTTTACAAACAAATTAGCATACAAATCTAGTCACTTACGCGTCGATTTACAATAACAGTTTATTTACGAAAATAACGATTCACGGAACCATTTGTACTTATCCATAAAGTGTCTAAATACTTAGAGATAACGCATTACTCCCTATCTATTGACATTTCTAAATGTATAAAGCTGTTGTGTCATAGAAAAGGTCAATCTAATCTTATGCTGTAATATCGGATAAATTAAATTACATCTTTGCACAGAAGACACCGTCTTCAATTTAGTTGAAACATCTTATATAAAGTAGTGGCTTTTGTAATCATACTTATATCTTATAACATTTTTTTTTTTCTTCAAATGATTAATAAATGGTCATTTGTCACAGATAACGTACAGAATTATAATATTAATGCTGTGGTCAATTGATATAGTTACGCATCCTACGATGTGTCTAAACTTCAGGTAAAGAAATATTTCGGGGTAACACTAACATATGATGACAGGACATTTTCGACGACTTACTTAAATTACATACTAACTATAATTGAGAATTTATGGTTAAGCATCAATGACTCTCGATAACCACAATTCCAAATTTAGCGTGCTGAAAAGGGGGAGCGAGGGGGATGAAAAAATCCCCAAAATTTTACTTATGCAATATTTTAACCGCCTCTTAAAATAGATGATTATTGTACATGAAAATATATCGACTTTGAAGTAGTTATTTTTAATTTAATTTAATGGTACAGAACGTGACTAAAATATATTTTTATTCGGAGCATGAACTTGCTCTCTATTATTTTTTGTTAGTTCAAATTTCCGAATGTCAAGGACTTGCATGAATATTTAATAGTAATTCATATAGATAGAGGAAACTTGTGCGAATTTTATTATTATTATTATTACAATATAAATACAAAAAGACTAATTCACGATTCGATCTACGATAAAATATATTTTGACATTCACAGCGGCATGTTGTACTTCTGAACTTAACGCAATACGTCACCGGTGGCTGTAAAATAAAAATATAAAACTCCGGTTTATTAAGTCGTAAAAGTGTTTACTCCATAGAGTTATTCATTTTCGAACTTTACATTTATACTATAGGTGCGTGATAAATAAGAGAGATGTGTAGCGTAAATAATTACCGTTGTATCAAATAGGTATTTGTATCAGACATCAAAACTGGCTAGTAGAATTTATATGGACGACTATAAATGACATTAAAAAAAATTGTAATCATTTCAACCGAAAGACGTCCATTGCTGGACATAAATTTGTTTCCACAACGACCGGTCTTGCACTGGCCGTAACTAGTGGATTATTGCGACTTCCACAAGATCGTCAGTCAACTTTGTTGGAGGCCTACATACGTTGCGTTTTCCGGAGATATCCATTTGAGAACCCGTTGCTATCAAGCATTGGTTTTACGAACAACATGCCCAGCCCACCGCCACTTTAGTTTAGCAGTTCTTCAGGCAAAGTGGGTTACTTTGGTTCTACACCGTATCTCCTTATTGCTGATTCGATCACTGCGTGAAACTCCGATCATAGCCCTCTCAATTACCCTTTGAGTTACCTTGAAATCCTATTTCCATTTAATTCAAATAATTACAGATTAATTAACTCGTATTTTATATAAATGTTCTAAACTCATCACATAAAAAACGTATAACGTAACAGTTATAGCTGAATATTATTTCTGAACTATAAAATTCCAGTAACCCAACCAAACAAATATGAGCAGCTAGTATTGCTCAAGTGCGTACGTAAATATTGTATTTTGTGTGTTGCGGTTACGACATTGTGCCTAGAATTAGAACGAAATTAAGTCACCTCAAACAATTCACAGTTTATGGTTTGTCTTGCGTGTATTCGTTTTTGTTTCAATAACATGTGAGCTGGTATTAATATCAAAATGAACTAAAAAATACAAATAATGTAGCAAGCATATTTTAAATAAACTTGAAATATTTTTTTTTTTACGAAACGATATTCCTGCAAGCGGAATGTTTCAAAATCCAATAGCGGCATCTTTTCTATTGAAAAAAAATATTATTCAAAGCTTAAATGCTACATATAGAATTTTTGTCAAGAGCATGATTATTTCTTCTGTAACTAAATGTTTCCGTAACTATATGATTAACAAAGGTAGGAATGATAAGATGATTGTGATAAGAATTAAGAGAGTGCTGTGGTGTGGTAGAGAATGTAGTGACCAAGATAGAGAAAGATATGGTTAGTTGGTCGGGCATGAGGAGTGGATGGATGACAGAAGATTGACGAAACGAATTTATAAGGCGAAGGTGACTGGGTACGTCGGTAAGGATCGACCTAGGTGAATGTTTTTCGACCAAATCGAGCACGCCTTAAATAAAGGCCAGGTGAAACTTACCCATAACCGTTGAGCATAAAGCGCTCATGTAAGTAGAGGAAGCGAAGAGGTGATCTTTCACAGCAAGTGGAAGGACGTACTCTCTGTATGTATGTAACTATATGTTTTATACCTTTTCCACCATTTTTGTTGTATAGTCATAAATAATTTGAATTCAAACGAAATTAAGAATATTCCACAAATATCCAAAAAAAGACAGACAAATTTAAATGAAAAGCGAATATCTTAGTGAGCCTAATAGGAATTAGCAATTTAACACGGTCGTTTCGCCTTGCTCCGATGACACAGTGGCCAGTCAACTCGAACGACTCAAATATGTATTAGGGTTGCTAAATCCAAAAATAACAAACAATAATTTTGATACCATAACATTGTTTAATAAAAAAAACCCTAGTATTGACATTAAAACAAGCGATCGTATCATATTTATAAGAAAAAAAAAAACGGTTGTGCAATATTTTACTCTAAGGCCTTTTCTGTTCCTTTAATTAATGCGATTAGGATCTTGGTACTATTACTTACTACTTACACGTCTGTTTGTTGTTCTTGTAGTTTAACTATGTAGCATGTTATTTAACTAAATCATATTCACAGTAACGAATGGTTTTTAGCGGCCATCCTTAACAATTAGTAGAAAACAACGACTTGATGGAAATAAATGGTGATTATCAATTAACTGAGCTACGAGCTACGCGTGCTAATGTTGTAATTCTAGGAAGCGTTGCTATCAGAGATAACAGAGTTGAGTTTCCTTACATTTTGCTCTTTCTTCTGACTTGTGTCAATGATATTTCGTAAAATAGCTTTTCTAGTGCCTAACTGATGTTGATCGGAAGGGCTGGGAGGGAAGGAAGCTGCATCAAACTATAAGGGGAAGTGCATAATGCGCCTAGCCCGGAGAGTGGTAACTAAACCAAGGGTACCAAATTCGCACGGGCCTTCGTTATAACGATATATAACCTAAAACACAATCTCCGCGGAATTGAATCTTGATAAATCTACGGAGGTTAAGGAAAATTACGGACCTCAAGGTCCTTTACAAAACGCACGTACCTATGTTAAGAGTATGGGCGTGTGTAGGAGTATGGGCTGCAGTGTAATGCGTCTTATGCTAGCACATGAAAGTATCACTGAATCTGCCGGCAGCGAATACAGAATTCTTACCAGTTAAAAATCTGAGCACGTCTCAGGCCACTTTAATGTCCTGGTGCAACATATATAAAAATATATTCAAAGCTAAATCTGCAAAATCGCTTAAATTTCATTTAATTCACAGACCTTTAACATTAAAATAAAATGTTAAAATACAAGCGTATACAAAGCAACCTGAAAACTGGTCTGAGTTAAGAAATAATTCATCAAATTACTGTTATTAATGTGTTCCTAATAATAATAAAAACTTATTATGTGGCAACCATACGGTCGAGCCGTCTACCAATGCTAACAGGCTGAACAACTTTCGCAGCTCGTCCCAATAATACTAGTAAAAGTTACATCACAACATCTTACTGTCTCTCGATCGTATGCAATATGTAAAGGTAACAATATTCCCGCATTAGTAATAGTTTATTGACACGACCCGGTAATATTTGATGATTTATTATGTACGTAAGTTTAAATGCCATTTTTAGTATTATTTGTTCATGAACAATATTAGTGTCTGTAACAATCTCTATTTTTATCTCTTCTCTTCGGCAGTTGCTCAGGGCTTGCACCGATAGCCAACTGGAAAAAATCCTGTAACTACTACAAAACTATGTTATTTCTGACCGTTTTTAGCTACGACGACGATTCAGTAATGCTTTTTTGAGTGAGGAGGTGTCTTCCCGGATTAGAGCTAGTAGGAGGTATGTGGGACTCGCCCGTCAAAAGGCGCCGGACATACCCACTAAACTACACGGTGCCGTCTGCTGCCATTCACGAAGCGATAGGGGATAAACAACAATCCTTCGCGTCGCCCCGGCAGCCGGACAAACCGAACGGCCAGGCACCGACTCTTATCTGTGACACAAATGGGGCCTGACACTGATTGTCCCCCTCCGTCTGTGAACGACAACTCACTTTCCTCCCGCAAGTAGCTTCTTTTCTCGCACAACTGTACTGCAATAGGAGCCGGAGAGGAAGGACATCGCTGACTCATGAAGGTAGGAGTACACAGGCGAACCGCATATACGGGCGAACCGCGCTCAGAAGAATGCCGCACTCAATTATAGTGGACTGGCTAATATTATTCATGAGGAGCGTTGTTTTTCTTCCTTTTGATGTGTTTTATGGTGATTAATACAACCGCATATACTAGCATAACATTTATTAGTCTGTACACTACACGCAGGTTCATAGGTTCTGTAACGGAACTTATTTTTAACCAACGTAGGATTTAACTATAGCAAATTCCGCAGTACTTCCTTTACAAGTAGCAGCTCAAGCCGTAGGTAGTATCGTTTTGTTTGCTTTGCGTTAGCTGTCAATTTTCGGCTGATTGCCTTAAACGATCACCCCAGAAGTCCATTGAAGCTGTCAATTGCATTTACTCGCATTTAGTCTGTTCGATGAACAAAATTTATATTTATATCAAAAAACTTTATCATCTTGCTTCTCTTATCCCATTTTTATTTGGGGTCGATGCAACATGTCTTCTTCGTCCATTCCTCTCTATTTAAGATCATACCTACATTCCCTTATTTTTTTTTCACATCTTTCACACATTCCAACCACTTTTTCTTTGGCCTTCCTCTACCCCTATACCCGTCCACATTCATACCCGAAAAATTATATCTCGATCGATATTTCAAAATTACAATTTAGATTTAGAATTTATTTATAATCTAGATAATAACACTTATTGCTTGTTTATATTATTTTTTTAGCTAAACGTATGTACTGTATGAAGAAATAGTGTAATAAGGTTAAGAATTACGTAGTTGTAATGACGATTTACGTTTTTATGTTCACGTGCTAAACAACTCTTAATTAGGCAATAAATATTTTATTTAAGTAATCATCTATTCTTAGCTGCAGAAATTATTTGCAAACGATAATCATGCAAATGAGTAAGTAGGTAACATATTTTATGTTTAACCCAGATAAGTAATTACATATTTTTTTATCGTATTTAAATTCATATGTAAAAAAAAAACAGACATTTCAATTTTATATATTAACGAAAGCAAAAAATAATTTTCTTTGAACGATTCTACATCGCGCTAAGGTTTTGTTGTCTTCCATTATCTATATATTGTATCTATATTTATATTAATAAATAAAATTGTAGTGCCTGTTTGTAATGTCAAATTTATTTGTTTTACTAAATAGTTATAAATGTATACACGAAACCTATAAAAAAATGCAACTTTTAAAATTTTTGTCTGCATATCCGTCTCTGTTTGTTCCGGCTAACCTCCGAAATGGCAGGACCGATTTGGACTGGACTTTTTTGCTAAATAGCGGAAGTTAATCCGCGTAACTTTATGCTACTGTAAGCTACTTTATTTTTTCGAAAATAATTAGGGTTTCCCATAAAAAAATTAAAACTCATAAAAAACAGAAAAAAATGCTGATTTAATGCACAGTTTTACGGGTAAGTTCTGGAATTTATGAGAAATATAAGATGTAAAAAATATTTTTACTTATTTATTATTAGTACTTATCTTAGTACTAAAAAAATGAGGTTCCGTATAAAAAAATTAAAACGCAGTGAAGAATATATGAAACGCGGGCGCAGCCGCGGGCATACAGCTATCCCAAATTAATAAATGTACGCGTATAATTAAATGATATAATGACCTTCACGAAAACCTCGAGAGAATATATTTACCTTTTTTTTATTATTGCGTTTTATGAAGCAAGTGAACGTTGGGCAATCTAATCAGAAATAGTTTGTTTATGATTCGACTTTATACTCTTCTGCTGCAAAATCGTATAGTTGTTAGGCGATAAAACGTTTTATAATTTTTTAACACGTACCTACGAGTGTAATGTAAACTTTGGCAGAAAAACAACCTTATAATACTATAAAGAAACATTCATTATCCATTAACAATATTCTAATTATGAAGTGTAATTTGTGTCAATGTATTTATTAATTATCAGTCGTCTTATTATACTCTTTTAAGCTTATTTTGTCCTTGTTATGTCCTTATATCTTGTCTGGAATTGTATTACTTAGGCAATAAAGTCTAATACGTATTACTTTAATTGATGTAATATAAATTTTCAAGCCTAATGTTGGTTGCTTTTTTTTTATTCGAACTCGGTAAAAATACTATATTTTAATCCATATATTCATCCATAACACGTCCACTACCTACTAGACATATGTTTCCCCCAATAAGGGCCTTCCTTATTGGGTTATAATCGCCACGCTTGGCAGACGGTTTGGTGGACGCAGTAGGTGATTTTGGTACTCAGAGGTGCTGCAGCCCATACCCTGGATTATATCCCTTACTCGCTTTTTACGACACCCATGAGAAGATATGGGGTGGTACTATTCTTAGCCGGCACAACACGGCACTACTGACATTAATTAAAGTTAGATGAGAAATCTATCAACAGTTACCAACATCTAAAGCTTAGTTTCTAAATGTGGGCGATAACGTCCTCTTGTGGGCGTTTGAGCCTTTCGGGGGGCAATAGAAGACCCAGAGAAAACTAGGGGGCATTGAGATAACGCAGAGGGAGCAAGGACAGATTAAAAAATATAGTCAGATGGCAAATAAAATTAAGATGAAAGAGTCTAGAAAAAACAAACGCTCTCAAAATAGGCGGTGATCAAAATAAGGCTGAGAAACTGTAATCTAAAGTTTTAAACTAGATTTGCATTATTCCGAAAAGTGACGCGTATTAAGGTTAATGTACTATATATTTACGGGGTTTTGACAACTGTACAGTGGTCTTTATCCAGTGGGCTCCATTGCATTACCGAGTCACTAACTGCTGGATCTACAATGATTGACTAGTTACTATGACCGGTTTTTTCACTGGAAGTGGATAAAGCCATTCAATTACGTTTTAATCTGTTGTTATCTTAAATATTTTAATAATGTAAATAATTATTTCACTAATCATTAATTTTAATAATATGTTTGAAGTAATCGTGAATTGACTTACCCTGTCATTTAAATTGTTCGTAAATCATAAATCGTTTATTAAATGTAATTCAAATAAACGATTCAAAAATAAACACCTTTTCAACATGAAACACCATAACATTATTATTATGTATATCCAAAAGCTATTTTAGAAAACAAATGAAAGTGGTTCAAATAAACAAATAAAATTTATCCACACCCACTATGTGCCACGCACATATAAACAACGCATTTTAAAAAGCAAAATTCATTCGCAGCTTGATCTTAGTATATATTTGATTATATTAGGTATATAGGAAAAAATATGAGGATAATAGTGAATGAAATCGAATATTTAAGATATTTAATACAGTACATAAATATACATTGTCATGCGGAGAATCCGACGCGGAAGGAGTCGCGGCGTCAGTTAATTTTGTATAAATTAAAACTGTGAATTTCGTTTAAAATAAATAAATCAAGGATTTACGCATCATGTAAAGTAAAGAAAGTGGTGCGTATAAAAAGTGACATGACACTAGGTATTTCCAGGCGACCTTGTCCCAGGGCCGGCGACAATCGGCATCTGATTATAGCCGCACAGTATGCGTGGGCGCAAGATCTTTCTCTACGCTCTAAACACGATTTGCTTTTAACATTCGACTTGCGTGCACTCGCATATCGTTTTACAGTACACATCCTATTTACTTTTTAAACTAATAATAATATTACAGCTAAATTTATTAAACAGTTGCTATTATTGTGTGCTTGCGTGTTATAATTATTTCAGTGTATGTTTCGATTGAAATTGATGTGTTGTGATGAGATATATACAGTTTTGTCTAGTGTTGTTGTACAGGTAATAAATAACACATTATTTATAACAGATACTTAATAAGCATGATTTCGATGAAATAGGTTTTGTTAGTTGTGTAATATCAACGAAATTAATATTACAATTTTCGAGTACAGTGCTGTGCTATATTTTTAGTGGGAATTTGTTTTGTAAAGTTGAAAAGAAAGATGAGACTATAATGTGTGCAGGAATATATCAGTGGTACTAATCTCAATGACTTTCTCAGTTTTTTTTAATTTTAACAGTTTAAAATTTAGAGAAAAAAATTTAAGATTTAAATTTAGATAAAGACTCAGATTGAAATTTATACATGCAAACAAATATTGATTCCAACGTTGATATAATTCTTTATAAGCTAGTAAAACTTTAAATCTATTTTATCTATAATAAGTCATTATTCAATGATCTATTATATTTCATAATATAACAATAAAAATTGTTTTTTGTTTGTTTGGGCGAAAAATCCAAAAACGTTAAATAATTTTAATTATCAATATCAATCGCTCCATAGAAATAAATTTGTAAATTCAAAATAGAATGATTTCATGATTTTTAGCTATTATAACTAATTGTAAGTGCTTGTGTCAGGGTAAACGGGGCGTACACAGACTGGTTTCATATCGAGCAAGGTGTTAGACAGGGTTGTGTTGCGTCTCCAGGGCTGTTTAACCTATATGTAGACAATTGCTTGAAAGACTTGAAAGAAAGTAAGTATGGTTTAAAAATGAATGGTCTGACTGTCAAATGCATCCTGTATGCTGATAACCAGGTTATACTGGCATCATCGGCGGAGAAGTTGCAGGCGATGGTCAGTATTGTGAACAGGACCCTTAAAAGTAAAGGAATGAAAGTGAATGTTAGTAAAACGAAAGTAATGGTATTTGAAAGAGAAGAAAGTATGACAGATTGCGTAATTTCGATAGAAGGAGACAGAGTGGAACAAGTGAAAGAGTTTGTGTACTTGGGATCAAAGGTTACGAGAGATGGAAAGTGTGACGATGATATTGAGCGAAGAGTTTTGTTAGGGAATAGAGTGAATGGGGCCCTGCGTAACTTCATGTGCAGCCAGAAAGTGACTGAAAAGGCGCGTTTCGAGGTTTCGAGGAGTCCTGGTCCCTACACTTAGGTATGGTAGTGATTGCTGGGTTTGGCAGAAGAAGCATGAAAGTAAGATTAACGCAGTGGAAATGAGAAGTCTGAGAAGTATAGCTGGAGTGAAGACGATTGACAAAGGCAGGAATAGTATGATAAGGGAACGCTGTGGTGTGGTAGAGGTTGTGGTAACCAAAATAGAGAAAGGTATGCTTAGTTGGTTTGGGCATGTAGAGAGGATTGATGAGAGAAAATTAACGAAATTAATTTATAAGGCGAGGGTGAATGGGCAAGTCGGTAAGGGTCGACCTAGGCGAACGTATCTAGACCAAATCAATCACGTGTTAAATAAGGCTAGGTGAAAAGTACTCATAACCGACGAGCATGTATGAAAGCGCTCATGAAAGTAGAGGAAGCGAAAGAGGTGAGTCAAGATCGTAGCAAGTGGAAGGACGTAATCTCTGCCTACCCCCACGGGAGAAAGGCGTGATGATATGTATGTATGTATTTACTCCTACAGTAATACTGTATTTCTAAATAAATGTGCTTAGTTACACATTGCGCTCAAAATAAAATGACAGTTCTTACTATTTATCAATGACAATCTGTGAACTTTATACTCACGTATGTGTCGTGTGACCATAATCATCTTGATAGAACATTCCAGAGAGTTTATGTGGCAGCTCCAAAATAAACCTTTCGCGTTATTATTGCCAATTGGTATTTTTGATCAGAACCTAATTTTGTTTTCGTAGTCAGTATGATGAAACAATAATAAAACAATCAGTGGACATCCCTATTTTAGTAAAAACGTTAAATTGTTGTGTTGGTTTTTAAGTTTTATATTAAAAAAAAATTACAATAACACGCGTCTCGTTAATGAAACTCCTTGGTATATAATTTTTTTTTGAAAATCTGAACATTCATTCGTTCATTATTGTCACAGCATCTCGAAAACCTGTCTACGACCTTGAGTTATCCAACTGACCGGTATGAAACCGGTATAGTTATTATATCACATAACTAAAGTAATATCTCCGACAACCACATACCTAATGTGGAACACTGAACAGGTTGTTTTTTTTCAACTTGTGAAGGGCAACTGAAAATAATGAGGTCATAACTATAGTAAATATAGTCGTCACCCGTTATGGTACTTAATTATCTGATCAATACAATTAATCTGTGTATTTATTTATTCGATATATTATCTTCAAACATTTCTTAATACAAATAGCTGTGAAAATATAAGATAAACGTTGCAACTATGTGATTTATAACATTCGTCTCTGTTACTGTATATTCTATTATTTTTATCTTATCTTTAACTTGAAGTATCTGATAAATACATTATTGTTTAATATACAAATTAAATGTAGTCAATATAATTATTATTTATGTTTATACAAAGTAAACCACTCAATAGAGTTATTATCATAGAGTGACTACTTGACTGATCTATTCTCATTGAGTGATGATCATATATGATCGTATTTCTTAGAAATATAAACGCTGACATTAAGTAAATATGAATTGAATACAGTATAAAATTATAATTTTAATTATACAATATAATAAACAATGTATACATGCTTGTCCTCTATGCACTCTTAAACTATAATACACTTATGAAATAATAAATTCGCTGATTCATCATTTATCTTTATGAATGAAATAGCTGGAGACACTCAAATATCTAGAGATACTTAAATATAATAATTTATTGACATATAATTAGTTATTATAATAATTGTATTATAGTTTTTAAATATTCAATAGTTTAATTACAGTATTTATTACAAAGAACGAATCTTTATTTTTTATTTATTTCATATGCCAATATCATTAAAACGTATTGCGTATACTACAAGGTATAACATAATATACTATTTCCGTCTATGATCAAAGAAAAACACTGCTTCTATTATAAACACATCAACGGACAGACAGAAAGATATATTATATATATAAAGATATACCTTTTATAATATGTAATGATCAAAAAAATTGGGTTGGGTCTATGCCTCTATTGTCCCATAAAATACTGATATAAGGAACATAAATGCAAATAAAATTTATTTACCTCAACCAGTGCCAGATTTAAGGGATCGAGTTTGGGCCCTCCTTTCATACGAGAAGTTTTCGTATTGTTTGAATAACAAATAAAAACACGCAAGTTTATAAATATAGTACAAACATTACGCAGCACTCTTCTAAAGTATCCATAATCAAAATTATTAGGCGTCTCCATTTATTTCCTGTCTTAGTGCCTTTCAATCTTTAAATCAATTCCTTGTATCGTTCGAATTTCATTGGGTATTTTGCTGTACTAATTTCCAAACCTCGACACTTTCGTATTGTTATCACTAAAGTCGTGTTTGAGAAGTCATTTTATCGAATTTTGTTTGTGTGTCTTATTAAGAATATTTCAAAATATAAAGATATACAACAAAAGTATCTATGACATTTTTTTGTAGTAGTACTAAAAAGCTCTTCGATATGATATAATTAAAATACAAAGCATGGTTCTAAGTCACAGAAATGAATACTTATAGTATCCTATTGTAGTTGTTTTTTTATCTGTGTGTACAATTCAATTAGTTTCATACGTAAAAAAAAAGTTTCGTTCATTCATTAAAACATGTATTGAGGTCAATGCCTTTAAACAATAATGAAACACAATAAAATTTAATTTCATAGTCATTTATATGCTAATATATCGCGTCCAATAATAGCATTGTAATAAAATAGTATCGAATAGTAAACTTTAATCAAGTTCAAGGAGTAGTGAGTGAAATGAAAAAAAAAAAAAATGTTTTGTTTTAAATAACAGTAAAATAACTACATTTTTTTACAGCATTATAGGATCAGTGCTTTGACCACAATCTCACCTGATGTTAAGTGACGATCTGGTCCACGATGGTAAACACACTAAGCCTAGGTACTGGGTCTCAAGGGATGCTGCTGGAACACACCTATTAGTATTTGGTGACAGGTTTTCAAACTTGAGGGTGGTAGCTACCCAGACGGGCGTCATTAGAAAATTCCCTACCACCATGCTATGGTTTCCTCACTATGTTTTTCCTTCACCGAAAGCTTAGGCCGATTTTAGAGTTGGATAGGTAAGGATCGAACACACGTCGATTGACGCGGAATCCGGTCGCAATACCCGCTGCGCCATCATCGCTTAAAATCGTCCGTTCGTTCGTTCGTTGGGATATGATTTTTCAGAAATCATGTAAAGCGGTCGAGTTGTGCACCTACTAACGGATAGATAGTCAGAGATGTTGCCTTTAAAATAAATATATACATTTACATGTATGTATGTACATATATGTTCTGCAGATTCATTTAAATAACACTTTTTTTATTTTTTACATTTATAAAAGACAACAGTGCTCGTCTATTGCGTCCTCATTTGCTCCAAATCGATAATGGGTTTTTCTAATTTTAGTTTAGAAATATAAAAGGGGAATTTTGTGTAGGCCCGTTTGTCTGTGTTTACTTCAACCTATGTAAATATTGTATACGTAACTTTACTAACAAGAAATATTTCTATATTTTTTAAACTTTTCCTTTAATGTGCCGTATTTCAACTTTTAGAGTTATTTATTTGAGATGTGAAATTTATTTATTTACAACCTCTAAAATTTTCAGTTCTATTTAGTTAACGTATGTGATTTATATTTCTTGGGAATAATATAATTATATCACTGAGAATAGACTAGTCAAGTAGACTGTTAGTATATTGGTTTGTGTATGATATGTAAATAATCATGTTATAGATTTTATTTAATTTGTATATTTTATTATCAAAAGTCAAACAATTTGTAATTCACTTGATAGTTTTTAAATTACTTGGACAATCAAATTATAGGATGGTACTATAAGTAGATAAAAATTCATATACCAGAAAACTCCAAAACCAGAAAATAAATTGTCATTGAGAATATTAATTTTTTTCGTTAGCAATATCAATAGTAACGTAAATTGTAAATAGTAACGTAATATGGGTATAAATTCGTCGTGTTCTACGAAAGGTTTTTTTTTTAAATTTCATTAGCAGTTTATTTCATTTTAGTATTTAAGTTGTTCAAAGGAGTACGCGTCGGCAATTACGAACTTTCTAGCACTGTCAGTTCGTACAAGTTTGTGTTTGATTTTGAAATGTTTTTCCCACTAATGACCGATTCTGGGTCTTTCGCTCTTTAATGGCGGACCGTTCGGCACTTATTGACATTAACTGTTGGTTATTAATATTTATGGCAAAGGCTTGTTGATACTTTCCTAAATTGAAATGTGATCGATTTAATACAAATTGCTATATTCCATTATAGAGAATATTTATAGTTACTCAAAGTAAATTGATGGTTCGTAACTGTCCTAGTCAATTTAAATCTAGTATAAGTACCTTTACGACCGACTACTTACAGTGTTTATCTTTTCATTGTATGGTTAAGTAATTTGAAACGAGATTCTGTACATCATGTGCTGTCACCTGTGGGACAGATCGGCCAAATACTAGTTGATATCAAACTTGAAGGCTTAGCACCTTATTGAGATGACGTAACACTGATAAGTGCATAAATGCAAAGTGTGAAAAATCTATGTAAAGTCGCTTATGCTGTCGTATTCTATCGACTGCAATTTAGCGAATGGTGAAAAACTGCTCCTACTTTTTCAACCTCTAGATTCTTAGTATGGATCTCTATTCATACGTAATCGATATTCCATTAATTTGTACGAAACGTTTTGCATCTTTTACGGGGCCATGAATGAATTGAATAAGGTTTGTTTAAGGTTTTGTTTTTCCGAAACCCTAGTATATAGGGATCTTCAAAAGAAGGTTATTACTAAACTACCTCATCTTTACACGTAAACACCGTTACCCGTCTCTCTAGGTGTAGGCGTCTTTTCTCGTCTCGAGTCCCACACTAATACTGGTGTGTTACAGGCCCTCACACTTGCGTGTTAGAGACTGCCACACACCGTCGGATCCAGTCTTTTCCTGGGGGGTACGTCCCTTTGGGTTAGGCTGGACAGCAAGTGCGTAAATGCATTCCCTTCGAAAAAAAAAGGTGTAGGCGTCTTAACTTCTTCGGCTACATCGTCTCTTAACATCAACTAAAGTCATAATCAATACACTGAGCCTAGGAAGCAAAATTCTAATTACGTGATTCATCACATATCACATACTACGCTAACTTATTTCTTCTTAACTTCTTTGTCACTGCTAATACTTTCAATATTCCTCTGATATACTTGATCCTAATCTTATAATTTCTTGTTATGCCACATATACACATTAAGATTTACATCTCTGACATAAAAAATAGTATGGTAGGTAACATATTTCGAAAAATATTGCATATGCATAAGAGTTGCAAAGTATTTATTCAAAAAATCATCTGACACGCAAACAACGAGTTAGAAAGTTTTCAGTGTTTAAAGGTTAACGATTACATTATTTATTTTCTAAATAGATATGAATTTCTTATGTTTTGTTTAGCTTGATCACATTAATTACTGCAGAAATATCTTATATATATCTATCTATATATATAACTGGGCAAAGATGAAACAGTTCATGAAATGTTTCTCCTCTGTTTATCAACTGATTTGAGATTCAAATTTGAATTTAAAAATAAACACAATCTTAACTTCTTTCAGATTAAGAAGAAATGAAACACCGATAACACAAAATGGATTAAAAAACCCCGACGTAAATAACAAAATGTAAATTAAGATTAGGCTTGAAAACTTTTATAAAATAAATGAAATGCATTTTTATCGCATTACTATGAATGAAATGAAAGTTTTACTTGTCAAAATTACAAAATTATATGATTACTAACTTTACTTGCCATAAAGACGGAAAAATAGGAAAAAAAAACCATGTAATACATATATGTAATTCAAAAATTAATATTTTTGAATAAACAAAAAACACAGTTCTATAATTTTCAGGATCTTTTAAAAATAGTCCAAAGTATTTATGAAAATTTAATCTTCATCGTCTGTTTCAAAATTTAAAAAAACCAAACTTTTATAAATTAGAGATTTTCCAAATATTTTTAACAAAAAAAATTATCAAGTCCAAGTTTCTTCTTCAAAATAAACTGTGATTCATTTCTATTTATATAATAGTTTTTGAGATATTTAAAATATAACATTGAAAAACTTGAAATATATCGAAATTTTGAATTTTGCATAAATTCCAATTATTGGTCGATTTGAGGTGGAATGACCCACCTGTATTCTAGAACTTGTCACAAGTCAGTTTATATATTTTTTTAATAAATAGTAGCATTAATATTATTTATAATTTTTATCTAAGTACCTATATAATATTTAGTCATATCTATTATAATATAGCTATAATTATCAATGTAAAACAATCTCTAATATTCCTTAATTTATTATAAATTGCCTCCGATTTTATTTTATTTATGACATTTCTTAAACATTTCTCTTATTTTACAGAAATCTGGGAGCTGCAATTTATTTTTGTTGTGGGTGAGTTTTAAAATAAATAGTTTCATATTATCGTTATTCTATATTTAATTTTAACATTTAATAAATACCAACTTTGTCAGTTTAATGGTTTTTAATACAACATGGCATCTGTAATTTAGTTCAGTTGAAGTAACTTTATAATTATTGCTTCATAAGAACGTAGTCAAATATAGGGTTCTCTCAATGTGGCAGTAATGTAAAAATTACATTAAAAGTGATTTTAAATTAATAGATATACGGAAAATTGTATGATAAAAATGGTACTCGTCCGTTATGCATGACATAAAAACGAAAAGGTCATGTAACTCTGGAGTTATTTACAGTTATAAAAGGTATCATTCATTTACTTAGTATGTGGGTGTATACCACGAAATTTTATTTAAATCGATTCAATTGTTTGAAAGTTATCGAGAAATATATGTATATTGAAAAATGCCAGATGGATAAACTAGCTATGTGCCCGCGGCTGCGCCCGCGTTTCATATATTCTTCACCACGTTTGAATTTTTTAAACGGAACACTAATTACTTGCCTTAAAAAAAATAGTACTAAGATAAAGTAAAAATATTTGTCATAAATTATAGCGATTGCCCGTAAAAATGTGAATTAAATCAAATTTTATTCAAATTTTTATGAGTTGTATTTTTTTTACTCAGAACCTTAATTATTTTTGAAAATTAAAAGTACCCTAAGCGACCCGGAGTAACATCAGCCCATCGATCGAAAAAAACCCGTCAATATCGGTCCTGCCGTTCCGGAGATTACCCATTACAAACATACAGACAGATTTTTTTTATAAATTGTAATTTTGGTATCGTATGTATGTACATTTATACCCGTGTAGTAAAAAAAATTTTGACATTACAAACAGACACTTCAATTTTATTTATTACTATAGATGTAAGGATTTTTCTATTCAAGCCCGACTTAATGACTGCTCTTCAGGTGATGCTAAATAAAGTGCAGACTAAGCACGGTGACGAACATTAATAGATAACAATATATGAACGTTCGCCATCGTCATGCATATACAGCGAAAACCTCTGAGTAAATCTAAATACGCTTGTTGATATCGGAGAGCGACGCGTTTTAAAGTGTCACTAAGAAAGAAAAGCAAGGATTTTGTTGGATAATAAATACAATAAATATATCTAAAAACAGATTTAGAAACCAAATGAAAATCTCTCTAGTAAGAAAATAACAAAAAAAATATCCACAGCTATATATCCTTACATAAACATATCGACAAACATACATATACACATTACATACACTCGCGCAAACATACATACACACATGTAAACATAGTCTTAATATTAGTTTTTAAATAGTGATTAATAAATTTTTGGATCTTTATTTTATGTATCAGGTTAGTTTATATGTCTATTTTATACGAACTGTGAATTTTAATGTAAATAAATAAATAAAAAAACTACAAAAACATTTTCGAGGTAGTCATGTCAGTGGCGTAGTGAGATAGTTTAAACCCCTTGAGCACTAACCTGGCGTTTACGCCAGCTTTTCATTGTTTTCCTATTGTCTCATTTTTATGAGTAATCGACATATTAAAAAAGATTTTATCTTTTAATTAAAACTTTTAGTAGCTTTGACTAACTTATTCTTTGCTTAAAACTACTAACGGGATACCTACAACTGAAGGCAGATGTGTTGATATTGATGCCGATTCAGCGTCTGGTTTCTTAAAAGATAGGACGCTGACTCTTAAATCTAATGGAGTCGGTTTCTATAACTCTTCTTCTTTTTACCTTCTTATTACCACGCCGCGAGACATGCCCAAAGAACTTGAGAATACGAGACTGTATTATTTTAGATAGACGTTCCTTAATGCCATGTTTTTTTTTAGTGTTGAGACATTGGTACGGAATTCTGTCCACGATACTGTCCAAGCATTTTCCTCCAGCACCACATCTCTAGGGCGTCGATCTTTTTTTTTTTGCACTTCTTGTAATGTTCAAGTTTGCAGCGTACAGATAAATGGGGAATACAAGAGTACGAATAAGCTTGGTCTTAGAGACTTTAGTAATGTATCTGCTCCTCCATATCCTTTTGAGTTTGTCCATCGCATTTCTAGTTATAGCCATGTGACTTTTCATGTACTATATAGCTCCTATAACTAGCTGATCCAAAAACTTTGCGGCTCTGCAGCTTCGGTTTTCGACAAAGGGCCTTGACACGCACAGATGTTCAGCCGAGAAATAGATCTGATTATAAATAATAAAGAAATAATAGTAACAGGTAACTTATCTATATTTTTGAAATGAGCAAATCAAGTGTATGGATAAAATGTATGAATTGTTGAGGTGAGTAAATAAATTTGTAGAATTCCTTGACGGCTTAATATCAAAGTTACGGTATTTGCTATTCAATATGGTTATAGCATATAAATAATTAATTACCTTAATCTGAACTAATGAAAAATTATTCAATATATCATTAGAATGAATATACTATTTTGTAACATTCATGTAATAATCAGGCCGATAACAGAACTTTTATGGAACAATGTTGAGTCTCACGACCCAGCAGTGACTGCACTAGTTCAATTGATTGATATATGTGTGAGGTCTGATTAGATCAAATTGCAAATGCTACGCTGGTATATACTCGTATGAACGATTGCACGTCTGCAATCAAAAATAACGGCCTTCTTATCAAATTGAGAGGTGGGTAAATCTATTAATCAACTTTATCTACTCGTGTAAGTAATTTTACTTACATATAGCGGATACATTGTTTATCGTTACAAGTTTTATCGAACTGAAGATAATGATCTCGTAAATCAATCGATAGTATAAAACTTATAGTTTCCTATACGAAGCTATTTTCCAGTTTTGATTCTTATAAAATTTAACACCTACTTTTTTTTGTAATATACTTTTAATCAATTTTGGATATAATTTTAAATATACATATTTCCTTTCAATTTTATTCTTGTTTACCTACTTCAGTAAAAAATGTTATTTTATATGCCATGAATATAATTGGATTCGTTCAGTTTTTTTGTCTTTTGTTATGATGGCAACCTCTACAAGTATAGCTTAAAAGCTAGTGGTATAGCTAGTATGACTTACTATTGAGCTGAAAATTCCCAACATCAATTTTTGCATGTCGATTACAATAGTTAGCCCTATGTTTATTTAATGTCATATATCAATGGTGTGGTAAAGTATGTAAACTATACTTAACTTGAAATCAGGTGGTCATGTATAAGTTTAATTGTAATTATTATTTTTTGTATATTTCTAACTGTTTATTACTGTAGTTATCTCATTGTTTTTGGTTTACGTCTCTCTCAAATGGGTGGAACAATATGAAGGAAATATAATATAAAACATACAGTTTGTCAAGGAAATCACTATATAATAAATACCCTTTATGACTTTAAATAGCTCCATCAAGTTACATTAATCTCTTAGTTAGGTACACTAAACGAAGCGAACGAGTGACAAGCTAGTAAATCGTAATATTTATTTTTACCACCATCAATGGAAAAATTAAAAATAACGTTATTCTGCTTTTAATTTAATTTTTTATTCAAAATTTCCGTTGTGATTAATATACGATGGTAATATCAAAACCACAAACTGCTTTACAAGTGCTCCGTCCTTTCATAAACGAGTAGGTACTTCACAATATCTTCAGTATACGCTGCATTATATAATTTCACGCGGCTCCCATGTTATTATTGTTGAAAGTTCGTTATTACACGTTTGAATCTAATAATGTGCAATATGAAAATAACACC
This sequence comes from Samia ricini, assembly GCA_014132275.2. NCBI lineage: Eukaryota > Metazoa > Arthropoda > Insecta > Lepidoptera > Saturniidae > Samia > Samia ricini. The sequence goes on from AP028161.1 coordinate 24,289,513, forward strand.
ACAGCTTTCTACTGGCGAAATGCACACAGACGACAGAATTATTACTTTTGTAAAATTCTTTAATTAAGTATGATAAATTAAAAAAAAAATCAAAATAAAAAAATCATTTTTCAATTGTCCTTCAGTTATTCTATAATAGTAATTTGGTGCATGGTTATTCGGTCACAAGTTACGTTGCCACAATTTGCCTATTTGGTTTCTGACGTAAAATTCTCACATTTAAGGATGGTCGTTACAGAGTTAGGTGTTAAAAACACCTTATCACCAGGCTATGATTCGTTCATCTAAAAATCAGGCTTATTATAATTTAAAACTCAGATGCATAGACGCGGATCCCAATCATATTACCACTGAGCAATCAACGCATCAAAAGTATTCAAATGATAGCAAATATTATGGAGGCACTTTGGTACATTTGGTATTTATTCCAAATAACAAATGTATGGAGAGAATTCGATAGTGGGTAAGGTGCTTAGAACCCAGCTGGGATTAAGTCTTTCTACATATTGTTAAAACACGATGTGGTATCTTATTTCGCTGTGACGTATTTCACTATCATAATCAAAAAAATCTTTATTCAATTTAGGCCCTGAGAGGCGCATATTGAACGTCTAAAACACTACCATCGGGTTTGGAAAACAACCCAGTCGAGAAGAGCCGGCAAGAAACTCGATCTGTTTTTTTTTTTTTTTTAATAAATGTAATATATCTCATTTTTTTATATAAAAAAACTATACAAATCATAGTCTTAACCTATGTTAGCGGAAGCACAGAGATGTGGGTTAATTCCAGACATCACTATTGTTCACGTGAAGATCCACCCTGTAACAACCTTTTGAGATTAAAACTTGATTGACACAATACTTCATCATCATGATCATTTCATTACATCCATTACAACAAGACCCTTCCATATCGATACATTTATAGGCTTTACCGAAACAAAAATTTTTAGAGTAATTATTCTGCCGGGAATGTTCTTTACATATTAAGTGTTTTGCAGTCATTTTGATAATCTTAAGTGTAAAAAGTTATTACTTAATTCATATTTTTGTTTATATAAAGAGAAAAATGTTTTTAGTCTCTGACTATAGTTGTATTGTTTATTAAAGAAGAAAGTTTACCATAATTACATAGGTATAGTGTGTTAACGCTGTTAAATGGTTCAAATACGAACCTAACCTATCTCGATGAACCGATGTGAACTAAACATTTATGTGAGATTGAAAATGCCGACAATTGTGACCACAATGATGTAATAATGTTTAATACAAAACATAACCTTACGGCCAGTTATAGAAACGATGTAAGCGTAAGGTTTCAAAGCGATTGGTTTCTGAAGGCCAAAGATCAAGTTAAGTGGTGCACAATAAACGATACCTATATTCAATAGTCGACTGACAAACGTTTATTTGTGTCGACAAATCGACATGGTCTATAGTTCATGTTCAAGCCTTGGCTCTAAGCTAGTAATAATTGATGTTAATGTATTTTATATTCAATGGTCTAGTGAAAGTAGTATTTAAAAGAACCCGTTTTTTTCGAGCTGATTAAATGCTGTTTGTTGACCAGCAGGTTCTTGATAGTTTCACCGTACTTTTAGGGTGAGTCGGAGAGTTATAGCTAGCGCAAGGGTACCAAAGTTGTACGGACTTCAGGTTAAGCTGCTACCTAGGACGAAAGATCAGAGAAAATTTCCCCACGTTAATCTTAGTGTGGTTAAGGGACATTAGGAATTTCAAGATCCCATACAAAACCTATGTTGCTTCATGTACATGCAGAATTTGTCATCCGTTTCCATAAAAGATTTAGAGAAGTACGCATGGATTCATCTTCTTTAGCAATTTCTAATAATGATTATTGTTTTATTTCTTTTATACGTTCTATATGATCCTATTAGTGATAAAGGCTAGTTACAAATGTGTCTTTTGCGTGACGAGAGACGTCCATTTTGTTAAGTAACAACGTCATCGTTGGTCAATATTACCGTGACTTCTGTAAGTAAATAAGATAAAAAGAATCCGTTTATATTCTATACTAGCCGTGCGCCCGCGGCTGCGCCCAAGTTTCGTATACTCTTCACTGCGTTTTCTTTTTTTGAATACGGAACCCTAATTATTTTCGTATAAATATATTTGTTTCTAAGATAATATAAAAATATTTCTCATAAATTCAAGCCCTTGCCCATAAAACTACATTGAATCGGAGTTTACTCAAATCCTATGAGTATTAGTTTTTTTTACGCGGAACCCTAATTATTTTCGAAAATTACGCAGAATAACATCAGCTATCTACCAAAAAAAGTCCCGTCAAAATCAGCCCAGGCGTTCTGGAGATTAGCCGGAAGAAACAGACAGATGAAAATTTGAAAAATTGTATTTTTGGTATAGGTAACATCATATGTACATACATATCTATTTAGTAAAATAAAATATTTTGACATTACAAAAAGACACTCTAGTTTTATTTATTAGTTATAGATTTATAAATAAAACGTCCATGTATGTTATAACTTTTACGATAGTGATTTCGTTCACATTATTCTTGTTATATATGTTTGAGGTAAATATATAACCTTAGGTTACTTTTTAGGTTGTGTCTTCAAATACACTGATTTCTTTTATTGTAAAATGAAAAACACGTGGTCTTAGTCAAAACCTATAGATAATAGGTCAAAGAGGTAGCGCGATTATAACTCTGACTGAAAACTGAGACAGAAATTTTGTGAATAGCGATTACTTAAGAGATCGCATAATGAGTGAAGACGTCCGTTTTGAACTGACTGAGGGATCTTCACATCTTCACCGGGCTTGTGTCATTTAGCCGAAAATAAGTACAAAGACACGACAGTTGTTATGACCTAACCTCTGTTAGGATTCTTACCGTCCAAAAAATGCTTCCGGTATGATCCTAATTGAACCCATTCCTGTGATTTAACTAACTTAAAATAACTATATTTATACTTACAATAAAAATGCGTATAAGAGCGATTTTATTATTGAAGTGGAGGTACTTTTTTGAGATTCTAAAATCAATGATTGGCCGTGGTTGATATGTTAAATAATATTTCTCCTTAGCACTAACTGAAATTAATAGTACATTATTGCAAAAGCCGCGAAATAGGCAATTGCAGGTCGAGTATGAGTTGAACGAGTATGACTTCACTAATACGAGACAGGCAATTACTATTTCCCCCGAAGCTTATATAGTGCTTTTCTTAAAAGAATGTAGGGAAATAAAACACACTTTATATATTTTACATTTAATTTAATTAATATTAAAATTTATTCTTATAAAGTATGTAAATAACAAATCAAGATGAGTTTTCAGGTTTGTCGCTAATTTTCTATTTATCATCTGTGCCGAATAGCAAGCGCATTTATTACAGCCACGTGAATGCAATCTGTACTAAGCAAAGAGACTTACTTTGGCATGCCAAGAATGATAAAAGAGATCCAATCAAAGAGTATTTACTAATCCCAGCACGCTGTTTCAAACAACATTAAAATTAAATTAAAATGGTATTTATTTATTATATAGGATTTATTAAACTATTGGAATTATCGAATTGAATGAAATAGCAACCTTAAAATTATAAATTATACGCAAAAAGGCGATAAACAAACTAACATAATGTAATAGACTGAACAAAAATTAGATTAAAATTAGAAATAAAAAAAAATATAAAAAAAAACTATGATAAGAATTATGAATAAATAAAGATCCGATAAAACAAAATGTAATAAAACACGAGATATGAAATGATATGAATATGAATAAAATAAGGATTGTAAATTAGAAATATGATTTAACTAAATATAAAGATCCGACATAACCACAATGCACTACGAACACATAGATAAGAAATAGAATAAGATTGTAAAATAGAAATTAGATGAAAACAATGAAGGCACAAAAAAAATAGGGGAAAGCCACAAAAAAAAGTAAACAAAACTCGGGTTGTGTCTGAGATGTAAGGGGTCTAAATAAAAAAAAACAATGCTGGAGCGTTGAAATCTCCTAAATAAAAAAAACGTATTTGATTTTCTTTCTCCGTAAATTCGATACTTCGCGTGTTCTATTTTCGAAAATAATGACAATATTTCCATAGATGTTTGAGAAAATGTACTGTTTTTAGTCTTACGTGATTTCCTGAAAAGCTTAAAATTTTTCAGTTTGTAATTATGTTTGTAACATTGACGTAATAATGATGTAGAATATTAGAAACGCATGCCACTCATGCCATCCACTTCCGAAGGTGTATAAGTGCGAATAAGAACTTAGGGTTACCTTCTGAGAGCGCTTGTGCTAATAAATTTTAAATATGTCTTCTGATTTTAAATTGTAATTAAAAAAAAAAAACCGGTAGAGAAAAATTACGAATTTAACATCACTATACATTTCATTATTTATTTATAAATGGGTAATAATTGTATAGATTAATTATAACACAAATATGTGAATCTTACACAAATATATCAACTACAGATATTGTCAAGCTTTGTGAGAATTTGCATCCATAAGCTTTATAATTTAGAGTCCACTCACTGCTCGAAATTAGATTATAAATCATTACTGAAAAGTTTTCATTATTTTTATCAATAAGGCTAAACATGTCAACAACTACTCAACGAAAAAAAAAAACTAGGCAGCCATGGATACTGCCGATAGAAGTGAAAACTTTGAAAAAGTTTTTTTGTTGTTGTTTGGACAACCAACGGAATAATTTTGATAGTAATCGTTTCAACTCGAACATTATTTCGGGCATTTAGGGGAAAATATTTTACACGTGGCAACACATAAGCTTAAAAATCTGCCATCATATTTTCGTTACATTCCATCTGAGAGAAATCATACAATTTTCCATGTCGTTGACAGCTAATGTTACATTTCATTATTAAATCAAATCAAGTTTTTCCCCTGCCAAGAATTGCTCAATGTCGCTAAAGAAGTTTTCACTTCAATAAAGAAAATTCGATTAATAAAACAACGGAGAAAAAGAGTGAAACGTTTTGTTTTTAGACATTTATAATTATACTACTTTATTATAGATGTTGTGATCTCTTTCAACAATTACATTAAATATAATTATTTCCAATTGTACTGTAGGTAAAAATGACAACCCTACAAAAACGATGACTGACGTACACGTGAAAAGCAAGTTTACACCTATTTGAAAAAGTGTGAAATAATAATTAATGTAGGTATAATAATTATGGGTTGTAATATCTGACATAACAGATTAAGTGATGTTATTACGTACATACTAACTTATTATTTAATCAAATAAACTAATTGGCTGTATCGATGGCGTGTTTTTAGATGCTATTTATTATAAATCCGTAATAAGTTTTTTTCAGCATACGTTTGCTGTATATGTTATTTATTTCATTCGCACTAATATTATATGAATTTAATAGTGCCTAGGAGTTTTGGAAGGAGTTATACCTACTGTGTCTTGTAGTGGTAATTATTTTTTAATAATTAACTTGCGGTATTTTACCCTATGTTATGATAACAAACTGGCTACGAGTCTAAACATGAAATTAATTTTGACTACATTATTATATTCCGCCATGTGGAAGCTAATACCTAAAAGCGGGTGTTGACAAATAAGGTTAAAGAAAAGCGACCAAGGGGAAGATGCATCAAACAGTGGTCAAATCAAGTCTCCGAACAACTGGAACTATCCTTCAGTACAGCTCTCTATCAACCACAGGATCGAGATCGATGGAGACATATATCATAATGACTTACGGAGTCACGATCTTCAGCACTGAGGGTATCGACATGAAAAGAGAGACGAACCTATAAAGTATGACTGCTTCAAATTTTATATTGAAGAATAAATAGAATATTAATATATTATTATTGACATAATTATATCTAAGTACTCAATATTTTTGTGCGACCACTATAATTGTAGGTAAACTAAAAACAAATCAAGTTTGTTGAAACAACAGATACAAAAATAAATTTATTCAAATCCAGTAGGTGTAACAGTTTCAATCAAAGTTAAGACAATAAACATTTAATATTGTAATAACTATATAAATAAAGTCATAAATTCATAACGAACAAGCGTAAAATGTTATAAATAAATCTCATAATAATGTCTATCTTGTCAGACAGAATTACGCAGCGAACGGAGCCACCTGTAGATTCTGTTGGCAAATCCACAGACAAGTCAAGAGCTATTCTACACCGACCTAATACAAATCTATACTAATAAATAAAATTGAAGTGTCTGTTTGTAAAGTCAAAATAACAATTTTTTACTACAAATATATGAATGTGTATACGATAAATATATCAAAAATACATTTTTATTTTATTTTGTCTGTCTAAATGTCTGTTTGCTCTGGGTATCTCCGGAGCGACTAGACCGAGTTTGATGGAACTTTTTTGGTAAATAGGTGAAATTACTTCGCGTAACTTAGGGTACTTTTGATTTTCTAAAATAATTAGGTTGCCGCGTAAAAATTAAAACTTAAAAAATTGAATAAAATCTGATTAAATGCAGTTTTACAGGGTAATTGTTTGACTTTATTACAAATAATTTTTACTTTATCTTTGTACTAATTATTTTTTCGGAAAATTATTAGGGTTCCGTAAAAACAAATTAAACACAGATAAGAGCGTATAAAACGCGGGCGTAGCCGCGAGCACACAGCTAGTAAAGAATAAACTCTTTCATTATAAATTTTCTAAAAATTGCATTTTTGTTATAGTTATCGTACATACATTCATACATATTTAGTAAAAAAAAACAGTTATTTTGATGTTATGAACAGACGCTTCAATTTTACGTACTAATGACAACAAAAATTTGTTTTTATTTGAACGATCTACAGCGCGCTATGTTTTTTGTTGTCTTCCATTAACATATAAGTTTCGAAACAGTCTGCGCTTCAATAGTATTTAACACAGATTATATAAAATTCTTAAAAATAAAATCAAAGAAAAATATGAATTTAAAAAATGCCGGCAAATGTCGACTGTCGGTCTAGAGGCCACTTAAGGATTTCTTTGCTGTCGGCTAGATTACAAGCTGCCATTTAACATTGTCATTGACAATACGAATGCAGTAGAAAATTATGAAAATAGATATCTCACTTTTAATAAACATATTGATCTGTGATTTAAAGTTAACAACATCAATAATGAAACATCTTATAACTCAGTATTGAAAAGATATTTCAGTAAAAGATAAAAATTTAAATATATGCAAGAAAAAAAAACATCACACACTGTATAACAAACGTTGGTTTATGCGTAATAATACGGAACTAGACCAGCAGTGAAATGTACAGGCATTTCTTAAAACGTCGTGTGTGGTTTTCCTTGAAGCGTCTTTACTCAAAAATTTATTTTGATTAAAGACGATCTGTTAAAATAAACTTTTATTTCGTACAATTAATTATAATAATTATTATTACCAATAATTAATTAATAATTAATTATTTAATAACTCTCGCTGTAGATAAATATATTATTTACCTATAGAACAGACAAAGACACTGCTATATACTGCCAATTATGAAATCCATTTTGTATTAACACTCGCTTGAGAATTATTATAATAATTACAATTCTCCACATACAGATTCATTAGAATTAAAGTTGCTATTGAAACCACGTCTATGAAGATCTGTACTTTATGTCATCTAATGTAAACTTCGTATATAAATACTGACTGTATATTTATATTAGGTATATACCTACATATTTTAATTACTTGTAACATTTTGTTGAATACTTTATTATTAGTTTGACAGCTGTCACGCTAATCAAAATATATTTTAATTAAAAACTTTTTTACCTATATTTTATAACAAATTGAATAATTTAGTCGTAATGTATCATTGTACATGATATTAATGTATCATTGGCTACGAATAATATAATTATTTTCTATAATCAGAACTTTAAAATATACTATATTATAACTACATTTGAATTCATATCAAGAATATATATTGTGTAATGCTGATTACTGATATTTATCAACTAAAATGAATGCTTATTGCATGGGGTTCAAATTCTCATCATTAACTGAGATATCTAAGAGAATTTTCTTAATGAAGCGAGATATTATCGTTCAAAATAACATTCATATTGATAACATAGTAGGTAACAAAAACTCATTAGTATAAATAAATACTAACAAGTTTTTAATGATATAGTTTAATTGGTAAATACTAATTATAATGTTCACATTAAACTAACGGGTTATTTGTAATTTTTTTTCTAACCTTGCTAATGCTGTTGACCGGAAGGCCCTTTACAGCTTCACCGTGACTTTGGGGGCGAGTGCTGAAGGCACTCGCCCCAATAAGGTAACTATCACAAGGGCACCAAAGTTGTACGAACCTCTGCCTGGCTGTTACTTGAGTTTATTTGTAATATAAACATGAGCTTTATTATATAAGGGTTAGTCCTTGAAAATGCATCTCTCTCTCACCTCCTAAACAAAACGTTTCAAATTGCAGCTAACTACTATAACTACGCAGGATGTGGTAAACTGATATAACGAACAGTGACACTTCCATATACGTGTGTGCTAATGCAAGCCTTTGTGCGTCGTTCAGAGTTACCAACACATTCATGCCTTGGAAGAATTCCTAGAATTCAACTTTATCTAGACAATGTGTGTATTTAATTTGACCTTGAATTATTCTTTTTAGTACATAAAATATGTAATTTTAATATTTCGTTTTCTTTTAAAAGAATATGGATATGAATATCAATAATACAGAATTTCTATTGTTTTCTTCTCATTCTTCTTTCAGCCGTTACTATAAATAAATGTCATTTAGACTGTGACGAATGGACAATGGATATCGAAATTAAAATTCCAGTCTGAAATTTTAAATTTAAATTCAGCCCTTGAGATGACAGTCTATAAATGTTTTCCTTTAAAAGACTAAATTTATCAACATTCAACGACATATGCACTAGCAATAATAACAGGTAGATAATTAATATCATTTACCAATAAATATTTGATGTATAATTGAGTTAAAAACATTATATGCTTTACTACAATAGTTTCAGTACCAGTATTAATGTTAATCTCTTATGAACGAATGGGTTTGTTTATTTAACTTTACTTTTGTGCGTTTTTTTACGTTCCAATTTCTCTGTATTTATTTTGATAGCTAAGGCAACCCCGACAGTGATGTTCGAATGTTTCGGTTGATGGGAGCTCAAGTTGGACATAATTTCGTAACCTATTAGCACATTCACGAAACGTTTGAGAAACACGTTGAAGGTATTTTGGACCTTTCCGGACTGATATATAAGCGCGTAAATCTAATAAATATGTTGTTTTGTAATGGAGTTATGACTGTATCATATTATGTGTCATTGATAACTTGCTTTACAAAAATAAACTTTATCTGCAGTAGGTACATTAATGTCAGAATCCCCGAGCAAGTCTCCACTATGTACATAATACAATTTTTATAATAACACTTACGAATTAACTAATTAGGGGCTGTTCTAGAATTACGTAAGCAGGATTTTAGATATTTTTTTGACTCCTTCCTCCGCCTTGTTACTAATAGTAAAGAAAGATCCTTCTTTGCCGCCACATGGTAACGTAAGCATTAATTGACATATTTTTTTTGTATGCTCGAGTAGTTAAAAATCAATAAGTAAACATTGTTTACAGAATCACGCTTCAAACCCCCGTCCTATAAAGGACGGATGACGTGAGGTCCTAAGAAGGAAGGATGATATATAAGTCTTCAAAAATAAGCAAACCATAAATCCCGCCCTCATTAGTGCTTACGTGCATACTTGAACTGCTCTTTACATGGTAGATTGCCTGTAAGGTTCAAAAGACTGGGAAGGAGATTCAGAAAAAATTGGAACATCACAATGGGTGTAATCACATATACCAACACATTTTTTACATTTTTTATCTGCCTTTCGGAACTATTCTGGTAGATAGATGAAGCTACGCGGCGTAACTTAAAAAAATTAAAACCCATAAAATTATGAAATAAAATACAGTTCGATGGTCAGTTTTATGGGCAATTATTTTACAGTAGTAAAATAATTTTAGGAAAATTATTGGGTTTCCGCCTAAAAATTAAAAGTCACGAAATTGTGAACAAAATTTGAAGAAAAATTTCAGAAAAAACGATCCAAAGCATAGATTTTCTGGCAAGTATTTGAATTTGTGAGAAATGTCTTTGCTTTCTGTTAATACCAAGAATAATTTAGGACCAAAAAATATTATTTTCCAATGATTATTTAAAAACTATATTACGTGGTGAAGAATTGTGAGGAACAGAAAATATGAGACGTGAGCGGAGCCGCGGGCACAGCTAGTTAAAAATAAAATACTGTGTAATTTCATATTATTCTCTCGACGGCTTAATCCTATATATTTATATGTTTGTCTCCTTTGTCGTGACGTATTTTCGTTTCATCGAGTTTCTAAACACAACGATTCTAAAGAAATTTCACTACCATAAAATCACGATGTGACAGTGTTTGTAACTCTTCTCATCTCTTCTCAACGGCTTGACCGATTTAAATGAAATTTGGGATAAATGTACATTTTAATTAAAAATAAATTCTACACAAGATTTATAACTCTGAATAACTTTACTAAGTTACACGATGTTGATCTCTCAATTACACCCAATGAAGTAAGCGGGCACAAGTTAGTATTGGCATAATATACATCCATTCAACCCATAAGATATTACACTGCTAGACATAGGTCTCCTCAATATGGAAAGGGGGAGGATTCTCACAATCGCCACGTTTGGCAAGCGAGTCGGCGATCGCAGTAAGGTGTCTTTAGTACTCAGAGGATGCTGCTGCTCATCCTCTGGTTTATGTCCCTCAGTCGCCTTTTACGACACTCACGGGAAGATATGGGGTGGTACTATTGTTAGCCGGTACCACACGGATAGCTGGCGAAACCGGCAATATGTTAAAGCCGATTAGAGAAACGTTTTTTTTTTTCACAATATTTACATTGTACTGAATAACATTTGCATTGTGCGTACAAGGCACGATCTCGAAACTTCAAGCTTTCGTTTTAAAATGGTTTTCACGAAATTTCTTTACCGTGACACATCGATAAAGATCGTTACACATGTGTGTACATCGGTGTAACTAGAACTTACTGCATTCGTCCATTAGTCTCTACAAATCGGACACCTAAATGAACTTTATCGTTTTGACCGTAAAGTGTATATTCTGGTTTTCGTATAGGCATCATTATATTTGCATTCGATTCACGCTCGTGCCGGCAGCATGTCGGTTTATTAACCAGCTGACAGCCTGACACACTTGAGGCCAAACAAAAGTATCATAGACAAATTAAATTATAATGCCAGGCATGAAGTATTCGCGGTTGATACGGATATGTTGATTAAACGTTGATATTTTAGAGTCTGATTATTAATAAAGAACTTTGTAGTTAATGTTTATTCAATATATGTGTATTATAAATTAAATAAATTTTTGAAGTGAAAAGTTCTTTAGCCGCGTTGTGCGATTCTTGGTTGGGGAAGCTTATAGATTCACGTTACCTATGCAATTATTACGTCAGCCGTCAACATTTTACATACAGTATGCCAAGTATAAGATAGCGTTTATGTGCTGGCACTCAGATATATATAATAAAATGGCTACTTATGTAGCCTATCGTATGTTTTGATTATGAATAAACTACATGAAAATGTACATAATTGTTGCTCGGAGGACCCAATAGACGTAAACACCAGACGAATCATGTCATCCATTTAAAATGATAAATCTATATACATATATGTAAAATGTCTGTATACGCGCATCACGTAAAAAGTACTGAATAGATTTCCATTAATTTGTTAATACTCTTTGTTAAAAACCGAATACATAATTATTTACTTAAATATTTATGCATCTACGCGTCTAAAGTGGGAGAAACGTTTCTGGATAAATTATAAACTATTTTCATTTAGCTTTAATTCTTAGACACTTGGTACTTATCGTAAAAAAAAAATTAGCACGATATCATCGTTTAATAAATTGTTAAGATAATAAACAATGCAGACACGGGTATCAGTTATCATAAGCATCATGAGATAAACATATAATGTAAACAATTTATCATTAAAATATTGGTTTTTATTGTTCTATAATTTACTTATATTATTATTATTTTAAATAGACTTCCTGTTTTTGTTGTTAACTTTGATGTTCCACGGAAAGTATGTCTTAACCTCATTTAAAATTCGGCTACTGTTAACTGAAATAACTTAATATAGATTTATTGTAATACATCTCTTATACAAACCTAATACCTTTACTATTAATTAAATGCTATTATTTGTATGTACTACCTATTGATAGCCAAGCCGGTCCAATCTGAATATATTTGTAGTCCTGAAATGGACCTTTTGGTTTGCGTATTGTGTGACGAGCACACAACACGACTGTTGAAAGACACGAAAATCACGCGCGGCGAGAGTAGGTACCTACTATTACATTTAGCTTGGCACCGACTTCAAACCTATCAATAGGTAGCACGTAATACAGACAATAGTATTTTATTAATATTAAATGTATTAAGTTTGCATAAGAGGTGTATTAAATTAAATCTTTATGAAGTTATTTTATACTATTTCGTTTTTGAAGTCGGTTTTTTTTTTTACCTTTTAGTGTCTGTAATAGGTTGTTCTGTAAACTACAATAGGATTTTTCTAGATTACATCAGGTAGACTACAACATTTCGTTGCTTTTTATTGTCATCTATTAAATAGCCATTTTTCATTAGTCATGGCTAAAGCCTACATAGGCATTATTTGGCACATGCCAACTCCTATAAAAATCGGTAATACGACGCTCGAAGTTGTTGACAGTTATGTATACCTGGGACAAACCATCCAGTTAGGTAGATCAAACTTCGAGAAACAGCTTAATCGTCGAATCCAACTCGGCTGGGCTGCGTTCGAGATGCTACGCGGAATCTTCTCGTTCGAAATACCGCAATGTCTCAAGACGAAAGTCTTCGACCACTGTGTATTGCCAGTGATGTCACACAGCACAACAAAAAAAATGTTCATAAAATAAAAACTACTGGGCCAAACTGTGTTAAATTTTATATGACCAAAAGACAACTATTCCGCATCCGACTCTTCCGCACCAGAATTTTGTAAATCGGATCATAAATCTCAGCGTAATTGCTGTAAATACATTTAAAAAAACAATCGAATTGAGAACCTCGTCCTTTTTGAAGTCGGTTAAAAAATTACACTTTTTACATTGTATTACATTGGGTAGGCTCAGTGCTTTCTCACAGTGCACAATCTCACATGATGTTATGTGACGATGTTTTCCAAGATGGTAAACACTTGTTCTTAAGTGATGCTGCCAGAACACACCTATTGGTATTTGGCGACAGGTTTTCAAATTTAAAGGTGGTAGCTACCTAGGCGGATATTATTAGAAAATGCCCTACCACTAATTTATGGTTTCCTCGTGATGTTTTCCTTCACCGAAAACTCAGGGTGATTTTAGAGTTGGATAGATAAGCTCGAACTCCGTCCATTGACGCGGAGTCCGACCGCACTACCAACTGCGCTTCATTTATTTTCTTAGAAAGACGTGTATCAGGATCGTAGCTGGTTGAAGGGTATAGTCTCTGCTTACCTTTATGAGAGAAAGGCGTGATATTTGTATTTGTATAATTATTAATTTTGTAATCGACGATCACGGCACTTTCATTTGATAACAATTTTTTTTTTATTTTGGAAGGTTAAATTTCTCTACATTTCTACCAATTACCCTTTGAACAAAATTACTATCTTTAAAGAGTGTAGCAAGATTATCTGCATTTCCAGTTAATTAGTAATCGAAATGATTAGTAATTAACGTCGTACATATAAATCATTATATAAATTTTTAATTAAAAACGCAGGCGAGCGGTATTGTACTCAGTCATGGAACAATAATTGATATAGCCAATTTTAGACCATGACCGATTAGTGTAAATGTGTAGTTTGCGTCAAATGATAACGGTCGAAACAATTTTATACAGAAGTTGATTAACAACTATGCAACTGATAAAAAGTAAGATTTTAGTGGTTGTGCGATGGAGTATTTTTGAAGTAGGGCACTATCATCATAAAAATACTATCATAAAAATTCATAATAACTCATTTTTTTTTACAAAATTTTATATTTATTTCTTTTTTGATTTGATCTATTCACTATAAATATTTTTCATAAAAGTAGTCAAGTATACTTTCAGAGACTTTTTTCTAACTTAGAATATTTCCTTTAAAGATCTTCAAACCACTAAAATTCACTTCACTTAATTAAAATTACAGTAGTATTCAAATTGTAACGTACGTAACCAAATTTGCTATGACTATTTATTAGTATTTTAAACCAAATCTCTGTTTTGGGTTTAATGAATTATTAATAGTAATAACAAAACCTCATAACGTCAGGAAAGTCCATATTGAAAAATTAACCTGCAGCACATAGAATAACGTAATTATCATACTTGACCTCAAAGTGAACTATAGACTTGATAACCGTAGACAGTCTCTTACGGGTAAAATACCAAATGACTAACTCATTGATAAGGTTTTTATATATCAATGGACTGACTGGACCTTTTTTTTTTTTTGACGGGGGGAAATGCATTTACGCACTACCCTTATCCATTGTATTTGTGGGATCAAAGTCCCCCAAATACAATAGATAAGGGGGCAGGACTGACTGGACCTACTAATTTTTATGTAAGTAAATTAAGTGTAATATCATGTTATGGGTAATTATATTTGTTTAGTAAAATCTTCTATAAAATTAACATCAGAAGATTGGTTGAAATTTGAATAGACCGAATATTTAACCGAACAAAATAAATCTAAATGTAGATAATATTTACATTAATTATGTGTTGAAATTATTAAATTAATGTCCACTAGGAGACATGTAACATAGAAACAAACGTATGTATATTGTTACATCACGCCTACATAAGAGAAATAATAAATTATGAAGGTTTCCTAAATGCTAACAAATATGACTTTTGATACTGTGGCGAACTAAAACTTTTGTGAATAAATTGTGTCACACGGCTCTACTAAGTGGTACGAAATATTGTTGTGGAAGGCACGTAACTATATGCAGTAAGATCATTGATAGAATGACATTGTTTCAAAATTAGAATAAGATTTATAGTTTTCAGAAAACAACAGTGAACACAAAGAAAGGGATACTATATATTGTGTGTTTAAAAGATGGAAATAACTAAATCAAAACAAATATAAGTCAAACAAGAATGTATAAAAAGATGTAACGCTTTGATCACGATGTTTAGACAAATTATTAATATTTGAAAAGACTGGGTCGAAAATTATTTTTAACATATGAAAATAAAATGAAAAACATATAGGTAGTAAATGCACTACTAAATTTTTTTTCATAATTTTATAACAAAAAAATATTTAAAGAATTAGTTGACCTTTAAATATTTTTTGTTAAATTAAGGATTGAAAAGATTTATAATAGATGTGCGATATATATATGTATGTATACTATATGTGTCATTGTATTTTGTGTGTTCTAACACATTCCGTTTTCCATTTCTATGGGTTACAAAGTTGCTTACTGACTTAACGTTCTGGGACAGCTGGGACGTTCCATTTACGGAACCTTGAATAGGGACGTGTCAACATAGGCAAGTGTAAGCCGCAGATTGTTCCTTTTAATCGCTTGTTTCTTTAATCGATTCAAAAAGATTTCCTTTACTACAGATGTATATAAATCGTACTAATACTAATAAATAATAGTATATATATTTTACTAACTAATAACTCTTTAAATAATTTCCCAAACTTAAGTCCCATGATATAATTTTGCTGGGTTTTTTGTTTTTTTTGTGTTTCTTTTAATCTTCTCACGCATCCGAGTTTCTTGTTTCTAACAAATTAAGCCACACTAATAATAATTATGTTAAACACTTTGTTAAATAGTTCTACTAATAAACTGCATCTGAAATTAAAATTTGTTATTTCTGTTCATCATGTCTTGACGTCCTTGCTCATAGGGGGCGTGGCCAAACACATGTTAATTATTACTACGGCCCTCAGATCTAGGATCGGATATATATATATACATCCATGCAACCGAAAGACGTTCACTGCTGGACATAGGTCTCCCCCAAAGATCTCCACGGCGACCGGTCTTGGGACACGCGCATCCCGCAGATTCACATGACCATCACCAGGTCGTCGGTCCACCTTGTGGGGAGCCGACCCACGCTACGTCTACCCGTGCGTAGTAGCTATTCGAGATCCCGTTAGCCCCAACGGGCATCGGTTCTGCGAGCAATGTGTCCAGCCCACTGCCACTTAAGTTAGCAATTGTCATATAAATGATAATAAATATTATTTAATTAGTATAAAACCAAATATTTGATTATAAGAGTTTTCTCTGTATATACGAATACTATGACCGTAGTTCAACGGACAACATCCATTCAATGTCAACCATTCTGTAGTATTGAACGTTAATTTCGGATCGGTCATGCTCTAGTTTGACTACGTATTTGATTCACAGTTTGAAGTTTTTTATGTTCCTGAGTACGTGTAAAACTTTTTACGATTTGATTATGAGATTTTTTTTAACATTTTATATTGATAGAATATGTCATCTTAATATGTCGATTACCCATAAAAATGAGACAGTAGGAAAACAATGGAAAGTTGGCGTAAACGCCAGGTTATTGCTCAAGGGGTAGTAAGAAAATACAACGATCTGAAATGAGTTGATTCATTTCATGTTCGCGAAATATTATTTTTTTTAAAAACGTTTATGTGGTAAAATGCAAGATATTTTCTTTATTAGGTAAAATACTTTTTATATTTCATTTTTGCCATAAATGTATCTTAAAATAATTATTTTAAAACATGAAACCTATTCCTTGAAAAGTTCTGTAAAAATTGTGTGTATTGTCATTGTAATATTGTGTGGATCATAATTTAGTGAAATAAATATATATTTTTTTATTATTAGCCAATACTAACATACTAATTTGCATACATGTTTCTCTGCCAGAGGGTATTTGCCGGACCCTAACTCTGTCGTGTAGTAGCTATTATATTTAATTCAATAGCTTGTATTACGGATCCTATATTGTGTGATTTCGATGATTTTACATAATACAGTGTGGTTATTGTGTACAAGTGATTTTTTTTTCTATCTAACTAACGCTGTTGACCGGAGGGACCTTTATAGCTTCACCGTGACTTTGGGGGCGAGTGCTGAAGGCACTCTGCCGCAAAAAGGAAACTAGCACAAGGGTTACCAAAGTACGGACCTCGGTTTGGCCGTTACCTGAGTGTAAAAATTTCCACTGAATTTTGAACCTAGCTAAGGTCTACATTTTATACAAGTAAAAGGAATTGAAAATAATGACACAAAGCGTTAATTCTGAGGTGCCACGAGAATCCCATGAAACATTCTAGAGGGATTGACATCGTCTTGCTAGGGTTTTGATACAAGTTTGAATTTCAGAATAAACGGTTTGGATAAACGTCTCTTAGCTTCTCTCATCAGACGCATATTTCTACTATTATGATTTGTATCATATCAAATTAATTCTAAATGTGTTTGAATAAATTTCAAAATGTATTAATAAAGTTTTATTTATTTTATTACACCATGAAAATAGCAATCAATTTCATTTTTGCATTTTAAAAACTCTTCAGAAAAATACTTAAAGCTTCAAAGCATCGGAGAGTGTTTTATTCACTTTGCCCGCTTTGCAACGATTTAATTTTATGCAAACAGTAAACTAGCGAATGAAAGAAAAAAAAAAAAACAAGTAAAGACTGAACTTCTAAAACAGTCACTCACAAGTGGGAATGAGCCGCTCTGAAAGAACCTCATTTCCGTCGGCGACTTTCTCAATACATTTTCATTTAAATACTTCTCCAGAGACTGCTAAACGTTGAGTGGTGGGTCGGTTTAATTTCGCACGTTGGTATCTCATACGGAGTCGAGACAAGAGAACGCTTCTATCGGAGATGGCTTATTCAGATTATATTTATAGGAAAAGCGTCGCAAGTTTATTCTATATTATTGAGATATCTAGTTAATCGAATATAGTACATAGCTGCACTTTTCAAAGAATAAAATGAATAACTTTATATTTAAAAAGACAGAAATTAGATAAGAGATATTCTTATTTTAAAGGCAAATGAAAGTAATAATAATAAAAATAGTACTTTTTTGCAAAATAGTTATTTATTTACTTTTAGTTATTAAATATATCACTTGTCTTTCTAAAAGATTTTTTATGCGCATTATGTTAATGGCATATATACTAATGAATAAAATAGAACGATCTGTTTGTAATGTCAAAATATTTTTTTTTTTTACTAATTACATATGAATGTATATATAATAGCAATACTAAAAATACAATTTTTAAATTTGTATCTGTCTGCTTGTTCCGGGTAACCTCCAGAACGGTTGAACCGATTTTGACTGGATTTTTTTGCTTCATAGCTGAAGTTACTCCGCGTAACATAGGGTACTTTTATTATTCGAAATTAATAAATTTTGAATAAAATTCGATTCAACGCATAGTTTCACTGACAAGTGATTGACTTTGTGAGATATAGTTTTACTTCATCTTAGTAATGAATAAAAATAAGAACAATAATTAGGGTCCCATATAAAAAAATTCAAATGCAATGAAAAACAAATGAAACACTGAAAAATGAAGTGGATACTTAACATTACTGTAGATAGTTTGTGCATATCTAAAAGGTCATTAGAACACAAATACAACAATGTCGATTTAGTCATTACCTTAATACGTATCGACGTGAGTTAGTTCATGTCCTTGTTTGTTGAATGAGCGATTAAGTAATTTAAGGGTTGGATTATGCCTACACGACAACTTTATTAGATTTTATAAATTTTTATCATTTTCGTAATAATTACTTCACACATGGAAAAGCTTAGTATAATGAATAAAAGTATAAAAAAATAATATGATCAAGCATTACGTAAGAAAATTCTTACCCCTCCCCCATGATTACGTACGCATGAATGAATAAAACGCAAATTAATACGTAAATATTGCTTACACCATTCCGAACCTCGGCTGGCCCCATATAATCAAAAATAAGCAAAGAATAGACCCCCATTTCTATTGATGCTTGCGTAATACCACCATAAGTAATGGTACCGATTAGTTAATATTTATCTTTGAAAAATATATTTATGTGTTCAATTTTTTTTTGTAATTATATGGGTACCGAATAACCGTTGTATTTAACGTTAAGAAGGGTCACGTTAATTAATTGATTCATGTTCAAACTAGACCCAAAGAGGTTTGCCGTCCGATCCGAGGCCAGCCACTGGAAGGTTGGCACCCCTGAGGATGCCTTGTGTATAAAAGTATCAATGTTAACTTACAGACCGGAACAGATTGTTCGTACATTATAGTTTTAGGCAGAAAAACTGTTTAACATCTAAAATTGAAGTATCTGTGTGTAATGTCAATTTTTACTATATAGATATGAATGTATACAAGATTCCTATATCAACCTATATTTAATTTTCGAAAATAATTAGGGTACCACGTAAAAAAAACTCATAAAAATTTGAACAAAATCCGATTCAATGTAGTTTTACGGGCAAGTGCTTAAATATATGAGAAATATTTAGTACTAAGGTACTAAAAAAATTGGGGTCCGTATAAAAAAATAAAAATGCAGTGAAGAATATATGAAAAGCGGGCGCAGCCGCGGGCACACAGCTAGTATTTATATAAATTACTAATACATGCATAGTAATAATAAGCCCTTTTTATTGTCTCCTAACTTTGTTTATGTAACTATATTAATACTTAATCACAGTTTTTTTTACCTGACTAACGCTGAAAGGGTCTTAAGAGGATATACGGTCGGCGACAAATTTGAAAAGAAGCTATTTCAGATATATATTGCTAACGCGTTGCGCCCCAAAGAAAGAGTTATTAAACACGAAAGAAGGCGGTGGTGGATATATATCATTTGGTGTAAAAATGTTTACTAAAATGCTATTATCAAGGGAGGAAACAGGGGACTACATTTGTATGGAATAAACGCTGTTCGCATATCCTCTTAACAGCTTCACCGAACGTTGAAGCGAGCGCTTAGGGCGCTGAGCCTAGAAACGGTAGCTTACTCATTGTGTAACATCTCTTATGTTTTCAATTAGTTCATATTAGTCCACAACGTCACTTAAAATCAGGTGAGATTGTGGTCCAAAAACTGAGTCTATAACGTATAAAAAAAAGTTAAAATAATTCAAAGTAATAATTTTCTGTCAATTTTATTCACGATTATCCTAATGACTTGAATTATATTTATGATATATATCGTGAAATAGAAAAAAATAAAAATAGTTTTAATGATTATTAAATTATAAATCCGTTTAACAAACAGAAAAAGTTACCTCTCATTTGAAACATATAACTATGTATTTTTAGATATTTATTTAAACGCGAACGTTAGCTAAAACAATTTAACTGAAGTAGTAGTAGTTTATGTTGAAACCAAAATAAAGTAAACAGTTAATTTTTTAAGTAACTATCGCATTGAGTTATAATTCATCAGCTGTGCAACAAATAAAGACAAAACCAGTAAAGTAAACAAAGTTATTTTTACTATCAAATATCAGTATATTTAAAACAGGTAAGAAATAAACTTTGCCCCATTTCTCATAACAGATTTTCCTAGGTATTGTTTACTGCCGTTGATGACTGTTACAAGTAATTATATATTAATTGTATCGTTTTCATTGTGTGAACTAGTGATAGTATTTAATAAAAGAAAGTAAGAATAAACTTAGTTATGTCGTACAATAAATGAATGAAACAAGTTTTTTTTAAAGATTTAATTTCAAAATAATTATAATAGAAAACAATAATCGTTACTTTGAATAAATCTGAATAATATTTGTTATAACCTTCTGTATCCTTATAATAAAACTGTAAAGAAACAAAATATGGAGATGAAATATATTTGAGAAAAAACCATTTAGAGGGACTTTTAAAAATGAATGATAAAACACATTTCTATGATATATAATTAATGTGTCGAGTACTCATAAAAATAAGACAATAGGAAAAAAAATGGAAAGCTGGCATAAACGCCAGGTAAGTGCTCAAGGGGTTAATAAGAGACTAGACATGCATGATAAAAATGTAAAATGGATAAAGTACATTTCGTAAAATCTGTAACAACTTGCTTGAAATTTAATTTGTTGTAAATTGTATAAAGTTCTTGACTCTACGATATATCAAAAATGCAATACCTACTTATATTGCAAATTGATATGTAATATATTCTATACTAGCTGTCTGCCCGCGTCTGCGTCCGCGTTTCATATATTCATCACTGCGTTTTATTTCTTTTTGTACGGAACCCTAATTATTTTCCTAAAAAAAAAAATTTAGTACTAAGATAAAGTAAAAATATTTCTCATAAATTATAGCACTACCCAGTATAACTGTGCAATGAATCGGATTAAAATTTTTATGAGTTTTAGTTTTTTTACGCAGATCCCTTATTATTTTCGTAAATTAAAAGTACCCTAATTTACCCTGAGTAACTTCAGCTATATACTAAAAAAAGACACGTCAAAATCGATCCATCCGTTCCGGAGATAATTCATTACAAACACATAGACAATTAAAAAAAAAATTGGTATAGGTATCGTATTCATATCTATTTAGTAAAAAAAAAAAGTTAATATTAACATTACAAACAGACACTTTATTAGTATAGATTAAGCAAAAATATATTTTTAACACTATTACGCTAATAAATATACGTAGCTTAGTGAGGACGTATGATACTTAAGGTTTTTTTTATTAATGGTTGTATTCACAATGGAATGGGTTGAAAATATAGGTTGTAACAAACGAATGCTTCCATAATGATATCCGTCGAATGAGTGAGATTTAACTATTGTTTTGTTGAATGTCTAACTAAAGAGATCATCGCGTGATCCGGATTCTTATGTCTTAAAAGAAATGTTCAGTAATATATCTACTCGAGTAATGTTGTATTTTATGTTGTTTACTAAAACAATTTTACCAATCTTTATTTATTATAAACATATAATATAGTCGTTTGTGCGTCTTTAAAATGATACTGTAACTTCTGAACGACTTAATCGATTGTGCTCTTCTTTAAAAAAAAAATCATTTTTCAAAATGGTTGTTCATAGCTGTACCTACTAGAATTAAACTTGATAGTTAGTAATTTGATCAAATTGGTTATTAATAAAGTTAATATGTAGATTACGTCATCAACCGAGACAGCGTAAAAATAAACTAACGTATGGGATTATAATTTAATTCAGGCATTTTTTTACTCAGCTTTTGTTGTCACTTTAGTTGCAAATAGTGCAAAGCTTAGATATGTATTATTTCAATAAACTGAAAAAATTACGAACGTTTAGCAATTTTACTATAAAATAATATTCATATATATAAATAATTAAAGTAAATAAACCAGTACTGTACAATTAATTCTGTTGACATTTTTAAATTACAGGGAGAGGTTATACTGGTGTTGAAAGAACGAGCGCATAATGAGGACAATAGGTAATATGCGGGTGCGCAAGCATGCAACCGAATAATAAATGATAATGCGCAGTCTGCGTAATAATCGCATATGTTTATGCGCCATTGTGCGAATCGTTTCCCATGGTGCTTTCATATCAATTGACGGGAATCAAATGTTCGGCGCGATTTTACTTATGCGTTTTAAAGCTATTATGAAAGTTTTATAATAATTTAAAAATAAGAAATTTAGAGAAAAACTTTTCTAAGATTTCACTTTAATTACTTATAATTAATAATTTTATTATTTTCAATAAATTATAAATATTTAACTCCAAAACAATATGAGTATAAAAAGTTTAAATGTTTAGTACCGTATTTAATTTGAATTATAAATGTGATTTGTATAAAATTGGTTACTAAATTACCTACCTACAAGCTACAAGTTGAATGTACAAACATTTTTTATCGTATCTTGTAATCATCACAAACTCACAACATGTTCATATTTAATTAGAGCTTGCTTTTTTCAACTTCAGGCTTCTTACTTTAATAAGTATATTTGTTTTACCGTATCTGTTTATATTAACTATTTGGTCCGTATTGCCATCAATTGATATATTCAACACATAGAAGTCAAATTTATTTGGTAAATTTTTTGGTAATATTAATTGGTTATATTAAAAAAAATCTTATTAGGTACAATTCATCATTACTTCCGAGCTTTAAGTCACAGAGAGACTAATGAAAACCTGATCGATTATTTGTTTCGTAATTATTACGATTTATTTTAAAATGTTATTGATAATAGTTTTTTTAATATATTTAGATTTCATTACCGTATAGTATAATCTATACTAATAAATAAAATTGGAGTGTCTGTTTGTAATGTCAATTTTTTTTTACTAAACAGGTATGAATGTATATACCAAAAATGCAATTTTTAAATTTTCTTCTGGTTGTCTGTTTGTAATGGGTAATCTCCGAAACGGCTGGACGGATTTTGACGGGACTTTTTTTGAAAGATAGCTGAAATTACTTTGGGTAACTTAGGGTACTTTCAATTTTCGAAAATATTTAGGGTTCCGCGTAAAAATATTAAATCACATAAAAAATTAAACAAAATTCGATTCAATGCACAGTTTTACAGACAAGTGCTTGAAATTATGAGAAATATTTTTTATTATCTTGGTATTAAAAAATTGGGTTCCGTATTAAAAAATTAAAATATAGTGAAGAATATATAAGGCGGACGCAGCCGCGGGGACACAGCTAGTCATTAATATATTCAACTTAATATCAATTAAGATTTATTGTGTTCATGATTGTTTAATTGTACTACAACGTCATAAATCGAAGTCTTCGATTTTCGAACAAGATCTACTACTTATAGGACGATGCAATGCTAGAGAGGATGTTAATTGAAAACTGTAATATAACATTGTAATTTCTTCAATAGATCTTCTAACATGACAAATGACAAAAGTTAAAACTTCGTTATTATTATTTCATTCCCAAAAATTTATGTACGACGTAATACCTATTTCTTTTTGGCCAAAACTATTCTCGTATACATTTCTCATTGATACTTTACTGTTCAAAAATTTTAACAATCGTTTTCAACAGTATTAATTAATGTTCATGTTGCAAATGAATGTGAAACCAGCACGGAGAACACGACGACGCTATGCTGAATCGGAATAATTGGATACTTTTTGTTCGAACTCTGAAATAACACTCACTTGTGTCTCACATTCTATTCGAGTTCATTTTTAATTGTAGACTATATTGTTTTTTATTCCTTTTTTTTTAAAGAGAAAAGATAATCAGTGGCTAGGATTAATTTGTGAGTTGAAAAAGTAGATTTTTGGGTACTAAACTCACTGTACCATACCTTTTCTCTCGGTAGGCAAGTGTGTAGAGTACTGCACAAAGAAGAGACCGCGATTATAAGAAACACTATTTTGTATACTATATCTCATTCTCTTTTACGTTAAATTCTATTAAATGCGTATGGTTGTCTCTTTTTGATGTTGCTTTGTCGTTTCATTGAACTTTACAAAGAATATTCCACTTTATAATTACAGTCTTAAGAAAGAATCTGTTTTCCAAATACATCATAATACTGTTGCGTTGAATATTTTTAAGTAAGAAATATAACGTTAAACGTTTGTAATGATATAACGATGTAACTTTAATACAAATTTAAAAATAAAAGTAATACCATAGGAATAAAATACATAGAACGGCAGTAAACACAGCCGGAGTGAAGCAATTTCAAGTTGGCATTAGAGGCCACGTAGGTCTTTCGTTACGTGGTGGTGATTATTTAGTTCCACGTCGATTACACGCACACATATATATTTTTGGGTTCCAATGATAAGCTAGTTTTTGTATGAAACTATCTCTAACGTTATTACTCTACGCATAATACTGTACGTATTTTTGTAATGAAAATATGTTTTTCCCAAACTCTCTCACGGGAGAGAAGGTTTTTAGATTAAGTAGATAAAAACATCGATCAGAATAAAGGTGAATTGACTGGATAGATTATCGCAGCACCCTTTCGCTTTTAAGACAGGATCGGTATCGCAGACTCATGCAGTTTTCACTATCGGTAAACTCTGCTTGTATAATTTAAGCTTATTATCCCGTTTCGGGGTCGGCAGACACGTTCTAGGTGACTTTAAGCATGAACATGTGACACGCGATAACGCTGTGATGGATGTATTTAATTTATTTCAATTGAATTTAGCATTTAAAAACACATATAATTTTTAGGTAAATACATACTGCATCTATATGAATGTGATATTATTTTATATCGACATATTATTTTTTGTAATTTTTTTTTTTTACTTATGTAATGACGAAACGTTCTCATTTGTTGAATTAGCTGTTAAAGCTTACTATTTACTAAGATGTCAACGAAACAATAGTTTACAACCGAATGTGGTTAAGTAAAGGGGGTGCTTGGCGCGATTTTGGTCTATCATGTCGTCGTCCTTGTTTTAATTCATTATTTCATGAATTTTATTGAATATTGCGTGAATTCTGAAATGTCCCGATCATTCTCGTTGAGGTCGTAACAGAAAGCCACCATTTTGTTACCGTCATTCATTTATTGATAGTATTCCTAACGTCTGACTTGGCTGCATGGTCTAAAAGCAAAGGTACTAGACCTTTGCTTTTTCCTTAAAAAGGAATAAATGGAACCAAAAACAAATGGTTAAGTAAATAAATACCATCCATAAATCCTTACATTATGTAAAATAGTATATAAGAAAAGTTATGCATAATATGTGAATGTAGTCAACACAAAATTATCCATCATTGTATTGTACTTCTTGCAATATTTTAACGAAACTAACGAATTTAATTCAGTAAATAATTATAAAAATCGTCACATTACAAACTGTGAATCCCATGCGGGCGGAGTCGTAGAAACAGTTAGTATGTTTATATAATTAATTTCATTCAACATTTGGTAGTGCATAAGTACTCTCGACATATTATTATTATTAATTTTATAAGATAATGTGAAATGTACCATTTACAAATGAATATATTATCAAACACGAATAAATAACGTATAAGTAACATACATATTATTTAAAAAAAAACCCATATGTAATGTAATTTTAATGTAATTTATTTAATTTACGAATAATATAAATGTACACAATATTTTTGTTATAAAGGACAAGGTTTCTCTCAACTGTCTGTGCATCTGTTGCCAGTTGTATAAAAATTTCAATGCTGCTGAACGTTGATTTCATTTTAAATTTAGAAAACTTATGAAAACAGATTCCGTGTGCAATTTCTTTATAAGCTATAAAATTGCTGTTATCGTAGCAATGCTGTTGGAAAATAATATGAAATTGTAGAAAAAATGCTGATATATTCATTTTTTTTCTAAAGTCAAATTTCGTATTGTAAAATGTATTGCGTCAGTATTGCATAATAATAATTCGCTTGCAATATTTGATGTTACTTCTATTAATTTTCTAATCTAAATCTATACTAATAAAAAAACTAAAAATGTGTCTGTTTGTGACGTCAAATATTTTTGTACCAAATAGATATGAATGTATACACGATACATAAACCAAAAATGCAATTTTTAAAATTTTTGTCTGTCTGTGTTTGTTTCGGGTAATCTCCGGAACGGGTGGACGGATTTTGACAGGACTTTTTATGGTAGATAGCTGAAGTTACTCCGGGTAACATAGGGTAAATCTCGGAAATAATTAAGGTTCCCTAAATATTGAATAAAATCCGATTCAATGCACAGTTTTACGGGCAAGTGTTTGAATTTGTGAGAAACGCCTTTGCTTAATATTAGTAGTAAAAAAAAATAGGCTACCATTTAAAAAAAAAACTAAATTACGCAGTGAAAAATACATGAAACGCAGGCGCTGCCGCGGGCACACAGCTAGTATGATATATCAAGTGCTCAAAAATTAGCTTCTCAAATGAAGCAGATAAAAGAAATCCAATACTAGAACTAACATATTGGGTTGTAAAGGTTAGATATAAACAATATACAGTAAAACTTAAAAGCAGTAATAAACATTGATCAGAATATATACAAAAACAATCAACGGAAAATTGTTACAATGTAATAAATCCCGCAACGGTCTACTTATCCAATTAAATGAGAAATAGGGGAATCGAATAATTGATAATCACTAAAAGAGGTACTAATTAATATTGAAGCTTTGTAATTGCTGTCGGGGCCGAGTTGTGCCGACTTGAAACTTAAATAATATTTTAAGGTACATACAATTGTAATAGCTATAAAATAAATTATTAATTATTTTATTTTACATGTAAAAATAACTTTATTTATCTTATATATACTAACATTATAAAGAGGAAAGATTAGTATTTTAGTATGTAACGAATAAACTTCAAAACTTGGCCGATTTGGTTGAAATATTGTATAGAGATAGTTTGAAATCCAAGGAGTGACATATACGAGTACTTCGAAAATCCCACAGGAACTGGAACAACGCGACTAAAATCGCGGAGAGCAGCTAGTATTACAGAGGTCAGTTACGTATCAGTGAATACGTTCTTAGAAAAATATAAATGGATTTTAATCGAATTATTAGGATCCATTGGAAATCAAGACCACCTGGGAGTAGCAAGCATTTACGCCAGCTTTCCATTGTTTCCTATTGTCTCATTTTTATGGGTAATCGACATATTAAGCGGTAAATCGGAACAAATGTGACAAATACTAGGAAAGCATTATCTTTAAATTAATACATAGTAAAAAGTAATTAAACGCTAAGTAAATTCTGTAAGGAGATGCAAAAAGATCCCTGATAAAGAAAATGAAGAAGGAGCTACAAAAAAAATATGTGTTGTTATTTGACAACACCTGAAGCAAAACACACTCTGATAGCATAATAAATGCGCAAGGACGATTGGTCTACTAAGTAAGGCTCAATAAGAAGCGTATTTGATAATTCAGTTCAGATGTTATTAAATAATAATATCATTAAAAGTGACACATTTAGCGCTCATTGACCTATGACATGAACACGAGTACTCAGCTCAGGAAATAAATATGATTTTAATTTTACAAGCTTCACAATATTGTCAATGTATCACATTGTAAGTGCGCTGTATCTAGCCTGAGCGAAGGGTCGCGGCCCTGCTCTCTTTATCGCAAAATGCATGTACATAGGGTTGCATCGATAATGTCTCCTAGATAGATACACGAACGTTGAAAGACATACAAAAGTAACTAACTCTATCCCGTGATCCTACTTGCAGTAAACAATGTGAGCTCTATTACTGGTTTATATGTTTTTTTAGAATGGGGAATCCAATCATGGATTACCGCTCGCTATGTGGCGAATATTAGTGGACGGGTTATGTGATATTGTATTTAATGAAATTTTAACATGTATTCTCGGCACCTATTGTGTGTGCGGTTAAGTATAAATTAAAGTTGTACTTGGAAAAGGAAGAGTCCTTACTAATTTTTAAACTTTAATAATTTCTTCTGTTTCTTCATAACTAAGAGCTAGAAGTCAATTACGCACACAATTATAAAGATGATCTTCGTCTAATGATCTCGGAATAAACAAATATGTGCTTACTGAAAGATTTTTTTATTGTGGGTGATAGTTATAGCCAGGCAAATATTAATATAATACCCCATCAATATTCTATGGTTAGTCCATAATGTTTCCCATCATATAAAGCTCAGGATTACTGTAGAATACTTCATCGATCGCGGTGTGACCTGAATAAACTTACTCTATTGGATCGTTGTTCAACAAAATCTGACTAGAAAATACATTTACGACTACAAAATAATTAATGTAAATCGGTTCAGCAGCTCTCGAGTTATAACCCAGTTAAGGGAAAAACAGATGGACAGAGTTACTTATTGCTTTATAAAGCTCCGTTTTAAATTATATAACAATGTATGCACAGAGTAAACAATTAGGGACTAATGACGAATTCGAATTCTCTTCTGACTTACTATATGCCTTCACATAAATCTTGAGATACATTTACAAGCTAGTGCTATCTATTTGGAAGTGTTTGATTTATTTAAACAAAGCATTAATAAGTAGATGTTTATTGTATTAATGATGATCCTTCTTATTATATCAAACAGTAAACAACTGTTTTTTGTTTGTCCGGTAAATTGTTTATAGTCAAAGAAGTACCATGTATTTTTTTAAATGTTACATCTATTCCTTGACCATGTTTTGGTTTGGGACGAGGTATGAGACAACTAAATAATATACAGCCTTTTATAATACGCAAGGATATTGACATGAATAACAGTATCGTCAGAGACATAACCTTTTCAAACATATTTCATAGTACATCTGTGCGTCATTCTATAGCTATTTGTGTGAGTACATTTTTTTGTCACATGAAAAATGTTATTCATAAAATAAAATAATTTGCTTAATGTCGACATATTATAATTTCACACCGTTTGCACATTATGCTTAGCTAGAGTAAAACAAAACCTATAATATATGGTGTTACCAATGAACTTTGTTCGTCGGTGTCTCATTTCACAATTTCGCATTAGAACTATATGATGACACCATAGTTTGTTCTTGAGCAATAATAGAAATTCTGTTGACGCTATCAGTTTTAACAGTTCTGCGTGATATTATATTGTATGTATGTAATATTCTAAGTAGGTCCTATGCTTTAGGTGACAACAGTATATATTTACTGTTTTTTTTTGCATTTCACTAAAAACAAATAATACAAATGAAAATCGATAACTAAAAAAATTAACTGCAATATTCATTTGATCAATCTTTTAAAAGAACCAATGCTACAATTGTTTTTCTTATCAAAAAAATCGGCTACCTATTATTTACTTTCGTCTGTAATATTTATCTATTCAATTGTAAAGAAAAGTTTACACAATCGTTAAACTTTACATGTGTGTCCAAGACATGAGAAAAATATGTAGTTATAAAGAAAAAAATAATTTAATATACATAGTAATAATGTCGGAAATAGTAATTTAAATATTTTTTAAATTTCTTTTGCTATTGACGTCAGGAGATGCCGGGCGTAAAAATGGTATTATAGAACAGAAACCTAGTGAGAGTTATTCTTAAACGCATCGGATTTATATCTGTACCATATTATTTATCCCTTATCAAACTTGTAATGTTTTATTTTATTTTAACTATATTTATATTATAAAAAACAAATGATTTAATTAACTCATAAATTAATTGTTGAATGTCCATAATTATTGTCCTTAAAAATAAATGTACAATTACAAAGACAACGTTATTTGTAATGTCGACATCCGACTAGTGGGTAGTAAATATTTGAGGTGAACGGCGTTAAACAAATTGATTATAGACAGCCTTTGAATAGAGTGTGTAAGGTAATAGTTATTCCTTGCAAATGTTCATTGCATAAATATATTCTCTTGTGAGATGAAAAGGCTAGTATATAATAATAAATAGAATTAAAGAGTAGACTCTTTCGAAACATAATTATGTTTGTATATATGTATAACTAGCTGTGCACCTGCGGCTGCGCCCGCGTTTTATATGTTCTTCAGTTCGTATTTTGTTTTTTACGGAACTCTAATTTTTTTTCGTACTCAGTAAAAAGTAAAAATATTTCTCATAAATTCAAGCACTTCCCGTAAAACCGTGCGTTGAATCGGATTTTATAAAAAAAATTATGAATTTTAATTTTTTTACGCGGACCCTTAAATATTTTAGATAATAAAAGTACCCTATGTTACCCGGAGTAACTTCAGCTATTTACCAAAAAAAGTCCCGTCAAAATCCCTCCCGCCGTTCCGGAGATTACCTGGAATAAACAGACAGACAGATAAAAAATTTAAAAGTTGTATTTTTGGTATAGGTGTCGTGTATACATTCAAATCTATTAATAAAAATATTAATTTCGACATTACAAACAGACACTCTAATTTTGTTTACTAGTAAAGATTATAAATGGAAGACAACACAACCATAGCGCGATGTAGAATCGTTCAATGAAAATCAGATTTTGTTTTTACTAAATACATATGAATTGTCGTCTGTATGTCTGTTTGTAACGGCTAATCTCCGGAACAGCTGAACCGATTTGGACAGGACCCGTTTTTGTTAGATAGCTGAAGCTACTACGCGTAACTTAGGCCAATTTATTTATTCAAAAATAGTTAGGGTTCCGCGTATAAAAATTAAAACTCACAAAAAATGGGAATAACATCCGATTCAATGCACAGTTTTACTGGCAGGTATATGAATTTGTGAGAAATATCTTTGCTTAATGTTAGTAGCAAAAAAAATTGGAAAATAATCAGGGTCCCGTTTAAAAACAGACGCGGGGCACACAGGTACTATAATATAAATTTCTTCAAATTGTTTTATACGGCGATTTAAAGAACAATTAATTGGTTTCTGAAATAATGTCTCACCAAAGGATATGTGTAAAAGATAAATTAATAACTTACTAGAAAATATGAATTAGATCTTCTTTATTCATTTTTTTTATAATGCACAGCACAGTGACTGCGTTGGACCTGATGTTAAGTACAATCCAAAACAGCGGCGACTGACTCCGAACAGAATTCACTGCCAGTCACCGCTGTCATCCTGGCCTGCTTTAATACCTCTTCACGCCTCTCAGGTTGATTTTAGAGTTGGCTAGACCGGCTCGAGTTCTTTGACGTGGAATCCGATCGCACTACCAGCTGTACCCTCATCGCTATAAATACTCGCCTGGGTTACGACCATCATAATCAAGGTGAAAAACCCAGTCATAGTGACAGGTTTCGACGGGTTATATTCATCGATCAGAAAGCGTATGTCTAGAACTACCTAGTTTTTGCTAGATGTAGACCGATGGCAACTGTCGAAAGATTTCCATAACTCAGTGGTCGTTATCGTTCTCAGTTTGTACTTTAATTAACACTAGCTGTTCCCGCGGCTCTTACATATAAATCTTGACTAGGTAATATAATTTTTAAATAATTATTGGAAAAGATAAGACCTAATTTTCCTTTATATATGCCATAAATATTTTTTGGTACTAACAGAAAACAAAGATATTCCAGCAATTACCAATCAGACTGACTATTGAATCGGATTTTTTCGCAGTTTATTAAGTTTTTTTTAGGAGCACTCTTAATATATTTTTCTGAAATAAAAGATTAGTTGGAAAAAAGAGGCAAATATTTTAAAAAATATGGTTTATGTTCCATAGTAATTTATTATGCATTTAGTAAAAAAAACGGTTATTTTAATATTCCAAACAGTCATTGCAATTTTATATATTTGTATGGATAGATCAAAGATGAAATTTTGCTGTGTCTGTATAAAAAACATCACCCTCAATAAGAATGTTTGTTGGCAGTGTAAGCGGGTGGGCGCGTGCAAGGTGGCGGCGGCGGTGGCGCTGCGGCGGCGGCGCGACCTGCGCGCGCGATTGTAAGCGATCGCCTACGCCCGAGGAACATGCGCACAGTCCACACGCGCCGCGCCGCTCGACCGCGCGCACAATCATGCTCAACATGAAACTAAAAGAGCGCTTAGCGCTCGCTATCAGCGCCTTCCTCATACTCTTCACGCTCATGCTCGTCGTCGACCTACAGATGGACTATGGAATCACCAAACACAGAGTCCCTTTACACGGACGAGTGAGAATAGGGGACACAGAAGATAAAGGTCGATCAGCGTATATTGAATTTCGGAAAAGATTCCTCCAGAAAAGGTTTGTGTTGTGTTTATTACCGTGATTATGGTGTGTGTAATCTAAAAAAAACAGGAATATTGGTATGTCGTTTTTTATATAAATTTAAGATTTTATTCAATAATAAATATAGATTATTTTATCAGTGAGAAAATATATGTAATCTGTAAACATAACAAAGTTAAATACTTGCTTATACATCTAAAATATTAAGCCATAGGTAATTTCCGTAGCGTCTGAATTTTATCTTATCGTAAAACAATGACCCTTTGATAGCACTTGTAAGTACACGAATAAAATTTTAACCATGAATCAACAATCGTTACTTAACTGCCACTGTTTAAGAAAATTACATAATTATTAATCGTGTGTATTCATATTAATATATGACAGTAATGCTAACAATTTTCATTGAATATTATTTCCGATTTATGTTATCATAGATGCATACCGGACAATACGCAGTTGACGTTATCCTAAGATACTTTAAATCAAAGCCAATATTACATAACATATATCGAAAAAGTATTCTAATATAATATTATAGTATAACTTAAAAACATAATTAATACCATAAATAAATATATTTTCATATGCAATAATCAAAATTATTATACTATAATATTAAAGTCGATCTATATTTATTTATTCATAATATTACTATCAAAATTGTTATCGCCGTGTTTACTGGTTTGACACTGTCTTTAAAGATAGCATATTTAGTTACGCTTAAAGAGGCCTTTACAAGACGATATGAAAAAATCACTATCTACAACTACCTAAGATGTTCTTTTGTGATTAAAACGTTTGATAAATAGAACGTTGAATGTGTTTGATTTGACGCACTCGACAATAAAAGTTATATAAAAATTTTGCTCTTATGTATGTATGTCTTAGGTATGTAAAATAGACAAGTTACATAATATATAATCAACTATAGATAAAAATATTATTTAATATGTCGATTACATATTAAAATGAGACAATAGGAAAACAATGAAAAGATGGCGTAAACGTCAGGTTAGTGCTCAAAGGGTTAATACAAAAATATATTTAAGAAATAAATATTAAATTTTTTTTCGTCGTTGGAAATTTAAAAGCTATGAATAAAGTTTCCAGAGATAAAATTTAAAATAATGAAATCATATTGATATAAATTATATTGCGATATGTTATGAGTGTGATTTACTGTTTAGAGGAATCATTACAGGTACAAGTAGATCTTTTTATATTTAGAAACATACTTGAGTTTCAAAAGGACTCTAATCAATATAATATATAACGAGTTTTTTTTTTATTTCAATATAACTTATGTAAAATACTGTCTGTGTTTTCAAATAAGTCTCTTATGAATTCAAACGGAATTGTATCAGAAAACAGAAACTAGTAAATAAAACATAGTTTTCCTGGTTTTATTACGCTTTCTGAAACAAAACATCACGTAGCGTGTTTCGCGCACGTGTGATATACGGAATTGTAAATAAAAATGTCGTAAAAGAAATGTGTAATTTAAATTTCATAATATCTAAAAACGTTTCTCAAAGAGGGGTCAGAGGAAACTTATAAATAGTAGATTATAATCAGACAGTTTAATTTTATAAATATTTAATAGTAACACACATAGAGAACAATTATATATACTATTAGTATATTAGTTTAAAAATGAAAGATTATCTCTAAATTTATTTTTTGAAATTTTATAATAGATATACTATTTTAGATGTATGTAGGTGTATGTACGTTCAAATTTAACTCGAAAATGGCTTTACCGATTTTGATGAAGCTTTGTATGTCAAGAACAGATTTTCGAAATTATTTTTAGAATTCGTAAATAAAATAAATAATTAACTACAAAATTTGTTCGGTTTCAACCCAAAATCGGTTTATAAGATTTTGTGTGCATAAAATTGATGTTAATTATCGATTGATAGACTATAAAAATATCAATATATTTTAAACATTATCTATACTAATAAATAAAATTGTGGTGTCTGTTTGTAATGTCAAATTATTTTTTTAGTAAATAGACATGAATGTATACACGATATCTATACCAAAAATCCACTTTTTTTTAATGTTTGTCTGTCTGTGTGCTTGTTCCGTGTAATCTCCAGAACGGCTTGAAGGATTATGACGGGACTTTTTTTGGTAGATAGCTGAAGTTACTGCGGGTAATATAGGGTACTTTTAATTTTCGAAAGTTATTATGATTCCCAGTAAAAAAAAGAAAACTCATAAAAAATTGAATAAAATCCGACTTTACGGGCAAGTGCTTGAATCTATGAGAAATATTTTTACTTTATCTTAGTTCTAAACAAATATTACGTTTACGGTTAGGGTTACGTATAAAAAAATTGCAGTGAATATATGAAACACAGGCGGAGCCGCGGATGTACTGCTATAAAAAAATAATAGAAATAATGAATGTAATGAATGATAAAATATTTGAATGAAATTTGGTATACGGGAGGCGTGTGTCGTCTGTAACTGTCAGGAAAATAAAACAAAACCAGGATCTTTAATCACATTTAATCAAGATAAAACACGTAAACAAAGTCGCGGGCGCTTGCTAGTATTTTATACAAATATATAAAAAGCCTTTATTTCCTTAACATAATTAGTATAAACTACACACTTTAATCTATTTTATCAATACAAAAAAAATATTAATCCAAAAGTTAAAGCCCCTTACGGGTGCACCCATAAGACCTACAGGTCTTCTCCAATTCTTACCATTTTTTTTTCTTATGTGCTTTATTATGCCACCCTTTCCCATCTATTCTTTTTATTTCATCATCCCAACGCTCTTTAGGCCGTCTTCTTTCCCTTTTTCCGCCTTGGCCTGTTCAGTTCGTGGTCCTTTGTGTCCATCTCTCGTCTGTCATTCTGGCCACGTGACCAGCCTATCTCCACTTCAGTCTCAATGCATGTTGTAAAACAACTGCAATATTAGTTTTTTTTTACATGTATCTTTACTTTGTTTAAAGTATATGGAATACATTCGATTATTAAGGAATTTCAAGTATTTTTATATACTTTAATGGTATATACTCAATTTAGTTGAATGTCTTCAGTATTTACTCAGCGGGGTGGTAGGACGTTCGTGCCTGATTTGGTTGTGCCCATCATACACATGGTGATAAACTTTGGTGAATGGTATTTGACATCAGATGAATTGTAGTAATTTTCTCGAAACAAAAGTTAACTAAGTTAAAAATTTAAGAAACTTATTAGTTCTCTTCAAATAAACTGACCTATTCTACTTTCATTTTTACTTATTCTGAGTACGAAGCGCTGTTGGCGCAGTGGATAGTGCGGCCCCCATTTCGCATCACTGGATGCGGGTTCAAACCCACCTATCCAAATATAAAATCAGCCTGATCTTTTGGTGAAGGAAAACATCGCGAGGTTAGCATGGTGGTAAGGCATTTTCTAACAATGCCCGCTTGGGTTGCTACCACCCTCAAGTTTTAAAACCTGTGTGTGTTCTGATAGCATCATTGAGAACCAGTACCTCTAGGCTTAGTCTGTTTACTATACTGAACCATATCGGTCCATTAACACCAGGTGACATTGCGTTCAAAGCCCTGTCAAATCTCATACCGTGTTAACCTAAAAGTTAACAAAATTAGAAATCCATTAGTTCTCTTCAAATAAACCTTTTTTTTTTATTCTACTCGCATTTCTACTTAGTTTGAGTACGAGTAAATAATAGCATTAACTGAATCATACATATTAGTTTTATAATCAATACATTTATTTTTGATACAAATGTTAATTCGTTGGATAATACTTTTCACTATTTTAACAAACTACTATAGTTATGTGAATAATAGCACACCTGTTCAGTGTTTGAAAGTTCAAGGTTATGCTTGCCTTACAAAAATTTATTGATTAAAACTACATACAAAAGAAATCATCGCCACTAAAATTATTACCACATTAGTAACATCTGATATAAATGGTGATTGACTATCGTTAAATATTTTCCATTGTGTAATATCAGATATAAAAGTGTAATTAATACGTTGATATTTTTATGAATTTTTGTCTGTCTGTCTGTATGTTTGTTTCGGGTAATCTCTGGAACGGAGGGACCGATTTTAATGGGGCTTTTTTTTGTAGATAACTGAAGTTACTCTGCATAACTTATTCTACTTTTATTTTTCAAAAATAATTAGGGTTTCGCCTAAATAAATTAAAACTTTTAAAATTGTGAAAAACATTCAGATACTATGCAGTTTTACTGGCAGATATTTGAATTTGAATCAGGCAGAGCCGGGGAAACACTTTCTTTATAAATATCATAATCTTAACCTGATATTTTTTATCGTTGAACTCTTTTATTGGTGAGCGTAAAAATAAATTGTAGCAATGATGTTAATTTCACGTAATAAAATGAAATATTAAGAAGAAAAAAGGCATAGATTTACTTAAAAATGTCTGTTGTTTAACTCATATCATTATTTACAATAATACATATAAGTTAAGGAGCTAAATATGATCAACATATTTAAACTTAAGGTGATTGTAATCCTTATGCACATAACCAAATAAAAATTTATGAACTTTTTCGTTGAGACAATCTCACCGTGGTTACCCGTTTGCCACTGAGGACAGTAGGCAATTTATATGAGACTGTACCCACTAAAAAAACCCTAGTTTGGTACTCTTTACTAAGGATCACGGGTATCGGCATTCGTCGGTGATCAAAGTCGAGCACAGCCCCCTAAAAGCAGCCTAGATTGCCTACTTCCAACTAATAGCTGCCCTAACTGAGGTCCACACCACTTTGGTCACACTCTCCCGGTTGCTTGCCTTAAATGTTCGCTCAAAAGTACGGTGAAGCTGTCCAGATCTTTTGGGTAAACGTTATTTAGACAGTTCAAAAAAAGTTTACGAGTAAAAACCTCGTCCTCCTTTATAATTTTTAACGAGGGATTCTTTTTCGGTATTTTTTGTTTTCTTCCTCCGACGCTGTGTTCACCCTTTCCGAAAAAACCGAATAATTTATGATTCAATAATATTGTTCATTTGTAATATACAATTTCCCTTGGTACATTATTATGTTTTAATTTAATTTTGCGCCTGACAGATATATATATATCTGTATATATGTATATATAATGATAGTTGAATACGTTTATAACCCAGGGAATTTAAACAATATAATTCATTTACATATAACAATGAATTTTCTAACTTATTTCTTTATCAAGTTTAGTCATGAATTTGTTTTATCAAGCAATTAACTTGTGTTTAATTAATTAATATTATTAAATGAACAGTTGCATTAAAGATGTTATATATAAAAAAATCATAACATTAATTCTTTTAAAATATGTAAAAAAAACGACAATTCACTTAAATACATTTCTATAAAATAAATAATTCGGGGAAATAAATGTTACCTCAGGATACATATATTTTATAGATATATAATGAACATTCACGTGAACTTTGAAACAGAAATACCCATGTAACTAAGAAACCGGTCTTACCTGAATATTGTTTTATAAATAACAATTTGGAATGTGAACTGGATTTTATATTAACTGTTTTTTTATATAAAAATAATAAAATAAATGTTGTGATAACATTATATAATAATGTATATACGCATAAAGTATAATCAGTTAAAATAAATTTTATTTTATAGTATAATACAAAGTATTATATACCTATATTAATAGGCACCTTTTTCTTATTGACAGATGAATCAATAATCTACACTAATAAATAAAAGTGAAGTGTCTGTTTGTAACGTCAACATTTTTTTTTTACTGAATTTATGAATGTTTTACTAAATACATTACCAAATTACCTATACCAAAATCACATTTTATAAAAATTTTGACTTTCTGTCAGTTTGTTCCGGCTAATCTCCGAGACGGCTAGATGGATTTTGACAATACTTTTTTTAGTAGATAGCTGAAATTACTCAGCGTAAATTAGGGTACTTTTAATTTTCAAAAATAATTAAGGTTCGGCGTAAAAAAATTCAAACTCATACAAATGTGAGTAGAATCGGATTCAATGCACAGTTTCATGGGCAAGTGCTTGAATTTATTAGTAATGTTTTTTACTTTATCTTTGTACTAAAAAAAAAATTTTGAAAATATTTAGGGTCCGTATAAAAAAAATAAAAAGCTTATAATGCAGTGAAAGTTTACACGGAACGCGGGCGCAGCCGCGGGCATACAGCTAGCTTTTTATATTATTATTTATATACGTATTGTGGCGCCTAAGTATAGTAACCCCATACCTTCCCGTGGGTATCGTAAAGGTGACTAAGGGATAAACCAGGGGATTGGCAGCAGCCTGAGTCTGAGTTCTACAAACACGTGACTATGATCGCCAACCCGCCTGCCAAGCGTGGCGATTATGGCTATTCCCCTCTTTTTTGGGGTCACCTATGCCAGCAGTGGACGCCTTTCGGCTGAATCAATCAGATAAACAGTTCGATTTTATAAATAAATGATATAATAATACAAAATATATAATATAAAAACAACGAATTATATGATTTTCAACTTAGAGACTATATTGTAGAAGGTTGTCGTAAAAGTGTTAAACATATCAAGTTGATACTTTGCACCTTATGTGGCGTATTTATATAAAACATTGACAACCGTTGTAGTGAATAAATATACTTATCCATTATTCATTCCTATTTCTTTGTTGTGCATTAATTAGATTGTCATTTAAAACTTTCCTGCAAATAACACCTACAAAGCGCGAGCTTTTGTTTTCATTACAATACTAAATTGATTACAATTTTCTTTTTTATTTACTACACAATATTTTAAACGTCAGTTTCTCGAAATTCTTTCGAATAAAGTAAAAATGAATAAAAGAAATTAGAAATACTCTAGTATCTACAAGTGTGGAATAATTATACATATAGTTATTTAAGTATTTACTACCGCTATGCTAATAGCAAACACAACAAATTATCAAACTCGTAATGATTTTGAAATTTTTTCATTTGATATTCCACAAGTAACAAGCTACAGCAGTTATTTTATGATAATAAAATAACAACAATGTATATTACAAATTTTATTTAATACATATCTTTAGAACTATCTATGTGCCCGCGGCTGTACCCGCGTTTCATTTCAGGTCGTTTTAATTTTTTGTACGGAACCCTAATTATTTTCCTAAAAAAAATTTAGTACTAAGATAAAGTAAAAATATTTCTTATAAATTATCGTAAAACCTTACCGTACCGTAAAACAGTGGATTGAATCAGATTTTTATTCGAATGTTTATGAGTTTTTTTTTTACACGGTTTCTTTTGTTGAAAATGAAAAGTACCCTAAGTTACCCGGAGTATCTTCAGCTATCTACCAAAAAAGTCCCGTCAAAACCGGTTCAGCCGTTCCGGAGATTACCCATTATAAACAAACAGACAAAAATTTTAAAAAATTGTGTTTTTGGTATAGGTATCGTATATACATTCATATTTATTTGGTAAACATAATTTTTGACATTATATTACAAATATAATAGGAAGATGATGTTTATGACATATTCATAAAACAGTTTAATTTCTAATCTAAATGGAATTAAGTAATTATCCAGTGAATGTAGACATAAATAGGCAAAGTTAAAACAGTTCAAGACATTTTTCTTCTTCGTTTATCAACTGATTTCGTTTGTTTTTTTTTTGTAGCAATTTTTTTTACACGGTATAAGCTCAGTGCTTTCACCAAATTCATTATGACCATATTATTTAAAAATCTTACAAAATGTTGGGCTTCATAAGGAGAATAACTGTACCTTTTAAGAGCAAATCTTCAGTAAAGGCATTGTTTTGTGCTTATGTACACAGTTTATTAGAATTCGCATCTTAGATATGGTTTCCTTATTACAATATATAGTCAAAGGATTGAAAGTATTTCAATTTAATAACTTACTTTTTTTAAATGTATTTTTTCGATATAGCCCTGTTTTATAGTATAATGTAATTTTTATAGTAAGATTATATTGAAATATTTGTATTATATTTATAGTAATTTATTTTATTATAGGTATTTCGTTTAGGTTTAACTATTTATCTTTCAAAGTAAATTTGGAAATCGTCTTTGGGTAATCCAATATGTTAATAATTGTTTAAGTGAATATGTAATTAAGAGCTATTGATTTCTTTAATAAATAAATAATTAAAATCGCACTAAGCTGTAAAATATGCATGTGAAATATAAACGGTACTTAAAATCATTAGGCATACTCAACTGTAATATTTTTATTAAAAATATATTAATCAGTTAATATCAGTCGCTTATTGATTCGATTTACGAATATTCTTGAAACAAGTAGGTAGGGTACTATCATTATTGTATCTGTAATGTTACAAAACTGTACAGATAGAGCGAACACCTTTCTCAATATTAGTTTTTGTGTGCGCGTTATCAAAATTACACTTGTTGATAACACAACTAATTTCGACACCTATCATAGTGTACTGTGAACATTATGATCGATCTCGTTATCTATTATCATATCTTAGATAATTACAACGATTTGACCCCGATCGGTGCATTTAAAGATAATTTATTATGAACAGTAGCTGTGATAATTATTAACCAAGTTTGTACCTGTTGCGATTATAGAAAAAAAAGTATTATTGTAATGCATAATTTTAATTATTTTGTGATCAAATATAAAAAGCAGAGTACATGTCTGTACATAGAACTATGCTTACGCTTTTTTTATACGTGGAAAATGCATTTATGCATGTCCCTTGCCATTTCTAATCCGGGAAACTAATTTTTCGGATTAGAGACGGCAGAGGGGAATGCGGGACTAGCCCGGCGTGAAGTGCCAGGAATACCCACTAAAAACCACCGTACAGCGTTTGGAGGGGCGACACGAGATAGAGCAACATGCTCTGCGGCGCCCCAGCGTCTGGCC
Organism: Samia ricini; assembly: GCA_014132275.2. Taxonomy (NCBI): domain Eukaryota; kingdom Metazoa; phylum Arthropoda; class Insecta; order Lepidoptera; family Saturniidae; genus Samia; species Samia ricini. The sequence goes on from AP028161.1 coordinate 24,331,247, forward strand.
CGACTAAAAGTACATGACAGGCAAACAGCCTACCATGCCAAGTCCTTACTATCTTCCATCCAGGGAGGGAGCTTGGTACAAAGCAGCCCCCCCTCTTTACCTCAACCAGCCAAAAGGTCTCGGCCCTCTCCTCCTTGGGTTCTTGTAGGAACAAGAACTCCGGAGGAGAGAGACTTGGAACGAGTGGCTGGCTCAAGGTTCAGAAGGGCAAGGAAACTGTGCTGACCCAACAGCGGCTGACACCAGTACATTTATAATTAACTGTTATATTATACTTCGGCCCACGACCTTTGTTTTTAATTCGTTATTACAGATTGTCTTTGTTGATAAACTGTATACATTAAGTTACGTCAATTTAACATTTCTTAGCATTATCTTTTTATGTGGCCTTGGGGTTACGTTATTTATATATATATCGGCATATTTAAGGGTGCACTAGAGGAACAGACGTCCGATTTTGCAAGTATGCTATGGAACTTTATTATTACTAGTATTAAGCCCTTGAGCACTTACCTCGCGTTTACGCCAGCTTTCCATTGTTTTCCTATTGTCTTCATATTGTCTTATTTTTATGGGTACTGGACACATTAAGTAAGGATTTAATTTTATTTAGTTGTTTTTTTTTTATTCTTATTATTGTACTTTATATTATGTTACAATAAATATATTGGATATACTTCAACGGGGTTGGCATACACTAATGTGTAAAAGCCCTGTGTGAATAAATGGTGAATTAAAAAAATAATATAATGAAAACTTATTATGGTATTTTTTAGTTCATGACTTTTTTAATTGTTAAGTGTTTTTTAATTGACAGTATAAAAGGCTTTATTTACTATAGGGTGATAATTCATACGAGTTAAGATGACAGTGACAAAAAAATGTCACTAAAAACCGAAAATTGTTTTGGTTATAGTCCTTGTTTCAGCCTCACTCATCAATAATTACAGCTTTGAACTAAGTTCACTTAAATATTTAGCACCTACGCAACAGTACTTACAAAGCTTACTCTGGGAAAATAACCCGAGTTTATGGAAGTGTAATATAAATAAAATATATCACAAACCAACAACAAGAAAAACAATACTGCTTATGATTAATATATTTGTTTGATTTGCCGAGTTAAAATACCTACCTACATGTTAATATGACTTGTAATTAAAGTCCATTGTCTTTTTGTGTAATCAATTTGTCCATTTTCAATTCGAATCATATTTCTGGAATTGTATTTACGTTTACATTAGGTACCTACTCTTGTATTTTTATTGAAGACGGTTTGAAAAGATTTTTATGAAAAATATCCGTATAGGATTTAAAACAATAAATGTATTAATTAATGTCACAAAGCGAGCTTTGCAAATAAGTGCTATGTAAATGTAATACGAGTTCGCTACTTTGACAAGCAACGATATACGGACAATTGATTCATAATGTTTCAATAATGAAGTGTAAACAAGGTTTGTTTTTTTTATAAAAAAACAATATTTATTTTGTCCGTTTCTATTTCTAGTTCACCAAGAATGTTTGTTGTTTAACGGCCCATTGATAATAATCATAAAACAAAAGTATATTCTCTTTTTTATTTATATTTTTTATGTAATGATTTGGTACGCGACCTAAAAAGTAATTTATATTCAGAGGGAAATCATTTTGTCTTCATTGGATTCTACTATCTTAATAATTATATAACACATTTTCAATAATGCCTATTTCATATTATTTCTTAAGATTACTTTGGAAATGTTATAATTACAAACAAGAGTGTTAGAATTTCATATATTTTTCATTCTTCAAAATTTCTGTAGACTTAAATATTTTGAGGCCATAATAAGAAACAATCTAGCACCTTTTATTTTTATTCACAGGTCAACGACTCTCTTTAATATCATTGTTACTTGTTTAAGCCTGCTCAATTAATTTTTATTTACAAATGTTCGCCGCAATGCTTTCATTCATTGGAAAACCTCGTAATATTACTTAAACACAAGTGTACGCTTGGTGACGTTTAGACAAACCATTTTAATAACTTCATTATTATTTGAATAAATTAAAATTTATGTTCTTTCCTTATGAATTGTGTCGACGACTTTTATATATTACTCGAACTTGACAAAAAAAAAACTTTGATGAGTTTTATTATGACTTTTAAACTTAGAATTTTCAAGTTTCTCAATTTTGAATTGTACGGCACGTAACCAGATAATACCTCTATTTTTTTAAATATTCATAGGGCTGCACTTTATTTGATGTTAAATAGAGTTCGATCTAAGAACATTGACAACCGACTACATATGATAATCTGTTGACTGTCAACATCATAATGCCGATATCTACCAAAGGTCTCTACAGAGCATCTAGGTATCCCGGGATCCTTTGTGGTCCACAGCGCGCTTTTACGTGTCACAATGAAAGATTTTTCATAATTTAACAGTGATTGCGAACCAGTCCGGTTCAATTGCACTAACTAATAACGGTGGGTTTCAATGTCGAAACTTAAAAGTTAAGATTGAGATCAAAAGATAAGAATATTGATACCGACACTTTAAAAAAAGGATTGAAGTTTCGGATTTCAGTTGGTATAACAGATTGAGATCGCATAATGAAATCGACCATAAATCTATACTGGCTGATCCTGTGTCTGTGGTGGGGTTTTCCCCATATGCATTGTGGTAGCGATCGATCGGACAATAATTTTTTTTTTTCTAACAAGCTAATGCTGTTGGCTGGAAGGGCTTTTACAGCTTAACCGTGACTTTGGGGGCGAGTGCTTGCGGCTGAGTGCAAAAAGGTAACTATCACAAGGGTTACCAAAGTGGTACGACCTCAGCTTGGCCGTTACCTGAGTGTAAAAAAATACGCGGAATTTTGAACCTAGTTAAGTCCTAAATTTTTTATTTAATGAAAAAAAGGTTACTTCTGGCACGAAAGCTGTCACACCCTGCAGAAGCATTGTTGCCATTTTTACATAGCAATTTGTAACGTTTGTGAAAACGATCGACGTTAATTAATTCCATCAACTGTACAATTTTCACTGAACTAAAACTTCCATTTGAATCAGGAATCGGATCGTTTGCGAACAACGACCAAACTATCTTGCTTGCTTATTATTTTTACCTTTTTTAACAGTCTGTTATAATTTCTTTACATTTAAAAAAATTAACAAATATTAAATTATTTATCTATACTAATAAATATAGTATTGTAATTGGAGTGTCTGTTTGTAATGTCAAATTTTGTTTTTACTAAATAGATATAAATGTATATACACAATATATAACAAAAACACAATTTCTAAAATTGTTGTTTGTCTGTCTGTCTGTTTGTTTCGGGTAATCTCCGGAACGGCTGGACAGATTTTGACGTGACTTTTATTGGTAGATAGCTGAAGTTACTCTGGGTAACTTAAGGTACTTTTAATTTTCGAATAGGGGTCCACGTAAAAAAATTAAAACTCATAAAAAATTTCATAAAATCCGTTTCAATTCTACGGTTTTACGGGCACTTGTTTGAATTTATGGGAAATATTTTTACTTTCTTAGTACTAAAAAAAATCAGGGTTCCGTTGATAAAAAATAAAACGAAGTGAAGAATATATGAAATGTGGGCGCAGCCGCGTGCACACAGCTAGTAAACAATGTTTTCTGAGAATTAGTATTACCTTGGTGATCGAAATTCGAGCATAACCATTAATAGAAAAAAGAAAAAGAAACTGTTTCCATTTTTTTTACACTAAATCTTTCGTTAATATTTACCAAATATTAATTTTATGAGCGGTAAAACTGTATTGGACAGTTTTATCTTTGCCTATTTTTGTATAGATTATATTAAAAATAATCATGATTATAATTATCAACAAGAATAGAATAGTATTATGAGAATTTATTATATTACGTTCGCGTGAGCGCGGTTCTACCTGCGTTTTATATATTCTTCACTGCGTAATATAGTTTTTAAATAATAATTAGAAAATAATGTTTGGATGATTCGAAATTTCATGAGCTTTTTTTACGCGGAATCCTAATTATATTCGATAAACAAAAGTACTCTAAGTTACGTGGAGTAACTTCAGCTATCTACCAAAAAAAAGTCCCATCGAATTCGGTCCAGCCGTTCCAGAGATTACCCGGAAAAAAAAACAAACAAACTGACACAAATGTTAAAAATTGTATTTTTGGTATAGGTATCGTTTACACATTCATATGTATTTAGTAAAAAAATGTTATTTTGATATTACAAGCAGACACTTCTATTTTCTTTATTAGTATAGATAAATAGAATAGCTCACTTACGGCATGTTGCGTTGAATATTTCACAGTTTATATCACAGATAACACATTCAAGTTAAGTGTAAAAATCTCAAACAATAGGTTAGGTAAAACACGATTACGATATTGTCCTCTAAATTTGTAACAAGGCTTTTGTTATTATTTAGTCTTTGTCGGTTACATTATTTTTATCGACCTTATAGCATGAGTTTTAGTGTGATTGGCATAGCTTGATGTCAGCTGTTTTTTTATTTACATATTACATTACTTCCTGCGGGATCATTAATTCATCAAATGAATATAAAAATATTTCACTCTTAACGACTTCTTTTTACAATGAAGCACGAATGGCTGTATGTTAAAAAGGGTAACTTGCATGTTGGTTCTATTTTTGCACGCTCAAGTTGGAAATCTGTTACCTATATATACAATACCAATGTTTCTAATCTTAAACAGCTGCAATTGAGAGTCAATTTGTATTCTATGTTTAACGTATCATGCGTGTAAACGAATGGCATTTAATACCCGATGCGATATTAGTAAAATATTAAAATTATATTAACTGTTCCATTCCTAACGTTTCCAAAACCCGAACGCTACTCCACATTAATAGTTTTGAACATTGGCTATTCACTTAACAAAGTCTGATAAATTACTATTCATACAGGTATACATATACGTAAAGAAAGAAATAAAGTGACCATTCTATGTACGTATTTTTTTTTAAGTTTTTATTGGCGCTTTGAATCTTTTTAACATAGTACCATAAACGTATAGTATAGATAGTGGGTAAAAAAACAAATTATTATACATTATTGCATATAGTTTCCGGGTAGTCAGATTAAAACTCAATTAATTACGAGATTATAGTTGTTTTCTGTGTAACTTTGAAAGTAATAAAACACGTCACTAACTTATAGTAACTAATAAAAGGGTAAAAAATTAACCTACTTTCAATTCGGATATGAAACATAGTTCCCGTGAAATCTGAATTAATTTGCGAGTACAGGCTAGTAGAAAAGAAATAATAAACGAGATTAATAAACCGTTTCTTCGAAAACTTTATAGCATATGTCTCTGAAACATATTATATTTTTCTGTTAATTTTCTGTTTATGTGAAATTTCAATAATATTATTCGCCTAGTAACAAACCATTATACAACCTGGCGTCTTGTTAGGCAACTAAAGAGACGGAATTAAGACATAACTAGAATGGATAATAATAGAGTATCACAGTGAGTGCCGTGTGGATCTTCCCGTAGGTGTAGTAAAAGACGACTAAGGGATAAATAAACCAGGGGGTAGGCAGCAGCATCCTATTTCATCCTCTTTCATTTGAATCAATCAATCACAGGAAGCTTGAAAACAGCAGCGGTGACAGAGAAGTTAAAAAATAATATAGACACCTAATGATGAAGCATACAAGATACGTAACTAGAAGAATGTAAGGTATTATGGTAAGGAATGTAAGGAAGTTGAATGAATACAAAATTAGAGAGAGACCAGAGAAAGTATGGATGGATTGTGTGAGGAATGATATGTGTATAAAGGGTGTGAATATTGAGATTACCACTGGCAGGGGAGAGTGGAAGAAGAAAACATGCTGTGCCAACTCAACGTAAAGAAAACAGTAATGAGTCTGATAAACATATATCCTCCGTTTTGATGGCACCAGGTTCTATTTCCAATCTATTTTTGAAACCGGCCAGCTAGTTATTTGTATCCGTTTATATATACACATGTTTCTAGCTTTAAAAAGCACGTGAAATGTTCAATACAGTTTAAGCCATTAAAAAAACCTGTTTATTTTTAAATGCCAACAATAAGAAGAAAAGGAACTTTTTATTTTGTCCCCTTCGAACTTAAATAACTTGTACTTTAGTTCAAGGCAATTTCTTTAAAGTTTATTTACTTGTTAATATCACATTTTACATATTATTATTGCTCGGTTTATTGTATGTCGGACACTAATGAGTCACATAATACGAGTATACCAGTAAGTTAAATTGATTGAAACTTACATTTTTAGATCGCTGATTCATTGCTTACTTCTAATAAAAAACTATTACCTATGTCCTAGATTATGGAGCGGACGTTGCAGAATTGATTAATGAGTTTCAAGAAATATGAAAATAAAATTATATTGGTAAAGTTGAGTTGAAAATAGAATAAAATAATTAGGTATGTAAGCAGGTCTGCATTGCATTGAACATGTCGACATCGTTGGCTAACTACTAATACTTGTCTTTTGTTGGTTACCGATGGGCTAAATTAAGTGTGTTTTTTTAAAAAAATGTCTTACTTTGGACTCTGACTGGAAAAGGCAACATTGTCACACTTACATGAGGGAGGACATTTCGATATCTTTGATTGACTCCTTTGCCTACTGTTTTCGAAAAATATTTAACGGCAATAAATTTAATTATATTAAAAAAAGTAAATCAAATTATTATCGATAACATGAGAATAAAGTAAATAATGAATGATCTATACTAATCAATAGAATTGAAATGTCTGTTTGTAATGTCCAAATAATAATTTTTAACTGTAGATTCCTGTAGAAATGTAGATTCCTATACCAAAAATACAATTTTAAAAATTTTTGCCTGTCTGTCTGCCAGTTTGTTCCTGGTGGCCTCCGGAACGGCTGCACCAATTTTGACGGGATATTTTTCGGTTGACATCTGAAGTTACTCCGGGTAACTTGAAGTACTTTTTATTTTCGAAAAGAATTAGGGTTCCGCGTAAAAAAAATTAAACTTATGAAATTGTCTCAATGGTCAGTTTTACTTGTCAGTTGAATTTATGAGAAATATTTTTACTTTATTTTAGTACTAAAAAATTTGTAGGAAAATAATTGGGGTTCCGTATAAAAAAACTACATTACGCAGTGATAATGTATGAAACGCGGGCGCAGCCGCGGGCACATAAAAAGTTATAAATAAAACTATACTAACTGAATAGAATTCAGAAGTGGGAGTGATTGTTTTGCTTATGTTACGGCGCGTCTAGACTTCAAGATTAATAAAATGTATTACTTTTAGAATAAAACAAACAACCGATTCATTTAGTTATACTAAATTAATGTTATCATAGTAACATTATTTCTCGTCGTTCTGTTTTTGTACTCGCACGCCAGCGAATCTACTACAATATGGTATAATTGGTGGAAAGTATAATCTAAGAATATTTTCTGTCACTCAAAAATAAATAATTGTTTATTATTCATTGGTCGCAGTTTTATTACATCAGCCACAAATGTACTTAAGCCAAATGAGATTTCATTCACCGACTAGCACTGCTGCATCAGTCACAATATTCCCTATATAAAACAGTATTATAAAGAAATTTGTAAATAGGATTTCATTTAAAAATTGTTTAAATTAAAGTGAAATGAAAAATAACGAAACAAATAAACTTTTTGAAGTGAAAACTTCTTTAGCATAGTTGGGATTTGAAAATCGATGAAACGAAAAAGCGACAGTACGGTTTCTGATGGAGGTCGGATTTGTTCATTAAATTTTCGAGAGCCTGGTTAGCCCGGTGGACTATTCCGCGTATCTCATAGACGGTACGACTGAAAGGGCGGCAGTTCGAACCCAGGGTGGATAACACATTTTTTTGTTTTTAAGGTCTCTTCTACCACATGTGAATTGCACACATTTTTTTTTAAATTATGTTACATTGCGGCGGTTGTGGATAATCGCTACTTTTTAATGGACTCTTAAAAGATAGTAGGAATTGTAGTGGAAATTAATTTAATGAAACTTAAATAATTTCAACGATCTGCATAAATCATAATTAATTGTTTTTCTTCCAACTCAATTTGCACATCGCAAACCCTCTGGTTTTGTTTTCGCTGACATGGATCCCTTGAAGTTTGGAATGGACCCTTGAGAATCTATATGGATTACTTTGGGGACATACGACCTAGATAATATGTTGATTGACCAGGACTATGAGCGATCCTTAATAAGACTTAATTGTTAATGTAGTGGTAGTAATCGTTGGTAAAACAACATGCCGAATAGATACAGGAGATCTAGAATCAGCCGATTCTCGCTAACTATTTATAACAAGTTAAACGGAAACTAATTACATAAAGCATAATTTCGTAAAGCAGATATTCAGTTGAACTTTAACGGTGACATGTATGTAAAATATAAAACTGGAAATAAGAACATACAGAATTTCGACGTCATTAAAAGGGTTCCTTTAATTGGTTAACAATTTATTATTTACTGGCAACAAAGCAAAAAAATAACATTATTGACAAACCTCGTTTTCTAACAATCACAATTCAACAGATAATTATTTCGAAGAACTTTTGTTCTGAGGTTATTAAAATTAATTGTCGAAAGCTTCTCTTGTAAAACAATAACTGATTGAATAGGTCGGTCCCTTTATAAGGTTACCATAGTTGAGTTTAAATTTTAATAGTAGAACAATAACAATTATTATTTTCAAAATCAATATGTACATTTACTAAAAGAATATTTTCATATGTTAAGCTTATACAGTGGTTTGTTATTAGAATAAGACGTACGTATTTTATGGGATCGTATTGCTCGGCTTGGCTTTATGTTTTATCCAAAAGAAGTCGATGCAAGCCACTGCCTGTACGGATTGATAAAACAGCTGTAAGAGGAAACGCGCTCAACAACAAATTGGTAGAATAGGTACTTTAAAAATCTATTGCTATCACATGATGCCCCAATGAAAGAGTTATAAATCGCGAAGAGGGCAACTGTAGTTCGGGCTTGTTATACATATGTAAAATAGACGAAATCATCTCTTTATTTTCCCCTGTTTCCTCCTCCAAAACAGGACCGATTTTAATTCGCCTTTAAATTATAAAATGAGAAAGACTTCCACTATGTTTCTAAATTGTTTTTTTTTTTTTTTTTTATTCATGAAATGAAAACCGAACGTTTGAACACGACAGAAAAATTAGAACATTTTTCTCATTTTTGAAGGCTAGAAAAAATCAATCAAACGTACGGATAGGGATGGTGGATATTATAAAATAGTGGTATGAAATATTTATCATAATTCCAATATCCAGGGAGGAAACAGGTGATAGGACTGACTATAGACATCCATAAGTAAATCGATTCTTCTTTTTTTAATAGTAATGGAAGCAATGGTTCACGGGAATATGAGCAATCAGCTCCATCGGAGACCAGCGGTCTTGGCACTGAAGTGGAACCAAAAACACCCGTACCTACTGCTGACCGGTATGAGGACTTGCAGCAGATAATATTCGCTCAGCTTCAAGGTGTCGCTGACGATAATTCAGTAGTCCTTCCACCACATCGAGACTTGAATGTACTCCGGCCTGAGAATCCGACTATCGGAGAAATGGAAGACTTGGAGCCGAGGTAAGCAGAATTTGTTTTATACATACAAAAACACTCTTCTTTATTTTATTATCTGTATGTTTCAAATTCAAGTGCAGGGTCATACTTATAAGAGTACATTCATATATGAGGTCAGTGAAATTTTGGACATTTTGACACCTCCCTCTTGGTAGTAATAGTGAGCATTGCTCTCATGATCATGATTTTCTCCTTTATCAAATTTATCAAGGTCTTAGGCTCGTGGTAAGCTTTAAATACACGTCTCCCTTTGTCATTTAAATAACAAATTTATTGACTATTTGAATGTTAACAAATGTTAAGTGAAGTTATTATAATCTGTATATAGGTTAAATATATATATATGGTAAATATAAAACTGGGTACACATAACAAGTCTCTTATGACGTACTTTAGAAACGTTTATATTTAGTATTTTTAAAGTTCAATTTAGGATATGAACAGTAGCAAAATGATGAATATTAGAAATAATATTTATTACTCTTGTAATAATAAATACATTCTCATGAAGTTATTCCCTTTTGTATTTTAAATTCTTTTAAGTATTCCCTTTTAATTTTTCATTAATCAATTACAAATAACCATTTAAATTGACGCAAACAAATTCACAGTCACGTAAATTATTACATGAAATATAAAGTGACCTATTTTACGAAATTTTTTATTTAAATAGATGCCATACAACCATTTGAAAACAATAATAACAATGCGCATTGAGTTAGTCAGAAAAACGTTCACAGGAAGAAAGTCGCGAGAATATTCTATTCGGCCGGTTAAGAAATATTAATTAAAATATTCTGCGAGAAACGACTCGGCGAGGACATTACAAGGAAAATTCCCCAAGTTAGCGACAGATGACATCCACAAGTACGATTTATATAGCAGAGGAGACCGAGTCGCCAAATTAAATTGTTACTTACTTCGTTATTACTGCAATTAAAGTTTGATAACTGGAACCAGCACAACATTACCACTGCTCGTTTATTTCCCTGTAATACTATTAAAGATTAACATTTTAAAAGTATTTAAACCGAACTTTAAAAATTTACCATATTTCATTTTGTTTCAATAACTTTCAAATAGAATTACACGCGGACTTATCAATGTTTACAATAAAATCAAACGTTATACATTTTCATGACAAAAAAATAATTACTTACATCAAATGTAAATTTATTTAAAAATATATCGTTTTATACTTCCTGTAAAAATTAAAGTTATATTATAATGAAATAATACCAAAAAAAAATCACGAATATAAATAAATTACAAAACCGCCCGTATAAATCTTACAAGAGTATTTTACGTTAATTGTTATCATTTAATATGAATATAGTATCGGTATCGCTACAGCTTTTGTAAGGTTACGTTATGTGAATATATTAAAATCATTCATTATTCCATATATGTAAATGAGTAAATATGGAATATATAATTATATATTACAATATTATTACAGAATTTTTAAATAAATTGAAATTAATAAAGTTATTTTCGTTTTTGTAAAATAGAACATGAGAAGACAAAATTTTATTCTGCTCCGAATTCCTAATGTTTGATTAGTGTTTTTGTAAATAAAACTAGCAATAAACATTTATCTATATATACACAGTAGATCCCTTAGTCCAGGACGTAGATACAAAAACTAATACCATTTTCATAAAATTCCTTACCGTAACCTGTGAACTATGCAACAATATCAAACAATTACTTTCGTCTACTTCAGGTAATTTCACCGCGCAAATATTAGTTCAAATCTCAAGAGAAGTTTTTGTAAACAATGAAGAAAAATCATATTTCTTTCGATTTATGGACATATATATCCTGATACAACACTATAAAAAAGGATCATATCACGACGAGGACAGGCCGATTCTATAATATGAAGCACGCGACCTTTCTTTATCTCATATAAAGGCAAATTTCACAAGCCTTATACCAGGAATCTTATTTAAAATCCAGTTACGGAGCCCCTCCGAGATAGGCGCGGGTCTTTGACAATAAAACTAAATGGAATGAATGCATGATGGTTTCCTTAAAACGGTGCTTGTGATATGACAGGACCTATCAAGTGTTCATGTATGATATAGAAAAGGTTGGGAGAAAACACAGGTTTTTTGTACAGTCTTCGAAATTAGTATCGTTTGTGCAAATTACACAGTTGAATGACTGTACATTGTTCTGTATAAATTATATTATGATGAACATATGTTCTCAGGTTACTGTTTATTACCGTTTTATTTATTTCCTTGTTGCTGTGTATATTTTTATGTGTACATTGACACAAAAGATAATTGAATGGCATATATATTTTATTTGAAATTTGCGTTTTCTTTTTCGAATTGAATATAAAAATGTCGTCAGAGCCTTGACAGCTTTATCGAGCTTGGGAATTAATCAATTCAAAGTCTTTATATAAATTGGCAAATATACAATTTAGTTTTCTCTTCGTCAATAGATTTTTTTCTTTTTTACTTGCTATTAACGAGATTCAGGAAACAGAATTTATTCGTTAATGTTTCAATAATAATTATGGTCGAATTTCGACTACTAAACGAACACTAATTTATAGAATACCCTGTTGTATTTAACTAATTTACTTACATATAATCAATTTAGTTGATTCAACCGAAAGACGTCCACTGCTGGGAATAGGTCTCCTTCAAAAAAGGAGGAATTGTCATAATCGCCACGCTTAGTATGCGGGTTGGCAATCATAGTAAGTGTTTGTGGTGGTCAGAGGAAGCTTCTGCCCATTACCTGGGTTATCCCTTAGTCACCTTTTACGACACCCACTGGAAGATATGGGGTAGTACTATTCTTAGCCGGTAACACACGAAAACTTAGCCGGCATCATACGGATCAATTTAGTAAGTTTGATGAAGCAAAAAAAATATACAGGTAACGTTAGAATAACAATACGTGAAATTTTAAAATCTGCATTTAAATAGGCATGTAGTTAAAATTCCTGGTACATCACTATTAACCTATCAGAGCACGATTTTTCCTTTAAAAGCGGATACGATTTTAACAAAAAGAGAGTCAATAAATTTCAGAGTGGCTTGCGGCTTGATTTCTAAATGCAGGTTATCGGAGCATGCCACAAATCGGGAACGTTACACGTAGGCTCTTTAGTATTCAATGGAGTAGTGCGCGATGTCGCTTCGAGACTCACACCTGCCGCTGGCATCCAAATCACGTCCACTTATGTGTTCCACGCAGCCAAAACCAACACGGCGACATCCTAAAATTTTCCTTGTAAATCTTGGCGGCGCTAACGATCGAGCTTACTGGCGTGTGCGTGAAAAATTTAAAATAACATTTTTCGCTAAAGAATCTTCGGCATCTTTTTTATATAATGTATCATGTGAAACGCATAAGGATTTTTCCATTAATAGGTACTGGGATCTCATAAACTTAATATTTTAAAAAAAGTTCTTGTAAAAGACCTTGACAATTACAACGATTGTACTTTTTTTATTACACCTATGCCGTGCTATATTTAATGTATATTTAGATTGATATATATCAAGGCTTAAAGGAAATTAATATTTATGTAATGCTAAAATTTATCACTATATAAAACGACCTTAATTTTAAAATACATAATTTATATTTCCAGAAGTAAATTATCAAAGATTTACGTTCGAATTCCATATCTCGAATCGTGCGGCTAAACTAACAAAGAATAATATATAGCATTGGTTTTAAATCAACACTTACTACTAGGTATTACGTGACCTTGTATTTATATTACAGGATCAATTCGACAGACTAAAATATACATTGAATGAGACTATTCTAGACTAGAAATTATATCATAATGTATCAAGGCTGTATTTCTTTTGACATTATGTGTATAAATACAATTTAAATAGATATACATTTTTTATCAGACTACGGCGAAGCTAAAAGGAAGTGTTATAATTTTAGCAGTCTGTATTTACACATGTTTCTCCGTAGCGCCTAAACTAGTGGTCGTCACACTTTTTTGGTCAAGGGCCACATAGGTCATTGCCTAGGTAGGTACCACTGCGGGCCGTATTTTTATAGATTGGCATATTTTTATGAGCTGTCAAACGTGAATTCCCCACTGATTTTGTATGGCAATAAAAACCCATGAAGTTTTGAGTTATTGTCTACTAAAATTGGTTGCTTTGCTGCACAAATACTGATCAAAGGCCGTATGAGGCCCGCGGGCCACAGTTTGACGACCACTTGCCTAAACTATTCATCCGATTTTGATGAGTAAGGTAATCGACTCGTTATTTTAGCCCGGGGGTGACATTCTAACCGACTTCAACAATAGGAGGAGTCGATTTTGCCTGGTAAACCACAATTTTAAGCGATTTCATTCTTTTATTTTTTTATTAAGTATGTAATACTCACGTTATTATAAAGTCTTAATTATTATCGCATCATAAGATAACATAGAAAATATTAAAATAAATAAAAAAAACTGTTACCCGATTACGGAAAAATCACTAAATAGTAAGAAACAAGCTACGGACATTTAAAGTGAATTAATGTTATTATTGTGGAAATGACAGAGAATTTCAATAAATATAAATATCTAACACATCAAATGATTTGTTTTACTCAATAAAACGATAATATCAAAGAGGACCACCATGTTTACTATCTTTTAGTGTTTTATCCGTAGTCGGGTTACACTTTTTTTAACTTTTTTTGTTTGTTATAGTATGAACGCATCGAATCTAGAAAAGTTCCAGTTGAAGATAGCTCAGCATGAGCTCTACGAAGATGGCGATCCCCTCATTGATGCGATCCTGAAAGATATGTACACATTGCCGGTCTTACATGCAGGTAGTTCGCTGTTTATATTACAGACTTTATATTAGCTTGACCTGTATGTATCTATGTAACGGAATCTTCGAACTCAATTTCTAATGACTTCTAAACGTCGCATGAAATTGAAACATCCACGCTTATTAAGGAACTTTGACCGATGATTATCCTGACCAAGATCTTGTGACAGATTTATTATCATAATATTAAAAAAAAACTATACAGCCATTGGGACTGCCGACGGAAGTGAAAACTCGAAACTTTACAAAAACTTTTTTGTAATGTTTAAATTTCATAATTTATTAAATTAAATTATTAACATAACCTAACATTTAACATATTGTCAAACATTTGTCTGGTTTTTACATCTATTGGCGATCCGAAAAAAAATTTTATGTACATTTACTAATATAATATAATATAAATACTTTGTTCATAATAATCAAAACACACGATAGGCTGCGTAAGTATTTGATTATTATTTATATACGGAGTAGCAGCACTTAAACGCAATCTTATATTTGACATACCGTATAACATGTTTATGACTGACATTATAGATAGCATTGGTAACGCGGATCTATAAGTTTTTACCTTATCGAGAATCGCTCAACGCCGCTAAAGAAAGAAGTTTTCACTTCAAAAAAAAAACAAAAACACAATAAAGGCTTACTTTTTTTTGTTCGCTTGACATTTTTCTGTGAACTTACAGTCCGTTCATATTTGTTTTACCTCGGAAGTCTCATTTTGGTATTTTGGCATTACTAGCTGTCACGTAGTCAAAATATGCTGTCAATCGTTTTGGATTTTTGATTTTTATAGTACACTGGATGTGCCTGCGACTTCGTTTGCTTTTCATATATATAAAAAAATAAATTGGACTAATTTGTGAATCTGTACTATTCTCGAATCCTCAGGAATAGACACAAAAAATGTCTTTAAAATCGGTTCAACCGTTTCGGAGAAGTTTAGTTACATACACGCGCACAGAAGATTTATATATATATATATATATATAAGATTTATTAAATCGTAAACCATGCCAAAACGTATTCAAAGTTGTGCTTCAAATATTTTTCTAGCTACACGTACATTCTCTGAAAAACAAAGATCAAATAAAGCTCCGTTAATTCCATTGGTCAACGCTTTGCCGCCATGACTCGTAAATAAATTAGTGTTGCCTGTGTGTTAAAATTTTATAAAATTTATAGGAATAAATATCACATAAATCATCTCGGTTGATTGTAAAATAAATAAAAAAGCCTTGCTTTGTATTTAAATGCAATAAATAAATATTATATTAATTTTTCCGCAAAGAAGAAGTTGCGGCTTTTATGCCTCAATACTAAGGACTCCAAGAAAAATACGTATCCAAAAAAGAGGATTTTGAATGATATGTGATCAGAAATAAAATATCTGTAAACTATATTGTTTGTATTAAGTTTTTTTACCGAAAATCTATCTTACAACTTATGTATTATATATTATCTTGTTCATCCGACCCACCAACATACTAGAGTGGCCAGTAGCAACGGAATTTCTTTATGCTGACATAGCTCAAACTTCCTATTGTATATTCAATTAAATCAAGGCGAATAATACATATCGCACATGGTAACATAATATTCAGAACGACAACTTAACGACTAGAGGTAAAATAACTGTGAACGGACTATAAGTTAATTAAAATTACGTTTGTATGTTAGTAATCCAACAAAGTGTGTGTTTAAAAAAACACTATAACAGTACCTACGTAATAATTAGAAACACCTAAAATGTAAACAATTCAATTTATGACTCTAAAATACACTATAATCTTTTTGAAGTAAAATTCCTTTAGGCGCGAACGTATAACTAATTCAAATCTTTTTCTCTTTATCTTTTTCGTTTCAACGTTTTCAAACGAAAATTATGTCTAATTCATATTATTCCATGGATGAAAATTATTCGTACTGTAAATTAGATTATTAATAAAATGCTACACTAAGTGTTATACTATATATGGTATATTCATTATATGTAAGATCATGTGTTAAAAAAATTGGAAATTAATCGTAGTAATTTTGTAATGAAAAGAAAAAATATCTCGGATGGAATGATAATAATTTCTAAATCTCTCAAACGTTTATGTAATGAATATCTTGTTATAGAATACCTAAATTAGTTCCAGTCATTACGTTAATCTATTCAAGTACGTGTTGTCAATTTAAATGTAGGTAATAAATAATAAGGTTATAAAATATTCAGTTTATCGTTGATAGAGAACCTAGAAAAGCAATTATCATAGATAACCTTTAAATGGCTTTGTATACCCGTTAAATAAAAAACAAAGTAATATTTTCACTTAATTTTAATTCAATAATAGTGCATGTAGCATTAAATTTACGTAATTATCACGGAGTATACACGGATAATCTCATAAATAAAATATTTAGACATTGCAATGTATAAATAAACCTTATTTAACTATGTTTAGTCTGTTATATTGTTTATTATATCTTTCATGTTATTACTAATAACACATCTCAATGAAAGGGCATTTTACATTATAATTATTACGTGTAATTTTAATGTTTTATTATTTACAAAAAAATTGCATAACAGATTAAAAAATATGTTCGTATATTTCAATTTTCTTAACAATAATTTTTCAGATGGTTAGATAATATGAATCTGTATTAACCCCTTGAGTACCTTCCTGGCGTTTACGCCAGCTTTCCATTGTTTTCCTATTGTCTATCTATTGTTTCATTTTTATGGGTACTCGACACATTAAGAAGATATAAGTGTCTTTATATGTGAATTAATTTAATTATGTACAAAAAAAGTAATCAAAAATCATTATAAGTATATAGTAGTGAAATAGTAGTAGAATAATCAGTTACTATTTTAGATGTACAAAAGCTCAAACAGGTAAACGTATGTATATTAAATGAAGTCGGGTCTGCAATCAGTTGCGGGGGTTAGCGGTCCGACGGACAATTGTGCCACAACAATCTCGCCCTTTACTTCCAATTGGACTTTAATATTTAAACCACTTAAATGGATTTCATTGTTGATCCGACTTTATCGTATTGTATATAAATAAAATACATTTACTTCTAGTTGAGGCGGTAACATACCTATTAACTACTTCAGACGACGTTCTAATTACAAAGGAATTAACGGTTCGAAGGTTCTTTTGATGCAATAAAATACGTATATTAAATAATTTATTGTTTTTGACAGAACAAAAAGAGGGAGGTACCCAGCTGAAACTTATTATTGACTATCCAAATGGAATACAAGCCTTATTCAAACCTATGAGGTAAGCTACTACTTTCGTTAATATTTATTGCTTGTCATTCTGTAATAATTAACACAGTATTAACCTTTAACGCACTGTTTGATATAAAACGCCCACATTCGTTCTGTATTTTATCATTAAATAATAATGGAACATAAAGTTTTTACTGTAAGTTTAAACTTTAAATTGATTGGTAATTTAGATTTATAATATGCCATAGTCCATGTACTTTCGTAATATGATTGCATTATGTATATACTAAATAATTGAAAAAAAAAAGTTATTTTTCATACTGTATTAGACACTGTATTACCACAATATTACCAAATGTTAAGTGACAATATACGCCAATACACACTCCTCCGGCAATGAACCAAATCGTGCTCTGATCTCCAACTGCGGAGGCCCAGCCGCAAACAATATATTTTGACACTTTATACACTAGCAAACAAGCATTACACTGTGCACTATACTTAGGTTTAGCGTGGATCAAATACTATGGAATTTACGTCTCAGGTAGCCTAAGCTGATATTCATTTTGATGACCTTACTTTAACTACCAATCTCTTAACCGCTCGCATCGAAAGCTCTGTGAAGCTAACAAGAATCTTCATGTCAACAGAACTGAGTTAAAAAAAATGTGACATTTTATGTAACACACCTTTAGGTATTCGGCGATAGATTTTCAAACTTGTGGTATCGATGGACCATCATGGATGATAGATTCTATTTTATTGGGCGCGTATTTTTCAATGGCCACTAAACATAAACTTTACAAAGTAAATTATAGTATTAATAGTTTAGATAATATAGTTTCATCATTTATATTCTTTGATCAGTAAGTACCAAACACTGTCAAAACTGTGCTGTGTTATTAAAAGTTTCACTCCAGATCTGTAGTTTCGAGTGTACGTCCACGCATACTCCTGAAGTTGTATGGAACTTGCTTGTGTCACCTTTTCGTACGTATTGTAGTCAGTCTATTCACAAAACTTCGAAAATGTTCCTTCACACGAACGGCTTAGCGGCTTGCCCACCATTCTCTACAAGTACTCTTCGAGTAGTTTCTTTAAGTTCTGTTACTCTCTTAGCATTGTTATTTTCTATAGAACACTATAGTTGTCTTTAAGACGTCTTTGAACTTTACATTGCCAGGAATAACAAAATAAAGACTTAAAATATATTTCTAAGTACTTTTGTTATGAATATTTTTCTTCGCATTTATATTCTGAAAGACTAGCTGTTACAAAGTTTACCATTTCAAAAGGATACCGACGGTAGCTCCCAAAATTCACTCACGGGAATATCGTGATACTCCCTCAGGAGTTCTATATCAGATGTCAGCTTAGCACTTCACTTTTACTAAAAGTATTGTATTCGCGCAAAATAAAAGGATGATGTTGAAATATTTTACAGAAGTCTATTGAAGCATAAATTACAATAAATACATTGCCATTAAAGTTAATTAATTTTAATATATTAACTTTTTCCATTCATTTCAATACATTTTTTTAATTGCCTGGTATTTGACAAATTGACGTGAATTCTGTTTTTATTATTTAACTAGAATTTTTTACATGTTGATGTAATCAAATCAATTTAATATCTTAATTCATTTAAAATATAAATAAATAAAATTATGTAAAATTACACTTCCGTTCTAGGCACAAAAGTGGTTTTCAAACCAGTCTACAATCAATTCGCAAATAGCATGAGGCTAGTTTTAACGCTTTATATGTTACCACATTATTATTTAATAATTACTAGTATATTATTTCAAGTGTGGAGTTACCATAAGTACTTAATCTGTGTAAGAGAATGGTAAACAAATATAATAAAATTCAGGTTTGAATCATTTTCAACTCCCATTTCGATATAACTATTCAGAAATCGATATAATACTTATCACTTTATCAGTTATTAGTTAAATAATACTTATATTAGTTGTGACGGATACGCTAAGATAGACGCTGTTTTTAATTGGCATATAAAAGAGAAGAAATTAAAGTAAAATGATTTATTAAGACTTGATAATTTTAAACGCTCTGTGTGATTAATCGTTTTTCTGCGTACCTAGTGTGAACTTCGCGCGTATCTAACTTCACTCACTAGAAATTAGTTTCGTTAGGAAACATAACCTTTAAAAATAAATAACATCAATAAATATATTGATTTTAATCAGATAGTTGAATATTTTGTCAAAAGGATGTAAAAAAAAAACATAAAAATAAAACAACCTTCTCTCTAACGAACGGACCATATAACTTTTGTAGTAAAATTATAGACTCAAGGGGTTATCCCGGCGACATATCAAGAGCCCCTCGCGGAGATTCACACGATTCGCCCGTGTACTATAAATTACTCGCCAGTCGATAGTCACCCTTCCCTATGAAAATGTTGTTTTATTCTTTGTACATACAAGACAAACCATTTGTCCAATACGTTTTTTTAACAAGGAATCTCTTCAGTCACTATCTTGTTTAAGTGTTTTGTTTGCAACTAGCGGAGGTCCGCCACTTCGTCTACGTGTTTTACCTTGATTAAATGTGGGCTGTTCTGATTTTGTTTTGTTTCTCATAGGGAAACGACACATATTTCCCGTACACCAAATTTCATAAAAATATTTTATTGATTTTAATCATTTCTAGAAATTATGAATTTTTGTATCCTATCAATCGCTAATTAACATATATACAGGTTACATAGGTATATTTATGGTCCCGTTTTTGAGTTATAGGCGAACAGAATTTTATCTAAATTATGTTTTTTTTTTACAGATTCTAAATATAATTTGAAAAATATTTATAGAAGTAGCGAAATTTAGATATTTTAAAGTATCTGTGATAGATCCAATATGCAAAAAACTTAAAGCATGTTATTTCAGCGTCATACTACTCTTAAACAGTTATCGCATAGGACACTCCTCCATTGATCAGTGCTTACCCGCTTAAACCCAAACTCGTGCCTTATCTTCAAAGAGAACACTCAAATCGCTAATAAAGATCTTAAGATAACTAATTATCATATTTTGAGGTTTCTTTATTTTTTTTCTCAAACTTAACTAAACAAACTAATTTTAGTTCATTTGATTGACAAAGATTCTACTTTACGGAATACTTTAATTGATATCACTTTTGTATCACGTCTGTTTGAATTATTTTTTATTTATGAAAAATTTTATGAAATAGAAAATATATTTTGAAAATAACTAAATTTTATTTTTTCAATTAAACTTCCAAACAAATGATAAATGTTTGTCTGTTAGAAATGATTTTTCGAATATAAAAATTATAAACAGAATTAACAAAGAAATATCATCATGCGAAATTGTTTAATTCTGGATAATAAAAATCTCATCATCATCCTGCTCCCAATTTATTATTTGGGGTTGGCGCAGTATGTCTTCTCTCTTCTCAAAACATGTCCATACCAAGACAAACGATTCCCTTTCATCTTTTCTATCACTGAAGCCACTTTCAAACTTCAATAAAAACTCAAACTTAATAAAAATCTACATTGAGTTCATTATTTGATCACAGATTCGCTCGAGATGTTCAGACATTACCAAATCATTTCTATTTCTCCGACTATGAACGTCACAACGCCGAAATAGCCGCATTTCACTTGGACAGGTAATAAGACCTTATCGAATTAATATTACGACGCATGGATATTATCAATGAATTTCTATTGTGTTTAAATTTATTTACAACATTGTAACAGATGTACATTTATTACTAGATTTTCACTATAAATATAAATCATTCTTTGCAATTAATAAGTCTATGTTATTAGATCGATTGATTGCATGACAATCTGCAAATTTAAAATGTTCTATAGACGTTGTCCTAAAAGTTGTTTGTTAATCACTTAATGCAATTAGTTCAATGATATTAATTCATCTTATTAATTCAGGTTAGGTATAATAAGAAAAGCGATATAGCCCCATGTAAAGACAAACTAATTTTAAAATAATTATATGTAAATATATTATTTTAACATAATCAAATTGACGTTTAATATATAAAGGGGTTAAAATAATTAATATTTCATCATTTATTATAATGTATAATATTACATATGTAAAAAAAATCTCTACAATCAGTATCTGGATATTTTAAATTGTTATTAACTTTTATCAAATTACCCAAACTTTTGTTTAATTGTCTTTTTTATTAATTGATGCTAAAATAAATATTGCACCCATATCAAGGTATATTGTTTCGTATTTGGTGACATATATAGGGATAAAGTAAATTGCTCAATGAGTAATACACGAGAATAGGATCGTTAACTTAAGTACTCTTATCCAGGATACTGGGTTTCCGGCGAGCTATGCCAGTCGTGGGCCGCGTACTCAATATGACGACAGAAATCTACGATGTGACGGAAGGAGACATTCTAAAGACATTCTTTGTATCACCCGCGAACAACTTCTGTTTTCATGGGAAGTGTTCTTATTACTGTGATACAGGTCACGCAATTTGTGGCAACCCTGACATGCTCGAGGGTAGCTTCGCTGCGTTTTTACCTTCCTCAGATATAGCTGAAAGAAAGGTGAGTACCAAGCATCTAGATTGTAGATTTATTTATAACAAGTAGCACAAAGTGAATGATGGTTATGTCTGGAAGTGACAATTTTCTCTGTGCATATACTACCATAATAAACTTTGTGACTATTATAGTTCCAAAAAACAACACGATAAAAACCAGATCGAGTTTAACTTGCCAGTTTTTTTCGTTAAGTGAGTTGTTTTCCGAACCGGTGGTAGTATTTTAACATTAATATGCCCTAAATTGAATAAAATCTTTTTGAATTTGAATAAATGTGGACAGTGATGTAAGTAAATTTCTATTAGTTGTATGCCTGTGGTTAGTCATTTCTAATTTTAATTGATGTTCGCTATCACCTTATTAAAGGCTCGCAAAATAATGAAATTTACGTATTATTTCAGATTAAATCACTTAATACAATATATAATATTAATCCAAATAAACATAAGTATATATATCATAAGGCATACATGCACATTATTATAAAATTAAATGGATAGTTCAAATGTAAAGGTTAGAATTTTTTTTAATGCTACATATATTATAAATAAATGACCGATCTGTTGTAATATAACTTTACATTCACCATATGTTTAATTATTTTAGGAATAATATAATTTTACAACGTAATAATAAATATCGAATTAAATACATTCCAATTTTTTCTGGTCGGTAATATATTAAATAGCATCTTCTTTATTCGAAGAGCATAATTTTGTGTACGATCTTTGAAATATTAATTAACTTTAATGTTATCTGGTTAATTTATAATTTTTTACAGGTCTGGCGTCATCCGTGGAGAAGATCATATCACAAACGCAGAAAGGCGCAATGGGAAATACAGTCTGATTATTGTGATACGGTAATTACATTGAAATTAATGTACACAAATAATTATCATAATGCATAAAGGCGTTAGAAACATAGTGCTATGGCCACAATCTCACCTGGTTTTAAGTGACGATGTGGTCCAGGATTGTAAACACACTAAGTGTAGAGATACTGGTTCTCAGGTGACGCTGACGGAAACCGGAACACACCTATTTGGTATTTAGCGACAGGTTTTCAAACTTGATGGTGGTAGCTACCTAGGCGGGCATTATTAGGAAATGTCCTCCCACCATGCTATAGTTTCATCACGACGTTTTCCTTCACCGAAAGCTCAGGGTTATTTTAGAATGGGATTTTGTAGGTGGGCTTGAAACTGCGTCCATTGAAACGGGATCCGCCCGCGCTACCCAGAGGTCTTCTTCGAATTGTTATTATGTTACGATTAAAGTGCACAAGTCAGTTATCCTACATATCAATAATGGCACGTTATTTATGGAGATTCCTCAAAATTCCGAACCGTGAATCTAGCTTTAGAAATACATGACAAAACAACTAATCCCATAAATAAGATCGGGTCACTCATTGGCTTACTAATTATTTATCGTCAGATCTATTTATTACCAGACCTAAGTTGAGTTAACCATGATATCATTTCTTTTAAGGTATATTCCTCACTTTAAAGGACCAAATCAATTAGGCTGCAGATTAACTAGATAATTTTCACATTGACGACTTGCGAGCTTTATCACTAACAATATAACTACAGTATTCCAATATTAGATTGTCTACATAACCTATAAATATACCTAAATATCCCAGATAAAATATAAAGTAATCGCTATAAAATTATTGTATTACGCAGAGTGAAATACCGCTATTAAATAGGTGTTGCATAAAGACACAATAAAAAATTGTAAATAAAAAAAAAAATATGTTTTAGGTTCGAACAACTCCTCCATACGACTCGGGGCGTAGACTTTTGGATCTTATGGACATGTCTATATTCGACTTTCTCACTGGTAACATGGACAGACATCACTATGAAACATTCAAGTTTGTATATCTTATGTTACATACCATGAGTGTGAAGGTAAAACACATTAAATCGTAAATACAAATTTAATAAACATTAGTGTATATATAAATGTCACTTATATAAGTAGTTTTACCTTTACACCCATAATATAAAGTAATCAAGTGTGTAAACGCAAACACAGAGCTGTTATTCCATAGCTCAATAACTAAAGGAAAATCAATGATTTGTTCCCAGAGTAGTTATCTTTTCATTTAACGTTTATGGTGATATATGATTTTATATTTTAAGTGTAAACAATTTTTAACTTTTAAAATCTTTTTATGACCTTCAAAGCCTTGTATAATTAAAAAAATGTTTTATTACAATCAATTACCTATTCGACATGCGTTCTTTTACTAATTAACGATTATTTTTTTATATTTGTAGACAATTGTAAAATAGCTTCCTTATTCAGTGAAGCAGATTTTTGTTTTTGTTATTGGTTACTTATTGTTCTCAATTACACCCCGATCTTAAATTATATTGTTATTAATTGTTTTTCTTAATGATAGATTATTTTGTTGGGTGGTAGTTATTAATAAATGCTCTACTGCTAACATAGCACCATTTTTTTCTACTGTATTCTGTATTATGTATTCAACATACGTCTATAAATATGGTATCGACCTAATCACCATTCTTATGTCCTTCTACATTAATTACGGCTTTATCCACATGCGCTTTCTGTCTCCTCATAATCCTTCCCTTACAACTTTTCTGCTACTGGCGCCACTTTCCAACTCCTTTTAATACATTCATTCATGGCTTTATTTATCAGTGAGACTGCACAAATCCATCTCAACTTTCGCATCTCTGCTACATCCAATCGTTTCTCATCCATCTTCTACTAGTCCAGCATTCTGATCCATATAATGTCAGGATAGATCTTATAATGGACTAATCTAAGTCTTATTTTTCCCTTGTCGGTCGTGTAGTTAGGATGGGTGGCACCCTGAGCTGATATTGTGATATCACACCCCAAGGATCAAAACTCAACTCAAGTCCACCAGCACCAATCCCTACGAATGAGTAAAATTTGTATAATTATGTACAATTTTACAACTGGCATTCGTGCAGTCGACCAAATTATTGAGAATTTCTGTAGGTGGCAGTTCTGATGTATGGTTAAGTTCTTCTATTTTGTGTGTTTTGGGAAGCCCACCCCTCTCCACCAGCTACGCCCCTGCTTATGTTTGGTGTCTTACGCTAACGAATCCTTAATGTGTCGAGTACCCATAAGAATAAGACAATAGGAAGACAATAGAAAAACAATGGAAAGCTGGCGTAAACGCCAGGTAAGTACTCAAGGGGTTAATAAACTTATACAGCGGTTATTTCCTTACAGGATGTTTGGCAATGAGACGTTTACGTTGCATCTAGATCAAGGTCGTGCTTTCGGGAAAGCTTTTCACGATGAGCTGAGTATCCTGGCGCCCTTGCTTCAGTGTTGTTTAGTGAGACACACAACACTAGCGACTTTACTCATGTTAGTCAGATATGTTATTATAGCATAAACTTACCCTTCCAGGACTGACTGAAGCGCGTCTGAAGGTGTGTGACAGTCTCTCGCACAAGTGCAAGGGGCTGTCACACAGGATTAGTGTGGGACTCGCGGCGAGAAGCGCCGTTAACCACTACCCACTAAACCCCTCGGTACCTCCCGCCACATATTAGGAGCAAACACGGGACCGGACTATGCATTCACCGCGAGTGCTCCAGTGGCTGTCAAAGAGATAACCAACCTATACACGTCCGGAAGAGGGGAAGAGAGTGTCTCCTCTCACCCCCCTCCCTGAGCACCCTCCCCTAAATTAATAGTCCCTAAGTAACCCGAAGTAATTTCAGCTATCTACCAAAAAAAGGCCCGTCAAAATTGGTCCAGCCGTAGATTACCCATTACAAACAGACATAGAGACCGACAGACAGACAAAAATTTTAAACATTGTATTTTTGGTATACGTATCGCATATAGTACATTCATATCTATTTAGTAAAAAAAGGGTGTGTGTACTTATGTATGCACGTAAGAAGTTATTCTTCTTTGACGTCATAATAGAAAAATCGTTGACAGCTAACTCCCGGGTTTCATTTATTCGTGACGGTTGAGCGCGCATCGTAAAAAATGACACTCATTTTTTTCCCAAACGCGCTAAAAGAAGTATCACTTTAAAAAATAATTATGACATTACAAACAGACACTTCAATTTTTTTTATTAGTATAGATTTATTATAATAGTTCTGTTCTGTTTAATTATAGAGAGATAATTCTATTTTTTTATCTATGAATTCGATTCTAACAATGTACATATTAATTACCATGTTGTTTCTAGGTTTCACAACGGAATTCCACTCTCGAAACAAATACGTGATTCAATGAAGGATGATCCTGTATCACCGATTCTATGGGAACCACACTTAGCAGCCCTCGACCGGCGAATCATCATAATTCTAGACGCTATTAGGAAATGTATCGAGAAAGCTAACAATCCTATACTAAATGAAATCAACGATTTCGTATGACGATTAAAATTTCAGAGTTTTACTCCAATAGTAGATAATACGTCGTTTGTACAAGAGATCTGTGTTGATGTTAACGAAATGTTTGTTGTTGATGTCGGGTTTTCTGCTGTTTCCACTGTTCACCTTTTGAGGTCAACCATCGTTGTAATAGTAACAATCGGATATATAGAAATTCTTGAACGTCCAGGGTGCGCTAGGTGCTATTGTGTATTCTTATAAAATAAATAAACTTTCTACGTATATATTAATAGCGCTGATAATAAATAAATAAAGCAAAAAGACCCGCTTTAAATTCTTACACTGTATAGGTGAAGCGTTTCGACTAACAATCTCACTTGGTTTTAAGTGATGATAGGGTTTAAGATGGTGTCATACAAGTCTAAAGTGAATGGCTCTTATCTGAGGGTAATATCTAGCCAGACATAAGTCAATAATCTCTGGATTGTTATATAACAGAAAAGGTTGATTCAAATATAAGTCTATGGCCGCAGTGTCCGACAGAACTGTCATCGCTTTCTCATAATCTGTGACTTAAGGATTAGTACATAAGTGGTGTAATTAATACAAAATATATGCTATCTTTGGTTCTATTTAAGACTTTTAGACATAAGATTTTAGTGCCAAAGATTGTCCAAATGAAAGTGAAGGAATTAAATATACCTGTTACTGAAAACATCAAGAATCATTCCAATGAACGATAAGCCATTGTATGCCAAAAACAAAATTGTGTGTTTTTTTTTTTCTTGATTTGTGTTTCGTTTATTCATATTTGTGATAGACGACAATTAAAATTTCAACAGTACTGATGAGTTAATCTTTTTTATATATAGATTTTTTTTCTATATATTTAATACAGCTATGTATATTTCGGAATAGATAAAATAAAAAATTAAATGATCTACGTAATTGTAAAATTAGGATAATTTATATCATCAGGCAGTGCAATTATTATAGTGTAAATAGGATAAAGTTGATAAAGATTTTTTTGTTTGTAAGTTTACATTTAGGTTTAACAGCTATGTATTTTATGTTTCGTGTTATTGTGAATCGGTTACCACGAAGCTCAAGTGCAGACATATCACTAGATAACATTTTTGATCAGCACATTCTCAACATCTTAATCAATATATTTTAGTTTAGTAAGTATTTTATTTATATTACAGGCTAGCGAATACAATAGAAACACATATGTATCGACGAAAATTATCTACAAATCTATGCTATCTATACTAATAAATAAAATTTAAGTTCCTGTTTGTAATATCAATATATGATTTTTTTTTACTAAATACATATCAATGTATATACGGTGCCTATAACAAGAACATTTTTAAATTTTTTACATTTATCTGTCTGTTTGATCAGGCTAATCTCCGGAAGAAGAGGACCGATTTTGAAGGGACTTTTTTTGAGAGATAGCTGAAGTTACTCCTTGTATCGTAGGTTACTTTTCGAAAATAATTAGAGTTTCACGTAAAAAAAAAACCCCAAGAAATTCTAAGAAAAATCCATTTCAATGGATAGTTTTACTAGTAAGTACTTGAATTTGTCAGAAATATCTTTGTTTTCTCTTGTACAAAAAAAAAAGCGAAAATATTTAGGTTTCTGTGAAAAAAAAATTAAAACAAAATACAATTTATTGGAGAACACCATCAAAATATTATTTTCCAATGATCATTTAAAAACAATATTACGTAGTGAAGAATATATGAAATGTGGACGAAACCGCGGGCACACAGCTAGTTAATTATATATAAATCGCATTATTTTTTTATTTAGTTGTAGGGAAATGTCAAAGCTCAGTGTTGACGAAAAATTAAGTAAAAAGGCTGAAAATATTCTTGGACATAATATAATTATATAAATTATACTTTTAAGTAAGAACTTATCTCTTATATATATATATATCACTATTCGGATACGTTTGTTTCTATTGAAAAATTATCTCATTATAATAATTATAAATTTTCATATATTCATCATACATTTATCATTTCATAAATTAAGCGTAGAATATTGTTTTTAATTCAATTAATTTCACTGCTAACAGCTTGTTTCATGCTATTCCGCTTTTAGCACGATTTAATTAGGATTGAAATAAAAACGAATCTGGTAGCTATTATTATATTGCAATTAATGATATTGCATTTATTTATTTTTAAAATTTAAATCGATTCATAAGTATTTTGTAATATAACGTGCGATTCGAGAGTAAAAATAAATTTATTATATGAATTAAAAAAGTATAACTTTCAACGTAACTCAGGAACGTGGTGAAGTAATTACATATTTATTTGTAAACTTCGAGAATTTTCTATACTAAGTCTGCCTACTTATAAAATAGTTGTTTAAAACTAATAATTTACTCGTGTGAGATCTTACTTAAGTTGATAATTATGTATGTTTAAATAGAGTCGACTTGCCAAAGACGTACCTAAAAATAATAATATATTTAAAAAATATGTTTATAATGTTGAATAGTGAAATTGTGATGATTTGCGTGTTTCTGTTGACTGTTTATAAATTAAATGTTACGTGATAATTCAGTGAACGATTGTTTTATTTACTTTATCCTGTATAAAACAGTGTTTCGTTGATCGAAGTAAGATGCCTCGGTGGCATCTATTTATGCCTGGCGAAAAATTTCAACTATAAACTTCCTATTAGAAAATATCACACAACCACACTATGGTTTCCTGGAGATATTTTCCTTCAATAAAAAATCTGGTTATTCTTAAAGTGGGATCAGTAGATTCGAAATTACGTCCATGCGGTAAATAATCACATTATCGCTGAGCCATTATTGCATCATCAAAAACTTCGACTCCATATCGAATCGACTCTATATCGCCAATTCAAAAAATCCCGTAATTGTGTGTTGTAACGTTCGACCGGTTAGCCTATGGATATTAAAAATACTGTTGTACAACTATCCCACTGAGAGTTAAATTATTTTATAATTATTCGTTAAAATTGTACAAAGCTTTTTATAACAAAAACATATTCGTAAAAGCTGATCTAAGCATCGAATAACTTTTTTTTTAAAAACATCACTTTTATCAATATTTTTTTAAACAATAATTATAATATTTTAGGTAATAGTGAAAGGAGCTCTGCATAACATTATGGATGCACATCCAGAATGTGTCCGAAAAGAGACGTTTGGTTGTGCAAGTGAGTCCTGGGTCTGGCAGGAGAAGCATGAAAACAAGATTAATTCAGTAGATATGAGAAATCTAAGAAGTATGGCGTACTTGATAATGATAGATAAGTAAGGAATAGTGTAATAAGGGAACGTTGTGGTTTGGTAGGGGATATAGTGACAAAGATAGAGAAAGTAATGCTTAATTGGTACGGTCACGCGGAGAGGATGGATGCAAGAAGGTTGACGAAATATTTACAAGACGGAGTGACTAGGCAAACCGGTAAGAGTCGTCCTAGGCGAACGTATCTCAAGCAGATCGACGACGTTCTGGAGAAAGGCTCATAAGTACCCGTGACCGAAGAGCATGTATGAAGGTGCTTACGAAGGTAAAAAAAAGCGAAATACATATGTCAGGATCGTAACAAATGGAAGGATGTGACGTTAAATATACATATGTATGTATTACACTATTTAACTAAAGTTTGTGCTCCAAAATATGGGAGAAAAAACAAAAACCAACAAGTCAAATTACGCATATAGACGTTACATTATGAATTTGCCGGGTCAGCGTTCCTGTGACGATGTCACATAAAGATCGCATAAAACGCCCCGACAATACAAGATACGTCCGTCCCCCATAAAAACTGGAATATGAATAGTGCGGATATTTGATATAACATTTTATCGTTTTAGGGCAGATTTGTTGCTTATTAAATAGATACGTAAATAGAGTTCGATTAAACTTGAATGTATTTAAATATTGTCTTATTTTTGATGTGGTATTTCCAGATGGAATTTTCAATATCATCTTTCCCATACCCTGTTCCCAACTCACCTGAGATCGGCGCAGTATGTTTACTTCTTCCATACGTCCCTCTCAGTCGATATCTCTTCATTTACTTATTTTCCTTTCATATATTGTCTTACAGACTCCGTCCTCACTTTTGGCCTTCCTCTACTTTTTCATTTTTCCACATTCATATTAATTACTATTTTATTCACATAGTCCATACCACAACAAACGATTCCCTTTCAATTTTACTACCATTGGCGCAACTTCTAAACTCGTAGCTCACTCACATATCCAATTCTATAATGAACCAAAGCTTTCAGTCAAGGAAATCATCGTTAGAAAACCATACCATATTGTTTTTTTTTTTCTAATCTATCCAATGCGTTGACCGTAAGGGTTTACAGCTTCATTGAACTATGTGGGCGAGTGTTGAAGGCAAGGCCGCAATAGGTAAATAGCTCAAGGATTCGAACTTCGACCGTGACCTAAGAGAAAAAATTCCCACGGAATTTGAATCCTAGCTAATCCCTACATTTATTATTTAAATAAACGTAAACGCTATCACGCATATTTCCTCGGTTGATGGGGAACATAACATGGTGGTAGAGTAATTTCTTATAATGCCCACCTAGCTAGCTAGCTACCACGCTCAATTTTGAAAACCTCTTACCAAAACTGATGTGCCCTGGCAGTATCACTTGGGAGCCAGTACTTCTATGCTTTACACGCAGTACCACATCGTCACTTAACATCAGGTAAGATTTAACTAAAACCGTTGAGTCTATACAATATAAATAATAAAAATACAATATGTAACGTTGGCCAACTGTTATGACAGTAACAGTATGGTGAAACTGGCAAGGAGCCTCGCGCATACAGAGTAAATAATTCGAAAAATGAAATGTTAAAAACTTAATTAAAATAAGCAACACATAACATCAATAAGTTGACAAAAATACTGGTGTACTCGTTACTCAATGCTTATATTTTATCACAAATTAGTTATCGAGCCAGAATAATATTTGGTATAAATGTACACACAAACGAAAAAAAAAAACTAAGTGTTAAAATAAAAAAGGGAATCCTTTATAGGTTTTATCAGCTCATTTCTACAATGTACATTGTTATTCACGTGGGATGAGACGCAATCTTACAAATTGGATATTCACATGAAGATAGTCCTCATAGTCTGAATAACAATCAGATCCATAATAAATATCTTTCAAAAAATTAATTCTTAAAGCTTTCTTTGTATTTTGCTAAGCTAACTTTTATACTGCAATTACCTATGTATTATTTTGATTATTGCCTATACATATATTATACTTACCTATGGTAAGTTAACACAAGAGCTGCCGATTTTTAAATATTATAACCTAGCGACAACAAAAAACGTTATATTTTAACGTTTAGGAACTTTTAATCTCAATTGAACTTAATGACATGACTCAAAATGGTCAACATGTACAATTTAGAGGTTCTAGCTCTCAAATAATGCTGCAGGAAGATACATGGGTCGCTTGGGTGCTTCGCCAAATGAGATAACACTACAGACGTTAATGAAAAATGTCTCCTACGACCTTGCGATTATTTAAATACGATTCTATACCGAATTATCAGGCTCATCAATGGATTCTAACTTACGATCATCACTGAGCCATCATCGCTTCTATAAGCGTATTATTTAATAAGATAAAAACAAATACATGAATGTGTTTTTGTAAATACAATTCTAATGCGAAACACTTCATCACAGGTAAGTTTCAATAACCCTCTCTCTACCTAATAATCTGATTTATATTTAAACGACAAACATTATCATAACTCGAGTAAGAGAATGCTGTAAAATGTTTTATATTAATAATTATTATTAAAAGACGGCCATCGAGCCCAAGAAGGAAATTTTCGACAATTCCGACGACAGTTGGCAAAAGTTACCAGTAATTTAGTTTATTTTTTCTGCGATGCGAATGGTGAATTTCACGCTTTATTTGTTCAGAACCTTAATAAGTTTTAATTCCTTCGTTGTACAACTGTATAAGAATATTACAAATGTATTTAAATTAGTCATTTTTAACGCTATGAAATTATACAGCTTATTTCTAAACTAATTAACTAAATTACCATATAAATAGTGATGTCGTATGAAAAGAAGAGCTGATATAGTACTAATTTTAGAGACTGTTAATTTATATATAATAAAATTGCATGTAATGGTCTTAATAAAAGTATGGACCGGACCGCGGACATGGTATGGCGGGTGGCCGAGGTCATCAGTCGCCTAAGTAGGTATTCGGTATAATATTTTTCAAATAGATCCCTTTTTTTTATTCGAATCACAAAACATCGAGTTCTACGAGAGTAATCTTTTTTCGACTTATTTTATTTTACTTTTTATTCGAAAATTTTATTCTTTCAATGGTCGAAATTAGATTATAATAATCATCATTTATTGCAAAAAAAAAATCCAATTTATTAACAGCACTAAAGGTGTTCAATAGCAACTTAACAGAAAAACGAAGAAGGCGTTCTTCTACCACTACTACTTCTACTACGGAAAAATGACACGAAACTGTTTTATTTTTTCCTATTTACAGATCATTGAATATTTGTTAATAGTTGAAATTAAGATGCATCTCTGGAGTTACTGATATATGTAGTTAGTATTACATATAAACTTGAACTTGAAGATTTATCATTGATAGATTTTTTTTTCAAACAACCGTATCTCAAACTGATTAGTTACCACCCCCAAGTTTTCACAATCTATCTCCAAGCCCAAGCCACAAGGTGTGTTCTTACAGTATCACACGAAAACCAGTACCTTAGTTACTTCAATACCAGTACTTTAGTTCATAATCGTGTTCCACTTTGACTCTTAACATTAGGATTTAGTGTGGTAAAACCGCTCTTCGGCATATTAATTGTAAATTATATTGAACGTTAGATATCGATCTCAAGTTCTCTCGAAGCTTCTATCTGCAACAGATTTCCCGTCCGAACATTATCATAAACAGACTATAGGAGTGTCCAACTTCCACTTTATGTAGCAATGAGTTTCCGGAGTTCGGATAATATAGAACATTTATACCTTTATTTCATGTATCTATATTGATATTCCTACTATGAGTTTGTAGTATTTGTAAAGTTTATATATTATATTCACATTAATTATAATTTCCTATTGTAATTCATGCAAAAGTTGTTGAAAAGTATGTACAGTTTTACATTACCTATGTCTTTGAAAGTGTATCGTATGACGTAACAGCACTTTAATAATGTTTTTTTTTTTTTTCGAACCTAGCTAACCCTGTTGACCGGAAGGGCCTTTAAAGCTTCACCGTGACTTTGGGGCGAGTGCTGAAGGCACTCGACTGCAAAATGTGATTAGCACAAAGGTTACCAAAATGAAACTTTAATTAAATTCTTTCTTTATACATATTGTGTTTTATTACTTCAGAGTTAAGTTTTACTCAAGTTTAATATACGAGTAATTGATAATTTGGGTACAGTATGCAAGAAAATAATATTTATGACGGCAGTTGTTTTTTTAGGATTTCTAGATTCGAGAATAACTCACACGAGGATCCACACGGATAATTAAAGACGTTTATTATGTTATATCCTTGATCAAAATAAATTATCACTAGTATTCAGCATGATGGTAATAAAGGTGATTTTTTTAAAACACTAATAAAACCAAAGCCAAATACGTAGGTACTTGTGCATATTTCCTGGTATATTATCCACTTGTAAAAAAAACAGATAATGACAAAAAAATAGATCGAAAACAATTTCATACAATGATAGCACAATTAGTATTCAATAAATTAACGAACTGTATTATGTAGGTAAATATAACTTTTATAATGTTTTTTCACTAAGATATATTAATATGTCGATTACCCATAAAAATGAGATAATAGGAAGAGAATAGGAAAACAATGGAAAGCTTGCGTAAACGCCAGGTTAGTGCTCAAGGGGTTAATATTTATGATTTGTTCTTAAGGTAACCGTTATAGTGCATTGGAGTGTATTTTCTTTTCCAATACGTCGAGCATTATTTTAACATACTGCCCGGTTGTCCATAAGGCATGGTTCGCGTTAGTAAACCGATTGATTTATGCATGTCCAATGGTTCAACGTTAAAGCTAAATTGTACATTTAGGCAGCACTATGCCACGCCACGGTACGTTAGTTAAAATACATTCTTTTCTATGTACACTAATACCAATTATTTGTTTGGTTATGATTTTAATAGTTAGAAAATAATGTCACGAAGCTAAGGGAAGTTGTGATAGCTTATAGTCAGAACAATACAGGCTCAAATTATAGAATAAGTCTGAGATTTTGGTGAAGAATATCATCGTAAAGAATCTATGTTATATGTTTTGCTATCATTCCACCACTTTGAAATTGAAAACTTGATGCTAAGTTGATCCGGTAGCGTCACATTAGAGCTATTATTTATAGTTTTGCAATGTATGAAATATAACTTTTTGTAGACGTCTCATGACCAGAACAGTATAGACTCGGTCAGAGAATCAGAATTGCCATACAACGTGGTAATGCTGCCAGCCTTTTAGCTACGTTTCCTTGCGGCGGCGATTTAGAGGGCTTCGATTTTTTGTACATATACATATATTATATATACGATTAGTATGTTAGAAATATTACTTTAGGTTGAAATTAAGTAATGATGATTTATTTACTTATTGTAACGTTTGTGAAGATTTAAACATACTTCAAATTTTGTTATTTGGGGTGGCATACGGTTACATTACTGTAACTTTTAGGCGGACCCCTACTATGCTATTGTTTGTGGACGATTTATCGTCAATGGTGTATAGGAAGCTCAACAATTCACTTCGAGTACAACGTGTCCATTGAGGGCAACACACGCGGACACCATTGTCCACTCATTGTGTATGAAGCTATTACAGATGAGGCATGCGCTGGATGTGACGTGGTAAGACCGTATATTTAGTATATCGATGACATATTGATCAAGAATATGTTAGTACACCATAATCGAATCTCTAACAAACAATTCAAAATATAAATATACGAGTATATAGACCATAAAGTATCTGAGAAAGTTAAATGACGTACTTTTTAATATGTCTAATATATTTATTAAATTTATTCTTAAATATGTAATTAAAAATTATATCTATTGATTCAACCAAAAGACGTCCACTGCTGGAAATAGGTCTCTCTCAAAAAAGGAAGAATTACCATAACCACCAAGCTTGGCAGGAGGGCTGGCGATCGCAGTAGGTGTTTGCGGTGTTCAGAGGATGGTACTGCCCATTCCCTGGTTTATTCCTTAGTCCCCTTTTACTACATCCACGGCAAATTTTAAATAATATATATTTAAAAATATTAAATTATAATTTATTATTAAATTTCATAATTAAACAGACATTATTTATAACATTTAGTAAGCTAAACTTTTATTCGTATAAAGCTGTACAAATATAAACAGTCTACAAAATTGACTTTTCTTTAATTATATGCACAAGTGCACTTCTATAAGACGGACGACCGTAATTGCAAGGAATGGCACCTAATTAGTTGGAGATAAATACGCGACTACTGGAAGGACGATTTCAAACAGACCTCTATGAAGATGTAATGTCTAATTAAATAGTCTAAGAGGTACCTATAAATAATTATTATTCAATTACTCTTAATTTTAATTTCATTTACAATAACATACTACAAACATACCAATATGTTTAACAGAATTCTAGCATTTCATTTCACGAAAAATGAACAGTATCCGTATGCACTGTGGAATTCCCCAATAATTCAGACATAATAGTGTTTTAACACAAATCAGACAATTTAGCGGCGCAGGGGAATCGAATTATTCTTTTTTCTAGGCAATAAATAATTGGCCGGCGCCGCGATTTGTAGATTTATGGTTATTAAAGATATGTAACTGTGATAACCAAACGGTACAAAATTCATTTGCATGGTAATGTGCACCCTCGTTGTATCGAATTATTATTAGGTCTATTGTGATATGTGGCTTTTATATCGGATATATCTATTATATTCATAAATTATACCTACTTATTTTAAGACAGTGATGCATGATTATATGCAAAAAAATGGTAGAGTCACTATCCCGACTCTGGTAGGTTGTCCTCCGTCGCATCTGACTGACGATTTATGGTTATCGCAGGCACTGCAGATATCTCGGCTAACGTATGAGCTAGGAGCAAACGATCTAATACATTATTCTCATGTGAAACTAGTCAAAATTAGAACTCATATTACTCTTGCCAACTTAAAGTGAGATATGAGCCGCAGTTATTGTGGAATCTAACCAACTGATGTTACACCGGAGACTATTATTTTTAAAATTATCTGTAATATACTTAGGGTTTTGTAAATTAATATTAGTCGGTAACTTTTGTGTCTGTATTTTGTACATTTAATGTGTTGAGTACCCATAAAAATAAGATAATAAGAAAACAATGGAAAGCTGGCGTAAACGCCAAGTAAGTGCTCAAGCGGTTAAAATACAACGGGAAAAAATATAATATAAAAAATGTCAATAAATTGTACCTTAATTTAAAAGAACCACACAGCATTCTGGCAGACTCCGATGTTGGATCTGCCAGAATGCTGTTGTGGTATGCAGGCACATTAAAAATCCAAATATTAATACTAAACTAAGTAACAAGTCTCATCCTATTGTTATAATTACTGGAACATTCTATCAAGAAATGATGGACATCATCAATCCTGTTACACTTGTTTCGTTATTGGTTAAGTAATGATAATATACGATAAACAGGATAAGTAAGATGCGACTATAAATAAGTTTTGATAAACTAGTTATTATTACGTCATAAATAAATACCTACGCGATTATTTAGTTCACCAAGATCTTTAAAGTGAAAACCACTTTCAGAGCGCGTTAGGGGAAAAACTTATAGATTCGCGCTACTAATGCTATGAAGTCAGCCGTCAACATGTTTTTTTCTAACTAGCTAACTCTGTTACCAGAAGGGCATTTACAGCTTCACCGTGACTTTGGGGACGAGGCGCCTAGCCGCAAAAAGGCAACTAGCACAAACCCGTCAACGTGCTACAGTATTTCAAGTATCATATGGCGTTTAAGTAGAGACAATTTATTTTAAGTTTGATAAATTGAAGCGTGTTAAAACACAAATAGATACACGTTATTAAGACATCGAGCTAATTTTAAACATTAATAAACAGTTTTTCAACGTTTCTGATTTTCACATCTGTGGGCAGTCCTTAAGGCTGCCTTATTTTTTATATATTATAAATGTTATTAGCTATTGATGAGTTTTGGTGTTATCTATAAAAAAATTGAAAACAGTTTTTCTTTGTTCAAATTTTCTAATAAAGATTTCGGTCTAATTTTAACCACCGCTAAGTAATATCGTTAACTAGGTTATGAATATAAATCGTAGATACTAAATCCACATTAAAAACTATACCTATAATGAGTATTGATTGCTTAATAAATATAGTCTATAAATAACGTGGTATACAACAAGAGGAATAAGCAGAGATGATACCGCAAAAGAACCCTTTTGGACAAATATCTGTAGGAATGAAAAATCTGCATTATTCTTTATTAATCTGTATCATAGAATATAAACATTATAGTTAAGTAATATATACTTCTCATTAAAAAAATTGAAACACCCCTGAAGTTCGGTTTGGAATGAGTCTCCAGATTTTTTTACGCTAAAACAAAAGATGGAAATAATCCCAGTTAATTGCGGATATAATAAGGTATCGTTTAACGAACATTGATGTTTCAAATAAAAATTAAATTTCTTTACCTAGCGTGTTTTGTTGTGTTCAACACTATTAAAAAAAACTATATTTTTGTCAAGAAAAATGTGATTAAATGCAGAAATTCTGACGGAATACTCATTGAAAACAATCTACACACTGAGCTCCTAATTGATTTATTCGACGAAATTCGAAAATTTAAATTCAAATTTGGAATTGTGTAGAATAAACTGCCAAAGGAGTATTTTTTTTATTTATAAACCTCATTTTATTTAAATTTAATACTCATTCAAAACCAAACTTCTGGGGTGTTTCAATTTTTTTTAATAAGAAGTGACATATAGTATAATGACATAGTTATCAAGTTAATGAAAGAAAAAGTCGGTCTTGTGTTCCCTTGTCTCAATATGGAACTAAATAGATTGGTACTAATTCACTTGACACTGGCTAAGACACAAGCCGTGCAGAGCCATTAAAAACACACGAAGAAGAAGAAGATTGGTACTATCACTACAGCTTTTATTGTTTTTCGCTGACTTGAAATATGTTCTGTCAAATAATCTTTTTTACTCGGAATCTGTTTTTTTATCAGTCCTGTGAATTTTAAATTCTTCCTAACACTTGTCCATTCTAAGTTTGTATACATAATAGGTAAATTTCTTCTTAGAACAATATTTACTTATGATTATTGCCCTTGCTTTTTCTGAGACTGTCAATGTTACCTCTAATGGTTTTCTTCACACGTTTCAAAATCAATGCCAAATGTATGTTGGAGGCATACACCAAAAAATAAGAAGAAACATATATTGAAGTTGTATATAATATAGGCAATGTTTTTTAATACTATATCGTACCAAAACTTGTATTAAGGATACGTTCTTTTAAGAACGATATTATATAAGAAGATTTAGTTTACACAAAAACTCATTTTAAATATTTCTGTATTTGTATAAATGATATCGAAATTTTGAACGCTGAGATAATACTAAGGAGTAATGCATATAAATCTAGAATAATATATGACGATTCATTTACATAAAACATTGTTGTCCGAATGTAAACTACATATTTCTCTCGAAATTGTATAAGATAACTGTATAATACTAGTATTGGTTATCTCATTTTTTAAAAATTGATATTTATACAATAAAAAATATCCCAAAAATTCATTCTTGAAAATTTTATAACAAAAGGATTGGAAAATGTCGTATTATAAGCTGCATTATATCAATTACATTTTTAACGTTATTCTGTCATCTCTTCTTGTGTTTACTGACAATAAAACCACTTACGTGTTTAGATGCTATCTAAGAAATGTCACAAAATTTTTTTACACAATTACTACTCTATCGACTAAACAAGAGCATTCATTACAAAACGGGACCGTTTTAGTTAAATTTAAATTTTGTTATAGAATTCATCATTGTAGATTAAACTTCTGTACTTTGTTTCAAAAGAGCTGACATGATCAAGTTCTCAGAATGCCTACTACTATAATGTATATTTATTTAACGTAAAAATTACTACATTTTTTTACACGGTAAAGACTTTGACCATAATCTTACCTGATGTTAAGTGACTATGTGGTGCACCACACTAAGCCTAGATGTAGTGATTATCAAGTGAACAAATGAAGTTTTATTTGGTATTTGGCAACGTTTTCTAACCAGAGCGTGGTACCTACCCAGGCGGGGATTATTTTAAAATAACCTACTACCATGCTATGGTTTCCTCACGATGTTTCCTTCACTAAATGCTTAGGCCGATTTTAGTTGGATAGGTGGGTTTCAAACCCGCGTCCATTGACGCGAACTCTGGGAGCACTACCAACTAAGCCATCATCGCTATAATATATTGATTTGGTAAAATTATCTATATTTGCTATAAGATTTATATCAATATTATAAAATAAAGATTCATATAAATTATCTAAATGAATCGATGTCTAACGACGATTTGTGTGGGTTCACCTTACTATCAAAGTTGTTCGTAATTCAATTAAATTATACACGTCCTGCAGTCGCGTTCATCAGGATCGGTTTGATCAAATGTGGTTTACCTGTATTTGCATTTCATCGGCAAATGGGTTGGCTCTACTTGACTTGTATTTGCTATTTTCCACCCCAAGCTTCCCATATATTCTAGCACCTTGATAATATATTAGTTTTTGAACATAATGTCTATCTAAAGTTGATTGAATGATTCGTTATTCTGTCTATTTAAACAAATGAAGTCACATAGTTTTATTTACATATTACATACATATGTGTCGGTAAATATCAAAATCGGTAAAATCCAATCTGGGTGAAAATGTATATTTTAATGCGATATAATTGTAATTTTGGTAAGGAATATGACACCATTTTCAACAGTGGTAAATTAATTGTTTTGCCATAGTAATTTTAGTCTAATGTTTGAGTGCATATCAAAATTCTTCAGTCAAATCAATCGGTTAAATCCTCTTTTGTATATCTTCTGTATACACGGCTATATCCAAAATTTAATTCTTTTTTTTTCACTAAATTTATGTTTATATAATTATGTTACACCGCATAAAATTACCTTATTATCTTGATGAACAAAAAATAAGTTAAAGAATTAAAACTAGTTGAAATCATATGTTTTTGAAAAACAACTAGCCACGAAAAAAGTATTAGTTCAGGTTATAACAACTTTTGGTATCAATCGATACATATATAGTACCTACGAAAGAGGTTACCAAATAATCTCAGGATAAATATGATTATAGGTATATAAATATTGTAGGTAATGAATGCCTGCCCCGGGGGGTTTTAGGCCTCGGGGGTTTTAGCGCCCCGGGGGGTTTTTAGTGGTGGGTATTTCCGGGCGCTTCACGCCCGGGTGAGTCCCGCACTGGCACGGAGTTCGTCCCTTCGTGCCCCCTTACCTATTGCATTGGGGTACTCCGGTCTCACTAATGCAATAGGTAAGGGTAGTGCGTAAATGCATTTCCCCCCGTCAAAAAAAAAAAGGTAATGAATGCCTGATGCCAGAATGGCTTGGCAGAAGAAACATGAAAGTAAGATCAACTCTGTAGACATGAGAAGTCTGAGAAGTCTGAGAAGTCTAGCTGGTGTGAAGATGATTGAAAAAGTCAGGAATAGTGTGATAAGAGAAGGCTGTGGTGTGGTAGAGTATTTGGTGTACAAGATAGAAAAAAAGATATGATTAGTTGGTTCGGGCATTTAGAGAGGATGGATGACAGAAGATTAACGAAACGAATTTATAAGTCGAGGGTGAATGGGCACGTCCCTAAGGGGCGACCTAGGCGAACATATCTAGACCATATCGATCACGTCTTACAGAAAGGCCAGGCGAAAAATGACTCATAACCGACGAGCGTGTTTGAAAGCGTTCATAAAAGTTGAAGAAGCGAAAGAGGTGTGTCAAGATCGTAGCAAGTGGAAGGTCGTAATCTCTGCCTACCCCCACAGGATAAAGGCTTGATGATATTTATGTATATATAAATTTAGTAAAAAAATGATTAAGTAGAGGTATTTAATTAACAACGTAACTAAATTGAATTGAAATTTATTCAATGAATCTCCGACAGTTCAATTTAATTGTTTTTATCTAAGTGTTTTGATTAATTCATGGGACGGCAAAATGTAGCGGAAATAAAGATAGAAATAAAGCAGACATGCCGCTCGCCACATGTGACACCCTCTGAATATTTGAATGATGCTGAAAACTCCAGCCCCGCTAAGCACTGTACAAAATAAGACTACAATCACGCAAAGTCGCTAATGCAAGAGCTCTTTAATTAGAAGTTCGGTTTGTTCTTCATTTGTTGAAGGAAGTTTGAAGATTTCATAGACAAAATTACATTTATTCCAATGCAATTATTATATGTGTAGATTAAATGAATAAAATTATACCAAATTTATGTAATACTAGCTGTGCGCCCGCAGTTGCGCATGCGTTTTATGTGTTCTTCAATGTGTTTTAATTTTTATACAGAACTCTATTATTTTCCTAAAAAAAATATAGTACTAAGATAAAGTGAATATATTTTTCATAAATTCAAGCACTTGCCCGTAAAACTGTGAATTGAATCGGATTTTATTTTATTTTTTGATTTTTTTTTAAACGGAACTTAAAATTAAAAGTACTCTAAGGTACCCAGAGTAACTTCAGCTTTCTATCAAAATAAGTCCCGTCAAAATCCGTCCAGCCGTTCCGGAGACTACCCGCAACAAACAGACATACAGACAATTGCTTTTTTGGTAAAAAAAACTTGCATTTTTGGTATGGGTTTCGTATGTACATTCATACCTATTTAGTAATAAAATTTAACTTTGACATTACAAACAAACATTTCAATTTTATTTATTAGTATAATGTTAAAAATTTTTTTTAAAAAATGTTATTAAATAAAGCATTATGAACATAGTCAATTTTTCATAATTAAAAATAAGCTCATCTAAAATCTGCTACTTCTTCGAATCTTCTGAATACTTTAATGCACTTCTGTATAAATATTATCTGTTCAAATTCGGGCTTCATCGTTGCGATTTCCATCGCAACTGAAAAAACGCCCTTTATTACAGTTAAACTATATGGACGTTATCTATTCAAAAGATTAATTCATTACCAAAATAGTAAATATTTCGTTAAAGCACTGATTCTCTTATCATTACAGGTTTTAGTCTTGTATAAAATACTGCAATGTATATACAGACGTGAGCTACATGAGCTTTTGTGACTTCTACGAAAAACTGGCAACAATGAATACTGAATTTGAACAATGAACAAAAATCATTCGACGTATTTGCTTGATTTTTTTATTAATAGTGCAATTATTTATGAATATTAAATAATCAAAGTTTGACAACATTATTATAATTACGATAAAAATTTAAAAATTCTTAGAAAATATTAATTAATGTGACAAAAAAAAACCCCATACAATTATCTAATAAGTTAATTAAGCACTGAGGTTTTTCTTAATTTTGTAATGGATAATCTCTAAAATAAAAACTAAGAAACAGGCGAACCATAGAATGATGAGACCGTAGAAACATGTGCCGCAAATAGACATATCCAATGCCTTAGGTTCGCTGCTGTCTTTAGTAAATTCTTCTGTTGCCATCCACTCGAGCGTAGCACGGTTAATCTTTTCAACAAATCCCAATTCAATTACCCGATGTATCAAATGATCTAACTCTTTTGACGCTGGCCAACCGGGACGCATGAA
Organism: Samia ricini; assembly: GCA_014132275.2. NCBI lineage: Eukaryota > Metazoa > Arthropoda > Insecta > Lepidoptera > Saturniidae > Samia > Samia ricini. The sequence continues at coordinate 24,374,910 of AP028161.1, forward strand.
CATACATGTTGCGGTTTTAACGACGGCCTTATCTAAAACCTGTACATGCCCATGAACCTGTCGAATCAACAATATGTCTGTAACTAAAAGAAATCTCTTTCCATTCGATATTTCCTTTATATATTGAGGAACATCCATTAAAGATAACACTTCATAATTTTTTGCTATAAATGTATCTTTATAATGTTCAAGAAAAACTTCGGGCCCTCCATAAGCATCAACAGTTTTTATAGCTTCCTCTAGTGATTTCAAACGTGGCTCCAAAACTATCTTCTGTAACCCGTCAACAAGATCTCCTTGATATACGATACGTAATATGAGGCAAAACCAAACCCATAAAATGAAGACACTATTGATAATCGTTGACCTGGTTTCGAATTCAGCATTTTGCCCAAGGAATATTATAAAAGCTTGAAAGAAAACACTGTCGTTTGTAACGGTCTTATGGAATGAGAACCGTTTGAATAGTACAATTACAATCACAAACACTGTAAATGTTAAGCATGTGAACGGTGCAGTGTTAGTAAACAACGGCAGGAATACTTTAGCCCATGCGTAAATTTCTCGTCGTTTTGGTCCATACCAAAATACATCTAAGGCTTTGTAAACATGGGACATTTGTGCAGCAAGATGTCTGCTGTGACTGATAACACCAGCCGGAACGAATATATCTGCGCGTCTGTTAGCAAGATCACCAAATGATCCTGTCCACGTACCGTTGATGTAGGAACCAATTTCTCCATGGGCAGATACAATATCTATACTAGCATTTACTCTTTCAATTATAAACATTAACACGCTTCCATCAATTCCAGTAATAGAAGTAATATTACCATTTTTTCTTTCTAGCTTCACATAAGGCATAACCTCAAGAAGTGTTACTTTTATGGGGCATCCGTAAAAATTTGTAAACTTTTTTGGAAAATAATCTTTAACATCACTTTTTAGTTTCACTGGAGTATAATCGCCGCATTTCTTATTGTTATATGGAAAATATGTGTAGAACGTCACGTTATCCGATTCATTTTTTGTCATAATTAAAATATCAGCGACATCATTGTTCCATGCAGTTCGAGTAACTTCAGAAAGATCATAAACTGGATTTGTTAATACTAATAACACTCGAATAGGTACAATTAAATCTAAATTCACCAACGTTATGAAATAAGCAAATTCTTCAACTGATTCAGCCAACAAAATAGTCTGTCTAAACTTATTTAAATCACGTATTCTGGAATTATTATTATCTATTTCCACTGTTACCAGAGAACCCATGGAAACCGTTTATAAATTCTGTAACATATTCTGGATTGCTTCGTTGCCATACAATTGAAGTTAGATGATGAGGTTTGTAAACTAAATTAGCTATGTGTGCCGCCATATTTATTAGCGATGTTTGTTCAGCCAATATTTCTGGTAGAACGCAGGAAAGGAAGGTTACGAATATAAAATGTTTAATATTTGTCGATATCATTATCGTTTTAAAATTAAAAAAAATATGTTCTAAACTTATCGAGATTCTCTACTACACTGCTTTTCATCAAATAGTTTCAGGTTAATACAATGTTGTTGTTTATATTTGTCTACACTAACTAATGCAGCATGATTCTTACTTTTGTATTTGTTTAGTTTGATTAATGATAGAAAATGTTATGTTAAGACACGGCTAATAATCTATTGTATGTAAAGTGAATTAGATAAAACAAAGTGTTAGTGTAATAATAATTAAATAAATAGGAATAATATTCATAATATTTATTAAAAAATAAGTTTACATCAAAGTGTACTTATTAAATGCAAAAATATGTAGAAATTGCATAAAATACATCGAAATTGTTAAACATTTATGTAAACGACGTACAAGTTTTATAATAAAAAAGCACTTAGCGTCACAATGACCGAAATGAAAGATATATAATTTTTTTGTCGCTCACTTTTAAGTAATTAATTATTACAAACTTTATTTTTATTACAATAATTTATTTTGCATAACTTATGATATTTTTTACAAACTTAACAAAACATGTAAAAGTAGAAATAAAAACATATAGGCAGGTGTACGAATTTGATAATATTTTGTGTGGTATAAATTTTAAGGCGCAAATTATACTCGCTTTTTTCTATTTGGAATATATTTATGTTTTAAAAATAAATATCGTATAATTAATTCGAAACTTCTTATATTATTAATTATTATTACTAGCGTTTCTGTTTCTATTACAAGATGGACGTAAAAATAAATTGAACAACTTTGGTAGAATAAATTATAAGAACTTTTTCGTGTATATAACAATGAAATAAAGGCACTTGTCAAATGAATATCGTTTGATTTAAATAATTTCCATTATCGCTTAATAATCTATAGGCCTTATAATATAAATATAGTGCGTATCAAATGTAACACAGAGATTCGTTTTAGAATCTTTATATATATAACTCTTCTGTGCGTGGGTACGTGACTAAACTCCTCCTAAATGGCGGAACCGATTTTAATGACATTTTTTGTGTCTATTCCTGAGGATTCGAGAATGGTTTAGATTCACAATTTGATTCAATGGATAATTTAATTATTTTTTAAGCGAACGATGTCGCGGGCGCTGCTAGTAATTTATAATTTTACAAAAAGAAAAGAAGCAAATAAAAGTCCTCTAAATTCTCACGTATATCCAAATTCCCTCAAAATTCTTATTTTGCATCTGATACATTGTTTTTATCAAAATTGTTTTTTTTTTTATTAATTTGCTTTTATTAACAGAGATGCTGTCTTCAATGTGTATAATTATGGGTATGTGTATGGATTTGTTTGTATAATTGGATGTATTAAAAAAAAACACGTATTTAAATTAGCCTCCACGCTGTGTGAGAACAGCGTCCATAAGTAACAAAGCACCGTTGATGATGGCCAATGATGCTTTTGCCAGATTCTTGTCCTTTAATTCACTCTTGCCATAGTGTTGATATCTGGAAATAATAATTTATTTATTACTTCCAACTGCCGTTGGCGACGAAACGCGTACCTACCTATATTTTTACATAAGAACAATCTGCGTATATTTTTGTTGTTTTTTTTATATAATAACATGGGAAAGTGACGGCACTGTGCTTGATGGTAAGCATAGTGCAATCCAAAAACACTGGTGACCATCGAGAGATCGGCTATCGTCTCTGTCATGCCGACTTTTTATTTTATACTAGTTGCGTAACCGCGGTTCCGCTTGCGTATACTACTGGACAGGCAGAAAAATAGACGTTGCCTTAGTAATGAGGTAATTGTCAAGTTTTTTTTCTCTTATTCTGATTACATACTCAAACATATTATAATTTAACATAAGCAAGAAACATATCTACGTTTTAAAAAAATGTTGTTAATCGGTTGGTGATGATAAGGGCTTGCTTCAATTTATTATGAGTACCTTAAAAAATCGCAATAAATATTTTATAATAAGAAATCAAAACAATAATACACGTATGTACATACTTGTCAATGATGACAGCACCACTGGCGACGAATAAGGCAACACCGACCAGAGAATAGAAAATATCAATACGCTTGTGAGACGGGGTTTGCATAATATATCCTGAAATTAAAGATGAATAAGAGATTTAAATAAACAAAAGTGAATAGAATAAAAAAAACTTATCTAATTCTTAATTAAGTAATCAGTTCAAAATTATAACGTTGCTCTTTATGTAGTAAGGAATTATTAGATGAAAATAATGTTATACGAAGTAATATTTTCCTTAATGGTCTATATTTATAAGCGTGAATCACTAAAGAAACAATAATAATCTTTTAATTTATAATTGTAAATTAAAATTATTGACATTTATTGACAAATTACGTAAGTACACAAATGTTACTATAACCTAAAAAACCAAGCCATAATAAAATCGCCGTCAATATTAAAAAATGCTCTAATCTAAATGTGAGCAACCGATGGCCAATACCTATACTGAGCAAGAACCCTTTGCGTATACTGTAGTATAAAATCAATAGATACTACTCCTAAATATCAGACACTTTGTAAGGGCGATAGAAATACTTCTTGATATCCTGTACTTAGGCTGTTCGTTATTTATCAGGTTTTATTATCTCATCATATTTTTTTATGTTAGCTCGGTTAATTTACTGTATAGTATCTAATGGTAGCATCCAAAAATAACGCCGACCGTCAGTGTCATATTGGCCTGTGAAGAAAGCTCTTCACGTCTCTTTTGAAAGATATTAAATCACAATATAGTCTCATAGGGTAGCATTATCAGCCAGACTGGTTCTCAAGTGAAGCTGTCAGTACACACGTATTCGAGGCCAGATTTTCAAATTGTACATGTTAGTTAACATTAGCTACAAGTAAATACGAAAACGTTAGTAAGTGTTAAGGATGATAATTTCCTTCATCGAACGCTTTAAGTCATTATAGAATAATAGGATATGAATCCACATGAAACCTACCACACTATCACTTCATCAAATGTAAATATTACCTGCAGCTGCACCGGCAAAGATGATCAGATAGCCGACAAAGGTGCCCGTGACGAGCATGCCGATGTCTGGCTCCCCATTGTAACTGTGGTAATGGAGCGCTACGCACGAACATGTCAGCGCCTGGAATCAACGACAATATTCACTTTACTACATAAGTAACTGACCTAGATAACATGTATTCTTTTTGTAATAATAACATATCTATAATATATAACAAAGTCGGGTTAGTTCACCATTTGTAACTCAAGAAGGGCTGTACTGATTTTTCTGATCTTTGATTTTTTCCCTTCTTCACCGAAAGCTCAGAATGATTTTAGAACTGGATAGGTGGGCTTGAACACGCGTCCTTTGACGCGGAATCAGACCGCACTACCCACAGCGCCATCATCGCTCAAGAATGTATATTCTTGATTATGTAATTTAGTTTTTCAAATAATCATTAGAAAATAAAGCTTTGTTAGTGATGTCCATTGAATCGTATTTTTTTTTACAATTTCATGAATTTTAATTTTTATACACGGAACCCGAATTATTTTCTATTTTTTTTTAGTACAAACAAAAAGCAAAGATATTTGTCAAAAATTCAAATATCTGCCAGTAAAACTGCATTGAATCGGATTTTATTCACAATTTCATCAGTTTTACACGGAGTAACTTCAGTTATGTGCCAAAAATACCGTCAAAATAGGTTCAGCCGTTCCGGATATAAGCCAAAACAAATAGAGAAAAATTTGTTTTTGTATAGGTTTTTATAATTTATATTGATATGGATTTAGTAAAAAGTCGTTGTTTTGATATTACAAACAGACACGTCAATTTTATTTATTAGTATTATTAATATGTATTCAATAGAGAGTTATAAACCCATTAAGAGACATTGCCTAAGTAATAATGATTGCTTTAATCTTTACGTTCGATGATTATAGTTTACAACTCTTTAGAAGTGGACTTAATATTAACCTCTTAATACTGTTAACTTATTTATTTACTTATAAATAACTTCGAGTACTTTGTTAACATCAAATAAATTATCTATACTTTTTTTCTATATCTGTATGTAATAATAAAAAAAAACAATTCATTTATAGTGCAATACTGTAGTCCGATGTGCGGGCATTTTCGCTTTTCATTTATCATATTACTAATTATATTAATTATAAGTATTATCTATAGTAATAAATAAAATTGAAATGTCTATTTGTAATGTCAAATTTTTTTTTTCTAAATAGATATGAATGTATACGGTCGTTCGAAGGATATTAGAAGGGTAGCGATTTAGCTGGTTGTGGGGAAAATTCAGTGTTTTTACCATAATAATAATATATTTGGCTTTTTTGTCCCTTTGTGATCGATCTGTGTTGTGTAGATTTGTGTTGTATGTGTTTGGTGGTGGTTAGCAGGTAAGTTTTATGTAAATAAGTACGTGTTATTTTGTTAGCGTGTTTGTGAGTCGCCTCGAACATGGAGTGTGAAGATCCGGAGCCGCGAGCTCCGGATAAAGTCCCTCCAGACCCACCATATCCTAACACGGGTACCAGTGGTGTTTCCGGGGCAAATTTAAAGAGACGGTGTGTTGAGGAGCCTCAAACTCCGGCGAAAAAAAATATTTCTAACCCTGACCTGACTGTCCCTTCTATTCAGACCGTATATACCCACCCGTCCTTTGTCATAGGCGCAATAAATACATATTCGGAGAACGACAAAGGGCCCTACATCGTGCATGTCTCACGCATATCACCTGATCCTGCAGCTGGTACCTCCATCCGCCCAATTAAATTTGGGCAATTCCTTTCTAATCACAAATTCCAAAATATTCATCGCGAGGGTGTTAAAAGAGTCGGACGAAACAAAATCTCTGTGCAATTCACGTCAGCTGAAGATGCAAATAATTTCATATCATCGCCGGTTCTTGCACTTTGTAAATACACTGCTTCCATTCCTACTTTTAGTGTTACCAGAATGGGCTTGGTTCGACAGGTCCCTACAGACTTATCTATGGAGGAGTTTGCCACAAATGCACTCTTACCTCCGGGATGCGGTAACATAATTAAGGCAAGAAGACTGAGTAGGAAAAATGTTGAAGATGGTAAAGTGTCATGGGTCCCTACCCAATCTGTTGTGGTAACTTTCTTAGGCCAATCTCTCCCTTCAAAAATTTTTCTATACTATACATCTCTTCCTGTAGAGTTATATAACTTCCCTACCACCCAATGCTATGCTTGTTGTAGATATGGACACACAAAAGCAGCATGTAGGTCAAAGCCCAGGTGCTTCCGTTGCTCTAAGGAACACTTAGGGGTGACTCTTGCGAAGTAACTGAGTCAGGGGCATCCTGCGCTCATTGTTTGGGACGTCACTTTGCAACTAATAGATCCTGCCCAGAGCAGGAAAGGCAAAGATCCATAAAAGTGGTTATGGCACAGCAAAGTATTTCCTATGTGGAGGCCTGTGCCCAATTTCCTACTGTTTCCCGACCCTACTCTGAAATTGCTCAGGTACAGCACGCCCATTCACTCTCACTTCAAGCCTCACAGAAACGAGTTTCTGAAATCTCACCCCACTCTCATCATTCTCAGCCTAACCATTCGTCGGTTAGAACTATTTATACGACTCCCCGTCCTAGAGCCCCACTGGGCAAGTCTTATGATAAAGTTGCCCATAGAGACCTTGTTTCCACTCCTGTGTCGTCCATGCCGAATGGCTGCGCAATAATTGAACCGGGCACAAGTGTGCAAAATGACTCTATGATACAGACTCTCCTTTCCCTAGTCATTGATATCATCTTAATGAATCCTCAACAACTACCGTCCAACGTTGCCCAAAAACTTACCCAACTCCTATCTTTTAAAACCCACCATGGATCAGTTGATCATCTTACAGTGGAATACCCGGAGCGTGCGATCTAAAAAGCACGATCTGGTCCACTTAATAAATAAATTCCAAGCATCTGTCATTGCCGTCTCGGAGACGTGGCTTAGATTGGGATCCCATTTTCGGATCTCGGGCTATTCCTGTTTCCGGGACGACGGGCCAGATGGGTATGCAGGGAGCGCCTTGTTTATAAGACGTTCTCTACCATTTTCCCAAATCCCTCTTCCTGCCTACCCTGGCATCAATATTGTATGTGTTAGAGTCTATGATATATCCTTCGTATCTATATATATCCCATATCCTAACTCCTCCATAATCCCTGATATCTTATCTCTTCTTTCATCTATTCCTCTTCCTATGGTTGTCATGGGTGACTTTAATGGTCATAATACCGTATGGGGGCATAGCCATACGGATTTGTTTGGCCACTCACTACTAGATGTCTTTGATGATACTAATTTATGCTTATTGAATGATGGTTCTCCCACCCGCAGAGTTCTCCCTTCCCAAAATCTGAAAAGCGCCGTTGACCTTTCCCTCTGCTCCCCCTCTTTAATGTCAATAACTTCCTGGAAGATTCTGCCATCGACATATGGTAGCGACCACTTCCCTATATCAATGTCCATTTTTCTTCCAAATGGCATTGTTCCTTACAAAAACTTTTGCCCTTTACTGAAATATAAGCTTTCAGGAGCTGATTGGTCGTCGTTCTCAGCTGCTCTGGACCGTAAGTTAGATTCCGATGCAATAGATCCATTCGCTTCACCCCTTGCATCCTACAATACATTTATTGGCAATATCATTTCTTGTGCTAATCTCCATATCCCGCTTAAAAAGCCAGCTGGTGACTTTAGAGTTTCTACCCCTTGGTGGGACTCTGAGTGTTCTGCGGCAGCAGCAGAAAGGAGAGAGGCTGAAAAGTCTTACGGTAGATCTATGTCCGTTCAATGTTTCCAAGACTATAAGAAATCTGCAGCAAAATTCCATAGGCTGACTGCCAGGAAAAAAAAACAAGGGTGGATTAGTTTTTGCGAGAATTTAGCTCCAGGATCCTCTTCATCGCTTGTCTGGAAACAGATAAGGAGATTTAGAGGGTCTTGCAATACGAAAAACACGGCAACTAACGGTTCACCTTTGTGGCTGGAGGCCTTTTCGGACAATTTGGCTCCATCTTTTGTACCTTGCTTAGCTTCAATCCCATCCCCTCCTGTTCTATTACCGTCACAAAATCCTTTTGACTATCCATTTTCCTCTAATGAACTTTTCTTAGCTCTTGATGGGCTAACTGACTCTTCCCCTGGCATCGATGGCATCCCATACTCCTTCATTAGAAATTCATCAGATAAAGCCAAGACAGTTTTTCTAACTATAATCAACGCATTCTTAGATTCTGGTACTGTTCCTGTTCAATGGAAATCCCAAGTAGTCATCCCCATACTTAAACCTGGAAGGGTACCTGGTGATCCAAACAGTTATAGGCCAATTGCGTTATCTTCTGTTATGGCAAAAATAGCTGAATATCTGGTGAAACAGAGACTAGAATGGCTGGCTGAAAATGGGTCATTGATGGCCCGTTCTCAATTTGGCTTCAGGAAGGGTATGAGCACTATGGACAGCCTTAGCCTTCTAACTACAGACATCCAGACAGCGTTCATTAAAAGAAAATATGTGGTTGGTGTATTTCTTGATATAACTGCTGCCTATGACAACGTTCTGCTCCCGGTTCTCAGGAGTAAGCTCTCCCAGCTGAGAATACCCGAGAAGCTTGTCCGTTTCATCCATAGCATGTTAGTGGAAAGATCAGTCATTATCAAGTCCGATTCAGGTTTTCTTCCCCCTAGAACTGTCTGGAAAGGCCTACCCCAGGGTTCAGTCCTTAGTCCTCTTCTCTACGGTCTATATACCTATGATCTCGATCAAACTGTAGTATCTTTTTGTGAGGTATTGCAGTACGCTGATGATCTAGTCATATACATCTCATCTTCATCTGTTGAGAAAGCAACTAGTCGCCTTAACACGGCTTTGGAATACCTTGCTAATTGGTTAGGTGAACATGGCTTATCTCTCTCCCCCTCCAAAAGCTCGGTAGTAGTTTTCACTAAAAAAAGAACCATCCCTCTTGTCAAAATTTTTGTTAATAATGAAATCATCCCTCAATCCAATGACGTCAAATTTCTGGGTATATGGCTAGATTCCAGAATGACAGGTTCCTCTCATTTCCCCAAAGTTGGACAGAAATGTGAAAAGAACATTAATATTCTCCGTTCCCTTTCTGGGGTATGGTGGGGATCCCACCCATACTCTCAAAAACTACTCTACAACGCTATAATTCGTACTCATTTTGACTATGGTTCCTTTCTTCTTAGTACCTGCAATAAATATAATATAGAAAAATTCCACAGACTCCATTCCAAATGTCTGCGTATTATCCTAGGCGCTATGAAACCCTCACCTATCAATGCTATGCAGGTAGAATGTGGGGAGCCTCCCTTGAATTTGCGCAGACAATTTCTCTCGGACAGATTTCTTTTTAAGCTTGTCCAAAATTCCAACCATCCTCTCCTTCCTAAATTAGATTTACTCCTCAAATTATCCGGCAATTCGGATAAAATTTCCTGCCTCCTCCTTAGTTATAAATCATTCACCAATCTTTCAAACCCTGTAGTCCAATTCCCAACCAATCCTCTTTATCTTACCCCGTATGACGCGTTAATTTACCGTCCAAATATCCTTTTGCATTTCGGCGTAGACAAAGAGTGTGTTAATGCTCGAAAAACTTTGAACACCATCTTAGATCAGCGTTTTCACGAATGGCTCTCTATCTTCACTGATGCATCAAAAATGGCTCCGGACAGTGCGGTTGGTGTGGCAGTATGGACTCCCTTCACCAAAATTTATCTCAGCTACAAATGCCCTTCCTCTACTTCGGTATTCACTGGAGAAGCTCTGGCTCTCCTAGAAGCCGTACGGTTCGTATTGTCCCATAACTTAAATAAATCCATCATCTTTTCTGACTCTAAGAGCTGCCTTCAGGCAATCCTTTCCAATCCATTCCGTCGTCAATCCCAATTTCCCTTAATTTTCAAGATTAAAAAAGCCCTCTTGGACTGCCACCACCGAAATATACAAGTGACCTTGGCCTGGGTCCCTGGTCACTCAGGTATTCCCGGCAATGAGTCAGCTGACTCGTGTGCCAAAGCTGCCTCTCAAATTGGTTCCGTAGACCACTACAAAACCTTTTCCCATGACCTATGCCTGCTTGCCAAAAGTCGACTTGTGAAATCATGGAATATTATCTGGAATTCCTCAAAAACTGAAAAAGGAAAATATTATGCTGACATTCAGCCTGAGATTCCTCCCATCCCATGGTTCTTCAAGTTCCCCAAGGCCAACAAGGCGACAACGTCAACTATTTGTCGTTTAAGACTGGGTTTTTCCTGCACTCCCGTTTTCCTAACGAAGCTCAGGATCAGGAATTCTTCGTTGTGTGAATGTGGCCTCGACGAGGGCGATTTGAACCATATCTTTTTCTCCTGCCCTAGGATGCGTCACTCCCTGTATGACATTCTCCCTCCTGAAGTTCCTCGTCCTACAACCTTTAAATGTCTTCTTCTCTTCACCTTTTCTCCCATAATGAACTATATATTATGTAAATATGTACAAATGAACAACATAAAACTGTAAATAGTATATGTTACTAACATTTTTACTGGTAAATACTGTGTTTTTGTCCTACTAATATTGTGTTGTCTTATATGTTTGTGTTGTCCCTTTTTCAGGTTGATCACCTAGGTCAAAGGATTTTTGTTTTCATATCATCAGCCATAGTCTTGTTTACCAGTTTCCACTCCTTGGTTCATGACTCTACCTTACGGACACTGGCAGAATTGTGGCCAATAGCTACAAAGGCCAAAAAACTAAGAAGTGAAGTGAAGTGAAGTGATGAATGTATACACGACAACTATACCAAAAATGCAATTTTTAAATTTTTTGCAGATCTCTCTGTTTGTTCCGGGTAATCTCCGGAACGTCTGGGCGGATTTTGACGGGACTTTTTTGATAGATAGCTGAATATACTCCGGGTAACTTAGGGTACTTTTAATTATCGAAAATAATTAGGGTTCCGCGTAGAAAAATAAAAACTCATAAAAAAATTAATAAAATCCGATTCAATGTACAGTTATACGGGCAAGTGCTTGAATTTATTAGAAATATTTTTACTTTGTCTTATAACAAAAAAAAATTTTAGGGTTCCGTATAAAAAAATTAATACGCAGTGAAGAACATACGAAACGCGGGCGCAGCCGCAGGCACACAGCTAGTGTATATATATATTGCAATAAAGTTGACGTCACTGTAACCGCATACTTCCTGTATTTATCATGAACTGACGCCTCAACATACTCTATAACACTTCGATTCTAGAAGGATAGATGATGTCATAGTACACACCACTTCCATATTAATCGCAAACCGACTTACGACACGAGGCCAACTAGTGTAGGTATTATAGGACGTTGTGTGGTTAAAATGGCTTTATAAAAATGAGGTCAAGTTTTATGAAGCTAAATTCTTGCTTGGTTCGTGTAAAACACTTCTATAAACTTTATGTAGGTACATCATACGTATGAAAAAAAAATTAAATAATATGATAATTATTATTATCGATTATAAGTTATAATCTGGATCTCCACTAATCGTTAAGTCTTTTAAGTAAGTCGTTAAGTAATTTTTTGAAGATTATATATAACTTATGTTAAAATTAATATTGAATAATATAACTTTATTTGTGTTAAATGTCTAATTTTACTGTATTATGGTTTTTATATCCACATCGTCACATTCGAGCTAAATATAACAATGATGCGGCACGTATAAACACGGATAAATCGAGGTCGAAGCATTGTTTTAACGTTTCAAACCTTCAAACTTACAACTGTTTAGTTGTCAGATTTAATAGTTGATAAGATTTTTAATGCCAAACATCCACCGAGATGAGTCGGACAGTCATAATTTTTTTGGTGTAAACAGGTGACCGTCCCATTTGATGATAAATAGTTATCGTCGTTTAAGGACATTTATGTTGCCGCCCGTGGAGAGCGTTTTTAGTCCTATATCATTGCTCTGAAGGACGTTAGGATAATAGGGAGCGGGGGGTCTATGCTTTGCTCTTTCTTGATGGCATATAGGACTGCGTGTTTGAATGGTGGTTACGTAAGCAATTTATTTTCCGAAATGACGCCAATGCTTACGTGATCATCTTCAGCTTACTATTGCTGAAAAGAGGGTCAATATGATAAAGTGTTACGTAATACTGAAACGATCCTTGAGCAGCTAACCAATGGCGAAAGGTGCGAGTTTGAAGCGGCGACGAGGGCGCGCCTTATCAATAAGTTTCTCAGAGCACTCTCAATCTCATGCATCTCAAAAACAAGAGTAGGATAATCATTGAACATTTTAAAGATAGATAATAAAATAAAAAAAGCAATAAACCATTAATAATAATGAAAACATACAACGCGTATTAGATAATTAAAAGTTTGTCCTTGTGGAGTAAATTTACGTATGTAACGTAAATTTCTCCTTCAGAATGAAAGTGACTTAACAAAAAAAAATGACTATTGTTTAAAAGTTTAAAAGTTATACATAATTCATAAAAAAATATTTGAATTTGGATATAGCTAAAATCCTTACTGTCTTGTCAGCCTAATAATATAATTAATACATAATAATAACAATAATAGCTTTATTTGAATTCCATAATAGGTAGATGTAAATAATTAATTTGACATTTAAAAATTATATTACTAAGCAACCATAGCAAATCTATTACTAATGCAATTTAATCGCCCTTCTAATGTGGACCCCTCAGGGTAAAGGCTCCTCCAAAGAATTCCATTTTTCCCTATCTTTAGCAATGGTCATCCAGTCTCTCTTCCTGCTTTGGATACAATCTCGTCCTGTCACCGGGCGCCCGGACGACCTCTCCTTCTCACGCCATGGGGCCCTTTCCATTTTGTGGTGTTAATTGTCCATTGATTGTCACCGTAACTCCCAACATGGCCAGCCCATCTCCATTTGAGACTTTGAGAGAAGTGTAGAGCAGCCTTTACCTTGGTTTTTTTTTTTTTCGAATTTTTATGTTTCTTACTCTATCCTACAACTTTATATTTAAGCAGCTCCTTTCTATTGTCCTCTGAGTTGCTTGTAGTTTATGTCTTGCCTTGTAATCGTAAATCCACGCTTGGCAGCCATAGGTTAGACAGAGTAAGATTGATGTATCTAAAATTATCCTTTTTAATTTAATCGGTAGTTGCGATTTGAGAATCTCCTTTTGTGCCCAGTACTTTCTTCATGTAATGTATATTTCGGTCTTTTCTATGTGAAATTTGTTTTCCAAGGTAAATATAGCTCTCTACGTACTCCAGTGGCACTTCGTTAACCAGTACTGGCGTCATCTCGCTGTGAGTCATGATTTTTGTTTTTTCTAAGTTCATTTCCAGGCCTACGTAAACACTAACAGTCTGAAGTTCGTTAGTCATTGTGTTGAGTTTATGTGGACTTTCAAAGAACACTACGACATCGTCTGAAAAGCGTAGGTGGCTTAGATATTTCCCATTCACATTAACTCTTTGCTTTGACCACGGTAAATCTTCCATTACATTTCGTTGGACAGTTATAAAGAGTTTCGGTGATATAGGGTCGCCTTGTCTGACTCCTCGGTTAATGCTGATCTTAGTGCCCACTCTATCTAGCCTGACTCTACTAGTACAATTAGCATACATTTATGTACTTTGCGTTTATATTTTGTTTGTTTAATATACATACATATATGTTAAAGCATCTATTAACAGTAAAATATTGTCAAAAACTTCGTCAAGGCCCGCATGAGTTAACAAAAGTTATGTACGAAGAAACATATTTAAGTAAATATATGATTTAACTCCATCTTACGTAACTAAATTCTATCACATGAAATTCGTCGATTTAAAAAAAAATACGTTAAATTTAGTGAATATAGTTAAGTTATTTATTACCTTGTCTTTACTTTCATGATCGGTGTACGTTAAATGAGGTTAACTATCACATTAATTATAGAGGTTTATTGCCCTTACAAAATACTTGTGTAAAATATACAAGAATTTAGATTAGATTTGTTTTTAATCTTAAAATGTAATAAGCCTTAAAATTTCATATACCTACTACGATTATTAAATAAATCCAAAAATATTAAATATTCGTTTCATTAGTTTCTTAACCAGTGTATTAAATTGCTTTACATATTGTTATTTAAAGACGATAGGGTATTTTACTTTTTATTTGTGCCTTATTTTGCTCGTCAGATGATTTTATACTACTAGTTTTTTTTTTTCGATAGCGTTAAGTGCCCAAAAAAGCCAAACATTAAATCAGTGATTCTCAACCTTTTTTTTTGTTGCGGCACATATTTAACGATTTCAAAATTTGGCGGAACACAAAGAAAAAGATAAAAATTATTTACTTACTAAAAATAAAAATATTTTTAATGCGAAATTTGAGCTTGATGTTTTTTGATAATTTCATTTATATTTGGTCGTAAAAATGACAATGCTACTCTCATATCATCTTCTACATTTAACAACCTTGATCTTTTTTAGTTTTAATGTTGGTTAATACTGAAAATCCGAATTCACACAAAGAAGCTGTGGAAAATTGTAATAATATGTTTAAAGCTTTTTTGGCTATCATTAAATAATCGCATCTGATGTTAATCCCAAATAAATTAATTGATTCTTCTGAATGTTTTAAAATTAAATCTGGATTATTGGAAAGCAAAATGAGTTCTTCCTCTTCATTCAAAGTTAAGTCAAATACAGAAGTATCCGTTATGAGAAATGGATTACGAACCCAATCAAATTTCTTAATATCTAATTTTGGGAAATAATGAATAATTCTCTCCTCTAATGTTGTCAAATGATCAACAAAAATTAATTTAATAGTTTTATAACTGTCTTTAGGGACTGACTCAAACTTTTCTAAATTGCCTTCCTGAGCTTTATTTTTCCATAAAGTTACTTGTTTTTTGAATACCACCAGCTTATCGGTTGAGTTTAAGATATTTTCATTAGGCCCTTGCATACTTGAATTGATGTTGTTAAAAATATTTTTCTTTTTAAATGATATAATTTAATAATATTTACATTATTATATATTTGCAAAATTTGGCGGCACACTTTTGAAATTTGGCGGCACACAAAAGTGCCGCGGCACAGTGGTTGAGAATCACTGCATTAAATTATAAATTCCCGCGCGAAAACGCTAGCGCACATGCTGCTTTATTTAGTGGCGTCACGTAGTAATGTGTAACGTAGTACCAAGAGATGTAAAGCTTTCCGAAAAGATTGATTTGGAATCGATTCGAATCAAGCTAAATGAATTAATTGAAATAAAAATCGTCTTCTAAAAGATTGATATTTAAAAAAAAAAGAACAGAAACAAAACAGATTAAATATTATTCTTCTAATGATTGTGGAACATTTCATATTATATTATGAACGTATTTTCTGTAAGGTCGATCCAGTTAGTTGATCTTTCACTGTAAAATTATTTACATTTATGAATGTACCCAAACACAAGAAAAGATATGTTACATTTTCACTTTATCTTGAGGTCAGTTTCCTTTGATTCTGTAAGATTTAAAATATATTTTATGTACCAGTAAGATGATTCTCGAATATCTTGCCTGATGTTAAACAGTATCTATAAACGATGGACACGGAGTGCATCAGGAATATTTGGAGCGTGTTGGCAATCCTAAAATCTGCTCACTTATTTAAAAAACTTTGATATGCTTGTAAAATCGACTCTCATTATTTTAAAATGATTAAAGATCGATATGTAAGTAGGCAAAGATAAAACAATTTAGAATCTTTTTCTTCTGTGTTAGTCAAGTTTTTTTTTGTTTAGTTGTTATTGAAGAGTTCTAGGTAGTACTAGCTAACGAGCGCAGCCGCCGGTACACTTTCATATATTCTTCACTGCGTTTTATTTTTTTTATGCAGAACCCTAATTTTTTTAGTACTAAGATAAAGTAAAAATATACGGTTGGCTGCTTAAGTATAATTTTTATTATTCACTTCTGAGCGCCAGCCCTTAAAATAATATTTACAAAAAAATAATAATGGTGAGAAATATTTATTTGAGAGAAATAATAGCGTAAGCCAGTGGCTTAATAGGTTTGCACACACAGTTATTTGTTGATTAAACTTTAAGAAAGTAACAACAAGACGTAATTATATTGGGTCCTTCAAAAGAGGCGTGAAGAGGTATTTAAGCAGGCCAGCATGACAGCGGTGACTGGCAGTGAACTCTGTTCAGTGTCAGTCATCGCTGTTTTGGATTGCACTGTGCTTACCATCAGGTCCAGTGCAGTCACTGTGCTGTCCATTATATAAAAAAAAAAAAAAAAAAATTGTTCCTAGTTTATAAAAACTTATTTATAGTCGCATCTTACTTATCCTGTTTATCGTATATTATCATTACTTAACCAATAACGAAACAAGTGTAACAGGATTAATGTTGTCCATCTTTTCTTGATGGGATGTTCCAGTAATTATAACAATAGGATGAAACTTGTTACTTAGTTTAGTATTAATATTTGGATTTTTAATGTGCCTGCATACCACAACAGCATTCTGGCAGATCCAACATCGGAGTCCGCCAGAATGTTGTGTGGTTCTTTTAAATTAAGGTACAATTTATTGAAATTTTTTATATTATATTTTTTCCCGTTGTATCTTAACCGCTTGAGCACTTACTTGGCGTTTACGCCAGCATTCCATTGTTTTCCTATTGTCTTATTTTTATGGGTAATCGACATATTAAAGTATTTGTGAATAGATTTAGATTAGTTACGATGGGACTGGCATGTCTTTTAAGACAAAAGTCCCTTAAAAAAATAAAGAGGAAAAAAAAAACAATAACGAGTTTTATACGATGAAGTCATGAGAACATGATGACCTAATTGTTTGTGCTTAGTACAATATCATATTTTGAAACTGTAATGTCAACAAGATTAACGTTATTTAGTTAGGAAATGTTATGTTAGTGCTATCAAACCGATAGCTCGTCTTTCTGAAATAGTATTTGAAACCAAAAGTTAACTTAGTTGGTGATACTATTTAGAATTATATTAATGCATATTTCTTTAATGAAATGTCCATCTGAAACGATTTAATCTTTTGACATTTATTAACCCCTTGAGCACTTGTCTGGCGTTTACGCCAGCTTGACATTATTTTCTTATTCTCTTATTTTTATGGGTACTCGACACATTAAGGAATAAACGTACATATGTATTATACTCGTATTTGTATTTAGAAAACACAATGTACACAAAAAAAATCATCAAAATTAGTCAAGTC
The DNA here is from genome assembly GCA_014132275.2 of Samia ricini. Taxonomy (NCBI): domain Eukaryota; kingdom Metazoa; phylum Arthropoda; class Insecta; order Lepidoptera; family Saturniidae; genus Samia; species Samia ricini. The sequence continues at coordinate 24,392,670 of AP028161.1, forward strand.
GTTTTGGAGGAGAACAATCACGAAAATATGCACAAGGGAATTTTATATAAAAATAAGATGTATGACCGCAGCTGCGCAGGAGTTTAATATATTCTTCACTGCGTTTTAATTTTTTTACACGGAACCCTAATTTTTTTCAGTACTAAGATAAAGTAAAAATATTTCTCATAAATTCAAGCACTTGCCCGTAAAACTGTGCATTGAGTATGATTTTATTAAATTTTTAGGAGTTTTAATTTTTTTACGCGGAAACCTAATTATTTTCGGAAATTAAAAGCACCCTAAGATACCCGGAATAATTTCAGCTTTCTACCTTAAAAGTCCAGTCAAAATCCGTTCAGCCAATTCGGAGATTACCCGAAACAAACAGACATACAGACAGACAACAATTTGTATTTTTGGTATAATATTTTTTATTAAAAAAATTTGTTATTACAAACAGACACTTCATTTTTAATTATTAGTATAAAATATTGTCGCGATGACAATTCAATAAAATTTAGATAAGGAAATAAATTAAAAAAAAAAAAAACCCAAATGAAAATATGAACATAATATAATATATATAAACTGAAGATTTTCTTTAATGGTATGTCCATTAATATAAAAAAATACATAAGAATAATAAATCTGGCCAGCAAAGAAACTCGTTCCATATAGAACTGCACTTCTTTTTATCAGAATTTGGTGTCAGAACAATACGCTTGTATCGGTCATGGAAATTATCCCATCGTCTAAGACCTTCGCTTGCCTCATCCATACATCTGCACGGTATAATGTATAGAGTTGCCGGATCTTGTATTGTCCATCAATTTACTATATTTAATAAATTGCACGTCGAGTGAAGCTTGTACTTCATCACACACAGTGTGTCTGATCACATTTCTTAATATAGTAATCTCTAAAAAATATGGTACAGGTAAAAGATTTCTTTACGTCCTCTCATATTCGATCCCGTTGTCTTAATGAATGGAATAAATAAATATAATGATGCTATATAAATTATAACAATACAATAAATATTATAAATATGAATTGAACTAAAACCAATCATTACAGTATAGATAATAATGTTAATCAAATTGAGTTAAAAAAGTAAATGGTTTTTCTCTTATTCATCGTGACTCCTGCTATGAGCAAAGAAATCAAAGTGGTCAAGAAAGGGTTGGAAATCACTGATCTACATGAATAATGAAAGTTTAAAAATACCTGAGTTTAAAATTTTTTTAAAATTAATAAGTATATTTGCAAAATAGACACTATAATAACAATATATCCTATCCTGTATACATACGAATTACGATCGACTACATATGACGGAATTGAAAGTAATGATATTAACAAGGCCTAATAAAAAGATCGCACCACACAAACATTTAACTTAAACGAAATACTTACAAAAAATACGCTTTCATTTTATCCTTACATGTTTTAGACTTACTCTTAAATAAACTTTTCATTTTGGGGGTAGTTCAGTTATTACGTAAGCACAATTTTTGACATTTTGTACTACCCTCTTCCTTTTGTCAAAAAAATAATCAACGACTCCGCGGTAACTTAAGCATCGGCATATTTTTATAAAACATTCTTAAGTAATTAACAGTAGATATTCCTAACGTTATCACCATTCAGAATAGGCCCATCGATTAGGGCTAATAGTAGGATAATAGTTGAAGGCCCCATAATTGTAGCATGTTGTGTCAAACACTAATGGTTTCGCCACATAACGGGCTAGTCGGGACGCCAACGCGATGTCTCTATACAAGGCATCGCGTCGACGCGACCCGAGTGCGAGCTGCGCTTGTTAATAGCACGTTTGGGACCCGTCCCGCCCGCTGTATGGCGAAGCCAATAAACGATAAACTCTTCATATGTAGAAACTATCAATGAAATCTATTACTAAGTAGATACCTAAATACATAATATAATCTTTCAATTATTAGATATACTTTGAACATGCAATGATCTTGAAAGTGATCATATACATTAATGTCCACACTATGACATGTTATAAAAAGTTAATCTCTATAATAAAAGGCTCTATCTGTCTGTCTTTCCATTAGCACATAATCCATCTTAAGAACCAAATAGCTGTTTTACATTTTCTTGTAATCATAGATTAATACTGTCAAGTTTTACAAACTATATCGCCGCATAGGCTCATGGCTTTGACCACAATCTCAACTCATGTTAAATGACGATGTGGTACAAGATGGTAAACATACGAAGTCTAAAGATACTGGTTTTCTAGTGATGCTGACAGAACACACCTGTTGGTGCTTTGCACTGCGTGATCGAATCAGAAATGAGGAGATCCGCAATAGAACCAGTAACCGACATTGCCCGAAGAATTGCTACACTTAAGTTGGTAATGGGCTAGGCATTTCGCTTATGGAACCGATGGACCCAACGGATTCTCAAATGGATCCCGTGTACTACCGGAAGACCCAGCGTGGGTAGGACCCCCAGAAGGTGGACTGACGTTCTGGTGAGGTCGTGGGAATCTCCTGGATGTAGATGGTGCAAAACCGGTCATTGTGGAGAGATCTTGGGAGAGACCTATGTCCAGCAGTGGACATCTTTTGGTTGAATGGATGGATGGATTCAAAAATGATAAAATTACTCTACATACTAAATTTCAAAGGAAAAAACGTTACGTGTTCTGTGTGAAAATGAGTAACTCTTATTTGTTCAAAATACGTACCTACTGATATAAATTAGGTACATGAATTTCCTATTTATAAGTACTAACTTCTAATGACGGTTTATTCTTGAACTGGTTTAAATACCATAAACTGTTAACATCGAAACGTAAAACAGGCTTTTCGAGATCTCGTAATTATAAAAATAACATTTCAAATGAATGCGTTAAATGGAATGCGTTCGATCCCACCTATCCAACTATATAATCGGCCTGAGCTTTCGATGAAGGAACACAGGATGATGCCCGCCTGGTTATTTACCACCCTCAAGTTCGTGTGTTCCTGCAACATCACTTGAGAACCAGTGTTCTTAGTGTGTTTACCATCCTCACTTAACAACGTTATTTAACATCAGATGAAAAAAAAAAACATTTAGAGTCAATGTCCTCTATACTGTGGAATGATAAACATAAACAAACCAATGTTTATTTTCTCCACCAGATGTTTATTGTTCGATGAATAAATAAGTAGTTAATTGCCTGAAATGTTTAATGTACATACTGCAGGTTTCAGGTCCTGACTTTACCTACCTAAACTTACAAATAAATTTGCTGTAGTCTTATTCTTAGTCGGTTCTTGCCTTTATTACAAAATTATATCAATTTAATTCAGTCCTATTATTGTACATAAATTAAAAAGTTAAGTAATGATAAAGATATTTTGGATTCTTAGAAAAGATAAATAAGTAAAATTTCTCTCAACCAATTTTTATTTTCGTTAATTCCATTTTATCTATGAAACTTATAATGCATACTGCCACATTCATTATTTGAATATGTAGGGATCAGCTAGGTTCAAAATTCCGCGGGAATTTTCACTCAGGTAACCGTTTTGGTAACCCTTGTGCTATTATTTACCTTTTGCGGCTGAATACCCTCAGCACTCACCCAACAAGTTCGGTGAAGTTGTAAAGGCCCTTCCGGTTAACAGCATTAGATAGGTTAGAAAAATAATTGATTAATTTAAGGTGTAACATAAATATTAGAGAAGAATAGATACGATATATATACCTACATTTTAAGGAGGTTGAGGTAGAGAAAAACTTTACTATAAAAAGTAAAGTTTAAAACATACATTTATATTAATATAATATCTTAAAAATGACATCATCGTTAACAAGCTGTCGTTTAATTGAATAATTGTACCAAATTATAAATACATTAAAGTTAAAAATCAACGAAGAATTTCATAACATCAACAATATTATAACCGTCGCAAACTGGCATGGGAATACAACGTTCTGCGTCTTAACCGGTTTCTTAACTTTTACTCAGCTTCGATCAATTGGAATTAGTATTTAATAATAAGAAACACTTACCAATTCAGCAAACTTAATAATAGACAATCTGCTTATTGCCATTTTCTGTTACTTCTATATTAAAACTTTGTTTACAAACTCGTACACGTCTTCCCTCAATCAATATTTAACTGAGACTGCGCGATCACGAAATAAAACAGCGTAAACAGAGTGCATGCGTAGTCGGGATTCGTCACCGGTCACTCATCAGCGATCACCGTATTCTTTGTACTCCTCGCACTCCATATTACTAATATGGTTCCAGTGAATAACGAACGATGAGATCATTTTTTGGCGTGGCCATCCACCATACTGTTTATCAGCAGATTACAAATAAACAAAAACAAATAATAAACATCGAAGCGATTATCGTTCGTCGTGCAACATTCTGTGTGATTAAAGTAACCTACTTAAAAGTTAATTAACCAAAAAGAAATACAATATTGCACGTTTTAAACTAAACAACAAATAGTAAATATTCCTCCATTCATTATTTTACATTTTATATACATACTTTATTATGTTACAATATTGTATATGTAAATAGGCAAGGACAAAACAGTTGAAGAGATTTCCCCATCTGTTTATCAACCGATAGTTAATCTTACTTTATTTTTGTTTATAAACTATAAGACCAAAATTTTAAAAATAATGTAATAAAAAAGGAGTAAAAATTAATGTTATGAAGCAAAAAGGGTTATTACCTTTCCTTACACACAATATTATATGAAAGAAAACTACCCTATACAAGTTTTGGAGAAACGAAGAGAGCTGCAAGAACAGGTGAATGTAGAGAAAGAGAAGGGTAACAAAATGAGAATAAAATATGACAAACTGGTTATACTAATAACAAAAGGTCACTAACAACTTCACCAGAATACACCGCAAGAGCAGAATCTCAGTCTTAAAGTATTACCAACAAACACATAGGTCCATAAAAAGAACCGAACTCAGAAATCAAACACGTCGGTACAAAGGTCAAACAGCAGTTCTGTAGGAGTCCATAAAGCTGAGCATGTTAAACTTCCTAGTAAACAAAAATATCAACAACAGACCATAAAAAGATGAAAGTGACAGCAACATATAGCTATCAAACTCCCCTCTCGCAAAAATGTTATAAACAAGCAACGGAAAACAAAAAATAATAAACATCTTCCAAACCGGCTAGTCACTGTGGAAGATTATGACCAAACCCCTCCAAAGAAAAATAATAAGAAAAATTATCAAAACCCGCGTTCAAACCAGATAATAGGCTCTACGTTATAACGCACAATGTCCTTGAACCTTGTCATCATATAGTCATTTGTTAGAGCTGACAAAAGCACTAAGTAACAAAAAATATGACATTATCCGATTGTTAGAAACAAGACGAATGGGAACAAAAATAGAAGAATATGAAGACTGTATACTCTGTCACGTAGATGAAACAAAAAGAAAGTATGGCGTGAGGTTTCTAATAAATATAGCTCATAAAAGAAACATCAAAAACTTCACTGGCATCTGTGACAGAATCGCAATATTAAACATAAAGATACAGGGCAACTAAATATCCTTCATACAAGTATATGTGCCCACAGAAATAGCAAGTGAAGATGAGATCAACAATTTATATGCAGAAATATATAAAGCTATGGACCTGGCGCACAAAACATATGCTATCATGGGCGACCTAAATGCCAGAATAGGCCAGCCAGGAACAAACGATTATTTGATAATGAAAATAAACGGGTACAGCGAAAGAAACCAAAGAGTTAAAAGACTGATAGACTTCGCTCTTGAAAATAAAATTGCAATTTTGAACACCTATTTTAAAAAGAAACTAAAAAGATAATTGGCATGGCGCTCTGCAGAGGGAGAGTACGAAAACGAAATAGATTACTTTTTGTCAAATAGACCTAGTATGGTACAAAACCGAGATGTACTGAATCTCAACTTCTCTTCAGACCACAGAGCAGTCAGGGCAATACAAACTAAACTAAAAAGGGCAGAATTAAATACAAAACCTACCAATACTCTATGCTGAAGAGCTAAAAAGAAAACACACTATGTAAAGAGGGTATCTTATCTCACCTACCAGATCTAGACTTGGAAGAGGAGAGTTCAGTACAAATATGTCACAATAAAATAATAAAAGCTAAATATTACATAAAGCCTTCAATACGCTAGAACACCAATACAAGGGAAAGTCATAAAATCCAATCTGATAATACCATAAAAACTTATAAAGAGATGACAAGAACTGCAAAAAACCAAAAACAAAACCAGGTCAATGAAAAATGAAACTTCAGCGTTATACAAATTAATTAGTATACGTATAAACGACGACTATACAAGATACAGGGAGAATAGCATAACGGTACCTCGGCTTTGTCTGTTACCGGAATACAAATTTTGCGGATTTGCGGATACTCATCTTAAACTAAGCCAATCTGTTAAGCAAGCCAATTTTACTTGATATTTAAAACCAATTTGCCTTAGATGGCAGTAAGTTAAAGTCTCTCAAGTGAACCCGTGACTGTTTCTCAGATCTGAGAGTAACATCATAGGATTTTACTTAGAAAGAGCTAGACGTAACCTTTTCAGAGGGATCCAGCAGACAAACCAACGCTGGTTTTCGCATCTCATTATCATCATCGTTCCCTCGCAATTTGTTATTTGGGGTCAACGCAGTATGTCTTCTTCTTCCATACATCTCTGTCAGCCATTGTGTCTTCATTCACCCCGTTTTGCCTTCATATCTTTCCTCACACACATCATCAATCTTTTCTTTGGGCGTCCTCTCCCCGTCCACATCTCAACTTCTATAGCCATCATTTTCTTCGTCACATGCGTTTCGTCTCTTTTCAAAACATCTAACTTCAAGTTAGTAAACCTGTCACCAAGCACTTATAGGTGTATTCCGGTAAAATCACTTGAGAACCAGTACCTCTAGATAGTGCCCGTGAAAAGAGAAAGTGCAGTAAAATATAACTAGAAATTAGACTACGAAAATCAGTAATATGTATGACATATGTTTTTATTTTGCATCTAAATGCTCTGAAGCTATTACACTAGTTACTACATCGCTTACAAATATGCTTGATGATGATGTCATTTACAAATATATTTGACCTTAGATTAGTATATAATATTATTTTAGACGAGCTTTAGATACGTAAGATACAAAAATAATACCAAATTACCTACGACATTTGCGGATATTACTCAATAAAGTAATAACAAGTATATAAAGGCGAGTTTATTAATCGACAAACGACGCTGTATGTTAGAAGTTATGAACTATTTATTTATTGTGACTGAGATATATCGTAACATCCGGTCCTACAATTTCAATTATACGTAAAAAAAAATAAGAATTTAGTCCCTATACCCTATACCGAATAACAAATAACGGATACGATAATGTTAAAATTACTAAAAAAAAAAAATTAGAACATAAACTTTTTTTATCTTACTAATAAATGAAATTGAAATGTCTGTTTGTAATGTCAAAATTATTTCTTTTAGCTAAATAGATATGAATGTATTTAAGATATCTATACCGAAATACAATTTTTAAAATTTTTATCTGTCTGTCTGTTTGTTCCGGGTAATCTCCGGAATGGCTAAACGGATTTTGACGGGACTTTCTTTAGTAGATAGTTAAAGTTACTTCGGGTAACTTAGGGCACTTTTAATTTTAGAAAATTGTGCGGGATAGCCTGGGATGTTGTTTAGGCAGTCCACGAGATCACACCGTTGTTGCTGGATTGCGAGAGGTGTAGTAAATAATGCCAGATAGTCAGTTTCAACAGTATATTACAAACAGACACGTACAATATATGGTTACAACACACAATATAAACACAGACACAATATAGACTTACAGTGACAGAGATACACAGAATAGGAATGAAATAGAAACAACAATATAGAAATACAATAAAAGAGTACAATACGAGACACGAAATAAAGCATGCACAGTTAAGTTTATACAAATCAAAGTTAAGTTTATATAAATCAATATGAAGCATACACAGTTAAATATTGACTCTATACAACCAAAATATCATACAGACAGTATAAAGCACTTACTATAGTCTCTACTATGGTCCTCACACTAGTACTCACGGTGGTACTCACACACGTATTCACACTAGTACCCACGGTAGTACTCACACACGTTTACGCACTAGTACTCGCGGTAGTACTCACACCCGTGTCTCACACTCGTACTCACACCCGTATGTGAGTTTTCGCGCACTATGTGTTTCGAATTACGCGGGTCACTGGTTCGCGGATCACGTATGTTCGGAACGCGGATCACTGTGGCTCGGGACGCGGAATCACTGTCAGGTCGGAGCGCGGTTCTCGTACTCGGGGACGCGGATCCCGGTCAGGTCGGAGCGCGGATCACTATGGTTCAAGACGCCGATTCTTGAACGCAGTGCACTGTTGCTTGAGGACTTCTTGCTGACTGTTTGACTGCTGTTTAGTTCTTATTGTTGTTACTTCTTGAAGAGCGAGCGATGACTGCATGATTGGCATTTTTTTTTTTTTTTTTTTTTTTTTCGAACCTAGCTAACGCTGTTGACCGGGAGGGCCTTTACAGCTTCACCGAACTTTGGGGGCGAGTGCTGAAGGCACTCAGCCGCAATAAGGTGACTAGCTCAAGGGTTACCAAAGTGGTACGAACCTCGGCTTGGCCGTCACCTGAGTGTAAAACTCTCTCGCGAGTTTGAACCTAGCTATTCCCTACATTTTTTATTAATAATAAAAAAAAAAAAGGTTCCTTACAGGACCTATGTACCTGCATGTTATGTGCAAGAGTGTGTTTGCAGTGTTGTGCATGTAATGCTCAATGCATGGGCAGTGTCACTGTATCGCGCTGGCGGCGACGTCAAGAGCCTCCCCAGTTGGGGAACGAAGCACGTCCTGGGCCGCCGCCTGAGGGGGGCCCGGAGAGTGTGCGGGAGCAAAATTAGCCGCCTGTCCCCGGCGGCGGGAACGGCGGTTACGCGGGCGTGGGCGCTGGCACGCATACTGAATCGGTTGGAAAGGAAAGATCCTATTTTCGCACGTGATTTTATCATCGGGATCGGTGAGAACGTTACGCGGTCTCCGAAGCGGTTTCGGAGCTAGCGGGTCGGAGGAGTACGCGACGGCTTTCGCTATGAGCGGATTCGGGTGTGTCTCTGCGCGATCGAAAAATGCGCGACACAGGGATTTGATAACAGAGTGAATGGATGGTAGATTGAGGTCTCTGTGGATGTCCACATCCCTCTCGTACCACCGGGCACCTACAGCTCTCCTGGTGAAGCGGTTCTGAACCACTTGGAAGGAGGCCAGATCTGTATAAGTGAAGGCAGGGGCGCAATAAGTGAGAATGGGCCTAACTACCGTTTTATATAATGTAATTTTATGGCGGACGGCCATCTTACTACGAGCGTTGTAAAGAGGGAAAAGACGTCCCATAACCATGTTGGCACGGTTTCTGACTTTCAAAACGTGAGATTTGAAAGTCATGTGGGCGTCTAGTGTGACACCGAGGTACTTGACCTCGGTCGCCCATGGATCTCTACTCCTAGATAAGTGACTGGACGAGGAGGGTCAGATTTCTCTACGGAGAACATAATCGCGGTGCTCTTTCCCGGGTTAATCGCTATGCGCCACTTAATGTACCAAAGGCTTAAGATGTTAACAGCCTTTTGGACGCGGGATCTGAGAGTGTCTCTTTGTCTGTACGAATAATAGATGACCGTGTCATCGGCATAGAGACCTAAATGAACCTTACTAGCCGCCACTCCTTCGAGCGGGTCGTCTTTCAGGTTCGGATTTAGGTCTGGTAAGTCCGCTATGTAAAGGTTGAAGAGGACAGGCGCCAGAATGGAGCCCTGGGGGACTCCTGCGCGGATCGGGCGGGCTGAAGAGAGAGCGGACTCTACTCTAAAGCGGAAACTACGATTCGAAAGGTAATCGCGTAGGATGTGTACTAATGTGTCAGGGACGCCTAACCTAACTAGTTTAAATACAAGGCCGGCATGCCAGACCTTGTCGAATGCCTTAGCGACGTCGAAGAAGACAGCGAGCGTACGCCAGGGTGTGTTTGGGGTTCGATGAAAATTTGACAGGATGTGCTCCGTGAGGCGTTGCACTTGGTGCGCGCAAGAGTGTCTGGCTCTGAAACCAAACTGTTCGGGAGGCAAGAGATTTTTGTCCTCTATCACTACGAGGAGTCGGTTCAGAAGGATCCGCTCGTAGAGTTTACCTATTGTGCTTAGCAAGCTGATTGGGCGGTAACTATCGGGTGACCTGGCATCTTTGCCAGACTTGTGTATACCTATCACTATCGCTTCTTTCCAGGCGGCTGGAAAGTGGTGGTTTTTGATGGCCGCATTGAAGATGCAGACCAGTAGCGCGATGAGACGGGGCGGAAGAAGCTTAAGCACTTCATTCCTGATCCCGTCCGGACCGGGAGATTTTCTAGGCTTAAGGCCCTTAATGGTTGTAACGACCTCATCACAGGTGACAGGTGTGAGGGGAACAACCGGGGAAAGAGCGTCTAGGTCCTGACCGAAGACTCTACTTCGGAGACGTGGAGGACGTCAACGTTGTCAATGACGGGGGAACATTGCTGCTCGAGGCTATCGGCTAAGCACTCGGCTTTGTCGTCATCGTCAAATGCGGGTGGAAGACCCTGAGTGTTTCTGTCCAGGGGGGGCATACTAGCGACGGAACGGTCCATCTTCATCGATCGTGCAAGCTTCCAGTACGCGAGGTGGGAAGGTACCAGCTCCTCGAGGAAACTGTTCCACCTGTTATCACGGAGCTGATCTATGCGGTCTTTCACCGCTCTACGCAAGGAACGTAAGCGTGCACGATTTTCCTCAGTTGGATACGCGTCGTGGGCACGGGTCGCGGCGTTCTTCTGGGTGAGCAGAGCTCTCACGTCATCAGGGAGTATAAAGCGGCGATCGTTCGCCGCTTGTACCTCTTTCGAGGTCTCCCTGATTCCGGTGTTGAGATGCTCAACCAGAGAAGCGATCGCGAGATCCGTGTCCGCAGGCGTATCCAGTACGTCGGGGATCAAGTCGAGCGGGGGGGAGGACTGATGGTCCTTGAGATATCTGCCGAGTTTGAAATAGTCCGCGACCTTTACGACTGGCGGGCTAGAGTCGTCCGAATGACCTAACTGTAAAATGACTGGGCGGTGGTCGGAGTCGAGTTCGTGTACGACTTGTATGAGACGCACAGGAAGCCGGACCCCTTTGAAAATAGCTACGTCTAGCACTGTCGGGCGGCAGTGCGGCATGAAGTGGGTAGGCTCTAAAGGAGCGATGACCTCAAAATCGAGCTCATCCATCAGCACAGTAAGAGCAATCCCATTACTGGTATTACTCGAACTGATCCAAAGGGTGTGCCCGCAATTGAGATCACCCGCGATAATGACGGAGTCTCCGAGAGAGAAAAGTTTCCCTAAATCGGAAGCTAAGATGCGCTTATTGGGCGAGAGATATACAGACACCAGAACGATCGACTGATGGCCGGTCATTCCGATTCTGCATATAGAAACCTCTAAGTTTTCTAGCTCGGGAGGGTCTAGCGGCGTGCAATACAGAGACCGCTTGTAATAAATTAAGGTACCACCGCCCCTAGTTGGGGGCAATCTATCGTTCCGAACGATATTATAATTCGCGATCTTGGGATCGCGATCTTTGGGCTTCAGTAGGGTTTCCTGGACAAGAAACACGTCTATTTGACGATCGCGGAGGAAGTTCGCGACGAGTTCACGCTGCGGAACTAGTTTCCGCGCGTTAAAGAACGAAAGGGACAAACCGCGTGGCTTTATCTTAGCCATTTATTACGGGTTTCGGGAAACGCGGGCCAGACCTTGAAGGGTCGTGGCAATGGCGGGGAAACGCGCGATAGCCTCGAGCTCGGCGTTACCGGAGCCGCTATTCAACAGCGCGTTGAATGCGACTACTTCCTGCACGTCGTGAACGCGCAGGAGAAAAAGAACCCGGTCAAGGCCGGTTGGGTTGGCCTGAGGGGCCTGGGGGGAGGTAGCCAGGCGCGGCTGCGCCTTGGCTTGGGGCCTAGGTGCCCACGGAGCCAGAGGGGCTGCGGGGCGGGGGGGCGGCGGCGGGACGGGTCGGCACCGCGGAAGGCGACGCCGACGTGCCTGGGAGGCACGGGAAAGACCTCAGTGTCATAGGCGGCACTTGAGGTTGGAGGAGGGGGGCAGCGTTCCTCTGAGGAACGCGTCTACCGCCTTTGTTAGGCTGATTGCGTCTTACCTTGGGCGCACACGGGCACCCACGGTAATTGGCGGGATGAGCCTCCTGCCTGCACAATACGCAGCTTGGAGGGTCGGAAGTGTCCTTGGGACGGGGACAGTCGGGGGTGAGATGATCCCCGAGACACTTGACACATCTCGGAGCCATAAAGCAGCTCCGAGAACTGTGCCCGTACCCCTGGCAGCGGTGACACTGCGAGGGGTAAGATTTCTTGTGTGGGACTTCCACACAGATGCGGGAGAGGCCGCAGAGGGTCTTCAGACCGAAGACCTTCTTGCAGCCTCGTTGGCGGGGAGTGATACAAGGACCATGTTATATGGTCTCCTGCCTCGCTGATCGTGCATCCGATGCACTTCAGCGTCGGGGAAACCCTGCTCCCTAAGGGAGGCAGCTATGTCTTCACAAGAGAGTTCCTTAGGAACTCTCTTGATCACAACGCGGAGGGACTTCTCTTCCTCCAGCGCGTGAGTGAAGTGGGCATATTTCGCCTCACGGAGAAACCTCGTGAGGTCGCGGAAGGTGTCCGTGGTCGACACCTTAACCATGATACCATCGCGAACATTCGTCGCGGTGGTGAAGTGGATCTTGCGGCTCGCTAATGCCGCAGAGATTTTAGTCCAGGACGCCTTGTCCTGGATCGTGACAGGGGGGGGGGGGGGGACGCACCTTCTTAGGCTGCGCCTGGGAAGAGTTACCTGCGGGTTTTACGGGTTTGGGAACTCGCGGTGCCGCTACAGGCACCGGAGTGGGCTGTTTGGCCGAATCCTCAGCAGCGAGGATCTAGGACCAGAGAGTGATGATGAAAGCGGCGGAGAAGCCGTCGCCTTCCTCTTGGTTTTCCGCCTAGCAGCGACAAAACCGTCACTGCCGAGCGGCGGGTACTCCAGCTCCATGTTGTCCGAGTCTGACCCGGACAGCTGGGCGGAGGTGGTGGCGAAATTCGGCATTAGGCTAGGACGCCTGTCAGCCGAGTTTTTTGGGGGGGACAAGGGGGAAAAACTGTTTCCTGTAGAAACATTAATAATGTCCGCTGAACGCGGACGACGCGGCGAATACGAACGCGAACGCGAGCGGGATCTGCAGTCGGAGAAGGAAGAGTCCCTTCCCGAGTGAGACGCGAGTGGAGAACGCGCGCGAGAACGCTCCGGAGCGTTGATGTTCGCGACCGGTTTACGGACGCGTTGAGGGAGCGCGGCGGATGTGCTCGGCAAACTATTCTTGAATGTCGCGAACTCCCGAGCGAGTTCGGGAGACTTCGACAGCAAAACCTTTACGAAACTAAGGAGCTGACGCTCCGTCGTCACGAAATCGGCCATCCCGCGATGGCAAGAGGGCAGGGGGGGGTGAACTACCTCCCTGCCTGAGGGGCAGGGGGGCGCGCCAAAAATCTATGAGACTACGCGAGTCTCGCAAGTGACCGTTGAGTCAAAGTGCAATGACTCAAGGTAGTTGGGAGCCTACGGAGCCTAGGGGGAAGCCCTATCAAGCCCTAGGGCCGAGGACGTGGGTCAGACGCCCAAACAGCACTCAGGGGATGGATTTTGTCGCAGGAGCGGATAGTAAGGTAAGACCGAAGGAAACCCGGTGTGATCACACACCAGATTCCGGTATTCGGTGACCCCAGAAGGGGGTCCCCAGGGAACCTGCTAAACCCTACACCACCTTACGTTGGCACCGTTAGGTCTCCGGTGATGACCACAATCAAGAGAGAGTGGATTTTAATAATGTCGAGAAGCGACACGTATCCTCACCTTAAGGGTGAGTATACGTTAAACGCGCGCGTACTGAAAAGTACGTTTTTCGAAAGAATACACGAAGTTATAAATGAGATTTATAAACTCGAGTATTCAACGCTCGCAAAAATACCTCAGCGCGAGAAACCCACACCGGGTACACGACGCGGCGCGCGCGCTTGCGTCACCTCAACCGTTAAATAAATTTAACGGCTGTTGCTACGCAAGCGAACGAACTTCGAAGGCGGCGATAAACGAGATCGAACACGTGAAACGTATTTGTGCGAGCGACCTTAGCGTGCGTGCGCACACTTCGGCTTACCAGACGGGAATCCACACACACACACAACTCATGTGAATATTTTCGAAGTTACACGCAAATTTGAAAAGGCGTTTCAGAGTTCTTGAAAGTACAAGACTGGAGCGGCACTTACCTGGAACTTACCGGCAGCGCTTACCTGGAACGCTGTCCCTTTTATGCACCCGCCTATTGTAAATGTTCCCTTCTAATGTATTTAGATATGTAAAACAACAATGTGTTATTGTTTTTTTTTTTATACATGAAAGGTAATTTTTTATTTTTTTCTCCCCAAACTTTAAAATATTTAAGAGTGGTAGTCAGTATAAGCAGCTAAGCCAAGCAGTAAACTTGTGAGTTCGTTCATATTTTTTTCTGTTATTATTTCGTGAAAATGCAGTCTTCTAGAGAAATTAGAAAATCTGTTAACATACGTAAGTCGAGAACAAAAAAGCGCAAAAATGTTTTTAATCCAAAAACAGCTGAAACGGATGAAAGTAGTTTCAGTGCCTCGGCGAAAAATTATCCACTGTCGAACATGATTATGAGCCATTACCAGAAGATGTTGCTGAGGCTATATTTCCGATTTATACAGATCTCAGCAGTGAGAATTTATTAGAAAGATGTGTAGGTGGTTTTAACCAAAACAACAACGAGAGCTACAATCAACTGATTTGGAAAATCTCTCCCAAAATTTTTCCGGCCGGTTCGAAAACTGTGGAAATAGCTGCATACATAGCTGCCGGGATATTTAAGGAAGGAATGATATCACTATTGTATTATATGAAGGCAATAGGAATTACACTTGGCCCAATGCGCATTCATATGCCGAAAAAGAAGATGGGCAGCGCGTGAACATTTCCGATCTCAGAGCGCGTGAGAGCATCTGAGATGGAAGAATGGCCCGCAGACAACTTTAGCTCGAGTTATTAGAAACTGCCGAAGCGGCGAAGGGTGTACTATATGGTCCTGGAATAGATGACTCTATGTAAGTTAATAAAAAAAATTTTTTATCCTATGTAAAGTGCTTTTCAAACTTTAAACGCGTTTTTCTCAAAATGGTGTTTACAAAGTCGGTGACCAACATTACTCGAAAACGGCTAAACCGATTTATCTCAAATTTTAATACGAACTTCTTAAATATATTTTCTAGTAATTAATCGAAGATTTTTTCTCACCGACAAATATTTTTTTTTTTTTATAAACAATTGAAGGCCGAAATTTTGGTCAAAAATCGTTTTTTTTTTTTTTAAATTGCCATTTTGTCAAAAAAAAATATTTTGCTTATTCCTTCGATTAATAACTATATTTAACATTACTTTAACGAAAACTGTTTGGTTTTTTAATTTCAGAGGATCCAGTTCAGAGATATAGTGGTCACTGCAAACCGTCTTTTTTGAAAGGAGCTCCCGGAGATCAGCTGTAGCTCCTTTCCAAATAAATATTTTTACTAATTCTAAGTCTTAAAATACAGTTAAAAGATACCATAATATGTGTACAAATTTTTAGATCGATAAATTTAAAAGTTTTCTCAGAAAAAAATCTGGAAAATTCGCTTTTTTTTTCGCTCTTCTAACTGTATATAACCCCTTAAGGGCAAGTGCTTGAATTTATGAGAAATATTTTTACTTTATCTTAGTACTAAAAAAAATTAGGGTTCCGTATAAAAAAAATGCAGTCAAAATTATATGAAACGCGGGCGCAGGCGCGGGTACACAGCTAGTAATGAATCATAGTTAATTTCAATTGATTGGCAAAACTTTTAATTTAAGTATAAAAAGGATAATAATTCGAGTTATAATGCGAAGAGGAAACTTCCACTAAAACATTCCTTGTTGATATTGTTGATGGGAATACGAAATATAAGCTGTTATGCTCTTTTTAGTCTGGCTGGTCAGACGTTATCTCTATAATATACATGAAGTCACTATTCGTCATTATTTTTGTCGCCATTCAGTATTTATCTGTAGAGTATTTGGATAGCAATGATTCAGTATTGTGCACTCTTATCTCAATTTAATCATTCTAAACTCAAATTAGTTCAAACTGCGACGAATGATAAAATTTATATTTTGATTCTTTTGAGTGGTATTTGGTAACAATTCCAAATAATAACAAACTCTCTTGTTACTTTGTCTGTAGATCAATTACTGCAATCACGATTTCTTACAAATCGTACGTAGGGAAAGAAATAGAAAATCTATTATGAATTTACGTTTAAAAAATGCCCTGAACAAAGATATGTATGGTTAGAGTTTTGGATCTATTTTAATGGATTATGTCCGCAAAAATGTAGACAAAATTGTTAGGTAGGTATATAAAAACAACAGCCTGCAGCGACGGTTCTTCCTCAATGTGCATATCGTATATGTCAATAAGAACTTTGAATCGGTTCAGCTACGAAGGGAGTTTACCTATTTATATATTTTTGTCGTCTGTATCATGGAGAGCGGTAGGATAAGTTGCACAACCCTATTTCTCCATCATCATAACCAGGAGCGGATCTTGGTTTTTTTGGGGCTCTAGGCTAAATGAATTTTTGGGGCTCGATCATCTATTGCAAAATGTTTTATATGGATAAGAAAATAAATGGTAACAACGTAGTAAGTTACAGATCCAAGGAAAAATACATAAATAAAACTATTTATAATTTTTTTTTATTGGTGAATATTATTAAATATCGGTATTAGTACCTAATAAAGTACTACCTAGTACTTTCGATTTTACAGCAGATTCCATATAAAACATAGTGTTGTCAGATGTGTAATGAATTCTTTGCTAGCGTGTTTGCTCTTCCCTACAGTATCGACCCTTGAAAATGAGGCGTGAAGAGTCATCTTAATAAGAAAACTTTACAATGGTGACAGACGAACGAATCACCAACGGTCGCTTTTGTTTTTAAAGTACATATGCCGCACTTATTATCAGTTGCTGTATAAATACTTATCTCAGCTAACATAAAAGTAACTGATTTGCTCACTCTTTATTTTGATAATTGCAGCATTTTATAAAATGGATAAATCGTCTAATAAAGCTTCTGAGAGATCTGACCTGCTGTTATATCCCCTACTTAAACTATAACAAATAAGAACTGACGTAATCCTCGCAAACTCTAAACAATTTGGCCTTCACGGTTTATATCAAATGCACTATGCCTACTACCGAGTGATTCATGTGAAGTGAGTTGTTTGTTGTCTAATTGACAAATTGCCTTCGAAATGACTACATTCGTTAAGTATACTTCATTGTTGAAGTATTTAATTAACCACATAACGTTAAACGTAGTACGTGCTTAAATGAAATTATAACTTCTGAAAACATATTCATTAAACCGCCATCTATCGACATATAACCAAATTAAAAAAAAAACCTTAAACCAAAATTACACTCTTCTTTGTTTTTTAGTTCAATCAATTTTACATAGATGTAGTGATAATAATGATTTATTTATTATATAAAATCTACAATCAAGTGTTTCGAAACATTAATCGTTTAAAGAAATGAAGAAATTAAAAGTACTAAATAAGTAACGGCATAAATAAATATAATTTTATAAAACAGATAAAACAATAAGTATTTTTTTAATGTTATTATGCGTTTTTCAAATTGATTATCAGTAGTATATTGTATATTTGTATGTATGTAAATTTTAATGACATTGATTAGCAGTTTTGTGTGATCTCGCTCGAGTACTGGCGTCATCACCATGAGCAGAACAAACGGCCAAGAGAGCGTCTATAGTGAAGAGCACAGCGGCGGCGAGCGCGCAAACTGCATTCGCTTGTGCGTGTGAACGACGCGTGCTTGGCGGTACGTCGCGCCAAGAACGAAGGGTAAGGGCGCCACATGCGCCAAACAACACGCCACCGCCTGCTGACCACCACGCGTCAATGTAGGCATCAGCCGCTGCCGACACCGCTTCACCTGATATTTAGAACTTTTTTTATTAATTTTACTCGAAGCGTAAATATAAACATAAACTTTTGTAGCAAATGTCACAATTGGGGAGTCTATTAGCCGCCACCACACAGACACTCCTGCGCATGTACCTACTTGATATAGATTCTGTGAGGATTTTTTTTTACATTTTTGCAATAAAAAATGCAAGGACTTGTGTAGGATCAATTCTGCGGATGTTTTAATTACGTAAAGGCCAAACCGAGGTTTGAATCACTTTGGTGCTCTTGGGCTAGTTACTTTGTTCGACTGAGTGCCTTAAGCTCTCGCCCCAAAGTATGGTGAAGCTGTAAAGGTTCCTCCGGTCAACAATGTTAGCTAGTTCAAAAACCATCTAATTGTCATGTTATTACTTATTATTATACTATTATACTGATTATTTAATATAACTGGTCCTTTTTTACTTATACAAGAAACGGTTCCACATATTGTGTATAATTCCTATTTGCGGCAGAGATTAATCACCGTGAACGTAATGTGAATAAAGTTTTTTTATACTGTATAGGCTCAGAGCTTTGATTACAATCTCACATGATGTTAAGTGACGATGTGGTCGGGTAGACACAAGAGAATACTGACTCTCAAATTACGCTGCCGGAACACATTTATTGGAGCTTGGTGACAGGATTTCAAACTTAAAGGTGGTAAAGGCAGACATTATTAGAAGATGACTTACCACCGCGCTATGGTTTCCTAACGATTCACCAAAAGGTAAGGGGCAGTAATATGGTTTAAAGTTATTAAAACAAAAGTGTCTATGTTTTTATTGCTTTTTGATTAAAGGACATAATTGTTAAAGATAATTTATGTTACGTAATACATAGATAGGATTTTTAATTTAATAAATTCAGGTATGGAAAAACTGAATAGGACTATATACTGAGATCATATTAGATTCGGTTACGATATTTTATATCACTCGAGACCAGCGGTTCTCAACCTTTTTTTACTCAGCGACGGACTTACATACTCTTTACAAATCCGCGACAACCTTACATACTTACATGCAAAATTTTTAATAGTTGAAGTGAGGTAGTTGAAATTTTTGATATTTGTAAATCCCGCGACACACTTTTCAGGAGCTTGCGATACGTTAATTGAGAACTGCTGGTCTAGACCGATAATGTTCTCCATTAAATTGAAAGTACTTGGGTAAACGAGAAACTTGTACTCAGCGTTAAAAAAATCATTTAACCACCTATATTGATAAAATTTTAAAGTAAGGCATTATCTAAACATGGAAGTTCACCTTAATCGTTAGAGCTGTTTGAAGAACAGTTTCCTTGAAAGGAAATTAGAATACGGATTGATATACCACTGGTTTTTTTTAAATTTTCGATAAAATATATTTGATATCTAAAAGCCACATTTTTACCGATAAATGAATCAGAAACATGTCCATTGTTAGTTACTAATATATTGTATTGATGTATGAGAATTGTACGAAACGAGGTTATTGTTAAGAAAACTACCGGAATATAACAGGAAGTCTCATCTTTAAGAACTAAGTGCAGAGTATGGTAGAAGAATAGTTTAGTCACCTCGGTCATACGCTAACTTCATCGTCGTACTCTTCCGAATCCATGTAAGCGAGTATCAAATCGAAAAGCATAAGGCAAGCGTTTACGACCGCCAACGAACCAGCTAGTAATGCCGCATTATGATCTCCTGTTCTCGGATACAAAGATCCCCTGACCCTTGCAGATATTACCAGACCACCATTCACAGAGAACAGTGTCATTCCCAGCAGACCAAAATACATGTCTTGGACGAGATCTATTGGCGCTAGAAGCATTTCACCTAAAACGATTACATACATTTACTACCTTTTATTGGTTGATTTATTTGTTAAAATAAGCATTTTAACGTTAGAATAGTTGCTAATACCAGCTATTTTAATTTTAATTATGTACAATATTAACAGAATAACACATTAGCGGTATTAGTAAAACTGTTTCGCATTTAAAAGCGTCCATCTTTTCCAATCAAATTGGAAAAAAATGATAAAGGGCAAAATATACTAGTAACCAAACTTGCATTTTAATGAGATTTTCAGTTGAATCATTTGTAACTATATATGCTAAGCATATTTTGCACTCAGAATAAACAAATGAAAAAAAACTAAGTTATCTGTTAATAATATTTTTGAATTATTTCGTTAAGAATTACAAATATGTTTTATCTACCAATGATAATGGAAGAAAACAGTGTAAATTATTACTGACATCTTTGTGTAAGATCTCAAGAATTTGTTAGTAATATAACGTAATAAAGTCTTATTAGAAGTCTGAAATAAAATACCGAAATATCATGTGTTGGGAACTTGATATTATCGTTCATAAGATAAAGTTTATATCTGGTTAGAAAGTCGGCACGATTTATTCGGACAATTGATTTGGGTATCGGTAAAAATGCGGCGCAAGTTCGGTATGAGTATAGGCTAGTTTTTTTTTTTTTATAATTAAGAAAACATACAATTAGCATAATATTGT
Organism: Samia ricini; assembly: GCA_014132275.2. Taxonomy (NCBI): domain Eukaryota; kingdom Metazoa; phylum Arthropoda; class Insecta; order Lepidoptera; family Saturniidae; genus Samia; species Samia ricini. Next base: position 24,413,425 of record AP028161.1, read on the forward strand.
TATTAATCATTTGTCTGCTTGTTTTTCTACATCGTTGTCAACAATTTTTGACTTGCATGATATTTTCTTGGCAAAATATTTAACCTATGCGTATGGACTTAGTAAACTATGAAAGACCCTAATAATCGCTTCTTCATTTTGTACTAACATGTATGTAAAAATGTACCTATAATTTTTTTTACTTTAAAGTTTTGATACAGACGTATCTTTCTTTTCATTTTAAATGCTGGTGTTTTTGAAGATGGTTCAGTTGTACGATGATAAACCTGAGCATTCGGTGAAAGAAATCATCGTGATAGCTCATAGTATGGTGATAAGACATTTATAATGCCCGCCTGGCTATCACCTTCGACTCTTGAGACATTGCTAAGTAACTATAAGCATGTCCCGGCAGCATCACTTGAGATCCAATTAAAGTGATGATTATTGGCTGATTAAAGGCGCAATGGATAGTGCGGCAGGATTCCGCGTTAACGTACACGGGTTCGAGCCTACCTATTTAACTCTAAAATCAACCTGAGCTTTCAGTGAAGGAAAACATCGTGAGGAAACCATAGTATGGTGGTAGGGCATTTTCTAATAATGCTCGCCTGGTTAGCTACCACCTTCAAGTTTTAAAAGCTGTAGTCAAATACCAATATATGTGTTCCAGCAGCATCACTTGAGAACCAGTGCCTCTAGGCTTAGTGTGTCACACCACATCACATCGTCACTTAACAACAGGTGAGATTGTGGTCAAAGCCTATACGAGCCTATACCGAGTAAAAAAAGAGCCAGTACCTATAAGTTTGGCGTGTTTACCACCTCGTGCCAAATCATTACTTAACTTCTACCCATACCGATATTCATTTATTTCGAAGAACTGTTCAATGTAATTTATTTTATTCATTTTATGATATTTTCCAGTCGATTATTAGTGAATCAAATTGAATATTATAGTCATAGGATAATTTACCGACGATTTCCCCAGACAGTACAATAACGTAACCGACGTAAGTCCCCGAGCACAACATCAGTGTAGGTAAGTCTGTGAGATCGTAACTGTAATGATGTAGGATAAGGCAAGATACTGTTAACACCTGAAACAACAATACAATTCAATGTTATAGATAACTTCCTTAAATATCCGCTCATAGAACATATCACTGAAATCAATGAAACGAACTCGTGGTCAAAAACGAAATATTGAGTTAGAGTCATATGCTAATGAAACATTTAAGCCATTTTACATTAACTAAATAATGTTTAAAAATAAATTTAAATCATTTTTTTATGAATCTATAAGAATATATTGACGAATAAGTACTAAGGGGGAGACTTTTAAAGACTAATCGCCATTTTCTCAATACTTTGTTATTTAATATAGGTCAATTTCGTTGTGAAGTTTCGATATATATTATTTGTTTGTTTTTTTTGTTATTTCACTCAACAGGCTAGGTTAGCTTAGTTTAATTAATTATAATAGGCAATGATTTTAAATTATATGATAACATAATTTAAAAACTAAATAAAAAAACAACGCCTTAATGAGAAATTTGGTAAGTAGATTTTATTATAATTGTAATATTTCTAATCAATATCAAAGAAGAAGTAAATTATCAATAGAACTGTTAATTGTTTTTGTAAAAAGTTTGCGCTGTGAAATATATTGACACAAATATAGTTTATTAGTAGCTGTTTATAAGATTTATTATTTTTATAACACAGTAAATACTTTTATGCATATAGCTGGTATGTATCCCCACTATAATCAATGCCTATGCTTCCTTATAAGGAAAGTAACATATATAAAAGTAACGTGTCTGTTTGCTCGCCCGTTTTTTTGATAATAACATGAGAACTACTGAACCGAAAAACAAAAATAAAAAAAGTATTTATTCAATTTACGTCATAAGAAGGTGCTTATAAGCGTCAAAACATTACCACGATGATCAAAACAGTACCCATTTACCTGATTTTATTTTTATAATCATGTGATGCATTATCTGGTTAAGGTACACGATTATTTTATATTCACTCGAAGATCACTTATGAATCTGTATGTTTACTATGCACATAGACATAACACGTTTTCGCTATAGATCTATGATTACTGGTAAAATTATTGATAACATTTATCAGTACTTCCTTCCTAACCAGAAAGTATCATCAAAGAAACTTATTCAATTATCAGAAATACATCTACTCTCGACAGTTTGCAAGTAATTATTTATGTTATTTATTTATATATAACTCGCTATATGTATGCTTAGTTCTTGGTTTATAATTCGAAAACTACTGAAACGACTTTCATGATTTTTTTTCTATTGATAGAAAAATTTTTCAAGCTTGGTTATAATATTTTGTTAAATTAAATGAAACAGTCATAAATGTAATAGCGAATGGTCAAACGAATCGAAAAAAAAAATAGTATCTATTGATTTTAATTTTAAAGAATGAAAATTGTTTTGAGCGAACGAAGTCGTGTTACAAAACTTGTTTATTATTATTAAAGAAACTACTATTGATTTAACCGAAAGAAGTCCACTGCTGGACATAAGTCTCCCCAAAAAGGGAGGAATTGCCATAATCGCCACGCTTGGCACGCAGGTTGACGATACCAATCAGATGTATGTGGTACTCAAAGGATGCTACTGCCCATCCTCTAGTTTATATCCCTTTTTACGGCTTCCACGGTAAGATATAAGGTGGTACTACTCTTAGCCGAAACCGCACGATAAGCAATAATTTGTCAATATAAAAATAAACGTTTCTCACTTTATAAAAATACAGAAATAACAATTATTAATTAATTATAATTAAAATCATCAAATAATCACTCACTAATTCAAATAATTTTATAATACACGTCGGAACCATCATTATTTTAGTTATTTAGATAAAAAAAGACTGTATAACTATAAAAAATAATTTACTACAATGTCTAATCACACGAATTCTACATACATGACAAATGTCATCATAATTGTCATCAAAAATCTTTTATGTCATAAATTGTATGTAGAGTGATTCACGTCTGCGAAGGAGTTTACATATAAACTAGCTATCTTAGCCGGCGTTGTCCGGGTTACATTTGTATAAACAAGGATTTATAATTTTAATATCAATAATAAACGATTTTTAGATATGTAATGAATCCCAAAATCCCACCCACGTGTATTTATTTTATAAAATTTCTATGTCAAAGTAATTATTATAAAAAATACGAACATATAATAAAAGATCCTATCAATTTCGCTCCAATGGATTCAAAGATTTGCGACACAAAAAATGCAGTTATCTCTTTATACCTTAACCAGCTGTGTCCTCGGCTGCGCCCGCGTTTTCGTATATTCTTCAATGCGTTTTATTTTTTTTTTATACGGACCCTAATTGCTTTTCTAAATTTTTTCAGTACTAAGAGAAAGTAAAAGTATTTCTTATAAATTCAAGCACTTGCCCGTAAAAACTGTTCATTGAATAGGATTTTATTCCATTTTTATGAGTTATAATACAATTTTATTTACTTGGAATCTTAGTTGTTTTCCAAAATCAAACGTTACCTTAAACACTAAGTTACGTGGTGTAATATCACCTGTCTACCAAAAAAAGTCCCGTCAAAATCGGTCCAGCCGTTCCGGAGATTACCCGGTACAAACAAACAGCCAAGCAGACAAAAAGTTTAAAAATTATGTTTGGTATAAGTATGTTATATACATTCATACCTGTTGAGTAAAAAAATCTTATTTTGAAATTACAAACAGACATTTTATTAATTAGTATAGATTTAAGCATTTATATTATGATAAATGGTAATCGATGAACACGGGTTTACTGAAGAAAAAACATCGTGAAGAAACCATAGCATGGTGGTAAGGCATGTTTTAATATTGCACCCCTGGATAGTTACCACCCCACAGAGTTACAAAGTCCTTGCGTTGATATTCATTATTCTACGTACCACCACCAAATTAGAAAACCTATCGCCAAATACCAATAGGTGTATCCGGCAGCATCGCCTGAAAACCTTTAGGCTTAGTGTGTTTATCATCCTGGCCACATCGTCACTTAACATCAGGTCAGATCGTATAATACGTAGGTAGGTAATGTAGATGTAATATTTAAAAAAAAACTATTTAATTCAGAGGTTGAATTTGAGAGTAGAACTTGTCAATCTCATCATAAACTCAAAAATATCTAATAATACCTCTAAATTTCAATAATAATATTACTTTATTATATTACGTTAGATTGTTTCAATAATATTCCATTCAAAAATAGTTTCACATAACAGACAATCCACAATTCAGTAAAAAAAAATCATAAGGAAAGTAAACGTATTGAGAAAATATAATTAAATTTCAATCAAAATTCATTAAAGAAAAACATTGTGTGAGAATCGATCTATAGGTATTAATAAAAGTATCAAATATTAATTTGAACAAAGGCCCAGCTCGTATCGTGACTGTTGAAAGTTCAAGGAGTTCCCGCGGTGAATATCATTTTTATACCGTTTTCATTAACGTGTTATTATTGGCCAATCGAAACAAAAACATCTTCTCCACAATTATTATATTAAGAAATAGAAATTGATTGTAAAAACTATACGCCCTTGGTTAATATCTGTTCAATATAATATATGTTTTATTATTTATTTATGTTTTTTAATATATAATATATCCCAATAGAGCTTTCGTTAAAATGGAAAAAAAAATATTTTGTGGCCAAGACGCCAAAAATCCTGGCTTACGTAGTCTAAGCTTAAGATAGACATCAAATTTATTTACTGTGGATTTTCAAAATTCCTAGAAAAAATTTCGCATCCATTTAACCGACAGACGTCCACTGCTGAACATAAGTCGCCCTCAAAGACTCCACAACGACCGGTCTTGCGACACCCGTATCCGGCGGATTCCAGCAACCTTCACTAGGTTGTTGGCCCACCTTTTAGGGGACCCACTAACGCTGCGCCTTGCGGTACGCGACAGCCATTCGAGAACCCGTTGTCAACATCGGCCATCAGTTCTACGACCAATGTGCCCAGCCTACTGTGACTTAAGTTTGACAATTTTTAGGGTAACTTCGAGCATGGCCCTCTCCATTGCCTTTTGGGTAACTTTGAGGTTTTTAAATAGGCCTATTGTAAGCATGTCACTCATAGTCACCATATTTTTTTTACAATTTTAATCTAATCTTAATATTATAAATTCGAAAGTGAGTGTTTGTTTATTTCTTTGTTACACTTTCACACCTTAACTACTACACATATCATAATGAAATTATTCATACACGTTGTCCGGGGTAGAGAGAATGACATAGTGTGCATTCCTTAATTGATGTACACAATTTACATTAATGTAAGCGAAGCCGCAGGCAAAATCTAGTACATAAATAATTGGATAAATTAAGTAAAAAATATTCAAAATGCGATATATCATACAAACCTGAGACAATATGATAAACAAATAAATTTGCCTGCTTTTTTACTTTAGAAAATATCCAGTTGTGACCTCCAAAACTATAGACCATCATCAAAGTAACTTCTAGTTATATCTTCAAAGTATAACGTAACAACTTTCTGGTAATTCGGTCTTACATATAACCTTGTCCTTTTATTACAAAGATATTTGATATATTATCTTGGCATATATAGACAACAGATGTTTTTCATGATAAACCGATATCGCTATTCTCTTATGCTAAAGTCATCTTCACCATTTATACTGACCTTCACCTAAAAAACAAAATCAATAAAAAAAAATTACAAAGGAAAATTAACAAAATAAACACCCGAGCAAGGCACTAATACTCCAATCAATTGTGGGCCAACATCGCTATTACATTGTTATATATTTTTATTACGTTACGAGGTCGGCCATGAGATGAAAAATTACATTTTTAATTTTTCATTTGGCCGCCTGATTAACTTCGCCGTTAAAAAGCCGCCATGAGACCTTCGCGCCGATGAAATTTGCATAGAAAAGACATTTAAGTAGAAAGCTTCATTCGCCTACGAAATTTGAAACAGTCAAATTCATTTCAGCGTTGTGTAACTTATTGATTATTAGGTTCTAAGGCTCTAAAAGTAAGGTCGACATATGTAAATAATTCTACGACAAAACATGTATAAAACTATAGCATCCTTGTTTGACTGGAATAGCCAACGAAATCAAGAGTTTACCTGAATTTACATGAAGTGGAATCTTAACATTCAATAAACTGCATGACAGTTCCCTACGCTACTTTAACAAAGTTATGTTACAGTTACCTAATTGCACCAGTAATAGCAATAGTAATCTTGTAGATCTTCATCCAAAGAGGGTATTTAAAATGTACAAAAGTTACAAATTTGAAATTTATAAAAAAACCAGGGACGTTCCAAATATTTTGTGTCCCTAAGCCGTTAATATTATCACAGATCTAATCACTGAAAATATATTTCTCATTTATAAATACATTCATTTAACATTTAAATAGATAATTCAGCTTTAGATTTCTTATTAAGTAGAAGATTCAAAACAAACATCATTGGAGTAATTAAAATGGTATAGAGAATCATAATGAGTTTTTAACAGCATTTTGGTTTATATCATACAGTGGCTTTAATTTTTTATTCGTAAGCCTACAGTACTGATTATTTTGATGGTATTTAAAGATATATAGTTAGGTTATCATACTTCATTAAAGTGTAATACAAATAATAATATAGAACGTTACATCTAAATTGCCACAAAAACTTCTAGAAAGATCGTTTTGCATGGAAATCATTCAATACTCGTTCATCTGACACTGGCTGTTCAAAATCAAAATCAAAACATCTTTATTCAATTTAGGCCCTAAGAAAGCGCTTATGAACGTCTAAAACACTACCACCAGTTTGGAAAACAACCCAGCCGAGAAGAGCCGGTAAGAAACTCGATCTGGTTCTTTTTTTTAATTAAATATAATACTTATAATTTTTTTTTTTTTCATATAAAGAGCAATACAAATCGTAGTCTTAATAATGTTAGCGGAAGCACAGAGATGTAGGTTAATTCCAGACACCACTATCATTCACGTAATGATCCACCCTGTAATAACCTTTTGAGATTAAAACTTGCTTGACATAATACTTGAACTTATTGTCAAGTAAATCGGTAATGTTACTTGGGATCTAATAGTAAAACCGAATACTATAAAGCTTTTATTACACTTACTTAGCCTAAAGCGTGGGACGGCCAACTTGTCTTTAATTCTAATATTAAAATGATGACGATCATTCACTAGATCTAGCTTGTCTAAATTTTTACGAATATGCATTAAGTTATCGAAGATGTATTGGGCGGGCAAAGTTAAGATATCATATTCTTGAAACTTGTTATTGTGTATATAAGTTATACATTATCATTAGCTAAAGAAAAAGAAGAATCATAATAAATGAAAAGTAAACATTTATTTAAACCAACTAATAAAAAAAGTTATTTTTTAAATGTTACAATATAACATTTGAAATACGAATCGACGGTAATACCCAAAAAGGAATTCTATTGAAAAGATGTTCCTTCTACAAAGAAGTCCCGTAACAATCAGATTTACTCCAAATTTTATGAGCTCCGCAGAAAAATGAATAGGATTATCCAAATTTTCCAGACAGATTGGATTCTTGTTTTTCCACTTTGTAGTGAAAGTTCAACACGAGTCTTTTAGTCTTGTTATTATTATTTTTGTTAAATAAATATTTATACGTAAATCTATTTTATATGTACATTGCAATTTATTTGTAATACTGTATTAAAATATTCCATGAATGATTTTACAATAATGTGGTATCGCTCACCTAATAAGAATGCTCAAAGTTACTCAAAGGATAATGGAGAGGACTTTGCTCGGAGTTTCACTACTTGATCGAATCAAGAATGAGGACATCCGCTTAAGAACCCAAGTAACTAAATTGGTTGAAAAATTGCATAACTAAAATGGCAATGGTCGGGCACAATGCTCGTAGAACCGATGTCTGATGGGGCCAACGTTTTCTCAAATAGAGACTATATACCGGAAGACGCACCAACAAGGTGGACTAATGACCTAATGAAAGTCGCGGAAATTCGCTGGGTGCAATTGTAGCAAGACCGGCCGCTGTAGAGATTTTTGGGAGAGCTCTATGTCCGCTAATTCGTTTCATACTGGAGCAAATGAATTTAACACCTTAATTTATTAAATTGGTCTCTTGAGAGGCTGACAAGAAGACCAACCTCATTAATTAAAATTCAAGCACGGAAGACTCTCGTCCGAGTTTTTTGTGATATGCGAAGAAACATAATAACACAGTGAAGAAAAAAAGTACAACAAAGATATTGTATTTTCATTACATGACAAGTAACATCTGAACTTTTAACTTCATTTAGAATTGATATATGACGGCTTTGAGCTATCATTTAAACCTGTCTTTTCAATAAATTACATAACAGACAACTATTTACAGCCAACATTTCATAATAATATAATCATTATAACATTCAACGCAATAGCATCTTTAAACTACCATATTATTGAGCACAAACGTGTAATCTCAGTTCCATTATTACTGTCACAGCCATAGGCTATATTTGGATTAATTTGCTATGTCATATACTGTAGTATTTATAGAGATCCAATTCTATTCCTGAGACAACGCGTTGATTGCATTCTCGATGCAAGATTTCATGGAACCGTCGAGCGTTCACGAGTTATTGGTTTGTTTTGTAATAATAATTAAAACATGACAGACCCAGGTGATGCATATCACAATTATAGTCTGGGATATTTATATTATTTAGATAAATAAACAGTTACAACTACATGACACAAACAACACAAACTAAGAAACGTAAACAGATCCTAATGTAACGAAAGAATACATATTTATCAATAACCAGTGTTCACCCGCTAGTCCAAATTTGACCATAATCATCAAAAAACCTGCCAAGTGCGAGTCGGACTCGCTCATCGAGGGTTCCATACAAACCTATAAGTATCAATCAATCCATCATAAATCCATAACATTACAATGTGGTGGCAAGCTGGAATAGCATAAATTAAAGACAAAGGTCTCTTTATGGTTTCAGTAATCCTTTATTTTATATTAACACATGTCATTTATCTATACTAATAAATAACATTGGAGTGTCTGTTTTTAATGTGAAAATTATTTTTTTCACTAAATTGGTATGAAGGTATATACCATACCTATACCAAAAATGCAATTTTTAAAATGTTTGTCTGTTTGTTTGTTCCGGGTAATCTCTGCAACGACTGGACAGAATTCGACTTTTTTGATAGATAGCCGAAGTTACTCCGAGTAACTTAGGGCACTTTCAATATTCGAAAATAATTGGGATCCGCGTAAAAAAATTAAAACTCACAAAAAAATGAATCAAATCCAACTCAATGCACAGTTTTACGGACAAGTGCTTGAATTAATTAGAAATGTTTTTCTTTATCTTAGCACAAAAAAAAAATTTGGGTTCCTTATAAAAAAATTAAAAATCAGTGAAGAATATATGAAACGCGGGCTCAGCCGCGGGCACGCAACTAGTTTTATAATTTAACTGAAATACCTACACTAACCTTGCAGCAGCCTTTCAAAAGTTCTTTTATCAAAGTTATTTATTTACAAAGTTTTTTAGTCGCTATTTAGAAATCTTAACCTATGCTTACCATCCGTGAACACATCGTCACTTAACATCAGGTGAGATTGTGGTCAGAGCACTGAGCCTATCGTGTTAAAAAAATATGGTTGAAAAGTACTAATTAAGTATTAAATTAGAATAAGATCTGTAAATGATGACTGAAAAAGTTATGAGCTAGCACCACATTGAACATTGAAGTTAGAAAAAATGATATTTATTTATTTATTTACAATACTACTTCGTGTAGTGCTAGTGTTTATTAACGAAACATGTTTATGGATGAAAAATATGTGGAAATTCCATTTTGGGGATTCATTCTAAAACGATATTCTTTTATTATGTAATGTAACTAAAAATTTACGGTTTTCGTATTTTTTTCCTTTATGTGTGTTATTAAAAGTTACTTCATGCCAAATTTCAAGATTCTAGGTCGACTGGAAGTATCCTTTAGGTTTTGATTCCCTTGCGAGAAGTTGCGAGTTTCAAATTTGGCGCTTAATTTAGCGGCTTAAATTGCTGTTTCTTTTGATTGCGTAGTCATAGAAGTTTGATTTTGTTACAGCTTAAAAGTATTATACACCTGAGTATTTGATATGAATTTCAATTTAATACCTCTACTCGTTCGTGAGTAAAGGGTTAGTAAGTTTAAAATTATAAAAAATATTTGTTTTATATGATGTAACTAAAAATTTATGCTTTTCGTAATCTGTGCTATAAGACGTTGCTTCGTACCAAATTTCAAGATTCTGAGTTCACGGGTAGTACCCTATAGGTTTTGATTCCCCTGTGAGTGTCGAATATTACCAGCATAAATGGCTGTATCTTGTGATTGCGTTAGCTTAGAAGTTTGATTTTTCACAACTCCAAGAGACAGTAGACCTGAGTATTGATTTCTGCTTGATACCCGTTCCTGATAAAAAGGGTCTTGACAGGCGGACAGACGGAATACAAAGTGATTCTATAAGGGTTTCGTTTTTTCCATTTGTGGTACGGAACCCTAAATATGAACATCTTTCATTTTTCTAAATTAATAACACCACAGTAATTATTTATTTTAAGTTTGGAAATGATTAAATAATTTGAGCAAGAAAATGTTACCTGGTTTTCAAATGTAGTTTTAGATCATCATATCCCTGTCCGTATCCCATTTTTATTTGGGATAAGCACAACATGTCTTCCTCTTCCATTCATCTCTATTTGAGATCATACCTACATTCACTCTGTTTCTTTATGTATAATCTTTCACACAGTCCATCCATCTTTTCTTTGGTCTTCCTCTCCCCTATATCCGTCCATATTCATATCCAATACCTTTCTTACAACAGCCTCTTCTTCCCTGCGTATTACATTTCCATACCAAGCCGGATGCCTGCTCCTTATCTTCTCTGTCACTGGTATCACTTTTAGACTTCCTTTGACTTAGACTTTCAAACTTCCTTAGACTTTGACATTCTTGTTATCCCACACATCCATCTCAGCATTCTCATTTCGGGTGCATGCAGTCTTATTTCATCCATCACCTTTATGGGCCAAGATTCTGATCCATACAAGACAACAGGTCGAATGATGCTCTTGTATATCTTATTTGCGAATCACAAGTGGTAGCTGTGAACTGCCGCCATTTCATCCATGCTGCGTTTATTCTATGCTTTACTGCCCGGTCTATTTCGCCATCGCCGGTTTTCAAATATACTTTCAGATATATACTATATAAAGTGTATATGTAAAATATATTTTATATATAGTATATAATTTCCTAGACAATATTATGATTCATATGCATTATTTTATATAGGAATCCGTTGCATCGTGACAGCGATATGCCGCGTTCGTGATTTTCGTGACACAAGGGCCAGCCGCATCAAACTCTACTAGTCTATTCCGTTCAATATTAATAGCTTGTATTTAAATTGAGATCGCTGTGGTTAAAGTTTTTTAACTAAATATGCTCGCGGCTCTGCTCGCCTATAATAATTGTTTTCTTACACAACTATCAACTGCATTCATGCTTATTAATTATACAATGTTTAATAAAGTGTTACAAAAAATCCTGCTAGTGTAATAATATATATAGATAATAAAGTTGAATCAGAGAAATATATTTATGACTTAAAAAAATAAGTTTAGTGTATTTTTTTCGATAAACTAACGGATAAATAACCAGATATAGATTAAGTTATCTTTTATATTAAATACATCAACGCGTCATCCAGTAAAGCCCTTTAGCAATAATTCCGTAGGTCAACTCAGGAATTAATTTCCGCCATACTCTTACGATGGGTTATAATATCGAATCTCAAAAGTAAAGACTGAGACCAAACTAAAAATATTTTTGACTTTATAACTTATAACACAACTTATATAACACACTTATAGTTACAAAAATAACTTTTTGACTGCTCGATGACACTGATCTGACAATTTAGAGAAAAAGAATTGATATTTCGGAAAACAGATTGAGATCTCATATCGTAACTGGCCGTTAGATTGTTTTTTTATTGCCACATCTTTTACGAGGTATCGCACGCCAAGGTATTTCAAAAATGTGCCTATCCAAATCCTTGATGGAAGGTTTTCAAAAAGTAAAATAATCTGTAAGGTATATTTTAAATGTCAGTAAGTCGACCGGGCGCAGCGCATTCCTTTCAATTGAAGCTCGATTATTTTCTTATAGTAACAGTAAGTTTACACGAAGAAACACCGCTGCAATAATATGTTCACGGACATGACACTCACTCCAATTCCAATAACTTGACATTTAGTTAACAACATTTTGCCACTGATTTTACACGAACGATTTAGTTTAATGTCAATATCGAAATTTACTTACTGTTATTAATACATTGAACATCCCGGCATTACTGCAAATGTTCCTTATTTTTTTCAACGCAACATAATCACATCTAATTCGATGACGCGCTTTTAGATATTCTCTTTAAAATACTAAACTATACCACCAATAAGCTTATACTATTCTACACTAAAAAAGTACACTTGGTTCTAAAGAAATCCTTACTAATATAATATTATAAATGCGAAAGTAACTCTGTCTGTCTGTCGCACTTTCACGACAAAACTACTGAACCGATTTAAATGAAATTTGGTACACAGGTAGTCTAGAGCCTGAGAAAGGCTAATTTTTAAAGCGAAAAATGCGGTTTAGGGGAATGCTTTATAAGTTTGCGACAAGAGACAAAATATTAGACTTATTCTGATGTAACATTTACGGAGTCATTACAAAATATAAAACTGAAGTTAACGCGAGTAAGAAACATGCAAAGCACCGCGCCGTAAACAATGAGCGCTGTGCAACCGCGCGAAATGCAGGAGGGGGGGAGGAAGGGGGGGCGTGGATCGGCGCGTTGTAGATGGGGAAATTTGCTTAAGTGTGGTTACCCGAATGGGGCCATCGGCAGACACATAAGGGCAAATAACTGTGCCCCACGCATGCGAATACTGATGGCAAAACATGGGAAAACAAAAACCGTAGCTTATAAAAATGTACTTAAATAAATTCATATTAATGCTTTATACCTTATGTACTTAAATAATTTAATAAGCTCTTTGCAATGAAACACAAATAGCACATTAAATTATTTATACGTATGTATCTTATTTGTAAAATAATTAGCCTAAACAATTAAAAATGCAACCCAAACACACTATTCTACGCGGACGAAGTCGCGGGCACTGTTTGTATATAATATATTTCGAGAACGAGAGAATATAACGAGAATTTTATTACAATTCTTCCAGCCGCTCAAGAATTATTGAATGGCTAACATTCAAACGAACATACTTTCGACATCTATACTAATAAATAATATTGAGGTGTCTGATTGTAATGTCATAATAACAATTTTTTACTAAATTCATATGAATGTATATACGATAGATATGCTAAAAACACAATTTTTGCAACTTATTGTCTCCGGTAATCTCCGATACGGCTGGACCGATTTTGTCGGGAAAGGGGTAGATTGCTAAAGTTTACGTAACAATAAGGTATTTTTGATTTTCAAAAATATTTATAATTCCACGTGAAAAACAAAAAAAAAAAATAATAAAATCCTATTCAATGCACAGTTAATACAAAAAAAATTAAGGAAAATAAGTAGGGTACCGTAAAAAAAAAAATAGTGAAGAACATATGAAACGCAGACGGGCACACAGCTAGTTTTTAATATAAATTATAAATTCGAATAGATATCTATTTTATGTCTGGATCATTAAAAAATGGATTATTTATAAAATTTTCTAGACTATTTAATTCTCCTTAATTTTGATTTAAGCATCTGAATCAAGTAAATTAGGAGCTATGAAAAATAAAGTAGAAATAAAAATAAACCCCACATGTTCGTTCAACAGCAAGTTTCATTAACAAGTTTTATATACTTCCAGTAAATTGTTACCGTAAGTCGTTTGCAGCTTTTTATTGCAAAAGTTAGTTAATCTGGAATAACGTTCAAATGGCTTTCCTTGCACTTCTTAGAAAACTCTAACAATTTCATTGCGTAATAAATTATTAACACCTGTGATAACGTTATGTTTATCATTTGGTAATTATGCGTTCATATTTTAAATTTTACATTAACATAACAAGGTTATTAATTAAATACACAGCCACTATTACCGCTTACAGACTTGATACATTTCCAGCGAAATATATAAACGACAGATTAAGTGCAGTTGGATAAATATATCATATTCGGTTACGTACACTTGTCTGACAATATTTCCTACTATAGAAAAGTCATCTACATATAAATAAATTGATTCTAAATCGTAACGTGCTTGAGCAATTTAAAGCATATTTAAGTGATCTATTTTTTACTCGACATGATTAACTACAACTAACAAACCAACTAACACCTTTGACATATTCATGTTTTACGATAATGAAATTTAACTTCCTGTACTTCTAGGTATTAGAAAGGTTATCCAGTAAATAATAAAAATTACAATGTTACTTTGAAATAGTAAACCTTTTAGTTTAATGTGTAATGGAGCAAATTTTGGTGATTTACCCATTTAATATTGTGAATGGCCGATTAAGTACTTCTGTTATAAATTCACAATTGTTAAAAGTACACATTTGTTGAGTCGTAAGTGCAGAAGTTCGAATTCATTGGGCGATATCATTAGTGCACGCACAAGGTGAGGCATTCGAGAAAGGGCAAAACGGAGTAATATAAATCGAGGCACATCTTTGCTAACTGTATTCAGCAAACACCCCCCGAACAAGGATCACTTGCCTTATTTGTACAAGAAAATCAAAAATGACTACTTCACTGGTAAGTTTACTGGAACGGTTAGTTAAATACGGTTAGAATTGAAAAAAGATTTTATGTCGACTTCTAATTCCAATTACTTTTTAAAAGATTTTTTCAGAAATTTAAAATTAATTTTTAAGCAAAGATTGAACTCTTATTAAATTTGCCTGTCTTCTTTAATAAGAATATCAAAATGCCTACGCTGAAAACTACGGTGTTCATATTTAAAAAATAAGTCATAATTTATTTAGGATTTTATTTTATGATTGGATATTGGGAGCCTATGAGGCATTCTTAGCTTACGATTACATTACAATTTTTATTACTATCTGAACCCAAAATGTCTTGCAATGCCACGAAAAGACTTTTCACTTTTTGTGATTAAGGATCTTCTCGAGCATACGCAGAACTACCCACCAAAGTTTTAGAATGCACAGATAGAAACATATTGTGAACAAAATCATTTTGGACATATTTTTACGTAGGCTAGAATAATCTAAATCTGGCAATACTTGACATTTTCAGCTTGAGAAAAAAAATCATAGCTTTAACCTAATTGATATTTCAGTTGATTATAACATCAGTCCTCATAGCTGTTGGCTCTTGTGGACGCTTGGAGCCTCAGTACCTTCCCCCACGTTCCGTGGGAGTATTCGGCGGTGGAGCTGGTAGCGGAGCTGGTGGAGGTTTTGGAGGAGGCAGTGGTTTCAGGGGATCCGGTGCCGGTGGAAGTGGTGGGTCATACGGAGGCAGCAGTGGACCGCAAATACCAATAACCCGTTTCGAGAACGTGAATAATGGTGATGGCACTTACCACTTCAGGTATGTTCGACCGATTCTAACGTATCCCTAGTCGAAACATTTGTATACCTATCTTATAAAACAGCTATAGTTATGATCTGGTTAAACAGAGTAATTGATGTTTTTTAATAGACTGTACATTTACATTTCAACAAATTTAACCCCTTGAGCACCTTCCCAGGGTTTACGCCAGCTTTCTATTGTTTTCCTATTGTCTTTCTATTGTTTCATTTTTATGGGTACTCGACATATTAAGAAACATTTCTTTTACTAATTATACCTTGTTTACCTATGTGGCCTTGTCACACCAAATTTAAAAACCATTAAAAGGATTCGCAGTTGACAATAAATTTATAAAAAAAAAGTATGTATTTCAGAAATGTATTGCTATCACGTTGCGCTCCAAAGAAAGAGTTTTAAAACGCGAAAGGTGCAACTTCAACTTAAGCTGATATCTACACAAAATAGGCGAAATCATCACTTCAATCTACTCCAAAACTGGGCTTTCAGTTGTATCATAAGAAAGACTGCCTTTGTTTCTACGATTTGTTTTGATATGTTTAACGGACAAACGACGATAAAAATTGGGCATTTTTTCTTATTTTCTTATAATGAATGTACGGAAGTAAATCAAAACGTACCGGCATGGCAGTGGATATTATATGGTATAATAATATTTACTTCAATCTCATTATCCAGGGAGGAAACAGAGGAATACGTTTGTATGAAACAAACACTCTTAACGGGTGCTCGTTTCTACACGTCAATATTGGTGCTAAACAAAATCGAACCCTTTTGATGTTCTTTAAATCGTGTCATTGTTTTTCGTCAAAATATGATTCTAAATGAATCTCTCATTCGTTACAGTCCAAATTTATGTTGTACTTAATATCAGGTTCACAGTAATCGTACACACTAAAACATTTTTTTGTTAATAATTTCTTATTCTATTATAGTATAAAACGATATCCGTATTCCCTAGACTTTATCAGGAGTTATATACCTCAGGAGTTTTATAAGTATTAAGATTACTTAATGACTCCAGGCTTGTAAATAAGAAAATAAAAAAATGATCATTGACCGTAAATAGATACATATTCCTTGTTGGCGACACGGTTTAGCGGAAACGATATCACAGATATTAAATGATAAATGATGCACGGGACATTTTTTGTGTTACCGAACTTCTCTATTTACACCAGTAAAATTCTAAATATAAATAGGCAAAAATAAAGCACTCCACTGTTTTTTTTTTATTTATGATTTAGTAGCTATGGATGTGCTTTACCATTGCCAATAGCTGAAATTGGAAACAGACTTTTCAATAATAATTACAAACACTACTGCAAACACTACTGTAAAAAGTAATAAAATGCTTATAGCTATGAAACTGGTAACGGAATCTCAGCACAAGAAAGCGGAGCACCTCGTGCCCATGGACCTGAAGGACCTGCCGTTACGGCCGAGGGTGCTTACTCCTTCCGTACTCCTGACGGCCAACAGATTGCACTCACCTACACTGCTGACGAGAATGGATTCCACCCTAGCGGTCCGCATCTACCTACACCACCCCCGATCCCTGAGGCAATTCTCCGGTCTATCGAATTTAACAGGCGCAACCCATCTTCGTAAGTTTCAGATTCATAAGAAAGAAAGTTTTAATCACCAACACTTCTAGAAGTGACATATGATCGGTTGTAGCTTAAGATTCTATTGTAAGTTCGAGCTTTTAGTGAAGGAAAACATTGTGATAAAACTAATCTAGTGGCTGAACAATTTTAGTTCCCAAGTAACTACTTGCAGCTTTATATATGAATTAAACATAGGGCTATCGTAATTACTATATTCTGGCAGCTAAACTACGGAGTTAATTCTCTTATTTAACTTTTCTAGTCTATTCAAACCGGTCATCAAAAAAAGGTTGCGGTCAACAGTACAGCTAATAGTAAAACTAAATGTTAGATTTTAAAATATACCGTTCATAGGGAACAAAGATCTCAATGTAAATTTGACATTTTTAACAGAATTTTGATGAACGTAAAACAACTTTTCGTTTTATGCTATTATTCAGAGTTTAATAAACTATAGAAATACTCATAAAATATTAATAGCGCCTGATGTGCAATGAGCTGTCGATATGGGAGTAACAAATCCTGACAGAAAATTATTTCGCCCGAAGCTCTACAGAATATATTAATCTATAGTTAGAATTTTTCATTGTATATATCGAAAGTAGATACTGTTTTTATTATCAAATGGTCAAGCAATTTTGCTAATAATGTGTATCAGCAGGTGTTGTCGTGCAGTAGTGGTAAATACATTAAGCTAAACTGGCACTGGTTAGATTCCTGGTCAAAGCAGACTTTTCTATGGTAATGTTATATTTGTTTCTCTTTTCAATGTTGATTTCCATCTTTATGTGAAATCGTATGTGTGAGATTAATAAAGAATAAAGATGTCTTTTACCAGTTATAATCCCATATACTTACAATCAAGGACACTTACAATTATAAGACAATGACTAAAAAAAACATGAAATAAATTATATTATATTAGAAATCGCCTATTCGAAATACGTCAAAAAATATAAAGGTAAGCTAAAAACGTCTGTTGACCGAGCTCTTGATATATAATTTCTTATATTATTACTTATTTTATTATTTATTTTCAGTGAGGGCTCCTACAACCAAGGTGGCGGTGGCTCCAGTGGCTATCATTACTAAATACTAAAAGCCTAATTCCGCTAAATTTTATAGAATGAACCGCAAATAAAAATTCCGTTCAAAACTTAAGTTACGGACCTGACCCCACCCAGAAATTAAATTGTTACAAATTTAAAACAAACGAAATTCAAAACAAGTTGATGAGAAAAGAATATATCAAAAGATATGAATTCCGTAGTGAAATTGATGAGTTTTATTTGTGACCCAGCGGTAGTTTTTTAGCAAAATTGGGATGTGCAACGGTAAAACTTCATGAAACTGGACTGTGATAACACGACATTCGACGAGCACTTAGCTATTAATTTAGAATAACTTCTATTTAAAAATATAAATATGCATGTTTTTATAAAAAAAATAAATAACTGTGTATAAAATTTGGTTTATCATCAGTTATGTCCTCACTTTTTAAATAAAGATTTTACACGTTTTTTTTTCTTTACATTTATACAATTAAAGACCATGTTAAATGGTATTTAATATAAAAAATTATAATTACATATTATGATATCTATATAATTGGAAGTGTGTGAAAGAATATTTTTTCGTAAATTATAATATAACATTATACGCTATCAAAAGTACATTAAAGTTTTGGACGAATGCATATAAGTATTTTAAATAAAGTATTTTCACGTACTTTATAAACATGCTCTTCTTTAGTATAAAGTACATTTTCAGGAAATAACGTAATAATACTTCATAATGAAGTACGGGTGGCAACCCTAGTCTTAATCTACATATATGTATCATAATGAAATTTTTACATTATATTTTTAAAAATAACATTATTCGACAAATTATACAATTCAGCGAATGTCTGTTTATTAGTTAGTTGTTCAAGAAACACTGGACCGATTAACATAAATCTGTTTTTGTAATTATATATATATATATATATATATATATATACGTAGTATTTAATCCGTACTGAATAATTACATTTAAAATTTTTCGCATGATAAAAGATCAATTTTTAATCAAAAGATTTTAATTCTTTGTCTATACACCTCTACCGTCTAACTAGAAGATCAATTGACACGTTTGTGATACATCACATAAAATATTTCTATGAATACTCATTTAATAGATATAATGTATAGAAATAAACAAGCGTAATGAAAAAAGCCTAGATCCTTTCTTTGGTTCATAACTCGTTAATCTGAAAATTGTATTTAAATCTGTTCAGCACTAATTAACGACTTTATTATGAAGAAACTAAACACTCGCGTACACGTAGGTTTATAATCTTCATTGCGTTAGGTATCTATATAAATGTATAAAACAATAAAAAAAAAACAAAAATACTTTATTCAATTTAAGGTCTGATAAGGCGCTTATGAACGTCTAAATACTAAATCTATCTACTGTCTACTAAATCTAAAGTCTAAATCACCGGTTCGTAAAACAACCCAGTCACAGAGAAGAAGAACCGGCAATAAACTCGTTTTGGTTATACGTGGTTTTGGTTAAACGGTATATATATATAATATTTCGACAAATAATTTGTTATCCGATTAAGCTTGATCATAAAACCGATTCGATACATAAGATTAACCGCTTCCCACAGTTACGGGTCGCCAACGCCCACAACATCATACCCTGAGCATGAAATGCTTAATGTTGTAGCAACTTTTAATACAAACGATCACTTCCAATTGCAAACTATGTTAAAACGATCAGTAACACACCCAACCACTACTATTTATCATCAGATATGTTCAAAAACTTTTATATAAAGTAATGAATAAAAATGTACTTTTTACTTTACTTTACTTAGTGCTAAAAATACTTTTTTAAAAACAAACGTTTTTACAATTCAGATTATTATTATAATAATGATAATTTTCGAGTTTAATCGCCAAATATCGCCTATAGGATTATCTGATTTATGTTACTGCATAATATATGACATTTTCTAATCTTTACTTAGCTACATGAAAATATTCAACAAAGTTTAGTCAAAGCACTAGAAGGATCTGAATGTTTGTCATTATTTAAATTATTAAAACAATCAAAACGCACTACTCGCTTCATTGTATTAACACCACTACCGCAGGTTAGCTGGAAGACAATGCCAAATGGCATTAAGCTCGGCTATGTAGCTCGGATATTTGCTGCATTCAGCCGCCACACTACTAACGTAAAGTATGCCTAAATACCTGCTATAAACGTAGTCAGAGATTTAATATGTAACTTTAAAATGCATCATATAAGTAGGTTATCTGGTTTTTTAATTACATGCTTCGAGAAAGATTTTATAATTGAAAGTACATAGGGATAAAGAATTTCATCTGTTTTGCATTAAAATGATAGAAACTTATTCCTCATAATCCTTAGGATTATGATTCTCAGCAGTATATATTTTTTTCTATTAGCAATATAAAATTTAACAAAAGCAAAAATCAAAATTTAAATTGAATCCAAACAACGTGAATTGACAGTTAAATTATAATAATGATTCACTACACAGAACAAATAAAAATAATATTTTTATTGACATTTTACACAATTGATTACTCATCATTACATTACATTGGAGCTATTAAGTGAGCTTACTCGGTAGACTAATAATAGGATCTGAGCAACGTTGTAGGATTACCTTACACAGTATTTTGCAAACAAAACATTCAAAGCTTACACAAAGTGTAGCTTGAAGATTTTGGGTTCCGTATATTTGTTTATGTTAATTTGTCAATTGCTAACATAAGTTTATCGGCGCATACATTTAGCAAATGTCAGATTCAAATAGGTATTTTCACAACTAATTTACGCAGAAATGCTTCTACCATTCAGTTCTTCTCAGTAGAACCTCCGAACGAGTTGGCCTAAAAAGAACACGGACAATACGAAAATCATGTCTATGTTTTACCAACTACCATAATATTCGAAGATTCTAGGCTTGAAGTTGTTAATAGTTATGTATATCCAGGACAAACCGTCTAGTTAGATAAATCCAACTTTGAGAAAAAGGTTAATAGCTGAACTCAACTCGGCTTGTCCGCGTTCGGTAAGCTACACAAAATCTTCCCGTCCGAAATATCACAGTGTCTCAAGAAGAAAGTCTACGACCAGTGATGTGTTAACAGTAATGGTATAAGGCACTAAGACGTGGTCGCTGACAATGGACCCAATAAGAAAGCTCAAAAGTGCTCAATGGCAATGGAGAGGACTACGCTTGGGTTTCTCTGGGTGATCGAATCAAGAATGAGGAGATCTATAGAAGAACCAAAGTAACCGATATTGCCCAAATAATCGCCACACTTAAGTGGCAACTGACTGGGCAGATTGCTCGCAGAATCAATGAAAGACTGGTGAAGATCACGAGAATCCGCTAGATGCGGGTGGCGCAAGATCGGTCGTTGTGGAGATCTTAAGGGAGACCTATGTCCAGCAGTAGACGTCTTTCGGTTGAATGGATGGATGGATTATATTAAAAGTCTATAATTTGTAAGATTGTCACATAATAAAAATATATCGACTTTTTAAGACTTAACATACATTTTTAGGTATTTAAAACTTCTAACAAATAGTCAAACCATCTGGTTGCGGATGTTTTATCATTGCTAATTCACAGTTTGGTTTTTCACAAAAAAAAGGTACTGACTCCCGTTTCCGGTAAAGTCATCCTTTATAATTACACATAAAATGATTTAATATCTACGGAACCAGTGTTGCTTTATGCGATTCGAATTAAATTTGTTTTTCGAATTATCCTTGAAGTTTAAAACGAAACTTGCCAAATTCATGGCGGTGTCGGTAACAATTGTCGGTGCCGCGGGGGGTGATCGGATCGGTATGCAAAATGTGAGTGCTCTTCATAGGCACGCCCTCCGCTATAATGTAGCAAGGTGATCGAATGGTAGGGTTGGTTGCATTAATATAAAAACACCGTTTATGATGAATTAGATATCATTCGTTATACAGCTTTGTTTTGGCTAACAATAAAGTAATAATATTAATCAATATGTGCGCATTGAAGGTACGTTTTAATACACTTCTTAATGTCAAAGCTTTGTAGGGCAGTTATAATAAAATGTGTAAAGCAGTTAAATCCCAACGAGGATTCATAAAATATAAATTTTCAATGTGTTCTAATAACCATCGTTTTATTAAAGTAAAAGTTAAGTATCTGATAAAATATAAAATATTTAGATTCAAAATATGCTGTATATTTTACTTAGATAAGTTCTTTTGCAACTACTTCAACAATTACTTTAAGGAAGCTAAAAATTAGTGTGGTATCTATAACAATTACTTTATAACTATCCCATTTTTTACTGTTTTACAAGTATGCGATCCCCGATTATGGATTAAATATATATGTAACGTCATAAACAACTATCGTTGTCTGCATCTTTTTTAACAATTTGAATCACGTCAATTAGTCGTGTACGTGCAGATCGCTTTTCTACATTGTAAGATCTACATTAAAGACA
This sequence comes from Samia ricini, assembly GCA_014132275.2. Taxonomy (NCBI): domain Eukaryota; kingdom Metazoa; phylum Arthropoda; class Insecta; order Lepidoptera; family Saturniidae; genus Samia; species Samia ricini. Next base: position 24,436,284 of record AP028161.1, read on the forward strand.
TCTTCAACTTCATAATTTTGCGATTCTACAGTAATTTAAACTATATCGTATTATTTTCCATCAGCTCGTTTCGTCTCTCGCCGCCGTACTTGCTGTTGCGTCAGCGGGACATCTGGGTACCCAGTTTTTCCATTCACAAACTGGGAGTTATAGCAACACTGCAGCTTACAACAATGCTGCTGCGTCATACAGCGGCGCCTATGGAGGAGCTCACATACCGATCCTACGTTATGAAAACGTTAATAATGGAGACGGAACATACAGATATGGGTAATTATTTTATTTTAATGATTTCTGGAAATGTATGTTCGCATTTCGTAAACGATATGAAACTTCATATATTTCATACCTTCATTCATGTTCCTAGGATTTCAAATTACTTTTTCTTATATTATATTATCTATTTCGAAAAAAAAAAAGCTTTTACTTCTGTTAATATCATAATAAGGATTTAGATTTATTTTTTTTATGAATTATATTTCTTCAATTAAATTTTGAAATATTATTCTATTTTAAATAGTACTTATATGCCACTAACTGCTCTCCGCGATTTTACCCGCGCAGTTCCCGTTCCCGTGGAATTTTCGGAATAAATCCTATGTCACTTCTTGAATTTCAAACTATCTCCATTACAATTTTCATCCAAATCGGTCCAGTGGTTTTTAAATGTATTCATTATATACAAAAATACAAATCTTTTCTCTTTAATATTAGTGTAGATTACAGTTCACGTATCTATCTACATATTTAAACAGCATACATACAAAGAATAATATCATTTCTATTGTGTTGTTATAAGGTGTTCATTGTTAATTGTAATTTGAACTCATTGTTTCTACTTTTTATCATCAAACAAAGTAAATACTAGTTGCGAACGTAGCAAATTTTTATTTTTGATCTCAATCTAGATATCGAGGAGCATAAAATAATTACTAGCTTCTCAAAATCTACTTATACGATGCTAATCAGAAGTACTACTGAAGTAGTTCTGATTCCTCATTCATTTTGCCTGGTCTCATTTTGGCCTCAATTTTTCTATTCATAACACTCGTCCATAGCTACAAACAAAAACAAAAGAAAATCGGATGACTGACGAGAAAGATATCTTCAACTATTTTAATTTGAAATCTGTCTAAAGAATCTTTTTAATAACTTTATGAAAGCCTTTTTTTATTCTACCACAATGTTTAATTTATAATAATAATTAAACTTTTACAGTTACGAGACTGGTAATGGTATCGCTGCGCATGAGAGCGGAGCTCCCCGGGCTCCTGGTCCTGAAGGTTCAGCAGTGACAGCCGAAGGAGGCTTCTCTTACAGGGCTCCCGACGGCCAACAAGTCAACCTCGCCTACACTGCTGACGAGAATGGCTTCCATCCATCCGGCTCTCATATCCCCACACCTCCTCCCGTGCCCGAAGCCATCTTGCGCTCAATTGAGTTTAACAGGCAAAATCCTTCATCGTAAGTTACTATGTATTTATACCTAATAACAGTGTTAATAAATTATGAAACATATCATATATGTTGCGTGTGCGAAATAACTGTAAAATATATAAAAGCACACCCCAATATGTAAAAGAAAACGTGGTAATTTCATTACTTGACGTTTTATTAACGAAAGAAATAAATGATAAAATTCAGGTCCGAGATAAGGTTATAATTCAGAAACAACAGAAACTTTTAATAATTTAACTTCTTTTTCATTTTACGAATTAAAGTTCGTTTGAAAAATTAAAATTTGTTTCAAAAATATTTTTTTGTTAAACTATTGGCATTAAATTTTAAATATGAGAAACGTGAAACATTTGTTTGTTTCTAAACAATCTACTTACCGCTCCTGCATGTAAAATTTCACAGAGAGATTTATTTATTCGCCTGGGGAAATCTGATTGGATAATGAAATATCTCGCTAACACAGGTTTTCACGTATGCTACATTAATAAGATCGATCTCTCACTTTTGAATATCTGTAAAACAACTGTATTAATCTAAACCAAAACATTACGTTTCCTCGAATTTGAATATAATAATGCCAATTTTTATGTTTATGTTAACAATCTATACTTATAATAAAAAGCTAACGAGACGAAATCTGTACATTGAAGATATTTAAGAAAAAATACTATGCGTGGCTTCAGAATCGACTACAGAACACATGTCGATGAGTAGACACATGACATGAGTTTAAAAAAAAATTGTCTGTCTGTCTGTCTGTTTATATTTATTTATTTAATTTGGTAAACAAAACAGGCGACAGTCAAGTTTATTCATTTGTTTCCCAATCACGAAAAACTACTGAACCGAATTCGATGATAGTTGGTAATGACATATATTGCATCCATGGGAATATAGGCTGCAAATTGTCTGAATTCCAAGCGGGTAAAGCCGTGGGTACAACTAGTACCTACTATGTATCTAAGACGTTATTCAAAGGTGTTTTCTATTTGACAGCGGTGATGGCGCGTACCATAGTGGTAGATACCACCACTATTGAAACAAGGCTCCCAGTGACTGATGATCAAGACCCGCAAAAGCACACCGGACTATAAACCGATTCTGTCTATATATCTTCTGTATATTTATTGGAACTATGACGTAATTTTTTGATAACGTAATTAAAGTTTTTTTTTAATATAAAAGCAACGGTTACCTATACTTTTTTTTTCTCTTTCCGTAGTGACACGTAAAACAAGTTATTTAACATTGAAATCAAATTATTTCAAACCCCTTTATTCAGAGCTTGTAAATATCATTAGAATTGTTAGAAACCATAGTCTTACCAGTTTACAAAAAAATCAAACAATACATAACATTTCCCAATATTTTAAATGGCAAATACCAAATACAGCACAAAGTGCATTTAAAACTAAATTTTTTATACAACATTACGTTGTTTTGTGTTAATATTCACATAATCGAAAAAAAGTGATATTTCAAATCAATATATCACGCAGATTATTATTTTAAAACTAGTATATTTTTCAAACTTAAGTGTCTAGAAGTGTAAAGTAAGATAACAGAAAATATAATTATAATTATTAATCAGAGAAAACGATCAATATTCAGTATGTTAAAGGAATAGTTTACTTGACTTTATCACAAGCTAATACCACAACAATACAAGCTTACCAAAATATCCAATCAAAGTTACTTGCAACAAGTTTATTATTAAACTGTTATAACAAGGCATCAACCCTGTATACTATACAAAAAGTTACTACATATTCTTTAAGAATATTTTTATTTGGTTAATCTTATTCCTAATTACGAAATAAATGAATAATTTCAATCTTTTAACACCATAAATCAAATAACAAAAACATTATTTGTGATTTTGACAATTTATTTTGAATTGCAACAGCTTCAATGCTTTGACCATAATGTCAGTTGATGTTAAATGACGATGGGGTTGGGGATGGTAAGCATGGATGAAATGGCGGCAGGTTACGGCTACTACGTGTGATCCGCAAATCCCCTTTAAATTAAAGGGCAAGATTTACATGAACATAATACGACCTGTCGTCTTGTATGGATCAGAATGTTACCCCATAAAGGTGACGGACGAAAAAGAAGATTACATGCAGCTGAGATGCGAATGTTGAGATGGATGTGTGGGGTAACAAGAATGGACAGGATTAGGAATGAGTATATTAGAGGAAGTTTGAAAGTGGCGCCAATAACAGACAAGTTAAGAGGCGGTCGTTTGTCCTGGTATGGACATGTGATGCGCAGGGAGAAAGAGGATGTTGTAAGAAAGGTATTGGATATGAATGTGGACGGTTACATGGGAAGGGGAAGACCAAAGATAAGATGGATGGACTGTGTGAAAGATTATATGCTTAGGAAAGGAGTGAATGCGGTGATGACAACAAATAGAGAGGAATGGAAGAGGAAGACATGTTGCGCCGACCCCAAATAAAAATGGGATAAGGATAGGGAGATGATGATGATGATGATAGATAATAAAATTTATTAGAAATGATATTTTAAGTGTTGTGTTTTTCATTATCTTTTTGAGTATGAAATTAGATATATTTTCTTATACTATCAACAATATTAGTTTGAAACGTTCCTACACAACGTATCTCTATATAAATGGGCTAAAAACAAACTTTATTAATTAAATTAAAATATAGAAAACTGTTTGTTTCTCGAATTTTCTGAAATGATTATGTTCGAATGTCGATCACTAGGCGGAACAACAATGATCATTGCAAACACACTTATTATGTATATAATTGTATCTATCAGTTATACTTTCGATTTGACTGTTTCCGGCATTCATTCACTAGTCTAGTTAACAAGTTCAAAAACGTGAAAAATAGAGATAAAGGTCCTAAAACTATGAGCGATGGCTCATTCGATTCGGATCACCTCTAGAAAAATGTTTTTGAAGGATTTTGGTGCAGGTTAAAAATTGCAATTGTTATTAACAAAATAATATGAAAAAAAAAGATATTTAGGTTTTCGTTAATAACTCAAAAAATATTAACATTTAAGCAATTTTGAAAAAAGTTCGTTAAAGAGGAGGAAATTTCCGATAAAAAGGTCTTAACTCCCGAAACTCTATCTCCATTATTTATAATTTTAATTTGACGTTGAAAATAGGGCTCCGCACTGCAGTTACGGCATGCGCGCGCTGCCGCTAAAGAGAGTTTATCAAAAGAAATATTTTTTTTCTTAAACAAAATGTCGTTTTAAAAATTTGAAAAAATTCTAGTAGCTTCTGAACACTTGAATCAATCGAGCCCCGTAGAAAAAAAAGTTTTGTCACCATTTTTCAAAGAGTTATTCAATTGTTAATTAACAAATTTTTTCCCAATCTCCGTTGGCATAAATAATGGGATAAAAGGTATAAATAATTGGCCTATAAATTTTAAACTTCGTGGAGCCCTTGCGGTATATATACTTCATAAGATCCTGCGATAAAAGTTCATAAAAATTTATTAATTTGTTAATAATGATTTTTTATAACTATTGCAAAATGAAACATTCTTTCATGAACTTTCAAAATTGCTTAAATGTTAATATTTTTCAAGTTATTAACAAAAAACGAAATATCATTTTTTTTTCATCTTATTTTGTTAATAACAATTGCAATTTTTAACCTGCACCAAAATCCTTCAAAAACATTTTTCTAGAGGTGATTCCGAATCGAATGAGCCATCGCTCATATTTTTAGGACCTTTATCTCTATTTTTCACGTTTTTGAACTTGTTGACTAGACTACACCGCTTAACGATGCTTCACACCAAAATGTTATCATGTGAATTGTTTTAAACTCATTCATTTCACACGACATACATAAAATATCCTAGTAATACAAGCGGTACAATTTAAATTGCAAACTCACGTTTTGTTAGATTGTATTAGAATACCTCTTTTTACAAAGATCCCTCTAATCAGCCGCTTCACCCGTTATGTAAATATGTAAAAATGTTTACATTGCTTATTTATATCATGTTTATGGTAAGTTTTATTTTATACCTTAATGTACATAGCTTTCCGGTATTCTTAACGTTATCTATCATTTATGTCTGTTAGAATCCATTAGATTGTTTTAGTTAACAATCTTATCTATTTATATTAAAGTATACTTACTATGTTCAAAAGATTTAATGTGACTTGAGACTTATTTTTAACCATATTAGAGCGCAAAAGTATTTAGATTTTATTACCAACTGGCTCGCCACTAAATTCATCCTTCATATGGATAAAATTATATTCATTGGTAAAATAATGATAATTGTTACTTAATAATAATTATTATAACCTCTGAAGACATCATTTTAAGCAGATCCTTTACTTACACTTAACTACTGTAAGAAGTTCTTTTTACTTTTGGGCTAATGGCAATCTGTGATTTACATTTACAATTCTGCCAGTGTCATGTGATATGTTATGTATTCTTGTAGTAACGTTTCTAGCGAAACAGGTGACTCAATTTGATAGAACTTTACATGTAGTTTTCGTGGAACCTCATAAACGTTTCGCGTCATTATTTCCAATACACTTCACCTGTGCACAATAACCAAATTATATCATATAAAACACTACCATGCGTATAATATAGGATTAAATACGGTAGTTAATGAATTAAAGACAATGACTGTGACATAACATGACAGACTTAAGATCCCGGCAAAAACCTGGTTACTTATTTGTTTATTTATTATTAATATTCTTTTTCTCCTTAGGTAAGGCAATATGTGAGTTAAATAACTACACAATTTTACCAGTGTCATGTATATATTGATATTTTATGAATCTTTTAATAGTAGTCAATGTTTCGACACTAGTAAAATCGCGGTCATCTTAATAGAACTTTCCATGGAGTTTTTATGACATCTAAGAATAAAATTTTCACTTTATTGGTTTCTATACACTTATGCATAATAACCAAACATATCACGTAAAGCATAATATATACGAAAACGCAATTATTTATTAATATCTATGTGCCCGTGGCGGTAAACGCTTTATATTATATATTTGGTATTCTTCTTCACTAAATTAAATTTTTTACGGAACCCAATTATTTTCCTATTTTTTTTAGTATTAAGATATAGTCAAAATATTCCTCATAAATTCACGCACATGTCCGTAAAACGAACTATTGAATCGAGTTTTATTCAAAATTTTAAATAATGTGTTATTGGTATAGGTGTATTATATACATTCATATGTATTTAGGAAAAAAAAAAAATGTTTTGATATTACTAACAGAAACATCATTTTTTGTTTATTAGTATATATAAAAGACAAAAAAAAAACTGCTGAGTGAGAGATTGAGATCCTGCCAAAAACTTTGAAAACTTCTTTTTTTTTTTAACCTAATTGCATTTTTGGCCAGGTTTAGCATGCATACCTTAGGTAATTAGTATAAAGAGGAAGTTATGAAGTTAATAGTGAATTAAATCGAGATAAAACGTTGCAAGATTTTATCTGTACATTTTAGATAATTTTGTAATGATTCCCAAATAATGTAGACAGATGTTATATGCGAGTGAAAACGCTGGCACACCTAAATATATTGTAACAAATAAAAAATCTTATAAATTTAATATGATTCTTTAATTCATTTTCAAGTTAAAAATGTATTAATATTAGGTATATTATAATAGCTAAGTTTTTCATTACATTTCATTTAACCGATATCACAGTCCGGTATCACGTATATACAATTTATGAGGTACGACACTCCTTATGTACATGTATGGAAGATATTCGAAAAATTTTAGTAGTGATAACCGTTACGACCTCCGTTGAAAGAACCGCTGTCACTGTAATATAAAAATTATTATTTAAAATTATTATTACAGTACAGACATGAATACAAGGTCTTTAGGCCTAACTTTATATTATTTTTGCAGTCTTCAGTGTTCCAATAAAATGGCGGTTCTTTGTTAGAAATTTCGGTGGAGTTTTTGCTACATACACACTTCACTTATGCACAATAGCCAAGCTATATCATGTAAAATGTCATCGAAATTATATAATATACGCCATACTGTATAGGTCAAATACTGCAAGTTAATGAATTACACACAAAGGCTCATGCCTTTCACTTAAACCAAAATCACGCTAAAAGTACGAAATAATTGAAATATTGGGGAATCCTGGTAGTTGTATTAACACTACTATTTAATATCATTATGTATCAAATTATTGCTGCAATAAGCATCTCCATATAATAATTAGTTACATCTTTACATCGCTGCAACCAACTGGAGGGTACAAATATCTTCTGTAAGCTTGTCTAACCACGATTTCCCATTCAAAAAGTAGCTGTTCCCAATAATGCCACTTTTTCGGCAAATACGACCAGCGTATATATACTTCGGGTTATTATAATGGTACATTATTAATTTGACTTAAACTGCAGCGATCATATTGATGATTTTACGAACTCACAAGAATAGGAAGCCTCGAATAGGCAATTCGTTTAATCCCTGTCTGGCAAATCGTCTTATTGCAATCTGCTCATAAAATGCTATTTTGATATAATTTTAACTAACCTTTATAATTACTTATATTACAAACGGAATAACTCTATACCTATATAATTAAATTTGTACCACTTAATCTAGTAATGCTTCTAACCAATTAAAAAATCTGTGGTCCTCAATAACTACTAAATAAAAAAATAAAGAAACTCTTTTAACAGAAAGTGGAGAAAAACCTCTTGAACTATTTTTTATTTGTCTCTATACATATACGTTTTTGTTGAATTATGATCAACTTTAAAAAAAAATGAACATTGAATTCTTCTTATGGGCAAAGATGAAAGTATTACTTACGAAGATGGATTCTGCTTATTAAGCTCGATGGCGCGTTGGATGGCTTCAGGGATCGGTGGCGGTGTAGGCAAATGAGATCCGACGGGATGGAACCCATTCTCATCAGCGGTGTACGTGAGGGATATTTGCTGGCCATCTGGAGTACGGTAAGAGAATCCGCCTTCAGCTGTTACCGCTAAAAACCTTCAGGCCCAGGAGCACGTGGAGCCCCGCTTTCATGTGCAGATATGCCGTTCGGAGTATCATAACTAAAAAAATACACAACTGTAGTCAAATCAGATTATGATGGAGCACAGATTCTATGTGCCAACTGTTGTCCTAGATTCGTGAAAAATCTTTGTTCAAACTTTTTAATTTAACTAAAATAATTTGACGGTGATTTGTGATTTAATATTGTTCTTCCTATAGATCTTAACAAACCTTTGATTAAGCGTTATGGGTAAAGTAAAAAAAAAGTGATATACAATATCTATCCATTCAAGCGAAAGACATTAGTTGAATATAGGATTCCCCAAATAAGGCTTGGCAGAAGTGCGGGTGATCGCAGTCAAATGTTTGTGGGACTCAGAGGATGCTACTGACCATTCCCTGGTTTATCCCTTAGTCGCCTATTACCACACCCACAGAAAGACATAGGATTGTATTATTCTAAGGCAATACCACACGGTAAATATAAATATATACACGGTATATATAAACGATATGGTATTTTCTAAATCGTATGCCGTCAATCGAATATTAGCAATGACATAGTGATTGTATTGAACAAAAGATGATGACCCTTGCAGATTAAGTTTCGGAATATTAATATTACCTAAATCGATAAGAACCATCGCCGTTGTTGACATTCTCAAAATGGAAAGGCGGAGAGGCAGGGCCGTTGTACGCTCCCGCGCTTGAAGGCGCGTAGCCCTGCGGTAAAAAAGATGGTCCAGACGCTCACCGTTCACTGCGGCTAGTGCGGCCACGGTCAATATCACAGCCTGTAAACATGGATAATATAGTAAAAAAAATTAACTTTCGTTAATAAAGTGTCAAGAAGAACTATCGTACCCGATTGGGTCGCGACAATAACACATTTAGTGAAAAAATGTACACAGTAACACGTTTTGGTGTGAGGTGATCCCGTATCAACAAGTATAAGTCTGGCTATTAGCGGGGTGGTAGGGCATTTGAGCTCTACTGGATTGTGACCAATTGAACACTTGTGGAAAACCGGCCATAGTGGACGATAAGTCCCTTCGCGATCCAGGATCAGCAGGTATATATCTAGGCCTACCTAGATGCTTCAGCCGTGGTAAATATAGACTGATATTATTGTGACTATGGATACATTCACATCTATAAACATCAGATGAAGTGCAGTAATTCTTTCGAACTTTTAGATAAACATATTTTTTATAAAAATAGAAATATGTATTTATGTATTGAATTTTACTAAAAAATAAATAAGAATGATAAAAAACAATATATAATTATGTATCACTAATAATACAGAAAATAGCTATAACGTACACGTACGTAGAGATACACGATTATCATCAAAGCTGAAAACAAATTCCATAAGTGTGTCATAAGAGTTAGGTATTGGAGAAATATAAGACGTATTGCTTAAACCAGTTAGCTTTTAATTATGTTACAAATATTACTATTAAGCATTTAGGTTGAGAAGATATGTAAGTATTATGTATTATTTTTATGAAGCACATCTTACCAATTTCGACATGTTGTTAGAAACGGTGAGTACTGGTGATGGAGCGGATCGATATTGTCGAGACCGATGTCGAAGACGGAGTACAGAATGCAGGGATGTTCACGATTTATATCCGCCTAAGTTGCCCTTTCGGCAAGTTGCCTCACCTTGCACGTATTGTAGGTGTTTAGGTTACGGTGGTGCAAATCACGAGAAATCAGCTACAGTTTCTATTGTATTGAGTTTATTATCTTCTTTATTACTGTTAAAGTTATCTATACTAATAAATAAAATTGAAGTGCCTGATTGTGATATCAAAACAATAACTTTTTACTAAATACATGAATGTACATATATACGGTACTTATACCAAAAACACAACCCTAATCTTCGGAAAGGTTGGACCGATTTTAACGGGACTCCATGTAAGTACTACTAAGGCTACTTTTCGTAAATAAGGTTTAGTGTAAAAAATTAAAACGCATGAAATTGTGAACGAAATGATTTTAAAATCTATATTGCTCAGTGGAGATATATAATACGCGGGTGGAACTACGGGCACACAGCTAGTTTCATATGAACGTTAGTAAATTTACAACAATTATTCTATCTTTAATTCAGATATTTACTGTTTCCATTAAATGCGTCATTTTTATCGCGAACTAATAATGACAGTGTTGTCAGCTTCGTCGATCATTTGGGTAGAGCGCTTAGGGCCGGGAGAGTGGTAGCCAGTACATCATAATGGTATAAATGTCTCAATGTGGGCTGTTAATTGAAACATAAATTCCCTGAAATTTCCTTCGCACTTAATCTACAAAAACTCAAGTTGGATTGGTATCATATGACAGCCAACTTTAGTTAGGCGCACTTCTTGGTCAAATCAAATAGCGCGCGCTTCCCGGATTCCTCTTACAAACTTCCGTCTCTTTTCAAGGATTGCAGGAAAACGAGACGAAAGATGTTACACATCAAAAATCTTATTTGTTATTTAAACGCTATCTGTTATGTATTGAAAGCTAAAACGTTTATACGTAAGCTGTTGAGATGCCTCATCGAACTCCACCCTACATTTTACAAGGTGATGATATAAACAATATCGAGCAATATTAAATACTTCAATTCTCAATCGAAAGGTTGACAAGTTATCTTTAATTTGGAGCATCATTATCATAAACGACAATAAAAAAAAGAAATGTATAACTTTGAAGCGAAGATGCATTATTAATAAACCGAAGGAAAACATTGTATTGAGAGTCATGGCAGAGCATTTTTATTTGTGCCAATAACAGTAAACTGTCTTTCTCAAATTATAATCAATAGTCAAATTCCAACTGATGTGGCATAATAGCTACATTTGAAAAGTAAATAATTATTAATTTAAAATTTAATAGGCCTACCAAAGTTTCACAAAACTTACCTTTAAAAACTTCTTCTGAACAATATTAATTGTGACTTTATAAGCTTTCATTGTAAAAAGTTTCATCAACAAAACTATAGATAGAAACGAATGTATGTCATCCCAGAGGATGTCCATGTCCCGGCATTCTATAATTCATATGACTAATAAAGAACAAAAGAGAAGAGTTTATTTCTCATCCCTGCACCTTCTGCCGTATATCTTCTAACTTATGCGAATTTCGTGACTTGATACAACCTGTCAGGAATTTCGTTTAGTACCGGCAAATGCAAACACAATCTCATGGTTATAACCTTTATTCATATTCATTGAAAACTAAATGACATTATTGCACATCCGTAATAAAATTTATTGCCATTTTAAAAACGACATGTCATAATCAGTACGTTGGAAAAATTAATTTTACTTAATCTATTTTTTGGTCTATAGTATTTACTTTAAGCTTAATTTGAATATTCCATTATCAAACATTAAAACTTAATTTCCTTATTAAGTTACGTTTTCATTTTCAAACAATAAAAAACCCTTCTTCTTCTTCATAGATATATGGCAATTTGTGTACAAACCATTTGTGCCATTGTTATATAGGTAAAATGTATTTTCAATATTGTGTCAGTGTTACCAAACTCCAGTAAAACTGTGGCTTCAAGAAATTTCCATGGAACTTTGTAGGCACCGTGTTATTTCCCATAGTAAACTAACTTTTACACAATAACCAAACAATATCACACAGAACGCCACCAAGATTACATGATATATAGTAAAATATACGAATTAAATTAATTATAGAAAACATTAACCACATGACAGTCTGAGATCCCGCCAAAAACTCTTAAAAAAACTGCAGAAGTTTCTAAACGAAAAAATGTAAACGTTTATTAAATACTTATTTTCATTGAGTATTTAGAAATCATCACAAGTGTATGTACTAGAGGGAATTTAAAACAAAACTCAATGTTGTACATAACTAAAAGTTATGTATGTATGTTATGTGAACACTAATTCACCGAACATAAGAACCCAAGGAATTCAAAATGAACAACATGCCAATGGGTAATCATTTTACAAACATTTGGAATGCTGATTTCAAATGGCATAATTCTTGATCCGTGCCAACTTTGATTTTAATGCTGTAATATTCAACAGGCACGGAACACGTTTAGTTTACTCAAATTGATACGCTTAATAACGATTATTATTTTTTGTTTGTAAATAATTGGGTAATTATTAAAACTAGTGTTCTGCTAATGATCTAAACTAGATCATATTTACTATGATCAATGTGGTGACCAATGACAGATTCTATTTTTGAAGTTATATTTCTTTTGGTCCGTTAGGGAAAAATGATGAGAGTAATTTTTTTAAATTAATAACACTAAAGCTATTATTTATTATCTTCAAAATAAAAATCAAACAAAAAATCAAACAGAAAACTAGGTCGTTATCTTTTCCAATCTATATCTATTTATCTATATGAGCTGATTATTTTCAAGTCAGTTTTTGTTTGTTTCTCTGGTAATGTGATGTTAGAAATGGTAGGGCTTCCTTCATTTCACCATCTCTGAGGTACCTGCATGTTCACCAACACGGTGTGAATTCCCTTCAGTAAATGACAATACTGACATTAACATAAAGCGATGATGCAGTTGGTAGTTAGTAGGATTCCGCGTCAATGGACGCGGGTTCAAATCCACCTATCCAATTCTTAAATCAGCTTGACCTTTCGGTGAAAGAAAACATCGTGAGGAAACCATAACATTGTGGTAGGCCGTTTTAAAATAATGCCTGCCTGAGTAGCTTGGTAGCTGCTAGGTGGTCCCTCAAGTTAGAAAACCTGTTGCCAAATACCAATAAGTATGTTCCGGAAGCATCACTTGTGAACCAGTATCTCTAGGCTTAGTGTGTTTACCATTCTGGGCCAATCGTCACTTAACATCCGATGAAATTGTGGTCAAAGCACTGAGCCTAGACTTACAGCAACCGTACACTTAATAAAACGCCTACAATACTAGCTGACATTTACACGCCGGAAAATAAAATTGTCTATGAGTATTAATTCTCTATTATTTAACAAAAAATACATCAGTCGATCTAGTTTGAATTCTCCATAAAAATAATATCAAGCTGTTTGTGATAAGTTTTCGAAGGCGAATCGTGATTTCGATGAATAATTCACAATCAACTTCGAATAAAAGACGTAAAGATTTTCGATATTTATGGGTTCTCTGCAAAGTAACAAACGATACATATTTTCATGTTTATATGCTTTATAAATGAGGATGTGCTCAAAGATGTACTATACTCAAATTTGCTGGCTTGTTATAAAACCGTCAGGTTTTTTTTTTCATTTTTTCAATAATTATTATGATTGAATTTCGATCATCGGGGCAACACGAGTAGATCTAAATAAGCATACATAGCAGTCAACCCTATTCTAAAGTTTCATTTTGCGCGAAGTGAGTGCATTGTATTCCTTCTATCTATAGCTACTAGCTATGCCCGCGACTAGGGCTTGTGTAATAATTATAGTTTAAATATTCGAATAGTACTAAACTCATTATTCCAATATTAGGAATTTTCTCCGAATAATTTAGAGAAACATCGTATTTTGTTTCAATAAACCAAATAATTCTTTCCATACAAACCTAGTCCTCTGTTTCCTCCCTGGATAATAAACATTATGATAAATGTTTTATACCAAATAATATTTATTCATTTAATCTTTATTGTATACCATTAATGCACATATAATATTATGCATTTGAAAATGTGAAATGAGTACAAAGGGCGGCTTTATTGCTAATAGTAATCTCTTCCAGGCAAACATATATCCATCACCGTCATGCCCGTACGTACGTTTTGATTTGTCCCATTAGTTATTGTAGAAACTAGGAGCCTTTGAAAGTGAAAAAGAAATGCTCGATTTTACCTTCATTTTCAGACGTTCGTCAAACAAATTTGATAAATAAAAACAAAAAACGTAAATGTATAGCCAAAGTCTTTCTTACTCTATAACTTAAAGAAAACTATAAATCGGTTCACACATTCTTCGCTGCGTATAGTTCTTAAAGAATTATTAGAATTTTTTTTTTTTACATGGTACCTTAATTATTCTCCTACAATGTTATTGTTGCCAACAGGAAGTAAAGATATTTTTCGCAAATTTATGAATATGTACCTATTTCTTTTTTGACGGGGGGAAATGCATTTACGCACTACCCTTACCTATTGCATTAGTGAGACCGGAGTCCCCCAATGCAATAGGTAAGGGGGCACGGAGGGACGAACTCCGTGCCAGTGTGGGACTCACCCGGGTGTGAAGCGCCCGGAAATACCCACTAAAACCCCCCGGGGCCGTCCGCCGTATTTGGGATGGGGGCGACACGGGGTGGCTTTCGCAAGCACCGCGTCGCCCCCTGCGGCGAACCCACCGGGCCTCGTCCGTGCAATGGCCCAATGGGGATGGGGAAGAATACTTCCCCACCCACCTCTTCGCCCACCTCTCGAAAGAGGTATGACCTAGCAGGTCGTTCATCCGGGGGGCAGGATATACTTCCTGCCCCCCATGAATATGTACCTGCCAGTAAAACTGTGCATTGAATCGGATTTTATTAACGATTTCATGAGTTTTAATTTTTTTTTTACGCGGAACCCTAATTATTTTCGAAAAATGAAAGTAGCCTAAGTTACGCGCAGTAACTTCAGCTATATGCCAAAAAAAATCCGTCAAAATCGGTCTAGCCGTTCCAGAATAAACACACCGACAAAAATTTTAAAAATTATATTTTTGGTAAGGTGTTGTAAATCAATTTATATGTATTTATTAAATAATACTTCTATTTTATTCATAAGTATACATAAAGAACCTAAATATCCCTGATCTTCCTCCTTTCATTTGGAATAAAGCTTGACGATATAACATTTCAACACGAATAAAAACAGTAAATAAGAAACACATCAAAAGCGTGACTCACAGAACCCAGTGAATCTAAATGACGTATGTATATAAACAAGAAGTAAAAAATCAATCCGAGTGTTAACTCAACAATAATTGTTACTGGTACGTCCTACATACACGTTGATACTGTGCAATTTATCCGCCTTCAGGCATTTTTGCCAAAAACCCATAACTAAGTAATAAAATAAAATTTCTAACAGTACAACGACGTGCGCAGCGTGGAAGTTTTCGCTCGGCCAGTAGGATTGTTCTATTTATGTCCATCTTATTATATTTTCTACAATGATTAAATCAATAGATGGCGCTTATTAGCACTATTTAGGTTTATGTTAGTAAATAATACATAGGTTTATCTAGTATATCCAGTTAGAACCTGTAAGAAACTCGATGTGATTCATCAGTAGATGTTTTTTTTAGTGGAACAGCTTAATGAATTTGTGGAAACAAAAAACAATAATTGTTTTTTTTACAAAACAAATAAAAACTTTTTTTTGAATAAACATTTTATTAAACAAATGCAATTATTTTATTTTCTCAAAAATAATAAAGACCCCAAAACCTTAAAGTACTATAATAGATACAGGTGCAATTATTAATGGAAGGATCCAATAAAATAGACACTAACAAACTCAATAAGAAGAATGCCTAAAACATCCCGTATGTATTGACAAAATATGTCGGACGGCAGACAATTTCACATTTTTATCGTATGGTTAACTAAATAAAAAAATACGTGAATTATTTGGTTTGTGTTTCTACTTTGTAGAACTGGCCTCGTGGTTTTATATTAGAGTGAGAATCAAAGAGTGAGATTCAAACTACTTGCCATAATATTTTTATATTTTAAAATAGGTTGAATCTAACAATATCTCCCTACCCTTATCCCATTTTCATTTGGGTTCGGCGCAACATGTCTTCCTCTGCGATTCCTCTCTATTTACAGTCATCTCCGCATTCACTCAATTCTAAACATATCATCTTTAACACAATCCACCCATCTTTTCTTTGGTCTTCCCCTTCCTATATAACCGTCTACATTCATATCCAATACCTTTCTCATAACATCCTCTTCCTCCTTGCGCATCATATGGTCATACCAGGACAGGCTACTGCTCCTTAACTTCTCTGTTACTGGCGCCACTTCCAACCTTTATTTAAATGTAATCATTCCTAATCGTGTCAATTCTTGTTAGCCTACACATTCATCATAACATTCGCATCTTGATTGCATGCAGTCTCCTTTCATCCATCTCCTTTATGGGCCAAGAATCTGATCCATACAAGAATACAGGCAGATATTCTTGTAAATATCTTCCTCTTTAATTTTAATCTAACAATATCCTCTTTATCAAACATTTAAGACAATTAAGACTTTCAATAATTTTTTCCCTTTTAACCTTTCCGGTCTTTAAAATGTACCGCAATGTTCATTATTATAACAAATCAGTATGTTATTTAGTAAGTGAGCATATGCTAAAATACATTTCAAAATTCAACATGTTTGACACGGTACGATAAATTTGAATGCGGTTAATGCATTTACATCGATAAGTGTTAGTCATTGACCAGTTCAATATTTTTACGACTGGTTATCATACGAGCCTGTCGGATTATAAATAAAACAGATTCTTTACGAAGCAAATCTTAATCGTTTTATTCTCTTTTTAAAGGAAATTAATTTTAATAACATTTTTGGCTTTTTAATTAATTTAAAATATTCAATAAACTGACACAGAACGACTTACCCAAATTATTTATTTGGTTATTTTAAACAGGTTTCAGCAAACAGTAAATATTCATTTCTCTAAAGTTTTGTATAGGCAGGTGGAAATCTGTCTGTCTGAACCAGATATACTCAAAAACTATTTCAATAATTTTCATACGGTTTCCATTAATAGACAGTGTGGTTCATGAGGAAGGCTTTGGTATAGAAAATATTAAGGTAAAATTGTTAATGCAACGTACATTCCCCAACCCCGGATATAGGGAAGGACAAATCAGGGCACTCGCCCTGGGCGGTACTTTCAATGGGCGCCAAAATCATAACACGATTACAATAAAAAACTTGCTCCACAAAGCACCTTTTTTTTTTTTGATGGGGCAAATGCATTTACGCACTACCCTTATCTATTGTATTTGAAGGATCAGAGTCCCCCAAATACAATAGATAAGGGGGCACGGAGTGACGAGCTCCGTGCCAGTGTGGGACTCACCCGGGCGAGAGTCGCCCGAAAATACCCACTAAAAACCCCGGGGCCGTACGCTGCATTTGGGATGGGGGCGTCACGGGGTGGCTTTCGCAAGCACCGCGTCGCCTCCACAAAGCACCTAGCATGCGGAAGCCTAGTTGACAATTTAGGTGTAATCTTATTCGGATTTTTACAGGGAATATAATTTCATGTTACACAAGTGAAAAAGTTATTGGGTAATAGATAATAAAGAGTAAAAATTTATTAAAGGGTCCTTATTGACCCATTCCTGAAAAATGCCAACCATTATTTACATTTGTAATTTTTTTTAAATAATTTATCTCAAACGTCGGAGAGAAGCCGCCACTATCAAGTTTCTGCCCTGGTTCGAAAAAACCGTAGATCCAGGTCTGATATTGCCTTGCGATCTGTGCGTAGCTACTAACTAGGGCAAGTCTTTATAAATCAATACATAAACAGATGAACATTATGAAGTTAAAAACCTTTATTTCCTAAAGTAAGAATGAAAATCCTTTCCCAAAAAAGATCGATTTTTGAATCGATTTGAATCTAAGTTTGATGAATCGATTCACAAAATCTAGGCCTAAAAGAGCGATCTTTCAAACTAATAAAGTATCCATTCTTAGTGTGTCTTTTTAGTTTTCTATAATATGATTATCATCTGTAAATAGATAAAAATACAACAGTTCAGCGTCATTTTTCTTTAGTTGGTTAGGTATCCTTCATTATTTTAGTTGATATTGATGATCTTTTAGTACTGTTAATTGAAAAAAATAGAAACAGTTTTTGCAACAAATGATGATTATAGACTAATTTCGATCACTGGAAGAATACTATTTAAGAATAAAAAGTCAAATAAAACAAAAATAAAAAAAATTGATCTCATGGACGTCTATGTTCTGTGAATCGATTCAAAAAATCGATCTTTTTGAAAAATCTTATTCCCCATCCCTACTTAGGCGACTGTTGACCTCGACATACCATGTCCAGCGTTATTGTTGGTAAACAAAAAAATTGGAAACCGTTTTTTTTTTCAATAACGATTATGATCAAATTTAGACAAGCATGCGTGAGTACTAAACACACACCACTCACGGACTATATAAGTGAAAGTACAGCTTTTAATCTATATCATAGTTTTTTTTACTTGTGAAGAAAAATAAAGCTCATTGGCGTGGGTATTTTGTTTGTTATTCGAATGCTTTAATCGCATTCAGATTTCGTCGACGTAACAGAAATTTCATACAAAATATTGCCGACACGCTGTCCAGCGGGAGTCAAACATTGGCGAGCGATGACCTTCGTATCGCACTAAATGTACGTACGGATATGTTCGATTGATTGACGCCCTACAAATCGACCTAAATGTGTTCCTGGAATTAAACATCACTCGAATACCGGGTTTGTTTCTTTCCAAACATCATTATCTAAACTCAATCTCGTTATAACATTTGATATAATACTGTAATTCAAAACATTTAAAAGAGTATATTTTGACATAAAATATATTATAAAACTTTTAGATCATAATTTTTAAATTATTGTTATCTTTGCATATTTTTTTAATCCCAGTCACACACCATACATTTTTGTCACTTCATTTACTTAATCTATATAATAATTATTAAAGCCGTTCAAATCCGGTGAAAGGTTTAAAGCAACTGTTCTGAATCCCTCCATTCATCTATTCTCACACCTCACTTATCGTATAGGCATATTTTATCTTAAACTTACCGTCGTATTTTTATGTCTCTTTAAAAAATTAACTAATTAGAAATACACATTTATCACTTTAATCAAACATACAGAGTGATTTAATTCTTTGCGTAGATGTATACAGTTTAAATGTAATTATATAAAATATGTCTCGTTTCTCTGTCTAGGTATGTCTTAGTAACTTTATAACATAAAAAAACATGTTCCAGATCGACGACACCCTTTTTTAAATTTTCAAAGTAGTATGACCCTCCTCCATAAAGCCATCTTGTATCAAACGTGTATCAGACCTGTAATGACATACTGTGCCCTCATTTTGAGACATATGGCGAAATAGCGGATCCATTACCTTACAAAAAATTCAAAACCGTTTTCTTAGGAAAGCTGTAGATGCCTTACACTTCCAGAAGTATGTGAATATCCATAAATGCCTGGACTAAACTCGACCGTATCCCTTCTCTAGTCCCTAACTAGTAAATATTTCGATCGAGCGGAAACGTACCTGAATCATTGTAGCCTGAATCATCAGTGTAGCCGCCGCGACATATATCATAGACCGGAACGCCTGGCGAATGAAATGACACCCGCGTAACATACTGAACGATCTAGAAGATGAAATAAATAATCGTTCCTCCTCAACCGAGATATCAAACGTCCTAGGGTCCACGTCTGAGTATCCAACGCTCCCGCCACCGGGAACGGTTGATTACCATTACTCCCGCATATATCTCGGGCCCCCCTGGATAACAGCCTAGGGTCTTATTATTATTATTATTCAAGAGAGGGGCTATGCAGGCTAAAACAGTCCTGTGTCACTGCGACCTAGATAGATCTATTGTGATCGCCCCCATATTCCTAAAGCTCACTGCCTAGACCTACAACCTGGATATACTGTAGGATCTTTTTGGCAGAGAGCGTCTGTACCTCCTCTGGGAACAATGCATGTTTGCCCAGAACTCGGTTGCGTATGGGTATTAGTGGGTCACAATCACACAAGATGTGCTTTGGTGTTTCATCTGCGACTTCACAGAATCTGCACTCTCTTGTGTTCTGGGCACTCATGTTGTACATATGCTTGCGCAAACAACAGTGCCCAGTTAGCGCTCTCACTAATACCCGCAACTGATTCCTACTGAGCATCAGGGCTTCCTCAGCTTTTCGCTGAGTATATCCCCTGATGAGCTCTTTGGAATAAATTTGTCCTGGCAAATTATTCCAGAATTCTTTAGCCTTATGGGTGTATTGGTCCCTTATGGTCAGTCGAGCTAGGCTTTTTGAAATACCACAAAATGGTTCAGGCCCAAATTGTGTTTCCATAGCCCCTGCTCGTGCAAGCGCATCCGCAGCTTCATTGCCGGGAACTCCTGCATGCCCGGGGACCCATCTTAAAATCAGCCTGTTATTCTTACCCAGGCTGTTTAGCATTGCCACACAATTGGCAACTAACTTCGAGTCAACTGTGTCCGAAGCCAGTGCAAAGAGAGCGGCTTGACTATCCGAATGAATATATATTATATGGTTAACGTAGGCTTTCTGCAGATTTATATAGGAGCATTCCAGAATGCCGTATATTTCTGCTTGGAAGATGGAGGCGAAACTTCCAAGGTTAGTTGTTTTACTAAACTTGGGTCGCTCTCCATATATTCCACAGCCTACGTTGAGTCCTATTTTGGACCCGTCAGTATACCATATTAAGCTGCCTTCCCTCCACGTTATCTCACTGTTTAGCCAGGAGTCCCGTGGAGGGATTTCGACATCATAAAATTTTTGAAAATTGGTTTCAGGTATCGTCATATCCGATATCATACTTAAAACTGGTGTTTCTATCACTGAGTCTATGGCAGATCTCATGAACTGGGATATCCATTGTGTCCTCCCGAGGGCGTACATTCTGTGCATCGTTAACCTCGCCACCTTTTCTACGTGTAGATGAAGGGGCGTCAGATTTAACAGAGCATCCAGAGCCGCACCAGGGGCGGTTGACATGGCTCCCGTCACTAAGATAGAAGCCATCCTTTGTACTGCAGCTAATCGGGTGCAAACCGACTGCTGCTGTACCTTTTTGAACCAGACCACGCAGGCGTATGTTATTATGGGTCTGACAATGGCCGTATAAAGCCTTATGGTCAGTCTGGGATTTAAACCCCAGCGCTTTCCGGCCATTCGACTACAGATCCCCATTGCTATTTTAGCCTTTTGAATTATATATCCAAGTTGACTATTCCAGGTCAGTTTCTGGTCGAAAATAACTCCCAGGTATTTGACCTCTGGTGAGAAGTTAATTGTCTTGCCATTTAGTGAGGGTTGGACTAATTGGTCAAGACGCCTTTTCTTGGTGAATGGTACCAGGACAGTTTTGTCTGAATTTACCTTCAGTTCGTTGTCCTTGCACCATTTGTTAATGACACTTAATGCTTCCTGCATAAGGTACGAAATTGTACTTTGAGAGAAACCTCGGACAACTATCACCAGGTCATCAGCGTAGCCCTGGGCGTCGATCCTTAGTTCCTCCATCTTGTGCAGGAGTTGGTCCACTGTTAGAGTCCACAAAAGGGGCGATAGAACGCCTCCTTGTGGACAACCTCTTGTGGTTACCACCTCATGATTAGTGCCATGCAATGATAACTTGACTGTACGGTTTGAGAGCATTGATTCGATCCACTTTACAGTGGTCAAATCTACCTTTTTAACACTTAGCCCCTGAACTAATGTTCTAGTGGGTGTGCTATCAAAGGCGCCCTCAATATCTAAAAATGCACATAGTGCAATTTCCTTATCTTCAAATGCCTTCTCTACTCTATCTACAAGGTAGAGCAGGGCAGTTTCAGTGGATCTTCCTCTGCTATAGGCATGTTGTTTAGAACTTATAGGATTTTTGGTTAATACCACTTCCCTAATATTTCTATCAATTATCTTCTCCATTGTCTTGAGAAGGAAGGATGTAAGGCTTATAGGTCTGAAGGACTTAGGCATAGCGTAATCCTTTTTACCAGCCTTAGGTATAAAAAGTACTCGTACTTTTGTCCACAGTTCAGGTATATATCCCCATGCAAGGCTTGCCCTGAAAATCTTAACTATTACAGGTGTCAGGATATTAAGGCCTTGCTGTAATAGTACCGGCTGAATTCTATCCTCTCCGCCAGTTTTGTAGGGTTTAAATGACTTTATAGCCCATTTCACGCTCTGTGGTCTAATAATGCTTGCCGCTCTTTGCCAGTCCTCTATCTTAGGTCTTATTGGAGAGGGCAGTCTTCTCAAGCTAAGACTCTCAGAACCTGGGAAATGAACTGATGTGAGGAGCTCCATGGTTTCCTTTTCACTGTTCGTGAAGGTCCCATCTTGTTTTTTAAGGAGTCCTATTTGTTTAGGTTTGTCTTTTGCAAGCACCCTGTGAATTCTTGCTCCATGAGGCGTATCATTGATTTCCTCACAGAACTTTCTCCAGGATGCCCGCTTGGCTTTCCTAATTTCTTTATTATATTTAGTAAGGGCCATTTGGTATATATCCCACTCCTTTGTGTTTTTGGCCCTATTAAAAAGCCGCCTAGTTTTTTCCCTAAGCTTTTTGAGCTTAGAGTTCCACCAGGGTACTCGTCTTGTTGAGGTCTTTTGTTTTACGGGGCAACTTTGCTCATAAGCATCACTAATGGACGCCGTGAGAGCATTAGTTGCCAACTCTAGACTCTCAATTGTTTTAATATTTTTAGGGAGAGTTTCCAGGTTAGACCTTAGGGTTTCCCTGTAGGTATCCCATAAGGTATTCCTGGGATCCCTATATATAATATTCTGGCTCTGTATTGAGAATAAGAGTTCGAAATTAATATGTCTGTGATCAGACATAGAGTTTTCGTCACTTACACACCAGTTTATAATGTGCCTAGCTACATTGTTAGTGGCGAATGTTATGTCTAAGACTTCTTGTCTAGCACGTGTAATAAAGGTCGGTTTACATCCTTTATTTAAAAGTGTTAGGTTACTAGTTGCAATAAAATCAAAAAGTAACTCACCTCTTTCGTTGACGTCGCTGCTACCCCAAGATGTATGGTGAGCATTGGCGTCACACCCCACCAGCAGCTCAGCGTTGTGTTTCTGTGCATAGTCCACTACCCGCATAAGCTCTTCTGATGGATTACAATTCTCACCGGGTAGATAGGCTGAACAAACTAATAGCTTGGAGCCCTTCCACCCGTCAAGATTAATGTACGCTGCAACCAGATCATCTGAACTAAGCTCTGGAACAGGAAGAAAGTTAGTTCTTTTGCTAAAAACTATACCAACTCTGGGCTTAGTCCCGCAGTTGTGCGCCAAGACGCTCCCTGCGGTCTTTAATCCCATAATCGTATTATTACGCAGCCAGGGTTCTTGTATTAGAGCGAGGTCCACAATGCTCCCTGAGAAGCATTTCTCCAGTACCGCCGTTGCTGCAATAGCATGATGGAGGTTAATCTGGAGGAACCTCGCATGACCACTGGTTTGCGCTATTGTTTTTTGCGTACAGGTTTTCGACCGGCGGTCGTCCTGCCTGTCTGGGGACTAGCAAGTCCACCTCGAGGTTGGATTCCGCCTGTCTTCCTGGTCCTGCCTCCTCTGTGCCCCCCTCTACCTGAGGGCTTCGGATGAAGGTTACGATGCGCCTGTGGCGCCGACCCTTCTAGCCCAGAGGTAGTGGAGGTAGAGGGAACAGGATCGCCTGTATCCACAATGGTCTCCAGTGGGGGTTTTGTCCCTGTAAGGGTTCCAACCTTCCCACTTTTGGTGGTACTAGAGGAAGAAGCTGCCAGTGGTTTGTCCTCCTGGGGTCCTTCATTCCCAGTTTTGACTTTAAATATAACCCATCTAAAGCCAAACATTACCTTGTAATTATTTTTCTGAAGAGTCTGCACCGAGGGATCGTCAAGGGCGAAAGCAACAATTCTTCCTCCCCCCTTTCTTCCCTGGAGTGCAGTACCCTCCAGTATTCTGGATTTAGCTCAGGGTTCTGTATCCGTATCAATTCGAGGGCATTCTCAAGAGATGCAGCCTCGTTGTCCGGTAGGAACACAGAGCCAATTGCTGGTTTCGGAAGATCTTTTTCCGAAATGATTGTTAATTCAGCCTCGGGCCAGGGCTTTATTTTAGATGTTGTCTCTGCTAACCACTTCCTGCTCATCTCATCCATGCAGGTGATTAGCAGCCAGCCCGGCCTATGGCTAAGTCCTAAGAAACGAGGTCCAGCTCCCTTAGTTCCTATTTTAAGGATTTCTTGAGTAAGAGCGCTGTGGACCAGTTTCATCTGTTCTACACTCATGGGATTCACGTTGCGAATACCCACGCGTGTAGAACCAGCAACCTCACCAAAGCTATGTTTCACCTTGCTATCAAGGGAAGTTTTCAGAGCTTTTTTGGGTTGCGCAGTAGGAGATTCCTCCTCTGACCGAATTCGTTTTACCGCCTTCGGTCTGTCGGGCTTTTCTAAAGGAATTTCATTCCAGGGCTTTTGGCACAGCTTAAGCGCCTCAGCAGGGCTCATGTTAGCCTGCACCAGCCTCCGGAATCTTTTCCTAGCAGCTCCTGACATTTTCCGTTTCTTACCTCTTTTTTCCTCAGAGTTAGCCTCCGTAGGCGTTACAGTCACCGAAGCAACTTCCGCCTTGGGATCCATCCTCTGGGTTGTTGAGGTACTTGGTCCGGGCGTTGGGGAGGTGTTATCTGCCCCCGTCCCAGAAGAACTGACGTCACTAGAATTCTCTAGGGCGTCAACAAGGGAATTTAAATCCAGGAGTATGTCGTTTTCTAATTTATCATCCATACTGTTCCCACGAGAAGCTAGGGAAATAAGAGGTCACCACCGACAGAGCCCCGCTTGTCGGTGGAAGAGCAAAAATTACTCTCTGAGGTGCTCTGGTATCAGAGAGGTACCGTTAACGACTGGGCTCCCCCCCAGCCACGCATCCCTCGGCACGGTTCACTTAACACCTTGGATTGGGCTTGGTCCTCTTCGCCAATGTTCAGCAGCGGTTTCATATAAACACTGCTGCACATTGCCCAGGGTGCACCACGTGGAGGTGGGACCAAATTCGCACCCCAGCCTAGGGTCTTATAACCGCCGTCAGCGCGACAGTGTCACTACACGCACTAGCATTACACTTATCATACTACACATAACATGTACGTAAAAATGCTTTTCTCTCGTTTTCACTTACCGTAGGAATAGCTAGAACAAATTCCACGGATTTTAATAGAGGTATAAGGATCATACCTATATGGTGACCTTAAGTTAGCCATCCGGCCAATAACAGAGACAAAAAAGACATTTTTTCTTCTTGTACTCTCTTCTATAATGTATCACAATAACTCTTACACCTTTTATACACATATCATTCTTCGTACAGCCCATCCATGCTTTTTCAGTCTTCCTCTACCTCTATATTCACTTAACACTCATCTAGTTCTTCATTTCCATTCATCCTCATACAAAACCACGCTAACTTATTACTTCTTAACTTCTTTGTCACTGGTGCTTCCTCTGATATTTCACTTCTAATCTTCTTTCTAATTCAGTTGTACTAAACATCTATCCGATTCCTCTTTTATTCATCTCTTTAGTTACTCAACACTCTAATCGACATAAATCGATAGCTCCTATAATGATTATATAAATTATCCTCTTGACCTATGAGGCAAAAAATGGTCATATACAGGCGGAGCCATGGGCCCACAACTAGTATAACTCACATGGCATTAAAACTACGTAGTTCAGAGGTCGGCGCTGGATTAAACATAAAATCCTAAATCCTCTATGCTATAATAACTTTTAGATTGATACTTACCAATCTTGTAATTTTCCTCTACTAAATAAATTATACAGTCATATTTATAAACATTAAATATATACTAACGATAACATTATAGTGGAGTAGTATAGTATGAAGCATTTTGGCCGACCTCCAATAAAACAATCAGGCGCGTAACGATTTAAAGTGTATAAACACGAAGTAAAATTTATTGTGCCATATCCAGACAGACTTGCTTTGCCACGTTCATTTCTTATTTCATTTATTGTCTGTACATTCGATTGGTTTGTTTAATTTCATCATTAACTTTTTAAATTATCTGTGAAAACTGTAATAGAAAAGGTAAATGTACATATGTATGAGTATACATACATATAGATACATAAGTGTGAATACAAAAACCAAAATTTATGTTGCAATTCAGGTAATGTAAATAAACACATAAGAATAATTCATCTTCCCTTTATTCGGTTCGATTGGCATAAATAACAGATTGGTAACCCGGCGGAGCTATTAAGAGCTATATAAAGTATCCCATGATGAGGTGCGATGTCAGAATGGATGGATGGATTTTACCTGGGACGAGCATGTTCTTCTCATGTCTCTCTGGCTTCAGAGGGAATTCGGGACTGGGCAGGCTCGGGCAGAGGCGGGGTGAACCTTGTTCCAATGTCGATTATCTAGTAATCCTAGGACTGTGTTCGTCCTATCTGACTGAAGGTTTCGGCTTAATCTTTTCGGCTACAATGCAGACACCTTTATTAAAAATAATAGCTAGAAGAAGAAAAAAGACAGCCACGGGGTCTGCCAACAGAAGTGAAAACTCGAAGTTTTAGTAAAAACTATTTTTATGTTTAAATTGAATATACTATAGCATGTTGACGGTTGACGTCATAGCATTGGTAACGCAAATCTATAAGTTTTCCCTTTATCGAAGATCGCACAAGGCCGCTAAAGAAAAAGATCACTTTAAAAAAAAACATCTTTTATCAATTTAGGCCCTGAAAGGGCGTGTAAAACACTAACCGTCGATTCGGAAAACATCCCAGTCGAGAAGAGGTGGCAAGAAAATCGATCTATTTTTTTTTTATAAATCCGGTTTTACGTACATATGTATATATATTTATACAAATACTATAAAGATCATAGTAATAATATTATAGTTTCTAGCAAGAGCACAGAGAGGGGTATGTCTAGACATCACTATCGTTTGCGTAATGATCCACCCGTACTAACGTTTTGAAATTAAAACTTGAATTTATAGCGCAAAAGGCTTACCTGCGCTCAATATGAGATGCCTTAAACAATAAGAGCGTTTTATGTTTTTTATAAAAGGAAAAAACTTCTTTTAATAATCACAAGGCGGGTTTTCGGGATGAGTGGTCCCGGATCCAGAGATAGAAAACCTTGTAAAAAAATTATCGAGGAAGAATACATTGTTAAAAATTACAGTGGAGGCTGAGGTTGTTGAATCATAACATAAGTACCTTTTTTTTTTTTTTTTTTGACGGGGGGAAATGCATTTACGCACTGCCCTTATCTATTGTATTTGAGGGATCAGAGTCCCCCAATACAATAGATAAGGGGGCACGGAGTGACGAGCTCCGTGCCAGTGTGGGACTCACCCGGGCGAGAGTCGCCCGGAAATACCCACTAAAACCCCCCGGGGCCGTTCGCTGCATTTGATAACATAAGTACCTGGGTCACCGAGCGTAGCTCGGTGTTTTAAAGTATACTTATTCATGTTTTTAATAGGTTCCAATTTATATGTCTACTGAAATTTAAATTAAAAAATACTTTATTCTTTTTAGGCCCTGATTGAGTGCGTATGCATGTTAAAATACTACCACCGATTCGGAAAACAACCCAGCCTAGGTGTTTTATATACTCTATTACCATATTGTGTTAGGGGATTTTCTGTTGCCTGCTTGGTTAGCTCCATTCAACCGAAAGACGTCCGCTGCTGGTCGTAGGTCTCCCCCAAAGAACTTCACAATGATCAGTCTGGCGAAACTCGAATCCAATGTATTCCCGCTATCTTCACCAGGTTGTCCTGGACCAGGTTCCAGCCCACCCACGCTGCGTCTCCCAGTATGCGCCAGCCATTCGAGAAACCGTTGGCCTAATCGGGCACCGGTTCAATTCTTCGGATAATGTCGGTTACTTTGGTTCTTCTCCAAATTTCTTCAATTCTGTTTCGATCGCCCAGTGAAACTCCAACCATAGCCCCATACTTGACACCGTTGGAGAGACTGCAGTAAAGCCCAGGTCTTAATCGAATCGTAGGGCACAAATGCTAAACAAAGGATTAGGTTATACTCCTTAGCTAGCTATCAATCAAATTATAAATCTATCGCCAATTATTTATGAGTGTATTCTTCTACAAACAATCACTTACCCTTAGGTAAGTTTGTATGCAAACGCACCGCTATATACAGTATTAATAGGTTTTTTTTAAATAAGACATAAACCAGGCGATCACTTAGTGCAAAAATTAGAGTCATCTATTGGTGAGTAGCTAGCACGGGTGTACTCATATAGTCACATTAACGATGTACTACAATGGCATTGAAATCAATAATTTAAAATAACAAAATGAATAAAAACACGAACATTTAATCAAAGAAAATAAAAAAATAAATTTCAAATTGAGAATATAAAATGCACAAAACATTAAAAAAAGACAACGAAAAAAAAACATGAAAATATGAGTAAAAAAATAAAATTTAAACATAAAATAAAAAAGACATTTGAAAGACATTAAAAAGATAATAAGTGAAATAAAAAAAAATAGAAATGAAATGCAAAAAGTAAATTTAAACTAATACAAGAAAATTTAAAATATATTTCAAAAATACAATAAAACCAATTATTTCAAAGGAAATTTGAAAAACAACAATTACAACAAAACATTAAATAAAAAAAACAGAAAAAATAAAGGGAATCCACAGCACTTTCTGAAGGCCAATGGGTTCTCTATTCAGTTCTGTGGTCAGTTCTTGGAGGTACATCTAATCAATTGTCCAATGGGCTATCGATAAGGTCATACAAAATATGAAAAATTTACT
The DNA here is from genome assembly GCA_014132275.2 of Samia ricini. Lineage (NCBI taxonomy): Eukaryota > Metazoa > Arthropoda > Insecta > Lepidoptera > Saturniidae > Samia > Samia ricini. Next base: position 24,465,425 of record AP028161.1, read on the forward strand.
ATATCACACGTGGAACTATGAAAATTTTTAAATCAATTTACAATGTAAGGTACATTTAAATTAAATGCCAAGTACATATTGAATAATTAAATCAATAATGTAATGTAACATTATAATTTATAATGTTATTTATGTGACATCTGTTGTTACCTGGCAACTGTCGGCCATTTGCAAATATATAACAGTGTAGGTCACTGCCCTCTGTTATTATGTTATTAAATCAACATATTAATGTGTGGCTGCAATATAAAAAAAAGTACGAATCTGGATTCTTAGAAAATAAAGATTTAATTATATGCAAAGTGTCATCCCGATCGGTACAGCGAATCCTAAGAACCCAATTACATATATATATATATATATATATATATTGCTCGCTTTATAGTATAAGATACTTTATCCCAATAAAGGTATTATCGGGTTACGCTATTCAATAGTTTCGTCAGGTGTGGTTCCGGAAGACACTACATTCATATGTGAAACAGAGTGATTATTCTCGCTCTAGTAAATTGTATTTATATTAATATCATTTTTTATGTATATACGCTATACAGTTATATTGTTTAATCATCTATTATTAAGTTTTGATTCAACTGTGTTTGTGTATTTTGTTCACGTGGAAATCGCATGTTAAAAACAGTAATTAAAAATATAAGTCGTTAGAAGCGTGATTTTTTAAATATTCATTGACGGACCTTTGAAAATTTATTAAAGGCTCTAACAATGAAAGATTTTTTATTTTTAGAATAACGAGCATTTTACTTTATAAGCTTAGTACTTTGAGCACAATCTCACCTGATGATAAGAGACTATATGGTCCAGGATGGTAAACACACTAAGCCTAGAGGTACTAGTTCTCAAGTGACGTTGACGAAACATGCTTATTGGTATTTGGTGACATATTTTCAAACTTGAGAGTGGGAGCTATCCAGGCGGGCGTTTTTAAATAATGCCACCATGCTGAGGTTTCTTCACGATCTTTTCTTTCACTGAAAGCTTAGGCTGATTTTAGAGTTGGTTAGGTGGGCTCGAACACGCTCCCATTGAAGCGGAATTCGACTACACTACCAACTGTACCGTCATCTCTTGAAATGATGAATTAGAAAAAAAACGAATATGTTTTGAAACACCCTAATGTAGAATACATTACATCTTAATTAACATATACGTTAATCTCAATATTTTAGACCTGTTCAAATTGGTTTTGACACAAAAGGTGTGGCAGAGAGGCAGCTGTACATTCTGCTCGGACTTTATTGGATAACAAAAGTGTAAAAGTCTTGCTTAAGGTAGATGTGAAAAATGCTTTTAACACCTTAGAATAAGCATTTTAACTTCTACCATTTACCCTTTTCTTTGGCAGTGTTACCAATCTGCGTCTAAATTAATTTATGAATGAATAAATCTGTTATTTTCTTCTGTTGGCTGTCAGCAGGGTGATCCTCTGGGACCAGCCATTTTTAGTCTTGCAATTCAACCTATAATAGAAAACCTCACTTCCAAATTTAATTTGTGGTTCCTGGATGATGGTACTCTAGGCGGTGATGTTGACTCTGTTCTTAATGATTTAAAAATAAAGTTCAAATTTCAACTAATTGGTTTAGAATTCAATTTTTCTAATTGTGAAATTTGTATCGCCTCAAAAACTTTGGACAGTGGAAATATTTTTAACAAATTTAATTCTATTGCCCCAGGTATTAAACTTTTAGATCCTAGTCATATGAGAATACTTGGTGCACCAGTTTTAGACCAATCCATTCTAACTTTTGCGAAAGAAAAAATTCCAAATTTCAGCCATATGTCTGATCGCCTTTTAGAACTTGACTCACAGTTAGCATACGTAATTGTTAACTATTTATGTTGTCTTTTTGTACCCAAATTTACGTACGTACTCAGATCTTTTTCTTTTTGGAAATATTTAGACATTGTGAAAAAATTTGATACCTTAATTCAAAATTGTTTAGCTCCTATTCTAAATATTGATGTAATTGACGATCGGTCTTGGTCTCAGGAATCATTATCCATTCGTTTCGGTGGCCTAGGCAATCATAAAATATCTTGTGTAAGCTTGCCGGCCTTCTTATTATTGGCTTTTAGTAATGAAAATCTGGTTCTAAATATTTTATCCAAATTTGATATTTCTGAAACATCAAATTTAGCGGAAGCCAAAAGTGCTTGGATTGCCGCATGCTCAAATTCTAATTATCTTGAGATTGTAAACTCTCAAAGGTGTTGGGACGAGCCGCTCTGTAAACTAGTACGGAATAATCTTTATAATACGTCAACTAGTGCTGCAGAGCGTGCTCGTCTACTAGCCGCTCAGGAGTGGGAGTCAAGCCTCTGGCTAAAGGTATTACCATCCTCGAATATTGGCACTAAATTAGATAACACCACATTCAGGCTGTCCGTCTACCTGCGTTTAGGGGTATCATGGGTGTCTCCACATCGCTGCCAATGCGTTACTATAGTCGACTCGCTCGGGCATCACGGTCTGGCTTGTAGTAAAAGCGCAGGTCGTATTTCGCGTCACGCCACCCTCAATGACGTTTTACTTCGGGCTTTTGCCAGTGTTAATGTACCAGCCAGCTTGGAACCTATTGGTTTGGTGCGTAACAATGGCAAAAGACCCGATGGGATTACGCTTATGCCTTGGAAGATGGAGCGGCCCTTGGTATGGGATGCTACTTGCGTCGATACTTTGGCACCGTCACATCTTCCAGTTACCTCTTTGAAGGCGGGTGCAGCAGCTACATCAGCGGAGGATCTCAAGCGGCGCAAATATGCTACCCTTGGTGAGATTTACATATTTGTCCCGTTTAGGGTCGAGACTCTGGGGGCGTGGGGTCCGAGTGCTCATAGGCTTTTTAAGGATCTTGCGGGTCGTCTAGTCGACACGTCTCGCGACCATAGGGCTGGCCAATATTTGGCACAGTGAATTAGCATTTCCATCCAACGTGGCAATATGGCCAGCCTCCTGCGAAACTTCCCGTCTGGCGGCGAGCTGGATGGCATTCATTATTTATAGTATTTTATTTTAATTATAAATTTTTGTGTATTAATTTATGTACTTTTTGATTTGAAGAAATTATTAAAAACATATACGTTAAATAATTAAATACATATTCAGTTTAAAGTAACTGTAATCACTTAATTAAGTAAGTATCCAACATTGATCGTGGTAGATCACCTTGACATGCCACGTTTTAGCTCCGCGATGTTACAACAATGATATAACTGGATCCTTGTTTAATAACGCACTGACTGCAGTCATAACGTTACGTAGCTTCACCGTTACTCGTCATATTTAAATTACTAAAAATAATATAGTTTATAATATTAAAATTATTCTTCTTAAATGTAATTAATTTTATCTGTTTTAATTCCAACGTAGTCGTTTATTTTTTAATTAGTAATGTAAAAGATTCAATGTCTAATACTTACCAAGTGAATCTGTGTATTATGCTCACACAAATAAATTTGCTCAAAAACATGATTGTTGTACTCACCTGTAGTTAAGGCGGCATTTAAAATTTGTTTTAAATAACACCTTATGTAACTATTAGTGATAACATATTGTATACCTTGTTGTTGTTTGATTAAATAAATGAAATAAACTTTATTATGTTTCATGGAACATTTGATAAGGATAAAAACTTGTACACAAAATAAAAATATTTTAAATAATCAAAACAGCTTGTAATTCGGTACAGCATCGCACAGGAATGTAATCGCGATTAGAGGTCATGAAAGTACTGAGTAAGCATCAATGGGTTCTCACTATCCTTTGCTTATTTTTCATGAAATTTAAGACAGGAGACTAAATGGGGTTACGTAAGCAATTCACATTTATTAATCATTTTTTTATAATTTTGTTAATGCTTACGTAAACATGGGGAAGATAATTAAAAGCTAAGCTTACTATTGCTGATAAGGAGTGGAGGACAAAAATGACCTAAACTTTACGGTACTTCAACGGTCCATTATATTAAATATATAACAATAAAAAGTCACCGTTATGTTCTTCATTTCTTCAAACCAAACATAAAACAAATATACTGTCAGCATTGGAATTAATCAATATTGTAAAATATTTTAAAAGCCATCGCCAATTATTATGCGAATCATAAGACTTTAGTAATAGATAATAAAGACAATATTTTTTCTATTTTCCTTGATATTTTCAAGACCAATAGATATTTAAATACCCACTTTAAAACATTCACTTTGATTTAAAAGCTTTAGCAAAACGAAAAGCTCTTGTTACATTAGCCGAAAGCTTGGTAACGGTGACGTTGTCAAGGCCGGCCGAGGTCGTACGGTGCGACTGGACTGGACGCGACGCGACTTGACGTGGCGCCATGGCGCGTGCGCATCTCGAAACGCACGCACACAGCGTCAGTACACACTACCCGATATTTTCACTACTATTTTTAAACAACAATTAATTATATTTAATACCTACGCTGTCTAATTATTATATTGTACTACATGTATACATTGTAATTGTTAATTTGTATAATACGAATTTCTAAATAAGACCTAAATTTATTAATACCGACTTATTTAATGGCAATTATGATATAATAAACATAAGAAATTCAACGTGAAATACTTAAACTATATTATACCCATCATTTTACTGCTGATTTAACTGTATGACTTTACGTACTAATTTATAGAAAATCTAAAACAATCTTAAAACCTTTGTGGAGGTTAGTCAAAAAACTAAATTTTTAATCTTCTAGTGTAAGCAGAGGTCTGTAAGCCGCCAGGCGTTACATAACAGAGCGAATGCGTTCCATTACACAAGCGCATGTGTCCGGGTGCCATAACGGTCCGCGGACAATCCGGTATGTCGGTGATTTGATGTGTGTTGCCTCATCGTACACCGTACTACATGATTATTATATTACGCTGAAGGTCGTTGAGATCACTTACGGTGTTATATTTGGACACGGAAAGTATATCGTTTTCTATAACAACATGTTTCTACAAAAGGTGTTCATCTTACCCTTGGAACTAGAAATGGAGATGACAGAATTGGGCCACATCAATTACTAATAGCCGATCTGTATTTAACAAAATGCTTTCAATGAAAACATAAAATACATGACAAAAACGTAAAATTATTATTTGTTTAGATCATCTTTTACAACATTTTTTATTAGGGAATAATCGACTTATCACGGCGATTAAATTCTAAAAAACGTCTATATCAAATCCTGTAGCTTCTGATTTTATTTTAACATTATTTGCGTGACCGTGTAGTCCAGGATGGTAAACAAACATAACCTAGAGGTGCTAGCCCTCAAATGAAGCTGACAGAACTCAACGAGGTATAAGTGCTTGGCGATAAATTTTCAAATTTGACATAATTGACCATGTGTGCATTAGAAAATGTCCTAACACGATGCTATGGTTTCCTCTCGATGTTTGCTTCACTGCAGGGTCAGGGTCATTATACAATATGGCAAAACAATCAGAACCTACGTCAATCTACGTAATATCTGGCCACAAAATTACGGATCCATAAAATATTTACAACATTACCGGAACTTAGTCAATAAGTCATTTCGAGATACTTATCCATTCTAGGTATATATTAGAATTCCCTTCAGTCCCATCAGCCAACACTTGCATAATATGATCGAGGAAGTTAAACAAACGTTCGTTTGTTGGCTTTGTATGCCCAAATTGACACACCCATATTCTTTTTAATATGTTAATTAGCTATATAGATCGTGCAACTATTTACCAGTGATGTATTTTGGCTAAATATTATGATACTTAACATGACGGAGCATGCTTCCACATATATTTATATTATACTAACTGTGCCTGCGACTTCGTTCGCGTTTCATATATAAAATAATAAATTAAACGAAATTGTGATTGTAAACCATTCTCGAATCCTCAGGAATAGATACAAAAAATCGGTTCAGCCGTTTAGGAGGAGTTTAGTCACATATACACGCACAGCAGATTTATATATATAAAGATTTAAAGGAGAAATACACACACTTTTGGGCTTAGTGTTAGTGATCGAATACCTTATTGAAGGATGTGTATTTGAATAATAATACTATTACGTTATCAATATGAGAAAATATCATAATCCGAACATTATTTGTCAGTAATTATCTAGTTCCTAGATTACTAATGTAAACACCTTTTTGTATTGAAAGTCCAGAAAGCGTTATCTATCCTAATACACTACATTGTTACTTACAGTTTTTACTAGCAACACACCAACACCCTTCGAGGCTCAATCATCACTGGCAACTTGTGTTCCGAAACATAATTATTCACATTGCCGGTAATCAAGATTGAACTGCTACAGACTTAAATGAATAAAATGGATTACGAGAAATCAAAATATATAATTTGCAACCTATCATGTTTTAAATGACTGTAATGTGTGTAAGGTGGTATGTTTACAAAGTTAGTGAATGCGGAGATGACTGTAAATAGAGAGGACTGTAAGAGGAAGACATGTTGACACATAAATAGATAATGGTAGGGAGATGATGAACCTATCATGTTTTAAAATAGGTATTTGAATTGTTTTACAAGGTATATTTTACTGTTGATAAATTATTTATAATTAGTAACAGAAATATCTGGACAATGCGCAATAGTCGGCTAAAATGGGCACATTTATTTTTAACTGATAACCAAAAATTAAAAAGCACAAGTGTGTTCCGACAGTTGCACTTGAACTACTAGTTCTCTTCCTAGGCTTGCCATTTTACCATGTTCGGTAACAAGATCACTTTGTACGTTTATGCTATATCATAAACCAGTAGTATCTGGCGTATACAACAAGAAAACAACGTTCATAAAACCTTAATTAAATATTTTCATTTAATATAATATTCCATGAGAAATATACACTACGGTTTATGATTTACATTTACTCCAAGTACTAGACTGAGATTAAGAAATTTATTAGAATAATAAAGATATTTCTGCGGTCCAAATGGTCTTAATAAAAGTTTTCCGGCACAACCTGAACTTTTACTGCAAATGCAATGTATTCATTCTTCTTCATTTCCATAACAATTTTCATTGATTCCATTTCCATTTCAATAAATTATGGTATGTCCACAATTACCATAGAATAAAGATCACACATATCTCTTTTCTAACTGACTTCAAAAAGGAGGAGGTTATCAATTCGTCCGTATGTTTTTTTTTTGTATGTTTGTTATTTCGAATTCTCCATCATTTGTGAACCGATTTGTAATTTTTTTTAATCGAATTAGCACACTTCCAACGTGTTCCCATTTCCACCAGATCACGATATGATCAGTGCAATTGAGAAAAACCCTCGAATATTATAGACACACGTGTTTCATATATTAGTTTCCAAAACTATGAAATAAGCTTTACAACTATACCTAAAAGTACATACTTAAACTAAAATATAGAAAATAAATCTTTTTTTAATTATAATCAAAACCGACTTCAAAAGAATAAATTATAACAATACACTAATAAGTCAATAAGTAATAACTTTATTAATCAGGTTCGTTAATTTTGGAGTCAGTGCTAGCTAGAGTTAACCGATAACTCAATTACAAATGGAAATAACTGCTTAAACTTTATCATAATTACATATGTATAAGCTATATTAGGAACTATGTAATTAGTAATTTTAAAAAACAATTAATCAAAATTGAATATAATTAGCGACGTACATTTACACCACTTTGTTATCCATAAGCTGGCACCGATTTTAAAATTAACGAAGCAGATTAATATAGTAATTATTTATTGACTTTTTAGTGTATTGTTATAGTTTATTACTTTGAAGTCGGTTTTATTTGTAATTAAAAAAGTTTTGTTAATCACTGTTTACGTTCTAATTGTCTTGACTCCTATATATTTTCATAACTTCAGTATTGACATGTTCTCCGATGATACTATAACAACTACAGCCACCTTTACGTCCACTGGAGGCGATGATGGCGACATGGATGATAGTGCGGCCGGATTCCGCGTCAATGGACGCGGGTTCGACCTCACCGGTCTAACTTTAAAAGCCTGAGCTTTCGATGAAGGAAAATATTGTGAGGAAACCATAGCATGGTGGTAGGACATTTTCTAATAATACCCGCCTGGGTAGCTACCACCCTCCAGTTTTTTTACACTGTATAGGCTCAGTGCTTTGACCACAATCTCACCTGATATTAGTGACGACGTGGTCCAGGATGGTAAACACACTAAGCGGTCCAGTCTAGGTTTGTACCATCTTGGTGCCCTTACGCTATCATTTTCGGCTGAGTGTCTTAAGCGCTCCCCGCAAAATCCGATGAAGCTTTCAAGGCACTTCATAACAATACCGTTTACACAAGTAATAAAAACTTTAGTTGAAAGCGTTCAATAAATACGTATATATGGCAATTCCTAAGTTTTTGGCAAAGACTTATGTCCAGCAGTGTATTTCGGTTGAAGTAATAAAATCAAATCTAACTAAAATTATGTATTAATACTAAAATTATAATTATCATATATAAAAAAAAACGGATTTTTCAGTAACTCATAACAATGCGAGTATTAGTGAGAGCACTAACTGGGCACTGTCCTTTGAGAAAACACATGCACAATAAAGGTGCCGCCAACACAAGATGGTGCAGGCCAATATTATTACAGTAAAATTATGTCATATAATTATTTTTATATATTCTTGAGGTGCTGCGGTTTAATGTACAATATTTTTGCGAAGATCGACAGAAGTTACTAAGCCTATTCTTTTTAAAATCAATTGTTTTTTTTTCTAATTTAGTAGTCTACCTTCTAATTTATTTTACTCGTTAGCTCTGTAACAATTACATTTTGTTTAAGTAAATATAGCTTAAAATCCGAGGACACCATGTACTTCGATATATGAATGTTCCAAGACAAATATGGTTAAATGTCTATCGAATATTCTAGATTTCTTTTCGATTGACGATATAATCATAATTTCACGCAACTAATTCTTAAGTTATAACTAGGAATATTTATTTGGCGTTTCATCGTACCAATACACTTTAAGCTAGCTCGATAAAGATTGTACGAGTTACCTAGTTATGTATCAATAAAATGCTAAACAACACTGTTAACAATAGGTAACGGGAACAATTGGATTTGCGATATGTAGGTTTAGTTTAGTTTAGTCAAATGTTCCGTTGTCTGCGCATAAAAAAGGTAATAAGCTATCGATCACCTTTGACCATATGATGGCTATTAACCGCAATGACTCGACACATAATTCATGCATATCCACAATGCGTATGAATTTATCCACACATACCCATAAAGAGGAGATACAAAGCTTTTGGATTACAGTATAATGTTTATTAAAATGAGTGAATAAAACAATTCGGCTGAGGTGAAAATCTATAGCCAGAAATCTTTTTAATTCAAAACAAAGCCGACTTCAAAAGAATGTACTGTAAAAATGCACTAAAAAGTAAATAAATAATTACTAGATCCACATATATGAGCTAGCAGTGAAGAAAAAGATCGTGACGAATCCATGGCATGGTGATAGGACATTTTCAAATAACATCCGCCTGAGTTGCTACCAAACTTAAGTTTGAAAACCTGCCGTCGAACATTTATAGGTGTGTGCCGACAGCATCACTTGAGAGCTATGTTAAGCTATGTTAAGTTATGGTTAAAACGCTAAATCTGTATACCAGTTAAAAACTTTTTTTAATTAAAGTCAAAAACGACCAAAATAATATGCTATAACCGTGAACTAAAAGGTAAATAAATAATTAATTTATTAATATACTTCTATTTACTTCGATATATCCTTTGTTTTAATACCTACTATGAATAATTTTGAAATCTGTGTCAGCATACTGTTTAATGTAAGTATAGTTATGAAGCCAGTTTTTTTCCTGTCTGAAGATAATTATTACATTTTTCAGCTGTTAAATAAAGTCCAGGAACGATAACGACTGCCGATAGATGAGAGTCTATAAACAATCGCCATCATCATGCCGGTCTAAATCTGCAACGACTGAAGCTTTAACAAGGTCTGGATATATCTTGCTAGTCCTGGAACGGAACGCGTCTTATTGCGTAACTTTGACGGATTTTTACAACTTTATTGTGGGACGATGCAGTTTGTTTTAAATGCCCTACCATCCCGCAGAATCTTCCTTCATTTACATCTATTCACTACGTATGAAGTGCATATAATGGAGTTATAGAGCAAAGCGATCGGAGCGCATATGCGAAACCTAAACCTAGTCTGGATTTTCTATCAAACAAAATTACTTTAGAGGTTTCCTATAATTTGTTTTTTATTTTGAAATGGGTCATTGTAGATGTTATGTTGTGATCTGTGAAAATATCGGCACATTTAGTCGGTCTAGACTCTACATTTTTCTATAAATAAAGTTTATGGAGTGTATCTTTGTAATATAAACATAATACCATCTTTACTATATTTACATATGAATATATATATATGCAGACTAATTATATAAAAAACACAATTTATAGAAAAAAAAATGATTTTCGGATCGATAGGACCGATTTTAGCTGAACTAACAGATAGCTAAAGTTAGAAATCGTGACTTAAGGTACTTTTATTTTAGTAAAATAATTAGGTTTCGCGTAATAAAACTAAAAGTCATATAATCATGAACAAAATCCAATTTAATACACAACTTTCCTGTAAATTGTTTGAATTAGTTGGAAATATCTTTGCTGTCTGTTAATACTAAAAATAATTTAGGGCCTGTACAAAAATGGGTCCATTCTTTATCAATGATTATTTAAAACCATATTACGTAGTGAATAATTGTGTGGAATAGAAAAAATTATACGCAAGTAAATTTAACTTGTATAGGTTTAGAATCCTTCAAGCAGACATTTTAATAATCCACACTAATGAATAAAATTGAAGTGTCTGTTTGTAATGTTAAAACATTTTTTTTACTAAATAGATATGAATGTGTATGTGATACCTATACTAACAATACAATTTGTTACAACTTACAATTTCTCTCTCCGTCTGTCTGGTTTTTCCGGGTAACCTTCAGAATGGCTTGACGGATTTTGAAGGGACTTTTTTTGGTAGATAGCTGAAGTTACTCCGGCTAATTTAGGGTACTTTTAATTTTTTTTTTAAATTAGGGTCCGACGTAGTAAAATAAAAACTCATAAAAATTGAATAAAATCCAATTCAATGCGCAGTTTTACGGTCAAGTGATTGAATTTATGAGAAATGGTGACCCTTAAGGCTCATTTAAATCTGACTTAGAAACAGTCTTCTTTCTAGGTTTATCATCATTAATCATTTTATCAATTAACAAAACCAGGATATAATTCAATTAAAAAATCATTGTAAGCAGAAGTTTACTATTAGGACATATTTTTTGTTAGTAGAGTAGCTTTTAGTGTGATTACCTTACCGATAGTGGCTTCAGAAATTTCAATGCAATTAAACCACGATAGTGGTTTCAGAAGGCGAGATATTATTAACGTGTAAGATAATTTTTAATTGAAATGGATAATAAAGAAAAAATAGACTAATATTAAGAATAAACATGCTATTGTAGAAATGTACTAGACTAGCGATACTTAATAAAGCAATATCCTGAGTATTCGAATAAAATTACCTCTGGTAATGTAAACCTGCGCCAGGAAGGCGTCTCTAACACCGTACGTTGCTTACATGAGCCATTTCGTACGTCCTAGATCTTAAACACGATTACTTGCATCCTCGCTACTTCCTGATCGATAATGCACAGCCCTATTTGAAGTAACCTAAACATTAGTGTAATGTATGTATTAATAATGAATTTACAATTGACTATCTAAGGGAACCCAAGTTCCGAGTCGATAAAATTATTTAAAAAACATGGTAAATTTACCACCGATTTCTTATAATATATTTTTTTTTTTATTAATTCTATGTTATCTTTCCCAAGTGTATCACAATTTCGTGATTACTGAAAAAGTTTCAATGTCGTTAATTGCATAAACTTAAATCTGTTTCATTTACTCACTAAATGCGTATTCCAACAGACTGTCACTTTGTGGAACTTTGTAAGTTAACCCAATTTAAAAGCGGAGTTCAATTTTTGGAAGAGTAATAGGCTTTACTATAAGTCTTTATTGACTTAACCCAACAAGCATTTATCAGAAATCCTAGCTCACATTTGCATCGAATTGACTCTCCAGGGAATACTAACCCAAATTCCTCTTCCAAGGATACTAGGTCCTTCAAAAGATCAACCACAGAAGATCACCGTTCTTAACTCTACCGCAATCACCATATGGTGATGTATAGCCAATATTTAAAAAAAACCAATCATATATCTTCTTACTGAATCATTCAAAGTAAAATAGTTCCCGATCACGCTTAATCGGATATAAATAATACTTTAAAAACTAAACGATTTCCTGTATTTAAATATAAAGACTTGTTCGTTGCATTGTTGCATAACAACAACCTATAATCAATCGCAATTTGCCATTAAAACACACGCAACATCTCAACCGATAGACGCGTTGTGTCAGAATAACATTTCCTAAATTCAAAAACAGTCAAACACATGTCAGATTGGTAAAATAATCGCCGGAAATCCGAACACTACCTTCGCACCGATTTGTGAATTCGCAAGATAAATTTAATACCCAAAGAACTGGAAATAAAACGAAACAAATAGACAACCGGAATAAAGCTCTTTCGTATTCAAACTAGTTCCTAATTTTTGGCACGCGAGCGGAAGCGGCAAATAATCGTTACACTACCGCAAATATCACAAATTGGCATGAATATGTAATTTGTTTCGGAATCGATAACACGACTGTTACTATTCTAAGTGATACATAATATATGTGTATTTAACATGTCATATTTAGAATGGATTAAAAAATAAAACAAAACATAAATACTTCTATGGTTGAATGTAAACCTATATAATTGTCTCCCAGAACGTGAGCTTTAACTTTCGCGTGACATGAATCCCTTGAAACGTAATTTGAGTAGATCGTACGCCAAGTTTATAAGTCCAAATATTTTTGTATTAATACCATATGGTACAACACAGATACAATGCCATGTATTAGTAGAAACAAACAGGTATATGAAAAAATACTAATATTTGTATTAATTACGTAACTAATCAGAAAAACGTTTAACGGCTACCAATTAACTAATGACTAATTCCCGAAACCCAGTGCTATATATGAATCATAGCAATTACCCTCGTTTTTTTTTGTTTTTTACATATCTTTAAACATTAATGACGTACAAAGTCCTTTTAGATCAATGTCACCGGACAAGACGCAACGTGATTTGTCGCACATACTAAATCCACCAAAATTAATAACGTATGAACTCTATCAATAATTCCAACTGCTTATTTTTTCTACTTCTACGTATATTTGTACGTTATATTTGTCAAAAAAAAGGATATTTCTAGTTTTATACAAAACTAGCGATCCTCCCCGGCTTCGCACGGGTACATAGAAAGCTCTAATTAAAAAAATAAAATATAGCGTATATTACTGGATGATAATCTATATTTCTGCAGATGAAAGAATTTTTAAAATCGCTTTAGTAATTTTTGAGCTTATCCATAACAATCAGAAAATGAATTTCCCTTTTTTAAGTAATACTATCAACCAGCCTCGGCTTCGTACGGATCTAAAGATAACTCTAATTTAAAAAAATAGCCTGTTTTGGTATAGCTTTTTTTTAAGGATTAAGGGGTTTTTAACGGTTTAGTAGTTTTTGAGTTTACCAACAACAAATGAAAAATCAACGTTACCTCTATGTATTATAGAAAAGACAAGAATTTAATTTTAAAAGAATAGACAAGTTAAACTATAATTCGTAGACTCAGCCCAACCCTCTGTCAACAGATAGCTTTTCCAGAAGACTGGTCGCATTACCACCTTTAATGACAATGTTTATCAGCTGAATAAACAGCAGTCTACTAATCGCGAAACATCTGAACTAGTGACTTTCTTCAAAAAGTTGTGATTACTCGAATCCTCGTCCTTGGAGTATAAAGAACTGAAAGACGGGACAGTACCTAAATATCAATTTAGTTTCACTTAATTTTTTTCATTCCATGTTATTTCTTTTTTGAAATAGTTTTAATGCGCATTTACAATAGATATTTTTCATTCTCTTTCTACTTTTATGCCTTTTTAGAAACATAGATAATTAACTAATTAATTCCATGTACCTACATAAAAAATATTGACTAGGCATGTAAATCGGTAATCATGTAAATCGGTTTAGTGGTTCTCGAGTTATAAGCCAAGTGACGTGTAATCAGCAGTTAGCATGGGCTGCACAATCACCTCAGCCGTCCAAGAGAACTACAATGGATTGGTTATTTTCCTAGAATATATTTCAGTACCCAATTGTCTTATAGATATCAGTTTCTCATCACCTACTAACGTATAATATGCAAACATTACAAACAAATTCAACCGAGAATCGTGCTCGCATCATTTTAGTCAAACATTTTGGCAACTTGAAATTCGAATCGTTATTGAAAATTTAAATAATAAGTAAAAAAACTAGGCAATAATGGTGACTGGCGACAGAAAACTCAAACTTTGGATAAGTTGTTATTTTAATGTTTAAATTAACATAACCTTAAATTTGGTGGTGGACGTGTGGTTCCGGCTAAGAGTAGTACTACCCCGTATCTTCCCGTGGGTGTCATAAAATGCGACTAAGAGGATGGGCAGCAGTATCCTCTGAGTACTACTAACACCTGACTGTGATCGTCAACCCGCCTGCCAAGCGTGGCGATTATGGCAATCCCTCCCTTATTAGGGAAGACCTATGTCCAATAGTGGACGTCTAACATTTGGCTGATGAACCTTATATTTAACATAAAACACTTGTCTGGGTTGGCGCTCCGACTAATAATTATCTATATTTTCATATAATTTATTCAAAATCTAAACATACGATAGGTTGCGTAGTTATAAAATTTATTATTTATATCTGAGCACCGTCTTATTCTTGACATACTGTAGCATGTTGACGGCTGACCGTATTGATACCGCGAATTTACAAGTTTTTCCCTTACCGAGAATCGCTCAACACCGTTAAATAAGTTTTCTCTTCAAAAATAGTATTTAATTTTCTTTTATTGATAAAACTCTAAAGCACCAAAAGCTAGCAAACAAAAAAAAAAAAATCGTTTGATGAACACAGCAACTTGTATACTTATATACACATTATAGATATTAAATAATAAAAAGCAAATATTGACATGTTCACGCACGTGTTAGTAAATTATCACTTCAATAGTCTTAGGATAATCCTCTTGGATGTAAGTGACTGAAATATATCTTGATCGAGACACGTGCGTGCTCATGTTTCTAGCGGCTGTGAATTTACACGACTATAATTCTATTACTCCACTGTCGTCTACTACGTTAGTATATGTATAAATTCTCAAACTTTTTGTCTGTTTTAAGTTCATATAGTTTCATACGAGACTAAGGAATTTTAAAATAAATAATTTGCTCAAAATATATTCAATATTTCAGCGATCCATACATAGATCCATTCAACCAAAAGACACTGCTAGACATAGGTCTTCCTCAAAGATCTCCACAACGGCCGGTCTTACACCATCCGCATCCAACGGACTCCCGCGACCTTCTCCAGTTCTTCCAACCACCTTGTGGGGGGCCTACTCACGCTGCGTCTTCCGATGCGTGATAGCCATTCGAGAACATATCAACTCCGTCGATCATCGGTTCTGCGATCAATGTGCCGAGCCCACTGCCAATTAAGTTTAGCAATTCTTCGGGCAATATCAGTTACTTTGGTTCTTCTGCGGATCTCCTCATTCCTGATTCCATCACGCAGTGAAACTTCAAGCCTAGCCCTCTCCATTGCCCTTTTTTCTTTTTTTTTTTACACGGTATAGCCTCAGTGCTTTGACCACAACACACACCTGGCAACACACACTGGTCGAAGACTTTCGTCTTGAGTTATGTCGGATATTAGAATAATGTACGAAAATTTTGAGTCCTTCTTTCTTTTCAGTTGTTATTTTATATATTAAATAAAATATTGAAATAGTCAATTGTTCGAGCAGTATGTACTATTCAGTATTGTAAAGTATATATTATTTTAACATATCAAATTATTTTGTTGCATTATAGCGTAGAATAGTCAGTAAACGTTGCAACTGCTCAACAAAGGACGCTGAAAGAAAACACGGTCCAATATATAGTTGCGAATTCAAACGCTGAAAAATCAACAGTTGTGTGTTTTTTTTTTTCATACTCAAGAACGTTTCCTCGTAAACTCAGGTTTCCTCACGATGTTTTTCTTCATTGTTACCTATCCAATAGTATTTCTAATTCAATATTGTAAATTTATGTTTAACAATGTTCAATTAATATTTATGTAAAACATTATATTTATAACATAAATTCTCATAATTTCCTCGGTACGATGCCGAAACTCAAACCTTTGCACATCGATACATTATTATGTTGGTCTAAGCCAAAAATAATTTAGGGGCCTGTACAAAAAAAAATTGATTTCAATCTTCACCAATGATTATTTAAAAACTTATTACGCGGTGAAAGATCTTGCGGAATAGAAAATATGGGAACTGCCCATATGATGTTATACCTTTTTAATGCCTTTTCTTCCTGTTTATTAGCCGATTGCGTTTATTTTTTTTTTGTTTTTGGAACGAAGTTCCTTATGGGGCGTTGCGAAGGGGTACCCCTACCCGACAAAAACGTCCGTAACGTTAAAAAAAGCGTAAGATTATTGTAGCTGTAATTAAATTTCCTTCGCCTTCGTGGCGCAATTGTTTAGTGCGTTCGGCTGTTAACCGAAAGGTTGGTGTTTCGAGAAAGTATTTTGAACGAATTTCAGCCATTACGTAAATACTAGCTATACTTGACACATATTTTTGTTTCTTTCCTTTTATGTATAGTCTATGTATGATGGCTATACAGTGTCTAATGTATAGTCTACGTGATGACTGTTATTATTATTGCATTATGCTATTATAATTATTTCTTATTATTATTATTCATGTAAATAGCTGTTTCTTTGTATATTATTATTGTACTAGAAATAAGAGATGGCGCTTTATTTTACTATACCAAATCGGATTCTCACTGAAGTAATTCGTTAAACGTTCAAAGTTTGAACACTATATGGCGTCGCACGATGTTTAATTTTTGTTAAGAAGGTATAATAATAATTTAATATATTTTATTCAGAACTAGTCATTTTCTAATTATTACATTTAGGCCTTATTTAGTTTTGTGTTTTTTTTTTCTATTTTTATTTTATCTAAGAACTTCGTTCCTGACGGGGGTACCCCGACCGCACAATTTTTTTCTTGTTTAATAGTATAGTATTGTAGTAGTATATCAATAAAAAAAGATTGGAAGCAGTTGTTTGTTGTTATAGTTGTTCTTAATCTTTTTTTTTTTATTAATAGTCGAATTTCGAACAGTAGGCTCGCAATTGAACAAACAAATGCAACTCGCATCTATACTAATAAATAAAAATTGAAGCGTTTATTTGTAATGTCAAAATTAATTTTTGTTACTAAATAGATATGAATGTATGTACTGTACTTATTCCATAACTGCAATTTTTACAATTTTTGTCTGTCTGTATGTTTGTAACGGGTAATCTCCGGAACGGTTAGACCGCTTTTGACGAGACTTTTTTTGGTATATAGTTACTCCGGATAACTTACGGGTAGTTTTAATTTCGAAAATAATTATGTTCCGCGTAAAAAAAAAAACTCTTAAAAACCTGAATGAAATCCGATTCAATGCACAGTTTTACGGGCAAATGCTATAATTTATGAGATTTTTTTTTACTTTATCTTAGTACTATATATATATATGTGAATCGCGGGCGCAGCCACAAGCCCACAGCTAGTTTATAATATAGGTACTCTCTATAAAACTGGTTCTGGTTCGCCGTATCATTAGAACAGAGAAAAAGAGACACTAACTAATGGGAACGAGATACCTGTGTAACCTCAACCGGTGAGTCAGCCATCATCTGGTATATTTTACACGTTAAATAATCGTTTTAAAACATTAAAGTTTAATCAAAAGGAGTTTTCATTTACGAAACGATGTCTGGTGCTTTGAAATCAATAGATACATTATCAATAGTTTAAATAAATATTAAAATCATTATTTCTTATTTTCATGTAGTGTTTTTCATTGGCTTAATGTACACATGCAAAGTATATACTTGATGACCTAAAATTATTATAAGATAAATAATCATAAATTAATTTAACGTTTTTTATCACTTATTTAACCGAGGTACGCTTAATAATAACTCGCTTAATTATTACATAAATATGTATTAGTAAATAATCGCATAAATAAATAATGATAAAAGAATACCTTTGTATGTTTTTTCCCCGTGAAATTTTACTATCTGATACTTATATTTTAAAGAGAATTATTTGGAATAGAAAAATTTGCAACAATACATTTGATTTCCTACAAGTGATTACTGCATAATTTTCTTTAAAAAAGTATTAGACTTATTGTGGTGAATTTAAAAAATTGCGAACCTACCAAAGTTGATTTTGTACTGATTGTATTGAAGCTTATTGCAACTAACCTGAAAACAGTCCTGAAGAAAAAAAAACATTTGCAGACAAATAATTCTCATAAAAAACAGTTTTTAATAAAATTAAAAGTTATGAATAAAATAATATTTATATTTAAACTAAACTGTTTAGATAATACTTCAAAAGTTTTATATAACACGTTAAAATATCTATCCTTCCTTCTCTTCTTTCCTCAACCTTTCAGAATCTCTCATGTAATATGAAGGATTGCTTAAAATGTCGATTACCCATAAAAATGAGACAATAGGAAAACAATGGAAAGCTAGCATAAACGCCAGGTTAGTGCTCAAGGGGTTAAAATAATGTAATTGTCTTTATCCTTAACTCCTAACATATTACAAGAGGCAACACCAAAGGTCTGTCTGTCGGTTGACTAATTAGAAACTTGTTTATAACTTGAAAATCTATGAACTTATTTACGTATTTTTTTTTTTTTACAAAATAAATCGAAATTAAATCAAAATAAAAACCTTTATTCACTTTAGGACCTGAAAAGGTGCTTACAAAGCTCAAAAACACTACCACCGGTTCGAAAAAGAAGCCAGTCGAGAAGAGCCGCCTAAGTCGACCTGGTTCTTTTTTATCTATACAAATAGACAAAATTTAAGTGTCTGTTTGTAATGTCAAAATTAAATGTTTTTACTAAAAAGATATTAATGTATATACGATACCTATACCAAAAATATAATTTTCAAAAATTTTGTCTGTCTGTCTGTCTATCTGTTTCACACGGCTGTATGGATTTTGACGGGACTTTTTTTGGTAGATATCTGAAGTTACTGTGGGTAACTGAGGGTATTTTTAATTTTCGAAAATAATTAGGGTTCCGCCTCAAAGAATCAAAACTCATAAAAAAATTAATAAAATCCTATTCAATGCACAGTTTTACGGGCAAGTGCTTGAATTTATGAGAAATATTTTTACTTTATCATAGTACTAAAAAAATATTAAGGTTCCGTATAAAAAATTAAATTGCAGTGAAAAATATATGAAACGTGGGCACAGTCGCGGGCACACAGCTAGTATATAATAAAAATGTTTTATTTAAATAAAACAATACAATTCATAATTACAAAGCGGTTTATAACGTATGCACAGAAAGGGGTCTCACTTCCAGTTATCAAGATCGTTCGCAAAATGATCCACTTTTTAATAACCCTTTGAAATTAAAACTTGCCTATCATGGTGCCTGAACTCCAGTAAATCAATAATGTGATTTTTCTTTTTATTACACGTTATAAGCTCAGTGCTTTGACCACAATCTCACCTGATATTAAGTGATGATGTGGTCCGGATGGTAAACACACTAAGCCTAGGTACTGGTTCTCAAGTGATGCTGCCGGAACACACCTATTTGTATTTGGTGACACGTTTTCAAACTTGAGGGTGGTAGCTATCCAGGCAGACATCGTTAGAAAATACCACCATGCTATGGTTTCCTCACGATGTTTTCCTTTACCGAAAGCTCAGGCTAGTTTTAGAGTTGGAGATGTGGGCTCGAACCTGCGTTCTTTGACGCGGAATTCGGCCGCAACCCACTGACCCATCGTCGCTTCTTTATATCTCTTATACAAATATAAGAAAAATTAATTGGCCAGGTTTTCGTGTGTATTGTATTATATTATAATATACATGAGGATAGTTAGAAGGAGAACAATGAACAAAGAAGTTGTGAATTACTTCCGGCTCGTTTCTAGTAACATTTTAACTAAACCATTAAATGTTTAAAATATATCATGAGAAAAGAGTAATTTTAAATATACATTTAATCATAACATAGAATTTCAGTCGAAAGACGACCGATGCTAGATACTGGCCTCTTACAAGGAACTTCACAACGACCGGTCTTGCGCTATACCCGAATCCAGTGCATTCTCGCGACCTTCGCCAGGTCGTCAGTCCACCATTTTGGTCACTAACCTAACCTAACCTAACCACGCTACGTCTTCCAGTACGTGGTAGCTATTCAAGAACCCATTGGCTCGATCGGACATCGGTTCTACGAGCAATGTGCCCAGCCCACCGCCACTTAAGCTTGACGATTCTTCCAATTACAAGTTACACATTATTATTATAAACAATATAGTTTGAAATAACGATAACTGAAAAAATAGAAATTATAAATCAAAACAAATAAACATAAAAATGTATACATATCACAAAAACGTAAATTGATTGTTTAAAACGCACACTACATGAATATAGTTAAACAAGTTTGAATATTATACTCAGATAAACACAATACTGAGTCAGAAGAAGAACCTAAGCTTCGTTTAATTACAATGCTAACTATATAATTTTAAACGATAAAGGACGGCCTTAATTTTAAGCGGGATAATACATGTTTCTTTGGAATACATTCAAATGAAATCGTGGACGCAGAATAGTCGGTAATGTAAATTTAAAAAAAACTTACTGTAAATAATAGTCGTAGCAAAAGCGCTGAAACACCTATGTTTTTACAAAACGATACAAAACCTGTATATATAAATAATTTATGTAAGTTTATAAAATAATCATTTCAAATAAAGCAAAACATATTAGACAGTTCTCAGTTTGTTATTGTGTGATAGGAGTCGATGCTCAGTACGCGCGTTGAATCATAGCAATCAACACTTGACCGAACTGTTTTTATTGGCAATAGTTCCGACAAATGGCCCCGCACCGTCTAGATTACAATGTTTACCGTTTTTTTTTTTTTTTTTCCATTATCTATTTCGTTTTCCCACCAATACAATTCTGCCTTGTTTCTTATATCTGCCATATCAATGTATAGCATTCGATTAGTCAAGGTATTCGGTCTAGTAAATTCTGAAAATTATTCGCTGCGATGTTTGACGTTCCGTTGATAGGCTGTTAAGTGAACCATTTGCAGAAGGAAACGTCTGTCTCAATTAATATTGTTGATTGTAGATATACAAGAGATTAGATTTAAAAAAAACAGTGTTACTGTAGGCGCCTGGTAATGATTTCTACTACCGGTAATAAATAAGACGTTTAACAGATAAAGAAAATGATATATAGTTTTAAAAGATTCATGGATGAACTTCTTCTCTTATGCTGTAATTGTATGAAATATGAAATTAATAATGATACATAAATGGTATTTAAATGTTGAACAATTACACACAATCCTTTGTGCTCGCGGCTCTATCTATTCTATTATTTAAAAATTATTTACTTCTACAAATGTTATTTATTTTATTATAGATTTAAATGTCAAAGTTTTAGTGAAAATATTTCCAGATGATGTGCTTGTGGTAAATTTTTTTTGCTTACTACAATTAATCTTAATAATTTATCAAGAAAATCTAAAGCTTTGTTTAAAAATAGAATTAAATCTAACCTAAAACCCTTTTAACATGATACCCTTCTTAACTAGTTTGACGGCCCTATGTTCTAGCCCTTTTCAGCCTGTAGTTATTTTACAATATTCGTATTGTTCTATTAATCCTCATATTCAATGACCATCAAAGTGGTGGCAATTTGTTAAGCGATCCAATGAAATTTTGAAAGATTTCGGAATTCATGCTCTGTGTAATTATTTTCTATACACTGCACTTGTAAAACGACACCAAAACACTTAATATAGAGTTATATACCACAAGTTTATGAATTAAAAAAGGACCACAACATGACAGTCCAAAATCGCGCCAAGAACTCCTGTAATATATTACATATTGAAACCATTCCAGATTTTTATTTACACGGAATGGGCTCAGTGCGTTGACCACAATCTCTCCTAATGTTAAGTGACGATGTGGTCTAGGATGGTAAACACACTAAACCTAGAGGTACTGGTTCTCAAGTGAAGCTGCCGGAACGCACCTATTGGTATGTGACGACAGGTTTTTATACTATATAATAATATATCTACAATTATGTTAATATGATTATTAACATAATTGGGTGATCCCAATCGTTTTTTGAATATACAGCCAACTAACGAATAGACAGACAGTAATATAAGTAGAAAATAATGTAAGAACATACAAGAACAGAAATTACCTAAAAAGTATAATTTATTTATTTATTAGAGAAATCAACAGCTCTTAATTACATATTCAATTAAATAATAATTAACATATTGGATTAGCCAAAGACGATTTCTAAATTTACTTAAAAAGATAAACAGTAAAACCTAAACGAAACACCTATAAAAAAATAAATTACTTTACCCGCGATCTTAACGACATCATTTAAAGAATTGTATTGTTTTCTTTTTGCTTTTTTTCTTTTTAATGTGTCGAGTACCCGTAAAAATAAGACAATAGGAAAACAATGGAAAGCTGGCGTAAACGCCAGGGAAGTGCTCAAGGGGTTAAAATCATGAGTATATTTATCTCAATAAACAGGTAAACATATTGGAGTCAATAAGAATCGAGTTCGAGTATTCCGTTTCAAAACTTCACACATTCAGGTAAATCTAATATAAACCTATCTATGAAAAAGTTATGGTCATAATTGAAGTAGCTACAATCTACGTCAATTGATAAAATCAATTATAAAAAAACATACAAAAACAAAACAAATAATTTTTTCCAAAATTAAAATCTAACCATGGTAATATTAAAATTACTTGTTTATTTATTAAGTAACTATATAAAATGTAGATAATGGATGAGTCATCTGTAAGCAATCACCTGCTATTTGAAAGACACGTCATCGTGCGGTAATGTGGCTGACAACGGAGCTTTCGCGGCGAAGCTCTTAGTCAAGCTCCATAATAATATAACATGTCGACTTGTTTCTTGCGTACCCGCATACTTGAAATTTATACTCACTTTTTGTGGTATTATTATTTTTTATTATCTATATTTAAACAGATATGTATAATAGATAAAACATATCAGATACATTTTTCTCCTCTAGTTGTCAACCGATTTTCTTTTCTTCTTTTTTAAGCTACTTCACTTTAAAAACTTATTATTAAATCAAAAAAATGTACTTATGAAAACAGGTTTTCCGCCATGGTTAAATTTTTACACTCTATTAAAACCGTCAATTTTTTTATATCATACAACTCAATTCGTTACATACATAACTTGAACATAAACAGATATCAAATATATGGAGTATCAAAAAACTACAATTGACTATGTATTGTAGTATATCCCTAGCAATGCATCTTCACATTAAGATACTAATGACTTGATTTAGCAAATTTAAATTAGATTAAATCACAAAACACTTTATTAAACTTTCACATTTTTTGCAATAATCTTATAATCTTGATATGAAAAGGTTTATAAATTTATAAAGAATTTATTCCTCACAAGGCGTTATAAATTAGTCTGCTGTTTTTAAGATAAAAGACTATTCCAGTAAGAATGTGCGCGTCGAATATCTTTTGCAAATTAATTTAAGTGTTATAAAATATGTCTGTAGTCGCCATATTTCACAAAAATCCTTATGTAATAAAATTTCCAATGGTGTTATAGTAGTGATTGAAAGGAATAAAAAACCATTATATAAAAAAGATGTCTACAAATAACTCTTATTGCGAGCAACGCTTTGACCTTACCATATCGCCTGATCTTAAGTAACGATATTGCTAGAAATGTTTCGAGTGACAATATCAGCATACAGGTGCTTGGCGGCAAATTTTGAAACATAATAGTTGTTGCTAGCCAGACGGGTGTTAGAATTAAAAATAATTAAAAAACGATATTTTCCATTACCGAAATGTCAAGCACACGATAGTATATGGTAGAGGTATCCACTTCGTACATATGTAAGGCGACGTAGTATCCGACCGCGTTACCACCGAGCCATATCATAAATCCAAAGCATAAATTTAAAAAAGGCAGGTACTTTTTAATTGATACCTACACAGACAAACAGACATACATACATTTCTGAAAATGATAGAAATGTGTTTAATTACCTATTTTTAGCCCTTTGCAATAATTATTTTAACAAAAAATGAAAATGTACAGACACGTCAAATTTATAATTTTATTATTACTATAGATTTACTCTCTTGTTTTCTATAAATCAAACGCCAAGATCTCATTTTTCATAAAAAAAAGATAAATAACAATTATATGTTTTAAAAAAAAACAACATATGAAACTTTGATTCACACGCTTGCTTTCAATAACATATTCGCTGTCGTATCAAATAACTGACAAAAAAAAAAACAAACATAAACAACGTTAACAAGCAGGAGGTGTATTAAAATCCGTATCATTAACAACACGTTTGATTTCTTTGTCGCTTTCTTAAACCTCTAATGATGTCTATAAATTTCCAACACGTAAGGATAACAAAACAAATGATGTGTCGTCACTGTATACCTCTTTTTACAAACATAATAAGAAATTTTTACCACATATCCACGTTGTTTGTTTGACCAAGGATTAAATGTAAACAAAAATATATACGAAATTTGGTATTTCTGTCTTGGAATTTGTTTTTAAATTTATTGTAACAATATTAGTACTTATTTAACCATGAGATACACAACTTTGGAAAATGTTTTTTTTGGTTAATTGATTGCCATATTTTTTTTTGTTCTGTCAACTCTTATTGTGACTTATGTACATATAAATAAGAATTACATCAGCATACTTTCAGTGTCTATTAATATTTAAACCTTTTCAATATTCCCCTATACTTTAATAAAAATGTAAGGCTATATTTATTTGAAGCGACGATAGTACGACCAATAGGTATTGTAGCAACATCACTTGAGAACTACCTCTAGGCTTAGTGTTTTTACAATCCTGGACCACATTAAATTTAATTTAAATATTATTTATAAGCAATCTAATTATATATCTAATATTATATTACTTTCAATTTGAAAGAAATACATGAATGGAAAAATTTATTAACTATATTATATATGACATATACATCCTTGGCAACGTGTTAGTCAATTTCATAGAAAGAGACAGGTTTTATTTTGTTACAACCTTTAACGAGCTTAACGTCAAATTCGGTAAAGGTTGGAAATTAAAGATAAATTTATTTTTGGATTACCTTATTTTAATTACATGTATTATACATCCATTCATCTATTCAACCGAAAGACATCCACTGCTGGTTATAAGTCTCCCCCAAAATTTGGAGGGATTGCTATAATTACCAAGCTTGGCAGGCGGTTTAACGAGCGCAGTAGGTGTTTGTGGTACTCAGAGGATGCTGCTGCCCACCCCCTGGTTTATCCCTTAGTCCCCTTTTTCAACACCCACGGAAATGTATGGGGTAGTACTATTATTAGCCGGCACCACACGGCATATTATACTCGTACATAACCGATCGCATATTTTGTGGTCTATAATTTACTTCTTCTTATTAAGTTTATTTTACCTAACTTATTTACTTAGCTTGAAATATACGAACATTAGTATGTCGATTTCCCATAAAAATGAGACAATAGGAAAACAATGGAAAGCTGGTATTAAGGCCAGGTTAGTGCTCAAGGGGTTATAATAAACAAATAATTAAGTAGTACTATTAATTCTAAGACATTACGTAACAGTCTCATAATTAACAAAGTCGTATCAAAATATTCTCTATTGTTTTTTTAAAGGTAAATTTAATAATTTCCACCTTAGGCCTGGCTGCTGAAGTTTCGCTAATGATCTTATTAGAAAATACAAAATTAATCGCACAATATAAATTATGGTTTATCATATGACTACATAATATAATCCATATATAATATACATAACAATAATTTGTTTTATTATTGCTATATGGATTGCTATTTCAATTCTTTATTATTCAACCCTAGTTCTCTTAAATTTGTATAAACTTTTCTTTAAAGTAAATTTGTTATTCCGAAAATGAAAAAAAAATAAAATAAGAAACACCAAAACTTAAGTAAACCTAGACGCCATAAAAAAACATTACACTTATCACATTATTATATTTTCAGGTAATAATTTTGGGATCAAATTTTCATATTAATTTTCGAAAGTAAAACAAAAAAACGTTGACCAATATTGAAAATGAACTTCTACAGGAAAAAAAATAAAATATTCCACATTTAAAATTGAAACCATACAATATTCTTTTCTGTAACTTTAAATAGCACAACAATCAATCAGTCAGTCTATGCAGAATGACATCGACTGAAGGAATACTTCGTACATTTCAAGTAAAACCTTATTTTCCCCTAACGGTCATTTTATCTCCGGGAGCATCAATTGCGGATTAGTTTATGCCTAACATGATGACGACTTATTGAAGTTCCGCTTAAAGATGGTGGTTTAACATTTTGCATTGAATCTTAAAACGTATTGCATTTAGTTTCTCGCTGTTCTTGTTTTAAATAAACTTCTCTTAAATCATATTTTTAATTTAAATTGAATACACCCGAAATATACTTAACAATTATTGTTGTGTTGTGTATAAATAAAATTGTGTACTGATTTTTTGTTTGTAGAAATTTGTTATAAATGTTAAAACATTACCGAAAATTATAAAGCAACATTTATTATTTGTTTACGTTTTTGTATAAAATAAATAATTGTAACCATATCGCATGTTAAATAAATATTAATTCTTCACTCGATCTACAATGGCAGAGAAATATTGGTAAGATTTAACAGAACTAAATTGAAACATATCGTATGCTATTAGATTAATTGGAGAAAAGATAGATAAGAAGTTTACAAATGAGATCCCAAATCTACAGGTAAAAATCATTTTAACAATATTAATTTCAATTTACTAACATTATAAATAATTTATACAAAAAGAAAATAACACAAAAAATACCACTGCGTAAATAATTTTTTTTTAAAGCTTGTAACACACATATATTACACACAAAAATATATATCGGTTTACTTAAGACGTCATTTCTAGAAGCGTTTTTATAAATAAAACCTAAATAAGTTTTTTTTGCTCAAACGATGGCTATAGACTACAATAAGTACGGCACAGCCAATTTTCGTTAATTTGTAACAAAAAATAACGCTTCAATGGGAGAGGCTATAAATGATTATGTCTATTGTGAATTACGCCTAATATGTCATTTATAGTAATAACTTTTACTGTTATTCCTTATCTTGATTAAAATTGAACTCTGAATAAGAATATACAAAAACTTTTTTTGGATATACGTCATTAATAAAAAAACTTATTTTATCTATACTAATAAATAAAATTGAAATGTTTGTTTGTAATGTCAAAATTAATTGTTTACACTAAATATATTTGAATGTATATACGATAACTACACCAGAAATACAATTTTTAAAATTCTTGTCTGTCTGTCTGTCTGTAATGGGTAATCTCCGGAACTTTTTTTGGTATACAGCTGAAGTTACTCCGGGGAACTTTTAATTTTCGCAAATAATTAGGGTTCCGCGTAAAAATGAACTTATTAAAATTTGAATAAAATCCGATTCAATGTACCCGATATGTGTGCCCGCGTTTTCGTCCGCGTTTCATACATTCTTCACTGCGTAGTATACTTTATACATAACCATTGGGAAACAACGTTTTAATGGAGCTGTCCATTGAATCGGATTTTATGCATAGTTTTTAATTTAATAAGATCTAATTTTACCGATTTAATATTTATCCAAAACTAAAAGTAGCCTAAGGTACTCAGAGTAACTAAAACTCTCTGCCAGATAAAAACCCGTCCAAATCGGTCCAACCGTCCCGGAGATTATCCGGAACAATCAGACAGACAGACGACAATTTTAAAAATTGCATTTTTGGTCTAGATTTTGTAAAGACATTCATATATATTTAGTAAAAAAAAAACAGAAATTTAATTTTATATATTAACAACAACAAAAATTGATTTTCTCAGAACGATTCTACATCGCGCAATGGTTTTGTTGTCTTCCATTTTACATATACATATGTTTCAAACAATCTACGCTTTTTGCGACGAGTGCCTTCAGCAAAGTTACGGTGAAGCTGTAAAGGCCCTTCCGATCAACAGCATTAGCTAGAGTAGAAAAAAAAAAAACAGTCTACTCTTAAATTTTATACATTAGTATAAATAATCTCGCAAATAAAATACGAAACTAACAGGAACATTCCTTTTTATGTTACATTACCAAATAAGGTTGACCTATTCCCTGGAACTTTGCTCCTAGTTTAGCTAACAGTCTATCATGAATTGTGACCAGTTAGAAAAGATATATGGGTTCCGTTATTTTGTGTGAACCTCGAAGTGATAAAATTATTCCCGACTTCCATTCAACGCAAGCACACTTTAAAATTCTCTTTCATAAAGTTTATTTATTATAAATTTATTCTCGTTATTATTCGGACTTCTTACTGTTCAAATACGCCTAATGCTTTAAATTATCAATATCCTTATGCCGTATTGTACGTATGTTTATTGTAACTGATTCAAATTAAAGTATGAAAATCATATTCGTTATTAAATTTGTCTAATTAATATATTGACAAGTAAGAGACTAATTTGTTGGAGACCTGATCAATAAAAATCTAATTAACGCTGGCAGGCTGTGATACCAATTTATTTACTTTTAAAGCTTTGATCTACATATATATAATCATAGTACTCGAAACTATTTACAGTCAATACAGATTACAAACAATAACCAATGAGATAAGCAAAAGAATTAAAGTAACCGACATTGCTCGAAAAATTGTCAAATTTAAGTGGCAATGGGCTGGGCACATTGCTCAATAAAACCGATGCCCAATGGAGTCAAGGAGTTCTCTACAGTTCTACCACATACTGGAAGACGTAGCATAGGTAGGTAGTCAAAATGGTGTACCGATGACCTGGTGGAGGTCGCGGGAGTCTTTTGGCTGCCGGTGGCGCAAGAGCGGTCGTTTTAGAGATCTTTAGGGGAGACCTATGTCCAGCAGTTGTCTCCTTTCGGTTGAATAGATGGATGGAACTACCAAAAATTTACTTAATTTGAAATTGTACCCCTTGTAATGTTTTGCTTATTTAAACGTTCGACATGTAATGCAAAACACCAACTAAGTAAATATGTATTAATTTAATGGTTGTTATGTTCCACAAACCAATCATGATATGTTATTTAAAAAATGTTTTATTAATTTGGTAGTTAGCTATCCAGAGATTCATTTTAAATACAACTTTCGCGACTTACAAGTCAAGGTGTTTGTATAAATAATCTACGGTTAGCGGGTCAGGGTGATTCACCAAAGTTGTAGAGATTTCAATTTCGAATCTAGTGCCTTATAGTTATGTCATATTTGTTTTTCTATAACAACCTCTATTTTTTGCTTCGAACATTATTCAGACTGATTAGTTTTTACGTGATCGGATACCGACACAAAGCAATTTCATATACGTATACAATGTAAATCTATGACGTTGATGAATATACTATGACGCAATAATGAAATAAAACCTAATGACGCTTGCATTTAAGTCAACTGTGTCACGTGACTAGTAAATCACGTTCACCGCTCAGTTACAACTTTCGTAAATACCTCTTCACCTCAAGGAACCGATTGAAACATTCATTTCATAGCAATTTTATTTGTTTCTGACAAATCTGACAACAACGAGTCAATATAATACTAATATAGAAGTTCGATATTAAAATTGTAACTTCGAAATTATTGGTCAACAGTAAAGATAAAACCACTTCACATCTTCAGTCAAGCCTACCGTCACGTGTATTGTTGTTCAGAACATACACATGTTCATAGGTGTATGAATGATTACAATAACTCTTCAGTTTGTGCGAAATACCAATGTCAGCTCCATTCCATCAAGGATACGGCAGGAAATCCGTTTCTCAATACTAAGATTAGTATTTGTATATAATCATTGGTTAAATCATAAATTGCCTACAAAATTTTGTAAACAAAGAACCTGGGGCTAACCGGGTTCTCGAATGGCTACCACGCACCGGAGAACGTACCGTGGCTAGACCACTCCCGAGGCGGATCGACGACCTAGTGAAGGTCGCGGAAGACTGCTGGATGCCGGGAGCACAAGACCGGTCGTTGTGGAGATCTTTAGAGGACCTATGTTCATCGGTGGACGTCTTTCGGTTGCATAGGTAGAATGGATGTTTTGTACTTCCCATCCTAAATTTTGATTAAAAAAATTAAAGAGCAAGTGCCTAAAACCTCGAAAATAAACGCAAACCTTCCCAAACATTCCAACATATAAACAAAAACAAATTGGAACAATATGAAGATCTAAAAGTGTAAATTGCTATTGGTCTCTTAGAGAAACAAGTAGCAAAAGGATTAAGAGTTAACCACGCGATACGAACACGACCGCATTGTGTTCATTAAAGTTCCTTTGTATAACAAACATTGGTCACATGAGCGGTTTGGTATGGGATTTATCTCGTTTAATTTTTAATGTTAATGAATACATTCCGCTGATATTAATTGTTGGTTATTTAATAAAAAATAAATTGTTAAAAAAATACGACAGATCGAGACTATCTGGGAGAACAGCAGTGCCCCCGCCACGTCGAGCAAAAGTAAAAAAAAAAGCAGCCCAGCCGTACTATCCTTTTCTCGAAGCACTTCAGACCATTGTCGACCTCTATAACTTCGTTGTGGATAAAACTAGAAGCCTCATTCAGTAACTAGTAAAAATGAGTACCTGAAGTAGTGGTTCAGTAACCAAGTAAGCATTGTGTAAACACGGAATATTTCAAATTTCATTAAATTTCAACCAGAAGTTTAATTTTTATAAGTGTCAAAATTTCCTAACAAAATTAGGAAATTTTGAACACTCACTGACTGACCGATCATCAAAACTCTAAGGTACTTCTAGCAGTCATAGAAGCTTCATATTTAGAATACAATTAGTGTTTAGTGTATAAATCAAGGAAAAACTAAAATATTTTTGTATTTTGAGTCTAGTTTTCTAGATTCTCCAACTCCACTTAGTGCGATTGCCAAGTTAATCTATTTTAATTAAAACATAAAAGATTTTTAATATTGATACGTTCACTATAAGATGTTGTTAGGTTAGCTAATTACGTAATAACTTAAGACAGAAGGCCCCTTAAGTAGGGACTTAATAAAGTAACCGACTTGGTATTACTTGGATCTCACAACTTTTTACGGTAGAAGAACTGAGTTCCAAGACTTGGTGTTTTTTACAAGTTTTGTTTTTGATGGCATCATTCTATTACAGCAATAGAAGATAGCAGATTATGGCTTACATAGTCCTTAATGTGTGAAATTGACCAAAATTGAGAACAACTATAATATTGTCTGCGTAACTCAAAGGAACAAACGATTATCGAAAGAGACGAGCTCCTTAAATAGTAGCCCCGATTATGAAATCAAAACGTAACAAGTACTACTATTAACAGGAGCAAGGAGCTATGCATGATATAAGGTTATGGAGGAGGAGGAAAAAGATCAATATTCCAAAATAAGATTGTTTGGGAATTAATGAAAGAATCTGTTTATCGCGACACAAATATAACACATAAAGAATATGCTTAAAATATTAGGCAATAAATCGAGAGCTTCTTACGCGTTAATTAGAATATAAAACTTTGACCGTTGAACACTCATTATATACTCTGGTTCCCCTCTTCGAACCCCAACTGGGGAGGTTTTCGCTGCTGCCGTAAGAACGAAACAGTGACAGCATGCACTTTAGTACTACTCTGTCCACGCATAGGTTTTGTAAGAAACTTTCGTTAAATATAAGTAAATAAAAATCTAAAGGATTTGCTAGGACAAGTTCAGCGAAATTTTTACCCAAGTAACACCCCAAGCCGATTTCGTACCATTTTTATACTTTTGCGCTAGTTATCTTTTTCGCTTGAATTCCCTAAGCACTCAAAGTTCGGTAAAGCTGTAAGACTCCAGTTAACAGCGTTAATCAGATCGAAAATAAAAATTGAAGACAGCCTATAATCATAGCTTTCTATATGATAAAGAATTTTCAGAGTATGCTCAATAGTCACAAAAATTAATTACATCCTACATCAAACTAAAAACTCCTTATCTTTATAATATTGATAAAGATAAATAATTATCTTACATGGGCAGGGGAAGACCAAAGAAAAGATGGATGGACTGTGTGGAAGATGATATGCTTAGGAAGGAGTGAATGCGGAGATGACAACAAATAGAAAGGAAAGGAAGAGGAAGACATGTTGCAACGACACCAAATAAAAGTGGGAAAAGGGTAGGGAGATGATGATGATGATGACTGATTATCAAACAAGGCCAATTGAACGCTACCTGTTAGATGAGAATTACAACTTTAGCAACATCATACCAGTTCGAGATGACTCAATTCATCCGAAGTGTTTCCCTGAATATCTCATTGTGACTCACTTGTATCGATCTCAATGCCTTCGCAATCCGCCGTAGGCCTTTGTTGTATCAATATAAATATATATATTTTCAACATACAGGTATATTTTTTAATTGATGCTTGCCAACAATTTCCGGCCATAGTTTTATATCGTGCGCTTAGTGTTTATGAGTGCATTTAACAGTTTATTTTATACTCTCCGTAATTCGATTCATTTTGTAATGCTAATTGTTTATACATTCAATTTACGTGTCATGAAGATCTGTTCACATTGAAGTTTAATAGAATTAACTGCTTTTAAGTACATTATTGTAATTTGTTTTTATTCAGTAGCATCGCAATTCTCTCTGACCAAATTTGTCTTTATTTCAGTGTTGTAAATAATGATAATAATAATAAATCTTTATTCATAAAATATAATACAAATCAGAGGGTGCAATGGACTCGGAAAATAATATATTTTGTGTCCCGGGATCCAGTGCCTTCCTTTATACCATTACAGATTATAAATCTGATGATTATTATAAATAAATATACTCGTGTTGTGTATGTATGAGGTGCGAGTCAGCGTGAGTGTAATCAGTTTGTGTGTTAGGATTTATATGTGTGTGTATAAGCTATTGTTAAATAAATAAGATGTCACCACTAAAACAGCTTACTTTATTCGAATGTAAGAAATCAGATTGTCATTCCAAAATTATAAAAAACTTTACCTGGTAGTTTAAATTTAGAACCAGAAGAAACACTTATATATTACATAATAAATAAATCTATCATAAATCTATCAAATTCGAAAAATATAACAAGATTATTTTCTAGAGAATTTGTTCGCATATATTTGTATATCAATAAACGTAGCCTTAAGTGACTTAAAATGCTTAAATGCCATAAATGTTGTAGTCTACTGTAAATAATAAATACTCTTATTGATATTACTTTACTATTTCCCATTCAAATCAACATTCAAACTTCCACAAAATAATACTTTCGTCAATGGAATGTGCAATCTAAAAGTAACTCAAAATCGAAACCTTGTTTAAAACAACATGAAATTCAGTTACCGTAATAAGTTTTAGGAAAAAAAATATATATATTTTTATCGTGCATTATATTCTGCTCCCTATCTTTTAATGAGGTTGAAAACTCCGCAGAATGAAATGCTTCTAACAAGGAAGGTTCTGGTGAAGAGTCTAAGTTTACATATCACCTATGTAATTAAAACACTTTAGAATGTACTATAATAGTTTTACACACATTATCACATTGTATCAAGTTTAAATCGTAAAATATATTGTATAATAATATTGCGTATGTCCTTAATACAAATCTTGATCAATCATATATACAATAAAACAGACTATAAAACAAATTGTAATGTATGGTTATAAGCAACAATAGTGTGCATTAAATTGGCTCACAACCTACTATCGATATCGAATGTCGATATAGAAAACACTCTAGTGTTTAAACGATAATAAATCTAATAAACGATAATAATTTGCAACTTGCATATCGGTGAACGAGTTGGCACACGTGGTCCGGTACCTGAACGTTTTCATACACGTGATCGGATAAAGTTGATAAAATCATCACAGTGTTACAGAAAAAAAAAAAAACAAAATACTACACGGTTTGAATAGCGCACTATTCCGTGACGATTACAAAACGAATTGATTGATAGTAAAGTGAAAAATCAATTTTGAAATACTTTAGTTAATCCTTAAGGTAAATTTAAATAGCTAATGATTCTTCTCCTTCTACAGTTTTTTTGAAATCTTTTTTTAAATGTTTATTATCAATAAAAAGTTTCGAAACTGCATTTCTTCTACAACTTTTCAATAATGATTATGGTCGAATTTTGACAATCAGTAGAATATTGAATAGGTATCAATAATAATGCATTAAATGTAAAAAATACATATCCACCTCATTTAAATTAATTTGTTGATAACATTAATTTCTATTTTATTAAAAAAACGGCGTATAGTAAGATGTTTTTTTATTAAGTTCTCCAGCATCCCCGAATATAATCCGAAACTGTTTCTATCATCTGTTTAAGATGTCAAAAGTTGAAGAAAAAATGCAGTTTCCAAACTTTTTATTGATAATAAACATTAAAAAAAAGATTTCAAAAAAACTGTAGAAGGATGGAATAATCATCAGCTAATTAAATTTAACTTAAGAGTTAATTAAAGTATTTCAAAATTGATTTTTCACTATGCCATCAATCAGTTCAATCAGGTAAGGCAAGGGCCTTACTTTGTGTCGCAGGCGTCCATAGGCTACGTTGATCATTACTACCATCAGGCGAATAGTATGCCTTAAAAAAAACTTTCTTAGTATAAAAAAAAGCTTTAATATATATTCTGATTGTTATGACAGAGGTGTGGAGTCCCTCGTCAGGGAATTAAGGCTCACCGAAATGGTCTCAATGTAACTTTATCGTGTGCGTCATCTTACATATTTTTCTTCATCTTTATTTTACAGTTGACACAACTTACTTTTCAACTGGGCGCCTTCAAACAATTCGAGAGCCGGCCTCCTTTTACCAGCGAATTGCCATTTGTTAGAATACTCATGTACATCACATATCAAAAGTTATGGTGGTAACAGTTTGATAAAATGAAAAAGATTTATAAAGTATTAGTAACCAGAGAAAAGACAATCCCACAATACATACCCATATAATAAATCTATAAAAGAACAAACGTTAACAAAAATCATGAGCCCTCGTAAGTGGAGCATCCGGATTGGAAGAGTCCATTATGTTTTAACGCGAACCGATTGTACCAACGAACTATAACCACATAAATTATTGCTCATTTTAATACTAAACTGTCGTCTTTAAAACATGATTCTGTACACATTTTATGAATTTAAAGACTGTAAAAAATTGAATTATTGAAAGGGTTGTTGTTTTAAAAAAATAATTAAATTTATAAAAGTTAAAACGAAATTTATTTGGAAAATTTCGATTTATTTGCGATTTTTACTCTAGTGTCATCCATAAAGTGCTCCGAGTATAAATAAGGTTGATATCATCCAGACATTTGTTATTTAATCGGAATGCAAATTAACCAAAAAAACTAAATGTATTTTTATATACTAAAAATCATTAACATTTATTAGGTGTTATTTTGAAGGCAGACCCAATGATATATATTTCTACAAAACAGACGCTTACTTAACCAATTACATCAGTTAAAAATTAAGTAACATAAAAATACATTAATAGAACATTTTCTTGAACTATCCTAGTTAACTAAATAGTGAGTTTCGGTAAGGTCGAAAGCTAATCTCCTTTTTAAGATTCACCACGACCCGTCGCCACTTAGAAGCAGATGCATTTGTTGTCAATCTCTACACTATAACATTATTGTTAAACAAGACGAGTACAATAATAATGGCCATATGCATATTAATGACGTTACAATATAAGAGAGACTCGCTCCGCTTTATGTCCCATTAAACTAATTGTGATAAACGATACAAAGTAATAATGCTCTGTACTATATTGTCCGGCGCCATATAAAATTTCGAATAATCGAAAGTATTTTCATATCCACTGGTATGTCATTCTTGAAAGGACATTCACTTATATGCTTTTCTGTAAATACTTGTTAATAGAACAAAATTCTCATAAAATTCCTCATGAACTCAGAGAGTGCACCTATGATTTAGAAAAATTATCTCACTAATCGGCTCTGTGATACTCGAGTTATAAACAAACTAGAATGCAGATTTCAACCCAGAACTGCTTTATTTTTTTTTTTTGTAATGTAAATTGGATGAATATATTTTACCTTTAAGGCCTAAGCCGAAAAGTTGTGATAATAATGAATAACATTATTCAATATCCGACCCAAAACACAAAATATATTATCAATGTCCTTTATATGTATACTTTAATAACTTTTTTCTTTAACTATTCCTGAAAATAAACGATTATAAACAAGTGTTTTGTTTTATTTATATTTACAATATAAAAGCTAGTATTTTTGGAAACCAATTTCTGGTAGTTATAGAATTTTGCTTATCAATCTTTTAATGGTGAATCTTGACCTTAGTACCAGCTTGATCTAAACTATTTTTATTAACACAAATAAACAATTTTTTTTACACAAGTTGTCATTATTCTCTCCTAAGCTCTTGTATGCACTTCGTAATTACTATAATTGTCTATGAGCTAATTAAAACTCTCTCTTAAAAACGATTTATATTGAGTATTATTATGCTATAACCTATTGTGTGGGTGTAGGTAAAATAGGAATCTTTATTTCTATTTAAAATACATGATAAATGCAAAACCCAAAATGGAAATTACATTCTATTTAAATATTATCCCAGGAATGGAAAATGGAATATACGATACTTGCATTAAAAGAAACAAAAAAAAGCATTGAAAATTGCTTAAAAGGTTCGTGATCCGACATCACGGATCCAGTAGCACACGAGATGTGGACGGAAAATGCATAACGGACATTTAGTCGTAACTTTTAATGACTACAGTTCGTGAAACCCAGAGGAAGAATTGAACTCTTTAAAAAGTTTAGACGTAAACGCATACAAAATTTATACTAGTAAATAAAATTGAAATGCCTATTTGTAATATCAAAATAACATATTTTTACTAAATACATATGAATGTATATACGAAACCTAAAAGTAAAATTATGGTCTATCTGTCTGTTTTTTCCAGGTAATGTCCGGAATGTCTGTACCTATTTTGAGGGGACTTTTTTGGCAGATAGCTGAAGTTACTCCGCGTATCTTTATTATTATATCTACATTTTTTTTTTTTAAATAATTAGAGTTCCGAGTTATACAAATTAAAACTCATAAAATTGTGAATAAAATCCGATTCAATCCACACTTTTCCACACACAGGGTTACGAATAAAAAAAATTAAAACCCAAGAAATTGTTAAAAAAAAAACCATTTAATTGTCAGTTTCACTGACAAGTGCTTTAATTTGTGAGAAATATATTTACTTTCTCTTAAAAAAAAAATGTTGAGGAAAATATTAGGCAGTGAAGAATATACAAAATGCCGCCGCAGCCGCGGGCACTCGGCTAGTTTAAGAATAAAAAATTCATCTATATTTATAAGGCGAGAGTTATAAGAATTCCACTTAGTACTAATGACGCTTGTGTTATGTGTGTTATATATACAGTAAGCTCTCTAGATAAATTTATACATTAAAAAGTTTTAAAACACCTCTCGTATTGTTATTATTCCCGTCGCATATTTAAAAATATTTAATAAATGATATCTCTTCATATTGAAAGGTGTAGAGATAAAGTATTAAAAGAAATTGTTGGGGATAGTAATTCCTTTTTTTACCGAATTATTTCAATATTATTCTCATAACATTTTCTATGTTCTATATTCATCTGTATGTTCTATATATAACGAAATATATACTAAAACCTGGTAATATACGTAACTCATAATTTGAAAATTATATTAAAAAAAATACGCTGTAATAACTAGCCGAATTAGAAATTAGAGAACATTTTTTTTAAAACGGAGAGTTACGGTACCGGCATGATGATGGTGACAGTCAATAGATTTCCATCCATAGGCCGTACTCATTGTTCTTGGATTATATTTTATTCATCATCAGATCATATATTTAAATACATATTATTTTATCAGTAAAAACACACATTTTATCTACAAAATCTGTGATATAAATTAAGTTCGAACTTTAATTTCAAGTCAATAAAACACACAATTCCCTTACGAAGTATGGAACGCCAATACTGCGTACACATAGGTATATAGAAATAAAAATGATATTGTTCAGCGTCGTCTGATTCGAGTGGAAGCGACATACTTATGCAAACGAAACTAACCCGCCATAGTTATATTGATACTTCCTCAATTGTTAAATTGGCTTGTCACCGATACGCGTATGAAGCTTACTAGTGATTCACACTCGTCGCGAGTTATAATCAACAATCTGGAACAAAATACTGACACACTTATCCTTAATATTGTTTACTGAGAGTGATTACTGAGCTGATATAATACTATATACAACTGAATGATTAAGACTGCGGATATTAGCGTCACTATGGCATAAGTGTGCACGTTTGAATGTAATTAACAGCAGTAGAAGAAATTCTTTTACTTATATATTTTTTTTCATTACGTGTGGTGCCGGCCAAGAATAGTGCCACCCATATCTTCCCCTGGGTGTCGTAAAAGGCGACCAAGGCATAAAACAAGAGATGGACAGCAGCATCCCCTGAGTACCACAAACACCTGATCGCGATCGCCAACCCTTCTTCCAAGCGTGGCAATTATGGCAATTCTCCCCCTCCCCCTCCTATGATCCGCTGGATGCGGGTGGCGCAAGACCGTTCGTTGTAGAGATCTTTGGGGGAGATCTATGTCCAGCAGTGGACGTCTTTCGGTTGAATGGATGGGTGGATGGACGAATTAAATGGACTAAACTATAACTAACTACTTATTAGTATGATCGCATGCGAAAATCGATGTGTAAATTAAATTTAAGCGTAACTTCGTTGTTAATTTATATATTCAACTATCTGTGTCCCTGCGGTTGCACCCGCGTTCCATATTTTTTTCTCTGCGTAATATAGTTTTTAATGTTTTTATACGGAACACTAATTATTTTTTACCTCTAACATTAAACAAAGATATTTCTCACAAGTTTAAATACCAGGCATTAAAATTGTGCATTATAATCGGATTTTATTCACAATTTCATGAGTTTTAATTTCTTTACGCGGAACCATAATTATTTTCAAAAACAAAAGTACCCTAAGTTACGCAAAAAAACTTCAGCTATCTACCAAAAGTCCCAATAAAATCGGCCCAAACGATCCGGAACAAACAGACAGATCTTTTTTAACTGTATTTAATATCTCTGTTTTGTATAATATAATCATTAACCCCTTGAGCACTTACCTGGCGTTTACGCCAGCTTTCCATTGTTTTCCTATTGTCTTATTTTTATGGGTACTCGACACATTAAAGAACATTTGGGTAAAGAACTATTTCAAAAATTATATTGAACTGTATCATTGAAATTACCTACTAGAAATCAATAAATTGATAACATTAAAGATCAACGTCTACTAAAAAAAACAAAAAAAGAAAGAATAAAAATCGTTGTTTGTTTATTTACATAATTACATGTTGATATCATACACATTTTTTAAAACTACTATTTAGTTCTGAACCTTTCCCGCCTTGGCCACAATCTCACCTGATGCAATGTGGATGTGATGATGTGTGAACGTGATAAATACGCCAAATAAACTTAGGGATACTGATTCTTAAGTAATGCTGCCAGAATACACCTACGGGTGCTTAGCAACTGGTTTTCAAACTTGAGAATGATAGACAGCTAGTCAAAGGGGCATTAGGCTCCTCGTGATATTTCCCTTAACCGACTCAAACTCATTATAGTATGAGATAGGTAAATTTGAGGCTTGGTCCGCAGTATCCAATCTGTATAACACTGATCCGTCATCAATTTAATTATTCTAAGTAGGTATTTCATTTATACAAAATAAGGTGTATAATAAAATTAGAATCGATGTTCATAGGGATTTGTTTGTTTTAACACGTGACAGATAATGTTGTAAACATGGATTGTTCATTTATTGTTACTAATTAACTGATATTACACTGCAACCTTATCTGGATTAAAAGGAGGCTGTCTTTTGTTCTTTTTTTAATTAAATTTTTATAATTAATTATTACCAGTAAAAAAAAATTGTAGTATTAATTTTGAAGAAGCTAGTATCTGTTTTCGACTGTTGCATGAATAATATGAAAAGTATGGACAAAATTGTTTTCGATTTTTTTTTATTGATAACATTATTTATTTATTTACACTAATTAACTCGTCAATAGTTAAGATGATAAAAATTTAAAATAATCGGCTGACAAGCAGAGGAGAAAACTCTCTTGAACTGATTTTTTTAATCTGCCTGTTTATACATATATATATATATACCACTAGTTATTCCCGCGGCTCCGCCTGTGTATCATATTATATTTTTTATTCCGCGCAACTCTTCACTGCGTAATATAGATTTTAAATAATCATTGGAAATGAATTGGCTCTATTTTATTAATTAGGCCAAATAAAGATATTTCTCACAAGTTCAAAGGCTTCCCTGCAAAACTGACCATTTTGATCACAATTTCAAGAGCTTTAATACTTTAAAGCGGAACCCTAATTATTTTCCTAAAATTAAGGCCTTGGTTACTCCTTATAACTTCAGCTGTCTATTAATAATAGTCCCGTTAAAAAGGTGCAGCCATTTCGGCGATTCGGGTTAACCGGGACAAATGAACAGAGCCACAAAAACATTAAAAATTGTTTTTTATCGTTACCTTATATTATATAATTACATTGAATTTATATTTAGTAAAAAATGGTTATACTTGTTATATTACAAACAAACACTTCAATTTTATTTATTTGTATAGATGCAGAACGCATGTCAGTGTGACAAACATCCTTAACCGGTATAATAGTGACTCAATTGCCGAGGGCTGTCCCGTAAACCTGTCAATTTGTCAGCGTCATGATTCAAATTATATTTATCCAAGGACTATTATAAATAACTCACGGAGAGAGTATAACGAGCGTTATCATATTGTAATATCAAGCTATTTTGCATCTGAAGAATTCTTTCTATCCAATATTTAGTAAGCTTATAGGCATGAGAATATATATTTTACACATTATTTAAGGGCACGTTGGGATCTAAATAGAATGAGTTTATGGCATCCTTTCTTAGTACCCTCTGTAGGTATTGTGTATGAATTCAAATTCAGAAGTTCTTTATTCAATTTAGCCCCTGATAAGGTGCTTATGAACGTCAAAATACTACCACCGGTTCGGAAAACAATCCAGTCATCGAGAAGAACTGGCAAGAAACTCGATTTGGCTTTTTTCTGCATGTTTTTTTTTTGGAACTTTATAACTAAAAGTTACAACATTTATTAGTAGATGCACAGAGAAGGGTGTCATTTCCAGACAACACCATCGTTCACATAATGATCCACCCTATAATAACCTTTGCAAATTAAAACTTGCTGACATGGTGCCTGAACTTATTGTCCGGTAATGTGCTTTGGCAATTT
Source organism: Samia ricini (assembly GCA_014132275.2). NCBI lineage: Eukaryota > Metazoa > Arthropoda > Insecta > Lepidoptera > Saturniidae > Samia > Samia ricini. Next base: position 24,507,431 of record AP028161.1, read on the forward strand.
ATTGTAAACTCTAACACTATAACCTAGAAAACTCTTATTAGTTTTACTAAGTCTGAAACATGGAACTGTTAATTTATGTTTATTCCTTGTATTCAAATTATGCTGGTGATTTACAAGGTCCGGCTTATGCAGAAGCCTTAAATTTTTGCGGACATACAATAAATTATCTATACTATCTATATTAATAAATAAAATAGGAGTGTCTGTTTGTAATCTCAAAATTGTTTTTTTTTTTACTACATAAGTATGAATGTATATATGATACCTACACCAAAAATACAATGTCTAAAATTTTTCACTATCTGTCTATTTGTTCCGAGTAATCTCCGGAACGGCTGGACGGATTTTGACGGGACATTTTTGATAGATAGCTGAAGGTTACTGCGGGTAACTTAGGGTACTTTTAATTTTCGAAAATAGTTATCCGCGTAAAAAATTAAAAATCATAAAATATTGAATGAAATCCGATTTTATGCACAGTTTTACAGGCAAGTGCTTGAATTTATGAGAAATATTTTTACTTTATCTTAGTACAAAAAAAAATTAGGGTTTCATATAAAAAAAAAATACAGTGAAGAATATACGAAAACGCGGGTGCAGCTGCGGGCACACGGCTAGTTGAAAATATATTGGGAGGGCAAAGTTAAGATATTGAACTTAAGTTAACCGAAAACTTGTTTTTAAGTGATTCGCTGAAATAAGGATACTCGTTGATGTATGTTTACTGTTACCCTTTACTTTATCTATCGTTTTTTTTTTTTTTTTTCCGAATATATTAAATGCAGGAGACCGGAAAGACCTTTTCAGCTTTAGGTACCGAATTTTTCTTTATCTATCTAGAAAAAAAACATTTAAAAAAATTTATTTGTCATATACACAAAATAAACAAATAATATAATCCAACAAAGTAACTCACATTCGCCAATAGGATTCAAATATCTGTTGCTATAGTAGTTTGGATAGTTCCACAGTTTCTTTTGCAAATTATAAACGACAAACAGTTTTAACATGATTGAATATGTTCAGTCACACGGTTAAAACACACAGACAAGATCAGTAAGCATAGTGACATCCGACAAATTAATTTTCATGAAAGCTTTCATTAAATTTAGTAAGATAGGTAAATATAGATTTAGATGAAATAAATTGTTTACGAATAATTTACTTTCATCTGAGTACTAACGTTCGTATCTACTTCAAGTAACAATTTATTTATACATTTTAATTTCTATTCGTATTTGGCAATTAAAATTGCTCATGAAAATTATTTTAAAGAATACACTTCATAATTCATTAAGAACCTATTGTTTTGAATAAAATAAATATAGAAAAGAATGCTATTATTTATCAATGAGACAGCAGAAATTTTACATTGAATAATTATTAATTTTCTGACTATTGTAATCGGCAGTTATACAAATACTCTTAAATATAATAGTAAGTTTAATTATTTTGATAATGATTTTGCGTATTGTAAAAATGTTAATACACGTACGGACCAGACCGCGGACATGGTATGACGAGCGGCAGAGGTTATCAGCCGCCTAAGTAGGGATAAGGTATAAGATTTTTCAAATACATCGATTTTTTTATTCGACTTACAAAACATCGAGGTCTAACAGATGAATATTTTTTTGACTTGTTTTATTTGACTTTTTATTCGTAAATATTATCCTTCTTATGGTCGAAATTAGACTATAATCGTCATTTATTGCAAAAACTGTTTCCAATTTTTTTATAAGTAATACTAAAGGTCATCATTAGGAACTGAACAATGAAAAAAGAACGGTAAATCTACTATGGAAAAATGACACTCAACTGTTTTATTTTTGTCTATTTACAGATAATCATCATATTGTAGAAAACAAAAAGGATACTCTAATAATCGATACTTTATTTGTTTGAAAGATCGATCTTTTGAACCTTGATTTTTTCTAAATCGATTCATCAAACTTAGATTAGAACCGATTTAAAAATCGATCTTTCTCGGAAAGGATTCCATTCCTACTTAGGCAACTGATAACCTCGGCCGTCCATCGTACCATGTCCGCGGTCCGGTCTGTACGCGTGTTTATAACATTAAAAGAACATTTCATAATAGTAAACATTTTATAGATAATGAATGAATTATAATTTTTTTTTTTTTTTAATATATAAAATAACGATTACATGAATTCTTCTGATGTCATTGTTAACAATAATACGAACAGAAAATAATAATAAATATATTTCAGATAATATACTTAGCCGTATTACGCGTGATGGATGAAAGTGGAATCGTGACATTTGAAGCTACTAGTCACACCGAATTACTGGGGGAAACCACGGCTTTCTACAAATCCACAATTATAATCCACGATGCATTTATTACATTTAAAATTGCACTTGAAATCGTTTTTTTTTTTAAATTTATTATTTGCGGATTTTAGAATGAGCCGGCGGCTTAGAGTGTCTACATAAACTAAAAGTAACGTGAAGTGGAGTATCATAATATAAAAGATAGTAATAACATAATAAAATCAATCATAGTTCGATATTAAAAATCATACACAATACCATAGACAAAAGAACTAGTGTTTGATAATACGTACTAAAGACGACAATTTAAAAACTATCTAATGTATTTTTTATCATATATCGTTGTTATTATTATTATTGGAGAAAGCTGTCTTACTGAGGCTAGGAACGGATTTAATCACTAAACCATCCCAGGACACATTAGCCATTTGAAACGTCAATAATTTGAAAATATATGTATTTTTATTTTACATGTGGTAAAACTAGAACATATAAATTTCATCAGTTAAGTTATCCTCACACGATATTTTCATTTTTTAAGTTGAGTTTTAAAAAATAAAAATGTTCTTCCGGTAATTGAGATTCGACAATAACCATTATAGAAAATTTGAATAAATTGTTTCTAAGTTTTTAGCTCATATTTTAATAATATCTCCATGTACTTACTTGTTGTTTTAATTACTCGACTTTTCGGCCTGGTTTCAGAACAAATAAACGATAATCAATCAATCAATAACTTTTAATTATAAAAAAGGCAAATATTTTTTTAAAAATAAATAAACTAGAAAAATGTTATGAACTCTTTTATTTTTGCCTTATTTCAAATTAATTCTAATAATTATATAGGTACCTACCTACTTACTATACATTTAATAAGATTATAAATAAGTCCATGGAACATTTTAAACCTCTAACACGAACTACATAAAATGTAACGTAACTTTTAAAAGCTTTTACAGAATGGAAAACGCTCTGAGCACATCTCCCTGCAGCTGTATAAATAATGAGCCAGAACAGAGTTGTTCATTACGAATAACTATTTCCCTCCATATTATATTGTTCGAACAACTTCACACTTAGGTGCTAAGGGAACTAGTAACTACTAATTAATAAACTAACTTTAACCACACAGTTCTGCTGTTTACAGTAGTCATTAAAGTAGTTCATCCAAGAAAATGCATAAGGCCCGTTTCATGAATACGTGAAGATATAATATTAAGCTCATTAATAGCAAAGTTTATAGGCTTATTAAAATTCTAAAATATAGAAGAAACTTTTCAGCTCTGTAAATACTAAATAGAACATGAAATGTTGAGTTTACGTCTTGATAAAATTACACAGACAATGAACAAAAAATAACATAAATACACGCAATATCGCAACGTATACCTAAGAAAATTTACATATTAAGAATAGTCGTAATAAATAAAAAAACGTGTTCATTTATTATCAGAAATGTATTTCTAATTAGTTCGAAAAAATAAGTGATATGATTCATTCATAGACATAAAAATTACTTAATCTTTACATGGGTATTTGTTTTTATCTTGTAGCGTTGTTGAATGATTCATATGTTTGCTCAATAGGTATTGAGAAAAAGAGATAAAAAAAATAACTAAACGCTTTTATGAGTGATTATAATATAAAATATTACATAAATGATTTCTAACTAAAACGTTATTATACTTTTTTTTAATAATTTGAATAAAAGAAAGAATTAGTACGTAATAAACCAAAACACAAATACTTCAAACAATATAAGAATCATTTAAAACATAGATATAAAATTATAAATGTTCTCATTCTAATTTGATGACATGTACTTTCAATCGCGAATATCATATATTTCATAGGTAAACTAAGCTTGACTTAACTTTTTATACCAACATAAATATGTATATATAATTCTACAAATAGTTGAAAAAGCGTATTAAATTATTGTGGTTGTTAATAAATAACAATTTTATTTTAGCTCACGAAAAAACGTGTCGGTAAAAAAACTTAAATTCCACTTTTTTTCTCGTTTAACCTTCAACTGAAGGAATCATTTCCTTGTTTTAGTTAATATTTATTTATTATGTGTGACCGCGCATTACTTATATTACAAAGTTTGTTATTAAGTTCCAGCTATTAATAATCACATCGACACCTTTCTCCTAAATGTGCTCACGTCATAAATTAATAACGAAAGCATTCTAGCTGTGAATTTTATACACGTAATAACATTATGATGTCAAGTAACAATAACCTAAAATAAATGACTTGAAGAACTTTCTTGACAATCACTATTTATGTTGTGATGTTATAGTAATTTAATAAAACGTAATATCACTTTAACAGTATAGGTTATGTGGGGAAATTTATCCCTCTATCCATTCAACCGAAAGACGTCTACAGCTGAACCTAGGTCTTTCCCAAAGCTCTACACGACTACCGGTCTTGCGCCACATGCATCCAGCGGATTCCCGCGACCTTCACCAGGTCGTCGGTCTACCTCCTACATACTGTGAGCAATGTGCCCAGCCCACTGCTACTTAAGTTTAACAATTCTTCGGGCAATGTTGGTTATTTTGGTTCTTCTGCAGGCTCCTCATTCCTGATTCGATGACGCAGTGAAACTCCAAGCTTTGCCCTTTGAGCTTTTTTATTAGGCCCATTGTGAGCGACAACGTCTCAGTGCCATCACTGACAACACACAATGGACGAAGTCTTTCCGCTTGGGACACTGCGGTATTTCGGACGAGACGATTCTGCATAGTTTTCCGAACGAGGCCCAGCCGAGTTGGATTCGACGATTAACCTCTTTTTCGAAGTTAGATCTACCAAACTGAACGGTTTGTCCCAGGTATACATAACTGTCAACAACTTCGAGCGTAGAGTCACGGATTTTTATAGGAGTTCACACAACATGGACATTAGACATGACTTTCGTCTTGTCCATGTTCATTTTAAAGCCAACTCGTCCGGAGGCTCTACTGAGGTCACCGAGCGTCATACTTAGGTCTTCTGCAGTCTCAGCCATGACTATATCATCAGCAAAGCGGAGGTGTGTTATGTTCCGCCGTTTATGTTAATGCAAAGTCCTTTCCAATTCAGAACCTAGTTTCGGAAAAAATAACATCTCCCTGTCAAACGCCACTTCGCAAAGGTATAGGTTTCGAGGTTTGACTGGTAATCGGACTGGCATGGTGGCGTTTTTGTACAAATCCTTCAACGCTTTGATATACCGATAGTTTATTTGGCACCGCTGGAGAGACTGCTGTACAGCCCCGGTCTCAACCAAATCAAAGCCTTTTTCGTAGGCCGCAAACGCTGAACAAAGGGGTAGATTATACTATATTATACTCCTACTACTACATTACTACTACTATATTATTATATTATATTATACTCCTCGGTCTTCTGTATAACCTGCCGCAGCGTATAAATGTAGTCTACGGTGCTATAGCTTTTTCGGAAGCCGGCTTGTTCGGGAGGCTGGAAGTCGTCGAGCCTGTGCGCCAGTCGGTTCTTGAAGACTCTCGAAAACAGCTTATAGACATGGCTCAAAAGTGAGTTGGGGTCCATAATTTTTCAAAAGAGTGTTATCACCTTTTTTGAAATAGAGGATCACCACATTTCTGTCTCAAGCCTGTGGCGTTTTTCCCTCTAGTATGACGAAATGAAGAGCTTCTGAAGGGTCTCAAGGATCGGTTTTCCAGCGGCCTTCAGCTGCTCAGCTGTTATTCCGTCATAATAATTAATTAATATACAAATATTATAATATAAAATTGTAGTTATACAATTTAATTAATACCGATAGTTATTTATTTTCATTGTGAAATATGTAAAATTTGATATTAGGCTTTAACCAAATATAATATAGTGCATCCTTGTACATGGATGGATATAATGCATCCTCAAATAAATACTTCTACATATTTATTGTCCTGAATCCATTATTATATACTTCGCCTGTCTACAATTAAGAATGGGTGTGAACAATAAAATTCAAAAAATTGAAATTTGTTTTCGTAATTAGACCCAAACGGCATATAAACCCTAATAAGCTAATTTTTGAATAGCTCCTATATAATTCTAGCCAAAAGTTAATCGTTTGTTATTTTCACCGAAAACACATTGGTAGTTACTATAGACATTTATCTACAAAAGAAAGCGTCTGTTAATATTTGTTAACAGTTTATGCGTATATAAAAGAGTTAAACCTTAAACTAATTACTGAAATAAGAGAAAGCAACACTAAACATTCGCAACTGATTTCTTAATTAACATTACAACACCTATATTATTCAATGCTAATTGAAATTAACAGATGAAATACGCATGCCCACGAATGGAATAAAAAAAGAAAGTTCAATGACTGAATAAATTCATAAATTATATTAACACTTAAATTACAATGTTTTGGAGACATTAATATCAATAATAGTCAAAAGTATTTATAAACACATAATATAATATTTATAATTACAACAACTCATTTAAGCCTACAGAAGAGGTATGACTAACAAATAGTCTAAATAACTAACGTAATTGCACGCACATGTATTTGCATTTACTTTTTATAACGATATAACAGCAAATAGGGATGTTAAATGGTCACATTTTACATTCCACTGCTGGACATGGACTATCTACTTGTTCTAAGAAGATAACGGGATTAAATCCTCAAAGCAGCTATATTATTAGATCGTGTATATTTTTTGTCGGCAGCGCCAGGAGTTTTACATACGAAGTACTTATCAAATTGTAATTTAAACAGTCGTATTACAGAGACAAGCCAACTATTTGTTCGATATCTTTACAGTAGAGATTTAACTTATAACTCGAACGAAAACGAATAAAATATTATTTGTAAATTAAGCTATCGTAAGGAATTTAGTTATATATGTTTAGTTATAGAATTAAACTATTCATTATATATGTACATCAAAGCTGGTTTTGTAATACAACCCGTAGTGAGAAAAAATCTGGACTATTAGAAATTACACATTGTTTGAAACAAATAACGCGTGGTGTGTTTCTTCGGGAAGAGAGACATTTATTACAGGCTGATATTTGTAACCAAATCTGATCAATTGTAACATTTGAAGCGATGGTGATGCAGTGGGTAGTGTAGCCGGATTCCGCGTCAATAGACGCGGGTTCGATCACACCTATCCAACTCTAAAATTGGCCTGAGCTTTCAGTGAAGGAAATCATCATCAAAAAACCATAGCATGGTGGTAGGGCATTTTCTAATGATGTCCGCCTGGGTAGCTACCACCCTCATATTTGAAAACCTGTCACCAAATACCAATAGGTGTGTTCCGGCAGCATCACTTGATAACCAGTACTAAGGTTTAGTGTGTCCTGGACCACATCGTAACTTAACATCAAGTGAGATTGTGGTCAAAGCACTGAGCCTATATTTAAAAAAAAAAACGTAACGGGGATTGCAAACAGTCATGATTTGCTGAAATATCTTTTAACCACCGTCACTATAATACATTATTTGAAGCAATGATACCTGAGCGGTAGTATAATCTGACATCGCATCGATGGACATCAGTTCGAATCCATTTTATGTGAGCTTCTATATGAGCCTTAGATTCCGGTGAAGGAAAAGATGTTCTAATACTGCTCGTCTGAGTAGTTACCACCCTCAAGTTTGAAAACATGACGTCAAGCACTGATAAACTGTGTTCCGACATCATCAATTGAGACCCAGCACTAGGCTAAAAGTGCTTACCACCTTGGACTACATCGTCTTTTGACGTCAGATGACGTTATGGTTAAAGCGAACCTATTCTCTACACAAAATATTATCAAAATAAAAAATACTTAACTATAGAAACACTTTTTTTTTTAATGTAACATACACCTTAGATTCTTGACCAATTACAATATTATAAATGTTTTAGTTTGACGTAAGTCTCACTTTAAGCTTAGAAAACAAAACTGTTATTATTAGTATAATTGCTGGGATATATTGATCAGTAGTCTAACAAATTCTACGAAATCGACACGAATGCGTTGCCATTGAGACAATACGTTCAAAATTTACTTACGTATGAAATCCGAAATCGTCACATATTTACCAGCCAAATCTTAATGCTCGTTAATTGATGTTAATGCACGTATATGCAAAGGATGTATAACCTTAATAAAATTACATCTCAATTTTCAGCTCTTACGTCCTTTGCTTGAAGGTTGATATTTTTTATCTCTCCCTGAAGCATAATCCGGAGGATCACAAGGGACAATTTAATACTTTTACAACAAAGGGGAAGTAACGATGATACCATTACGCTTCACCTCGAAGGATCAAGTTGGATAATTGTTATGCAATTTTTATTAACACTTGATAGAAGTAAAAGGGTTTTGAAAACTTTACACGTTCTTCAAGGTCAATCAACAAAGTTTTTCGAAATGATTACATCAACAAATAAACAGTATCGAAATTTACTTATAAATATAAAGTTATGAAAACACATCTATAGGTAGCGGACTACAGATTATAAAACTTTAAGAAGAAACTTTAGCACGATGTCACGCCTTCCTCTCAACGTTTTCCTTCTTCTTGCGTTAAAAAAAAAGGCTCATTGTGGAATACACTAGATAGATTAAGAGATAAGAGAAGATACTACTATCAACGCGTTACTTATAGAGAGGCCGTATAAATTAATCTAAGATTTATGAGAATCCTTCACCATTAAAAATAAATTAACGGGACGAAGCTTCCGTTTTGTATCACAACCAGATTAATACTCACGTATGGTTTTGTACTTGATATTTTTACAGTTTTATTATCAATACATTTAAATACTTCTTCACTTATAATATTAGGTATCAAATTTTAGCAGAAATTGCCGTTACAAAGAGGTTTTAGAAAAACAAGTTCGTAATCACCCAGCTTATTAACATTTTAAAAAAGCACTATTCAAGGCTCTAGATATTAGTAATATAATCGTAGTTCACGTAATCCATTACTACACATAATTTGATATTAATATGTCGAGTATCCATAAAAATAAGACAATAGGAAGACAATAGGAAAACAATGGAAAGCTGGCGTAAACACCAGGTAAGTGCTCAAGGGGTTAAATAAAGTGAACACTGATAACCGTCAATGTAATAAGATTCCATCGACAGTCGTTATAATCATGTCAGTCTAAATCTACGGCTAGTCTCTAGGTAGCGCTGGATATACACTTACTGATCTTAGAACGCGATGTGTCTTAATTTTGACAAGTGTACGGTGATTGGTCATGGCTCAGACCGAAGAAGACCTAAGTACGATGCTCGATAACCTCAGAAGAGCCTCCGAACGAGTTGGTCTTAAAATGAACACGGATGGATAGTCCCAGCAGGTTTTCAAATTGCTGCAGCTTACCGGAAGATGCAGCGTGGGTGGGTTCATGTCAAGGTGGACCAAAGACTTAGGAAGGTCGCATGATTCCGCTGGGTGCGGGTGGCGCAAAGTTGGCTGTCGTGGAGATCTTTTGGGGAGACCTATGTCCAGCAGCGGACGTCTTTCAGTTGAATTAATGGATGGGTGGATGGACAATGGTTGCTATCCTGCCGGGTTTAATTGTCCTTTTCTCTAAATAGACTAATTCTGTTGATGAAAAGTTTCTTCGCCGTACTTTAGGCAGTTAAAGCACTCAGTCGAAAGAGGTAACTAGCACAAGGACACCAATGGGGCTTAATGTTATCTGAAGTAACAATACCGCGTAATTTTCTATAGTTAATTCCTATGATTTGTAAGAAAAAAAAAAACATCCCTTATAGAACCCAATTATCTGTGTTTTATGTGCAAAAGTATGTGTGCAGTGTGATACGTGTAATGCTAGAGTGCATGTAGTGTCACTGTGTCAGTCAATGTAGCGGCTGCAAGAGCCTCGTCAGTTGGGAATCCAAACACAGAGGAAGACCCGGATTTCAATTGCTCTACCCATCCCGTTTACTGCTGAATTGACACTACATGATTACTCGATGCTCTAAAACGTGTCACTATGGCGGATTTTTTACCGATCACGAAAACTCCACCACCCTGCAAAAACCAAATTAAATCCGTACATTAGTCGATAAATAAATAAATAAAAACAACTCAATGGTTTTTCAAACGAGTTCTTGTTACATATTAACAAGTATGGTAGACGTTTGCATTGTTGGATGTCGCTTGAGGATTCGCATGTCGCCGGATGCCGGGAGATCACCGATTATATGCATATTAGCACAAACGCAGTCATTTTTCTTAAGCATTGCGTCGCCGTACGGAAACATCGTCTGGCGTCGCTGCCGATGGTCGCAATCGCGCAGCTCGACCGTCGACGCTCACAAAACCATTCGACTCGAGATCGCCGAGCCGAGAATACGTGTCACGCGTACGCTCCTCAAAGTGAAACTTTACTCGTTCGACACAGTTCGTTTTAACGTGAATTATTGTGGTGTATGTAACATATTATTTATTCTTTAAATTGAATAATTTCTATATCATTTTTTTCATATTGACATTTAATAGTTTTGTGTTGTTTATTATTTTGTTTTGTGACCCGCACATTGGAGGAGATAACGTTTATTTTCAATACTGCCGTCTGTTTACGGTGAGTACGTTTTGAATTTTAATTTATATATGCATGTAGGAACCTCGTCCAGCTGATTTATGTTATTCGAGAGGAGATCGCGAGGTGCATTTACTCGACGAAGGTCGAACGGTTCGATGCAATCAGATCGGTTTCTATGTCACTATTTGTATTGGGTCAAATGGATTCGTTTATCCGGCCTGTTGTTTATCTACACTCATAAATGAGTTCTCTTCACTAATTAATTTTCTAGTTTATTCATTAGAGTTTAATCGTATAACATGTGACCTTTAATTAAAAACGCATTATGATGTAGGTGATCAATTAAAATTATTGACGATAGTTATTTACTCGGTCAATTGCTATCTAATCAACCCAGATGTTAGAAAACTTTGAAACTCATTTCTTGTACTAAACAATAGGTTAAAATGAGTTCACGCACTGACCATAGACTTTATCATAGAATTAAATCTACCTTCTTAAGAATTTTAAATTGATTCATTAAAAATCACATATAGATACATATATAATATAGTTTACCGTAGTTATTATACCGGCTATTTTATTGGTATTTTTCTATAACATGCGTTGAAGTCTTTTATAAGCATTGTAAAAATAGATTCGACACGATTTAAAACATGAGCAATCGACCCGCTGCCCCTGGATAGCGGTGCAATATTACAATGTAGAGATAGATATAAAATGGAATTGAATATAAATTAATATATTTCATTCTGCTCTGTTAAATGGCTTTAGTAAACAATAACGTCAGCTTTGAACTCGGATTATAATTAAAATAAATATTTGAGTGTCGTTATCTTTACCGTTCTTTTGTTTTGCTCTATTATAATACTTATATTATTAATAATTTTATAGAAATAATTTATATAGTCGGTATATAAATAGTGCGTATAGCGTGGCTTCACCATGAATTCTATAGTTGGGCGATGTAGCGTAAACAAGGTTAATAATTAACTCTGTTAATTACCAGTAAACGTCATACTAATAAGTTGCTTTGTAAATTAAACCTGCAGTTAAATAAGCTTTTAACATTGCAGCCATTTGATTATTTTATCTATGTACCATTCATTACTAATAGTTCTTTTCAGTTCATTCATTGCTAATAGTTCAGTTCACGGATAATTACTAGGATATTCATTTGTTGCCCAAAAATGTTTACAGTATATCGTGTGTAATAAATATATTGCTTTGTTTTGATTGAATCCTATTTACTGATGCAATTTTCTCCTTTGAATTTGTTCTCTCATTGTAATTACTCGACATAAATGATGTATCATTATTTTAAAGATATATTGAACCTTATGCTTATAAGCTTAGGTTATATTCTTACAATAAAATTAAGTGGATCTATTTTGCAGACTTCCCCGGTGGCGCAGTTGTATTACGGTACTACTGTCGTTCTGAGGTCTCTGGTTTGTTCCCCGGTCGGGTCAAGTGATATTGGGTTTTTCTACTTAGTATCATCCCGAAGTTTGCAATTTGTGTCCGACATGACGACAGGCTCGCCCTCTGTCACCTCTAGGACGGAACTAAGCTCGGCAAAATATGGGTGGTGTAGTTCGCTATTTCACCTCTGTCTAACCCTTCGGGGATAACAGGCGTGAGCTTATGTTATGTATTTTGAAAACAAATTCCATGAATAAAATATTCATTTAATTTTTACAGCATTGTTAATTTGTTATGGAGTATGGTCCCAGTTTAAAAGTGGTAAACGCTAAACAATCCAATAGATTACCACTTTTAGACTGTCAAATAAACTGTACACCGCCCAGACGTGTCTGACATGAACTGGACTAACTAGAGCACATGTCTCCGTTAACGTGTATAATACACTAGACAAACAATATGACCAAATTGCGCAATTTGCCCTAAATACAATAAACTATGAAAACTCCATACTATACGTGCATTATGTGTGTACTATAGGTGTAACTGGAAAATAAAAAGCTTCGAGCTTAATTTATATCTAATCCAAAGATAATGTTATAATAGAAATATGAATTACTAACTTCACAACGTTAAATTCACTATTTTTAAGTTATAATATTGTTACTTACAAATTTTATTAATTATAATATAATTAAAAAATTACACTTATAAGTCCGTTATGAGACCTGTCCTACTGTATGGATAAGAATGTTGGACTTGTAAGAACATGGATGAAAAACGACTGCATGCAGTAGAGATCTGAATGTTGAGATGGATGTGTGGAGTGACCAGAATGGATAGGATGGAGAATGAGTATGTTAGATGAAGTTTGAAAGGGCAGGGCAAGTAATAGAAAGGTAAGGGTAGTGCGCAAATGCATTCCCCTCGTCAAAAAAAAAGGGCTAGTAATAGAAAAGATGAAAGGGAATGGTTTGTCTTGGTATCGACATATTTTGAGAAGAGATAAAAAGCATGTGACGAAGAAAGTGACTATTAAAGTTGAGGGATGGAGGGGAAGAGGACGCCTGAAGAAAAGATTGATGGAGTATGTGCCGGAAGCTATGAAGGCAAAAGGGGTGAGTGAAGATATGATAGAGATGTATGAAATAAGAAGACATACATACTGTAGACATACTGCTCCGACCCCAAAAAAAAAAAAAATTGGGATCCGACGATGATGATGATGAATTATAATATTATTTAATTTCGTGAGAAAATGCATAATTCTCCTTTTTTTAAATTTATTCTTAAAAATAAACATTGTGACATTTACTGTCCAGTTTTATGTAATTATAAAGTAATAAATTAATGCCTTTGTTTGTCAATCACGCAAAGCAATTTTCAATACTGTATGCAATTTATCATAACGTAATCGCGGCAGTAACATTTCCAATAGATAATGCAAATCAATTTGAAAGGGCATGTAAAAGTAATTTTTTTACGTTTGAATACCTTTATGTTTACACTGGCATACCAACATTAACATACTAACTACGTAGTCACATAAATTTATGCAATTATGAAACTTTTTTTTTTACACGGTATAGGCTCAGTGCTTTGACCACAATCTCACCTAAGGTTAAGTGATGATGTGGTCCAGGATGGTAAATACACTAAGCCTAAGTGCTCGTTCTCAAGTGATGCTGCTGGAACACACCTATTGTTGTTTGGCGACAGGTTTTATAACTTGAGGGTGGTAGCTACCCAGGCGGGCATCATTAGAAAAAACCCCTACCACCATGCTATGGTTTACTTACGATGTTTTCTTTCATCTAAAGCTTAGGCCGATTTTAGAGACGGATAGATGGGAATCGAATCCGCGTCGATTGACGCGAAATCCGGCCGCACTACCCGCTGCGCCATCATCGCTAAAACCTACATTAGTGATAAATATTTTGCTTATTAAAACTTAATATTACATAAATAATTTTGATAAACCAAAGTTATTGTAACACATTTAGATAAGAATTTTGCAAAAAAATTTAATGGTAAATACTTACTTAATTTTATTTCTTTTCTCAATATCTTAACAATTTTATAATGTTTGGATGTTAGTTTGGATGAATGGACCAATATGAATTTGGCAGAAAAGTATACTATATTTTGTCAAAGAAATGTACATAGAATATCAATTGTTTGAGAAAATGTTGCATGAGATGCCCATCCTCGCCGGGTAGCGAAAGGTGGATAATACCCATAGATTATTATTGAGTAAAACCTTCTGATGTACCTTGATTCAACTATTTGGCTGTGGAGTAGGAACTCCTTTCGCATTACCTCTACTCTGGCCCTGGGATCCTTTCTATAACTAAATATTTTCGCGTAATTACATGGTTGAAAATTCAAATCTAGCAAGGCAGATGAGTACCTAATAGTCTATAAATTAGGATTTATGAAGAGGGAACTGTATACATTTAAGGATGAGGATGTATTACTTTATATCAACAAGACAGTTATAAAAAACATTCCTACACACACACACAAAAATTTTCATCTCAAAGTTAGTGTCAACAAACTTGCCATGGCATGTTTAACAAACAAACAAGGTCCTTCCTATGCTTTAGACCGAGTCGTCAGGAAGTCGCAAACAAATAAAAAGTTAGCTACACACTAATAGCATCACTTAAAGTATTAACAGGTATACAGGTGCAGTGTTTAAAAAAAAATAACTACAAATAAATAACATAAAATAAATATTATATTACACATAATAAAAATCATATTTTTATGTAATTTATAACAAGTTCCCGAAACTTAAAAAAATATGGTAAATTCATGTTTTAAAAAAACAAAGTTTTAAAATGTTGTTTATAGTATTTATTGCGGAGCGGTAGAGCTTTATCATGATCACCATACACCATAGTGAAAAACTCGCCATAGACCGTGTCGCATTCCAGGATAAGCAAGTATTTGGCGGGGTTGTGTGGTGGTCTTCTTCTTTTCTATTCTTGGTTCTGTCTCTTCTTTCGGTCTCTTTCAGGTATCCCTCTCCTTCCTACGTCTTGTCGACTAAGACAAGATGAGTGAAGGGGAGGAACCTACTTCCCTTAAAGCAGTGGCGGGCTTCTTCCCCTTTTCCCTTTGCCCGCCACTGCTCTTTTCAACTCTTGCCCTTTCTTCTTATGGGGGGGCGGAAATATGTTCCGCCCCCTGGATGTCTGACCTTTGGTCATGCCTCTCTTCAAGAGGCGGGCTAAGTGGTGGAGGAGAATTATTCTCCTCCATCCCTACCGGGCCATTGCACTGACGCGGCCTGGTGGGTTCGCTGCAGGGGGCGACGCGGTGCTTGCGAAAGCCACCCCGTGTCGCCCCCATCCCAAATGCAGCGGACGGCCCCGGAGGGTTTTAGTGGGTATTTCCGGGCGCTTCACGCCCGGGTGAGTCCCACACTGGCGCGGAGCTCGTCACTCCGTGCCCCTTTACCTATTGTATTGGGGGACTTCGGTCTCACTAATACAATAGGTAAGGGTAGTGCGTAAATGCATTTCCCCCCGTCAAAAAAAAAGGTACATATTCATAAATTTGCGAAAAATATCTTTGCTTCCTGTTGGTAACAATAACATTGTAGGAGAATAAAGATCTCCCCTACGACCGAACTTGCGCCACCCGCATCCAGCGGATTCCCGCAACCTTCACCAGGTCTTCCATCTTGTGGGGGTTACCCACGCTGCGTCTTCCGGTGCGGGGTAGCCACTCAAGAATCCTTTGGTTTCATCGGGCATCGGTTCTGCCCAGCCTACTGCCACTAAAGTTTAGCAATTCTTCGGGGAATGTCGGTTACATTTTTTTACACGATATAGGCTCCGTGCTTTGACCACAATCTCACCTGAAGTTAAGTGACGAACACACTAAGCCTAGATACTGGTTCTCAAGTGATGCTACCGGATTGCAGCTCTCCTCATTCCTGATTCGATCACGCATTGAAACTCCAAGCATTGCCCTTTGAGCAACTGGACACTATTAAATTGTTGTAATAGTATATAATTCAGAAATCCATTGGCATGTTATGACAGTCTACATTTGATTACTACTTAATCAGGCTTACAGACGGAATAATACTTACCGCAAACAATAACATGGCTCGCGTGCCGCAACGACACGATTGTGAATTGTGTTACAGAGAGTTTCATGATAAACGACAGTACAATATTGACCCGTTCAACTATCATTTTTAAAAATCACTTTATGTGGAATATTTTTGCGTATCACTTATTATTATAAGCGATGGTGGCACAGTTTGTAGTGCGGCCGGATTCTGCGTCAATGCACACGGGTTCGAACCCACCTATACAACTCTAAAATCAACCTAATCTTTCGGTGAAGGAAAACATAGTGAGGAATCCATAGCTTGGTGGTAGGGCATTTTATAACCCTTAAGTTTATAAACCTTTCGAGAAATGCCAATACATATGTTCCAGCAGCATCACTTGAGGACTAGTAGCTCTAGGCCTAATGTGTTTACCATCTTGGACCACGTCGTCATTTAACATTATATATATACCGGTCCATTTTAAATAACAGCCAATTTCCTGTGTAAACTTTACATCGTTATTCCTTTTAGTGAAAATAGTTTGTAGGTTTTGATTTAACAACATTACAATAATGCGCTGCCGTCGATCAGGGCGGCTCACCTGCAAGAAGTCAAACAATGTAACAGCGATTACTCAAAAACCTGTACTGATATGAAAAACATCCATTTAACCATTTACACATAAAACCAGTTTGACATCGATATATAGTTTAAAAACCAATTGAAGTGTACTTATAGAGTATACAAGCTATGCCTGTGATTCCGCTCGGTGATAACTATTTAAAATATTATCAAATGAACATAGTTCATAAAAATGAATCCAGTAAATAAGTTTAGTTTTTTTATAATAGCTAATATTAATAATAACCTTTTATCATTTATTGGAATATAAAAGCTACAATAAAGAAGTGCATGCTTTATACATATAATTCATCAACATATCTAATTTGACCTTTTGTATCTCATTACAACTCTACAGTAACATTCCTAATAGATTTTCGTTAATCTGCACTAGTTATTAGATTAGTAAAGTGTGTCGCAGTGCATTTCTCTATAGTGATAAAATCGATACACCTACTTTTACCATGGCTCATCATCAATTTTAGACATAACTAGCTGTCTACCCGCGGTTGCTCTCCGGTGTTTCTTATATTCTTCACTGCATTTTAATTTTTTTTTATAAGGAACCCTAATTATTTTCCCGAAAAAAATCACTACTCAGATACTCGAAAAAAATCAGATAAATCAAAAACATTTCTCATAACTTACAGCACTTGCCCGTAAAAATATGCATTGAATCGGACTTTATTCAAATTTTTATGAATTTAATTTTTTTTAAGCGGTACCTTAATTTATTTTCGTAAATTATAAATACCCTAAGTTGCCCGGAGTAACTTCAGCTATCTACCAAAAAAGTTCAGTCAAAATCGGTCTAGCCATTCCGGAGATTACCCATTAAAAACAAACAGACGACAATTTAAAAAATTGTATTTTTGGTATAGGTATTGTGTATACATTCATATCTATTTTGAAAAAAATAATAGTTTTGACATTACAAACAGACACTTCAATATTATTTATTAGTATAGTTTTGAATAAGATACGCGGAAATTAGTTAGCAGTTCAATATTATCAAAACCAGATTTTAACGATTGCTTGATGTTTGTTGGCTCCCATTTTATAGAATCATTCATTTCATACATATTTTATGTTGTTCGTAAATTATTGAACTAGGGCATGCCCGCGACTTCATCTACGTGTCTAATTTTGATTAAATGTAGGTTGCCCTCATTTAGATTAGTTTTTCATAGCTTATCAGTTACCGGACGAAACACGCTTCCCGTACACGTAATTTCATACGAATACATCAAAAGCACATTTTGAGACTTTAATTATTTGTATTATAATTTCTAAAAATATTATTGATAATTTTTATAACCTGTCTATCAAATATGTTAATAGGCAATTAACATATGCTTCATGCATGCATATTTTATAATAATAAAACAACCAGTTTTTGAGTTAAAGATGAACAAAATTTTACCTTAATTTTCTTTTACTATTTCATATTTTTTTAAATTTCATAGCCTATCAATTACTCCTTGATATATTATTTCCGAGTACAAGTTTCATCAAATTTGATCAGACAGACAAAAATTGTTTTTACAATTATACAGACATTATTGTTGGTATGTTTTTATCATTCAGTGATGCGATGGAAGATTCGCAAGTTTTATATTCATTGATTCATAAAATATTAAAATATTTGTTTGAGCTTGAGCATTCTTGAATATACTTGGTCACTATCGGTGTTAAACTCCCTTTGAACACATGTTTCAAAAAAGTTCAATTACAAAAGAGTGTTTTAGGGTTGTTTAGAGATTATATTTTATACAATTTTGAATTTTAGACACTAATTAGTAAAAAGCATGTTTAACGCTATTTTATTTTTGTTCTTGGAATCTAGACCGAAAGGGTTTGCTATTTGTTGTCAGCATTTTTCTTTTCGATTGGATGCTAACTTTTCACATATAAACTCGAGTTGTGTTATGTTTTGTATACAAAAAAATGATTTCCGACAAATATTAGCGAGCCTATTCTGAACTGATAACAAAAAAACAATATATAACCTATAAAAGTGAACTTTAATGAGTACTGCGTATTTAAAAATAGAAATCTAAGTTTTTAGTAGGCGCACTGATCTATAATCACTTATAGTTACGAATTGATTTATGTAAGAGAATCTGGTTCTGTACGATATTATCAATCGTTATATTCTTTGTTTTTATGTGGCATGTGAACCGGCGCGGATAGAACGATATTTTCCCGCGTCGGAGCAGTTCGATCCCGTGCACACTCCCACGGCTACAGCCTTCCGTCTTCACTTCGCGGTCACACAATAGCTACGTTACAGCTTATTTTTTCCAGCTTCGTTGTTTACGTTGATATTTAACGTGCTCCGAGAATTCCTGGAAGTGAAACTTGCCTTCTTTTTCTGACGTTCTGTAGAATCAAGATGGCTTCCGCGTATCGGGTTTTTGCCATCGGCGGCGTCGATACCAGTCCTTTGGGACTGGCGCCGACCTGATCCAATTCAAATATGGAACGTATTGGCCGATGATTGACTTTGTTCGCTTATAAACTCGTTATCCTTGCGAAATTAACTCGTCATCGGAAAATACTTTCGTTCTAGTTTTAAAATATATTATGATGACAGAATTCGTTTGAATGAAATCATAAACCGCAAAAATGAACTTGTCATTGCTTTTGTATATTTTGTAGGAAGCTACACTGTTTTAACTGGGAATTGTGTCATGTGAGTACACCGCAGCGTTGCGATGATGACGTCCAGTCGACTTAGGATAATAATTGATTACTTACCTTTTTAATAAACGATACATCTCGTGGTACTTCTCATTATACTTGTCGTGATTTTGAGACGTTAAATAAGTTTAATTAAATAAGAAAGGCACCATATTACGAATTCAGTCATTAACATCGGCATTGGTTTTATTTGAATTACGCACTAGTAAATTATCTCACTGTTACATCTGACGTACGCGATGTGGTGTGTATGCACTATGTAAACGCGGTTTCGACGTTACGCCTCGGACAAAGATTACCGTTGCTTGCTGTCATTTTTTACTTTTATTATTTAATTCCTCGAAGAACTGTAACGGTGCCGCGGCCATTTGTTTTGGTTCGCCGTTGCTACCGATTTGCGTCGAGGTGTTTTTATTGTTGCACTAAACTGTGCAACTATGCGCTACTCGTGCATACCGTACACTGAGTACGAATCGCATCACGTGAAAACGAAATCAGAAACTTTAAAAATACTGTAAATCTACTTAAAATGTCAGCCGTTGTAGCACAACTGTAACGCATAATAGACTTGAAAAAACCTAATGTATTAAAAGTATTAAATTTTTGATTGGCATATTTAAAGTATTTATATACATATAAATGAAATATGTAAGTAATTTGAAATACGACTTATAACAAATATATAGAATAATGTAGTTTTCAAATAATAAATAGGGTATTCTTTTAATATTAAAATAGAAACAAAAAAAAAAACAAGTTTCGTCAGACCTTAATTGGTTAACTACCTATTGTGTTACAATTCATTGTGAAATTAAGCGTTTATTTGGTGATAGTTTCATCTCTCTCTGAAATAGAATGACAGAAAAGGATGGATTATGTTTTTAAGCAATTGGCTCGTATTTGTTTCTAGCAACGTAGAATGTAAGGCCGTGGGAAAAGTTTAACGAGATTTTAAGGAATAAACGCACGTTGAAAATCATTATACCACACCACAAGGGCAAGCACGTGAGTTCTTTGTTCTTATTTATATTTTACACGCCAGCGATACGGTTCAGCGCAATTGAATATGACTTGGAAACTTATCTCTCTCTAGGCACGGTTGACTGCTTCTTCAGTCCCAACTTTATTATAAATACGCACGTTGTGGTTACAAACGCTAGGATATGTGTTATTCTATGTTTTTGTTCGCTTCCTTTGATCAACATACATATACTTTACTAACATCCTTTATCTCTCACGGGTTCAAGATTTAGAATAATGTTACTTAATACGAAACAAACTTTGTGCCACTATTTTTATACATGTATATTTATAGATTAAGGTAAAAACTGAAGGGTAAATCAGTCAATTTAATAGTTACATACAAAATCGTAGTAATTTATATTATATAACTAGGTGTGTGCCCGCGACTGCGTCCACATTTCGTATATTCTTTACTGCGTTTTTTTATACGGAACCCTAATTTTTTTTATATTATTATGATCAAGTAAATATATTTTTTCGTAAATTTAAGCACTTGCCCGTAAAACCGTGCATTGAATACGATTTTATTACATTTTTTAGGAGTTTTAATTTTTTTTTTTTTTACGCGGAACCCTAATTATATTCGAAAATTAATAGTACCATAGTTACCCGGAGTAACTTCAGCTATCTACCAAAAAAAAGTGCCGTCAAAATCCGTCCAGCCATTCCGGAGATTACCCGGAACAAACAGATAGATAGACAAATATTTTTAAATTTGTTTTTTTAGTAGGTGTCGTAGATACATTCATACCAATTTAGTAAAAAAAATATTTTGACATTACAAACAGACACTCCAATTTTATTTATTAGTATAGATTAACTGAATTTAAAATTCGATTGCTAAAAGTATTATTTTGCGGAATCCGTTGAAAACAGTATGGGTTGATGTTTTTACGTTGCCTATTCCGCTTTAAAAGATTTTCAGCTGTCACTTCTTTTATAACGTAATTTATTTATACTAATATATTAAATAACTATAAAAAATTATTGCTGAATTAATAATAAAACAAATATCGACATGCATATATGTATTATTAATTCTAAAATATGTATCACATTCTATCAGCAATTACATAATAATTTCTATGTAATAACGGAGAATGGTTATGAAACATTAACCAAGGTTTTTTTTTCTTTATATTTAGCATCAATTTAAAAACACTTCGAGTGATCCTTTCGAAATGTAATAATATTATTTATTCGTTAATCACGCGAGTACGGGAGAAGGCGAGGCGGGCGAAGGCAATGAAAGTGACAACATTGATACGAAAGTGACTGACTGGCTAGAATTTATTTACACTTGTTCGAAATAGAAGCGAACACTTCTAAAACTGGTGTCCACTTTACATCTCCGGGTCGGTCGGTCCGCCTCGCTATTTATACATCGCTGTAAACGAACATCTAACTCCACGTACGGCAAACTAGACTCCTCGACTCGGCAATTAGCTATGTGTTTTGTTCATTGACACATTTCATTCCCTTTCTTTGTTCGCATAATGTAGATAGGTATTATCGCTCGCTATTTCTTCTAATGCATATATTTTATACATCATCGAACCTTCTGAAAAAGGCTGTTTTATTTATGTGGTGCAAACATCGTTGTAGGGTTTACCTACGCATTTATTCGTGGGTAAAGTTTACGGAAACAATTTATAAAATTCGTCCCTCTCGTATGGTTCGTTTTGATAAAATTGACAGGCATCGGCGGGCGAATCGGTTATAAAAACAGGAAATATAATTTTGCTGTTGTGACCTATGTGATGTGAAATATTTTAAAACATAGAGTTATATTAAAATAAACACAGTAAATATAACAAAGTTAATTTATTTTTGAAAAGAATAAAAACGATGAGAATATTTATATTCAATGTTAGATGAATATAATATACAAGTAAATTATTGATAAATTTAGAAGTACCTTTCAATATAATGTAAATAAATTAGTAACACTATAATAAAATTCTTTTTAATATAATATTCTGTAAAAAGTGTTGGCTGCATAAATTGCATGTTCTTTCTTTGTTTGTTTAATATGTATTTACAATATAGGTGTCGTAAAATCAATAATTATTAAAATTACTGAGAGAGAGAGAGAGAAATGGAATGTCTCATGTAGTGAGATGATTTCGATTTCCTTTTGTAGAAAGTAAGATTGTACGATTATCGGGTATCGCAGGCTTTGTAACCAGATACTAACTCCGATTCATCTGGAACCTGTTCAACACCATTAATTATTAGTACTTCGACAGTATCAAAGCACTTATTATATATAATATTCATTAAATTCATTTTTCATAGTTAAATTTAATATTAATTATGAAAGTAAATTAAATTTAATTATTAAAGTGTTCCGAGTTTCATGTACCTAGTAGTTTCTAAACGGAAAGTGATACTTTAAGGGATAATAAATAGAGGATTTTCTAATTAAAATATTCTATTCAAGTTACCATAATATCACGTTTAAACTTTTTAAAAGTTAATGTTAAAATTTAAATAGTATTTTTTAGTTTTGGTAAAATTTATTATTTTGAATAAATAAATAATAATAGTAATGTATAGTTAAGTACGTAAGCGACATGATTGCTATTATAGAACCTATACTTAGCTCGTAAAACTTTACTCAACTTTTTTGAAGGCGGATACCTTTCATTTTTACTACAGAGGTCGTTACCCTAAGGCTGTCTCAACAATGGAACCGCGGATGCGAATGCGTATTGCGACGCGGTAAAACTGAACTCTTCTGTTTAGTATTGAATCACAGAAATACATTCACAATGAATAATCTGGCCGAAGTTATTGCAGAATATAACTATTTTGAGTGAAGTGCGGCCGTGCAGACCAAGCTTCGTCAATGTACTTTTATTGCGAGCTTAAGCTTAAGGCGAATGTGCTTTAGAAAATTTGCCTAAAATAATAATCTATGCCTATAATAAAACTGTAAAGAACCAAAATCGTTACTTTAAATATATATAAGAAATATTACTCTAGGAACTTTAGCATCAATAACGAACACATTCCTATGATTTTGTAAAAAAGGTGAAATATCTGTATTGAAATAAATCATGTATAAATCAGTTTGGTTTGATATCGAAGCTGTCTATATGCATCTACATAATATTTTTATTAAAATTTTCGTTTAAAAACAGCATTCCACGTGCACAGAGACGCGGGCACAGTTAGTCTATTTAATAAATACACCTTAATTAGCCCTAGATTTTACTGGAATGTGAAATAGTAAAACCTTATTAGATCAATTCACGTCACACTGTGTCACATGATTAACAATAGAAAAACAGTTTTTGTGTAAGACCTCTCTTTTGCTAACAATCGAAAAACATTTTTTGTGTTTTTGTGTAAGGCCTCTTTTGCATGCTTATAGCGTATACATAGACCTAAAACAATTGTTAGGTAAAGTAAATGATATACGTGCAGTTCACGAAATTTGATGTATGAAGATGGATGTATGAAGTGGTCTTGCGCTGGTATCCATTTTCGCATGAGTGTCTTCAACGCTCATCATTCAAACGTAGTAAAACTTATAAAGACCTTTCACAACATTGCCGTGTTAGTCCATTCGAAATAAAAAAAAAAGTATTTATGCAAAAAGTAATACCTATTACATAAATTTACACAGAAATTATGTATCAAACATAACTTACCTAAAACGTTCCTGCTAAGCCCCTTTTGATATAAATCTAAAGAAATTTATATATTATAAATGATGTTAAAATAAACACATAATTAATTCATTTTGAAATAAGAGAATTGGCATTTTAACTGGAATTTAGTATAAAGCTCTTCATTCTGTAACGAGCCCCAGAAGCGAAGAAACTACATTTAGCCGCTTCCGTTTATTATTATTAAAAAAGGTAAATTATTGAAAATATTTCAATAAAATAATTCAATACAATACAATTTACAAATTTAATCCTACAATTTTATAAATATTTCAACATACTGATTGAATGGGATCGTTGAATTTAATTATAAAAAGCACATATAGATATGATGAGTGATTAGCGCTTAAGTAACCAAGGTCTATGTTACCGCGGTAAATACTTGAACCATGCTATATGTACCCTTGTACCGTCATATACTTGTAATATGTAATTAAATTGACCTCTTTCTCAGTTTTCATTATATGTTCTTTATTCATACATTATTCTTATATCTACACTAACCGTCCAACTTGGCGGTGAACGAGTAATATTTATGTAATACAAAGAAAACGAGAAAAGGATTTCAAATTATAATGTGAAAAATATATTACACTTGATTCGTTTTAATTTATTGCCAGAACCTCCACTACAACCAACGTAGTATCTATTTAAAGTTTTTAATCTTATAAACAATTCTAACGCAATATAAAGATAAAATATGCCATATTATAAGAAAAACAAACGATCAAAATCGGTTCAGAGGATTTAGAGATGTGCCCGATCAAAAATAAAAACAGTTACATATAAATACTATATATACCTTTGCATAGTTTGTTTTGTTAAATAAAGTAACGCGTTCGACCATCTGACGTTAAGTGTCGAAGCACTTGGAGATGCAAAAAAAAATCACTAAGCATAAAAAAATCTCTCGAGTGCATCTACCGGAACACACCGGATAAGCGCGCTCGTACGACAGATTTTCAACTTATGAATGGATTCAAGCGTGTTTTTAGTATATCTCACTTTAAAATTACACGATAACCAACTATTGCATTAGTTACAAATTTACACTTGTACGTTGTCGATCCGTGACGGGCTTGATTACTAAACAAACTCATTATTACCTTTAATACTCTACAGGTATCTGTAGAGTCAAGTAAATTACCTTACACTGTAATCATAAGTTTTTTTAATTAAAATCGAAATGGTAATTTTCGTCTCAGAGTGGTACTAGATACTAAGTATAATGTTAAATACTTTTTGTGTATATATCCTACGAAGTGACGTGACCTGTATTTATGATCTAAATTTCAAATGTACCTAGGGCTTGAATATACGAAATCTGTGTATTAGGGGTCGTACCTAAAGGGCAATGGAGGGGACTATGCTCAGAGTTTCTCTGCGTGATCGAATCAGAAATGAGGAGATCCGCAGTAGAACCAAAGTAACCGACATTGCTCGAAAAATTGCCAAACTTAAGTGGCATTGGGCTGTGCACATTGCTCGCAGAACGAATATGCGATGGGGTCAACAAGTTCTCACGAATGGCTGCCACGTACTAAAAGACGGATTATGCGTAGCCAAAACAAGGTGGACCGAAGACCTGGTGAAGGTCACGGGAGTCCACTAGATGCGGGTGACACAAGACCGGTCGTCGTAGAGATATTTAGGAGAGGCCTATGTCCGGCAGTGGACGTCTTTCGACTGAATCGATGGGGAGGGATACGATTTGCTTATTTTTGATGACATGGGGAACGAGGGATCCTAAAGATGATTACGTAAGTAATATTTACTTATCAAACTTTTTGTTTATTTTTTGTTCAAAATTATACCAATGCCGTTATCTTTGCATACTATTGCTGACAATGGGAAGCGGTGGACAAAAATTACTAAAATTTTACGTACGTAATACTTTAACACCCTCTTACTAAGGGGCGACACTTATACCAAAAAACGGGCTACCAAAAATGTTTTTACATAAAGCGTATATTTTGTCATCACTAATGTATATTATTTATAAGACCAGATATAGTTGCCCACATTTTGATGTTGTCTGTAGCCGAAGCTTACCTTCCCTCACGCGCCCTCCTAAACAGACACGTCTATACATAAATATACATTAACGAATCCACTTACGACCTTCCAATGCATGGAGTAAAGGTATGTTTAGGTTGAAAACAAACATTATTATGATATTTAAAAACACATTCATTTTCAATAATTAAAAAGTAAATAACACAAAAACTTCACATAACTGAAATAATCTAATTATAGAATAAATGAATATTATACACATAAACATTGAGTCAATATGATTTGTATAATTTAGTTCTATAAAAATATCATTAAAAATTTAAAGGAAAACGCTTTTAAAACTAATGACTTAATACATACTTACAGTGGCCATGGTTAAATTTTTGGTAAATTTTTATTTTTTATTGAGCGCAATAATATGATACCAAACTATTATTAGGCTGCGCATTGCTGCATTAATTTTGCGGTAATAGTATATACAAATAGAATTATTATCAACTGTTGCCATGTTAAATAGTAGTTTAAACAAAGATTGTGGTATTAGGCCACTGTTGTTTACCGCATATATTCAATTCTACTAACTGCATAAATGTAAATATATCTGTATTTTTAGAAATCCTTCAGTGTTCATATTCCAATGTCCAATCGTTTAATGTTTCTTGAAATATACGCGTACTAACTGACAAGCAGACAGACAGTAGTGATAAGAATCCTTATGGTGATATTATAATAAAAGATAACCTTTCATCAAAATAAATGGACATTATCCAAAACAGTAAACATCTTGTATAAGATAAATAAAAACCAATAATGAACGAAGATCTATTATGCAGCCCCAAACAAATCCAATCTTCCCAACATGCACGGTCCCTTAGGAGATATTACTGTTTTCCCCCATCTTATGACCCTGCACCGCAATTAATGGGTCGCAAGCGAAACATAAAAGGTAAGTTGAATACACTTTAAATTTCGCATCACACTCAAACAACTACACGATTACAATTGTTTTTTTTTTACAAAAATATTTTTCCTTTTTAAGTAATTACTATTAGCCTTAGAAAATATTTGAACCATTGATTGTTCTGGGTTAGCTTCATACTTCATCGAAGGCTAAACACGCGAGCCTGAATTTTCAAGGTTTAATTTACGATCATATTTTTTAATAAGACTATTTTATAGTAGGAACTCATATTTAAAATGTTATTAACTCTTAAATAAATCTATATCACACTATCATGCTTAAAACTAAGGTAAAGCGTTTAACTTGCAAACAAACATCTTGTAAACTAAATCGCTGACAATTAGAGGTCTTTTGAACTTGAACTCTCATAAAAAGAAACATCACGTTAGAGTGAAATATGACCACATATGGCAACTTGAAAACTAACATTGAATTTGTTTACGTAAGTAAACAAAATATTATTGCTTGTAAGTTTACATTACAATACAATATTATATCCGAACAAAAATAGTAAATTTACCAACGCAGCGTTTACTTCTAAACTTATTATTTAAGATAATCGTTAAACAAATTTAGAAGTTTTTAGTTGTTTAATAAGCCGCCATCATCATGTTTAGACACATACGATAACAATAAAAAAAATAAATCAATGTCATAAAGTACGCTTAGTATTAGAGTCACTGACGATGAACCCTCGTCAAGTCACGTCGATTCATCAATAAATATTCCATAGGTACCATACCTGCCCGCTTTCCGCACACGGATTTGTCAATAAGTGTGACAAGCTCGATACGCTACCTTCGGAATAATGTATTCCTGGTACATCAGGAATATAATTGTCTTATTATAATACAAAAGATATATCGAAAAATATTACTTCTCGCATCATCTCGTTTCATGTTCGCGTAAAACAAGGTAAAAGCTTTTAGCTTGCCTTAAAAGGAAACCTGATGAAAGTAAAGGATATTTCCGTATTTGATTAATCTTTATCAGACGTCGACCGACACCGTGTATTATCCTAAATCTTGACGTACATAGACCAATAACTCTTATTATGTCTTATCACTGACAAAAAGGATATTATTACAAGTATCTCATTTTATTCTAAAGATAAGTATTGATCACTGGGTATCTAACACGGACTTTTTGGATTTTAAATATACAGAGCCCTTGGTACATTTTTGAGCTTAATCAATATTTAATTATTTTATTTCATGCTTTCAATAGAGAGCTCATAATGAAACTCTTTAGCATAAAGGATATGCATGTACATTCAACTTCAAATGTAATAAGCAAAATAAAGTTTTATACATAAATATAGGTTGATTTTATACCATGAAATATCTTTCTTAAATAATGCCTTTTTCAAAATAAAAAGAATTATTTAATCTATCACGTTCATTAACAGAAATATGTTGGCATAATTTTGAAAACAAAAATGAAAATTAATAAGTAACGTAATCGCCATTCAGATCCCTCGTCCTCTATGTCATAAAAAATAGTCGAAGAATAGACCCCTTCGCCCGCATGAATGCTTACCTAATACATACTTTACCGGCCCTTTAACCAAAATCATTAAAAATGATAAAGATTTTATTAAAATGTGATTTTTTTTCTTGACCATGTCACCTCAGTGATTACGGTAAAACAAATATTAAGAGGATATGCGACCGGCATTTATTCCATACAAACGTAGTCCCCGGTTTCCTCCCTGGATAATACCATTATGGTAAATATTTTTATACCAAATAATATAATATATGTATATCCATCACCGGTATGCCCGTGCGTATTGATTTTTTTCATAAATTAGGTATTGTAGAAAGTAGAAGCCTTTGAAAATGAAAAAATACTCGACTTTTACCGTCATTTTCAGATGTTCGTCAAACAAATTTGATGGATATAATTTAAAAAAAAAGTAACGTAGAGGCATATCCAGTCTTTCTTATTCTATAACTGAAAGAAAATTAAAAATCGGTTCAATTTTGGAGGAAGGAACAGGGTACTACGTAGTGATGTTTTCGTCTATTTTGCATACGGTAAAATCAGTCCGAGATGCAGTTATCCCTTTTGTGTTTTATAACTCTTTCTTTGGGGCGCAATGCGATTACAATAGATTTCTGAAATACCTACTTTTCAAATCTATCGGCGGACGGACGTCCTCTTAAACTATCTAAATTAAATGAGATAGAATTTCTAGAATTCCTGATATAATATGACATGAGTCAGTGTAAAACATTATTTCGTCCCTAGTTGTTGTCCATATTTGATGTAATTTTACATAACTCAGTAATGCAATTATACTTTGTAAATAAGTTATCGAATTCGATCATTTTATAATATTTATAAGATGAATATATTATTATAATGTATCGTATAATATCTATGTAATCCCCCGGTACAGATGCCCTGAAAGCGCTTTCTTATATTTTATTCATTTCCATATTTACTCAAATACTGTATAGTATGAAATCGATTAAATTTTGAAGCATCACTTTACGTTTTTTTTATGTACGGGTCATCGGTCGAATACGCTTCCACAAACAATGCATCTCACGACCAGTTTGTTACTAATTATCGAACAAGAAATGCAAACAATCGTCACTGTTGTGAATTGAAATAACTAAAGAAACAGTAACAATAAAGGACGTGCTTCACGCCGGTAAAAGTCCGAGTAAACAATAGATTTGATGCCTATTTTATTTTAGGCTTTCCCTTTTGTTATTATTAACGAATTTTCGTAATACTCTATTTCGTACTATAAAAGATTTATTCAAATTCAACTGCCTATTTTGTACATTAAGTTAGTTTTAATAATATTATAATATTAATTATGATTTATTATGAGTGTAATTAAATCGAATGCGGAAATATGTGTTTGTTTAAGATGACTGTATAAGGAAATATGAATAGATAAGAACAAATCGTATAATAACAAATCGTGTGCAAGATTACGGCGCATGAAAAAAGACGGATAACATCGCAACAAATAGTAAGTAAATTAACTACAGCATAATATATGTTTATGAGGGATTTAAATCTGACTATAAAATTGGCAGTCTATTTGAAGCAGATTTTTTTTGTATCGTCACTTACCGGCATAAAACTTTATTTTTATTTTTTCTTGTAACAGAGGATCGTTTTAATAAGTCCTAAATGTTCATCATCAAAATCATATTTAATTACCACAAAACAAAAACATTCCTCCAAAATAGATTTAAAGGAAAACAAGAGACTACAACACAAAGTTCATTAACGGGAAATGAAATCTATTTAAACAAACATGCTACTGAAAGAAACAAAAAAACAAAAACTTCACGACTTAAAAGTAAATATAGCACACGTATTAAATATCAACATGGCGTAGTTTGTAATATGGTGGGTACTAATTAAAATTTGTTATTATAAATTCCCCCTGCAATACATTATACCATAAGAAATATAATCTTTGGTCCCGTTTTAGCTTGCTGTAATATAATGAACATTGCAATAATAATTTATAAAATAGGTGTTACGAAATTAACTATCGTTTCCATCCAAGAACTCCAATACAATCGCGCGCATAATATCATCAAAAAATGTATGGAGAGTTATAAAATTATCATAAATCTGTTATCAATATCGAATTATAATGTGAACAAATTTTATTGAGAAACAAACAATTTTCAATCACTTTAAAGCATACGCACGTTATCGTGTTTATTTCAATCGTATTACTGTTATAATAATAATAACTACAAATTATTTGCTATTCAAATGATTAAATGTAACGGTGAATGATTTTGTTAAGCTATTTGTTTTTATTTAAAAAAAAAAATGTTTTAAAATTAACTTCAATAAAACTGTTTTAGTTAATATCAGAGGAAAATAAAATTTGTAATACTAAACTATCAGGACTGGGAAATCCGAAGACCAGTACGCCTGCACTCAATTTATCTATAATTGATACTCTTAATTACGTGCGTTTGCCCTTTTGTTCCATATTACAGGCACGTAGATAAGGAAGCTATTATTTGATAATAAAAACATCAAAGTTAGACAGCCCTTGAGACTTTTACGTTCTAAGCCATATTTTAAAAGACAAGTAACTATTTTTTTTATCGACAACGTTCATTAGCGTATCTGGAGACGTGACCGTCGCACTATCTTGAATGTTTATCCTATTTCGTTCACTCCAGTTCCTCAGTGGGTATTGTTGTAGCTCAATATTTGTAATGAACAAATAGTACTGAGCTAAACATCAAGTACGAATAAACAAAAACGTCTTGTCACAATATTTTCCGCATACATAGGGGTAACCCTTTTTCTAGTAACACCCTTCTAATCCTTACCCCGTGAGGTAAGTAAACACACAACCTCGATTTTTGTTAAAAATTCATTAAAAGTTGAGAGATAATTTTATCAGTTACGTAACAGTTAAGCATTTTATAGTATTGTAATTACACTACTCAAAGATTAAGGTACCTATTAGTAGTACATAAACACATGCATTTTATATTTATTAGTTATTTTAAACAAGATAAGAAAAATACCTACACAAAAAAAATGTCTATGTTTCTATAATTTGTTTTGAAATTTTAAATGTTGTTATACAGTTTAACAAAATGATATATTTTATGCTGAAAACTACAGTTCTTTTTTCTAAATCTAGGGATTTATTGCTTTTTCTTAAGTTTACAAAAAAGACAACGTTACGTTAACAAAACACTAGCTGATGGACAATCTCAGCCCACTCGTAAAAAGCTGAGAAAACTAGACGGAGCTATTTACAAGAGTCTATTTAAACGAGTCTAATCGTTTAATAGTTATTATGAAATAAACCTTACAATATTATCTACGAGTAAGAACATTAATATATGTTACACAAAAAAAATTAAACCTTTATTTTAGTTTCGGAGCTCCATTAATTAATGGCTTGATATAGTATTTATGCTCTAGTATCATACGAATATTGTGTTAGTAGAGTTATAAATTAATTATCTTTGTAATTATTTTACGAAACTGTTTACAAAATGGCGCCAGTCAG
Source organism: Samia ricini (assembly GCA_014132275.2). NCBI lineage: Eukaryota > Metazoa > Arthropoda > Insecta > Lepidoptera > Saturniidae > Samia > Samia ricini. The sequence goes on from AP028161.1 coordinate 24,539,802, forward strand.
GTGGGTATTAGGTACCTGTATAATCAACGCTCCCTCAATAATCTATGCGTTAAATATTTTTCCATTGAATATTCAACTATTTCCTCATAAAATAATTATGTTTATAAGGAATTATACTAATAATTTTACTTGCATTCGATAACATATACAAATATTATCTAAGAGATTGATGCCTCTTCATTGACGCTCAACTACAAGGCATAAGTAATGTTTTAATAAATTAAAATGCTTAATTGATCATAATTACAAATCAAGAAAATGGATTCTTCCATTTAAATAACCAATATGGAGTCTACTCCATCTATGGCCATGAGTAAAAACATTTTTAAAATTCAAAGTAAAAAATAATGAAAACGATTCCGCAAACAGAAACTATTCAAGATAAATGATTTTATATAGTAGACAATAATATAAATAAAAATAAGGAAAAAAATAAATAATACCTACGATAGAGAAAGAATTTGCGGTGGAAAAATTATTTAGTCATCTAGCTACTTTGTTATATACATTAACGGTTAATTTCCAATTTTACAAATTTGTTCATTTCTTGTGTTTGAAATACTAAAAGTAATTTTCTATCACAGGATATAGGTAATTAAGTGTATATATGTATATATATAGGTCAATAATATATGTATGTCTGATAGGTGGGCTCCAAATACATATGTACTCAATATATTTGTTAGAAAAACAATATAATTATAGATTATGTCAAATTACAAAATAACTTTAGACGCTTGTAGTAATTACATTATATTATAATATCATCATCATAATATTAATGCGTGAAGCAAAAAACTTTGTACCCCTTATTGCGAAAAATGCGTGGTCGGATGAGTATGAAATTTCGCACACTTATAGTTTATTTAAAAAAGGAGTGCAGAATGCTAACTTTTTTTTTAAATTATACATAAAACATACATTAAATTAATAAAACAATACATTACATTACACACAATACTATTAGTTTGACACAGACATACATCTATCATTATATCCCATACGATTACCAATGCATTATCTAACACATGTCAATGTCAGACTTGGCATTTATTTACCGTGTAGATAGAATATTGACTTGTGAGAAGGTTTTACTTTAAGCGAATTGACAACGAAAAGTAAACAAAATTGTTAGCTCTTTTATGAATTATGGTCGAATTTCGATCACAGGCGAGCACTAGTATAACTTATAACTTGATTCGAATGACAACTGTCAAACTAATGTGCCTAACGGGCTGAGGACGTAAACAAAATTTTAGAATTTTGTTACTCCTCTTTTCTTCTTGTCAGCAATTGTAAGCAACGCTAACATGGAGGAGGACTCCATGACGTAAGCATTGGCATAAAACGTAAATTTCTTAAATATTGCTTCCATAATCAGCATTCGATCAGACCCCTCGTCCCCATGTCATCAAAAATAAACAAAGCAGAGATCTCTCGTCCCCATTAATGCTTACGTAATAATTGCTTACTAAAAGTATACCTTAATTGTTTTACATATCCAGACTGCGATAATACAATACTGAATTTAAAATGACACAAACATAATAAAATAATGATATATAAAATAAATAAATTGTATAACTGTCAAAACTTGTACTGAAATTTGTAGCTTCCCACAGCTTGTTTTTTTTTTAATTAGTTAAATTGTTATTGAATTTATCCATAATAAACAAAAAATAAATTTTACCTCTTTACATAATAGTAGAAACAATAGATTAAACCGACAGAATTCCTTTCTCTATCCTTGTCATTAAATTCTCATAATATCCTATTGACAATAATTTTTGCAGAAAATGAAATAATTTATTAAAAAATAAATTAATTTACACTTTATCAAATTTATTTTACGATCATTTACAAGATGTTGTACAACTCTGTACATGGGAGGTTAAGTGAGTATTATAATTAGATATAACACATTTTTTTTAAACATTTCATTAGGATCATAAAACTCTGAGATATTATAAGCCCTTAAAATATTTGGTGGGGATCCCCTCGAATGTCTAGCCTTTTCTATAATACCGAGAATTATTATATAATTTTTATGAAACACAACACTGTGATGTCATACGCTCTCTCTTTCTAGCATAAAAATATAAGGCTCCTAATTTTTAATCAGATTTTAGACACTTAACATTCCTTTTATTTATATTAATAATTTAAAATAATATAGAAAGCAAATTTGTTTACTCATAAGACATATTATAGTTACATAATTGTTAAAAATAATTAATACACTACATAGTAATAATTGTGATATGCAAATAAGTAAAATTTACGACGTGAACTAACCTATCGCCAGTCGTTTGACGTTCTAAGAAATAATTTCACTTAACAATCAACGTACGTACTAATGATTTATAATCATGTTTTTAGCTAATGCAATTTGAGGTTTTATTTAACCGTTTCTGGTCTGACTAATTTTTTTTTATTCGCCATTACTCACATTGCACCAGTCCCTAATTTGTGCAATTAAGCATGCCATTGATCTGGTTGTGAGTGCTCATAAAATTTTGTCCAAAAATATCTTTAGGTAAATAAATTTAATTAGGTCGTGACTTAAGTATAGTTGGTTTTTTCGGTTAGCACTACCTCGTATTTTTGTCTCATCAACCTCCTTAGAGATTAAAGCTATGAAATTCAACATTATTTTTAAAAACTCTATTCAACATTTTAATAGATTTCTAAATTTACAAACAAACATTATTAGGTCAGCAAAGTTATTCCAATAACGTTTCCTGTTATAAATGCTAACTTGGTCAATTCTGGTATGACGTATGAAATATCTTAGTCAAGCATTTTTAAACTTATAGACACGCCACTTTTATCTGAATAAAAAAACATAACAAGTTATGAAACAATAATAATAATGTTCAACATATGACATGGCGCTTCGAAACTCAACTGATATAAGAATTGATTGACAGCACTGCAGACCTGTAACGCCTCCACACATCCGGTTCCACATTCAAACTATTAAGAATTTACACAACATAACTATGACGAAATGCTTCATTGTTAGAAATACTCATTATACATTAGAGGTACCGTCTAAATTTAGAATTTCCAAACTTGAAATTACACTGAAATAGTTGTTAAAGTTTTACGTCAGGCAACATTTAATAATTGTATTAAACAGTAAGCCACACTAGATCCTATTGTCGCTAAGATAAAGCTTAGAACGTCTTACAGAGTCATATTTTCTGTACCTATTAATCTTGGTAGCAATCTTGACACTGAAGTGTAAAGAAGAAGAGAAAAGAAATCTGTTGTCGAAGAGAAATCTTCATACAACACTGCGTAAGGGTGTGATGTACATTTTCAAGTTCAAGGTCAACAGAATCTCATAAAGAATAGTTAAGCTACTCGCTATGAAACTTGTAGAAAACTGGCACCGATCTAAGAGTCAGCAAGATGAATGAGCTAAATCGATCAGGGTTCTGGTCACATTTGTTGAGAAATCAATGACCTAGTTCTCGAAGGGAGACCATGTATTTTCCTCTAAGTAACAACGGCTTAAAAAATGTCAAAAATAATCCATTTAATCTTTTTTTAATTTCAATTGGATAATATTTACACGTTTTGAAAACAGTAGGTATTCCAGTAAAGTAGCCCATAAAAACAGCGGTCCACTTTACTAGATTAGTACGAATAATTAACTTGTTTGACTACTATGTTTATTACCCACTTTCCTGCACGTGCTCCACTAATATTATTAGTAAAACGCAGTAACAGCAGAAACCAAACTAAACCAACGAGATAATCAAATTCAGACATATTTATATCATACGAACTTTAGTGATTGATTCGTACACAAAATCAAATATTGTGTTTGTTGTATAATTGTATTATCATCTATTTATAATGCCACTAGCTTCTGCTTGCAACTTCGTCGACGTTGGTTTTAAAATAAAGTCCAAAGAGAAGCTGCTATTGTAAGTCAGCGTAGGAGATAGATTTAGGTATATATGCTTATAGCGAAGTTTAAGATTTCTGAAGAACTAAACTTTTGTATTACCATCATCTGAATCTATTTCTTAAGACTTAACTTACATAAGCCATGTAAATTGGGGATTTTTTGGGGACCCGGTTACAAAATACTGCTTTTTTATTTACAAAAAAAGCTTAATTATGATATATTATACACATATTTAAGCCTTCCGTAAAAATATATAATTGAGAGGGAAAACTGCATCAAAATCCGATGGTAGCTTAGGAATTAATGCTCGTTACTTTATACTATGTGTGTATATATATATATATATATATATATATTTATTTATGCTGGTTTTCATTAATTATACTGACATTTTATGCTGAAATATAATAAATAATATAGCATTTTAACAAATCGTAGATACCTGTGGTTGTAACACGATACGTCCTAAATAAAAACAGGTTATGTCTAGAAAGAGAAGAAATCGTGAGCAGGTTCCGAAACATACTCATATTATTTCCTAATAGAAATTAGTCTAAATATTAAACCATAGTCAGGTTCTATGTTAAAAAAAAATATTGCCAACCTTTTAAAGTATCGTATAAAGTTATATTATATTTACTTCTGAATTGTAAATTGCACTTTCGGTTAAGTTTTTTCCCCTTGTAATGTAATGCTGATTTAATATAAAGTAAAACATAAATTCCTTATAAATCTTGAAAAATTGTGAATAAGTTAATAACGAATGATAAATCTGGATAATATATTGTATAGTGTGTGGCCGTGCTTAAAGTTTATTCTTAATGTCAAATCATAATAATCATAGATTATCTAACATTGAACTAATAACAAGAACAAGAAACCGAGATTTGATTTGTGATTTTAAAGTTTTTATTTAAATTTTAAATTTTGATAAGTGATTAGTTGAACAATATTTTGAGGAACTATTCAAAAACTGGGTGTAATAATTCAACGAATGACATATAGACATAATATATTTATATGCGTTTTCGTCTATACAAATCGTATGACTGGATAACAAACATCAATGCCTACCATTAAAGATAACTGTGAAGGATAAGTAACAGGCAAGAATTATGCGTATGTGTATATTATGTGCCTATATATGTTTATAAACCAGTGTGTAGAAATATATATATGTTTTGCAGCGGTCTTTTAAAATGTATTCAAATCGTTGTTTCTGGACTTGGCTCAAGGTTTTTCTCCTTTCTAATTAATCTTTTCAACTTTGACCAGTTTTACATAACTAGTTATTATAACTTTAAAAAAAAAAACATCATCTTACAAGGTTATTACGGCCTGTAGATTATATCCAACTGCGCCACAAGAAAAATACTATGCATATTTTCTTAATTTATATTATATGTTTACACAATACACCTAGGTGTTGTAATTAGATTTTAAAATAAACTAACTAAAATTGTGAGTTTGTTTGTTACACTTTCAAGCCTTAACTACTCTAACGGTCATCGTGAAACTTTGCATATATGTACGTTGTCAGAGGTACAGAAAAATGTAAATCGGGTATCATTCATCCCTGAATTAATTGATAAAATCTACATTAACGTAAGCTAAGTCACGGAGAAACAGTAGTAGTATACAATTGCGATAACGGTGCAGTGGATAGTGCGGCCGGATCCCATATTAATGAACGCGAGTTCGAACCCAACTATCCAACTCTGAAATCAGGCTGAGCTTTTGGTGAAGGAAAACATCATGAGGAAACCATAGCATGATGGTAGTGCATTTTCTAACAATGCCCACCTGGGTAGCTACCACGCTCAAGTTCGAAAACCTGTCGCCGAATACCAATAAGTGTGTTCCAGCAGCATCACTTCAGAACCAGTATCTAGGTTTAGTGTGGTTACTATCCTGGACCACATCGTCATTTAACACCAGATGAGATTGTGGTCAAATCACTGAGCCTATACCGTGTAAAAATAAAAATTACAACCCAATTTATATGTAGGAGACATTCTAATAAAATTTAACATAGATGCCGATTGCCATGGAATAGAATAAGAAACCGGAGGGCATCAGTTAGTATGTCATAAAAACAATATATATTAATAAATTTTCAACAACATTATTTAAAAATACAGGTGTTTAACCTGTAAGGTTATTTTATATTTGTATAAATTATTTATAAACTCAATTGGTTTGGGTAAAAATTATTGCTAATTGATTCATGGGCGATCAATGTCAATCAAACATCATTCCTAAGCTGTTTTTGATTCGTCGATATATGCCTAAAATTTATTAATATACCGATATCTGGACTCGAGGAAATACAATGAAGTAATGTGGTTACCACATTTAACGACACTACGCAGAATCGAGGCGAAACACGGAAGGAAGCATCGTCACCTATGTAGAATACTGATTGACTGCTTAAGAAGTAATGTGATTATGGAAGATTGATTAGACCAATAATTAATTCTTTCTTCCTGTTTTATCTTCACGGCGATTTTTGTTATAAAACAATTAACAAAAATACTCATTTAATAATACATCTATATATTAGTTTTAAGTTCAGTAAAATTTAGGTATAATACTGAGAATCATATATATACAACAATGAATAAAAAATACCCTTTAGTATTTGACGTAATGTTTTGATATTATTACTTACATAAATAATACACCTTTAATCTCTCCCAACGAAATACAAAGTAACAAAAAAAAACTTACAAAACAGTGAAAGCGAACTAACCATCCACGCGCGCGCTTTTAGTAACGACAATTTAAAGCTAAAATCATCCATATATAATTACGGTACACTAGATTTGTGCGTTGATAAAATATTATAGTAATACCAATGATGTTCCTCGGTTTTAAAGAATAGAAAACAAATGGAGCGTTCGAGAGTTACTTACGTAAAATTTCAATCAGTCTCGACCCTCCTCCCCGTCAACCTTATTTAGCAACAGGCAGCAAACCTCTTACCCCATATGATTACAAAAGCATTAGGACAATTTTGAAAAAAATAACAATACGTAGAAAATATTGCCTATGTAACAACCATTCAAACGCCCCCCTCTTGCATCTCATCAAAATTAAGCAAAATGTTAACACCCCCCCCCCCCCCCCCCCCCCGTAATGCTTACGTAATACTTTGAACAGCCCCAAAGGTGCATACATACAGTCGGTGCTCGTTTACCAAGGGACGGCCCGGTCGTGGTAACACGGAAGCTGAAACGTGACGTCCTGTGCCCGCAAGCGGAATTGTTAATCGTCGCATTTATCATTGTAGATGAAAGTGAAAACAGCTACCGTGTTATGTGTATTCACCTTTATATTCACTCCATTGTTAACTAGTTAGAATGGAGTTTTTGGCGGGATCTTAGTCTGTCATGTAGCGGTTGTTTTCTTTAATTCAATATAATTTGTGTATTTGACTCTATATCTTGTAATCTTGGTGGCGTTTTATGTGATATAGTTTGGTCATTGTTTACAAGTTCAGTTTATTATAGAAGATAACGCGTAACATTTATTCTGAGGTGCCGACGAAGCTCCATGAAAATTTCTAGCAGGATGAGCCACAGTTTTGCTGGAGCTTAGTTACGCTGATATAAGATCTTACCTACATGACACTGGCACTAATTGTTTGAACACAAATTGCCATAATCGAAGAAGAAGAACTAGTTACAATAATAATAATTATTGCGCACACTAGGTAGGTAGTTGTAAACTTCTTTCGTTTACCCAAAACTAAATGCGATTATCCGAACCATTAGGCCGGAATATAATTTAATAAGTTATTATGCAAGCATCAAATATTCATTGAGTTTTCGTCGTGTAATTTAGTAATAATATAATACAACTGAACATAGCCCTATGAATAATTACAGTTTCATTCCATTACATTATTGCTAAATAAATATATTATTTTTAAAATTATATTTAGAACTAGCTGTGTGGTTACGGCTGCGCCCTCGTTATATACATTTTCTCTGCTTAATATAGTTTTTAATTGTTTATAGAGAACCCTAACTATTTTCCAAAAAAAATTGGTCCTAACATTAGCAAATATATTTCTCACAGATTTCAATAACTGCCAGTAACACTGAATTGAATCGGATTTTATTCATACTTACATTAGTTTTAACTTTTTTTTTTTTGCAAAATAACTAACATAACAAAATAACATAATAAAAAATGTAATATTGATATTACAAACACTCGAATTTTATTTATTAGCATAAATAAGTTCAAAGTAATAACAACACTATTTAATTTTTAAGTAAATAGGAAACCGACACGTTATTAAAATATCTATTTCATAATACTCGTTTCAAAACGTGTAATTAAATTATAAACTTCCTCGGCCTTTCACAACGCAACCATCCTCGGTAACATTATAATAATTTCAAACAGTGACATAACTCATTGACAATGTGCCTCGCTCGCAAGTAAAAGTGAACTACGTTATATAGGCATGCTTGTAATTTTGCCCCGCCTCTAATAATTTCATCTTATTGGACTAGTTTAGCGTGACCGATGTTCCAAAGACTATAAAGATAGTGCAGATTAGTAGACCTTCTTGTACAATTACTAAAAAGTATTTAAAAAATGCGGAAGTGTACATTTGCATTGATTTAAGAACCTCAAGGCAATTACGTAGGAATTATCAAAGAAACATAAGTCTTCGTAAAGGAACGAATTATGAGCGAATGGATGAGATTTGTGAATTACTGAATCAGATGTTCAATGGCGAAGCGTTGTTTCGGTTGATTTTTTAAAGTTATAATAAAGGCATATATAGAAGTGCTGAGTTCTGAATCGTTACCCTTATCCTCCAATTATAGTATATCGCAAGCCTTTTGACTTCCGATATAATATGACTAATTGTTACGCAACTAGCCGTGTGCCCGCGGATGCGCCCGCATTTCTTATGTTCTTCACTTCGTTTTAATTTTTTTATACGAGACCATAATTATTTTCTTAAAAATTCCTTAGTATTAAGATAAAGTAAATATATTTCTCATAAATTCAAGCCTGTAAAACTATGCATTGAATCAGATTTTAATATTTTTTCATGTTTTAATTTTTTTTAATAGGGATACCTATTTATTTTCAAAAATTAAAAGTGCCGAAGTTACCCGGAGTAACTTCAGCTATCTACCAAAAAAAGCCCCGTCAAACTCCGTCTAGCCATTCCGAAGATTACCCGGAACAAACAGACAGACAGACAAAAATTTTATAATTTGTAGTTTTGGTATTAGTATCGTATATACATTCATATCTATTTTTTAAAAATAATAATTTTGACATTACAAGCAGATACTCCAATTTTATTTATTAGTGTAGATTAAACAAATAATATTTTTTCTACTATTTAATTAAGTAATTGGGTTTTATACACACGAATATTTATGGGAATTTGAATAATAAACGTTTGATTTTAGAAGAATGTTTATTTAACTTTTACTATTAAAATTACTACATTTACTTATACACGGTCGCATCAAATAGCCTTTGTGGGAATTGAGGATTAAATTTGGAGGAATATCGAGTTTCACGCATTTTTCAACATTATTTTGTATACCTAATTACTTTTGTTTTCAATTATTAGAGGATTCAAGCAGGAAGTTAGTAATCCATTTAAAGCTCTTGTAAATTGACTATTTTAACAGGTTTGTTAATTGGACGTGTACGATATGAATGAAGAACTTTCCTTGGAGCTTTGTCGGCACTTCAGAATAAATGCTACGCGTTATTTTCCATAATAAACTTAATTTGTACACTATAACCAAACTATATCACACAAAACGCTACTAGATTATATGATATAGAGTCAAATACACAATTTTAATGAATTCAAGAAAACAATCGCTACATAACAGACTGAGATCCAGCCAAAAACTCCTTTACTATGAGGAGGAGGACTTTACTTTTCCTTTACTGTCATTAACGTTAAAACATATCTGACATTTCCGTTTTATTACTACTCTCTTCACCGAGCGTTTTTAAGATCTTTCTTAAATCGTCTTTATTATCATCGTATAAAAGACTGCGGTTTGTAGCGGGGTAGCTTTAAAAAAAATTGCAGAAAAGCTTTCTCTGAGTCAAACGCGAAAGGTGAGAAACATAATAAACGTAATCTTGAAATTTGTTCAGTAGTAGAGAATACTAACTTAAAAATCTAAAGTTTAGTAAAATAAAATATCTTATTATTCCAGAAATATTAGAATAAGTAAAATGTTAAGGATAAATTTTTGTAGCATTTTTTTATTCTTGAACTTGTGATAAGATAAATTAATATTACAACGTATTTATTACACTTGCTTTTAAAAATAATCGAATGTTATCAATACATCGTACATACTTCGTAGTCGCTTACTAAGTTGCACCACGGTGGCGCCAACAAGCATACTTGTCTCTTGCCCAGGAGCAACTTTCATGATTAGTAAACGGGCAAGTTTTAGCTCTAGTAGTTGTAGTGTAGGACGATTTGCAATGTAAACACTGGGCCCGATCGAGCGCGAGTCGAATACACAGCGGGGACTGCCTACTTGTCTCTTAAGAAGTATGTAGAAAAATAATGTTTAATTCATGTCAAGGGGCTGTCTGTCGCAAAGTTGAGACAGTTTTATTTACGGGAACGGCTGGTTGACTCCCCTCTTACTTACACGCCTTTTGAAGTAGGGGATTCGTCGCCAACTGCTCGTTATTATACAGTCATCAGAATTTATTACGTTAATAGTAAAAGTTCTTAAATATATTTTCTAGTGGTAAATATACCATTTTATAATAAATAAAAAAATATTTTTACACTTTGTTATTACTTTATAACTACTATGAAGTTTAAGTTTATAGAGGAAAATTGATCAAGATCTAATTCTTCTCTTTTTGCGTCGTTTTAACCTATATTTATCAATGTTGGTAAAGATACCGTGCGTAAGAACGCAATATATTTCGTTACTGTACCTATAAATGTAAAACGATTTGAGGTAAATTTCAAGTCACCTCTAATTTTTCATAGACATTAAGGTACTTTTACGCAAGGGCTTAAATTTTAAATAACATAAAATACTTACATATTAAAGTTATGAAAATAAAACATTGAAACTGGCAAATGCTTCTGTAAAACCAATTAAAAAAACAATATATGAATAATGTATCTTTGTAACAAGTTAAAACGAGGTTTTGGCGGGATCGCAGTCTGTCATGTAATAGTTGTTTTCTTAAATACATTAAATTTGTCTATTTGACTTTATATCATGTAATCTTGGTGGAGTTTTTTTGTGATATAGTTTGGTTGTGTTCAAGTTAAGTTTATTGTAGAAGATAATGCGTAACATTTATTCTGAGGTGCCGAGAAAGTTCCATGGAAAGTTCAAGCAGGATGGACCACCGTTTTGCTGCAGCTTTGTAACGCTGATACAAGATTGAAAATACATCTTACCCACATGACACTGGCACAAATTGTGTATACACAGATTGGCATTATCTAATAAGTATAAATTAAAAGATTTTTACTCAAAGGTTTGAGATATAGTGATTTAAAAAATCTACTAAAGACCCTAGACTTTGAAACGTTCCTATAAATCAGGGGTCGGCAAGTAGTTTTAGGTGGGGTTCGGATACTGTGGGAAAATTTTAACGAAGTCTAGAAAATAAGGATATATATTTAAATCACATCAGTTATAACTCATTTGCACAAACACACACACGCACAGGCCATATAGGAAACTAATCAAACCATATCAGTTGTAGGTACGTGTAAAACAGGTTAACTAGGCAAATTAGAATAAGTTAGATTTTATGCGGCTTAAAAATATTGTTACAATTAAAAAAAGTATAGTATACCTTATCTACGTATTAATTTATACGTGGCATACAATACGTTACAATATTTGGCGGTTCCAGGTTCGACTTTTCGCGGTCCGCCTGTTGTATAGTATAAATGATAGCATCCGTTTCTCCCATTTAAATAAATGTATATTTTCGATATAATTTCACTGACCTTAAATTATAAACGAGGCACAAGCATTTTCACACATTACACTTTTATAAGTAGCCATTTAAAATTGAACCTGTTGTTAAAAATATGGCCGCTATAATAATCTCCAACGAATTTTATGATTCTTATAGACATAGATAAACCTATTTACACCGTTCTCGTCAGTCCGATAAAAAAACAGTATTTACTTTTATTACTTTCACACTGTAAAACAAAAGGAAATATCAATTTTTTATATGAACAATTTCGATAATCAATAAATCAAAAATACTTGCATCTTATCACAGTTACGAATGGAAAAATTATATTATGATATAACTATAAATGTATACGTAATAATGAAGGATTTTAATATCGAAATCACGAACTAGTAACACACGGGTCATGCGGAATTCTCAGGTCATCTTAATTAGATTTGTTAACAAATGAATAATTTATAATATGTATTTGTATCAAGAGCCATTTTATACTTAGCAGACAAGTTGACGTATTATGACGTTACCCCAAATTATTTCCCGTACGTTTAAAAAACGTGTTAATACGTACAGTTAATAAATACATTAATATTATAACAAAAATCTAAAGAATAGTATGTTGTAAAAACTTATACATTTTTTTAAAATTTTATTGTAAATTTTATTATTGTTACTTACGACAATTATTATAATCGACGAAGAATCAAAACTATAAAGTCATAGCTTTTTGATAAATTCTTCCAAAAACGGCTATTTAATCTTTGAAGACTTTTGCTTAGATATATAAACATATATATAGCATAAATATGAAATTTGCTGTTATCAGTAGTAATAATTACCTATACAAAGGTTAATGTTTCCTTGTCTACACTTGATTACTGTATTCGTCTATTTGCTGGTTATTTTACTATTCGTATTTGCTACACACTCGCAGAATATTAATTTGTAACAAATAAAGATATTCCTTCGTTAAAAACGATTACCTCCGAACAGTAAAAAGCGTGTGAACATTTTTTCAAACAAAAGACAAACTGTTGCTTAATATTTTTCCCATTTAATTCAATAAACATATTTATATCAATCAACCTTTTGCACTTGTAATCTTATCATTCAATTAAGCTTTTTGTTTATAAGTACCACAATTTTCGTATCAACATGCCACCCATACTGTGACACAGCGTGACGTCCTATTTTGTATTCGAATCAGTAATTTACATTATATCATATAAATTAGACGGATCAAGTTATTTCTATATAAATTGTTATAGAAAACGTGAAACGTGTTATTGTGATTTAGTGTGACGAAACATATAGATTATAGTGAAAACAATATGGCCCATAAAGGTATGTTCACATAACAGACAATTTGTGAAGGAAATTATGTTAGACTTTATAGCCAAAGTATAAACTCAAATTACAACCTAAAAAGTATAGTACCTTATTAAAATTCGGCGGCAGTCACCAATACGATAACAAAATATAAAAACTTCAGTGACAAGTAGTCTAGGATAACTAATAAAGCTACAGTGCTACAGTTAAAGCTACAGCTACAGTTAAATTCGTTCAAAATGTTCTTTTACAAACCAAATAAAACGAAATAATTAGCATTTAAAAAAAGTTAACATAAAATACGCGTCAGTAATTAAGCTTATTATTATTATTACGGAGAGAAAGCTCCGCTTGGCAATATAGTTAATTAAAAATGACACCTATTTAAACAAACTTGCATCGTAAAACATTACGTAGGTAAATACAAAACAATCTAAATTGTTAGAGTCATATCCGAGAAACTAATTTCATATTTCTCCGCACCCAAATACCTAAACATAATATTTTCTATACTGACATGAACAACAAAATACTATAAAGTTTTCACAAATTCCCAACACTGTTTTTGTATGTTTCCTTAGGACGGACACGTGCCGTGAATACCGTGATTACATATTGCGGAACGTGATGCAAAATATTTAATACTGTAAACAATAGTGAATAACTGTTCACATATTTATTCGAATCGAGCTGCTTGATTGAAGTTCATACCTTTATCGGTTACATATCTTTAAAAAGGTTAGAATTCCTCACGAGTTACAAGTTTTTAAACAATCCTAAAGTAGTCTTGTGAGAGCTAAGACATTATCAATGCCAAGACCAGTACGTCTAATTGCATGTACATACAAGTACTTACCTCCATCGAGTCACGATCGGCTGGTTAATTGAAGTGATGGGCATTGCCTTTTTGTTGTAATGGATGTATCGAATGCTCCAGGTGGGAAAACTATTAATATTAGTATGAAACGTATTAATACGTCTCGAGTACTTGTATTTGGTTTTATTGATAGAAATTTGCACACAATGTTTAGAAACAAACGGCACCGATGTTTTGCTTCCACGCCTCATTGCTGAGAATGATTATACAGTTACTATCATACACGTTTGATTTATTCAAAGTTTTTGCTTTGTTTTATTTCATATTCTATGTTACATCTACTTCAATAATGTGTTGTATATCAAATCCTTCAAATTGCTGTGATTACATTCGATCAAAGTATAATAAATAATAGAGGAGCTCCGCTAGTACGTTTCCAAGCCACTAATTTCAAATAAAACTAATCTCTAACAAAGCCAAATAACCATGATTTGGAAGGCCTTATATCATAAATAAATAATGTGTTCATATAACAAAAAATATGGCATAAAGTTTATTGTAACTTCAAAATGCGTCATTCCATACCTAAGTATTGCATGGTTAGTAGTGATATTTTATGCGCAATAAGTCGTATAACTACAAGATATATATAATATGGAAAAATTATCTACGAAAGAAAGTCTTTGTTCCTGAAACAATCGGGAAGCTATAACAAGCTGTTATAGAATGGAATATAGCTGGATTCTCGGGAGCCGATCGCCTGAGACGTCCACTGTTTACCGGTCATACAAACCAATATTGACATTCTCATTGTCAACTAACTGACGGCTAATCCCTTTGTAAGGAATATTCTTTTGTATTTTGTAATATAGACGTGTGCCTCTTTGATCACGTTTATGATATTGCGAGATAAGGATGGATGAATAGATAATATTGTTAGATTTATAATACAGAAATAATATAATATAATAGCTTAGTATTTTTTGCGTTTATTAAAGTACTAACTTTCCGCAAAAAGCTCTTATTTCTCAATAAAAGTAGATCACTATTATCTAAAATTTGACACGTATGATATGAGTATGAGTAACTGAACAAACTTAATATATTGTTTGAAAAAATTTGAGAATCTAAAATGGCGTATTCGCAAACGTGTAAATGTAAATAATCTCCTTTAACACTTGGGTGTTACATTCTCACAAATAGCAAGATTCGCTTTCTTACACAATTTTCTATGCTTCGATGGAATACGTGATTACATTATCTAACTTTCATAAAATTAGTTTTCGAACGTCAAATATATAACCCTGGGGCTCATGGACTTTATCGAGAAGGCACATACGAGTATAGTACGTTCCTGTTTGATAATTCAAGAAAAGAATCTGGTAATTCTCACAGCTTTTCTCGTATTTCAAATACGTAATATATAGTTGCATTATGTATGTATATATTTATTTACATGCCCTAAATTTGTATTTTTAAATATAGACAAAGATTAATTTTGTAAAATATGTAGGTACCGATTAGTATTGAATAATTACTTAATTAATTTTTATACACTTATATGTGTAAAACAACGCTAAAAGATGTCAGGCAATAATTATTTACAAAGGGTTGATGACTAGTTTTGTTTATTATAAAAGTGTTAGCTTGGCTGGTCCACTTTCTTAGAGTTTGTATGCCGGCGTCAGCACAGCGTGGATGACCGATGAAGTTGCATGGCAACATTCTGCAAGATACATACATCACAAATATATTGATAGAAAGCTCCCTAAACCTGCTACTTGTAGGAACGCCAAAGCAAAATCTTACTAACAAATAAATAAGTCTAATACGAAATAGGCCATATTATAGCCGCTCTATTTTTTACATTATTTATAATCTACATATGAATAGGTAAAAATAAAACAGTAGCAAGCATTTATTTTTCTTAATCTTATCAATAATAATAATTATGATCGAATTCGACCACCAGATAAACACTGGTTCTATATTTTAGTACATTATTTACAAAATACAATAGAAATAGAATATTCCAGTTCGTTTCAATATTTCGTTTAAGTACGTTCTGGTAATGATATTATGCGAACTCGTATTTATTGCTCAGATGAATATTTATAATTTTGCTATCCTTTGAATAGTTTTCATTTTTTTAACGCGGAACCCTAATTATTTTCCAAAAATAATATTACCCTAAGTTGCACATTATAACTTCAGGTATGTGCCAGAAAAGTCCCGTCAAAATCGGTCCAGCGGTTCCGGAGATTAGCCAAAACAAATAGTCATAGTTTTAAAAATGTATGTTTTTAATATAAGTACCAAGTGATAGATATAAGTAGGATGAGTTTATTATGTATTTGGGTATGTCAGTGTCAATTATAAATTGTTTCCTGGTTGCAGGGCTGCACCGGGCGAGATCGGCCGCGCGTTATAATGTAACCGGCGCACGGCGACGCCCGTCTGCCGTCAAGGTAAGCGTCCTGTCTCCATTCGGTCAATGCATTTCTTTAACGTTAATAAAAGTTGCTCATATTGCCCTTAACCTATTTTATCTAAGCAAATTGTGATTTATTAACATCATATTTTTAAGAAGCTATCTTCAATTTAACCGTCTAAATCAAAATTTATAATTCAAAAAAGTAAAAGTTGACTTATAAGCAGTTTTATTTAAAAAAAAAAATAGACACTACTACAATACTCTGTAAACAGGTATATGATAAGGATTTTAATAATATTTCGAGGTTTTTATGTACTTACCTAAATTCTGAAATATTTTTTTTATTATTTTTTTTTTTTTCGATATTTATTTACTTAAAATATAACAAAATAATATCGTGAAATAACAGAGATTTATTTTACAATATAAAAAAAAACGAAGACAAAACAGTTCAATAATTGTTGATTTACAACAAGCGCAGTGTCACGAACAACTCGTATATAAAACAAGTTTCGTTGGCGACATTTTTTCTTAAGCAAAGGTTAACCTTTAAAAACTGTAGGCATATTTCACATATTTATTTCACACTAAAATCAGGTCTGTACGCGACAATCAATTAAAACACATTATTAAACTTGACTATACATGACATACATACCTGAAATGATAAATCTGTTTAAAAGTTTTAAATAGTCTTACTCTAAATTGATCTCTATCGATTTGAAAAGTGTGAATCTGAATTCAAACATCCTTTTGTAAGCATTAAACACAATAGAATCTGATGAGGTCGTTAACTTTTATCACCTTTTTATATTGATTAATAGATTTCGGGGTTTCCTATATTATACAAGTTTTGTAGAGCGAAATAGGTTCTGTTTTTTTTTATATTGATCTATTCTGTAACCTAATAGAATGGTTTTCATTTAATTTAACAATACTAATTCAGCTGTTGTGGGTAATTTTAGAACGTTATTTCTTATTTTAGTATTCATTCAACGTTTAGTTTGAATGGAATAGTTAGTTTTCGACGTGTTTGCAATTATTTCATCCTAAAAACAGCTTTATATTTTTAGCATAAAATCGTAAATTACGATATTTTACAATTAATTTCCCTAAATGTATAAAACAATCCTGAGATGCGTCAGTACGTGTTATGGCTTATTTTGAATCTACTTTATTTTTATTTAATAAAGAAACCGATATCAGCCAATAGAATAAAGAAACCAATAAAACAATAGATATACTAGTTTTTATATATTTATAAAAATAATTAAAATCGTACCTAACACGATTAAATATTTAAATATTGATAAAACCATAAGTAAAGAGATCTCTGTGCGGGATGCAGCGCGTAATGGCCGTGAAGCAGTGCGTGATATATTGTTATTCACGGGCGAAATCTGTCGCCGCCGGCTTCCGTCAAAACGGTCTGTTTCCCTTCCAAAAATACCAGAGTATATTCCAAACGCATCCGTCTCGGTACGTCGGTTACGATATCCTTCTGTATTCGCACAATTGTTACCAGCGTCCAACTTCACTCGAAAACAAATTATACCGAAAAGACGCGAAAAAAGATTGAAGAATATTTTGTTAATTTTTTTAGGTAAAACTTATTTATGTGTGATATGAAGAGTTACTAAAACGATTTTCGGACGAAAGTGACATTTTCAAGCTACGAAAATAAGGCTATTTTTATTTATTTTCAATTATATTATATTATCAATGAATACTACCTCTTAACTTTAATATGACACATTAGTTTTATCATTAAATCATTTATTTTTTAAATATCTGTCACAACAGGCAAAGAAATGCCACTTTGTGTAAAAGTTACATGCACTTTTTTAACTGAAAAAAAAACCTTACGTTCACATATTTTACCTATTGGATTTTTCAAAAATACTATACAAATATGTCTGATGTTACTATATATTTGCTTTATAATATCCATATATAAATCTAATTCTAAATTCTATAGATACATATTTTTCAGTTCACTGACATACATTAATTACAACGGGACAACTAAGTACTTACAAACTACAGATAACGTACTAAGTGCACCTTCATTATGAGTAAACAACATAACACATGTACTGTAATGTTTGTTAGGAATACAATTCTAAATAGACTATTGTAAATAGTAGGAAGATGAATGGATACTTTTATAAATAAACTATAATATGAACTGCGTGTTTCCAAGCGTAACTAAGCCTTGGGTGGGTGCAGCTTAATTTGGTATATGTTGATAAGGCGCGTTTTATGGTGATCATTTATTCGTATAATATTACTTCTGAGAGTAGTTAAGAATTAATTTAATAAAATTTCCATTAGTATTGTGCATACTTGTTTCAAAAAATAACTAATACAAGAAATAATTTATTTTGTAAACAATTTCACGTCACGACTTAGGCTTTCATAAGGCATATAATTATCCTTACATTATATATAAGGTAATGTCTCTTTATGTTTGTCTGTCTGTCCGTTAATTAACTTGTAACTGGAGGACTACTTATTTAAATATACTATCTGGCCGGATGTGCGTATATTTGGTTACATTAAGTAGGTAGTAAATAAGAAAAGTTTTGGGGATATTAGTTTATTATCCACCATCGTTGTTGAGAATCCAACCTTTATTGTATCCGTAAATAACCTTTTTATTCTTTTTAATTTTAATTTTAATTAAACTATTGTATTTTAATTAAATACTTCTAATGTACTGTCATACACAGATAGTTCAATATACTCATATAAGATACACCTGATTTCCTTAGCCTGAAACTGAGCTAATCCGCAACAACCGTATTCCTTGGAATGTTTTAATAACACCAACAAATATTTAAAAGAAATAATACAGTACATCTATACTAATAAATAAAATTGAAGTGTCTGTTTGTAATTATGTCAATTTTTTTTTTTTTACCAAATAGAATGTATATACCGATACCTATACCAAAAATACATTTTTTTTAAATGTTATATGTCTGTTTGCTTGTTCCGGATAATCTTTAAAATGGCTGGACGGATTATGACGGGACTTTGTTTGGCAGATAGCTGAAGTTACTCCGGCTAACCTAGAGTACTTTTGATTTCCGAAAATAATTAGCGTTCCGCGTAAAAAAATAAAACTCATAAAAAGTTGAATAAAATTCGATTCAATGCACAGTTTTACGGGCAAGTGCTTGAATTTATGGAGAACTATTTTTACTTTATCTTATTAAAAAAACTAGGGATTCGTATAAAAAATGAAAACGCAGTGAAGAATATATGAAACGCGGGCGCGGCCGCGGGCACTCAGCTAGTAATTATATAAATCCTCATTTTCCAAACGGGAAATCCCATGCGGACAAAGTCGCGGGCACAGCTAGTATATTATAACGCGCTATCACTTTCGTGGATTAACATGAATATTTAATATTTGTTATTAAAATTTTATCATTATATATTAAATATTTATACATAATTAAATATCATATAAAACGGATTATCATTATTTGTGTAATTAGAAAATAATTAATAATAATGAGTACTACAAAATTATTAAAACGAAACTCCATAACACACGTTGGGATTTTTTTTAAACATACTAAAAATGAATCGTCACAAACGGAAGTTGCAACGCTTCATATTAATTGGGTAGCGCATATTGTTTCTCATGAGAGTAAGCGAGACGGAACACTAGAATCCTTGTGTGTGAGAGAAAACGACATATTTAATAGCCCAACTTAATATGTTATTATGTTTATATCTCTATTAATCCCCTGATACTAATTTACAACTATAATGGAATTATATTATTTCAATTATTAACTGAATTTTAGCTTTGAAATCCTAATTTCTATTTAATGTTTCATGACATCACAATCAACTACATTTTAAAACTATGTAAACCTATTAAAAATTCAATAAATTGTAACTTTCATGTAGAATTTAATTTCTAATGATTTTTGCGGAATAATATATCTTATACGAATATTATTAGGTGTCCTGCAACCTACAAAAGAACTCTATAAGGCCATAGCTAGTCTAGGTTAAACGGGTGACCTTATACAGTCATTCGAAATACCCAGATGTAGGAATGATAGTGAAATGTCACCTGACATGTTAATCACCGAAGTCAGTAGGTCAGCCACCGCTGTCAGCGGCACACTTGTCTCCGAGAGACAGAATTACTTGAAGACATCTGAGTAGAAATAACTGATGGTGATTTAGTTGAATTAAATGAAAAACTAGTTACAAATAATAAGATATCGATAAGTAATAGAAATATTAATTGATTATTATTTTTATTGTCTCTCATAAGAAAAAAAAACAAATCAGGAATACGATTTACCATTAAAAATTAAATCAAAGCGAAAATACCCATTTTAAATTATATTTTGAAGAGAACGTACTAGAATATGATATGATACTAAGATATGACGTCACGCTTTACATGGTTCGTACAAGTTTTATATTAACATTAATTTGTCGGGAAAGAGAGATCATGTCAAAGCCTCTCGATTGCCATCAAAAACATTAAACGCTTGATCATAGAATTTTACACGATTGTTACACCTAAAAGAATTAAATCCAAACATCAATAATATTGGCCTATTAATAATAGTTAAACCACTGTATATTAAATGTAGACACCTAAAAAGTAGTTCCATTTCGTAGGTACCTACTCAATGAAATTACTAGTAAATTGAAAAACCGTTATGACACAAGGCAATATTCCTTTATAATATTCCTTTGTGCGTTAACTAATTGTGTTTTTAAGTTAAAAACATGGACATTATTAAAAAACACACAGGAAACCCCATTCTCATAAGTGTCAGTTGCTTGGAGTCGTGACATGACGTCTACAACCCATAATAACGGTCATTTAAAACTGATAAATATTCTCCTCCTTTAATGGAAACAATTAACGAATGAATGACTTTACTTAAATTAGAGAGACGCGTAAAGAAAGTAAAGTTAAGTAGGTCGGATTACTAACGAATTATATGTCCATATATTTCTATATATATTTAATTTAAAAAACCCACCATAGTGCAACGTTGCCGCGTCACGTTTTGGGATCAACGAGTGTATATCCATGCCGTGTGGTGCCAGTTAAGAATAGTACCACCTCATATCTTCCCGTGGGTGTCGTAAACAGCGACTAAGGGATATAAACCAAAGAATGGGCAGCAGCATCCTCTGACTATCTTAAACACATTATTCGGTTCACCAACCCGCCTGCCAAGCGTGGCGATTATGGCAATTCCCTCCTTATTGAGTATATGAAGTGTATATCCAGAGGGTGTATATCGTGATAGATATAACCCGGTATGATGATAGCGACTTTCTACCTATATTTTTATCTATCGGCGGTCGTCCTTCTTATTGGACTGTACTTTATTAAACATCATATTGTGAGGTGCAGTCATTTTACAGTTGTTTCAAAAAAATTAAATACAAGCTATGTGCCCGCGGACCCGCCTGCATGTCATATATTTTTCACTGCGTAATATAACTTTAGTAAACAAAACCACCCTCCATGATAAAGTAAGTAATTATATAATTTAGAACAAAAAAAAGTAAGATAATAAGAAAATATTGTTTCCGTAATCAGCATTCAGACATACCTCCATATCATCAAAAATAAGCAAAGCATAACCCCCCCACCCTTGCTGCTTACGAAATATTTGATCGTCCCCTAAACCATTATCCCGGAAAGAGGAAACATTATCGGTAAGTAAATTTTTCTGTATGACATGCCGGAAATCAATCCTCGATGTCCAAACTTTAACCGAACTCAAGGGTAATTATATTAGTCAGTATGAACCCGTCCTCCACCGTATTGATCTATAACCTGTACTAATAACGCACTAAGTCATGGATAACAAACCTATGGCACACGTAACCCGCACGTGACAAACGACACGAAATTCTAATCACGATATTATTGTTTGAGGTTGAAAAATCGAATCGATCAATAGGTAACGCTTTCGACCTATCGAAATGCGTGAATAATCCTTTTTAAATAAGGAATATTTTATGAACTAACAACACTCTTGACTTGATGGGACCTTTATTTATTTTTGTGATGAGCATTTAGGACACTCGGCCGGAAAATGATACCTAGCTATATAGCGACACAATAATGCGAACCTCGGCTTGTGTAATCACCGACCAAGGAATTCATACTGATTCGGACTAAACCGTTATACGTTATAAGCAAGCATAATTATTTAAAAAAGTTTTGCGTGTACTTTGCAAGTATGTAATGTGTTGCTAGTGCATGCATTATCACTGAACCACGCTGGAAGCAAATGTAAGAGCTTCTACAGTTAAGGAACAGACCATGTCTTGAATCGCTAACCGATTAGTTTAAGGTCGAAATGTCAAAATTAAGGGTCATTGTAAAAAAAACAACAAATTAAAACAAAGAAAATTATCCATCAAAATCTAATTTAGGGATAAGTGTAAAAAAGGGATAATGGATTAATTGTAGCACATACGAATACTGCAAAGAAATTAAGGTTTAATTTAATAGAAAGGTTGCGATAGTAAATATCACATTTACACCCGATTCCATTACAAATATAAAGCATTATCTAAAAGAAGTAATTACTAGAGATGTGCCGAACATGTGTTTCATAAAATAAAAAATTTCGACCGCATGTTCGGCAACACTTTAACCGAACTGAACATTCGGCCCAGTATTCGGCATACTTAATTTTTATAGGTACCTACACTGAAATTATTTATATAAAGTGTGTTGTAGATTGACATTGTACTTTCCCGAACGCTACATCGATACACTTCAAATTATCAATGAGTCAAATAGTACAAAATAAACCTTTCCCACGTGCGTACTTCTGTTTTCGTTAGCTTTCAATTAAAAATTCGTTACACTGAGATTATTGAATTTAATTAAATATCTCATAAAAACAATACACTTTAAGCTTTCTAAAACATTGAATATTTTTTATACCATTGATTACTACTTCGCCAAATATTCGGCTGAATACGAATACTAAACGAATATTCGGCTCGCCTCTAGTTTCATCTGTAGGGTACAGTGAAAAATATATCACAAAATATCTGTTTGTGTATATCAACAACCACATATGAAAACTAGTCCCATATCTAGAGATTGTATATAAGTCGTAACCTAAGAAGGAACAAGTCATGCGGATAAAACATTTTAATAATTCAAACTTTATCGCAACTCTATTAGACAGTATATATTCACAACAGTTGCCTAATATGCGAAAACAGCCAAAATCGCGTTAGCGAACGCTACTT
Organism: Samia ricini; assembly: GCA_014132275.2. Lineage (NCBI taxonomy): Eukaryota > Metazoa > Arthropoda > Insecta > Lepidoptera > Saturniidae > Samia > Samia ricini. The sequence continues at coordinate 24,563,562 of AP028161.1, forward strand.
TCTTGACTACACTGCTCATTGCCATTACCACACAATGGACGTTAATGATCATCATATCAAATAGTGCAACGTGGCTACATACAAGTCACGCGTTTCCGCAAACCACAATAATCCATACTCTGTACCCGTTACATATTAGCGTAAATAAACAAATAAACAATCTTTATTATCATATCGTATAACTAACGATGAGAAAGTTTTAAACCAAGTGTCCTTTTTTAGTGCAAACATTGTAAGAATATAATCAAATACCTTATCATTTACTATGAATGTTTATAAAATAATATCTTTAGCACGTAATACACAGAACGATGAGCTAACACACATTCGTTCAAAGCAGGTGTCATTGAAATATACCTGCGTTTTTATAAGGTAAATTTTAAAGGGTCCGGCATTTTTTAAATTAAAAAAAAATTGATCACAAAATCATTTAGATACCTACATTCGTATCATAACACCTGCTTACCCGTGGGAGTGAGGTACGTCGAACGTTACAATAGAAAGTAGGGATGCATTGTTGTCTCCCAAATTATCTATGCTAATAAATAAAATTGAAGTGTTTCTTTGTAATGTCAAAATGATTATTTTCTTACTAAATACATATGATTTTTTAGTAAATATACACGATACCTACATAACCAAAAATACAATTTTTGTCTGTCTGTTTGTCCGACCGTCTGTCTGTTTGTTCCGGGTAATCTCCGGAACAGCATGACTGGTTTTAACGGGACTTTTTTGGTAGACAATTGAACTTACTCTGGGTAACTTGGGTACTTTTGATTTTCGAAAATAATTAGGATTTCTAGTAAAAAAATAAAACTCATGAAATTGTGAATAAAATTCGATTCAATGCACAGTTTTCGGGCAAGTGCTTGAATTTATGAGAAATATTTTTACTTAATCTTAGTACCAAAAATAATTAGGGTCTCGTATAAAAAGATTAAAACGCAGTGAAGAATATATGAAACGCGGGAGCAACCGCGAGCACATAGATAGTACAGAATAAAAACAACGTTTACACACACAGTGGTGAATAGAATTAATTGAAAGTGCAACGTAAGATTAATATGTACCAACGTAATTAAGTGCACGTTTATTAATAATATAGTTTAAATGCAATACCGCATCGGCCGCACCGAATATTCTAAGAAACACTTGAGTCGAGTTGACTGGAAAGCTATTTGTGTGCAACCCTGTACCGATACACCTCCGATTCGCGACAGTTTCATCCCGTTCTCGCATACATGTCAAGGTAGGGTTCAACACTCGAGGATTTGGTGCGAGCAGATGATAATAATAATACATACGAACGTGTGTCTGCTGTATGTAAATATAATGATCAGACGCAGTTTCAACCGTGATAAGTGATAAGTCGATACGTCCGGAGTGCATTCTTTAATGGCGACTGCAGGGCTCGAAGGGTCTAAATCCCGATCAAACAACATTCACCGGGCTCGATGCCACTTTCTAATCCTTTTCACATAAGTGACCGCAGTGTGAAATAAGCTTCAATCAAGCACCCATTGAAACACGGTCAATTCCCGCGAAACGCTTCCGCGTGCACGCGAGGCGCCTGAAGCGAGATCATTGCCAGATGCCGCCGATAGATCGCGACGGGGTCAACAGCCATTGCCCTTGTTTTGCGCACTAAATTATTTAGAAGACTCTACACAGAGATACACCATAAATTGATGTGTTCCATCGTAACTGGGGTCAAGGGAATTCTATTGTTTGTGACACTGTTTCCAGTTGCCACGGCAAAATACTATCACATCGTCCAGATGTTATGTAATCTTTGTTAGCAAAATATTATTGTCTTCAATAGAGAAATATAAAATCGACAAAAATTGTTATCACTTTGTTCCATACATTTATTTTAATAACACTGTGTACCTATTATTTACTTGTTCTATCAAAGATGTTACAAATTATAATTACTAAACCATTTAACATTTCCTCGCATTCCTATAAGTTTTATACGAAAATTCAACAAGCAAATTTATTTCCTTTGTCATAATATTAGTGTAAAATGTACCATACATCGATATAATTCATTTGGTAATGCATTTAAGATAGTTTTATTGTAGCGTTATTTTTATGATGCGGCTTGGGATTTACACTAAATAAGATATCTGATTTGTTCCCTCTATATTTATGTATATTTTTATTTTCTATTAGACAAATTCATATACAATTATGAAAAATATAATAAATAAAAAGACCTATATTTTATACAGCCATTTAAATGTATTTTTTAACCCTAAATCTCTACATGAATGTAATTTAGATTTCTTTAGTTATTATTACAATTACAAACACTACTCTATACATAAAATAGTCGTGTAGAAAATTTAATCGTTTTGCGCCTTTTAAGGAACCGATACCTACATACAAAAGTTATAAAAATGTAAACATCCAAGTGTTGAAACAAATACAAAAAAGTTTTTGACGATAATTACAACATCGCTGGTACTAGTTTGATATGCTATGTACAGAATAACCTTAAATCTTTACCGTATGTACGAAACTTCTCAATTCGACGCTCCTCACGAAACTGTTTATTTAGAAATTCAAAAAGCGTATGTTTATGCAAAAAGAAACATACCATTTCGCATGTTGATCTAAATGTTATGAGATTTTTTTTTTTCGCTTTTTTTATGAGTTGCTGATTGTGAAACTAAATTGTAAAGAGTCACAACTATGTACCAGTTTTTACGGGTGTAAATCGCACCTATTCATATCCAGGTTCATTTATGATAATATGAAAACTTTCTATTAATATGCATGCCATCCATTATAGAAGAACTTAATAATTGTATTTAAATATGTAATTTAAAAATGTAAGTAAAAAAAATGTGATCGCGTCGCGCTCAAACTTACGTGATTACGGCGCTTTCACTTTCTCGATGTTAAAGGGATTCAAGGTCACACAGACACTTGGCATATTTAGGACACAATCTGTTTTATCTCCTAAATAATACCAAGCTTATATCCACAATATAATACAGTATAATTATATATAGAGAAAAATTAAGACATTAATAGTTAAAATAATAAATACACATGTGCAGGCCGGCAAGACGGACGACTGACGATGTATAACCCATCTCTCGTCAGGCACTAGTCTCAGGATTGCATTGTTCTATTTACTATTACCATCAAGTATAATGTCTTTACCGAGCTACTATAAAAAAGCTGTATATTTGTTTATTCACATAATAATATATGTGCATGCTGGTACACATTGGATTAATGTTCAAGTCACTGAGTTAACCGACGAGTCCGGACTTCTTTCCATCTTCCATATTATATACTAAATCTTTTATTTATCTGAAAATGTAGTCACTACTGAGAACTACATAACAAAACATAAGCTCACGCCTGTTATCCCCGGAGGGTTAAGCAGAGGTGAAATAGCGAACTACGCCACCCGCATTTCGCCGAGCTTAGTTTCGTACCAGATGTGACAGGGGGCGAGCCTGTCGCCATATCGGGCACAAATTCCAGACTCCGGGATGATACTGAGTAGAAAAACCCAATATCACTGAGAACTAAGTGATTTTAAATATTATCATTCAACCATCTATTTTAATTTAAAGTCTAGTCAACGTAAATCATTATGCGTAATGATCAGTTTAATCTCAAATTCCATAAAAACTCTAACCAATATTACAAATGTATTTCAGATTTACTAATTTAAAAACAAAACTCTTCATTAGTCAGTTTTGATTCTAATCCCGATTCAGGCTTAAATGGTACATAATAAACTAAACTTGAGTAGAAGTGGCAATGTTAGTAATATTTTATACTTAATTGATTCACAGGTGTTTGCGATGTGGTACACGTGGACAACGTTATTCCTGGTGTCGTGTACACTAGTGAAGGCGGCAGAAGTCGGGGAATTAACAACGACAACAGAGCAATTGACAACGACAACAGAGCAATTGCCGGTTGCGACAACCCGCCCACCGCCTCGCACGCTCGACCGACAAGCCGGCGAACTAGTCTGGAAAAAATGGTTCCAAGATCCTGAAAGCGGAAACCAAAACGCTCCGCACAGAAGAATCACAACAAAGTCGCTGTTCATAACACCTCTTGTTTTGCCCAAAGGGAGAACGGCTTGATAGAAATGGATGCGTTCAGGTAAGAAGAACTTTGTAATTATAATAGATTTTCCTAAACTCACGACGGTGGTATTAAAAATGCAAATTCTCATTGTCCGAATAAATTAAATAAACATTCAGAATAATTCGCATAAAATAAATGCTCTTATGAACGCTCATCGCATTGACACAATTGAGAGCACACTATTATTATGTAACGGAGACGATTCAAACTAATAAACGTTACTTAATTAACTTCAGTTGCTCTCATGTAAATGATTTAATGCGGCAATATAAAGCCTATGGTATAATTTCGCCGCCGGTAAATCTCTACGCATATGAGCTACATACACTGTTTAAAATTATTATTCAATTATGAATCAGTATCAGACACGACCTTAAAAAATTATTTGATCAACTCTTCAACTTGGTAGTATTTAATTCTAAGCAAACTTCAACTTATTGTAATAAGTAAATCCAGATTTCTTATCAAAGCGTTTAAATTAATACTTTTATGTGAATTTACAGGGTATAACTGTGAACCCAGATGAACACGAACTCATACTATTGGAAAAACTAAATGCCCTGTTCACAACGGCTACTAATAATGGAGATGTGTTATCGTATGACTATGGGGAGAATGAACCCGGACCCTTGCAGCTTTCAATTCCCATTGGCTTAGACGCACAAGCAGCCCCATTACAAGATCAAGAGGCATTAGCACAGGTAAGGAAACAAATTATACCCTTAGGAGATCCTACAAAATAGAATTTTCCTTTAAGTAATTACGATTGTAAATTTGAATTGTACAATGAGTTTGGTATTGATAATTATTTGCAAATATCACATTACATTATGGTTTATATATATATTTACGTTGTTCCAGGCTCAAGAATTACAACTAAACTATATTAAAAAACATGGTAATAAACCTAATGGGGATGCAAATCTTGAAGCTGAACTAGAATTGTTAAAACATCATAATACTCATAACAATACAGCTGTACTGGAAGGTGCAAGCGCATTGAATCACAATGCACTAACAAACTCACATTATCCAGAAAAACCAAAACGTAACAGTCCATTAAACATTACCGAATTAGAGAATATTAATAAAACTACTGACGAAGGCCAAAAAGAATTAGTATATGGAAATGTTAACGTTGACTCGGTAATCTATAACACGGAATATGAATACCAAAAAACTGAACAGACTGAAAAACTATTTGAATCATCGCCAGGTAATCTAACAGCAACTAACAGCACAAACGACCAAAATACGAACATTTCACATACAGCTGATGATACTACTCAAGATATTCCTAAGCCATTCTCTCACGTGTTAAAAAAAGATGGAGATCATAGTAATTTGAATCCAGAAAATGACTATTCTGACATCGGTGAAGCTATAAAACTCATAAGCCGATATGCTGAAGTAACCACCGATGATAATTTTACCAAACACCAAAAGAAACCATCAGTGAAAGAAGACAGCGTGCTTGGGACACGAACTAAGGTACAACATCGTCGCAACAAACCAAAACCAGAAACAATGGAGTCTCTGTCAGTTCAGTTGTCACCTGAATCTTTACCACTGGGCTACAAAAATAAATTGCCGACACTCAGTGACCTTGCTAAGGATGGTATTATATACCGATACCCTCTTTCGAGCCAACAGTCACATACACCGCCAGCGAACTATCCGTTCCGCCATTTACAGGATTACTGGCCTGGGCAAACTAAACTAGGGGGAGTGTACAATACACATGAGAATCATAGGCGACATCATCACTCATACTCACACAGTTTACGTCAGCATGGTTATCCGTATGCAAATTACGCTGGGCTCCAAGACACTTATCCAGAATTGAAGAGGTATATTCGTAGAGTAAACCAGCATCACGCAGAACCGTTACGATCTCGCACCAACAAACAGGAACTTTACAGTCTTCTTGGTTTAAGGCACTGGTTCAGTAGCGAAGGCACAGCGAAAAGATAGCCTGTTACAAATATACTAGACAATTCAAAATGTTACCCGACCGCGTATAATGAAAGCTATGACATAATGGAAAACTGCATCCGAATTAGATATAGCTAGCTATATACCTATTTATTGAATATGTACTTAATTAAAACTTAGTTAAATTAGAAATAAATTGTCATCACTATAACACACCTGCGATCATTAAAGTCAATGAACGGCTGAGACATTCGAGTAGTATATATAAAAATAAACAATCAATTTCCAATTCTTACTCGTATTGCGTCCATAGGCCATAGCTTTCACTACACTTTTTAGCTTATTTATTTCCAAGCCAAATATTACAGTCATAGTTTTTTTTTTTGTTAGTGTTTTTTTTTATTCTGTAAATATCTTCTAATTTAAGTGTTTTATTTGCAGCTAAATTGTTCATAGAGTATTATCGTTGTTTTATAAATATTATTTTAATGTAAAATCGCCGACTTATATTTATTCGATGTATATTATTATTCATTTTATATTAATAATTTTTTTTTTTCGTTATGAATGTAGTTACGTGTATAGTGTTCGATGTTAGTACCTAATACAAGCTGTATTATTTAAAAGAAATGGGTGTCGCACAAATTTGACACAAATAATAATTGTCGCTCAAACTTCTCATGGAGCAAATACTAAAAATACTCTGTTATTAATTAATTAATTAAATCGTAATGTTCTGTTGACTGTCTAGATATATAGCTAGTAGATGTTTGTCTCGTTAAACTAAAACCAAACGTACCATCGGACATTTGAAACCCACCTGATATATGAATACAAGAGATTGCACCTGAAAAGGAACTCAAACTTGTACACTTTGCTTTTAGAGCCGGTTCTATACTTGCCTCAATATATATTTATATATAAGAAACTGTTTAGTGAATCGAAAGTTCCAGGAGTATTGAGCTGCTGTATATGTTGCGTGACTTAGTTATTGCGTTACTATGATTTTATATGGGCTGGATACCTATATTACCGAACTATTACACATTAACGATCCCACCAAAGCTTAGTTTAAGTATTTAGATATATCTCATAAATTAAACATTCGAACCTGTCTAAACGGGTCGAAACTTTAAAATGTATTTTTATAATCGAATAGTTACTATAAATGTTTGGAAAGGTTAATATAAAAGTATAAGTCAAACGTTTATCACTTGCTATAATTAAATTATATTATTTCCTCTGTTAAGATTATGTTTAATATGAGCCACAGATTATAAGATATACAAATTCAATATGAGAAGACAACATACGTACATACTGTTTTCACATTATATGAGAGAAACCGAAAAACTTTATAATAATAATAAACCTATATCTATACTAATAAATAAAATTGAAGCGCAGACTGTTTATATGTATAATGGAAGACAACAGAACCATAGCGCAATGTAGAATCGTTTAAAGAAAATACATTTTTGTTGTCGTTTAGAAAAAAAATATTGGATAATAATTATGATCCTGTATAAAAAAAACTATATTAGGCAGTGAAAAATTATATGAAAAACGGGCGCAGTCGCGGGCACACAACTAGTGGTACATAAGGCAATAGGCTTTTTTTGCACCATCATGTATTTATACATTCAGTTATAACTTTTTTTAAACATAGTATTTGATTTAATATGGCGCAAACACATCGTAATACTTCGTATATACATTTATCAATATTTTAATTAATAAAATTCATAACACTTTAAAATTATCGAATTTTAAAGCTGAAAGTTTTTCGATAGCTCTTAATAAAAAGCATTATTCAACTCATAACACTTTTTATGTTTATTCTGTACATATTTGGATGTAAACAAATATAAAAGAATTCTAGTGATAAACGATAGACTTTACATATTTTAATGAAAATATATTAAAGTATTAAAACCAGTGTATCTAATAAATGGTTAGTATTATGTTAATTAAAAAAGTGGTCTACTAATCATGTGTTGTTGTACTGTGTAATTATTAGTGAAAGTACAAAACGATGAAACAAAATATTATTTATTTACAATAAAACATCACTACCGTTATTGTACTAAAATACGTGCTTATTTCAAATTGATGTTATTTTTGCAATTAATAAAGGTATTGAAACAAATTTAATTAGAAAATATTGTACAAATATTATATATTACTCTTTTATAATAATACCTATAACTAGTCTATAATTACATCTATGAAAATGTTTAAATCATCTTAAACGTAAAATATTTCAAAATTAATGGAGATGCAAACTGTCAATGCCAGTATTTTATTGTAAATAAAGGAATGTCTTAAAATAAAGAAAAAAAAAGTAATTGAAAAATATAATCATGGTTTTATTTCGACGCCATTATATATTATGTATAAGATAGCAAATTAATAGTAAAAGTGAAAGGCAAATAATTCATATAATACATTTTATTCCAAAAAAAACTATTAATTCGATAACATTGTAAGTCGTCGACATTTATTCACTTGTTCAATAGTACGAGATTCCCTGTACTTGCATATACTTAAATCAATGGATATACAACATGACACTTATCTAATGACTGACTGAATGAATGACTGATTTATATTCACAGTGTAAAAATGATTATTAGAACAAATATAACAATGCCTACTTTCAAATTATTTGTACAAATTATCACAATAATAAACAATAAACTGAGAAGACCTTAAAACAATAGTAAAATCTGAGTTCACATCCTGGACCTGCCCAGACATAAATATGTGATGGAACTATGTATAATACAATAATTTAATAATAGGTTATCCATAATTACGTGATAAGTTAATTTATATTAGAATGTACAATAAATCACATACAATTAAGAAAGATATCACTGAATAAAGTATATGCAAGAACAGATTATGAAGTCACTGTTTGTGAATCACGAATGGAACTTTATTTTCTAGGATTTTTTCTAACAAAGTGAAATCACAACAATTAGCCCTGACATCTATCTATCATACACTATTTTTAAATTATTGAAGAAACTTAACGTTGACAGATTTCACAATTTTAAACTGGAGTAAATTCAATTATGAACATGTAAGTACTGGTTGGTAGACACAAATATCAATCCAAATGTTTATCTTTTATTTCACCTGAATTCATAAATTTGAATGCTGTGTTCGGGGACATGGCTTAAAGTCAATGATTGGTACCTGAAAATAATTAATTTTAAAGTAGCGACTATATCATATATTTACCACCATAATACAAATAATTTAGGTCTGTATTTAAAGTATCAAAAGTATACACAGAAAATATTTAGTTATTCAAATTTAAAATAAAAAAATACTTGACTCAAGTCATACACTGAAATGGTGCTTATGAACATGAAAACACTACCGCAGATCAGAAAAGAAACCAGTTGAAAAGACCCGGTAAGACACTTGATCTGATTTATTTAATGTACAAATATGTATTTTTTTTATTAAACTATATAATTCAATATTTGTAGTCCGTTTTAATGGAAGCACAGAGAAGGGTATCATTTACATTTACTAGCTTCTGCCTGTGACATTATCCCCATTGACATTCAAATTGAATCCAGAAACAAACTGTGGTATTTTAAGTTAATCATACTAAATAGGAATAAACCATAGTGTTAATGTGATGTCTAAAGTTTTAGGCAACAAGTAAAAATTGGTTCTCTATATACTTGATTGCAAAATTGTTAATATTTCTACTTACACCAAAACTTAATTTGGATATATTTTATACATAAACTTTTCTTGAAAAAATATCTAACTGTGGAAAAAAACGACATCAAAATTTGTTGCATAGCTAAGGAGAAACGATGATGATGGTGCAGTTGGTAGTGTGGTTGTATTTCGCAAAAATTGATGCAGATTTGAGCCCACCTATCCAACTCCAAAAAATGAGCCTAATCTTTTGTTGAAGGGAACCATAGTGAGACGACCACAGCATGGCTATAGATCCTGGAACTACCACCCTCATGTTTGAAAATCTGTCGCAAAATGGCAATAGTGTTCCAAAATTATTATTTGAGAACCAGTATCTTTAGGCTTAGTGTGTCCACCATCTTGGACCACATCCTAATTTTACATAGGTGAATAGATAGGAAGAGATTGTTTTGTATGATGTATCCATACATACTATAGGTTCATATATTATCTAAAAGTATACTGCATATTTTTCAAAATTTCTTCACCAATTTATTAGATTTTTTTTTCTTAAAATACATGTATAAAACTTCGCTGAAACTATATTCGAAGTAAACTGTATTAAGTAAACCAAAGGCTTACTTAATATTCTATCTTATTTATATAGCCACATCAATTTAGAAAACAAACTCCATTCCAAGATTGCAGCCACTGACATATGTAAAAATATAAATCAGTTTTCCAAATATACCTTTTAGTTAATATATTAATATAAAATTACATAAAACCAGTATAAAATGTAAACAATAAACCAGCATAAAACTTTCATTGAATTGAACTTTTCAATTTAGTTACAAAGAAACACCACTGTCACCATCTGATCTATTATTCCACGGACAAACTGGCAATTATATTTTGTTAAAAAACTTAACACTTACCACTCAGAGCTCCGATGATAATAATAACCTTCTATAGTTGCCGCTGATTTGTGAAAGCATATATAATAAAAGCCAGCAAACGAAGCACCATTTATATCCTTGATTGTGTGATCAGGCACTAAAAAGTGTTCTTTCCACCTCATAAATACATAATCAGCCTTTGCAAGTGAATCATAATCAAAACTATCAGAGTTGAATGTCTTTAAATATGGTACGAAAAGGTTGAATTTACTCTAGAAAAACAAATAGGGAGCTTTTACTTACTTGATAACACAAAATTACTTGAAACTTTGACACTCTTTCATAAAACAAATAAATTTATTATGTCATAACTCCAGTATAAAAATAAATTAATGAATGTTTTAAAATGTTATCTTATACTGACTGATAAATAAAGAATTTACTCTTTTCCAATAGTAGATACTATTTAAAAACATTGGTCCACAGGCATTACATATTAAGAATATAAATCAAAATATTATTAACACATAGGTATATGTAATTATTATTTTATTCTTATCATGCTTATTATAATCATTATACTTATTACTTATTTTTTAACTTCTTTAATAAATATTTATTCTCTATATAACTCATAAAGGCTCTATTAACTGTAGACTGATATTATATTCAATTACATCTGATACTGGTAAAAAAAATCATTTGTTTTTATTGTTTAATAATTATTTTATTTATATTAATAAACCTAAGTCACAAATTTACTTACCCAATGCTTCCTATCAACATCTTCATCTGCATCCCACTTTTCTTGTAAGAAAGGGGTATTTTGCAGATATAATTTCACCATCGAAAAAAGTTGTGAGTGTTGGAAACTCCTCTGTTAAGCCTTTAATTTTTAAATACCCACAGAGGTATGAATTTTCCTCATCTACATGCTGAAAAGGGAAGTTATATAATTAGAAAACAATAGTAATATAATAAGAAGTGTTTCTTAATATTTTATGCATTTATAGTATTCAGTAAGCTGATAAAAACTAATTTCATGAGGAAATTCCTATGAAACATACACATACATTAATTAGCAGATAGAATAACGCCTAAGCCTAACAATTAAATATTGCGTACTTTGTTATTGTTACTAACCTGCAAAACGACTTCAACTTCATAAGAGTTCCCTTTGCTTTTTTGATGCCCTTGAAATCTAGACCCGTTGTATAGTAATGATTTAGTGACACCAGGCTGTTTAGAATTAGCTGGAGGAGGTGGAGTTATATCGACTTTAACTGGCATTATATTTCCATCAAAAAACAATACCCTAGCACTTGCAAGCGTGACAGATAGATGACGAGTATTTCTTCGGCGACTGGCACCTTTGACAGGTGGTCCCCCTTTCCAGTAAATTCTACGAGCTTTATAACTATTTATAACAATCACTTCTTGTTAAAAAATGACATATCGTATACTTTTTATCGACGACTTAGCAAAATAACGTTATTTGTATTATAAGTACAAATAGTTTTTTAAATTAATTCCTATATTCCCAGTAACAGACTTCAAATTCAAACGTAAATTTGACATTTTATTGTTTGTAATTTATTATAGCTATGAATACGTGTACTCTTTTCCAACATTATTTAAAGCTTTTAAGAAAACTACAAAGGTCTTCAACCAAATTTAATCTAGAGATTATTATTCTAATCATATACCAACGCTACAACGCTCTAATAAAGAGCTTTTATTTCGTTAGAACTTTATATGAAAGTGTTTCTTAGGGATGGATATATGAGATAAATTATTCGGGGAATCAATTTTTAAAACTAAAAATCGATTATTATAATTGAATGCTAGCACTTATCGATCTTAGAAAGTAGGAAATTTGGGATCGATTTTTCTGGTTCAGTAAGACCATGAAACTAAGAAAGAACCCAAACAAAAAAATGTATGAAAGATTTACTATTAATTAATAAAAAGTCAAGAGATAGCTTTATGGTCAGCTTATTTCGTTTCTTTGTAGATTTAAAAATGTCTTTTTGTATACTAATAACTTAACAAGCAAATATCTTGCCCGATGGTAAGTAAAGATTTACAGTGTTATATAAACGTTTGCAATTACTGTGTTAGCAGGGGTATTTCGACTACCAACACTAGAATCTCTTCACTTTATACCTTTAACTTTGGTAAACTTATAAAAATAGCTATAATTATTTTAAAATGATACATTATTGATTATTAAAGGCACCTTTGTGTTTTCAATGACAGAGATTTACTTATAAATATGCAAATAATTCAGTATCTTTTTCTTCTTGGTCTGTTCACTGTTTTTTGTTTGTTGTTTATTTACTGCTATTTAGTGCTAGCTTTAGTGTTATCAGTAATATCATTTTCAAGACAGTTTTTTTTTAATAATTTTTTTTTATATATAGAATAGACGAAGGATAAGGAAACTATACAGAAACGTGTTCTATCTCTTTCTCTCACAGCCTAATCGCTATATATATATGAATAGTTGTCTTTTCTTTCTTTACACTTTTTCGTTTCATAATTCAATTCACACCAGCGAAAAAAGTTTTCAATTTAAATACAACTCGAAAAAAGATCGTTTTTTTAGAGATCGATGTTTTAGGCCTCAATTTTCAGTGAATTGAATAATAATGTTCAATCGATAGAATCGCCAGTTTTCATAACCGTTCCTAACAGAGATAAATAATCCTAACAACTGACTTAGCTGTATGGTCTTGGTACCTTTATCTATTCGTTAGAAGAAGAAGAACCAGAACAAACTTTTTCGGCGGGAAACTTCGTATTGGGAGGGGCGGACGATTTTTTTTTGGTGTTAATAATTTGTGGCGTAATATATTCAATGTTTTAGTTTATTCTCTCCTTTCTTCTTACTATCAAAACTTTTTATTCATAATTGTACATAGTTTATTTAATTTGTGTATTTTTTATAATATACAGTGGTAAGTTTTGTTTTTTTTTTTGTTGTTCCGTTTTTTAAAACATGGATATAGAACCTGAGCCTGACCCCCCTCCTGAGAAGCATCCTTTACTAACGCTTTTAGATGCAGATAAATATATTTCTACTGATTCTAACACGCTGGACTTAGATTCCAGTAGCGATGGTATGAAAAAAATAAGACGTAAACTAACACAGTCATTTAAACCAATGAAAGAAAAACCTATTCGCGTTGATAAGTGGGCGTTAGCTAATAATAAGATTTCTCGAACCAGTCTTCCTTTATCCACTAAGGCTTCTGAGGTGGAAAATGATTTTAATTCTGATAAAATCCTTAATACAGGTTCAGATGGCTATTTTTCAACTAGACAACTATATAAAGACACAGATCCTGGTCCATATGTTGTGTCAGTGGAATTGGTATCAGAGGATCCAAAAGCTGGGACAACTCTGCATCCTCTTAAATTTGGCTATTTTCTACAAAAAAAAACAATATGAAGAATATACTAGAAGATGGCATCAAAAAAATTGGTAGAAATCGTGTGATGGTAACATTTAAGTCGGCTTTGGCTGCCAATTTGTTTTTGAACAACTCTATATTAGTTAGCAATAATTATAAAACTTTTATTCCAACATATAATATATGCAAGTTAGGAATCGTTCGGGAGATTCCTATAGAGTGGTCTCATGACATTGTAAGTAATTTGAGAATTCCGGTTGGTTTTGGGTCAATAATACGTTCGCGTAGGCTCAGTAGGAAGGTCAGTAGCCCTGAGGGTTCTACTTGGATCCCTACACAGACAGTGGTGCTAACCTTTGATGGTCAAGCTATGCCTTCTCGGGTATTTTGTTGTTACTCTTCTCTTCCTGTTGAACAATATATCTATCCTGTAGTTCAATGTTTCAATTGTTGTCGCTTTGGTCACACACGTGTACAATGCAGAAGTTTATCTCGGTGTTATAAATGTGGTGATAATCATGATGGTTCATCATGTGATTTCGATGGGGAATATAACTGTATTAATTGTTCTGGACATCACAAGGCTACAGATAAATGTTGTTCAGAGTTTGTGCGACAAAAAAACATAAAACACTATATGTCCAATCATTCAGTTTCCTACCAAGAGGCTGAGAAAAAATTCTTATCTACCAAAAAATCATTTGTTGAGGTTTTAACATCCACTCCTAATAAGGAAAAACCCTTAATGAACACTCCATTAGATAATTCAAAAAGAAATACTCTCTCATATAAAAAAACTATTTTATTGAAACCAAAAACACATGCTCCTTTATCCAAGGGGTATGATATTAAAGAACACAAAGATTTAATTAAAAATTATGATATTCCTCTTTCAAGTAATGGTTGTGCCTTAAATAATAATAAGGATTTCAATGATGAAAATGTAGATATAAATGCCTTGATTCTTTCCTTGATGAATATTATTTCCAATTCTTGTTTACCGGACCACGTGGCTATCACCTTGATTCAAAACATATCAGTTACACTGTTTAATTCATTTAAACATGGACTACATTCTTCAGTGGAATTGTAGGAGCATATTATCAAAACGAAGTGATTTATATTATTTGATTAATAGATATAAAACACCCATTTTAGCTCTATGTGAGACTTGGTTGAAACCAGGTACTTTATTTAAAGTACCAGGTTATTTAATTCTGAGAGATGACAGAGATGATGGTTTCGGAGGATCTGCTCTTCTTATTAGAAATAATATTTTATTCAAATCTTTATCACTGCCCTATTTTAATAAAGGAAAATTAAATGCAGTGGCAGCTAGGATTGAAAATGTTTCATTTCTTTCTATTTATATTCCACATAAAGATGTTTCAGTTGTTCCTGTACTTAAGTTTATTATTGATTCTATTCCTCCTCCGGTTATTATTTTAGGTGACTTTAATGCGCATCACTCCCTGTGGGGTGCTCCAAATGATGATAGGTTAGGAATTGAACTAGCTAGTTTATTAAATGATTTGAATTTATGTGTCTTAAATGATGGCTCGGTGACTCGTCGAGGTATTCCGGGGCAATCTAAAAGTTTTTTAGATGTTTCTCTTTGTTCATCATCCATCTCTTCTTGTTTAATGTGGAAGTGCCTTGAATTATCATACGGTAGTGATCACTTTCCAATAATTATTTCGAAGTCTATCTCAGATTCTTGCTTAACACCACTTCCTCCGTTACTGAAGTATAAACTAACAAATTGTAACTGGGAGTTATATGGTTCTGTTCTGGATGATAAAATTACATCACAACCTGAAGTTTCTTTATACAATATAGAACAATCATACAATAACCTAATTGTTAGCTTGACGTTAACAGCTGATGAAATTTTTTCTTTGTAAAACTGTTGCTAGGAGTAATATTATGTCTCCACCTTGGTGGGACAAGGAATGTACTCAGGCGATTCATAGACGTAATATATCTGAAAAAAATTGTAACTTGGTGTTAGATTTAAATTCTTTTCTTCAATACAAAAATACTTTAGCAGCAACTAAAAGACTTCTAAAAAAGAAAAAAAACGCGATGGTTGGCTTCGTTTTTGTTTGTCACTGTCCCCTGAAACTTCTCCATCTGTAGTATGGAGAAACATTCGTCGTTTTAGGTCGTCCACAAAAAGTAATAATTGTACTTCCTTCTCGCTTGAGTGGGTTGAACCCTTTTTGAATAAACTGGCCCCAAGTTATGTTCCTAATTTTGATCAAATGCCTTACAATTACATTTCTGATATTAATAGCGATTTTGAGTCCTTAGAGGCTCCTTTTTCAATAAAGGAATTAAAACTAGTCTTGAACCGTGTTTCTGATTCTTCACCTGGGATTGATGGCATTCCGTATGCATTTGTTGTTAATGCAAAACCTGATACATTATCATTTGTTTTAAATTTAATAAATATTATTGTTGAAACTGGTCGCATTCCAGAATCTTGGAAACAACAAATTGTAATTCCTATTTTAAAACCTAATAAAGACCCTTTAGACCCTAATTCCTTTAGGCCTGTGGCGTTGTCATCCGTTCTTTCTAAATTGGCAGAACATCTAATTAAAAATAGGTTAGAATGGTTTTTAGAGCATCATAATCTTTTAAGTGTGTCTCAGTTTGGATTTAGGAAAGGACGCAGTGTTTCTGATAGTCATTCAATTTTATCGACAGATATTCAAATTGCGTTGACTAGAGATGAAACTCTGGTAGCTGCATTTCTTGATGTTGAAGCTGCTTATGACAAGGTTGACTTGAGATTATTAAAATACAAACTGCAGATTCTTAAGGTTCCTTTAAAGTTTATAGATTTCATTTTTAATCTTTTTACAGGTAGAACCATAGTCTTAAGGGCTCTAGGAGTGAATAATCACAGTAGAGTACTATGGAATGGTGTCCCGCAGGGATCTGTACTCAGTCCTATTTTGTATGATGTGTACACAAGTGATTTAGATTCTGTAGTTTTACCTCAGTGTTCGGTTCTTCAGTATGCTGATGATTTATTAATATATTCCTCTAACAGATCAATAGGACAGGCTGCAATAATTGTGGAACAGTCATTGGATAGATTATCGCAATGGATGTCTGATCATTATCTTTCATTTTCTGTTTCTAAAAGTAAAATAGTTGTTTTTTCTCGTAAAAAATCAAATCCTAATATTATTGTGTCTTTGAATCAGTCGCCGTTACCTTTATGCAACGAAATTACTTTCCTAGGTAGAATATTTGATAGCAAATGTACTGGTGTTCCGCATGTTAATTATATAGTTGGTAAGTGTGAAAGAAACGTTAACATTATGAGAGCACTTTCTGGGGTTTGGTGGGGTGCTCATCCTTTTACATTAAAATTAATTTATAATGCAATGATAAGAAGTCTTTTAGATTATGGCTCTTTCACACTTTGCCCTGTTAATAAATCTGTAATGCATAAATTCAACCTTATTCAATCTAAGAGCCTTCGTATTATCATTGGAGCTATGAAAAGTACTCCTATTAATGCACTACAAATAGAATGCGCGGATGCACCCCTTCACATTAGAAGACAGTTTTTATCAGATCGATATTTTTATAAATCTTTACAATTTCTGCACCATCCTCTTCATCAAAAGTTAAATTATCTTGACAGCCTGATTATAAAGAGTAATAATTACTGGCATCGAAGGCCTCTCCCGTATTTAATCCATAGTCTCAGGAATATTAATGAGCATGATTGCGTCATTAAACATTTTCCATGTAATCCTCTTTTCTTTTTTGATTATAATGTTCTTATTTTCCAACATGATGTACGTTTATCAATAAGTATAACAAAAGGTGTTTCAAATCCGGATTCTAAACTTTGGAATTTTATGGAAAAAAACGCTCCTAATGCGGAAGTCTTTTTTACTGATGCCTCTAAATCAGTTGAATCTATTATGGAAAGCTATTCAGATTTTTATGGTAATGTTTCTGGTTTTAAAAATAATAAGTGTCGAGGAGTGGGGGCAGCTTTTTATCGAATTTCTTCTGGATATTTTAAACTTTTTAAATATTCTTCTCGAATATCTAACTTTTCGGGGGAATGTTTGGCTATTTTGAAATGTATCAGCTATATTGTAGAGGAAAAAATAGCAAGAGCTGTAATATTCACGGATTCCTTAAGTTGTCTACAATCTCTTCTGCATAATCCTTTTAAAAAATCGAATTGGTCTCCGATCTCTCTTGAAATTAAAAATAAACTATTATTTTGTTCTCAACTAGGTTTACAAGTTTCCTTGATATGGATACCTGGGCATGCAGGTATCCAGGGTAATGTAAATGCTGATGAATTGGCAAAACTGGCTGCTTTTCAAGGTGCTACTGATAATTCTTTATATAGCCAGGATTTAGTTTCTTTTCTACCTCGTCAAGACTTGGTGGAAAAATGGAATTTAGACTGGAATCAGTCTAATAAAAGTCAATTTTATAAAAGACATCAACCTAAAATTTCTCTAAAACCGTGGTTCTCCAAATGGAGATTAAGCAAGAAAATTACAACTATTATTTCGAGGTTACGGCTTGGCCACTGCTCTTCGCCAGTCCACCTGAACAAATTAAGAATTAGAGATAGATCTATCTGTGAGTGTGGTCTGGAAGAGGGTAACATCATGCATATTCTTTTTAACTGTTCTCTATATAACTCTTTACCACTGTATGATATTTTATGTAATTATAAGGCTATTCTTCCTTGTGACTTGTCATCTATACTATCTCTTAATAACAAAATTTATGTTAAATCATTAGTTAAATTCCTTAATTATCATAAATTATCATTGTAAATTTCACATTTTATGTATATTTATATATTGCCACTTCAACATTTACCCACTTATTCCCGCCATCTGCCCAAAATTACATACACTCACTACTTGAAAATGGCAGTAATAGACTCTAAAGAGGACTGAGTTGCCAAGTTAAAAAAAGAAGAAGAAGAACCAGAACAAAGAAAAAGCGCGGGAAACCTTCGAACTTGACGGACGTGGTTTTTTTTCGAATTTTTTATTATAAATTTTGTATTATTGTAATTTGTGATCAGAATAGTGATAGTTTGTAAATAATATTAGATTAGTGTATTTTGTTTCTTTATTTCTTGTATTTTCTACATAAGGTAAGTCTTTTTTTGTTGTAAATATGAATGAACCACCAGACCCAGTTAATCTCCAAACTTGAATTACTTTCACAAAAAATTATTTCATCTCATAAGCCTTTACCCTGCCTGTTAAAAAGTTTAAATAAATTTAAATCGATACAAGCTCCGACACATACCTTTCGTTTACTGCCGTTATTTAATTCTCCCTTTGATTGCCTTCTTTTATCTCCGAACATTTGTTTTTCACTTAATATTGAAAGGTCTGATACTAATGCGAATGCTAACTTTAATCATATTGTAAATAGTAAATGGCCAAATTGGCACCATATTTTTACTGATGCTTCTAAACATTCTACTGGCTGTGTTGGCGTGGGAGTGTTTCACAAACAGTACAATATCATTCAAAAAATCAAGTTACCTCCAGAAACCACTGTTTTTACGGCAGAATTCTTTGGTCTTTTGAAGGCTATTGAATATATAATAACTTTCAAACTCAGGAATAGTGTGATATTTACGGACTCGTTAAGCTCCTTACAGACCTTAGCAAAATTCTCAGTTAAATTAAACCCATTTTTTTCATATATTATTTGAATGTAAAAGAAAGCTGTTGCAATGCCAAATGAATAACTATTTTGTTACTTTCTGCTGGATACCTGGCCATTGCGGCATTATTGGAAATGTGAAAGCTGACACTCTGGCAAATGATGCTACTGTGACCGGCGATATGTATCCTTACAGGATTTTCGGCCATGATCTTACTGCTGCCTACCTAGCGCATATCTCCATGATTCATGGAATATGTACTGGAGAGAGAGTGGTCAGATCAAGGGACGTTTTCTGTATGCTATGCAATCGTTAGTTCCCAGGAAGCCATGGTTTGCCAGAAAGTCCTTTGGTAAAACTGTCACCTCTGTGTTAATCCGTATGCGTCTCGGCCATGTTTGTCTTCCCGTACATTTACATAAACTTGGCATAGTAGATAGTGCTGCCTGTGAGTGTGGTGAGAACTATTGTGACATGAATCATGTTTTCCTTTCTTGTCCCTTGTATGACCATTCTTCTCTCTATGAGTCTTTAGTCTCTCTTTGTATTCCTTTCCCTACTAACATTTCTTTACTACTTAGTACTTGTGAACCTTCTGTATATAATGTAATAAATAAATTTATTGTATATAATAGCATTAAACTGTAGGACTAGTTACTTGAATATGTTTTAGTTATTATTATTCTGATTTTTTTTTAATTCTTATTTTATTCGCGGTTTTGTTTCCGCGTTATGTTTCCCGCGTTTTGTTGTAAATAGGTACATAATGTTTGAAACCGATTTTATTCTCAAACCTTGTCAAGCCATAAATTGACACATGGAAAAATTTACTTGAAAATATTTACATTATTTACAAATATTTATTGGAAATATTTACAGAGCCATTAAAAAACACAAGAAGAAGAAGAACCAGAACAAAAGATTATTTTGAAGTATTTGTCTATATATTATATAATTTTGGTGGCATTTTACGTTACATAGTGTAGTTATGATACGCGAGTGTAGTGAAGTGAAAATAATGACACTAAGCGTGAATCCTGAAATGTCCTAATTATTTCCGTTGTGGTCCTATCAGAAGGTCACCATTTTGTTATTGCCATTAATTATTGATAGTGTTCCTAACGTCTGACTTGGCTGAATAGTCTACTAGTACCTTTGCCCTTTCCTTAAAAAGCAGTAAATGGAACCAAGGAGTTTTTGGCGGAATCTAAGTCTGATATGTAGTAGTTGTTTTCTTTAATTCATTAAACTTGTGTGTTTGACTCTATATCATGTAATCTTGGTGGCGTTTTTTTTGTGATATAGTTTAGTTATTGTATTCAAGTTAAGTTTATTGTAGAAAATAACGATTAGCATATATTCTGAGATGCCGATAAACCTCCATGGAAAGTTCGAACAGGATGGGCCACTGTTTTGCTGGAGTTTGGTAACCTTGTATCAACAAGGTTAAAAATGTTGCACATCTGACCTATATGACACTGGCACAAATTGTGTGTACATAGATTGCCTTTCTTTAGAAATTGTAAAATGGTACCAAAAAAAAAAATCTGCTAAAAATGCAACAAAAAGACAAAGTTACAAAGTTGCAAGTTTTAAAATGACCATAACATTTTTATTTTGTAAAACTATACAATAGTAATGCGGGCCGCACGATGGTTTCGAAACGATGCAATAATCTGAATCAGAGGTGAATAATAATCTGAATCATCACAATTAAAAGCCTAAGTAGGTATAGAGCATAATAAAACATCGCATCTCTATTATAGATAATATAGAACAATGTAGTTTATGATTTAATGGTAGGGTTTCATCGTTTCGTTGGTTTCGTTGAACGACCAACTTGTGTAAATTGTTTTGTTTTGTGATTTAATTTATTTACTTTCTACCTTTATTTATTTGACAATGATTATCTCTATAGCATTTAAAAGTACTGTTATTGAAAAAGATCTTACATCAGCCAACCTTTTGTGATCTTGAAGCGGTAACAGAGAGATTTTCCCACATAATTATGGTTAACTGACGTTTTAGACTGTACATCCTCAATTATGGCAGACCCAGGTTATTACCACAGTGATTATATTCGTCACCCTGTTCTACACGAGCTGGGTGCCAAGTACGGTATAAAGACAGAATGTATTCCAGAAATAGCATTGCCGTCTAAGTTGGAGGAGCTCAAAGATGTCATACGTAGGGAGATACGTAAGGAACTGAAAATAAAAGAAGGTGCTGAGAAGCTTCGCGAAGTGGCTACAGACAGACGCTCGCTCTCTGACGTAGCAAATATTGTTAAAAAAGCTAATATAAAACTTAATGAACTTAAATCGGATTTACAAGAGCTAGAGTCTCAACTTCTTTTGTCCCGTGGACAATCAACACCCACCTCACCTGAAGACTTATCTTACGATGAAGAGATTATTTTAGCATCAGAAGCAGCACAACAGCAGCGACAACTTGGTGAAGCCACCACTGACCGTAAACTTGCTTCCCTTGAAAAACAGTTGAACATAGAACTCAAAGTAAAACAAGGGGCTGAAAATATGATACAGAGTATAAGTAGTAGCAATCAGTCCAGAGATAAGAAATTATTAGCGGAAGCTCATCAAATGCTTGTAGACTCAAAAGATAAAATTGAGTACCTGAAGCTTCGAATCACTAAACTGACTAAGCAACAAAAAGGTGACAATGCAGGATCTAATGGTGATGGCAAGAGCTCTGATGCAACCGGGATTGAAGCTTTGTTAGATGAAAGAATTGCAGAACTAAGAAATCGTCTTCGTATTGAGGCGGCTGTTGTGGAAGGATCTAAAAATGCTATCCGACTTTTACAGAGTGATAAAAAAATAACTGATAAGAAAGCTTTACAAGAAGCTCAAACCAGCTTACTTGAATCTACTCAGAAATTAGATTTGCTACGTAGATCATTAGATATGCGTAGACAAGAGCTACCTGCTGAAAGTGCTGCATTTGTTGAATTGGGACATGAATTACGTAGCACAGGTTCAAGTCCAGGATATGTTAGCTTAACTGGAGTTAGTGGGCCCAGAGCCCAATTCTCATCTCCTGCTCCAATGATAAGCCCATGTGTACAAGTTACAGGTACACTTGAAGTCAGATTAATGGGTTGCCAAGATCTCCTCGAGGATGTACCTGGACGTAGTCGCCGAGATCCATTAGCTAGTCCTTCAGATTTGAAATCCTTCGTTAAAGGTGTTACTATACGTAATTCCATGAAATATACTTACAGTATAAAGGAGGACACAAGTAATGAAATAATGGCTGTACTAAAATTGGACAACCATACTGTAGCCCAAACTAGTTGGAGACCATGCTCCCAACAAGCTTGGGATCAAAGGTAATCATTTAAAATTTCATATTCATATTTAATTTAAATTCAAACTATCCTTGTGCATATATAAATGTTATAAACCCTATCTTACACAACAAATTCATTTGTATTTACTATATTTATGTAAAAAGTTACTGTATGCATATGTAGGCATGATATTGACATCTATATAGTTTAAAATTGATATGCTAGATAGGTGAAGAAATATGTATTGTACAATTATATAACAAACTAAAAATTAATTGAATTTATATCACATGTATCTATTTCCTTGAATTACAATCTTTATGGTTTCTTTGCTTACTCATTACCTTCTTACTCATTATCTTATCAACTACTGTAGTACATATTTATAGCATGACTAAAAACTCAAGAATCACAGACATGTTGTTACTTTTACGTAATTAAATGTACAATGATGTAAGAAATTTCTAATGTTTGTAACACATTTTTTTACTGATAATATAAATATAATCCCACTAATTACAAAATATATAAAGTAAACTTACATAATTGATAGTAATTGATAGTGATAGTAATTGTGTAATAGTAATTGATATTTAACAATTTACAAGTAACTTCTGAGAACAAAAATATAATGTTTTATGTCATAAACTTGTCCTTTTCTGTCGTCATATTAATTACAAATAGTATGTTGTTCACATTATAAATTCTCATTTACTTTGTATAAAAATGATCTTCATAAATAAATAATTGCCATTGTGAACTAGAATTTAACATATATAATTGTACATTAATTATTGTAGTGCATAATTTGTTATTTTTATCAATTTAGTACTATATTAGGTATAATTAATACCCCAAATCAATAAAAACAAAAAATATCAAAATCTGAAACATTCAATGCAACATGAAAGTTTATAATCCTAAACATATGCTTCAATGGTAGTACAGAATATCAGTTATGTGAGCTTGATTCTTAGTCTTACAACTTAGGTCTATGTCTAAAAAAATAGAATAAACCATTATTATGATAGCATGTTCTATAGTGTTCACCCAGTAGCTAGGTACTAAATTGGAAGTCTGATTTCAAATCTCTATTAATGTGTTCCTGCAGCTGCATTTGAAAGCCATCTTTGACTACACTATGACTTAAGTGACACTGAGGTCAAAAGCTAACCTAATAATATATTTTAAAAAACAAAAAAATATTCAATCATTTTTTACTAATCTATACTAATAAATAAAATTGAAGTGTCTGTTTGTGATGTCAATTTTTTTTTCAATAAATGGTTGTGAATGTATATAGGTGATGATACCTTTACACAAATATAAATTTTTAAACTTTCTGTCTGTCTGTTTGTAATCTTCGGAATTTTCGTTGACCTGTTTTGTCCGAACTTTTTTTAGTAGATCGCTGAAGTTACTCCAGGTAAAGGGTACTTTCAATTTTTAAAATCAAATTAGGGTTCCACGTAAAAAAAACCTCACAAAAAATATGAATAAAAATCCAATTCATTGTACAGATTTACAGGCAAGTGATATAACTTATGAGAAATATTTTTATTTTAGTACTAAAATTTCTTTAGAAAAATAATGAGGGTTCAATATAAAAAAAATAAAATGCAGTGAAGAATATATGAAATAGTGCTCCTGTTATAGCTAGTGTGGTAGTTAATGAACACATTGACTCCACAAATATTTTAAATTTTTATTCCAGATCATTGTACATTGTACAGAAATAATTTTTTTTGAAATTATTATTTCATTTAAATACCACCTTACCCCCCATTGATGCTTATTTGAATGACCCCAAAAATAAAATACCTTACCTGGACAAACAATTTTAGTTTTAAATATATTGGTGGTATAATTTATTATTAATGTTTTATTTACTGAAAAATAGAATTTACAAACTAAGAACACATCCTCACTATTTTACTTATTCATTTTTTTATGTCGTTAACTAATCTCCTAACCTGTGCACCTCTTTTCCCTTTTTGGTCTATTTGTGGTGTCCATTCAGTTATTACTTTTGTCCCTCACCATATGACCAGTCCAATTATTCCAATTCAGTTTTTTCGTGTGTAATATTAGCAGCCTTTATTTTGGTTTTATTTCCTATCTCAGTAGCTCGAATTTTTTACTCGAACTTAATACCTAATACACTTTCTTCAATACTTCCTTGGCATGTTCTTAATTTTTGAATATGTTTTTGCTACATAGCCCATGTTTGGCAACCATATGCTGCACAAGGAAGGATGCAGATATCTAGGAGTTTTCTTTTAATAGCAATATGATGTAGGTATAATACAAAGTCTCATTTGTAGAAACAATGTTTCAAAATTGTTAGACACAAATAGATTTCCTGTGTAAATACCATTACTTGAGTTAATAATAAGTGGTGGTTACAGAAACTAAAATAAATGACATCTTATATTCTTTTATAAACTAAGATAAATTTAATTCTTTTAAAAAAAAATTTCAGATTTACTATCAAGCTAGACAAATCGAGGGAGCTTGAGATTGGTGTACATTGGAAAGATTGGCGCGGTTTATGTGCTGTAAAATTTTTAAGATTGGAAGAATTCATTGATGATATTCGTCACGGGATGGCCTTGGAATTGGAACCACAAGGTCTTTTATTTGCTGAAATCAAGTTTTTAAATCCTATAATATCAAGAAAGCCCAAACTACAAAGACAAAGAAAAATTTTCAAACAGCAAGGCAAAAATATTCCTAGACCATCTTATGGAGAAATGCATATTCCAGCTGTTGTACTTGGTAGACTACTAAAGCGGTCTTCACCTTCAATCCAAAATATACAAACCGCACATATAACTCCACCTCAACAGCATACCTTTGAATCTGTGTCTATTGACAATAGAGAAATTGAAAATGCTACAATTGGTGGTATGGCAGGTGTGAGACCATTAGGTTTACCTACCACACCTACAACACCTCAGCTACCTATATTACCCCCACCAAAGCCAACTTTGCCACTCCAGCCACCTCCAAATGTATCTACATTACGAATGGAAAAAGAACTCCAGGAAGCTTTTGCATTCTTAGAAGATACCTATACTAGGGATAATTATGTTTCTCGGGAACCACAAACCCCCTCATGTGATACACCTTTAGTTGAATACCCACCATCACCATCACCTAAATTGGTTCTGGAATATCCAAGCAATGAAGATCAGATTGTTGACGTTACAAGCAACATGCGCCTTTCCTCTTCTCGATCGTCATCTATAATAGAAACTGTAGGCAAGGAAATAGATTCTAGGAGACAATCTGGTGAAATGTCTATGGACAGTTTTAGGTTGTTGAGTGTTCTTGGTAGAGGACACTTTGGGAAAGTAATTCTTGCACAATATAGGCCTACAAATGAATATTTTGCAATAAAAGCTTTAAAAAAAAAGGTGATATAATAGCAAGAGATGAGGTGGATTCTTTATTATCAGAAAAAAGAATTTTTGAAGTCGCTAATGCAATTAGACATCCATTTTTGGTAAATCTCTTTGCATGTTTCCAAACAGAACAGCATGTCTGTTTTGTGATGGAGTATGCAGCTGGAGGGGATCTTATGATGCACATACATGCTGATGTGTTCACTGAACCCAGAGCAGTTTTTTATGCAGCTTGTGTAGTGTTAGGCCTACAGTATTTACATGAAAATAATATTATTTATAGAGATTTAAAATTAGATAATTTACTCTTAGATACAGAAGGTTATGTTAAGATAGCTGATTTTGGTTTGTGCAAAGAAGGCATGGGGTGGGGGGATCGGACAGGTACATTTTGTGGAACCCCTGAGTTTTTAGCCCCAGAAGTTTTGACTGAAACATCATATACACGAGCTGTTGATTGGTGGGGTCTTGGTGTTTTAATTTTTGAAATGTTGGTTGGAGAATCACCATTCCCTGGTGAGGATGAAGGAGAAGTATTTGACTCCATAGTCAATGATGAAGTTCGGTACCCGAGAACATTATCATTGGAAGCTATAGCTCTAATGCGACGCCTATTAAGGAAAAATCCTGAAAGACGATTAGGCTCTTCTGAAAGAGATGCTGAAGATGTTAAGAAGCAGGCATTTTTCCGTAATGTCGACTGGGAGCAATTGCTCTTACGAAAGGTAAAGCCACCATTCGTGCCAACAATAAAGAACTTGGAAGATGTAAGCAACTTTGACAGTGAATTCACTTCTGAGGCGGCTGTACTCACTCCTCCCAAAGAGCCGCGCCCGCTTAGTGCCACAGACCATAAAATGTTTCATGATTTCACTTACATGGCAGATTGGTGCTAGGCTTTAAAGTTTTGACTAATCTTTAATTCAAGTAGATTTTAATTTTACACAACAATAAACCCCTCATTGCCTTAAAAGTGTGTGAAAGTTTTTTGGTATTTTGATAACAATGTTATCTTAGATGAGTATTTCTAACAGCTCTTCTTGTTAACTTGTATTTAATGCAGTAAAATGCAATATTTTATAATAAATTGTGTAATTTAATAAGTTTTAAATAGTGCTATATGTTTATTTTTTTAAAACAGTGTTATAGATTGATATATTGTGTAGTTATGAAATTAACTTAGGAAATAATATGTTAGTAATGTTAAGTGAAAGCGTGTCAAATCATATAACGTTTTCAGTCAATTGTTTACTTAAGTGAAATAAAGGAATCAACAACATTAAGTCATTTCAATAATAGAAACATAAAAATGAATATCCTAAAAGTGTAAGAATAGATATTATATTTGATAATACTTTAAGATGCAACTAGTGCAATAAAACAGCAAAGCAGGAAAATCGAGGCAGGTTCAAACATAACCAATAAAACAAAAACATTGGAATCATAAGTTTCTATTATTATTTGATAAATGAGCATATTTGGAATCGTTACTGATTAAAAGGAATAATGACTTTTATTTACAAATTTTATCATTTTGAGAAATTCCCATTAAATGTACATGGGTAGTTTTATTCAACTCTTGTGCACAAAATACCAGTGAGGTATTTACATTATTACATAGCCACTTCCATACAAATTACTAAACAGGAAAGAATAGCACATTTTTCTTTGTACATACATACCTTTTGTATTGAGTCACAATTACTTTTATGTACTGTTTGTAATATTAAATACATCAGTCTAATTAAACTTCTTACTAGATACTCAAAATTAGATTAAATCAAAATAACATAATTTAATCTAATACAATTTCTACATATATAAAAAATTTGATGTTGAGTATTTATCTATTTTTAAAAAAATCAAATATTAACCAATAATCACATCTTAATTTTCTAAAAAATAATAGAGTAAGCTGAACTAAGAGAATTCTGGATACATAATAAAATTCAAACAGAATGACCAGACTGTTTACACTAGAAAATATGTACACACAACTAAGTCTCAAAAATTGTTATTGAAACATATTGAGTAAAAGGCTCACATCCTCGAACCTTTTTGTTGGAGCACCTTGGCACGGTCTGTAGGTTCTATGTCATTGCTGTTAAGAGAACTTCCACATTCACGGCTCACCACACATAAAAATTCAGCATGTTCATCATTTCCATAATTGTATTGTGAGCCAATATTAATCAGTTGTTCGAACTTCCAACCGTCCGACATTGTCGATACCATTTGTGTCAATTCTTCCTCATGAAATTGAAGCACTCTATATACGTGTTTTTTGGAGTCTTTCAAAGGTCGTCTTTCTCTTAAGCATATTCTTTCTTTAACTAATCTTATGAGTTCTGTAATATTATAAAACTCC
The DNA here is from genome assembly GCA_014132275.2 of Samia ricini. Classification (NCBI taxonomy): domain Eukaryota; kingdom Metazoa; phylum Arthropoda; class Insecta; order Lepidoptera; family Saturniidae; genus Samia; species Samia ricini. Next base: position 24,592,383 of record AP028161.1, read on the forward strand.
GCCTCTTCTAGCACACCTTCTTCGGCAATGTCATTGTTGATGACCAGTTTCCCGTGACGAAGATAATTAAGAACCGGTGAGAAATATGTAGGATCTCTGTCTATTAAATAAGCACCCGTTTCGTCCTGAAATAAAATTTACATATTTTTATAGATTTACAGGACAAAGCTTATGATACAAAAAGACAATAAAATAACAAAAACCCTGTCCGAAATCAAGTCACTGTCATCTTGAACTAATCGATACAAAAATGAATTAGGATCTCTAGATAAAGTAGTTTTAGTAGTCAAGAAATAAGTTCCACCGACATTAAGTTTAACCCATTGTTTACTGCTCCTCCTTTCATTGTTAAATTTTTGTATATCTTCATCTATAAAATCACCGTCACCAATTTGCCCCGCCATAGTTTACCATAAACAAAAACACTCTTTGATAAACAATGTGAATAACTTTTTAATATATGCGTAATATTTATGTAGTTGAACATAGTTAAAAGGCCTCCCGTTGTTTATTTCAAAATGTTATAAATTTTTCCTCATTACTATAACTATGTAGCTTGCACTTTTAATGAACAGTAAACATTGAAATAAATTGTGTGCAACAAATGTATCCAATTTTTTTGTAGGTATCGTCAGTATAGTTAGCTTCACTGCTATTACAAACTTCTTTAGAAATATTTGATTTTGGAACACATTCCAATGTCACCGTGAGCGATGTCAAACACGACATTCAACATAATATATTTTTAGGAGTTTTTGGCGGGATCTCAGTCTGACATGTAGCAATTATTTTCTTTAATACATCAATTAAGCTTGTGTATTTGTTTCTAAATAATAAAATATTGGTGGCATTTTGTGTGATATAGTGAGGTTATTGTGTTCATGTTAAGTTTATTATTAAAAATAACGCTTAACATTTATTCTGAGGTGCCAACAAAGCTTCATAGAAAGTTCGGGCTGGATGGGCTACCGTTTTGCTGAAGCTTGGTAACGCTGATACAAGATTGAAAATACATCTTGATCTACATATTACTGGCACAAATTATGTGTACAGAAATTGCCATAATATAAGAAGTCAGTCTTATAGAAGCCTTATAGTTTACAATCAACAATCTTGGTTTGATTACGAATTTTAAAAGATATGTTGATTTATTACATCAGTTATTTTGTTTCGTCCTGGGTTTCAGCTGAAGTGAGGAACATGTATAAAACAGATGAATCAGAATAAATCAGAGCGTTATCCAGTACGGTCGAGTTTTTATTGAATCTACCCGCACACCGCACACCTCATGGCGATAATGACGAATAGAAGAAGTTTATTATTAATGATCATCATTTGCTACCTAGAAGTGGACACGCTGGGATTCGCAGGATGATAAATAATATAAAACGTAGATTCTACTGGCCAGGGATCGAAAATGATGTTAGGTATTATGTTCGAAAGTGTGAAAAATGTCAAAAACTGAAACATTTTAGATATATTTAGGAACCTATTGTTATTACAACTACAGCTTTTTCTGCTTTAGAAAAAGTTTTTCTAGATGTTGTCGTTCCATTAGATATAGACTTAGAAGATAATAAATATATATTAAGAGTACAGTGCAAGTTAAGTAAGTTTGTTGAAGCATATTCTCTTAGAAATAAGGAAACAGTAAGTATCGCTAAGAGTTTTATGAATAATTTCATTTTAAGGTTCGGGATTTCAAAAGTTATCGTGACGGATCGTGGAAGAGAATTCATTTCTGAGACAATGGAAGAGATATGTAAATTACTTAATATAGAAAAACTAAGTTCTACTGCATACCATCATCAACCTATCGGTTCACTTGAAAATGCACATAAACACTTAGGATAATTATTGTGCATACAGTGCGACAATTATCCAGAAACTTGGACCCTTTTGGTGCTTTTCATACAATAATACAATTCATTAAAGTACAAGATATGCACCATACAAGCTAGTTTTCAGAAGACCATGTGAAATGCCTAGTAGAATTTCTGCTGACATAGAACCATTGAACAATCAAGATAATTATACTTTAGAATTAAAATATAGGTTACAGGTAGCTAACAGAGATGCAAAAAAAAATTATTAAAATATAAAGAAAAAAAAAGGAAACAGTATTACGTTAAAAATGTAAATCAAATAAAGTATAATCCAAACAATATTTTACTAGTAAAAAACAGGAAGTAAACTAGATACCTTTTATAATTGCCTGTATGTAGTTGTAGAAGAACAAGAACCGAATGTAAAATTTTTGAGAAAAGGTAAAATATAAATTATTCATAAAAATAGAACAAAACCCTTTGTAAAAGATAAATAATGTGTTTAATCATAATTCACCTAAAATAATAAAATCTATTGTATAATTAATTTCATTATAATAATTTTAAGTAGGTACTTACTGCTATATTTTTTTAGTACATAACGTATGTACATCGCATTAATTAATTAATGTTCATGATAAATCATTTTAAGTAAATAAAGTAAGATATAAGTTTATTTTTTCATGTTGTTATTTATTACATCGTAATATTTAATTTTATAACACGACACTAAAATTCATTCCTTTACTAAACGAATCTTTTGTATAGTTTGTATGTTTCGATGTCTTATTATTTTTCAACAGACTGCGACCCCCCTTTAATAACAAATGTGACCCCTAGGGTACCACCGGTTGAGAAACGATGACCTAGATAAACTCCGATCTTATCTAGTTAATATGTCGATTACCCGTAAAAATGAAACAATAGGAAAACAATGGAATGCTGGCGTAAACGCCAGGTTAGTGCTCAAGGGGTTAAGACTGAAGGTGGTTCTTACCGTAGAAACTCATGGCACATAAAGGCCAATAAAAGTTTGCCAGACCATGATTATTATCCTTCAAGTACCCAAGACAGAGAATATAACTCTGAATTGCCCATTAGCCAATTTCCTGTTATGCTGCCGACGGTCAAAACGTCTTCATCTCTCCTGGAACCAGAAGCAAGTCAGCAAGCTGACCAGAGCCCGGACCCTCAGCCAAGGACTATCAGATGTGGTGGTGTGATATGACCTCCAGCCCGATTTTGCAAAAAATGTAAACAAAAAAAAAGTGATGTCATGGCACCGATTCTATTAAAAACTTTTAAAAAGCATTTAATTTTATAAGAGACACATGTTATTATCAGGTTGAAGTTTAAAATTATTTATCTCTGCTTATTACTGGCAACTAAGTTTATCAATGTCAAATGTCATTGCTGGCTTGCTGTTATGTCCATATCTGAATTATTTTGTGGAAGTGTATCAAGCGTTATTATAGCTTTGTTTTTTACCCTAAAAAATTGTCAGAAACAATTACTTATTAATAACAGCTACACCATGTGTGCTTATTAATTATCTAACATTCATAATGAGCAATACTTTAGATAGTGATAGGACTGTCACTACTGGTAAAATGTATCCAATAGATTTGGCGCCTCAAAAAATTACAATAGTTAAAAGTGTATCTAATACGGAGATGAAAATGACACACTTAATCACAAGTCAACCAAAAACGTCAGTATCTAATCAGTTAATGGGGCATGCTAGCTCAGGAACAGGGTTGATGCGTCCAAGTCTGGCTCAAATTATTTCTCCAAACGTTGCCTCACAGGTAAGGTGGTACGTCTATAGTAATACAATAACATGCGTAAACTTTACTTTCGTACTTGAGTATTTATTAAATGATTTACTTATAGATGGACTATTATTTTTATTACCTGTAATATTATTTTGTATACATTACTAATAGAACTCTGCTCACTTCTTGTGAGCAAAGTGAGCAGCATTATTAGATGTGTTGCGTGGTTGAATTGAGTGGGCAGACCATGTCACTAGAAAGAAAGGCTTGTGGTACTAAGAATTGGTAGCATGGCAACCATTGGGTGAGAAACACCTATGCGGAAGATGCATTGGTATGATGATATCAAAAGAATTGCAGTAACAAATTGGATCAAAACTGCCCAAGATCAAAGAAAATGGCATAATATAAAGGCCTACACTCTAACGGTTTAAAAACGGTTCAATGAGAAAAAGACTAATATTTTCATCAATATTCTCTAGTATATTCTAAATCCATTTCTTAAAATATTATAAATCTTGACCAGATCTTTCAATCATTTTTAATCCCACAAAATTAAAATATTTGTAACATTTCAGCCCCAGATGATTGTTAGTGGACCACCAATCTTGCAGGGAACCCAAATTGTCAGCCAAGGTTCACAACTCCTAAGTCAAAATTCACAGATCATATCCCAGTCACAGTTAATTACACCCAGTGGTCAGATAATAAGTCCTGCAACACAGATTATTAGCCAAGGGACACAACTAACTCAGCTCCAGTTTCAAGTACAAATAATACTGTAAACATACAAGCAAGTGTTGCTTCTGCAGTGAGTGGAACACAAGTTTTAAGTGTTGGGGGTCAATTTGTTAGTGGAGCTGGAAATCTTGTCGTGAACTCTTCAGTCAGGACTTTACCACCTACTGTTAGAGTTCTGCCACCACTTCCACACCATAATACGACCAGACCAGGTAAGAATTGTTTTCTTTTTCAATAAATTTACTTAATCTTATTTTTTTATTAAAGATAATTATATGTTTGTCAAATCATTCTCATAATTATGTAACATAATTTTGGGTAATTTACTAAAAATTGTAAAGTATTCAGATACATACTGCATATGTGAAATTGAAATACTAAAAATTTATATCCATTTATTTTAATTTGATTCTCTTAACATAATTTAAAATCAGTTTGCTATTTATTAATTTGGACTTTGTCACCTTTTTTATAAGATGTCTGAATTAAGCAGTATACAAATTTAAACAGCAGTACAGCTGTCAGGAGTGAATGTGAGCAGTGCAAGCGGTGTGCTTGTAAGTAAGAGTGTAGGTGTTGGTGTAACTAGCCATGTGCCACGTGGACTTGCAGCTGGTGCATCGCTCGCCGTACGTCCAGTCACTCCAACACCAAATCAGCCTGTTGGTACACAAGGTATGAATATACATTTTACACTACATCCAGTTAGACTTCTGAATTTAATTAAGTACTTACAGTTTTGCTTAGCAACAATGACATAAATATTATTATTTTTTATTGTAGCAGATATATCCAATTGAACTAAGTTTTATCTCAAACGAACCACTATTTTAATAAATTATGGCAATAAAAGTAAATTAAGTAGAAAAAAATACCACTCAGGCATTCACTTATAATACTTTAATTAACCATTAAAACTTTTTAAAACATGTGATGTTGCTTTTGTTATATGATTTTCTTTAATAGATTTGTATGAAACTAAGTGGTTTTTGTTCTGTAATAAACAAGTAACATTATTTTTGTCTATGAAATTTTAAAGCATTGACATTTATTTTTTAATGTGTACTTTAACTTTCTTTACTAGTAAACTCATATGTATGTATAGGCTCATGGTCGAGCAGTAATCGTGGATCGCGTGGCGCCCTAGTGTACGGGTCACGAGGTGTTTCCCGTGGTGGACCCACTGTTTCAGCACCACCGGTCGCACAACTCACTCCAACTCCAGTACTCACACTACCTACAACTTCTGTGCTGAATTGTAAGTGCTTGTTCATTATATACAACTAGTTGATTTTTGGATTGGCAAAATGTGTTCAACAGGATCTGAGATAGGTTTCATTTCCGACACCGATTTCATGTCGCGAATAATTACTTATTTATTTACCACACAAAACTCACACTTACAAACAAACAATACCAAAAATATAAATGGTAACTAGAGCCTTTTGCCCAGACACGAATAGATCTCAATCTCAATCAAATCACAAATTACTGCAGTGATTTTGAATATAATAGAAATAAAATTTAAATACATATATTAAAGTCATAACTGACGCGCAGACCTGACCGTGTACATGGCACGGCGGCAGAAACCGCTCGTCTGTTAGAGGTTTTATAATTTAGAACTGCATAAATTATTATAAGTGTATGAAATGAAAATATGTGATAGGGAGATTATCTTTTTGCATTTCATATAATGGTATGCGTCTCTATAAGTCTTCGTCTAAATATAAAAATGTATGTATGAGATAAAATGTGAGGAGTATAACCTACCCTTTTGTTTTAACGTTTGTGGACTACGAAAAAACAATTCGATTCGATTGAGACCTGGGCTTTACTGCAGTTTCTCCAGCTTTGCCAAGTAGACTATCGGTATATCAAAGCATTGAAGGATTTGTACGAAAACGCCACCATGCCAGTCCGATTACACGACCAAACCTCGAAACCTATATATTTGCGGCGTGGCGTTAGACAGGGAAATGTTATTTCTCTGAAACTGTTGAACGATGGGCCTAGTAAAAAAGCTCAAAGTTGTTCAAAGGGCAATGGAGAGGGCTATGCTTGGATTTTCACTGCAGAATGAGGAGATCCGCAGAAGAACCAAAGTAACGGACATTGCCCGAATAATTGCTAAACTTAAGTGGCAGTGGGCTGAGCACATTGCTCGCAGAACCGATGTCCGATGGGCCCAACGTGTTCTTGGAAGCCTTCCAACCACCGGAAGGTCGCAGGAATCCGCTGGATACGAGTCGCGCAAGATCAGTCGTCATGGAGACCTATGTTCAGTAGTAGACGTCTTTCGGCTGAATGAGACCTCTAAACTTTAATACCGTTCGACTCATCACCATGAAAATAGCCATTTATTCCTGGACTAGCAGTGTGCCCGTGTCTGCCCCATTTTTCATATATTCTTCACTGCATAAATAGTTTTTAAATAATCTTTAGAAAATAATGATGCTATCCATTAAATCATATTATGTTTATAATTTCATAAGTTTTAATTGTTACGCGGAGTAACTTCACCTACCTGGCAAAAAAAGACCTGTCAGAATCGGCCCAGCCAGCCTCAGCCCGGTCTCCAGACATTGTTAAAATTGTGTTTTTGGGTTCTGTATATACTTTCATATGTGTTTAGTAAAATGCTTGTATTTCAATATTACAAACAGACTCTTCAATTTTACTGAATAGTATATACAGGGTTTTTATTGATTTTATCTTCTTTTTACGTAACTCGCTATCAGATATTTACAACTTAAATTGTATTGTTCTATATCACCATGAAAATTGATATAAAACAGACATTGGAGCATGGAGATGTTTACTACTTTTTTGTTTATTGTAAACAAATGTTTATAAAGTATAATGATATTCTAGCAACTGGTGTCATATCCACAACAGTACGAAGTCTGACTCCTCGAGCGCCAACGCCGACTCCCGCGCCGACAGCGCCGCGACCTCTGCCACTTTTACAAAGAAACTATCAACCGGCAAAAGTAATTAAGTTATTTTTATAAGTTTTTCACATTAAAACATGTGTAAGGTGGTTACTTTTAATAACTTTGTACATTGGCATCAAAGGGATAGTGAAAAATAAAAATACATAGTGATTCAAATAACAATAAATATAAAATATCCATATACAATAATACACTAATATAATGTAATAAATTAAAAGTAACTTTTTATATCATATTAGATTTAACATTTAACAATATGTCCTGTGATGGTAATATGCTATGCCTACAACGCAGACTATTTAATGGATTACACCAACTTGATTTTTTTAATCAAATACTCTTAGCATTGAAATATTCCAAAACTCCAATTAAATTGGTCTGAGCATGCTGCAATGTACCAAAAGGTTGAACTCTGCAACTATCTGAAAGCCAACTAGAAGCCAAACCTTTTTTTATGTGGGGAAATGCATTTACACATCCCAATTTGTTGGGAGGGATATGTGGGACACGCTCGACGTGAAGCCTCGGGAAATACCCACTCGAACCTCGATCTGTCATCCACCTTCTTCAAGGGGGCGACGCGAGTTCATTCTTGCAAGCACTACTAAGTTCACATTGCTTATTTAATCGCCATTCAAACCCCCCCCCCCCCCACTCCACCCTTATTGATATTTACGTATTACTTGGGCATATTTTCGGTCAATATCAAAAAAAGTTCAATAAGCACATTTATTATCAGGTGGTTGGAGTAGCTAGTGTTGGAGTACGAGGTGTTGTCGGGAACAGTGCACCGGCGCAGCTTTACTATGAGGTGCCGCGACCGGCACCGCCTACGGTTTCACTGGCGACGCCGTCACCGATGGCGACGCATCCAGCGCTGGCGTCACATCCAGCGCTGGCATCGCATCCGGTGCTAGCGCATACGCATACTGTCGCAGCAAATGCCGTCAGCAACGGTACTACCAGTGCTCTGGCACATGCTCTAGCGCCGCAAGCACATCGTCCATTAACACCCTCCTACGGACATCCACATGGGCATCCAACGGCACCGGCGCAATGTAAGTTACCTTTTATTTAGTACAAATATGAAGCTAAGAAATAGTTAATGTAAATAAATTAATGAAAACTTAAGAAAAGAGATAATACTTTCACACAGAGGTAAAAGAGAGGTAATAGATACATATATAACATACTCTTTTAATGTCTCTTTCTAATTTGTGGATAAGGAGACAGGTTAAGATTATGTTTTAATTATAAGGGAATCTACTACGAATCTTAAAAAAAGAACACAAACCTGGCCAAACGGTGGTCAAGTTGTACTTTCAAAAAATAATGGTTAATAAATATAAGATTATGTTAGTGAAAATTAATATGGAAAATGAAGTACCATATTAAGGGTGTTAAACTCGGCAGACTCCCAGAGAGACAATTGTGCTAGACAGCGGCTGCACAAAAATTTTTATAGTTCACAATTGGATAGAGCTATACAAACTTTGAACAAGTTACAATTTCAGAGGAGAATCTTTATAGTTCCAATCGTGCCATGCTTAATTAATTAATTAAATGGCTATCAATGTTTATGAGGTTAACATTGAAAATTATGAAATGATAATAAATGATTTATTTATGAAAAATTGTTACAGTAAGCATTGTGAATGCTGGGACAATGTTATCAGAGAGTCGTCCCTCACCGGTGTCGATTTCAACGACATCTGTATTACCCAGACCATCCATATTAAGGAAAAGAGATATTGACGGGTATGGGTTTATTACTTATTTACACAACTGAAGTAATTAAATCGGAGATTTTTTTTATGTGTTCAACGTAGCAACAAAATATGTAACTAGTGAAACGTCACGAACGGAAGTTGAAACGCTTCTCATTGGCTAAACCGCACATGTGAGTGAGCGAGACAGAGCACTAATGAGGAGTGAATAATATAACTTTTGCAGAGATCCAAATTATATATATATATATATATATATATATATCGATTTTTGATAGATATATATTTGATATTACGTACTTTTTAGGTTTGTGATATCGTGAACTATTTTTGATGTTATATATTACTAGCTGGTGCCCGCGGCTCTGCCCGCGTTTCATATGTTCTGTGCAAGAATTGGAAAAATATATAGCCTATAACCATCTACGATTAATTCCGCGTCGAATGGTTGTGGTTTCATGCTGAATCGGTCCAGTAGTTTTCGAGTTTACCTCGGACAAAGAAAACAAACTTTGCTTATATATATATAGATAGATTATGTAAATATAAAATCAATATCCAACAAGTATTTTCTTTTATACTTTCATTGAGTATAGAATTTGCAATATTTTTTTACTTGTTATCAATAAATTAAAATAGAAACTAGTCCTATTTGTTTCACGTAATATTTGTTTATTTATTGTTTTTCCTTATTATACGAATTAATTTTTTGTATACTTTGGTTACTTATCTAATTTCAATTACTTTCCTGTGTGTAATTTTCTTTTTTAACACGATAATTATATTGTTAAATATTATATTATTAATTGTATTTTATTCTTACTAACTGTGTGCCTGCGGCTCTGCCGGCGTTTTATATATTCTTCGCTGCGTAATATAGTTTTTAAATAATCATTGGAAAATAATGTTTTTGATGATGCTGTCTGGATTTTATTTGAAATTTCATGAGATTTAATTTTTCACGCGGGACTCTAATTATTTTCGAAAAACAAAAGTACTCTAAGCTACGCGGAGTAACTTCAGCTATCACCAAGGAAGTCCCGTCAAAATCGGTCCAGCCGTTCCGGAAATTACCCGGAACAAACAGACAGAATTTTTCAAAATTTCATTTTTGCGTATTGTTATCGTATATACATCATATGTATATAGTTAAAAAAATGGTATTTTGACATTACAAAAAGACACTACAACTTTATTTTATTAGTCTAGTTTTAATCTTAGCTTTACTATATTAATCCGTCAACTACACATTTAAAGTTGACAATAGGGAAACAATTGAAACTGGCGTAAATGCCAGGTTCCGTAGTTGACCGGTTTATAATTATGAACACAGGTCACCGACGAAGAACTCGAACGCTAACCTAAGTATAGGCGCGGGAGGGAACTTGGGTATAACAGTTGGCGGGGCCAGTATGAGTCTGGCCTCCGGGCTGAGCACTGGTCTAAGTGGGACGGTGTTCGTGGTCGGCGAGGGTATCGGCACTACGGGCTGGGAGGACGTGCCCGCAGGGGAGGGGGGCTCGGGTTCGACCACCGTGTCGGCATCTTCCTCGCCAGCGCCAGACACTGAACCAGATCCTCAACCTTTGCAACAGGACGTATCACCGAGGAAGAAGCCACGTAAACAGATGTAAGTCTAACTGCATACCGCTTTAACTTAGTCACTATCATATGTTGTTGTGTTCCAATCATTAATGCCAACTAGCTGTCTGCCCGCGGCTCTGTCTGCGTAAAACTGTCCATTCAATTGACTTTTGTTTGACACAATTTCGTGAGTTTTTCTTTTTACACGGAACCCTAATTGTCTCCCTAAAACCGGAATCTTAATTGTTTTCGAAAAATAAAAGTAGCCCAAGTTAGGTCGAGGAACTTCAGCCACAAAAATCCCGTCAAAATTGGTCCAGCCGTTCCGATTATTTGCCAGAACAAACTGGCAGATAACAATTATAAAGAAAATGTTTTTGGTATAGGTATCGTATATTCATGCATGTATTTAGTAAAAACTATTATTAACCCCTTGAGCACTCTGGCGTTTACGCCAGCTTTCCATTGTTTTCCTATTGTCTTATTTTTCCGGGTACTCGATACATTAAGGACATCTTATTTAAATAATATTGACCATTTTAGTTACTAATAGTATAGTAATAGTTAGTAGTTTTGATTTTGTTTTATAACTTTATTTAAAACTTTAATAGATAGAATAAGTTAAAAATGTTAGAGTATGTGGGAAAAATGTCTTTCATTCGAAACTGGATTCTTTGAACCAGTTATTGCTTCTTTTTTTTTTTAAATAGAGATACTACACGTTATGTCACAAAACGCTATTTTATAAATATAGTAACTTTGCCCGCGTCTTTGCTTGCGTGGAATTCAGATATTTATGTTGTCTCCCATCCCGTCCCGTCCTATTGCAATATTTCAGAACAGTCTAAATTAAGAAAAAATAAGAATAGCGCCATCTATCAATAATCTCTAGAAATACATTAATAATTTGCTCACATAATCACCATTTATAACACTTCGTCCCCCATGTCGTCAAAGACGAACAAAACGTGGTTTATTTTTAAACTTTGTACTACTAACTTCATGTTGCCATATAATTGAACTACATATAGATTAAAATACAGTTTATACATCAATCATCACTGCTATACTTTAGATGATAAAAAAAAACCTCTTTTTCCACTTTGACAAAAATGAGTTTTTTTTTTTATTATCTTTATTTAATTTAGGGACTTGGGTTCACCAAGAACATGTCAGTCCCATCGTAACCTAAACTTAAAATTAACAAACTATACCTTAAAATTACTCGCAAACAAAAATGAGTTGAAGTGTAGATAGCCATTTTGGATTGTATATACATATGTATATGCGGTGAATTTTTTACACTATGTAATATATATTGTCCATAGACTAAGTAATGAAGTGAGACAGTGTGAATACTTGCCTGAAGATCCACCTCCGTCTCCGCCTCCGGTCAATATAAAAGCGCCTAAACGTAAGTGATTTATTTATATACTATACAAATACCATAGAGATTCACTCCTCTATGATCAATAGTAATGCATATTAGGGTGAATTGTTTTATATTTGACTAATTTTTTTTCAATTTTTTTCAATGTATTTAAAATTAATATCAAGGGTTGTAACTTTCAATTGCTGTTTGATAAACTCGGAACTTCAATGTAGGTGGAATTCTTATTCCAAAGACTTATTATTCTATTAGTATGAAACAATAGGGATGTGATGTATCGTTTTTTTTTTTACACTATATAGGTTTAGTGCTTTGATCACTATCTCACTTGATGATAAGTGTCAATGTGATCCAGGATGGTAAATGTACTAAGCTTAGATACCGGTTCTCAAGTGATGCTGCCGGAACACACCTATTGGTATTTGACGACAGGTTTCGAACTTGAGGGTGGTAGCTACCTGGGCGGGCATTGTTAGAAAATGTCCTACCACCATGCTATTGGTTTCCTCATGTTTTTTCCTCCATTGAAAGCTCAGGCTGATTTTAGAGTGGATAGGTTTAGGTTTGAACCCGCGTCCATTAATGCGAAAGCCGGCCGCGCGCGTAGCCACTGCGCCATAATCGCTTCGAAATCGAAAGTGTGTATAGACATTTGATTGAATATCGATACAAGTGCATGGTGGTAGGGTATTTTCTAATAATGTCCACCTGGGTAACTACCACCCTCGAGTTTGAAAACCTGTTGTCAAATACCACTAGGTCTGTCTCGGCAGCGTAATTTGAGAGCCAGTACCTCTAGGCTTGATGCGTGTTAACGTCCTGCAGCACATCGTCACTTGACATCAGGTGTAATTGTGTTGAAAGCTAGTGAGCCTATGCCTATATCCGTTTAAGGTCCGTTGTTAAGCTCGAGCTACTCGTGCGGGTGGCGCAGCACCGCGCTGCACTTCGTCCGGCCGGCGGACGTGCGCGCGCGGGAGCCGCGGCCGCGCGACATCGTCGCCATCGCGACCCAGAAGCACGTGCTCACCAGCGCCGAGGGCTGGAAGGTGCACCATCTCACCGCGCAAATGGACGACCTGGTGACTATCGAAATCATCCATTTCCCGCGGCTTTCAGTGGTCCCTCGCCATGCGGGAGAAAAATCGGGCACAAATTCCAAACTCCGGGATGATATTGAGTAGAGAAACCCAATATCACTTGACTGATCGAACCGAGACCTCAGAACGGCAGTCGCACCGTAATACAACTGCGCCACCGAGGCAGTTCTCAGTATTCTATACCCTATTTTATCCCTCAGTCGCCTTTTACTACACCCGCGGGAACGATATGGGGTGGTACTATTCTTAGCCACATGGATAAATAATTAAATTTATACATATTTACGCAGCCTATCGTATTGTTTTGATGACGTAATATAATATTACACTATACGAAATCTTACATAATTATTGCAATAAAATGTTATTATGATGAGATGTATTGAAGGAAATATCCTTCCCCCCCCCAGTGAGGAACAACTATTCATTTTTGTTAGATATTTACAATATCTTTCGTTTTTATTAGCTTTTGATAGTTAGAATATCGTCAGCTTTAAAGCCAGTATATTAGAATGACATTTGCAGTCTTTTCTGATACTTTAATGGAAGAAATATTGGTAATGTTCTCCTTTACATTACTAAATAATAGCGGATTTCAGCATCAGTGATGTACCGTGACACTTTAAGTATGTTTCGTAATTTTTTTTTCGTTCCATACGAAACAAAAGAAAATTAAAATGCAGTGAAGAGTATATGAAATGCGGTCGCAGCCGCGGGCGCACAACTAGTTGAATAGTCTCGTGTGAGAATAAGCTCCAATATTTGTTTAGATAAAATGTGTTCAAATCATAACGTAGTGTTAATAATGAAGGTTTCACTTGAAACGGATGTGGGTGAGCAGCTGGCCACGCTTCTCCGTGCGCTGGACAGCGCGTCCCCGCGCACGCTACACTCGCTGCAACCGCACGAACATACTATATTAGAACTGCTCAAGGTGTGTATATTGAAGCGAGTTACACACCCCCAAATCGGTGTTCTTCCTCGTCTTAGGGGTCGTTCAAATATAGTAGCACAGGTATAAAAAAAAAATTTCACTTCCTCCCACTCCTCCTCCCTCCCCTATCCCCCACCTTAGCAACGGAAGCTCTCACCCCTAATGATTACGTAAAAGCGTTAACATAATTTTGAAAAGAAAACCCGATTCGGGCCTAACCTCGTCCCTTGTATAATTAAAAATAAGCAAATCATAAGCTAACCCCCCTATCCTCTATTGATGGTTACTTAATGTTTGAGTGGATGGTCCCTTAGTTAATGGGAATCTTGTAGGGTGCGTCCTTTAGTCACGTGTTGTTTGTTTTAAAAATAATTGACATAAAGTATCTTAAAATGTTTTGGAGTATTGCATTTTGTATATGTGTATTTTTTGGAATAATCTGATTTTATTGTGGAAAATTTGGAGATTTCCGTTGCCTGGTAACGGCGAGTTAGGGTCATACTTACCGCTTTTCGGTTTAGACATTGCACGTTCAATGAAGAAATTAGGTCTACTCGTGATATCTCACTACACCCTCTTTTTTGTGATATCACCTGATTTATTTCTAATACACGATACTCGTAACTTTTATATAATAACCAAATTGTATCACGCAAAACTGTACCAAGATTACATAATATAGGGTCAAATATCCCAAGACTTTTTTTACACTGGCTCAGTGCTATAACCAAAATCTCACCTGAAGTGACGATGTGGTTCAGGATGGTAAACACACTAAGCCTAGAGGTCTACTGGTTCTCAAGCGGTGCTGCTGAAACACCTATTGGTATTTAGCGACAAGTTTTCAAACTTGAGGGTGGTAGCATTATTAGAAAATGCCCTACCAAAATGTTATGGTTTCCTCACTAAGTTTTCCTTCACCAAAAGTTCAAGCTGATTTTAGAGTTAGATAGGTGGTCTCGAACCCGAGTCCACTAACGCGAATGCGACTGCACAACCAACTGCGCCATCATCGCTTGACTATGAAATAAAAATTTGTAGATAACTCCCAGTTCTCTTGTTATTCGCTCGAATGTCTAAACTGAAATGTCTGGACTGGTCCACGGAATGTTCCAAAGTCAATATTTTATTGATAATTCTTGGTTAATGGTGTTTACAATCGCTTGTTCCTTAATCGACATGCAATCTCTAGTCCTCCTTTACAGAACGTTACTCCTGTCTCTTTCTATCCTTTACAGGACTTTAGACTATTATAAGTTTTTTGTGAGTTTATGTTCCATTACAGGGCAACATACAGAGGAGTAAGATAGTTTGCGAAAGCGTTCAAGAGGCCCGCGAAGATATACTTCGTGTTTTCACTCATAGGAAATTCGTTTCAGATATTTTAACAAGGCAAGCGGACAAGAGGTGTTTCAGAAAACATAGATCCCAATCATAGCGATAAAGTTATCGAATCTCATACTTTTCTATGAATTTAAAATTAAAATAGAACATTGTAGAGAGTCAATTTTTAATGATTTCAATATAAAAGCTGCCTGAATCAAATTTTTTTTGTTAACTAGTTGTATTGGTAGACCAATGCAATTTTAGTACATTTAATAAACCTGTTCTGGTTAATACATTTTCAATTATTAAAATGTCTAGAGTTGTAATATTAAATCGGTTTCTATAAATAATTGATAAGTTGTAAATAGATCTCTTAGATTACGTTATGAAATAATATGTTTGAGTTAAAAACAAAAGGCCTTGAATTAGGCTCATGTATGACTATTACTTTTATGAAGGAAATAAATAATTTATAGTAATATTTATCTTTTATTGATCTATCCCTTACATTATTTCCAGTTTATATTTATCTGAAAATATTGAAATGAATGACCATGTATAATTTACATCAATTTATCTAGCTAACAGATTCAAGTTGTTGTTCGGTTAATAAATCTTTCTCTCTAAATTCATCAAAATGGACACTGAACTCTTTTTCTACCTATGGATTATATATAAGCCATCAGACTAAATGCTTAAGTGCTTGTAACACTTCAATAATATATTCATTGATTGTTAACCTGGAATCATGCGAGGGAATGAGACGTGGGTAATTGCCAGGGTTGACCCAGAAAACAAGATAGATTAGCGTATATAGGTGCAGAGCTTGGTATTGAGATGAATCCACTTACGTACCTACCGTCTGCGGGGGACTATTTGGTACTTGCAGTACTTGAACATATTCTAAAATACGATTATAGTTCCGAACTCCATTTAAGAACACGCCCATCATCGCAATCGAACTCCAAACAATACAAAGTTATATTTCTTGCTTGCTTGCACACTTACTATATGACTAAATTTGTCCAGCTTATTATCATTGAATGATTTAAGTGTCTTAATAACAATATTTTCTATATAGTATCATTGCTTAACAACAAATAAATAAATTTACAAAATGGACATAAATCATTGAATGAAGTTTGGCTTACTGAAATAGTACAAAAAGACAAAGGAATGAAAGAAAAATTGCAAGCAGCAACGAAAAGAGTCTTAAGATTTTGTTAAAATCCTGAAAATTCAAGAAGCGTTGCTTACGTAAGAGAAAAGTGGAGAAAACTAGCTCTGCTTATTTTAGGACGAGAAAGGAGAAATCAAAAATATCTAATATTCTGATTACGTAATACGCCCAAGTAATTTATTATTAAGTAGTTTTTGATTTTCCCTTTAAATGAAAATAATAAATAACTACAGAAATAGGTTTCTACTATAGGTAATTTCCATTAGAGATAAATGATAAAGTTCCATGTTTAAGAGTTTGAATTTTTTCTGGCCACACTGCCATTGTCAAATTTCAAATTTGACAATGATGTAGGAATGATATTTGGTTAGTAATAGAAGTAGAACCAAAAATTAGATATAAAAATATCTATCATTAATAATAAATAGGTAGATATATAATTCAATTTGATACCGCAATTAGTTTGCGTTAATATGGCAAGTAGTAGGCTGGAAAGAATTGGAACCATCTACACAAGGTAAGCTTAAACTTTTAAAAAATTTAAATTTAGAACAATGATTTATAAGACTCGTGAACTTTTTTAGGCGGGAAGTAGTTGTTTTTCCGCTCTATTGATAGATATAGTACCAAGTTTATTTTGCCTACCATTTTGTAATTATGGCTTCTAAAAGAAAGTCTGTGAAATCTAAATTTTTATCTGAAGAGATAAATGAAATACTGAATTCTTCACAATGCGTAAATTCGCCAATAAAGAATAAAATACCGAAGCTTACACATGATGAGACTTTTAAAGAGGACAGCAAAATCAAAGTTTCTAAGACAAAGCGAGTTGGATCGCATTTCGATGCTACTCAAAAGATATTCAATGTCATGGATCATCAATTGACAAAAACGTATGTATATAAAATATCTTTGTTTTGAATAATAATATACAAGATCAAATCTCTTCATTGTGTTATACAAATCCAGTTGTTGCTTTTTGAAACACAGGGTAGAAAATTATAGTTCATCATTAGTATTACACATGTGTAGAGTAGATTAATATGAAATTATTATACTACAATATGATCAAAAAGTAAATAGTGTAAAAAGATTTTTGATGTGGAATTTTTCAGTAGTTAGATAAAGTATAAACTTTACAGAATAATATTCAAATTTGATTTTTCTGATTCAAACTACAAAACCTTCAGGAATTCTAAGTTTGTTTAAGTAAGTAGTAAGTAGTTTGTTTAAAACTCTTTACTCTTAGATTTGTATGAAGGTCAAGATTTTACAATTCAGGAAAAAAATCATTGAGTTTTTTTTTTTTTAAATCCATTGATTAGACTTAGGTATTTATTCATATATTTGTACTGCTACTATATAGCTGACTTTATAATTGTGAACAATTTCAGCAAGAACAGCAATGAAAAATGTTCTCATTTCCCTATCAGATATGGTATCCCAATTGCAGGGGGACAAAGAAGTACTGATTGCCAATGAACAAAAATTGAAACAACTGATAAGCGATCTTTTGCAATGTATACAACAATCAAAACTTGCTCGTGAACAAAATTTGAAAAAACTAGAAGAAGTTTATAACACATATAAAAATAAGTAAGTTAACATGTTTTTTAATACACACATCAAATTATTCTATTAAAAATAATGATTACTGTTTTAGATTTGAAGAAATGTATTTAGAGGAAAAATCTGATACGAAGCAATTAATTGAAGAGTTAAATGAAGATATTAATATATTACAAGACAAACTTATTGCTGATGCAAGACGCATTGTAGGGGAAGCAATGCGTAATAATATCTTTCATGCCATGCAAAATGAATTTGGAATTTAATTTTAAATAGTTTTATTTTTCAATATTTTAGATTATAATATGATTCTGTATGGTGTAATATGTATGGGGTTGACGTGTCTGATTTTAGAAATTTCAAATTTCTTAATTTAATTATATCTCAGTAAATTTTATAACATAACATTGTATTGTATCATAATTCTGATTTTTATAAATTAAATTTTAGCAGTTCCATAATTGATAATTCCTTATAATTAACTAATAATTTCCTGTTCAAATTTTTTATCTGTAATTTGATTATTAAGTAAATATGTATCTTCATATCTATGTACTTGCTGATTAAAGTTCTTACATATTTCTTATGTTATTATTATTTTAAAGTCTTAATAAAGAAAAATATAAAATCTAATTTTCATTGAAACTAGTAACTTATGTTTTGTTAATACAACCCAAGATTATTAACTGTGTTACTACAATCATTTGTATTTAAATGAATCCATTGTTTTATGAAAGATCTCTGGTTGGTATGGTATTAGGATTCCCAGTACACATAAAATCCTAACAATGCCTCGAACATAATACATAAGTTTAGTGTCCTGGCCACATTGTCAATTAACATCAGTTGAGATTGTGGTAAAAGCACTGAGCCTATATTGTGTATAAAAATAATATGTAGATTATAGTATACATGTGGTTCTCAGTGAATGCTATATCTACAAATAAAGTTGATTTGACATCAATTATGTAGTTTGGATCTTCAAATTAGCTTATGATCACCCTTAACCCTAAACCAGTCCAATCTTCAACCCTTTTCGTCACACAAGTCCTTATTTATTAATTATGTAATTACCGTTTGTCAAAATATGCCTACTCCAGATATTCACTACTCTTTCTAATTATCCTTATAACGTAGTTTTTTTTTTTCAAATAATAAACGTTTATCAAGTTTTACTATATTTTAAACCACAAGTGTGGTTCTTTCTATCAACTAATACTGTATTTTGAGTCTCCCTATCTAATATTTCACTAGAATACCAATTTTTAAAGGTCTTCTAATTAATGTTTCATTCAAATAGTATCTAGTTTCATTTTGAATCACATAAAAAAGTTTAGAAAGTTTTTGATACATTCTCAACGGCGGCTCTATATTTTGATAGGGTTTGTCAATCCCGTTAGTTGGGTTAGAGCTCGAAAACTACTAAACAGATTTAAATAATTATTTTTTATATCGTACATGTATTATCATACTTTGAATACTTAGGATAGGATTTTTTTTTTCGAACTTAGGTAACGCTGTTGACCGGAAGGGCCTTTACAGCTTCACCGTGACTTTGGTGGCGAGTGCTGAAGGCACTCAGCCGCAAAACATCTGAGGATAGGAATACGAGTGTCGAGTATTATATGCGTATGGAGCCGTGGCCACAGATAGTTAAGCATAATTTAATTAATATTAGAAATATACGGTCCTGCAAACTTGTAATATTTAATGTACTTCTCTACACACCACAACATCTCTCTTTCCTTCTACTATTTAGCACTAAGTTTATGTTCCTAGTTTCTGAACAACGGAAATTAAGATCCAAATATTGTGAAATGTGTTTTTCGTAATGCTATATTTATCTATGCTATCACTCATATTTGAAAATTTAGAAAGTACATTTTTGCTAAACTCATTCGATAAATGGACAAATAAATGATGGTAGAGACCAACTTAACAAGGCACTTTACGAGTACCTCTCTTTGGTTTACATATTTAATGTTAGGTTTATATTATTCTGGTAGTGCATAAATGCATTTCCCCCCGTCAAAAAAAAAAAAGGGTTTATATTATTCTATTTATTCATTTTGTTCCAGAGTCGAAGGTCTTCTCACTCGAGGAGCAATGAAGCCGGATGATAGGCCTTTATGGTTTGATGTATATAGAGCATTCCCGCCTATAGCAGAGCCTAAATTCGCTAAACCAAAACCTGAAATTAAACCCATTAGACAGATATTTTATAAGGAGGATTCTATCAGAGCGTAAGTATGATTTCGTAACAGGATTTTCTTTTCATTACTGATATATGTAGTTAGGTTACTTAAACTTAATTACTGTTTAAGTTCACCACTATATAACTACATACTATACAATATGTAGCAAGTGAATAGCACATATATATCCATTCAACCGAAAGACGTCTACTGCTGGACATACATAGGTCTCTCCCATAGATCTCCACGACAACCGGTCTTGCGGCACCCGCAACCTTCACCAGGTCGTCGGTCCATCTTGTGGGAGGCCTACCCACGCTGCGTCCTTAACACCCCTTGTCCCACCGTTACCACTATAACCAGGAATAGCGGGGCCGCCGGAAACTAAGAGATGGTTTGTAAGTGTGTTGTTCATGAGAGGGGTGATTACCATAATCGCCACGCTTGGCAGGGGGTTGGCGATCGCAGTAAGTGTTTGTAATGCTCAGAGGATTCTGCTGCCTATCCCCTGGTTTATCCCTTAGTCACCTTTTAGGACATCCACGAGAAGATATGGGGTGGTATTATTCTTGGCCGGCACCACACGATGCATTCACTCTATCACTCCACTGCACATCACACGCAGAAACATAGTTTCTGTAAGAAACCTTTTTTTCTTTTGCTACAAATCGTAGAGATTATTTAGGGCAAATTCCGCGGAATTTTTCAATCAGGTAACGGCCAAGCTGGGGTTCGTAATACTTTCGTGCTCTTGTGCTAACAATCTCTTTCGGCTGAGAACCTTCTGCGCTCGCCCCAAAGTTCTGTGAAGCTGTTAAGGCCTTTCAGGACAACGGAATTATCTAATAATAAAAAAGCTGTATATTAAGAATCTTATTTCCTAAATATTACATTTGTTTACGTGAAATAATCATATGTCACTAGGCACTGACTCCTTGTCAACTATTAGTCTTTATTTTGAAGCGCGAGCTTTAATCTGACCGATACGGTATCAGGTAGAGTGTAGTCATATTATTTCAAAATCTTACAAGTCAAATCAGGGAAAATAGACAATAAGAAGACTTAGCTGATTCTGCGTAAATAACCATTACAAGTAGGGAAAAAATTATATTGATTTATTCCAAATATGTTTTATTTACAGGAAATTTCATTCGAGCGGCTTTGGTTTAGGTGCTGTCAATCTCGTCAATTATAATACAGACACACAAACAAAACGACTTTTAAAACATTACGAGAAGTTAAAATCGGAAAATGTTCCTGAAAATGAGCTAATTGAGAAATCTGCGGAAATAGTGGCAGTTGAAAAACAGCCAGAAGTGCCGAAAGTTACGAAAATATCTGCGAAAAATCCAGATTCAGTCAAACGGCTCAAGTGTTAGCTGAAGCCGATTTAAAGAATATATTTAAAGAATGAGTTACATGTAGAGGATCCAGTGGCGTAGCGTAGTGGGGGCGCTAAAATTTCACAATTCAGACCGATTGAAATAAAAGAGCGGCAAAATTTTCTTCCGTCCCAAGTGGCCGTCACCCACGCTACGCCACTAAGCGGATCCATAATGTAGTTAAATTGTTTTAGATTAAAAGTCTATTATAAATAATAGTGTTTTTATTATTATTATTATTGGGAATGTAAACTATCGTTTCACGAAACGTCTCTGATTCTAATTTCGTAATATGTAATTCGTTTTGAAGCGATGATGGCGTAGTGAATAGTGCGGCCGGATTCCGTGTCAGTGGAGGCGGGTTCAAATCTTATCCAACTCTAAAATCAGCCTGAGCTTTAGGTGAAGGTTAACATAGTGAGGAAACCATAGCATGGTGGTAGGGTTTATTCTAATAATGCCCGCCTGGGTAGCTACCACACTCAAGTTTGAAAACCTATCGCCAAATACCAATAGGGGTGTTCCGGTAGAGTATCACTTGAGAACCAGTAACTCTAGACTTAGTGTGTTTACCTTCCTGGACCATATCTTAACTTCAGGTAAGATTGTGGTCAAAGCACTGTGCCTATATTCTATTTAAAAAAATTAAGCATACTTGCAATATGGACGTTCTTCCTGACTTGCAAATAGGTTGCATAATATAAAGGTGTGACTACATCACAGTCACTCATCTCTCATATTTTCAATACGTATATAGTCACAAATTGCTTATGAAATGAGCTCCAGTGGTAGTTTAAGTATCTATTTCCTATAACTACTTTTAACTTAGAGCGAAACAAAGCATTGAGTCATAACATTCGTCCAGGATTTTATTCGTCCTACCTTTAATAGTAGTATCTGCGTATTAATAATCATGTTATCTTATCTGGGAAAGATAAGGGCCTCGTGCAAAAGAACACACCTATACTTCTATAATTTAGTGTGTCACCGGAATTACTCCGTTAAAAAGTGTTCATTATATTTAATAGTGATAAAAAGTGTAAATATGGCCCAGAGGAAATCGTTTTTGTTTTATTTCGCCATTATTTTGGGTAAATAGCAACTGTAGTATATTTAATCATTTAAAAGATTCACACCCACCTATTTTTAATTTCTGAAAGGGGGGTTAAGTAAGTTCACTTTGACGTTGAATTAAAAAACATAGGTACCTCTCACTCAAAGATATAAGACGAACCTGAAAATGTGTATTCCATAACTCGACTTCTTTTAAGTGATGTTTACTGTATTATAATATTATATTTAACAGTGGCTAAGCTAGATTCAGAATTCGGCGTAATTTTTCACACTCAGGTAACGGCCAAGCCAAGGTTTGTGCCCCCTTGGGAAACCGTTGTGCTAGTTACCTTTTTGCGGCTCAGTGGCTTCAGCACTCGCCCCCAGAGTCACGGTGAAGCTGTAAATGCCCTTCGGGTCTACAGCGTTAGCTAGTTAAAAAAAACAAATACTTATCAGTGTATTTTATCGGTAGATTTATTTTAAAGAATAACATCTACATTAATGCTCGGTACCTTATTTATCAACTATTCCCACTAATATATTATTAGTCATAATTCTTTTCTTTTAGCTACGTACTATTTGCAAAGCAATTAAGTTTTGTATTTGGTCTACAGCAAAGCTCAGAATTTCGAAATCTGTAGAAATTTCTAAATTTGCCAAAATACTGTTTATTAATTGGGGGGTAACTATTTTAATAATTTCAGTTTTTGTATTAAAAATCCTCTAACAATTAAATGTTCAATATGTATCCATTACGTATAGTACGTTTGAACGTTTATAGGTCAAGGTTTTATTTCTAAACATGAAAATTCAGAAATAATGTCTGCGTAAGTATTGCATCAACATTCACATCATTTTTTTATAATAAGATTTCAAACATTAGAATTATACGAAAGTAAGCAGCATGTTTCTCTTTTTTAAAAACAAAGAATTTAATCAAATGTGTAAAAGGGCTTCTATGTAATATCAAGTACATTCAAGAGTTGTAAGTACCTATAGTCGGATAGGCTAAACCTTATCAAAGATTTAATTTTTCAGTTATACTCAGCACATTAACACAAGAAACAGAAGCCAGAAGAAAAATCCTCAGAGGACGACGTGTAATGACACGTACTTATTACCGTGAGTTTTTGCTTTTATAAATCTTGCAAAACATCTTTTTATCGTACAATAAGCTTGAACTATAGTTGGATAAAAATATCTTGATGATTCCATGTATCTTGGTAATAGGGAATTTTCTAATGCGTCTGACAAACTACAAGTATCAAATTGGAAATCTCTCGCTAAAAACTTTCTGCAAGAGTTCCAGCAGCATCACTTCAATTTAGGTGAATTTAGCGATTTACCGTGTATCTTCGGCCATTACCACTTTATATAAAGTCAGACGCTAAATCTAAATAGTATTAAATAATAACTAGTAATTATTCGCCACTCGTGATTATATTAGGCAAGTACTAATGTTCCAATGCATAAAAATATATAATCTAAATCCTTTTTCATATTCACTCCTGTATGTATCTGAAAACTAGTCTAATGAGTTAATTTTTCTGAAAAGTGCGGGTGTTTTTAGAAATTATTATGTAGACCTATATTAATAATTATATTTCGCGTATTTTTCAGTAGAATTACGTTCATTGCAGTTTTATATTTTAGATCTTGCGCCTAGTTCCAGAAAAATAATAAGCAATGAAACCGTAGTCCGATCTGGGGTTGATAACCCGACATTTTGTGTATGCGAAACCAAATTTTTTACATAATCGATTATGTTAATCTCCCTAGCTTAATAACCTCAAATACACCGAAGCTCTATAAATTCATAACAGTTTTTAAAATAATAAAAACATATGTTGAGTGTACAACTATAAAACATAGTAAGTCACTACTCGTTTTCAGTTTTTTTTGTTTGTAGGTGGTAATGCGGTTCCAGCCTGGGCGATCAGTTTAATGGCTGGCATCGGGATGCTGATCATTGGCGGGGTACTATATGTTGTAATGAGAAAGATAGTACTTTCATCTGAAACCGGGTCACTAAATACGTATCAACCGACTTTACAACAAGAAGTTTAAATTGGATTAATTCTTACAGTAATATTTATAAGTTTCTATACAAATTTTTCGTATGAAAAAATTCTTTATAGGTTATTTTTAGGTTATATTCTTGTGTCCATACATTGTTTTTTAATATATATCTATATTGTTGATTTCGAAATAAACAATTTTATGTAGAATTTATTTTATTTTCATTTACGGCGTTATAATAGTATTATTACATATGAAATAAAGATTCCTGAAATGGATTCACTAAAATTAACATGTCAATTCTGTTCATGTGAAATTTTATTCTATGTATTTCATTCATAAAATTATAATTATTATTAGTGATTGTGCAGTGTTATAAATATGGTAAGGTTAAAATTCTCTGCGATGATATTTATCCGGATCAAAGTATGAGGTAACCACGACACGGTTGCTAAACTTGCGTCCAGTTAGAGTTTGTTGCGCCTTCTGGCAATCCGCAATACTATTAAACTCGACAAATACCTGTAAAATAAAGTAATAAATAATTTCAATATATTTGAAGGGCTTTAAATAAATGCAAAAGTATGTATGCAATTTAAAAAATTATTTACTTTTCCACATCCCGGTACTTCGACACCTTCGATAGGCCTTGGAATTTCTATACTGCGTACACAACCATACTTGTTACATTCTTCCCTGAAAAAAAGAGTTTCAGATTTATTTTAAAAAGTGATAGCATAAATTCAGTTTTTTTTTTGGGGGTGATCTCAGTCAATACGCCGATTTTGCTAAAAACTGTAGAAATGTTTGTGGCAACTCATGTTCTGTGTAAGTATTTCTAATAGACTTGTGCCCAATAATCAAACTATATCAAGTAAAAAAGCACCAGAATGACATGATGTAGGGTCAAACGACGCATTAAACCAGTGATTCTCAACCACTGTGTCGCGGCACTTTTGTGTGCCGCCAAATTTTGCAAATATATAATAATGTAAATATTATTAAATTATATCATTTAAAAAGAAAAATATTTTTAACAACATCAATTCAAGTATGCAAGGGCCTAATGAAAATATCTTAAACTCATCCGATAAGCTGGTGGTATTCAAAAAACAAGTAACTTTATGGAAAAATAAAGCTCAGGAAGGCAATTTTGAAAAGTTTGAGTCAGTCCCTAAAGACAGTTATAAAACTATTAAATTAATTTTTGTTGATCATTTGACAACATTAGAGGAGAGAATTATTCATTATTTCCCAAAATTAGATATTAAGAAATTTGATTGGGTTCGTAATCCATTTCTCATAACGGATACTTCTGTATTTGAATTAACTTTGAATGAAGAGGAAGAACTCATTTTGCTTTCCAATAATCCAGATTTAATTTTAAAACATTCAGAAGAATCAATTAATTCATTTGGGATTAACATCAGATGCGATTATTTAATGATAGCCAAAAAGCTTTAAACATATTATTACAATTTTCCACAGCTTATTGTGTGAATTCGGATTATCAGCATTAACCAACATTAAAACTAAAAAAAGATCAAGGTTGTTAAATGTAGAAGACGATATGAGAGTAGCATTGTCATTTTTACGACCAAATATAAATGAAATTATCAAAAAACATCAAGCTCAAATTTCGCATTAAAATATTTTTATTTTTAGTAAGTAAATAATTTTTATCTTTTTCTTTGTGTGCCGCCAAATTTTGAAATCGTTAAATATGTGCCGCAACAAAAAAAAAGGTTGAGAATCACTGCACTAAACAATAAAAAATAAAACTACTGCCATGATATCGCCGAAACTGTGTGAAAAAAATTGTAATAATTTAAGCATTTTTTGTTTGAATTCGAATGTTGATTGAGAAATCAGCCCTAGAACGGATTTCAAATGAAGTTTGAGTTAATTATGCTATCTCTATAATAATGTTGAGAACTTTTTGAGATTAGGAAAATTAAAAAACAAAATGGATTTAATAATGAAAAAAGAACTAACTTGATATCCTCGAGAATGTCTTCATATTCCTCTTCGTCTCGCAACTCGTCTGGTGTAACCATGTTGAGAAGACATAAGACCTCAGTCGCTGGCCCAGCTCCGGCAAGTGTCAACCCAGCGACCTGAAGCTGCACAGGAGCCGCTCCGGTCATAGCTGCAAAGACTGCATTTTAGTTTTACGTTACTCTATCACATATCTTTCATACTTTCAATTGGGATTTCTATACAAATTCATATAAATTTACCTAAAGTTGAGTTCTTCGCTCCAATACTGGCTCTTTGAACGATCAATTTCTTGTCACCCAATTGCATTCCATTAAGTCCCGCTATTGCCTGTAAATTACAATCATTTATTTAATGATGTAAAGCTTCCTCATTATTTAATTCTTACATTTTCATACAATAAAATGTTTTTACCTGGTCAGTCATTGATATATCCACATATTCAGCGAAAGCGTAACCCTTGCTTAATCCTGTCGATGAATCTTTAACCAAATTGAACGCTCGCAGTTGCCCAAATGACATGAGAAGTTCCTTAACCTGCCGCACGCAATAATTGTTAAGTATGGTATATAACAACATTTCATTACACAGTTTAATAAAAATATATTTATGATAATAAATAATTAGATATAAATACTTTAACATTGTAGAGTTTTTTTGACTGTTCCCTTGGATTTGCTCATTGAAATGAAGCAAATATATAAATTAATTTGTTATCTGACCTGTTGCTATGGCCGCATTGTTAAAATCAGATGTGAATGGAGGAACTTGCCTTGATGTGCCGAAGTCTCATTCAAGTACAAGACGTATAGATGAGAATGAGAGACAACAGTGACACGCGGGCCGCAAATGTGCCAAATCTAAGCTAGGGAGGGGCAGAAAGCAAACTATATCAGTGAGTTGTTTATTAACGTATTTAACATGAGGCGTGTATGGTCGCCCCACGTTGGGTACCTGAAAATACCTGAAACGGATCAAAAAGTAACGCGGCTCACTGCTGGCACCACCGAAGCCCTGTACCCTGTCAACTGTTGAATCTCGCCCTGAAATAATTTCGGCACCTACCCTAGACTACCTACAGGGGTCCTAGCTACCTACTCCATTCCATGTTAACTAAAGTTTTGATTTGAAACATTATATGGACTTTTCATGTCATATCACAGATTCCAGAAACATCTTTAACGATCATCATTGTTAATGTAAAATTTCTAGGTTTAAAGTTTAGATTCGTATTCTTCAGCTTGTTAAGTTTAGGTGAGTTTTGGAAATAAATGTTGTCTTTAATGGGCTGAGTGCCAACCTGTAAAATATAATTTGTAAATGAACATATATTCACAAATCATATACTGATAAATAATACATACATATATACTAAATTTAATTTTATATTATTAATGTAGTAGTTTATTTATTTTTATATTATATCTATTTTGTAATTATATTTTTTCAAATTATATAAGTATGCTGTCTTAAATTATTTCAATATTATATATAAAATTTTACTTATTAATATGGGAAAATGAAAACAAAATAAAAGAATGTGGCTACCTACCAATACAAGCCATTTATGTACTACACAATATTGTTTCCAATATATCCTGAAACTTTAACATGTTGATGGATGTTTTTTCTTCTGATAAGTTGTTTAAAAAGAAAAATGTAATACTTCACTCAATACAAATAATAGGATTGAAAATGGCGGCTAATTATACCCGTACTGTCAGCATAAAAACAGGACCAATAGTGATAATCCGCTAATAACAATATTTTTTGTCATCTAATTAAAAATCTAAGCGGAAGTATAATTAATTTTTACATTTATTAAATTCTCTCTCTGACTTGTTTTTTTAACAATTGTAAAAGCTCAGGTTTCTTGTCCATGAGTCGTCATAGTGTATTCTTCTTTCATGTAGCAAATTTTGTATCTCAACCTTTTGATTAACTGCTGATGGAGATTTGTTAACTTGCATGATGCTGTGATACAGCACATTGTTCATCACCACAATGCTGTTAAGAGGGATGTTGGGGATTAATTTTTATTTTATATCTTTTCTAAAATGTCTCCCATACATCTCATTATGATAATCACCTTTTTTAGATTTGGCATGTTGCCATTCCCGCTCTTGCATTACTATATTGCAATGTGTGGTAACATTCCAGATTATTCTCCTCCACAAAATACTTACATTATACATGATTTTACCTGCATCACCATGCAATACTTTCCCGCGTTTATGCATAGTCAACAAATGGTGTAACAATGAGAAAAAAACATCAAAATAACTAAATATCTAACAACACTTAAAAATATAATAACAATAACAATTATTTAACAACAATATTTATAAATAACACCAACAATTAAACAATTACAAAGAAACTTAGTACTTTAAAACTGGACTTTTATGAATACAAAAGATGGTCATCAGAGATAAATAACAAAAAGTCTTCATAATGGTATTTGTGTTGCTATCCATACCAGTGAGTGTGAGTAGAGATAGCAACAGTGTGCAAGTGAGAGGTGAACAAAAGTGATGCCATTTTCAATCCCATTCTTTAAGTATACAGGTAACAGACTTTTATACCTTTCATATATGTATTTAGTTTTATTAAAATCAAATGAACTCTATCAACAAATTAATGTTTCATAGATATTCAGTATAAAGATATTAGTAATGTTATCACTTACTTGATCTTCATTCAAATAGTTTGGCAAACCACCAATAAATATTTTGTGAGGAGAATCTGGTACTACTGTACTTATGACACCAGCTGCAAATAAACACTAAATATTACAAATATATTATGAACATATTTACTAATATTAAACTATTTGTGATTATATCCTTATTTTCAAACACACATAAAATTAAAGTGATTTAAATCATTTTCCTAATATTCAAATAAACACACATCAACCAAAAGTAACAGAGCTAAAGAGAAAAGGTATATGATAACTAAATAAACTAACCATACTGACTAACCTAACTAAACCATACTGATATATGTAAAAGAAACACTAAATTTATGAAAATTAATTAAATGCAGGAATATTTTCATAAATAAGCTGCAATTACCTGGAACATTTATGGCAGGATTTTCAGTGCCAGGCATGGGTTGATAGTCGTGCGGCCGACGTATCTTCAAGCTCTGTCCCTTAAAGTTGATGCCATCAAAAGCCATAGCTTGTGTAGTTTCATCTATAGATCTAAATTCAAGGAATGCAAAGTTTTTGTCTAAATTAATTTGACAAGCGAGAACTGGGTTGCCGGCGGCTTGCGCCAAACCGGACAGATGCATCTGTTGATTGAAGAACTCCATTGTTTCCTCCTCGGTTACACCAAACGGTATGTTTCCAACATATAATCTACGAGCTTGTCGCGTTATAGTGGAGCCAACGACTGGCACAGCAGCTTGCGGGGTATCCGCCACGATGTTCGCCGGTATTTGCCCAGCCGCTTGCATCGCTTTATACTGCAACGGCGTAATATGTTCGAAACCTGGCGGCGGTACATCCCAATATAGTGAAGGCTTACGTCTACGAGACCGTTTGTTTGGTGATCGTGATTTGCTCCTTCTTTTTTCACGACGTTCCCTAGATCGAGATCTAGAACGGCGCCTCTCTCTTGAACGAGACCTGCGTCGGCGATCTGAAACCGTAAATTCGTGGTAGTTAACCTCACATAAAATAGAATTATAAGAAACAATAATGAAATGCTACTACTTACCTTTATCTTCCCCCATTCTAAATTAAAATTGTTATTTTAACCAAACCTAGTGATTTCTTGCTATTAGAAGCCAAAATATAGGACTCAAAATGGCGATAATTATTTGTTAGTTTCTTTTATTCATTTACAGGCAAAGGTACTAGTTTATGCAGCCAAGTCTGAGTTTCGGGACACTGTTCATCAACACTCTAACTAAATGGCAGCTTTTTGTTTCTTTTTAGCTGGTGGCTTTCTTTCAAATAAAATGGTTAAAAATCTCAGAATTTACGCTCTGTATCTGTTTAATATACTCACTCAAAATAACCAAATTATGTAAAATGGATAGATATAAATACAGCAAGTTAACGAGTTAAAATACAAACTATTACATGACAAACCAAAACTGCGTCAAGTACTCTGGCAATAATCAATAAATAAGTCAGTTGAGTTTAGTAGTTTTGTTCATGATCTTACTATATATACTCTGGTGAATGCAGGTAGTAAAATATCTCTTTTATGTGGGTTGAAGCAGTTACTTTTTGATAACCTCATAATTTTTGTGTTTTAATTTATCATTACAAAGTATAAACTATATTCACTATAAAGTAGTTTATGTACACTAATATAAACGTAAAATAAATTTATATGTGTAGATTTCTGTGTAATCAGAAATTCCATGATTTTGGTGCAATTTTACGTTATATAGTTTAGTTAATGTGATGTATAATAATACCAAGTGGGTTCTGACATCTCCCAACTACTTCTTTGGAAGGAAATCTTTAACAAAT
Organism: Samia ricini; assembly: GCA_014132275.2. Taxonomy (NCBI): domain Eukaryota; kingdom Metazoa; phylum Arthropoda; class Insecta; order Lepidoptera; family Saturniidae; genus Samia; species Samia ricini. The sequence goes on from AP028161.1 coordinate 24,623,637, forward strand.
GACCCCTAATTTGTTAGAACATTGGTTGAAAAGTGTTCCTTCTATTAGACTTGGCTGCATGGTCTAGTTTCCTTTTCCTTAAAAAGGAATAAATGGAATTCTGGTGCCTGGCACGATTTTGGGTTGTCATGGTGTCATCCTTATTTTTAATTTATAAAATTGCAGTATTTGACTATGTATTATGTAATTTTTGTTCCATTATTCGTGATATATTTTAGTCAAACGAATTGGATATAATGACACCGAACGTGCATTTTAAGATCTCCCAACCACTCCATTTGAAATAGCTCTAACTATAATAAAAGCCGCCATTTGGTTATAATATTTTATAAAAAGTGTTACTAATGTCTTCTTTTTTTTCTTCTTAGTTAATGGCAATCTGTGTGTACACACAATTTGTGCCAATGTCATGTGGGTAAGATTTTCAATCTTGTATCAGCGTTACCAAGTTCCAACAAAACGGTGACCCATCCTGCTCGAACTTTCCATGGAGCTTTGTCGGCACCTGAGAATACATGCTATGCGTTGTCTTCTATAATAACTTAACTTGAACACAATAACTAAACTATTTCACACAAAACGCCACCAAGATTACATGAAATAGAGTCAAATACACAAGTTTAATGAATTAAAGAAAACAATTGCTACATGTCAGACTGAGATCCCGCCAAAAACTCTACTAATGTCAGATTTGGTTACATGGTTTAAATCCTTAGATATCTGATTTAGTGATGCGATTCCTTCCGAAAAACATCGACTTTTGAAGCTTTGTAAGTGAAAGGTTAGTTGATATTAACTGATATTGGAGTTGTTTTGTTTGTGTCTTTATTCGTAAGTAGTTTTCTGCCAGTGGTGAAGATTAAATCAAAATCACCATTTATTGAACATTTGAGGAAAACTTTTACCATTTTTTTATAACAGTTATGCTCATCAATAGCAACTAAAGAAAAACGGTCAACACACAGAGAATGTTATAGTTGAAGTGCATTTGAAGTACTCCTTAGCAAGCATTTATGGGTTACACAAATTTTATTATTTACCTCTGGGTTACACTATTTACTTATCATTAGACCATCAATCAATAACATAAGCATTAGTCTAGATGTTTATCTGCCGTCTTTATGTACAAAGATATTTTTTATCTCACAAAGAAACTATTGAACATGTTCACAAAGCCATGTGATATTTTGATGGTAATGTAAAAAATTGTCATATTTTTAAATGCGTTCGGGTACTTTCTTAATTGTATATAATTTTAATGGTTGTTATTAAAACAAAAAAAAAATAGTCTTGAATTTCTAGGGTTTAAGTTCGGCTTAAATAGTATTTGTATGAATTTTTTTCAATTTCCTGTGTACTATCGTATTATAGAAATCGTACGCAAAACATACGATTATATTTATCTGTGTTACTTATGTACTACAATAGAATCAGATTGTAGCATGCGGTAATGCAAGCATTTTATTTTATGAAATTCATTTTATTTTTAAGTACGTTTAACGTGAATTACGGGATTTCCTACCAGAGGTAAATAATAAAATTTTCTCCACTTTATAATATATCTGGGTAAATGGTTACTCGGTATATTTTGGAATCTCAATAACATGCCCAAATCACTTGTTATCAAGTAATTCCCAAATTAGTCTAGTAATTAATTTTAATTATGTAATGTACTACTATTCGTTGCCGGTTTTTCCAACTGTATTAACGATAATTAACTGTGGTATATAATTAACGGAATAGGTGCGATAAAAACTTATTTCATAAAACGTCGACTGAAAAACCTCATTCCAAAGAAGAATTTGCTAGAGAAGAAATGAACTTCCTATGTCACCATAAATAACCACCTAGCGCAAAAATATACCAATAATGTTAATTAATGAATCAAAGTTTAAAATACGGACTATTTTTTTGTTCAAAATTCTTAAATATACGACTTTTTTTGCAAACGATATACTGTTTTTTTTTATTTTATCACCTGGCAGCACTGGTCCCTACTTCAGCTTAATTTTTTAATTTACTAAAGTGAAAGTTTCTTCAGAAATCGGTCGCTTCATCTTGATCATAATTTTAAAATTATTGCCTGACTCAATGGCTCAGTGTAAAAGGTGCGAAACACAAACTAAGAAAAATTTGTAACTATAAATCATAACAATGGTAGGTATTTGTGTATAAATAATAAAAGTCGAATGAGTAATTTAGTTTTGTATCATATTTAAATTTAGAAATGTTTAGTTACATACCTACTCTCAAAACTTGTTTTAGATTCACCAAAACGGTATCAGAGAAAGGAAAAACATATCTCTAAATGATAAGTTTGAAATACAGAGTGGTGAAGATGAACCAAACGAGAAAAAAACTTTAAAAAATTCGGAGAGTTCCAAAACTATCGCATTAATTTTTATATCTTTATTATTGGATCTTCTTGCTTTCACTATGATCTTGCCTCTTTTGCCGTCGCTCCTTGACTACTATAACAGAGAAGAGGGTAAAGGAAATACTCTTTATGCATCATTGCTTAGAGCAGTCCAAGGGTTTCAACAGCTAACAGGAGCTCCAGATCGTTTTGCCTCTGTTTTGTTTGGGGGCGCCCTTGGCTCCCTTTATAGTTTCCTACAATTTTTAACAAGCCCTATAATGGGAAGTCTTTCAGATGCTTACGGCAGGAAACCTACTCTTCTAATCTGCTTGGTAAGTAATTTTATTATAGATCTAAAATAAAAATATATATAGCATGTAAAACATTTTTTTTATCAAGTATACTTATGATCTTATCAAAGCTAGATCATGATAAATTCTAGTGAGTATTAGTTGACTTGTCAATGATAAGTCTGAGGAAAGGTTTGACATAGTACCAAAGGAAATTTTAAATTATTTACAAGGAATACTCATTGTGCTCAATATTTTATTACAATTGCTATGAATATATAATAACTTATGCAATAATAATCCTTTTTTTAATAAATTGTTTATAAATAAAATAAGGCACACAATAAAAGCTAAGAACTAAATTAACTAAAATATATTAGTTTATCAGAAATATAACAGTTGTAGAATCCTGTTCAATGTTTTTTTTTTTTGTAGAGTTTTGATAGGCATATACAGGAAATTTACCCAGATGGTTTATTTACTATATGTAGAACTTAGAGAAAAAAGTATTTAAACTTTTGAAGTGAAAACTTCTTTAGGAACATTGAGTGATTCTCAGTAGAGAAAAACTTATAGATTCATGTCACCTACAATGCTATGATCTCAGCTATCAACATGCTACAGTAGGTCAAGTATAAAATGGTGCTGGTGCTTTATAAGTTTTTTAATTTCAATGAATCATAATATTAAAACAATTTAAACATAAAAAACAGTTTTTTCAAAGTTTTAAGTTTTCACTTCTGTCAGCATTCCCCATGGCTGTCTAGTTTTTTTTTAAAACTTATTATATAGTTATGTTGCTCGAAAAAACTGGGTTATTCATCAATTATCAAACATTTTGTAAGTTCATTCAATAAATATTATTGAGTTCTGGGTAACTTGACCATTTAATTATTTAATGAATGTACAAATAAAGAGTAAATAAGAGATACTTGGAAAATAACTTAAAAAATAGAATAAAATTTTGTTTAAACAAGTGTGGATATTATAATACATATAAAAATGTATAAAATATTATATTGTTTTGTTGATTCTGTTATTTAAAATACAGAAAATGTAAGTAAAAGAATAATTATAATTTTCAACAATATTTCCATTCTTAAATACTGCAAGGATATTTAGTTCACAATAGTGTGTATTCAAGTGATTATATTATGAGTTTCCATTTTAGCCTTCAGTATTTATGTATTTTAGTTTACAGTTGAAATTTACACTTTCCATATTACATATAAATAACAACTACATAATGCTGCAATATGTATAGTCTGGTAATTAAAAATAGTTATCTATATCAAGCAAATTAATTACCAAACAAGAAATAAATATTTTCATTAAGAGAACCTAACTCTGTATATAAGCAATTATGTTTTATTGTATATGGATATTTTTAGGGACAACATTTAAAATAGTTTTATTAAACAAACTAAAATGACTACCAAACAAATGTTAAATTTTTCTTCCATTGTTTTTTAAATTTAGAAAGCCCTTGTATGCAATGTCTGGATATCCTGTCCTGTTCTCAAAATTTCTTTGAATAAATAAGAAATAATTTTCCATTAAAAGAAGTCTAACAATTAATTATGCAGTTTGATTAAACCAGTTTTGAATTCATTTACAATGTAAACGTTATAGTTACAATTAGTTGATAACATGCAGTAACATTTTTATATACGTTACTGGCATGATAAGGGTTCCATTAAAGTTTTTTTTTTTTTAATCAATAGGTGTCTAATCTTGTGTATAGTTTTTATATTCCGGTTATCGAACTGAGGCCAGCAGTTCTGAGTGGTAATTACGTAACCAATCTATTACTTTATTTCAATTCAGATTTTAACATATGGCAATCCCATTTCTCTATGCTCGAAAAGAATTTTCCGAAATAACTTATTAAGTACCTGTTGATTTATTCTCTCTTGCGCGAATACAACTAACATTAAAAATTGGTTTTAGTTACTATAACATTCAAAATTAGTTAGATTAACTAAGAAACAACAGAAATAAAGGACGCGACACCAGCCCGAATTTTATGGTCTCAGAGCATTCTTACTAATGTTCTAGATTTAGCTTTGAAATATTTTGTTTAAGTGATTGTGATATAATAATTAAATTATTGTGTTCAGAAGAGTAATAAGTATCAATTCGACAACATAAACAAATCGAGTTTTCTCAAAATTATACCTACGTTAACTTTAACCATAAAATGGCATTAGATCATTTTAAGTACTTATTGTCTTACCCATTCATTAACCACATAATTCAGTACATTTCGATAGCATTACTTGGAGCCATATTCGCGCAAATTATTTTATAATCGATTTCATTGTAAATTAAACGTATTTTCGATACTGTGTAATGTGTCTTGACATCAAAATTTGTCTTTTACTTCGTGATTTCAATCATAATAACCATGTGAAATAGCAAAAAAACATGGTCCATATTAATAACAGCTATCATATTTACATTTTGGTTTGACTTAGTGAGATAACGGAAAATACAATAAATTGAGAACGGAAAATATTATATTTTCGGGTTCGATAAAATTTTCGGGTTCAAGAATTTTAGAGATATTATATTTATATAGATATTATATTTTAGAGATATTTATATATTGATAAAATAATGAAAAAAATTAGATACGATTAAAGCGAGATTATCTATCTAGTTTTCAATGATGAAATTTTGATTTTAGATTTTTTTTTTTAGATAGGAATAACGTTGTCTCACGCGTTATGGGCTTGCGCAAGTACGTTCAGTATGTTCGTATTGGCTCGATTTATTGGCGGTTTGAGTAAGGCCAATGTGAGTCTCAGTATGGCAATCGTTACTGACGCCTCCAATGAAAAGACCAGAGCTAGAGGAATGGTAAGTAAATACATATTTTGTTCTAGAACTCTATTTTCATTATCGATAATATATGTATTAATATTGTTAATTATGACAGGATTAGTGAGTGTCCTTTTATACATATTTTTTTTTTTGTTTTTTTCAGGCTCTCGTAGGACTGGCATTCTCAATTGCTTTTATATTAGGTCCTCTAGCTGGAGCGTGGTTTGCTAAGAACAACGTCTCTAGCGGTTTATGGGGCGAACGTCCGGCCTTTTATGCATTAACCCTTTCATCGCTTAACATCGTACTTGTAATGATTTGTATACCAGAGACACTGCCCAGGGTTTGTACATTATTTAATTTTATTTTGTTTATGTGCACTGGTATAATTAATAAATGATGTGTAATATCTATTATCGTGCCTTGGAAATAAGACCAACTGTACTTCTTGATGGTGTTTCACATTTGGCAGGCGACCGTGACGGCCAACTTTTTGTGGGTTTAATTTTTTTTGTCATAACATGATTTTTTTTATTTTGTAAACCTTGATTTTGTACTTATTCTAAGTTATACCACCAAAAACTAAATACTTTTTTCATGTATTTTTGGATTATCATTTAATTATGCATGTATTTATTTGTTTTCAGGAAAAAAGGCCACCACTTTCATTTTCCCTTAGCAAAACGATCGATTTCGTGTCTCCGTGGCATTTATTAAAATTTACCGCTGTTAAAAATCTTTCAGAGCATCAGAACAAAGTTCTATCGAAATTGGGACTAATCTATTTTCTTTATTTATTTATATACTCGGGATTAGAGTTTACTATAACGTTCTTGACTCACCATACTTTTAACTACACTGCCATGCAGCAAGGAAAAATGTTTTTAGTTATTGGTAAGACAATTTTTCAATTCCTTATTTATTTGTAAAAGAGTGCTGTTAATATAATAATGTAAGCCGTATAAAATTGCCACCGACATAGTAGAGAGATGGAGAAAAATGTAATAAATAAATAGCAATACAGAAGCCACTGTACAGTCAAAAAGACAATTTTTTTTGTTGATGTTTAGTGCTACGATTAATTGAATAAATCAGATTTAGTGAAGAACATTTAATTAAATAAGAATATTGAAGTAGTTTGACTATTATAGTTTTTACCAGTACGTTTGAATTTGTTGTTTATCAGTTTTAAATTTTTACAAAGTTGTTTTGATGTTTTAGTTTTAACTCTTTATGTCCTGGCATATCTTATGTTGTTTTTTTTTAATAAACTATTAATCCTGTTATTAATGTTAAGGTTTTTATAGTTTTAGAGGTGAGGATTTAAGTAAGGTCGGAATAACCATCGTAATCAATAATCGTATCGTTGTGTATGCTTTACCAGACGAGGGGGCCGAACCGCCTACAAAGTACGGCGGACGACCGAACTGACCGCAGTTATGACTGTGGGTACAGTCTGTCACGAACGTCATTATCACAGTGCAAAAAAATATAAATCGCTATTTATATAAACAACAATGAGATAGATGATGCCTTTCAAAATATGTTTCAGCGGCGTTAACGTTGCCGCTACAGCAGTAGCAACTTTTCGCGCTTCGATATTGACATCCATACCTTTATGTGCCTCAGTGTTGCCAACTTTGAAGATTAAATTATTGTATTTTCATGTGAAAATTGTCGTTTTTAGGATAAAATTATTGTACAGTCTGGAATATATTACTATAATACAAAAACTATTATTTAACCTCTTTAGAAACTTAATTTAGCAGTCATTTAACAGTATCCTGCAAGTTAAAAACAAAAATGAAACTTTGTTTGAGGTATTTAAACATTGCAGCACTGATAAAGTTTGACTAATGTTAATATTTATTCACTTGAGTAGTAATTCTAGATTTTTCACGTTTTTTTAGGCTTACTTACAAGTGAGGAATGCTGAAAGTAGTCTTTACTAGTACTGGAGTTTATTGTGCTTAATTTTTACTTTTGAAAAAGCGTTATGTACCGTCATTGTCGTACATTGACGTTTATTTAATTTTGGTTTTATCGTAATTAATGCAATCGTTACCGTACAGAGGCTAAATTATTGAATCCTACGGGTTGGCATCGCTGGTGTGCCCACAAAGCGACTGATAACTTCGGACGTCCGCTATATCATATACGCGGTGCTGTCCACGCGTCTGTTGTGGATTTAATGTCACTCAGCCGAAACGTATCGTTATTTGTAGGTTTAGTAATGGCGGTACTGCAGGGGGGTGCGGCGCGGCGGCTGGGCGCGCGGGGGGGGCGGTCCGTGCAGCTCGCGCCTCTCTCGCCCTCACGCCGCTCTCCTTCCTTTGTATAGCATTCGCCGCTCTGCCCAATACGTACTTACTTACCGCCACTGTTTGGCTTTGGACCGGGCTCATACTTTACGCATTATGTAAGTTTATTTAATTTAGTTTCCGAAGTATTCTAGTATATTATGTATGCTATTGTTATGGAATATTTTAGATCACTTCCCGTATATAAGAAAAGAAATAAATAAACAACCTTTTCAAATTGAAAATAATTTATATTAATTTTTTAATTAATCCCACAATTAATGTCTTTGTTAGAACCGAGCATCTAAATATTTTGCAAGTACAAGTATCTATATTAGTTTACCATTCAAATAAATTAATACACTAACTTAATTATATTAACTAATTGTAATTAATGAAATTTTACAATTAATTTGTCGATTACTCATAAAAATGAGACAATAGGAAAACAATGGAAAGCTGGCGTAAACGCCAGGTTCGTGCTCAAGGGGTTTAAGTATGATTTATTGCAATTTTAATATTTCGCAAGCCATGTTTGATTATTAAATAGAACTGCATAAAAGAAGTTCAGAACCTTTTGTTTCTGGCGGTATATTAGCCTGTCATGTAGTATTTTATATTTATTATTCCTTGATATTTAATGCCACATACTACATAGTATGTTTTTTTTTGCATAAGTGTATTGAAAATAAAAATTCGGGACATGAGTTCTGTAGCGTCACAAATACTTCCTGAATAGTTGTGACAAAATAACCGGCGTATTGTTATAGCGTTTTATGAAAATTAGAATAATTTGATATAATTATATTAACATAGCATAGGCAGAATTGTCTATAATGACATTTATAACAAGTTACAATACGGCATTAACAGGGGAGCACTGTTGTTGCAAAAGATGCGAAAAATGTACGGAGCTAACTCAAAAAATTACACTTCTTAGGACGATGGTGTCCTCTCGTTTTGACGTTTGTTGTCGTGATATCATAATGATGTAGCAAAACGAATCGATTAATACGAGAAATTGATTTATTACTACGAGTCTGATTATTTAAATTTTTAAAATACAATGCTTTACAGATAACAGTTTTGTTTGTTTAAACGTTTCCGACTTTTGGAATTCATGTTTGTATATTTATATTGTTCCTTATCCTGTTAGTCAATCGACTTGAAACGTCAAAACAACCCTTTTATTTTGATTTAGATATAATGTGCATGTTACGTTACAGCCACGGCTTTTGCGGTGTCGTGTATGACTACAATGGCGGCGAACGAAGCGCCGACAGAGAGTCGCGGGGCCGTGCTGGGAGCGTTGCGATCTCTCGGGGCTTTGGCCAGGGCAGCTGGACCTCTGCTGGCTTCCTCCGGTCAGTGTTATTTAGTTATGGAATTCAAGAAACATGTAAATTTTTTAGACAACAAATGAAGCCATTAATGAATTCTATAGTATGTTCACTTTCGGGAAGCTACACAGAGAATCTTTTCGTCTATAATACCGCTGTGTCTCAAGGCGAAAATCTTAGACTAGTGTGATGAGTGTTGCCAGTGATGACATACGACACTGAGATGTGATCGCTCATAATGGACTTAATAAGAAAACTCAAAGTCTCTTAAAGGGGTATGGAGAGGGCTATGCTCGGAATTTCACTGGATGATCGAATTAGGAATGAGGAGGTCCGCACTAGAACCAAAGTAACCGACATTGTACCCAAAGAATTGGTAAACTTTAGTGGCAGTGGGCTGGGGACATTGCTCGATGGGGCCAACGCTGGTCTCGAATGACAGCCGCGTACTGGAAGACGCAGTGTGATCGAAGGTCAAGGAATCAGCTGGTGTTGCAAGACTGATCGTTGTGAAGATTTAATTTTATATTTAAGAAGAAGAACTACATATGTCTGAGCCTTGTAAGCCTAAGAATAGTACCACCCCATATCTACCCGTAGGTGTCGTAAAAGGCGACTAAGTGATAAACCAGGGGATGGGCAGCAGCATCCTCTGCGTACCATAAATACCTACTGTGATTGCCAACCCGCCTGCCAAGCGTGGCGATTATGGCAATTCCTCCCTTATTGGGGAGGACATATGTCTAACAGTGGACGTCTTCGGTTGGCTGATGATAATTATGATGTACTATGTCCAGCTGTGGACGTCTTTCCATTGAATGGATGGATGGATAGTATGTACATATTATTATAATTAGTAGTAATTGACCCCAAACAGAGCAAATTACTGTATTAAAAATACAATATTAAAAATGGCAACAAATATGGATATCGAAGAAAAAAACAATAAAATAAGTATATAAAAATGTTGCCGAAAAAAGAACTGATAACTGACAATACTATTGACATACCAAAAATAAGAAAAAAATGTTTGTATGTGACAGAGTGTGGTTGGTGAGTGAATATGTGTGATTGTTTACTTTTATTCATACATTCATTCATACAGTCAGTAAATATCCCTTAAAACGTTCCGTTCCAGGTTATTTACAGTAAATGACTCAAACATAACCTTTTAATCCCAATGTTATTATTTAGATAACTATTTTTTCAACCTGGTTATATTGATTCACTTAATTAATAACATGTAATAAAGAACAAAACAAGCGTTCATATGTATTTTAAAATTATGAAAAATTTGTAAATAAGATTTCATGAGCACTGGAAAATATAATAATAAAGTAAATAAGTGATTAACAAGATTTGAAGCGACGATGGCTCAGTGATGGTGGTCTGACACAGCTTCGATCGTCATGGGTTCGTTTCCCTCCTAACCCACCAAGAATTTGAACTTGTTTTGATTGTGATAAATTATAGCACGGTGGTTGAACATTTCCTAATGCTCGACTGGCTACATACTACCACCTTCAAGTTTGAAAATTTAACATCTAGACACCCGACCAGGGACTGTAACGAGAGCGCTCGGCGCGCGGTTATAAATAAATTCATATAACATATTGTTTAAGCTAATTGCAGTGAAATTTTCTTTCGGAAGCTTAATTTTAAATGTATAACTCATGAAAGTCGAATTTCCTTATAAATAGGTTTTTGTTAAAATAACAATTTTGTAATAATAATATTTATTTATTACTCTCGAAATATGCACATTAATAATTTACATGTTATATGTAACATATATAAAGATGTGACAGATTTTACCATATTAATTACACTTGAAGGTGAAATACAAAAGTTTTTTTAAAATTGTATGTATAAAATGTACGGACTTATGTAAACTATTTTCTTTTTGTTACAGTTTATTGGTGTTCCGGTGCCTCAGTCACATACACTATCGGATCAGTAATTTTAATAATACCAACTGTGATGTTATTTAGGCTTAAGACATAGAATATAAAATAGATTATATACTGCATTCCAGCGAGAACAAGCAATAATAACGTTTATTAAATATACAATAAATCAAGTATTTTATAACGTTTTACATTTTATCTGTTTGTAATATTTTGAAGAAAAAATATGTACATTTTTATTATAATATTTATCTCGAATAAACAGTATTAAATTACGAAAGAAGTACTTTGTTTTATTGATTAGAAACCCAACTACTGACAAAAAAATGGTAATTTATTGTTGCCATTTTCTATGACAATCAAATTATATACGTTCATAGATAAAACACTATACTTGAAAGATAAGTTCTTGGTACTCTGTTGTATAAAAATTCGTGTTGCTATGGTAACTGGTTGCTGTGATCAGTTTTGTTATTGACGGATTTGATAACGTAAATACTCGCTTGAATATAGAAATGCCACTATTTAGCAGTAAGTTTACACCTAAAACGATACCCGTAAGGAAACAAGACACTTCAGTGTTAAAAAAGGAATTTGGCAGTGATTACGCCTCGTCAGAGTTATCTATTGATGTTGGACCTTTAAAGATAAAGTTAGGAGATTTCGAAGTTACTTTTGAAGATGGACAGTGGATACCAGGTAAAAATTTACATCCCAATTTTTTGGAATCTACAATATGATTGTTTTTAATAGAGTTTTTTCATGTGAAATGTCTGTTGGTACGCAGTGACAGTTAAATTGATTCGGATGCTGTCACAGCAAATAATATTTTATCTTTCTCATTTCGTAGGCGTTCGTAAAGGCCAATTTTTGAAGTGAAAACTTCTTTAGCGGCGTTACGCTATTTTCGGTAGGTAGGGGAATATATTATAGATTCTCATTAACAATACTATGATGTTAGTCGGCAACATGCTACAGTATGTCAAGTATAAGATGGTGTCTTAATGCTGGGGCTTAGAAATAAATAATTCAATTTATACTTACGCAGCCTGTCGTATGTTTTGATTATAAATAAACTATATGAAAATGTACATAATTATGAACAAAATTATTATGAAATTTAAACATTAAAAAAAACAGTATTTCCAAAGTTTCGACTTTTATTGAAGTCGAAACTTCTTTAGCATCGTTTTGATTTAAAATCGATGAAACGAGAAAGCGACGACACGTTCCTGATGGAGGTCGGATTTGTTCAAATTTTTGAGAGTGAGTAGCCCGGTGGATTAATCCGCGTGTCTCATAGACGGTAAGACTGAAAGGTCGGGGGTTCGAACCCGGCGTGGGGTAACTCATTTTTTTTTTAAGTTTCACTTTTATCACGTGTGAATTGCACACATTATTTTTTTTATTTTTAAGAGTTAGATACATAATGAGTGGGTAAATACGACAGTTGCGTGAAATAACTAAAGATTAACGTAAGTAGTTCAGTTCTATGTGCTAATTGAATAGATTAGACTTGAATTCATACACCATTCAGATTGGTTAATGGAGGCCATAGATAATAAACTAAATACTAGATATGGAGGCTTTTAAATGAATGTTGTTTGGTATTTTATACATATTTGAATGTTAATACATACAATGTTCTGTTCACTTTATTCATGTGTGCGTTTACATTGTTCCAAATAGCTCGTTGTAATTTGATAAATCGTCAAGTGGTTTACTTTTACCGGTTAAGTCTATAATAAAACCACATTCGAAAAACATAGGTAGATATGTTAACACCTTTAAGCTATAAGTCGTCAATACACTATGAATGCTAAATGGATTCCAACAAATTTATGAAATTAAAAAACTCCGTAAATTGACGTATCTTTCATTAGATGATAAGATCGGTCTAAAAATTGATATTGCCGATGGCTGAGGACCTATAGAAGCCCACCATTGTAATAGCGCCCTGGAAACCTAACAAACACTTATAAATAAATTTTACTTACCTACATTACACTTTTATTACTTATGCTCGTAAGCTGGTAATTTTATCATCACTGCCTCAACTCTGTTTCAAATATCAAAGGTGTCATTTTGTTTAATCTATTTATTTAAGAAAAAACTTACTTCGAAGTAAATTTTTTCCTATATACATCTGAAAATTCCACCAAAACGATTTAACGCTTTTACGTAATGGAGATATAACATGAAAAATTTGCTGTTTCTTACACACACAAATCTTTGAAAAATTATATTGTTAAATTGGTTTTTTTTAATTACATTTTAGTGGTCCCCGGTATTTTATGTAATAAAAGGTCTACACTCTATCAAAATACTCTTCCGCAGCCTCTGGAAAAGCTGGAGCAGCACACAAGGAAAATATTCACCTAAAAAACGAATTACTAAGACTCGAAGAGGAAAACAATATGCTAAGGTTGAAATTCGAAATATTATTAGATATGATGACCGATAAGACCGTTGAGGCGGAACAAAAAAACGAAATACAAAGAGCGCGAAGTCTGAGTAACTTGAAACAGAAGAACAAAAAGCAGAAATGGTGAAGAAATCCATCACATTATTAGTCTCTTTGATTACTATTCTATTGTTAACTTAAGAAATAATTTGATCTTGTAAATAAAAACGTATATGGTATTCATTGCGTTTGTTGTTATGAACTTTTATGTGTAGTTTATTTTCCTAAAACTTAACTTATATTAAACTAAACAGCCATTCCTTAATCAGTCCAACCTTAAATACAACTTTCGTAGGAGTTTTTGGAGGGATCTCAGTCTGACATGTAGCAATTGTTTTCTTTAATTCATTAAACTTGTGTACTTGACTCTATATCATGTAATCTTGGTGGCGTTTTGTGTGAAATAGTTTAGTTATTGTGTTCAAGTTAAGTTTATTATAGAAGACAACGCGTAGCATACATTCTGAGGTGCCGACAAAGCTCCATGGAAAGTTTGAGCAGGATAGGCCACCGTTCTGTTGGTGCTTGGTAACGCTGATACAAGATTGAAAATCTTACCTACATGACATTGGCACAAATTGTGTGTACACACAGATTGCCATTAACTAAGAAGAAGAAGAAGAACTTTCGTAGGTGTGGTAACTCTGTTTTCTATAACTTGAACATTTACGTAATGGGACACGTGTTGTCACCTTCAAAAATGGTTACTTTTCTTAAACAGATTAATGTAATTCATCGTATTAGGTTCTTTGATATAATTTGTTTCTATGCATTAGCCAGAGTCGGCCATCAAAGTTTGAACATTGAAGAACCATTTTTTTGTTGTTCATTTAAAGAGTTCCAAGTCCTTATTTCTAAGGTGTATGTTTTAAAAAGGTAAGACTTAATTGCGTCAAACTACCTCTAACATTGTGATTATATAAATCCCGGGGTGCAAAGACAAATCACTGAATAAAAACTACTGTCTGACATATAAATTTATTTTCTCTTCTGTCAAGGTCCGTTGTTCATTTTAGGGCAGAAAGACAGATTAGCTAAATAAAATTACAACATGCACGCTTATATTGGATCTATTTTAGATCTCCTGATTTAGAGAAATAGATACAATTTTATTGTCCGTTTTCTAAATGTCAGCACCAAATAGGCTGGCTAACCACCATTTTTGGTAACTTCTGCGTTAATTGTCCTTCAAATAAGTTTTTTTTCCATGCGCTACTAGGATTATTTTTCCTTTCGTTTACAATGTGTATTAAACATCTGGTATCATATGGATCTTCCGTTGTGTTGTTTGACATAAACATAAGCTCACGCCTGTTATCCCCGAAGGGTTAGGCAGAGGTGAAATAGCGAACTACATCACCCACATTTCGCTGAGCTTAGTTCCGTCCCAGATGTGACAGGGGGTGAGCCTGTCGCCATATTTGGCACAAATTCCAGACCTTGGGATGATATCAGGTAGAAAAACACAATATCAGTTGACCCGACTCGGGGATCGAACCCGAGACCTCAGAACGACAGTTGTACGGTAATACAACTGCGCCACGCATATTTACCGTGTGGAAGTTGCAATAGAAATGTTAAATAAAAATACTTGTAAAATAAATAAACTTTTACTTAAGTAATAATAATAATCATGTTTTAATTTATTTACAATTTAAACGATCACGAAGATTTATGGCCTGATATAATAAAGTATGTTTTTAGTTCTTTCAAACACGAATTTCAGGTGCGGATTTGTACTAAAAAGGCCATTATAATTCAGCAAACCGATCCACTGTATTTAGTGGTTATAGTTTACATTTTATCAAATAGGTAGTTATTTTGCGTTTTTATTGACTTTTGGTAAAAAACTGGATTATGTCCTAATTATTATTATTAGGACAACGGCTTCTGTTATGGCCTTCTTGTTTGCAAATGCCGCATTTACGTGTACTCGTCTGTCGAGTTGTCATGTTACTTGCAGTGCCCCTAGTAGTGCCCCCTCGGCCTCTGCCCCGTCCGCGATAACTTTGAGGGTTCGCGTTATGTTCTGTAAATATTTTTTTAAACATAAAACAAATTATTATTAGAACTTCTTTATTGACAATACATTTTTTTGACTAGATATATTAGACAATTATGGCAAAGGCTCTTCGTCCTAGAATTTCACAATAATCGATAATTAGTCGACTTACTTAAATTTTTTTTTGTGTGTGTGTATACTTTTCATTCATTTCACGGCATGATATGTTTTCTCTTTCCCATTTTTCACATTGAATCTATTTTTAATATAATAATTTAATCTACACTGTTATATCTATATTATAAAGATGAAAGATTTGTATTTTTCTTATGAAAGAAATAAACTTAAAAACTATAGAACCGATTTGGATGAAATTTGGTACGGAGATAGTTTGAAATCCAGAGTGATTTAGGATAGTATTTTTTTATTCCGAAAATACCACAGATACTGGAACTAGGCGGGTAAAATCGCGGAGAGCAGCTAGTTATATATAAAAAAAACTATAAAAATTACTACTTATATCGATAGGTTAGGTTTTTAAAAACTTACCAGACGTCCAACTCTGTTCGTCCGCCCATTTGAAGAAATTACATCTAGAATTGAAATCTTTGGAACATCCGTAAAAGGGTCGGCCTTTATTTGGGCCTTCTTTTTGAACAGTTATCCTGCAATTTTTTTTCAAGGTCTCACTACAAATGTAGTCTAATGAAGTGTATAGTTAAGAAATACAGGTATATATCAAAATTAAAAAATACTTTGTTCAATTGAGGCTATGAGAAGGCGCTTATGAACGTCAAAATACTACCACCGGTTCGGAAAACAATTCAGTCATCGAGAAGAGCCGGCAAGAAATGGTCGATCTAGTTTTTGGGAACTATACAACTAATAGCTACAAAGTTTATTAGCAGACTAGCTGTGTGCCCGCGGCTGCACCCGCGTTTCATATGTTCTTCAATTCATTTTTTTTTACACGGAACCCTAATTATTTTCATAAATC
Organism: Samia ricini; assembly: GCA_014132275.2. NCBI lineage: Eukaryota > Metazoa > Arthropoda > Insecta > Lepidoptera > Saturniidae > Samia > Samia ricini. Next base: position 24,640,122 of record AP028161.1, read on the forward strand.
AAAAGTACCCTACGTTACCCGGAGTAACTTCAGCTATCTACCAAAATAAATCCCGTCAAAATCGGTCCAGCCGTTCCGGAGATTACCCATTACAAACAGACAAGAATTAAAAAATATATATATTCTGTATAAGTATCGTACATACATTCATATCTATTTAGTTTAAATTTTTTTGACATTACAAACAAACACTTCAATTTTATTTATTAGTATAGATGTCACAGAGAAGGCTGTCACTTCCAGACATTACCGTCATTCACATAAATGATCCACCTTATAATCCTATACCAGGTATAATATGTAACTACAAGTTAAAGTAAGTAATGTTGTTTAGATTTATAATTTTTTTTTTGTAATAGTACTTATATTCAAGTAGATTGATTACTTATTTATAACCTTAATGTGTCGAGTACCCATAAAAATGAAACAATAGAAAGACAATAGGGAAAACAATAAGAAGCTGGCGTAAACGCCGGAAAGGTGCTCAAGGGGTTAAAAAAAAACATCTTTCAAAAATAGTTACGACATGTTTGAAATACTTTAGTTCCGAGTCTAATTTAACCTGTGAAGTAATTTAAAACCATAAAGATTCAATATTCAAAAGACTTGAGCAAACATCAAAACGTGATGCTTAGTTTTAAATTTTACCTTTTACAAGGCAACCCACAGTCACAGTTGACATTGTCTTCGTTACTTGGAAACGGGTCTGCGGCATGAGTAGACGCAGTGCCCCAACCTCTATTAGTATTGGAACTGGTAGAAGGTTGCTGTGAACTGGTTCCCCAGGACGAAGTGGAAGGAGGAGGTGTTTCAAAGTTATTCTGTATTTCGGTACTTTCCGAAGCCCATAGGAAGAAATCGCAACCTCCGTTTTCCTTGCCGACTGAACACTTGTAAAATTTCTTACCTAAAAAGTTATTAATACTGTTTTCTGTCTTAAAAAAAACAAAATACAGTAATACCCCGCTTAGCGCGACCCCGTTACGCGCGGTTTTCACTATAACGCGAATGTCAAATTTCGCGCTCAAAAGCCTCGCATTACGCGAAAGAGTGCGTATAAACATAATGTAAAGACAATAGATGTATTTTTCCGTAAAAAATAAGAGTATATATTGCATAAAGTGTTCTTAGAATTAAAGTGATTGATTAAAATGATTTGTATTTTTTTGTATTAAATTTTGACTATGTTTAATCAAAAACCTCGATATACGCGAATTTCAGTTAACGCGATTTTTTTCGGAACATATCCCTTGCGTAAAGCGGGGTATTACTGTAGTCATACAAAATCAAAGCAGCAAAAATATTGTCACCCTATAATTTGGCAAATACAAAAGCTGGTGTTTTTTTTGTATACACAGAAAAACGTGTAATAGCAGTTTTTGATTGTATAAAGTTGGCAAATTCGGTTAACGCTCAAGGGATAGGAGCATTCAAGTATTACGTAACGAAATTGGGTCTTCTGAAACGTTACGATGCGTCAGAGGAGAGGGGTTTGAACTACGCGTTGCGTAACATTGTCTTAACTCTTCAGAACGGTAGCGTGGAGATTTTTTTTCTCAAGCATCTTTTAAAACTATGTTTTTTCTTCTAATTTTAAATGTAATGACCACTTGAATTTTTTTTTATTTTACAAAATTTCTTGTAAAATTTATTAGGACAAAAAAGAAAAAAAAAATTAGTTAAATCTCTTGATTTTAAAAGGAAGATATTTCATAAGTTAATAAATATTATTAACGCTTTTAAAACAATAACATAGGTATACTACCAACTTTCCGGTACTTTACGCCAATTAATTGTGACTTACAGTAAAAACGGTCACTTGGTGGTGGTTACGCAACGTTTTAGTAGGGGGGAAGGTGGGAGTAAAGGAAAACGTTACAGCAATCTTCAAATATTGCGTTACGTAAAACTTGAACACTCCCTGAATTATTCGTATCAATCTATTAAAGTATCAATTTTGTAAGGGAGAATTCAGCAAAATTTGCATGCTAATAAGCGCACATCACAAACCCTTTGTGAAGCGGTCAAGGTCATGTTCGGGGAAAAAAGAAATGCATTCCTATGATATATTTTATAATTAAGCTAGTATATAAGGAATTTAATAAAACTAGGCTGTAAATCAGACAAGAGACATTAAATACTTTGCAGAAACTATTCCCAAACTATGCGAAGTCCATGACAGAAAGAGAAAAATACCACAGATTATATAGATTTTAACACAGATAACCCTACATCTTATAATTTATGATATTTGGCTGCATGGTCTTGGTACCTTTGCCTATTCGTTAGTAAGGAATGAACAGAACCAAAAAACAAAGTTTATGCTATTCGAATCGATAAATTAAAAGACGAAAGAAAGCGAAGGACTTACCAAAATTAGCATTCTGTTTCCTTACAGTTAAGAGTACAGCTTCTTTGTTACATCTGCAAAGTACGTGATTGTCGTCTGTATTTGTTGTGTTTTGCTGGTGTGGGTGTTCTATGGTGGTTTGTGCCATTTTCAACTCTATTAACAAGTTGTGGCGATATAAATTCCCTCGGTCGAGTGTTCGTTCTTCGGTTTACAGTCACTGGGCCCGAAACAGAGCTATTGTTTCGGGCATTACCACCAGAACTAGTAGTTGTTATAACGTTTGGAGTGTTTTCTGGCGTGTTCCTTACGCTGGCTAAGTTTATGCCGAGGTATTCCAGCAAAGTCCTGTCGCAACCGCCTATACAGGCCGTGTACGGAGGCGGATATAAGTGACTTAAGGAATTGTTACGCCATTCAAATTTAACCTTTGCATAATCGGGACCGCACTGGAATTTGTAATTCAGTTTTTTTTTTACTAGCTGATATCCGCCACTCGGTCTGTATTGATTACATTTTAGCAACATATTAAATAAAGATACCGTGAAACTAAAAAAAACATTCATTTACTTCTCCAAGGCAAGAAAACACATGCTTATAAAAATCATAGTTTTTTTTATAACAATTTAATAACACTATAAAATTGAGGCAGGTGTAACTAAAATTCAAAAGTAAGTAAAAAAACTAGAGAATGAAATAAACTTTACATTAAATGAGGATATCTTAGAGAAGAACCAAGTATCTAAAAGATGAAAACCGAGAATACTGATTGATTTAATAACGAAATTTTCAAAGCAAAATAAAGACAATAAATTATATTGCCATAATATGTAGTTTTTGCTAAGTACAAAATCAGATCACATTTAACCTTGAAAATTGGAAAAGGAAACAAAAAAGTGTTTGAATTTTTTACTAAATAAAAATTATATTCATTCATTGTTAATTGTTTTAGTTTGCGTCTTAGAGGGGCGATGTAAGACAATATAGCGAATCTATAAATAAAACATAAAACATTTTAATCATACCATTGGACATTTTTCTGATAAGACTTGAAGAGATTTCACCAAATTCGGTAACCAAACTGCGTTTTTACAGTTCGGAAACGACAAACAACCGATGTAAAATTCCTCCGCGTTACTTCTCTTTTGCCTTAAGACCATGTCCGAACCACATTTAGGACATTTTAAAACTGAAATTTATATGTTCAACGTTAATATGTTATTAATAGGGTTTTCAAGGATTTAAATTATAGTTAAATTAGGGTACCAAATAAATTACCAATTGTAATAACTGATTTAAGATTCATTTCGTTATTAAACAGATCTTTTGGGGGCTTATATTTAGAATTATTACTGTTTATAGAGCTGCCTGGTGCTACTTTAGGAGGAGAAGGAGAAGGATAATCAGAAAAGAAATGTCAAAAACTTTCTATAAATTTGCTAAGTTAATACAGTAATACCCCGCTTAGCGCGACCCCGTTACGCGCGGTTTCACTATAACGCGAATTTGAAATTTCGCGCTCAAATGCCTCGCATTACGCGAAAGTGTGCGTATAAACATAATGTAAAGACAATAGATGTATTTTTCCATAAAAAATAAAAGTATGTATTGCATAAAGTGTTCTTAGAATTAAAGTGATTGATTAAAATGATTTGTATTTTTTTGTATTAAATTTTGACTATGTTTAATCATAAACCTCGATATACGCGAATTTCAGTTAACGCGATTTTTTTCGGAACGTATCCCTCGCGTAAAGTGGGGTATTACTGTACTTCAATAGTTCCTAGTATTCAAATCTCAACATTATCCATCATAAAACGAAATTACATAGGGAGAAGGTAAAAGTTTAAGGTCTCATTTATTCATAGGATTAACATTTTTGTTAATATCGTTATCAAGCTGTAAATAAAAACGATGAGAGAAACAATTGTATTTTTGATAAATGCATCACCTGAAGGCATATTAGTTTGTAATGTTTCAATATTGGTCGATGTTTGTATCGGTCGCTCGCTTAACCTTTCAGCTAGGGCTTCGTCTATCTTATTCGCTTCGGCAGTCACTTTTATGTATACCTCTTTGTATTTCGCTATCTGGAGAAATGTATTTGTTGTATGAAGCTTGTTTATAGAGATGAAATGGATAGTTGTCTGGCCGGTTACCGGATATCCGGCCCAACTTGTAACCGGGTGACCGGATAATCCGAGCAAAAATTACCGTTTTTTTACATTGCAAGAAGCGAGCTCGCGTATGTAGCGCACGAACGATCGGGCGGACTCGGTCAAATTTGGGTCTTTTTATCTCTTAATACAGAGAAATTAGTATTCATTTACCACAATGCCTTTAATGCAGTACGAGTACTAATTATAATTACTTTTCTAAGTTTTATATAATGAAAGTTTTGTGATCACTTATTGTGTTTGTCAAATAAAGTGCATAAATATAAACCTGAATAAATAAAATAAATAAATTAATAAAATAAACCTAACATTTTGTTCTTTTTTTAACCGGTATCTGGCCGGATAGTTGCTTCTTACCCGGTATCCGGCGGATAGTAATTTAAGGCCAGATAAGCCAGATACTGTACAGTTACCGGAAATCTGTTTTATCTTTACTTGTACTTCTGTACTTGTTAATTAAATCGAAGTTAATATCCGTCAATTTAATTCTTACTTCGAGTAACTGCGATATTGAAAGAAATTATAATAGCAAAATTTATACCGTAAATCTAGCCATAAATAAACGGATATTACCTATTATATATGTTTATTATAATTATTTCTAATTAACTACTACACTTATATACAATAAGGGATCGTCCATTAATCACGTGAAACTCTTATGGAGAGAGGAATTCTGGAAAAAATACGTAACATCACAAGTGAAATATTACGAATATTTATTTTTTCGTTAAACTTGCGATATCTAAACAAATAAGCGACGGGTGTCTTTTTCCACAATTTTCCAAAATTAAATTATGTGATAGGTACCCTGTATAAGAAAAGAATATTTTAAAGATATAAAATCTTACTACTTATCACTAAAGTGAAGGATAGGACTTACAAAATTGCAAAAAAAGCATAACGTAATTAATGGCCGACCTCTCACCAAAGTATAACATAAACAATATATTTAAAAAAAAACATATTATAATATATAAGGAACCGATGTAAACCCACTTGATCGGCTAACACTTGGGCCGGTTGTTTCCTCCCTTCCGAGATGTCCTTCAGATCGGCTTCGAGCTGCGCCCTTAGGTCTGGTTTCGATATAGCCAGCCCCATGGCGTCGTAACCCTCGACCAAGCCCATGCCGAGCAAACCCGGAACGAAATGTATAGCATCGGCTAACGCGACGTACGAACGACTTTTAATTGTCTCTATATGGTCAGCGTGTGTCGCATCTGTGCCTAATAAAGGCGGACAGAGTATATGTTATAACAATTGAATATAATTTGTTTTTGTAATATTTATTATATTATTATTATTTATAACATAAGCTCACGCTTGTTATCCCCGAAGGGTTAGGCAGAGGTGAAATAGTGAACTACACCACCCACATTTCGCCGAGCTTAGTTCCGTCCCAGATGTGACAGGGGGCGAGCCTGTCGCCATATCGGGCACAAATTCGAGACTCCGGGATGATACTGAGTAGAAAAACCCAATATCACTTGACTCGACCCGGGGATCGAACCCGAGACCTAAGAACAACAGTCGTACCGTAACACAACCGCGCCACCGAGTTATTGCGCAGTTATTATTTATATATCATCATTATATTTAATAATTAAATTCATTAAGAAAACCCGAAGACTTCCTATTAGTTTTTTTTTGTTCCATTTATTCCTTTTTATGGAAACGGCAAAGGTACTAGTAGACCATTCAGCCAAGTCAGACGTTAAAAACACTATCAATAAATGAATGGTGGCTTTCTGTTACAACCACAACGGGAATTATTGTAACATTTCAGAATTCGCGATGTGTCATTATTTTCACTTCACTACACTTGCGCATCATAACTACACTATATCACGTAAAATGCCATCAAAATTACATAATATATAGTCAAATACTGCAAAATAATAAATTAAAAAAAGGACAACAACATGACATAACAAAAATCGCGCCAAGCGGGGTGCAACACAAACCAAAATCTAATTCTATGTTCAAATATACGAAGCTACAAATATAGAAACGACCAAAGAGGTTTACTGTTTATAAAGTCATTATCCACCTATTTTAACACTTCTCTATTGGTTCTTCAGAATCAGACCCCTAGACCGCAAAAAGAGGCCCTCAATAAGGAGGGCCAACATCCACCGTGGAGTAGAGGTAATGCGAAGGTAGTTACTGCTTGTAATTAAGTAAGTAATTAAAGACCAAAATAACGCCAAGCACCCACTATTAGTTTCTATTTTTGTCAACTATCAATTTTAGATTATATTATATTTCGTTTTTATTTTTAGTCTAAATTGAATTCAATTGTCCTCGCAACAATGTCGAGGGAGTTTTTGGCGGGATTTCAATCTGTCATATAGCAGTTATTTTCTTTAATTCATTACCTTTATTATACTTTGTAGGCTCAGTTGTCTTTCGGTTAAATGGACAGACGGATGGACAGGCTCAGTGCTTTAACCACAATCTCACCTGATTTTAAGTGACAGTGTGGTCCAGGATGATAAATACACTAAGCTTAAAGGTACCGGTTTTGAAATGATGCTGCCGGGGCAGCTCCTATTGGGTATTTGGCAGCAGGTTTGAAGGTGGTAGATACTCAGGCGAGCATTGTTAAATAATGTCCTATCACTCACTATGCTATGTTTTCCTTCACCGAAAGCTCAGGCTGATTTTTAGAGTTGTATAAGTGGGTTCGAATCTGCGTCCATTGACGCAGAATCCGGTCGCTGCTCCATCCTCGCTAACCAGCTGCGTCAACTTGTGTATTTGACTCTATATCATGTAACCTTGGTGTCGTTTTGTGTGTTTGTTGTTTGGTTATTGTGTACAAGTTAAGTTTGTTATAAATGATAGCGCGTAACGTTTATTCTTAAGTGCCAAGAAAACTCCATGGAAAGTTCGAGCAGGATGTGCCACAGTTTAGCTGGAGCTTAGTGACGCTGGTACCAAGATTGAAACTACATATTACCCACATGACACTGGCAAAAATTGTGTCATCTTATAATTAAAACACTAGCATGTTAAAGGGTGACGTCATAGAATTGGTAACACGAATCTTTATAAGTTTTTTCCCTACCGAGATTCGCTCAATGCCGGTAAAAAAAAAAACAAACTTACCAATACCATGTTTTTTTCCATAAGAGCTATAAGATCAGCTTCGGTCAAGAGATTAGGCGGTGATGTATTCCCAGACACCATATCTATTTTAGTTGGATTGAAGACTTGTCCTGCCTTAAAATATTCATTGATTAGTAGATATATCCAATATCCAAATTATACAGACATTTAAACTTTTTATTACTGAGATATAATACTGTTTAATTATATTAATTTAAAAGAGTTAAATCAACGAAGGTAATAAATTAACAAAATTCATGTAATCATGTGCCGACCTTCTTATCAACTTACTTATAGGAAGTTTTAAAAAAAATACTTAGAACTTTTACATTTATACCTCTCTTTTACCCAAGTATCCAAAAACCAAATAAAGACATCAAATCCTATTTATTGAAAATGTTCTAAAGTTTTGAATCGAATGAGAAAATCTATAATATCACCTCGTAAACGTGTATCTCTTTCGACGACCATTTGTCATAAGGGTATACATCGAGATAGTTACGAGCTGTTATCATCAGGCCACTGGCGCTGAACCTCTCCGCGGCTACGTCGATGATGACTATTGTCTCATCACCTTGCGCGTCTTTCCAACAACAAGCTAGGAACGAACGCACTATGAACTCGTAGAGACGCTGTTCATTGCCAGATAAATCTAAAATATCATAAAAAAAAAGAGTTATTATATTAATTTTAGATAGGTCATATCGGTAAGTATTTGCATGGTGGTAGGGCGTTTTCTAATAATGCCCGCCTGAATAGCTACCACCCTCAAGTTTCAAAATCTATCGCCAAATACCAATAGATTGTGTTCCGGCATCATCATTTAAGAATCAGTACCTCTACCTCTAGGCTTAGTGCGTTTATCATCCTAGACCACATCGTCACTTAACATCAGGTAAGATTTTGATCAAATCACTGAACCTATACGTGTAAACAATATATATATATATATATATATATATATATATATATATATATAGCACAGATAAAAACAACGTATTCCTGTTACGAACGACAATAAACCAACTAATAACATTATAGATTTCACTCATGCAAACACATTTAGTGTTTTATGAATGGCTTATAAATCATTAATTGGCTCATTAGTTTTAAGTTGGCTCGTTAGTTATTAGTTGGCTCATTAGTTATATGTGGCATTATAAAATTAATTACGATAATTAATAGCGGTTATCAGAAATATTTCGGTAAATGTGAAACTTACTATTCGTATATTTTGTAGGATGTATAGGCGGATGAGCCTTGTCGCTCTTATTGCCTTGTCGTGGCGTTGGACCCCCACTATCTAGTATAACCTGAGCGAAAGCCCCCAGTTAGGATCACCAGTTTGCTGTTCTACAAGCTGTGTCAAATTCATTTCTCTCGGAAATTCATTAGTTTCCGTACGAGGGTAACTTATAAAACCTTGAGTGTATAACTTTTCAGCAAGCCGCATTGTTTTTTGGCGTTTATTTTCAATTTACGTGATGCCAATTTTTCTAATTCCTAAACAAATGTATTCAATTTTTAGTAAGAAATTTGGTAATAATTATCCTATAGTGAAAATCATTTGCAAAATTTTCTTCAAATGGTAAAACATATATTTTTTAATTCCTGCATATATATCATAATTATGTATAAGATGCGTTTCTCATAACTAGTAAATTATTGCACTGATATTTTTAAATACTTTTAAATCTCGCAGTACAAATATTAGGTACTAAACGATAAGTACTTACAACAGTATCTAATGGGAGTGGCCTCCATTTAGACTTAGGTTTGCTCTTAACTTCACACACTTTAGCCTGAGGATCTTCCAAACAAATATCATGGAACACTTGACATGCATGTTCATCAAATAATCGAACTCTGTCCCATGAAAATTCAACATTTAAGTTATTTAATGTATGAATGACTGAAACATGATTATCAATATTTAATTAATTTTTTTCTTTTTGCATGTTTGTGGATTTATACGATACATTATTATCATTGTAACTTTTTGATCACTAGTCAATGTTTTTAAGGTAAATTGATTCTTCAAATATCAGACAAGACTTTATTGGAGCAATGAGGCCAAATCTTTTTCTACACTATAAAGAATTGTAGAAGAAATATTTAATGTACCTCAAGTGTAATAATAATAACAATTAATTTTACCAAGAAATCACATTGGATTTTATTATTACACACACTTTTCCTAAATAATTAATTATCTGGAAAAACTTTAGCTGTCAATCAATAACCGCAGAGTTCTTAACCAATGCATTCTGTATAAATCGAACACCACATACCTATATAAATGCCAATACAGTTTATAATTAATTAAATGTCATTAAGTGCCAATATTATTCAAACTGAACTGAGAAGAATTTACCACTTTTTACAGTAGCACTACATAATAAAGATTTATGTACATAATTCAATTATTTTTATTTTGTTCCTAATTAAAACATTATTATCATATATGCAACTAAAAAAAAAATTACAGTGACTGTCTGTCAGTCCCGACTTAAATAAAGGGGACTCCACCAATATTAATAATAATAAAACTTTGCCTGTGGGGATAACACATGAATGAACAATTTATATAAAAATAATAAACTTCATTTTAAAAGTTCTTCTCAGTAACACATATAATAAGTAAAAACAAATTATTTTAATATTAAATTACCAATTAAATCAATCAATACTCAATTAGCTTGACTTATTCACCTTTAAGCTTCCAAAATGTTTCAGCCACAAACTTCTCAACAGCCCTGTATCTTTCAACTACAAAGCCTAACGTTGGAAACTGGCATGATCCGTAACTAACTAGACTGTCAGCTAATTTACTAGGGAAAGCTCTTTGTAAACGAAGGGTCTGGAACCTTGTGAATGCTGCACCTGTTTAAAGTATATATATACATCATAAATATTTGTCAATGTCTGAAGTTTTATGCTATACAGGTTCAAGCTTTTAACAGTAACCTCACCTGATAATGTATGTATGTAATGTATAATGTAATGAATGGTAAGACACTAAAGCTCATCACTCAGGTGATGCTGTTAGAATATAGCTATAGGGATGTGGAATTTCAAACTTGAAGGGTGGTATAAATCCATGTGGGTGTTAAGAAATATCCTACCACTATGTTATGGGTACATTAATGTTTCTCTTCACCGAAAGTTCCGGATCATTATAAAATAGTGATGTTAAACCACACTCTAGCACTGAATTATCACCATAGAGAGAATGATGAAAGTTAAAATAACCTAATGTATTAATCCTTTTAGGACCTTAAGGTGGCTATTAGTGATATTACTATACAACTGTTTTTGAATTGAAAAACAGTTTTTCTTTAGACATGATGAGCAATTCTCGATAGGGTAACATGCTACAGTATGTCAAGTTATAAGATGGTGTTTTTGTCTTCCCACATCTATTTTCCCATAAATGCTTATTTTAAATTTATTCTAATACATTTATTTATTTTTATTCATTCCTATTTATTTTAAACATTAATTTCAAATAAAAAATATAATTAAAAATTTAAATGTGTTTTATTTTAAATTTATTTAATTTTATTAGAAAGAAGTTTATATAAATCTATCTTATGATTTTCTGGTTCTCTATCGGTTCGAAAGATATTTGATGTCAAAGTTCATGGTATTGTCAATTCGGCTGTTTAAGAAGATACTATTGAAATTAAACTATCAAAGTTGTCTCTATGATGCAACTTTGGAAATATTTTGTGAATTTTCAACTCGGCTTGTTAAAGTTAAATGATTTTGTTCTATAGTGTAAGGGGCACAATATTTATCACAATGTTTGTGCTTAATTTTTTATTAAATATTACTTAATTATTTTTGTAGCACATATTTAACTGTTGAACAATTATTTTTATTAAATTTACATTGTAAGTCTATTAATGAAACAAATTTACCTATCCTTAAATCAAGCTCTTGTCTTACATCAACAGCATCACTAATATTCTTATTGGGCTGTTCTAAGTTCCTCAGTGCCCTTTGAACAGAAACTGTTGTGATCTCTGAGAATTTAGCTCTGTACACTTTCAACTGGCTTTTTATTGCTGTGCAAACTTGAATTATTTCAAATCCTATATTCTCTCCTTCTCTGTCACAATCAGTCCATATAATAAGACCTTGACAGCTGCGAACTTCCTTTTCTAAAGTATTCTAAGACATTTTAAGAGTTTTAATAAGAAGGATATCTAGATTAATATAACTCTATACCATTTGTATTATTAGCAAAATAGAATTTTGTTAACTTAATACAATACATTAATGTAATAATTGGTACATTTTTAACAATAAAAGACCACTATGATCACCTCCAAGATGAATGTATAAAAAACAGTTATAAACAACATAAGGTATGTTTCCAGTAAGGCCAATAATTTATTTCTTGTGATAATAGTCTGTAAAATTGAACATTTTTTACTGCTTAGCAATTATGGCAAAGCATATACAATTTAAATCTTCTCTAAGATCTAATCATACATTCAAATAAATGAAGTAACTTTAGAGTAATAAAAGCATTTAGTAATTATTATTTACACAAATAATCACCCATCTTATTTTTATTATTATTGAATGTAAGATCAGACATGTATAAGAATAAATATTACTTCCACAGTTAAAATACTAATTTACATTTAGGACCTCAGTCATAGTGCCCCAGATACTTTCCTTAGTAATAATAGGCATAAATAGTGAATAAAGAACTGAAATTTGCATACAATATAATTTGAAATGTAATAAGTATTTCACTTACTTTAATATTCTTGTAGTTATCAGGGCAATACTTAAATACCGGTGCATCAAAGAGTAATACAGGGTTACATGATTGCCAACTTTTATAAGTACCAACAAATTCTAGAGCCAAGAGATGGCCTGAGACTGATGTCATAACCATCTGACATTGCTGACCCATAACTTCAGCTTCAAATTCATATATTTTATTATAAGTTGATAAACCTTCACGCTGAAATAAAATTGTAAAATGAAAAAGTTTCTGTATTTTATGTCCCTATTATATTTATGTAACTCTGTGTAGGACTTTGTTATTTTATTATTATAAGTAAAACCTATTTTGTATAATTAATATAACATGTAATCTATATATTTCATACGTGATATTCTACCTACAATGATAAACTTTCAGGAAAATTATATTAAAGTTAGAGGTTCTTGAAATTTGTGCTACTGTAGAATAGTGTACAGACTGCACGTAAATAACAATCACCAAGTGCAGAAATATAATTACCCTTCTTGAAGAACCTCTTGATAGATGCAGTGCAATATTTTTTCGCGGCATCATTTTTTTCAGCTACATTTAAATACTTCATAGGTTCAGATTTATGTCTACGTATAACAAATATAGTGTAAATATTCCAAATATTCTGGTTAAAAGATTTGCATAAATATCTCATTCTTATCATATATTTTCATAGAAGAACATATCTTTGTGTTTACGTTACAAATACAATCTCAAAATTTTTGATCTACCAAAATTCAAAAGCACAGAGTAATAATCACAGAATAATATTACGGAGGTAATACACTCCTGTTATTATTCTGTGATAATAATGCTCCTGCCGAAAATCAAAACCAGAGATTTTTTAGTTCATTTCTTCCTTTTTATGGAAAAGGCAAAGGGACTACTAAACCATGCAGCCAAGTCAGACGTTAGGAACAGTATCTATAAATGAATGGCGGTAACAAAATGATGGCCTTCTATTACGGTTACAACGAGAATGGTTGGGAGACTTCATAATTCACGCTCCGTGACATTATTTTCATTTCACTACACTTGTGTATCGTAACTACACTATATCACGTAAAATCCCACCAAAATTACATAATATATAGTCAAATACTGCAAAATAAATGAATTAAAATAAGGACGACGACATGACAGCCCAAAATTGCGCCAAGCACCCCAACCAGAGATAAATAATAAAATAGAAACTGCGATCAAATCATAGAATTACCAGATTGCACATAGAAAGTTACTTAATATGACAGAATAATACTGCAAGTTTTACCGATTTTAGTAGTTTTAGTATTACCGATGCGCTAATTCTTTTGCGATTTTTTTGATAAAAAAAGCTTGTCGAGCCGAGCTTACAATGTGTATAGGAAAACGTATGCGTTTTATGTTTTTTTTTTGTTCAAAAGTTCATTTTGAGGCAGTGACTTATTTTATTTAATTATCTTTAATTTAATTACTGTAAGTGCGATGGTGGGTTGCAGTGTTTAAGACTGCAAAATCCGTAGTGAGCGAAAACCTGATACAATATCATTTCACTCGTAAGTAAACGATATTTTTTGTCTTATATTTGCAATGTGATAGTAAACTATAATGTTTTAAAGTAATACTATATGCTTTCACTTTGATATAATACAAATTTTCATTAATTTCATTGTAAAATTTGTAAATAGAATAATCTATTACTTCTTAAATATTCGTGTTGCCATGACATGAATTGTAATACCAATGTATGACAGTCGTAACTTAGGCTAATTTTATTTTCAAAAACAATTAGATTTCTGTATAGAAAAAAAATTGTGAATTAAATCTGAGCTAGTGATAGTTTTCTAAAAATCGTTTTGCTGGCAAGTGCTTGAATTTGTGAGAAATGTCTTTGGTATCTCATAGTAGCAAAAAGCCTTTAGGGTCGAAAATAGTGTTATTGTAGTGGTTGTGTACTGTAATACAGCACTCAATTAGATGATGTATCTCAGTCAATAGATGCAGTACCCATTTTACGGGCTTTTTCAGTTTGCTAATTTATTTCTAGTGAATTGAAATCATTTTGTCACTTTACACCGATGCCTGCCACTAACTCTGACGTTGTTTAGATAAATCCGCCTTAATGATCACCTTTAATTCTTCTAGAGTCTCCCACCGTCCACGGAGTTTGTTCCCTACATCAAAATTTCTAGAATGAAAACGTTGGAAGCAAAACCTATTATGAATTCTTTTACAGTAGCTTCCCCTACAATAATCCTTTGAGCTGTTTCCTTTGGTACAACTGTGGAAATCGTATTCGTAGATATCGCGATATTTTAAGTTTTTCATTTTATGAACGATGTAAAAAAATGATGTAAAGACAAATAAACTACTGAATTCAATTAGAAACAAGAATACAAGCCTAAATTTTAAATAAATGTGAATTCCTAATGTAACCTGACCTAATGCCAGATATTTGAGATCACAGTGGCCTGCGTGACAAATAGCCAATTTTATATATTAGGACCTAATAATACACCTATTGATGTTATGGTTGAAATGCAGTTCTCAATACAACGTCTAGATCGTTATGTGAAAATTTAACATTCTTTTGTGAAACTCTGTTAAATGTTAGATGTTTAATATTTAAGTTCCATAAACATTATTTTAAATTATGTCATTTTGTTCCATTTCAATCGATCCATCCATATTTGTTTATGTATATTAATAAAACGTGTTAACTTACCAACTCTTCTTTCACACTAAACTTGCGGTGACAGATTGTTATAACTTTTCATGAATTGAACCGATTTTAATGATATCTTCTGATTTTTTAAACCAATATTATAACTTTCAAATTGATGCTTGGTCAAACACAAAAAACAGATATTTCTAAAAATTGAATAAATATATATTTAATTACATATTTAAGATTTAATACTCTTGCAATAATTAAAAAAAGACAGAAACGTGTTGTCTCATGTAACTTACAATTTTATTTTTGTATGGATGACTAAAGTTAGTTCGTCGTTATTTGTTTACCTAGTGTAAGGAATTTTTCCAACTGAGCAACACAATTAAAAATTCTTTTTGTCTAATGTGTTGACCACCAGTAGTGGACACGCTATATTGCTATCTGGTAAATTTATTATTCTGTGGTTGAAGATGTTTTAGGTCTGATTTAGGTAGTCCTCCTTACCATCGATCAATAATAAAATAACTCTTTAATTTACTATTTACTCTGTCACTCCTTAAATCTACATTCTATAAATTAATAACAGCTGATTTTGACATTTATGTCAGTATTTTGATTTGCTCAGCCCTAGAATACTCAGTCTGGCGCAACTGCCTTGGAAAAAAGTGAAGCTTGAATATGTACGAAACGTGTACTGGAAACAATGGCAGTTATCGCTATCTTGCTTTATTACTATATATTTGACTCTGTCGCACGCGTTGATACAGCCGCCTTGCTTGTTTGTTTTGTTGGTATACGATTAGAGTACATGTTTCAACTTTGCTCATGTTTTATATGGAAGTCCCGTCTCTTGTTTACTCTTTGGAATACGTATTGGGAGTTTTTGGCGGGAACTCAGTCTGACATGTAGCAATTGTTTTCTTTAATTCATTAAACTTGTGTACTTGACTCTATATCATGTAATCTTGGTGGCGTTTTGTGTGAAATAGTTTGGTTATTGTGTTCAAGTTAAGTTTATTATAGAAGACAACGCGTAGCATACATTCTGAGGTGCCGACAAAGCTCCATGGAAAGTTCGAGCAGGATAGGCCACCGTTCTGTCGGAGCTTGGTAACGCTGATACAAGATTGAAAATCTTACCCACATGACATTGGCACAAATTGTGTGTACACACAGATTGCCATTAACTAAGAAGAAGAAGAAGAATACGTATTGAGATAATAAGAAATAGGATTTTGCTCAAGACCTAAGTGTGATATACAAAGCAATACAGAAATGCTAGATCTTGCGACTTACAGTCTGAAGTTTGAACACGTTTGTGTTAAAAAGTAAAAACAAACAATATGTGATGAATTTAAAATTCCTGGTCATCGAATGTGTGCCTTTGTTTATATATAAATAGATACGTTGAATTAAGCTTGTTGACAGTTTGTGTATAAATTAGTACGATGCTAAACTCTTCCTTATTTGCACAACAACATTTAAACTATACAAGAATGTGTTTTCTTGTTAATTGTATTAAAAGAATGAAAAGTTCACAACAATGGCTGACTCGTCAAAGAGCAGACCCTTATGTAGAGAAAGCAAAAATATATAACTACAGGTATAAACAATTTTTTCGTGTACAATTATTTAATTTAACAATTAAAAATCTTTTAAAGATGCCAGTCACCTTAACATTATTCTGAAACATTTAAAAAAGTTTATGTTTTAATTTAATTTAAGATTTTTAATAATGAAATTCTTGTGTCCAGTACGGAATTTTAAATTGTTTATTAATAATGCAAAAAATGAATATGGACCCTTTATTAATATAAAAGTATTATATCAATAAAACATTTATCTACTTTTTCTTCACTTTTTCAGATGCCGCAGTGCTTTCAAATTATTAGAAATGAATGAATGAAAAGTAAATATTCTTAAGCCAGGATTGGCTGTCATTGACTTGGGGGCCTCACCAGGTTCATGGACTCAGGTTGCTGTTCAGAAGACAAATGCTGATGGTGCAGACCCAGGGAAGCCAAAAGGGACAGTTTTATCTATTGACAAATTACAAATATTTCCTATTGAGGTAAAAATTAGTAATTAATGATTATAAAAGTCATTTAATAATTAGAGTGAAACTAATAACTAATTTTCATATGAAAAATTATGAAATAAACGGAAAATACTGAGAAATTGATAATTATTATGTTTCAGGGTGCAACTATTTTGAATCATATGGATTTCTCTACAATAGAAGCACATGATAAAGTTTTAACAGCACTCAATGGTACAAAAGTAGATGTTGTATTGTCAGATATGGCTCCTAATGCCACCGGAGTCAAAGAATTAGATAAAGATAGAATAATTGGTCTCTGCTATATGGCCATTAGATTTGCTGCTCTTGTGTCTAAAGTTGATGGTAATCTTTTATTTAAAGTATGGGACGGGAAAGAAGTGCCCATATTAGAAATGGATTTAAGTAAGTTTTATAAAAACATAAAGATTTTGAAACCAAATGCAAGTCGAACAGACTCTTCAGAGAAATTTATATTAGCAAGAGGATTTAAAGGTATTCAGAAGCCTTTAGCGAATGGAAGATGGGGATGACATTAAAAATTATTGGTATTGTAAAGATTATTATATAAGAATAATTGTGTGGGAAGTGCTACTAAATCACATTATTATAGAAAGTCATAGAAAGAATAAATTGATATACACAAGATGTTTTTTTAAGAAATAAAATTTATTTTTTAATAGCATTTGAAATTTACTTACCAGTACTATAGCATATAGAATTAAACATATAGCAAATATTATTCACAAAATAGACCTTTATAGTCTGATAAATTAAAGAAGTTCTTACAAGTACAAATAAATAATATTATATTCATTTTAATTTGTAACTACCTGGGAGACTGGCAAAAAGCTTGTATTATATTGCTAATATGTCAATATATCAATTACAAATGTTGGTTTGTAAAAAATTTGATTGCCATGCCATTTCTTGTTGAATAAGTAAATTAATTGTAAAATGTCGATTATAAATGTGTAAGTGCCATGGAAAATATTTACCCAGGTAAACTTAAAAAGTAAAATGTGAGATCTAAACAAATAAAAAAAATAATTTAAATGCCGTTTCTGAAAAACCAATTATATATATGAAACCTATTGTAACTGTAAACATCGAATAAAAACTTAGTACATTCTAATAAATATGCAATTGCAAATGTATGCATTTGCTTGTATACATATGGACGCAAATAAATGAATCATCAATACTTCGTATCACATATAAATCTTCATGATTATAAATTTAAATCACTATCGCCATATATATTGTAATAACTAAGCAGCTGTGTTAGCTAATGTGTTAAATATATGAACACTTCTATGCATATCATGCCATTTAAACATTTATATTAACACAATGTAACATATCTTTTAACCGTTATGAATTTTGATCAATAACTACATATAGGAAGCAGTTTTATTTGAGAATTAGAATAGATTTTTAAATATAAATCGTAATGTATTATTTATATTTATGTAAATAAGGATGAAAAAATAGGTCTATAATTATTAAATTGATCACAATAAATGATTTATGTAGGAGAGTAAATATTTTATTAGTGATTATTTTAGTATTACCATTGAATGTATTTATTTACCATAATGACCCGTACCAATTGATAAATTGAGGTTATATTGCCTTTTACATTTACGAATAATTATATTATCGTTATATATCGATATTACTTTTAAAATCGAAATAGTGTTAATCGTACATTTCCTGAGTTAAATTGATAGTTTTGAAGTGAAACTTCTTATGGGTGCGAATTAGATTTAATGAAAAGAATTTCAGTTCCATCATTAACCAATAGATGTCACTAAATGATATGCCTAATAGCTGTAACACGTTTGTTGGTTTAGTACAAAATAAACGATCTAGATGTCACTAAAACGAAGTTTCACTTCTACCGCGTGTGAACTAGCACTCAATTTTTTTATATTATTAGCGTGTGTTTACACAAATTGCGTTCGTGTTCCGTGCGATAACTTGTTGAGTTGCGCCGCTGATAGCAAGCTTGAATGCGCGGAATGATCTAACAAAAGTAGAAGTTCTCCGCGTTCGTCATTAATAGTGTGCGTAGTCCTAGCGCACCTTGCGTCGCCCGTCTCTAGCGCGAAACTACTCACAGCGCATATTGCGTAGATAAATGTAAGCACGAATAAAGCGCAGCCGAAATCTGTAATAAATTCAAATAAATATTTAATAAATTAATGAAAATCAACCGGGTTTGTTAGCGGGCTATATTCGAATTCCTCCTGGTATAATCCTAATACTATACTACAACGAATTTCTTTCTGTTAATATGCGTGGATCTATTATTAATAAAACCATGAATCATCCTCATCTTTCACAACACAATCTATTAATGTAGTAAAACATTTTACTTGTAAGTGGCAATACATAAGCCTTTTTTATGGTTCGATTTATTCCTTTTTAAGGAAAAAACAAAGGTACTAGCAGACCATGCAGCCAAGACAGACGTTAGGAACACTATCAATAAACGAATGGCGGTAACAAAATGGTGACCTTCGAGCACAACGGGAATGCTTGGGACATTTCAGAATTCACGCTCAGTGACATTATTTTCACTTCACTACACTATATCATGTAAAATGCCACTAAAATTACATAATATATAGTCAAATACTGCAAAATAATGAATTAAAAATAATGACGACGACAACATAACATACCAAAATCGCACCCCGCAACACATAAACCAAAATCTTATTCTATATTCAAATATACGAAGCTACAAATATAGAAGCGACCAACGAAGTTTACTGTTTATAAAATCATTATCCACCTATTTTATCGCTTCTCTATCGGTTCTTCAGAATCAGACCCCAAGACCGCAAAAAGAGGCCCTCAATAAGGAGGGCCAACATCCACCGTGGAGTAGATGTAATGCGAAAGTAATTTCTGCTTCCCGGCCAAATAGATGTAACACAGTCTTCGCACCCGGCGTGGGTGGTTAGTTGCCTTGTATAAGATTTCTACAATATATACTAATATTCTTATTCAGTCAACTGGCTACCATAAAACTATAGATCTATTGGCATTATAGAACTTCCTCAAGTTTTGTCTCGCCTACCGTCATAATATGTTACAAACTTTGACTTTATATAGATGTTTTTAGGTAAAGTAAACCGCTACAAGTGACTACCAACGCATTTACGTTATTACATACCAATAACATGACAATTTCGAAAAGTAATTTATAGATATTAAAACATGTAAGTACGAACGGTAAAGGTTATGTCCCCCGAAGAGGTTCACTACACATGGATAGCCGTCACCAATGACTATAGCTATGATGAGCAACACGACACCAATACACGCCGCCATGATCCAAGGTAATACGTATTCTCGTTTATACTTCACAGCGCCATGCAACAGCGAGATACAGCACATCAAGTATATTGAAGTCAGTATTGTGCTCGTGTACAAAAATATCACCGTTACTAAAACATAAAACATTCATTATTCTTTTATTTCAATCGGCTTAGGAAGACACAATAGAAATACTCATATCAATCCAATTAACAACCTTTTTTGGACTGTCCATTCTATGATATCTACTCTTTCTCTTATATAGGCATCTACATATTAGTATATACATTCATATCTATTTAGTAAAATAAAATAATTGACATAAAACGGACACTTCAATTTTATTTATTAGTATAGACGATAATTAGTTTAAAAAAGGTATCGTCGTGTTGTGTTACTTATTATAGGTAAAATTACAAAAAAATACATTTGTATATTTGACAGGTACCTGAAGCTAGATGCTGAGCTTTAGCAAATCTACGTTGATTATTTGTGCTGATTACTTGTCCTTCGTGAAAAGTAAGCTGATCTCCGTAGAACCCTCGTCTTTCTGCATCATCTTCCATATCATTGTGCAACATTGACAACATTTCACCGACATGAGATATACCGACCAATAGAATTATCAAAATAAACGAAGAAAGTGCCTGTAAAATAAAGTTACTTCTTCACACCTTAGAACAGTGGTCATCAAACTGCAGCTCGCGGGCCGCATGCGGCCCCTGTCCGATATTTGTGCGGCCCGCAATGTAGTAAACAATTTTGTCACCACGAAATTCAAGAAAACAGCTTCTCTAACAAACACTTCATTTTAGCTCTACAACCAGATTATTTTAATAATAAATTTCAAAATAGATTTTTAGTTTCTTTGACGTTAATGAATATTTGTGAATTAAGTTGTCAAAAATGACTTCATGAGTTGTTATTGCAATATAAAATCTATGGGGAATCTATAAATATGTAAATTAATAGATGTTAGCAATTATACAATCCATTAAAGTGCGGCCCGCAGTGTTACCTCACACTGACTTATGTGGCCCTTGCCCAGAAAACTGTGAAGACCACTGCCTTAGAAGAACGTTATATAAGATTCACGTATAAATGTATAATAATAACTTACAATCTGATGGACGGCAATAAGAATTGTGCCTTGGCGTAAATTAAAAACGTATAAAAAATTATTTAGGCGAATCATTATTTTTCTCGATAAATTACATTGCTTCGTTCTGTCAAACATTTGGATAACTATACAAGCTAAAGAAGCATCACAAGTAGAATTTGAAAATTATGTTTAAACATAGTACTACGGAATTAAATGTGATCGTGTTGCTACGCGCATGTTATATTTTATCGATTTGTTTTTTGCTACGAAGTGCGTAACGCGCATGTATCTAAAAGTAGGAAAGATAAAAATCCCATGTAGAGGTCACTTTGCTAGACAATCATCTATAATTCCTAGTGAAATTAAGTGTTACAAAAAAGTTAAACTCCCGTTGAACATATCTTTAAAAAAATTTCAATTACAAAAGAGTGTTTTAGGGTTGTTTAGAATTATGTCTCATACAATTTCACAATGTCTAGTAAAAAGCGTGCTTAACGCTAGTTTATTTTTGTTTTTGTAATAAGACCGTTAAAGTTTAGGTTTTAAATAATAAATCACATATTGTATAAATTAGTTTTATTTCATAACTTACATAAGGTGTATAGTAGTTTATAAGGTTATGACTATCAATCTAATCCATACTTTTAGCTGGCATTAGTGTATTTGGATTATAAAATAATTATAAACTAAACAATTTATCACAAAATATATTGTTTGGAAGTAACACAATAAAATATTTATATTAAAAAATAAAATCTCGAACAAAAATAAAAGAAGTTTTGTTGAAACTGGAAATAGAAGTTTCCAGCTCAAATAGTTTTTTTTAATGTCTGAATGAATTAATTGTATCTATTGCCTCTAAAACGGAATACAGGGTTTAGAACATTTAATACTTTGCCATGAAATGATTAATTTTAATAGTTTAAAAATTATCTTAAACCAGTTAATATTTCAGTTCAGTTATTTTCTAGGGACGGAATGACGAACCAAATCAGTACTGAAACATGAGTTTTATAACTTTATTACAATATAAAGTTCATGTATAATGAGAGTAAATGCGAAGTATATGGTCATAAAAATTATGTATCGTTTACCATTTCAATAGGTAATGTTAGCAGTAACAGTTTTTGCCATGAACAATCATATTTTTTACATAAATTCATACACAACCATATAGAAAAATAAAAAACAAATCAAACATGCAATACTATTAACTATTATATTATATCCTAAACAACTAATTTTACGATAATATAATATGTCAGAAAATAGCCAATATTTTAATTAATAATTACATTTTAGATTTACAGAACTTTTGGTATGAAATGAACATTTAAATATAGTTATAAATATATATAAGTTATTTACATGTTACAGAACCTTATAATAGTGGACAATAAGTGACTTGTCAATTTCAAAGTGTCAACTAATTTCAAATGAAAAATAAATTAGCAATTTATTTTATAGATTTAAAACATGAGTATACATGCTGTTTAGAATTAAACAATGATGTTAGTTATTTATTACATATATATTTTTGTATTATCTGCAGTCTGCATATTTATAGTCTGTGCAGTGCCGCCATGATATTCATGGCACTTCTATTATATAACATATTTATCACAATGTTACTTGTACATAGCATCATCATTGACTATGCACATAACAATATGTTTGTTACTATATCATACATAATGGACAATCGTGAAGCTATCTATCGGCCGTACTACAAAATATTCACATAACATTATAATTAAATAACATTTTATTCACATATCATTTAAGTAACAATATCTTAATCTAGAAACTATTCACAAATCCGTTGTCAGTTACAGCCTGTATTGCGTTAGGATATATATATATATATATATATATAGTTTTATTAAATCACTTGGGCAAATGTACAGCTATGTTATTGCTTTATTTGAATAAATGATTGACATTTTAATTTACAATTTATCATTTTCATGTATAGTTTTTTTTTAAATTATTTAATACAATATTTTGACGGTTAATAATAATTACATTTCACTGTACTTTATTGTTAATTTGTTAATCACGAGATGCATCTTAAATACACTACAATGTATAAAGCCCTGTTCATACGTGTTTAGTGGCTAAATGATTAACTAAATTTTAGCTTAAGATTGAGTTAATTTTAAGTAGGCGCGTATTGCACACATACGTAATTCAATAGATGTTATCCAAATCATTTAGTAGTTGGTTGTCAAAATGTTTCATTCAAGTGCAACGCCTACCGACGTAACGACGTCAATGCGCGTGAGTTCACTAAACAGAAAAATAGATTGAATCTATTTTCCCAGTTCACTAAATTGTTTACTTGTGACTTAAAGAGTTTTTAAATGATTGTTTACACGTGTCGTTTCAGTTAAAATTTAGTTAATGACTTCATAACTTAATACGTATGAACAGCCTATAAGAGCAATGGAAATAGACTTCAACGTCAATGTCCATTGCCGGTCCAATATAGTACTTTAAAAAATACACATATATATAAATTTTGAAGATATGTTGGTATAGTATGTCTCAAGCAATAGTACAAGAATTGCGACCGGTGCAATTAAGACGCGTGTGGTGCGAGTGTTTAGTAGTACGTGCCCGATGCCTACTCGGTGCTGCTGAGATCGCGTACGACTTTAAGTGGGACTTTAAAGTCGTTGGCAACGGTAATCGTTCTAAACCGTAAACTGATGTGCGAGCTACTATGGCACGGCAGCAGAGCTCTTGGAGACTAAGTACTGTAAAAAAAAATTGTCTTTGTTTTTTTTCTATTCAAAACACTACAGTGAAAGAACAAAATTAACACAATTCGGATTATTACAAAATGAAATTTGAATAAAGCACTTGCCTTTATTGCTTCTCCAAAGCCTCTCCATGCCGTTTCGATGTAAAGCCATCCGTGATAGTTCACAAAAGCTCTCTCTGATATTGAAATCACAAAGCGGACTGACTTCAAAGAATGCCATATGGTTTTTTGCCGCATAGACTTCAGCGTCTCGCTCTTGGACTTGTCGTTTGAACGCTAGATGCAGTCTGTTACCTACAAGTACTTTTGGGACTCCGGGTGCATGCTGTAAAGTAATAGATTTTCAGGATATCAAGAAAATTGCATGTGATTTATTTTGGTATTAAAATTATGAGGGTCATTCCCTATATCAATTTTGTTTGAACAGGGGCAGGCTTACTCTGCCTATTTACTTGAAACTGATCTCTAAACACTTCATTATTGGGCTGTATTTTATTTAAGGAGTCATAATTGATTTTGTCAAGCTTGTGTAAATAAACTACTGGCAAATGAAACTGATTCATTCAGATCAGTTTGGTTGAAAATTTTCTATGGTTTGTATTTATACAATATAGTATATTTTGTACAATAGTGCTAAATTCTTTTTTTTTTTTGGATAACAAACCTACCCCTTTATGCAGCAATGTGTGAATTTGTGTTGTATTTTTACTGAATTAAATCCAATTATGTTAGGCCCTTCACCACCTATTTAACTGGGGAGTAGGAACTATTTGCACTTTACACCAATACTACTAAATATAATTATACAAATGATGCAGGATAGATATAAACAGTTGTCATATTTTATTATCGGAAATTTGTAAAATCATTTTAAAAAGTACATTAATATTTCCTGTTGAGCCTGACAAAGGAAAATAGAAGCAAGACGCCTTATTTTCACCAAGTATAATATAATTAAATTTATAAAATGTAAATACTTATATTATATTAGTTATGTAAGATAAATTACAAATCAATAATTTGAAATTAGTAATGCATGTACTGTTTGGGTTTCTTAGCATGGCTCCTATTTAATAGGGCATTCCCTTTGTTCTGTATTTGACATAAGTTATAAAAGCAATGTTATTATATTTACCTTTTCAACTTCCTCGAGCCACCTGTCAATACTATCAAAAGACCATTTATTGGTAATATCATAAACAAGGAGTATGCCTTGTGCTCCTCTTGAATATGACCTTATGATTGTACAGAATCTACCTTGCCCTGATGTATCCCATAGCTGTAGCTTCACTCGCTTACCATCTAACAAGATTGTTGTAGTTTTGTAAGCTGGAAGGACAATTTTACAAAATAAGCAAATATGAATAGACTTTAGAATAGATTCTATCACATTTATATTCAAATAAGTTCAAAGTAATATTTTCGACAACATAATCAATCTGGTTGCAATATAATAAATATTCAGCATATATTAAGACAATGGTGGCGGTTTCAGTAGTAATGGCTTACTACTGATAAATAATGTCAATATATAGAACTAGGTACATGGCAAATAAATATTAAGTATATTCCTACCACTTGTGCATGCTTACTCTGCTATTTTCTTCCATTTCTTATATGTAAAAAAAATAGACTTGCTATTATGACATATTGCTATTATGACAAATTTAATTAATTGTAGTTTTCAAAGTATATTTAATATGTTGATTACCCATAAAAATGAGACAATAAGAAAACAATGAAAAGCTGGCGTAAATGCCAGGTTAGTGCTCAAGGGATTAAATTTATAAAAGTTACACTGCATTATATTATTTTTATGATGTAAACTAAACCAATTAAGAAACATATATTATAAAATAGTAATATATTTTATATGTATAGTTTACTCACCACTTCCACTACAAAATGGAGAATCAGCAGAACCATCCTCTAAATCTTGTAGGATTTCCTGTTTACCAACATCTGAATCACCAACAAGCAAAACTTTCAAGAGGTAATCATAAGATTTTGGAGCTGCAGGTGGTCTTCCTGAAATTGTACATTATTTTGTTTATTGTTAAATATTCAAACAATTTTATATACAATCATAACTTTCAATGGTGTTATTTTAGAAAAATACATGTCATTATTATACCTAATTGGTAATGAAGATGAGTTTGTTATATTATTATAATTTTCATTTAATGATTGCAATATTAAAAAAATATAATTTTACTATTGTATTTATAATGCAATGTACTTAATAGTCAAACAATTAAAAAAGATTGTGATAAAAAAGTCTTTCTCCATTTTCTTGAATGATCACAATATTGTTTATATGAACTGAAAAATAAAATATATTATTTATCAAAACTACAAAACAATAACACTCAAAATTCATTTAAATATTTCAATTTTTTTCGACAATTTTTTTCAAAGACAATGGTTGTAAATAAGGCTTTATACATTATTGAAGTTGTTAGTTTTATATTTATTTACCTGTTCTTTGATGATGAGATCGAGGTAATGTTGTGCTCCCATTTTGTGCGACTTGACCAGTCGCTTGTTGTGGAACTGCTCCAGATAAAGATGAAGGGAACATAGTCATGGTGAACTTAACAATTCTTGCCTGATCCCCAGGTGGTATTTATCGCACGTGAATTCGCACATACTATTACTCAGAATTTAGCCTTTCTATTAATCCATATAGATTTTTATATCACAAACGTGCAAAAGTACTTAGAAAAAGATGGATTATACGAAATAGTTTATTTTATCAACAAATAATTTATTTTTTTTCTTCACTCTGCCAACCAAACATACGTTTGCTCATACAAGGTCGTCAATTGTTAACGTTTTCACAAAATTACGAGTTAATATTTTGTGGGAGTATTATTTCAAACACTGTTGAAAGTATAATTTCGTCATCAATTGCTTTCGAATACGTTTTTAGAGTTGAACACAAAAAAACAATCCAATTTTCACAAAAATAATGAATGAAACTAGAATAAAAATGAACGAAGTGAACGAACTGGAAGTTACGTTTATAATTTATTATGACCCTGAATACGAGTTTTTTAGGCTATACTTATTATTGTACTATTCTTCAATGCCTAACAAAGTGGCGGCCATTTGTTAAGCGTTCCAGGAAATTAATGGCAGATGAAACTAGCAATGCCATGTCAAATAGATTAGGTAATCTAGGGCCGTTAAAGAAGTTAATATATTAGGTTAAATAATAAAAAACGTTGCCACAAGAATTGCAACATGACTTTTCTTATACTCTGTACATACCGTATCACATGACACTGGCAGAATTGTGTACATAAACCGCAGATTGCCATTGGCCAAGATTGCGTATGAATTACTCACTAGAGCAGCGGTCGTCAAACCGCGGCCCGTTGCCTGTATTGTGCGGCCCCCGATATAGTAAATAATTTTAGTAGACAATGACTATTAAACCTTTTTTTTTTTTGTCGAGGGGAAATGGATTTACGCACTACCCTTACCTATTGCATTAGTGAGACCGAAGTCCCCCAATGCAATAGGTAAGGGGGCACGGAGGGACGAAACCCGTGCCAGTGTGGGACTCGCCCGGAAATACCCACTAAAACCCCCCGGGGCCGTCCGCCGCATTTGGGACGGGGGCGACACGGGGTGGCTTTCGCAAGCACCGCGAATGACTATTAAACCTGCGTTTGGATAAGTACGGCGAAACAATAAAGAACGAAAATACGACACAATGTACATTATTATCCATTTGGGTTATAGCATTAACAACCATTATGCAGTAATTCCAGGATAGGTATAATAACTTTATTTTAGGCCTGAAAATGTTCAATTTTAAAATAATGTACATTTAACTGAAGAACATTAATTCATGTCCTATAATACACTTGATTATAGGATATCAATTAATGTTCTTCAGTTAAATGGACATTAGATTTTAGTTACTTTGAAATAATTGGTTAGTTAGGTGTGTAGGTAAATAAAAGAGCGCACAAGTTGCTCTTGCCATAGACTTCTTTTTATGAGGAAATCGCGTTTTGACAACACAAAAACATCATTTGATTGGTGATGTCAACTACATAATCCACAAATATGCGGCCCGCAGTGATACCTCACACAGTCGTATGTAGCCTTTGATCAAAATAGTGTGATGACCGCTGCACTGGTGTAGTTCTAGAATTTAGAACAAATTCTAATACGATTGTTATAGCAACACAACAGTGGTTTTTATCTGCTAAATAATTATTGAAAATAATACATATTACTTAAACGAATATCCGAAACAACTAAACAAAAATTATAAAACGAATAGTACCTGTAGTTGTATATACCAGAGATTTTTCCCATAATCCGACGTACAGATATGCCTCTATTATAAAAAAATATATTTAAAAAACTACCAGTCCTACTCTCGTTTTTATAGTATGCATTCCTTTCTCATGTATGCGGTCAAACTCCCCTGTGGCGTTTCACTTTGATGTGTTCATAAATATAAAAAAGAGATAATAAGAAGAATAAGAAAAGAAATACATATAAAAAAAAACACTAGTATTAGTTTAAAAATATAATATATTTTTTAAAATTCATGGATCAAGAGATTCTTAAATGTAAACACTTATAACTAAGCAGGAATAGTATTATTAAGGCACTTACTACTTAACTAACGTAAAATAAACATAGGCCATAATAAAATAGGAAGCTGGTATAAATGCACAATATAATTATGTATAATAATATACACTAAAATCAATAATTTTCCAAGCCCGGCATTGGGAATGATCTGCTATAATTTTCAATGTCTTCTTTCAATTTTTGAATTTTCATTTTAAATTCAGAATTTTCTTCAATGGCTTTGTTAAAATCAGCCAACTTAGGTCCTGATACCTTGACAATGGTCTGAGCAATCTTAAGTGCCTGGTCGATATAGTTCACAACTTTGTCGATGTCACTTTCCTTAAGACCTCTTGTCGTTAGTGCTGGAGTTCCTGTGAAAATATATTTTTCATATTATTACGATATTTTTTTTTTGGTCCATTTATTCCTTTTAAGGAAAAGGCAAAGGTACTAGTAGACCATGCAGCTAAGTCAGATGTTAGGAACACTATCAATAACTGAATGACAGTAACAAAAGGGTGGCCTTCTGTTACGAATACAACGGGAATGATTGAGGCACTTTAGAATTCACGCTGTGTCATTAATTTCACTTCATTACACTTGTGAATCATAACTACTCTATATCACGTGAAATGCCACCAAAATTATACAATATATAGTCGAATACTGCAAAATAAAGAATTAAAAATAAGGACGACAACATGACAGACCAAAATCGCGCCAAGCACCCCTTATTATAATAATTTACATTATCGTTTTCAATAAATAAGTATTGCCATTAATATGTGTGACATTAGTTTTTTATTCTTTCCCAAAATATATTATAACAACACCGTAATATTAAAATTGATATGACACTTTAACGTTATTAAATAGATAATATATGTTATATGTTATCAGAATAATTATTATTACAGTTATAATATGTAACTGTTTGTTTTTAAAAACAAAAGACAACAAATTAAAATTATGTAAATTCATTTAATATGGACTATCTAATTTGATTAAAATGACAGCTGTCAACGAGACCACGTCCAAGGTGTTTTTATAGTTTTTATTGGAAATTTTAGGCAACAATTTATTGGCGGTGGTGGTGGCGAAAAATTATGTCCTTATGTATGTCATTCTAATCAAGTTATATTTTAAGGTTTATAGTGTTTTAGGAGAAAGTGGTTTTTTTTTATTACCAAGCCTTACACCGCTGGGGTTGAGAGCGCTCTTGTCACCTGGTACGGTGTTTTTATTACAGGCAATACTGCACAGTTCAAGGATACGTTCTCCCGGGGCTCCGGTCAGTCCGACGCTACGCAAATCGACTAGTGCTAGATGCACGTCTGTACCTCCTGTTGCTATCGCGTAACCCCGAGAAATTAGACCTTCGCATAGGCGTTGAGCATTCTTTATCACCTATGATTAATTTTCAAAATGTATTAATATATCACCATCATCAGAGGCTGAACAGCCTCGGTGGCGTAGTTGTACGATAGTCGTATTTAAGTCTCGGGTTCGATCCCCGGGTCGGGTCAAAGTGATATTCGGTTTTTCTACTCAGTATCATCGGAGTACCCGGAGTAAATTTGTGCCTTTTATGAGGACATACTCCGCCTCCTGTCACATTTGAGACGGAACTAAGCTCGGCGAAATGCGGGTGGTCTAGTTCGTTATTTCACCTCTGCCTAACTCTTAGAGGATAACAGGCGTGAGGTTATGTGTTATGATCAATTCAGCCGAAAGACGTCCATTGCTGGACATAGGTCACCTCCAAGGAACTCCATAAAGACCAGTATTAGAGCACTCACATTCTGTGGATTCCTGCGACATTGTTGGAAAGACTGCCCAAGCCGCGTCTTCCTGTTCGTGGTTACCATTCTAAGCGATGTGAAGGGATGATGGCGCAGTTGATAGTGGGGTCGGATTTCGCGTCAGTGGAGGTGGGTTCAAACCCACCTTATCCAACTCCAAAATCAGCCTAAGCTTTCGGTTAAGGAAAACATCGTGAGGTAACCATAGCATGGTGGTATGGGGTTTCCTAATAATGCTCGCCTGGGTAGCTACCACTCTTAAGTTTGAAAAACTGTCGCCAAATACCAATAGGTGTTCCGGCAGCATCACTAGAGATCAAGTAAGTACCTCCAGGCTTAGTGTGTTTACCATCCCGGACCACATCATCACTTAACATCAGGGTTTAATTATGATGTTTTCACCGAAAGCTCAGGTATCAGCTCAATTGAATGTATGATAGGTGAAATCGAACCTGCTTCCATCTACAAAGTATTTGATAACACTGTCACTGAACTTACATCGCTTCAGTATTGGTCCAATTTGAATTAAATATGACCTGAAGATACTTTTTGTCAAGTCATCCAGTATAAATTTTTAAATATACAATACATACATAATTACATACTAATTTTCTATGAACAATAATGGTTTTGGCACACAGCGGGCGGATCGGGAAGCAAGCGCGATTTTGCTATAGAGGAAAGCGTGTTCGGCTTGTGTCGACGCTATGATTTCTATGCAAATATCGCGCTGGCGTCCCGTCCCGCCCGTTGTGTGCCGGAACCATAAACTTTCAGGTATTGTGATTGAGGTTGACGATGATTAATTACTAACCTGTTTTTGGTACTCTATAAATTCTGGCGAAGTCGCCTGCTTCATAGCAGTCGCTATCGCGGCTATGGCGTGGTTGTGAGGACCGCCCTGAAGCCCCGGGAATACGGCCTGGTTGATCTTCCCTTCGAAATCGTACATCACTTTCTGCCCGTTCGCTTTGACCGAGCGAACTCCCTTGCGGAAGAATATGACCCCAGCGCGAGGACCCCGCAGTGTTTTGTGTGTAGTTGTTGTTACGATGTCACAATGTTCAAAAGGACTTGGAATTACACCTAACAAAAAAAAAAAAAATTGGAAATAATAAACTACACTCGAACCAATTTGGGTTATTAACTAAATGTAAACAAACAAGAGCTGTCCCTGGTGAATTTATCTACACTTGAAAATGGCACTTGTAGGTCTTCAATGAAGAGCAATCAGTTGTTAAGTTTCGTAAAAAGTGGTTGGGAAGAATAAGAAACAAAAGATAGCAAAAACAGGTAGCACATCTATACTAATAAATAAAATTGAAGTATCTGTTTGTAATGACAATATTATATATTTTTTTTTACTAAATAGATATGAATGTACATATAAGATACCTGTATCAAATATACAATTTTTAAATTTTTTGTCTCTGTCTGTCTGTTTGATTCGGGTATTCTCCGGAACTGCTGGACGGATTTTCACGGGACATTTTTTGGTAGATACCTGAAGTTACTCCGTGTAACTTAGGTTATTTTTAATTTACAAAAATATTAGGTTTTCGCGTAAAACAATTAAAACTCATAAAAAATTGAATAAAATCCGATTCCATGCACAGTTTTACAGGCAAGCACTTGAATTCATGAGAAATATTTTTACTTTATCTGAGTGGGTACTAAAAAAATATTAGGGTTCCGTATACAAACATTAAAAAGCAGTGACGAATACATGAAACGCGGGTGTAGCCGCAGGCACACAACTAGTTATTATATGACTGGTGAATTCTAACCTAGATTGTGACATTTATCCATACGGAATCCACATAACACTACCACTAAGCCATCACCAGTACAATTGACGGCTATTGTTACAAACATCTTAGAATATAAAAAAACATCAAGGGATTATTAGTATATTATGATTTTTTTCAAGAAATGACTAGTTTGTAAACTCTTACGGCTTATCAAAATAAGTGTCATTCTGTAAAAGACGCAAACGTTATCTATTATGTTGTTGTTCAAAATATTTACGTCTTAAACATAATGTATATATATAAGATACTTTATATACTAAACAAATAATTCATATGCAAACAATATACTTAATGATCGTTGATAAATCTCGGGTCAAGGAATAATCACCTTGACTCAACCACTTTATCTCTAATGTAATAATAAGGTCATTTGAAATGTAATGTGAACTTATAACTAACTTTAGAAAAAATACATTACAGTAATTAACAATTATTATCTAGAGAAAATATAGAAAATGAATCACAGAATATTCTTCATTCTGTTAAAATGTAGGTGTACTTTGTAAAAAATTATGAATTGATATGTAGATTTTTATTTATCGTGTGTATCATTATTTCTATTCTAAATGGAGTGTAACTCAGTTATATATAATTAGTTTTTTATTCTGTTAATATAATACTATTAATATAATCATTACTAAAATTTTGACTCGTCATTCATATTAATTTATTTACTCTCTTAATGCAGATAATATATGAAAGACATGTTCTGTGAATTTTATCCTTAATTAAATGTAAGGACGGATTCAACAATTGTTCAAACTTGTATAGTAAAGCAAATAGTATATTTGCACGTGTACATTCCAAAGTACGTGTGGTAGTATTTTTTTCTTATTATTTTAGACTAGCTGTGTGCCCGCGGTTGCGCCCCTGTTTTATATATTCTTCACTGAATTTTAATACTTTTTATGGAACCCTAATATATTTTTTTAATAAGACAAAGTAAAAAAAATCTCATAAGTTCAAGTACATGCCCGTTAAATTGTGCATTGAATCAGATTTTATATAATTTTTTATAAGTCTTCATTTTTTTACGCAGTACCCTAATAATTTTCGAAAATTTAAAGTACCCTAAGTTACCCGGAGTAACTTCAGCTATCTACCAAAAAAAGTTGCGTCAAAATCCGTCCAGCCGTTCCGGAGATTACCCGGATCAAACAGACAGACAAGAAATGTAAAAATTTTATTTTTGCTATAGGTATCGTAAATACATTAATATATATTTAAATTTTATTTATTAGTATAGATGACAAACATTTCTCAGAATTATTTAACTGAGAATACTAGTGCTGCATTTACACTTGAAGTTTCAGTGCAGGATTCAAACTGAGGTTGGACCTTGTATGAATTAGCGCAACACTATGTTTTATATCTTAATAAATATGTATTTTCTGTGTATATAAATTTGATATTCGAGTTGTGTATGTGCAAATATATATTTTTTTAATTATTACTATTTTAAAATAAAACTATTTGTATTAAAAACCTCACCTGCTGCAACAAGGCCTGACACGTGTGCCATGTCTGCCATCAAGTAGGCGCCATTTTCATCAGCTATTTGTCTGAATCGCTTATAGTCGAGACACCGCGAGTAACAACTCATACCGGCGATTATTACACGCGGCTTAAAAAGCTTAGCGGTTTCGGCTAATTTGTCATAATCTATTAGCCCAGTCGTGGGGTCGACCTGAAAATGTAAATTAAAAAAAGAAAAAGAAAAAAAAAAAGCGGCACCAACTTAATTTATTAAAACTTAAAAATAATTTACATATTAACGAGGTATTATTATCGTGCAGAATTATTAATGCATCAATATGTGAGAATTTAAAGCCCTGTATTTAGGGGCCCTTCGGGTATTACGTAATAAGCATCATTAGATCGGGAGGGTTTTTAGACTTTAGTATTTTTGTTTACGTTAGCTAAATTTACTTATGCTAATAAGTAAGTGGAGGTAAGAGCTTTGGACAATATTGGAAGAGGGAGTGGTAAAAAATGTTCAAAATTTTGGTTACTTATCTAAATGTTAACGTATAAAATAAAGATAACCAATAAATAAGCAAATCAATATGCAGTAATAATTATTAGAAAAAGAAAAAAAAAAAAATTACACGTACAGAATTAACCATAAACAAAGCATTACTGTAATGATCAAAAGTGTAATTCATTAACATATGTTGAAATATATTCATTAAATATATGTGATGAGAGAATAAAAAAACTAGCATGTAGTATTATTTATTTATGAATGTGTGTGGAAATAGAAATTGATCGAGACCCAAAACCTAATAAAAAACGTAAACCATAAAAAATGGTAAAAGTAATTTAAAAAATGTAGATGATATGTTGAAAGTAAAGATTGTGAAAGATATTTAAAGAAAAAAATTAAATTAATTTTAATTTGTTGGATAAACAAATAGAAAAAATAAATATATTTAATTTAGAATTAAAATTGATTAATAAATGTTTACTTATTATATGATTTATTAAGATAATGTTTTGTTTCATCCTTATCTAACATTGCTAGATTAATAAAACTAATATATGGGTTAATACTGCATGATGAAATACTGGGTTGCCCTTAACTTAAATAAGTTGACATCGGTTTCATAAACAATCATTATATACATACATCATTAGGATGATTTAATATCATCATGTATCCATCCATTCAATCAACCGAAAGACGTCCACTGCTGGACATACTGGTCTCTCCTAAGTCATTATGTATAGTGACAATTAGTATGTATGTAGAAATGAATAAAAACCTTATTAAATATTATCTTATTTATAAAAGTATTATAAATTTAAAAAAAATCTGATAACTGTATAATTAGAAAACTGTGCTTGGTGTTGGAAATGATAGCCCATTTAATTATTTTATAAATTCTACTTACTTTATATGGCATACTCTCAAAGAATATAGATGTAGCAGATATTTTCTTGTTTGCTGTAAAGAATCCATGGGTCAAATGTCCACCATCAGGTAAATCTAATCCCATAATTCTACCATGCGGTTCAACAACACCCGTATAAACAGCAAAGTTTGCTGGCGACCCTTTAACAAATGAAAAAAAAATCGATGTATAAAATGTATTAAAAAATACAGACTTACAAATATGGTTTAGAATAAAATAAAAATGAAAGTGACAATACAGAAATAATGTATATTGAGGACTAATTTTATAGCATATTAGTAGCTTATTGTTATTGTATAAAAAGTATCAGAGTACCAATTAAAACTTATCACCATCAGAAAATAAATGTATTTATTAATTAAAAAAAGAGAACAAAAATTAACTATTTTTCTGTAAATATGTTTCAAAATACACATTACACATATTGAGACATATTAATTAATTTTGTATTGAATACCAATTTTTATTTTTTTGATTCATTGTTTAGTGTATATGATGTAATCATATTATAAAAAATTATGCCTGAGTAATACCTGAATAAGGTTGAACATTTACTCCCCATTCTTCAGGATTTAGCTTGTATGTTTCCAGTGACCTATTTTGTGCCAATATTTCTATTTCATCAATGAATTCATTTCCGCCATAGTACCTGAAAGGGATATTGTTTTCAAATTACCATTTATTACTATGTTGCATCACTTTCCCATATATCATTACAGTTCTATTTATATTCATATTGTCACATAATGTAACAAATCACGACTATGTTAGTAATTTATTTTGAATGAATATACTGTCATAATGTTTAAGAGACTACAAATTAACTTGATAGAATAAATAAATATTGTAAACTTCATTTTAAAAATACTGTTATACTAGCCAGGATTTTATATATTTGTTTTGTATTAAATTATACCTAGTTAGAACTGTTGTTTCTACCTATGAATGAAAACAAGAGAAAAACTGTACCCCTGTTCAAATTTAAAAAGCTACAAATATAAATAATTATATAAAATCAATACTATTAGTTAAATAGTATTACATTTCTTTGACATATTCTGAGTTAAATAAAACATCACAAGTAGAAGTTTAAATATTAATGTCTGTCTGTTAACGAGACGGAGCCGCAGTTTAAATATTATTTGTTTAGATTGATATTAGAAAATGAAAGGAAGATAAGTTTTTAGATAAGCAGATGTTAGAATTTATATAGTTGTTCAAAGAAATAAATGTGGCATAATTTACCTTTGATATGGCATACCCTCTGAGTATTTATTGTGAAGACATGAACTCAAGCATTGTAATACAGGAACTGATGTAAAGTTTTCTGATGCTATCATTTCAAGTCCTGCTTGTTGGCGTTTCTTCTCTTTTGTTATTAAATTAAACAATTCGGGATCTGTCTCCCATAAGTTACCATTCAATAATTTGTTATTCATGGTTGATGTATAGTTAAAGTTTCTTACAGGAATGGAGAACTGAAAATATAAAAAAAAATATATTTCTTTCTGTACTTACAGCTCTTATATTACAGGCGCAAATACATTGACTGGCTGTTGAAATGTTTAACGTTCCGTAATATTATGTAGAAATAATGACCTCAAACTGATAAGTTCCAGTTAACGCAATCACAAACAGAAGTTGACCATTTCATTTGTTACACTGCAAATTGTTACACATATGTTTCGTATCTACTTATAATAGATTAAATAAATGACAGTACACATACCCTTGGTTATAGAACTACGTCTCAATACAGATCCAATAAGATAACCTAAACTTTAAAAAGCATGGTTCTAAAAAAATGATTGAAATTGAGCCATCCCATCAAACTTCCAATACTTCACATTTTTGTATTGCATAAACAAAATGTTATCAAATTGTTGACTAACCTCAGAGTAGGTTTTCCAGTACACCGTCTTCGCTCGGTATGTAATGGCATGTGATGAAAATCTGCTAAGTCTTTGTGTAGCAGTGCAAAAACAAGTTTTTACCAGTTTATCACACATTTTTTGTGCACAATGTCGACTAGTCGGTTCAACAAACAATGGAATATGTTTATATTTAGAGATACATAAGTTAGTACTTTATCAAAATTGATAACCCATTATGAACTCTACGAACGTTTAAGTTGACGTTACAAAAGACTTGTCAGTTTGGTTGGTATGATGAACTGTTATCAATTTTAAGACGGGCGAGCAAAGGTTATTAAAAATGCAAGAATATTTTACAACACCAATGTTCAATGTTCAATGTACGAACATCTATCAATATTTTGTTCTCGAATAAGACTAAAACGCATTTACGCACCAACTCTTCTTTCATACTAAAGTCGCCGCCTGTCATTCAAATAGCTATTACTTTTGATTTAGGGGGCCAATTTTAATGAAATAAAGTTATGATGTTACTTCGAAATATGCTTTATTATTATCTTTTTATATTTTGAAAATACACTCGGTAGTTTGTTATTAATACCTGCACACACAAACAGCAGACAGACAAACCTTTCTAAAAATGATAGAAATGTGTTTAGTTACTTATTTTAGTCCCTTGCAATAATTCTTTTCACAAGAATCGGATAAGTTGAGAAACGTGAAATTTACAATTTTTTGTATTAGTATAGATGAATCTCTACGGAATAACCATATCCTATTGTTATTTGTGAGACATTCATATATGTTTATTATCGTTTTTAATTTCAGAAATATATTTTAGTATATCGTTCGTTTCTATCTGAGTTTTTGGTAAAATTGAACATAGTTTGAATAGGTACATTAAAATTTATAAGTGCTTCCATACATTTTTCTTATTTTATATTCTGCATATTATTTTTAAGTATTACAATCTATCAAAAAATAGATACTAGATACGATAACACAGTAAATAATGTAATCTCTATAACTACTGACAAAATAGACACGTCCAAAGAAAACCTATGCTTACTAATATAATATAGAACTATACTACCCTTGACCTTGTATAATACTCATAAAATTTATAATTTTAATTAATGTGATACATTCTATACGAATATGTATATCGTCGTCACTCAAGCGTAAATTTAAACTATCATGTATACAAATAAATACAACTCAAGTGTCTGTTTATAACATCAAAATAGTAGCTTTTTACTAAATATATATTAATGTATATGCGGTACTGTAGACTAAACAATAATTTTAAATTTTCTTGTCTGTCTGTTTGTGCGTCTTCGGTCTGTGTGTTTGTTCCAGTTAATATCCGAAACGGCTAGGTTGATTTTGACAGGACTTCCACTGGTAGATAGCAGAAGTTAACTTAGTATTTGAAAGAAGAAGTAACTTAGGCTACTCTTATTTTAAAAAAACAATTAGGGTTTGACCAAAAAAATATAACTCATGGAATGGGTGCTCTGCTGCGCAGAGTCAGAACTGCGTCAGAACCTGGATTCTATTCACTGTGTGAAGGCAATTTGTACTGCTTCCTCGGAAAAGCATTTTATTCTGTGAATAGAATTGTAGAAATCGCAGAATAAAATGATCTTCTGTTTGGGCGAGGTCTAGTGAATGTGGAGATTGACAGATGAAAGCTGGATTGAAAACTGTTCCTCTAGTGGTATGAGATTTTGCGTTATCAATAGGAAATAATAGTGAAGATCAATTTGTGAGTCTTGTCTGTATTGTTACGAATTTTGCCATCATTTTCCTAAATTCTGAACAGTAAATATCTGCTTTTATTCCCTGGCAGGATCTGAGAAAGCTGTTATGAATTACACTATGAAGTGACAACCAAACAGATATTTTTGTAAGGGTAAGTTAGGCTTTAGGGCATTGTTGTGTCGTTGGATCAAAGGCCAGCCATTGTGTTGTTCTCTTGTGATTATTATAAAGAATCCACTTTTAGCCATGGGTTAGAATCCCTTAATTTATGTACTGATTTAATAAAGCAAGGCAAAAATTAACGCGCGCTTCTCTATGAAGATCAGTAAAATAGTGAGGTAAACATTTTTCAATTTGTGGATTTAGCTGATTTGCTGCGAATGTTTCAACATTGTGGATATGCTAACGTCAATCCATCACACTAGTTCCTTGGTTTTTTTTTTCTTTTTAATGCTGTTGTCCGGTAGGGCTTTAATAGTTTCACTGAACTTTAATAATTCCTTGGTATTTTGATATGAATCGAAGACCACCATCACATTCATAGTTTTATTTGCTTTAGTGGCTTGTCTTCCTCGTGATTCGTTCGTCAAGTGGAATATTTCAATAGGAAAAGTAAAAACACGGGATGCGTTCATTAGGCATATCCTCTATTTTTATACTGCTACTGTAGTCCCATATTGGAACGTATTTAAAAATAAAATGTACCCTGATTTGCGCTATATTAAAGCTGGTTTAATTTAACTCAAATTGGTCAAATCAATAAAACAGCATTTTCTTATTTAAACCTCTATTATTATAACTCCTTACATACATACAATGTTGATGATATTAGTTGCTCAGTTGTGTATTTTTATACTTTATCTACAGTCATATTTGAACCCAAAATATGTTAATATAATAAATATACTCATGTAAATTCTCACAAAATAGTATATTGCACTTACCTACCCCTTACAGAGAACTAGTACATAATACAGTATTATTTGGCGGTATTGAAACATATTTTTTTTTAAATGTCTGATATTTTATAATAGACAAGTGTTTTTAAATCTCTTCCCCACAAGTAATCTAAATGATTGAACTTATCAAAACGCACCCTATAAAATCCAATTACATTGGCCAATCTACTGCGTGTCACATTAGCGTCAATGGCGCTTATAAGCCAGTCATTATCACTGTAAAATATAAAAACCGGTGCGCTTACATGTTCCAAAGAATAAGAAGGAGGAACTGGAGTACCGTAAATTTTTATGTTTTTTTGTTTACGATAATCAAATTTATGAAATTCTCCGGAATTTACTAATTGAAAATAATGCAACAGTTGATTAATCGATGACCCTGCAGGTGCGTGTTGAGCAATGTTTGGTATGTTAGTGTAATTCTGTCCAAGGAAGTCATAGCCAATAAAAGGAAAATGCCAGGTTTGTACATATTAATGCTGCATTCACCTGTGTACCACATAATAGTTTTTTTATTATTCTCGTTCTTTCATTATTAGGCATAATCTCATTGGGATAGCCAAAAGTCTTTGTTAATTCATATAGTTCAGGTTCTAATAAAGATAATCCTCTGAAAGCTGGACTTGTCATATTTGAAATAAAAGCTGATGCAGCTAAAGCGATCATCACTTCAATCTTATCATTATATTCTGGTCGTTCAGAGCACATTACAAAGAATGTTGTAGTACCTTGTGAATGTCCAATGTAGATTAGTTTGGAATGTTTTGTTTTATTTAATATATAATCAATCATAATCGGTACATCGATAACGCCAATTTCATGCCAACTAAAATTCCAAAATTCTGGATCCTTATCAGGTGACAGCATCTGGTGAGATCTTGAATACATATTGCCTCTTGCGTTGCCCATCCATACGTCATAGCCTTCTT
This sequence comes from Samia ricini, assembly GCA_014132275.2. Classification (NCBI taxonomy): domain Eukaryota; kingdom Metazoa; phylum Arthropoda; class Insecta; order Lepidoptera; family Saturniidae; genus Samia; species Samia ricini. The sequence goes on from AP028161.1 coordinate 24,681,107, forward strand.
TAGCGAGCGCATAAGCTATGGCACTTTCTGGTCCAGCTATTATATAGTCATCAGAACTTAAAAGTAACCCATGCATTAGAAACACTGGAGGGCCACCACATGGTATTCTGAACATTGTTAAAATATATCCGTCACTGGTCTGTACTTGATGAGTTTCTACTGGGAAACCATACTTTGCAATTAGTTGCGAGCCGTTTAAGTATAAATCTTCATTGTTTGTATCCAATATAAATTGGTTATTTGGGATCAAATTTGGAAGAAATAAACTCGGCAGTGGTGCTGAAAATAACAACATTATGATCCAAAACACTTTCATGGTTATTTTGGAAAAGTTATTACCTATCTGATTTCACTTAACTGCCTGAAGCGTTAAATATAGATTAGATACTTACTATTTATACATGTTACGATAGTAAGCCGTATGCACAATGTCATTAGAATTCGTTAGGAAAATTTAAATGAGTAAAGAATTTTTAAATTCAGTAATGGAATGAATAAGAGCAAAGCAAACACTAGTCTCAAGTTAGAAATATACACATGCCTGAAACAATGAAAGAACAGCCAAAAAGCTAAATATTCTAGATTCCAAAAACAAATTAAAATGTAACGTATTTTCTTTAGTTATGAAAATTTGAGTATCCATCCTGGAGCAGCTGAGGGGGCCGTTTTATAAAAGTATTTTTGGTCACTGCTACCACTATATGATGCTGACATCTTAAATAATATCCATGTTAGAAACAGCCGATTCCAATGAACGAAGTTCATTACAATGCGACTGTTGCAGAATATCAGTTAGGTACGGTACTACCATCGATTAAATATCCTTTAGATGTGAAATACAGTACAACTTTTGTTAGAAAAGTAGCAGCGTAATTAAATCATTCACTGGGACGTGGCATTTTATGTTAATTTATGGCCGGTTATTGAAGAAAATATTTTATAATAACTGTTTAACATGGTTAATTTATAGGTAAAGTGGTGTGGGAATGATAACAGGAAGCATAATTTCGAAAAGGATAATTTTTATATTTCATATTATCCCGGACGTCAGACTGCACGAAATTTGAATGGCTCTCAAACAGCTCAGGAAAAACCGGGCGACTGGTGATAACGGAATAACAGCCAAACTGCCGAAGGTCGATTGAAAACCGACCCCTGAGTCCTTCAAAAGCTCTTTCAAAAGCCACACGTGTGGCACAGAAGTGTGGTGGTTCTCTTATTTAAAAAAAGAGGACAAAGTTCTTTTCAAAAATTATAGACCTATCTCACTTCAGAGTTATGTCTATAAGCTGTTCAAGAGCCCTCACGAACCGACTAGTGCGCAGGCTTGACGATTTCCAGTCTCCTGAACAATCCGGCTTCCGAAAAGGCTTTAGTACCGTAGACCACATACTCGTACATACGCTGGGGCAGGTTATACAGAAGACCGAGGAGTATAACTTAGCCCTTTGTTTAGCGTTTGTGGGCTATTTATTTTTATTTTTTTATTGTAATATTACCTTTGTCATGTAATAAATCAAAATCAATCAAAAATGAATCAACTTTTGACTTTAGTTTTCTTTCTTTATTTCATATTTAATATTTTTATATATTGAAAATCAATGCCCCTGAATATTAATTATTTTTTATGTATTGGATTATAGAATAGGTATTAATTATATATGTACTTGACTTTATACAAATGCATTTTATATTATATTTGTTCAATAATTACATGAAGACAGTAAAACAAGACACCTTAGGCTGAGCTGAGACGTTTACCAACAGTTTATTTAGGCTTAACAACATAGTATGACGCACAGAATATATTCAACATGCTTCATCACTGTAAACTCATTGATTGACCTTCATTTCAATTATATTATTTGTTTATGATGCTTACATTTGGTTTCTTAATAAGTAATTGATATGAAAATATTTAAACATAAACATAAGCTCACGCCTGTTATCCCCGAAGGGTTAGGCAGAGGTGAAATAGCGAACTACATAACCCACATTTCGCTGAGCTTAGTTCCGTCCCAGATGTGTGACAGGGGGTGAGCCTGTCGCCATATCGGGCACAAATTCCAAACTCCGGGATGATAATGATTAAAAAAACCAATACCACTTGACCCGACCCGGGGATCTAACCCAAGAACCCAGAACGGCAGTCGCACCGTAATACAACTGCGCCACCTAGGCAGTTATATAAAAAAATAAAAATAAATTAAAATATTTACTTAGTAATTTATGTTATATATCCAGAACAGGAAAGCGGAATACATAGTACAAGTACGAATAAACTGGTGTTTGTTATGTATAAAGGTTTATTTCGTAGGTCCCCATATTGGTCCATGTGAACCCCTGGGGTCCATTTCGAACTTCAAGATATCCACGTTAGCGAAAACAAATTCTGGGGATCCTCGAGCGACGTGACGAAAATTTAAACTTTTTATAAATAGAATATGAAAAAAAAAATTATAGTGAGTTTGTACTTTAATAGATATGGTACTAACCATATCTGGTAGTAATACTTTTTACAATAAATATATAATTAAATATTTCTAAAAGGTATATGTTTATAGAACTTCATGAAGATATGAAGCTATATTCAGAGAATTTCATGATTACATGCGACGATCATGGGAAATTTCTGGATCGTTGATGAGATAACCTTATAAAATTATAAGTACTTTTGTCGAAATTTAATTTGAATAATATTGTTGAATTATTATAAATCTCATAGTACAAAACTATTCTATTTGCAATAGTGTTAGTTTCTTTTAAATTTGTATGCTCATTTTTGATGAATATTGGCATTTACCTAGATTTTTTCATTAGGTACTGATTATAAATAAATTGTTCATAGTACAATTATAAATTGTTGATGCTCCGGACACAATATGCGTTTTATTGGTAGTTAAAACGTCGAGGACGCCAATGGAAGCAACTAATTATTTATTATCGTGTATTTATTTTTTATATTGTACTGGAAGACGCAGCGTGGGTAGGCCCCCAATAAGATGAACCGACGACCTGGTGAAGGTCGCGGGAGTCCGCTGTATGCGGGTGGCGCAAGACCGGTCGTCGTGGAGATCTTTAGGGAAGACCTATGTCCACCAGTGGACATCTTTCGGTTGAATGGATGGATTGTAAAATTCATAGAATTATGACTATCAATAGGACTAGCAAACCAGCCGCGCGTGCCATACCATTCATACATGAATTTTACATATATGCTTCCCGGACGCCTTCATTCGGTTCGCTCGTTTCAACGGTTTAATTTTTCTGATATAATAATATTTTACGTAATAACAACGGCCAGTGTGAAGTGAAATGTTGCAAAACCATTATAGGATCAAAACTCTAAAATCTAGAGTGTTGATGTTTTTATATCTTTACATGATCGCCAGTTCGATCAACATGTTGGATAACCAGTTGGATAACCATATAAATTACCTTATGAATATAAAAATGTTAGACAGTACTACATTGTTAAAAATCTAAAGTATAAAGTATAATCAAAGAGAACACTTCTACACTAACAATAAAATCGTAAATTTCAAATGTCGTTACATTTCCGATTTTTGTGAAAATAATTATTGCAAGGGACTAAAAATAGGTACTTAAACACATTTCTATCATTTTTAGAAATGTGTTTGTGTGTCCAGGTATCAATAACAAACTACAGAGTGTATTTTCAAAATTAAAAAGATAATTATAAAGCATATATCGGAGTAACATTACAACTTTGTTTCATTAAAATCGGTCCCCTCAATCAAAAGTAATAGTAATTTGAATAATATTTTAAAATTATATTTTCGTACAAAGATCTACGTGTTGTTATAAGAACTGAATTTCAACGTAATATATGCACATCTGCAATGCATGACCGTAATATATTTTTTTGTACACGGAATAAGCTGTGCTTTGACCACAATCTCACCTGATATTAATTGACGATGTGGATGTGGATAGTAAACACACTAAGCCTAGAGGTACTGGGTCTCAAGTGATGCTGCCGGGACACACCTATTGGTATTTGGCGACAGGTTTTCAAACTTGATGGTGGTAGCTACCCAGTCGGGCATCATTATGGCGCATATGGCGTTGATCATATATTATTTTAATTCCGAACTTTTAAGTCTCATATAAAGGACCTTCAAGAAGATCATAGGCTACTTTGTTGCGAACTTGAAGGGGGTGAAATAAGAGATGAAAGTTTGTTTGGGCAATAAATCATTTCTCATATTAGGGGAAAAGTGTGATAATAATTGTGATCATGATCGTACTTTTTGTCGTTAGAGCAATCAGTTGATGGTGGCGACCGTCGAACTAGCCACGTCTATGGATGGTAGTGACAGTTGATCGTTCTTAGCATTAAGTAGTTGTAATCAGTCTCAGAGTATATCAATCGATGATGGTGGCCGTCAATATATCTATTTATCTATACTCAATTATGGTGGTAATTGTCGGAAGTATCGGTTATAATAACCAAATGTAATTCGGATGACAGCCACGACCATCCGTAGATATGGTTAGAAGTTATTAGCTAGCTGTAGTTGCCTGTTATCTTTTCACATCTAAATCGTTAAACAGACTTTGATAAAATGTTACGAGATAGATTCCACCCAGAAGAATATGGGTTGCATATTATCAGAATGTCATGTGTTTACTTAATATATTTGAATAAACAGGAAAAAAAATGAATATATAATACAATTATAAATATTAATATTTGGACACAAGAAACATATTCTATAGAAAGATGATATAATAAAGAACAAGGGCAAATAACTTTATATTTTAGAAATAATTTACAGGATAATGTTAGCACATATGAAAGGTAGACGCGAGAGACCTGACGTGACCACAGACCACATAGCAATAGAATGTGTGAGTCATATAGATATTTATTTGATGTAGGCGTCCATATTTTCATCATCCTCTCCTGGACGCAAACGCTTTAAGGTAAAGCCTATTGAACCGATGAAATATTCATGCTTTACTCGATGAAGCCCTTTGGTCAAATTATCTGCGACCATACCTAGTGTCGATTGATATTTAACAACGACTTGATTGGCAGTTATCTTCTCTCACACAAAGTGGTAACGGACATCAATGAGTTTGCTGTGGGGTTTACCAGCTGATTACCAGCTGGCTACAATTACATTAATACGTCGATTACCCATAAAATAAGACAATAGGGAGACAATAGGAAAACAATGGAAAGCTGGCGTAAACAACAGGGTAGTGCTCAAGGGATTAATATTCAGTACTAAATTTAAATGAGTAAATTGTTATCAAATTAATAATAACAAAGAAAACACTGGTCTCAAGCTAGAAATATTTATGCCCGAAAAACAAAAAACTGCGAATAGTTAAATATTCTAAATTCCAAGACCGAATTAATAGTATAACGTTTACAACTTTATATATGATAAGAATATCTTTCCTTTATTTCGATCGTCGAATAATCTTGAATAAAATTAATAAGGCAGAAAAAATAAAATATTAATAGACCTTTATTTTTAGTTCACAGCACCCAGTAAGTAAATGAAAACACGATCTTTTGTCATGTATTTATTTTGTTACGGAGATAACGAAACTTAGAGCCTAAATACTAACATAGTGCTAATGTTGGCCCAGCACTATATCTCCGGCGTATGATAGCATTGCTACAAATTTTGACCAGACATTATATCTCCGACGTATGGTAGACTGTACACAATCTCATCTATATTCTTTCACTAATCAAAGTGCACCACAATTTTGGCGCAATTAGTTTGTGTGTGCCGAAACCATAAGTCTGGCAGATCACCATTAAGAGGATATCCTCTTAGCTAGCGACATTTATTCCATACAAATGTAGTCCCCTGTTTCTTCTCTGGATAATAGCAGTATGGTAAATATTTTTATTACAAATGATATATATATCCACCACCGTTATGCTTAACTGCGTTTAGACATTGGTGTATATTACATTATTTTAGTAAAGTGATATAAACTATAATTATTAATTTATATCAAGCAAAATGCACATACATATATCGATTTAAACTCTATCGATTTAAACTATGAATAACCAATGAAATCTATTCTGTCGTCTATGTATGAAATAAAAAACACAACAGAGATTTACACACTAAATACTTTATTGCATTAATTGAGACATTTAAAATGATAACAAATTTAGCTATTGACACCTGTAATTGAAGTTATCTTTCAATTAAACATGAATATCATACATACTACTTTGCTAGGAACTAGCTGTGTGCCCGCGGCTGCGCCCGCGTTTCATATGTGTTTCATACATTTCACTGCATTTTTTTTTTATACGGAACTGTAACTTTTTTTGATACTATAATAAAGTAAAAATATTTCTCATAAATTCAAGCACTTGCCCGTAAAACTATGCATTGAATCCGAAATACAATCCGTATTTATTTTTTTATGAGTTATTAATTTCGAACATAATTATTTTCGAAAATTAAAAGTATTTTAAGTTATCTGGTGTAACTTCAGCTATCAACTAAAAAAAGTCCCGTGGAAATCCGTTAAGCCGTTCCGGAGATTACCTGCAACAAACAGACAGAGAAACGGACAAAAATTTTAAATATTGTATTTTAGTATAGGTATCGTATACACATACATATATTTAGTAAAAAAAAAAATTGTCATTACAAACAGACACTTCAATTTTATTTATTAGTATATGTATATGTAGGTATTGTAAGATTAAATTATTACGTATACATTTTTAATTACAAACAAATAAATTTTTAAATACAATAATACTTCTAAGCTTCTCGAAATAATTATGAACTCAACCTACTTTGTAGATGTAATTTTACATAAAAGTAATACGTTTATATTTTTATCTCTTAAAATAACAAAACTCTATTTAGGTGTTCTTTCAAGAAGTAACAATTTACAGTTTGCCAATTACGTGAAACAAATGACATCCGTGATGTTCGGTCCCATACGGTACAACTTTGTAAATAAGGTAAGAAATCCCAAACCTTGTTAGCCGCGGATTATAACCAAGACAAGGTCCTACACCTAACTAAAATTATTTAAAAGATATCTCGCAGATTTCAATGTAACTAAATAGATATTACGGTAAAGGATATGTAGAAAAGATTACACATATAGTACGTAATAGTAAATATAAATACGTACATTACGTACGGTAATAGTAGTAGTCCTCTACACAGCCAAAAGGCATAGATTCTGATCTTGTGATACGGATACGGATAGATAAATAATATATTTCAAAATTAAAAGTACGCTAAGTTGCCCGGAGTAACTTCAGCTATCTAGCAAAAAAGTCCCGTCAAAATCCGTCTAGCCGTTCCGGAGATCACCCGGAACAAAGACTCAGATAAACAGACAAAAATTTTAATAATTATTGTTTTGGTATATATCTATTTAGTAAAAAAGAAATTATGTCATTACAAACAGACACTTCAATTTTATTTATTAGTATAGATGTGTGCCCGCGCTCCATCCGCGTATAATATTTTCTTCGCTGCGTAATATAGTTTTTAAACATAATTATTAGTAAATAATATCCTTTGGTCACTTTTTTTTTATATTAAAAGAAAGCAAGCAAATTTCTCACAAATACAAATATATGGCAGTAAAACTATGCATTGAATTGGATGTTATTGACAATTTCATGAGTTTTAATTTTTTTTACGCGCAACACGAATTATTTACGATAAATAAAAGTAGCCTAAGTTACGCCCAGTAAGTTCAGCAAACTATTAAAAAAAATCCCGTCAAAATCGCTCCAGCCGTTCCGGTGATTAACCTGAACAAACAGACCGACAGACGGACAAAATTTTGAAAAAAAATCGTATTCTTGATATTGGTTTCGTATGTACATTCATATATATTTAGTAAAAAATTGATATTTTGACATTACACTTCAATTTTATTTATTAGTATAGATATGCCATATAGTATGCGGCTCTCCAGCGTGCATTTCACAATTAAATAAAATAGTAACTAAGCACTAAGTTTTTATAGTTATATTCTAATAGTTTTACTTTGAGAGTATTCGTTCCTCAGGCTTAGTAGGCTTTTATATTTACCTACTTTGGTGCTCAATCCAATCCCCATCAGTCCCTGTTCTACCCTATCCCTATCAGTGGAGGTCTATGTAGTTATGCAGCCTGCACTAATTAGGAATTATGAGATGATAAACATCTGTTGCACATAGGATAAGTTTTAGTTTTAAGATTGAATGTAAAATATAGTCAGTCAACATTAAACTCTGTAAGGACTCGCTCGTTTTCTTTTAAAAAAACTCTGATAGCGCTCCCGGTATTTAACTATGTTTTGCTTATGTTTGGTGATACATACATACATACATATGCTCACGCCTGTTTTCCCCGAAGGGTTAGGCAGCGGTGAAGTAGCGAACTACACCACCCACATTTCGCCGAGATTAGTTCCGTCCCAGATGTGACAGGGGGCGAGCCTGTCGCCATATCGGGCACAAATTCCAAACTCCGGGATGATACTGAGTAGAAAAAACCGAATATCACTTGACCCGACCCGGGGATCGAACCCGAGACCTCAGAACGGCAGTCGTATGTAATACAACTGCGCTACCGAGGCAGTTTGGTGATAATGTGACAATAATGACGTACCGCACGTACGGGATGGCTGGCATGGTGATTAATAAGCAATATTTATGTATCCGGGATATCGACTATTTCCACACCCAATTTTATCAAAATCCATCTAATAGATTTTATGTGTTGCTTGCATAGATAAATAGACCTAAGAAATCCAAAAACAATAGAAATGTATTTTGTAATCAAAGTAGAGTTTTAATTTCATTAACACAATTTTATTAGGTAGAAGTATATAGATGTTTCTTGTGTATTTTATTAAATAAACGAAGAGACGAAAAGTCAAATTAAATTAGACATCTGTAAATATTTTCGAAAGATACACGCTAAGGCGAAGCGAGCCCCTCGGAGATATTACAATTATTTTATAATACTAAACAACAACAGCTTTAACAATTAAGCGGAATTACTTCTGTTGAATTTCATCTACAAATATTTGATTTAGAAATGGAGGTTCTATTTAATGTTTTAATTATAGTCCTTGTGAGTTGTGGTGCCGGCTAAGAATAATATTAAGAATGAATAAGAAAAAATCTTCGAACTGAAAAACTACGCAATTACACATTTTTATATAAATCCTTACCGTAGATATTATGTTAATATAAAAATATTTAAACCCCAATATTTTAAACAAAATAATTTTGAACGATTAATTGGCCTAATAATTGTTATCTTCCGAATGATTACGACAAGATACGAATGATAAAGTGATAAAATTACTAACTACTCCACTTCCATTAATGAAATCGAAAAGGCACTTTAAAGTTCTCAAGTAATTAAGTTTGCTTGGAGTATGTACTAAGTGACAACCTATTTTCAGTGTTCCGGTAACCCGTCCATAACTGCTCTAAGAGTAAACCTGTCTATAATCCAGACAAATAAATAAATTAACCTTTGGCACGGTAGATAATTTGATTTGAAACTTATGAACCTCCGCTGTAGCTAGATTACCCTTTTTTTGTAAATAACCTCTTGATTTTTTTTCAATCATGTTAAAATAATAATTTATCTATCATAAAGATGTTTTTGATCTCCTACTTGTTCTAAATTACTTAAGGGAATATGTGTAGGCAAGGAAATTTACAATGCGTGGGTAGATTTACGTACGTGGGTGTTCCAAGATAAGGTAGGTAAGTATTTATGTATGGGTTTTAGTTTGTTTGTTTATTATTATGCCTTCCGATCGTAATGTTTACGATGTTTGTTTATCTTTAATGATATAATTTACGATCATATGGATCTTTTATTTCTGTAAATAGCAGCATCGGAACATTTTTCAATCGTATATCAGTGACTACATTTGACCTTCTCCTAAACTCCTAAACTAGCTGTTTGCCCGCGGCTGCTCCTGCGTTTCATATATTCTTCACTGCGTTTTAATTTTTGTATAAGGAACCCTAATTATTTTTTCTCTAAAAAAAAATTAGTACTAAGATATAGTATAATATTTATTATAAATTATAGCACTTACCCGTAAAACGGTGCATTGAATCGGATTTAATTTGATTTTCTATGAGTTTTATTTTTTTTTTACGCGAAACTAATTATTTTCGAAATTTAACCGAAATTTAATTAAAATTACCCAGAGTAACAACATCTATCTACCAAAAAAAGTTTTGCAAAATCGGTCCAGCCGTTCCAGAAATGACCCATTACAAACAGACGAGAGACAAAAAAAATATTTTTGGTATAGGTATCGGATATACAGTCATATCTATTTAGTAAAAAAATAATAATTTTGACATTACAAACAGATCCTTCAATTTTATTTATTAGTATAGATGGGAACAACTATGTCTGCTCGATAGTTAACATATACTTTAAGAACCGCTGACTTGATTAACATGACGATTTACTTAATCATAGCTATTTAATTATAGCCCAGGTTAAGTATATACATGTATCAGTAACTTGGTGCATTACAGTATGGCGTTTTCGAGAGCTGTCGTTAAATGGAGAGAAGAAAAAAACAATATTATTTTAGTAATATAATTTCTATTAATTAATAAAATTTACTAAAATACAATTAACAACGTTTGTTACGTGTAGTAATCACAACAAACAAAGCTACACACTGTTTCATTTTTTATTAATTTCGACAACTGAGTAAGTACTGTTTATTTATGACTGTGAAATAATAATTCTCCCTATTTAGACCATGTGTTATGCTTCATAAAGTATGTCAGTGTTAATTACTACATAATCACTGAAATTATAAATTTCTAATAATCGAACGGAATGTATGTAAGTATATATTTGTAAAGATAAAACAGTTCAAGATATTTTGTCTTCTCCGTTTATCGATAGATTTTGTTTAGAGACTATCAACTTTGGAAATAGTTTTTAATATTATCAGTTATCACAGTTTTTATTACGGTTTTATTTAGCTTACCCTTTTTTGTATTATGTTCAAAACTAGTCATTAATATTTCACCCTGTTGATCAGTTGATTTGAAACTTGGTACACACTTTTGGTTCTGAAGACATATATCGTAATGTGTTTTAGTATAATTGTAAATTCAAAATGGCCGCCACTACAATATATCACATTACATATTTTGCAACCTCACTAAGTATATCAAATCAAAGGGTTTGACTAGTACAATACAGTAGTCCAGGAAACAATTCAAGATGGCTTCTGAAACAACATGGCGGATCATAGAGTTTAGAGCGTTTAGAAGGATAATAAATTAAAACTGAAATCTGATCAAAACAAATAAATTTGTCAACTTAGAGTCGTGATTGAAGCATGAATCCCCCCACCCAACTCAAGATTTCTTATTTCTTTACTTTGTTAGCGGTATACTACCCCAGTTAAGGTAAAAAGTTTAAAAGCGCCGAAGACTGTGTGACTTTAGGTTGGAAAATACTAAAAACTTGAAAATAAATTAATTAAAAAAAAGTTAAACTGGTTTATTGTAAACAAACATAATAACGATTCAAAGAATGTACGTAGTAAAAGCTAAAAAATAACTAACTAGGTAGGTACCAGTAATCGCACCACTCTCCTCATCAATATGATTTATATCAGACTAAAATAAAATCGTGAGTTTTAAGATGGGTGGTTTTTCTCATAAATATTTAACGCACAGATGTTGTTTCTTTTTACATATTTATAATAAGTGTAGACGTTAACAAAAATAAAAGAAAATATATGTTCTTATATGTATAGTAATTCGTGCATATAGTGGATAATAATGGATGATTTTTAATAAAGACTAATGGTGGAACGGCCTATATTTTGGCTGCCATACAGTCTACAAGTCTACAGTCACACAAAGGTATGTAAGTCGCTAACTTTCTTAGTGGGTAAACCCTCGGATATGAACTAGTAAAAGAATAAATTCTTGTACAATTATATTAAAGAGTATTTTCTCTAAGAGTGTTACTTTGTAGAAATCTATGATATTTACCGAAATAAACATACTTTATAGTTGTGGAGAAACAAAACAAAAAGGGACTCCCCTCAGGCGGCGACCCAAGACGTGCCTCGTTCCCCAACTGGGGAGGCTCTTGACGTCGCCGCCAACGCGATACAGTAACACTGCCCACGCATTGAGCAATTACACGCACAACACTCCATACACACTCATGCATAACATGCAGGTACATAGGTCCTGTAAGGAACCTTTTTTTTTTTTATGTAAATAAAGAATAAAAATAAAATGTAGGGTTTAGTTAGGATAAAAATTCCGCGGGAGTTTTCATACTCAGGTAGTGGCCAAGCCGAGGTTCGAACCCTTGAGCTAGCTACCTTTTGCGGCTGAGTGCCTTCAGCACTCGCCCACAAAGTTCGGTGAAGCTGTAAAGGCCCTTCCGGTCAACAGCATTAGCTAGGTAGAAAAAAAAAAAAGAAAAAAAGGGACTTAATAAGTCGATTACCCATAAAAATGAGACAATAGGAAAACAATAGATAGCTGGCTCCTTTGTTTTCCTATTATCTTATTTTTATGGGTTATCAATACATTAACTAAATTTAAAGTAAACATGCAAAACGTTCTGGTAGATGTCAAAATATAGATATCTGTTTTACATTATCCGTATAAAAAAGGTGTCACATGATTTTCCATTCTATTCTATTATAATTATAGTATTACCAAAAACTTAGGTACATACAACCTGAAATATAATTACATTTTATTTTAATCAGGTAAAAAAAAATCATAATAAGAATTCTGGCGGGTTAAGCCAACGCGGGCCTGTAATTACCAGAGCAAACTATTCCAAATGTTTCTCTATTTCTTGAAAGCAAATTTAGAGGTAACATTAAAAAATGTTTGTACAACTGGGAATTTCAAACATATATTACGGTATTGCTTTAAGCGCGGAGCTTCCAAAAATAGTAATCTCACAGCCTTCTGCAATATGGCTTACTTCTTTGTTTTTTTCTTCTTAATTAGTTTCATATTACTGGTTTATGTAAAAAATATTTTTTTAATCATTTTTTTATGCTGTCTAGTGTATAGGTTTTACGATTCACCACAATTTTATCAAATGTTCAGAACAAAGTACATCGTGTACCTTAAAACATAAAGAAGCATGCAAATTCAAAGGTATTGGGTTTCGCGTGTTTCGAGAGAAACGCATCTGTAGATGGTTGGCGACAGACTATAATCTCTAGAGTGGTAGCTAGGCGATCATCAGGAAATGCTTTCTAAATCCTGCTTGTTGTAGGATAGAATACAACTGAGCACGCGTGTTCGCGCCCACGCTTGCGTGACCACCGTTCCCGCCGCCGACTATAGAGAGCTCCTACACACACTCCAGTCCCCCCACTGACAGCAAGCAAATACGTGCTTCGAGCACCATATGCGGAAGCTCTTGACACGATGACACTCACGCGCTTCAAAAGCAACTTAGTGTACACACCCAATTGCACATTACACGCAAGGAACCCATGTTCTGTAAGGGACCTTTATTTTCTTGTTTAGCTAAGGAAATTTCCAAAGATTTTTTAACATAGCGGTACACTGAGGTTTGTACCATTATGGTGCCCTTGCACTAGTTGCAATTTTCAGCTGAGTGCTTTAAACGGTCACCACAAAGTCCCGCAAAGCGGTCAAGAATCTTAAGGTCGATTTAAAAAAATGTAGACACGCGTCCACCAGGCAAGACATGATCACTTTAGAAATAATAAAATTACATTTCATGTAACATAATAAGATACAAAAACTTCATAATCATTTCGAGCCAGGCGAGAGCCATCACCATATGTTTAAAATCTCATCTCGAAAATACTTATCTGTGTCATATTTATGTACGTATATTATAGATGCAAAGTAATTTAGCAAACTTGATGAGACGTATTCGTAACGTAAGGGGATTGAAAGAATTTTATTTTGGATTCGTTCCCTTCTTATATAAACTGTCTGTCTTGATAGTGTAATTACATTGAATTCGACGCGTAGTATTATACTATTTCCATAAGATAGAAAAAAACGCTTCTAAAATTTCATTAAATCAAGTAGGTACGTTATTAAAAACGTATGGATATCTTTAGGGGGTTTAACTCATTCAAAATTGTTACAGAAAATAACTGTGGTAACATTAACATAATTTTCATAATTAATTCTCTTGATATTAATATTGTATTAATTAAATTTTTGATTATTTTATAATTACATTTTCAAACTATATTATTATCATAAAATATTTAGTTGTTAATATTTAATAATTAGTTTTTTAATGAGTCTGAATAATGAGTGTTTACACAAATTTATATTTTAAGCGGCTCTTGCAAAATGGCGAAACTCAGTTTACAATTAAACATTACTTACTTATTATGAAGTAAATAGCATTTTAGTAATATTCTGGTAATGAAATTAACAAAAGTACAATAAAAATGAATATTTTTTTTTCAGCAAAATTATATTAGTTTTTTATATATCTAACTACATAAGAGTATTTTAAAGTAATTAAAAAATATTTCCTCATACATTTTGTACGAAGTGAAACAATGCGTATATATAACTTTATTATTACGATATAACTTTTTATTAAGCTAGTTTGCTGGAAAACACCCGTGTATTTTCCACTGCAGTTTTCTCTTTCCATTTTATTTACCACATGAAAAACAATTGAAATACATTCTTATTTAATATAACGTAAATTATTGTACTTTCTTATCATATACATTGTAGATAATTTTGTAGATTATGCTATCTGATTTATTTACAAAATTTTGAGATCTTGACAAGTCCGTTATATCAACTCTGTTATCAATCCTAGGTCGTGTAAATAAAACATGTAATTCAAATAAACGGATAATATATTGAATGGTTACCGAAAAAAGAACGTATGTACAGAGTACACGTGTCAGAATGGAAATTTCTTTGACAATCTTTAGTTTATATCTGTAAGACAAATTTAATTTAATTGAATTAAGAATAAATATTATTATATTCCAAGAAATATGGCGTGCATATTATTTTTGTCTCTTTCTCTCTCACTGCGTACACCTTAATACTTCTATTCGCCCTTTTAATACTGAAAATCGTGAAGATAATTCTGACGCTTAAATTCTGATGCACTTAGCGTTATGCAATCTAGAAATTTTACTCTCATTGCGAGAAAAGTAGTTTTACTTAAATAATTAACAATAATGTTTTAATATAGGTACCTATTATATTCCTCTGTAATACTGCTGGCAGCTGTTTAAATACTTCCATTAACAATTAATTTATAAATACTAGTTAGTAAAGAGACTTAAAAGTTACCTTTTGCAGCTATTGTATTAGTGAAATCCAGCCGACATTAATTATATATATTCAAAAACAAAAATATAAGAGGTTGACCGTTAAATATCAAACATGTTTAATGTTATAAATATTATATTACAACTATAAGTTTTACAATTTCACTTTTACTTTTGTTGCAAATACGTCGAGTACAATTCTCCTACAAAAATAAAATATTCAATTTGCTTTAAGTCTACCTATCTAATATACATATAAAATAGTATATGAGTAACGGAAGCGAAAGAGGTGTTTCAAGATCGTAGCAAGTAGAAGGGCGTAAAGGCGTGATACTATGTATGTATATATATGTATACTCTATATATTTGTATAGGTAGCTACACACGCATTTATACTCTGTGCCATAGAAGTAGGGTGACCGCAACGACTTTGTTATTTTATGCTCTATACACAGTTGTGAAAGATGTTTCTCAGATAGAATTAAGGTCTCAGTAGAATAGCAGGTGACATTAAAATCTACGAGATAGCATTATATTTCCCGTATATTATTTGTATAGCATCCAAAAATATAATGTATACTAATATCTTGGAACGCAAGGGTACTAAATGTATATTTTTGAAATATTCATGTGGAAAGTGATGTAGTTATAACGAGATGCTTGGCAAGCTAGTTGACCTTAAAGCCGAGTCAAATGCTCCGCAAACCTGATAACGTTGATATGCCTTTATGGGTCTATAAAATTTTGTTTGCTAACATAATGGAAAAATGATGTTGACTTATATTATTAAACTATGTCAGGCGCAGTTTTGTTATTGAAAATTTAAGGCAACATTTAATAGTTTACCCAAAAAAAAAACATATTTCTCGCAACTAAATTTCGTTGATATCTATTAAACTAAAAAAAAACGATTGACAAATAGAGTATAAAAAGATACTAAATTAACTTATCTTGGCCTGTTTATATATGTAACTATATTGACAAATTATAATGTAATTAAAATTCATTTGTATTTAATAAATTAGAATATAAACTACTATACCTTACGTATAGTTAAAAAAATATATAATTGTTCTTATATAAGTCACATAATCGAAGTAAAAGTATTAGTGTAAAATCTCAATAAAACAGCGGGGATATATTTGCATGCCATCTACTCGTATATTCCAGTCGGACTATTTCCATTTCAACTGAAAACTACGGCTCCTGAAATAACTACTTATGTATAATTTTATCTCGCAGAATCAATGTTTTGTCACAGTAGACTTTGGCGTTAACACACGTACGTATCGGGCCGCGGACATAGCACGGCGGGTGGCCGATGTTATCAGTCCCCTAACTAGGGATGAAAATCTTTTCCGAAAAAATATCGATTTTTGAATAGATTCGAATCTGAGTTTGATGAATAGATTCACATAACATCGAGACCCAACTAATCGATCTTTCAAACTAATAAAATATCGATGATTAGAGTGTGCTTTTTTTTCTATTTCATCCGTAAACAGACAAAAATAAAACAGTTTAGTGTTATTTTTCTCAGTAGGTTAGGCATTCTTCTTTTTTTGTTTAGTTGCTATTAATGACTTATAGTGCTGTTAATAAAAATAAATTAGAAACAGTTTTTGCAATAAATGATAATAATAGTCTAATTTCGACCACTGGAAGAACACTATTTACCAATAAACAGTCAAATAAAACAAATACAAAAAAGATTGATTTCTTAGTCATCGATGTCATGTGAATCGAATAGAAAAATTGATCTTTTTCAAAAATCTTATTCCCCATCCCTACTTAGAGGGCGATGACCTCAACCGCTCGACATACCATGTCCGCGGTCCGGTCCGTACGTGTATTAACAACATAATTATAACATATTAACAACATGTTTACGGGCTTTACGTTATTGTTATGAATAGTTGCTCCCGTTGTTTTGACAATATGCTCGCTATATTACGCTATATGGCGAACTTTGACGAAGGCATGTTTGTTATGCCTCTCCTAGCAAATATTTGAAATATTTAGGCACTATTTGTGTAGTTTTTAACTTTGTTTTTGGTTTTACTATGTATTTTAATCAATATTATTGAAGGGACCAGAGACGTTAATACCAGTTGAACAGACGCTTTATATGTAAATAGAGTTCACGCTTCAGCTTGTGTACTGTTATTAGTTATTTTATACGAACCCTGCTCCGTAATAGTTAGTGATTATTATTCGAATAGCCAGACTAATGGGTTTCCGCAACGTTAAGCGCTATGTGCAAACTGTTCTTATAGTATTATAATTCTATCAAATACTATCCCTTTCCCGCCCACTTCGCCTAGTGTAAATGAAAGGTTGATGTAACTTGATTGAGCTATAAACAGTATCTCTTGTTCATTTTCTTTACAAAACGTATTTGTACCTATACAGAATTTTTCATATGCCCATCTAATTGCGGATTTCGCCGTAGTTTTTGGTAAGATCTCGGTCTGTCATATAGCAGTCATTGGCTTTAATGTATGATCCTATATTAAGAGATATACAACCTTACTCCTCCATCTCACTTCCGTGGTTCTACCACACGGGCCAATCTATAGTGTCACAGATACATGGTAGATTCCAACCAGGGTACGAACAAATAATTCGCAAACTTATATATTATATTTATACTATATATATTTATTTTATACTATATTTTCCGCACCGTGCAGTTGTGAAATAAACTCCTTACTAGCGTGTTCTCTCCTTCCTACGATATCGGGTCCTTCAATAGAGGCTTTAGGAGGCATCTTATCCGGGCCGGTATGATGACATAACCCCAGATGGAAGCTGTCAGCAACGTTCGCCGCTGTTTTTGGACTATACAGCACTTACCATCAGATGCTGCCTGGTCAGATGATTATTTTACTGAGTTTCAATAAAAAAGGATATAAGGAAATATCCACTGAAATTTCTGGCAATATAAGCCACCGTTTTAGTGGAACTTAAAAGTGTTGACACAAGATTGAAAGTATAACTTATCCACATGATACTGGCAGAATTGTGTTCGTAAATCACAGATTGCCACTAAGAAAAATCAGACCATAAAAACCTCCATGAAAAAATAAAAGAATATATATATAGATAAATAAGAAAATATATATATATAGGTATGTGCTGATTTTCATAATGATCGGTCAAATGGTGTTGGAGTTTAACAATCTCATATATACAAACATTCATTTCTATGTATACAAATAAGTTATATGTAAAATAATAATGTATTGTTTCGTATAAGTACCACGCGTACCGGAAGACGCAGCGTGGACAGGCCCACCCACAAGGTGGACCGACGACCTAGTGAAGATCGCGGGAATCCACTAGATGCAAGTGCCCCAAGACCGGTCATTATGGAGACCTTTGGGGGAGATCTATGTCCAAGAATGGACGTCTTTCGGTTAACGAATGATTAGATTGACGTATGAGTAATAATTATATTAGTGCAATAGTTTATCCGAGTATTTTATTACGCAAAGTGACAGGTTTACAAATAGGTTAGTACGTTATAAAAATTATCATTATTGTACCTATATTTAGAAACAAAATATCTAGTGACATGACATAATCACAACTTAACACCAACAGGAGGAAATTCGATAAAAAATAATGCAACTGTTGGAGGTAAGCCAAATCGGTAAAAACAAACAATTTCTAACGGAATTTTTAGAGCAAAATTTTGGCTCAATCGTTCCCAGTTCTTCTTAAACCTTTCATACTACAAGTAAATTGTTGTTTGAAATTTTATCTATGACCGACATAGCTTCATTCAATCTGTGTAGAATGTTATCCCAGTCAAAAAGCTAAATCTATATAGAAATAAATAAAATTGAATTGTCTGTTTTTAATATCAAAATATCAGCTTTTTACTAAATACATAAGAATTTATAACGGAAACTTTACCAAGGACACAATTTAAAAAAAAATTGTTTATTTGTTCCTGGTAATCTCCAGAACGGATGGATCGGAATTGACAGCACTTTTTTTGGTAGATAGCTCAAGTTACTTCACGTAACTTAGGCTACATTTGGATCAATTATTTTTCGAAAATAATTGGTGATCCGCGTAAAAAATTAATAAAATTCATAAAATTTGGAACAAAATCCGATTTAATGCCTAAGTTTACTTCCGAATGCTTGAGTTTGTGAGAAACATCTTTCTGTTAGTATTTAAAAAATAGAAATATAATAATTAATAAATAAAATAAATAATAAAAAATTATAACTCATAAAATTGTGAACAAAGTCAGAAATGTACTTGATTTCTTTTGATACTAAAATTTCTATAGGGCCTACAGAAAAACTTGAGTCCATTCTTTTTCAATGATTGTTTAAAAACTATATTACGCAGTTAATAATTGTGCGGAATATAAATAAGGATACGCAGGCGGAGCCGCGGGAACAGCTAGTATAATACAGATTAAATAGACCTACTGATTTCCTGGTGATTTCTGTGTTTTCTTTCTAATGTTTTACCAAAAAATCATCCAAACATTCTCTATAAAGTTATAAATAATATACCTCAATTAAATATTATAATGTTCAACTTGAAACAAACTTTTGTGTAAATTTCTTCTAATCAAATAAGTCTTGAGACATTTGCTTTGCTAATACAGTAACAGAACAAATACAACTTAGATTAACAGAGAAAATGTTTACACAATTGTACGGTTGTCTTCGGAATTAGAAAGCTTTTATCTTTCAAAGGCACTCACAAAAAATGTACGAGTTTCAATAAAACTCTTTTATAATATTTCTTCACGAGATTTCCACGATTAATATCGGTATTTGGAATTAAATAAGATTTTAGTTATTTATTTAATTTACTAGCAATGATTAGTAGAAAAAATCAATTTCTAAATTGGTAGAAAATACTAACTGCGAGCTGGCCGGCCTCCAAATCTCCTATTCCTTGCCGAGGGGCTGGTGACAACACTGGGTCGCTCAGTGCGTAAAAGCATTTCCCCTCGTCAAAAAAAAAAAAAAGGGCGAAAATATAAGCAATATGTACAATTACCGAGAAATCTCTCTTGATCTTGCAATCCTGGACCTCGAGTAGTGGCGTAGAAGCGGTGTAAGTGACGTGAAGCGGCGATTATATAAATTAAAAAATATGTGGTTTTCGCGTCGGAGCAGTTGCGCGTATATATTTGAACGAAGAGTAAATGTAACGACGAGCGGCGCGGGTTGCCAGGTACGCACCCAAAACCACTCGGCAAGAATGACAATGATTACTGACATTCTCACCCCAGCAACCGAATGATTCACCATAAATGATTATTAAAAATTCTTAAAGTAAAAATAAATTGACCGGACACAGATGGTATGATATAAAGACCAATTATTTTTAATCCATAAGTGTTCCTCTTTTTTCATCTCTTTTTTATTTGGTAGATTTTTATGGTTGTGTCTTTTATTAATTAGTACTTTTGGACCGCCTTCGTTTATAGATCAAGAGTTCCTTCATAACTTGTTAAGCTTAATATTCATACCTATTAATGGTATTTTTAACGTGTTCGCTTCAACGCTCATGAAAAAGTAAAAAAGCTAAAGAAATGTATCGTAGCAAATGAAAGGATCTTTGCTTACTCTCATGGGAGAGAAGCATGATTGTATGCACGAGTAAATATGGTATTATTAGATACGAAGTGAAATTCAAAATAAAAAAAAATAAATAAATGTTCAAACAGTTAAAATTAAAACACGGACAAATCAATAAGTCATAAGATCGGTATACCAAAACTTCTATTGAAGTTTAGTTTAGTAAAATACAAAGTAATTCTATTGACACAAACAGTTAAATGAAACAATTGGTTTAATACTATAAGATTCAAATTCGAACCAATGTCTATTAACACAATTTTCGGCCACACACCCGCAAAGTCATTTCAAAACAATTTTTCTTACAATGAGAAGCTTACATCAGCGTCCGCTCTAAGGGAGGGGAGGCAAGCCGGGCATTTGCCCAGGGCGCCAAGATTTGCGGGCGCCGCTGGGCCCGTTTTATTGAAAAACTGATATGGTAAATTTTATCAATAAAGAGCAAAATTCGCGTATCAATCTTTTCATTCAATAATAATTTTCAGAAATGGTTTCTTACTGGATTCTTACATATTGAAAGGTATCTATTTCCAAAATTTCAAGTTTATAGGTTCAACAGTTTGGGATCTGCGTTGATGAATCTGTCAATCAGCATAAATAATTTTATATATTAACTTTATAAAACATATTTATATAATAAATAAGCTTTAAACAAAACGTTTTGTTTTTGTTTATAAAAAAAATCTACCATTACTTAAAAAAATATATATATTTAATGGCTGGTGGGGAGGAGGGTAATTTGTCTTTTTGTCCGGAGCGACATAACTACTAGAGCGGACGTTGCTTACATGTCTGGATCTACGTTATAAATTAATATCTTAGATATTATTTCCGTCCTCTACGACAAATTAAGTTAGGCATATATAAATTAAATCGAGTGTGAAGTGATCGTCCTCCGTTATCGAAAAAATATAAATTTGTTAGGACAATGGAGATTTTGCCGAGATTGTGTCTAGTTGAAGTGTAATAGAATGGAAATTGCTATAAAAATGAAAAGGTGTGCCGAAATTTAATCAACGTGTACCGTAGAATGGATCGTCAGGCGGAACAATGTACAGACGAACTTGTGTTTATACACTTAGAACAAATTACAATATTTCTAAAAAGTGCTATACATATTATTCTTCATTTACCCGTGATTATTATTTTAACAATTTGTTTTTTTTAACTTAACTAAATGTTATTTGAAGGCTCCGCTGCATTTACAGATCC
Source organism: Samia ricini (assembly GCA_014132275.2). Lineage (NCBI taxonomy): Eukaryota > Metazoa > Arthropoda > Insecta > Lepidoptera > Saturniidae > Samia > Samia ricini. Next base: position 24,703,255 of record AP028161.1, read on the forward strand.
ACTGTATTTCTGAGACGAACACTTAAGGCACTCGTTTGAAAATGGTAGCTAACCAAGCGCACTAAAATGATACGAACCTCAGCTTAAGCTTTGAATGTGAATAAAAATTTCGCGGAATTTTGCCTAATATTTTCCCCTACGTTTAAAAAAAAACCATGAAACAAAGGTACTTTACTTCAATGTACCTGCGTTTAGTGTGCAGTTTAATGCATATGATGCTAGTGCATGCGATGTCACTGTGTCGCTCTTACGGCGGGTACAAGAGCTTGCTCAGTTGGGGATAGTAGTACGTCCAAGGTCGCTGCCCAAAAGGGCAGGTTCCTTTGTCCCAGCATTGTGTATTGGGGCAATTTTGGTCGCTTGTCTCAGATGGCGGGAACAGTGATTACGCGGGTGGAAGCGCGAGTACACTTGAGTTCTCGGTTGAGGAAGAAATTTTTGGTTCGCGAGCGTGATTTCATCTTTGCGGTTGATTATGTATGGTGTTACTCTTTGTCGGGTTGATTTCTATTTGCCATAATTATGTTGTACTAGGAATTTAAGGTAATGTGAAATCAGTTCTTAATCCCGCGTTAAAAGGAAATCGAAGAAACACCTTGGAGTTTTACTCATTAGGACTCCAACAACACATTCGGCGGGGGGTTGATTTATACAAGATTAAAAAAAAGGACCAAGCGTAGAGGATGTAAAGGTTTTTTAATAAACGTAATATTTCTGCTTCTTAGATACATTGTTTAAAATATACGAGCGTATTTTATTTTAATTTACAAATCTATTCCATCCATACATGTAAAGACGACGTATATAGTTGTTTTTCTTGTTCGGGTAAATATTTAAATCAGCTAGTAGGATGTGTTAATGTTATAATAAACAAACGCTAAAAAACAAACACTATAAAAATAAAATAAACGCTAACGTGGATCGTAATAAGGGTTCAGTCTATAATTTACAAAACTCTGAAATAAATAATTATCACACATCCTTTTTATCAATTTCTTTTACAGAATTTACTATCATACGATTCAGGAGAGCATACGTTATTACGTTTTACTTTTAATTTGTTACAAACACTTTCACGATATTCATAGTGTTCTTAATAATTTCATTTATTCTGAATAAATAGACAAACAAATATATGCCTATCTTAATAAAAGGGTAAAATTAAAGAGTAAGGAATTAGTATGTTTGGCTTCATTCCAAACCACGAGTAAGATATTATTGACGGTAAATAATTCACAAGTCAAGGTTGTATGTTATGGTGATATTAAAACGAAAGGATTTTCTTTAGAACTTTGTAAAATAAAACGGATAACAAAAATTAACGCAGTTGTCATAGTAGAAAAACACTATTTTCTAATTTTTATAACTCTAAAGCTCGCCAATAATTAGTAAACAAAAAAAAAATTGGTTGATAAAAGTTTCTTGAACTATCTTTTAATATTTGCCTAATTGCCAGACTAGCTGTGGCCGCGACTTCGCTTGCGTGAAATTCAGGCGTCCCGTCCGTAATATCAAAATATTGTTTTCTCATTTACTATGTCTTACATATTTATTATTTATATACTGTACATTTAATTTATATTATATTATTATGTTCAATTTTAATCAATCAAGAACAATTTTTTGTTATCGAATAAGACTAAAACGCATTTATTTACAAATTACAAACTCTTCTTTCATACTAAAGACACCGCGTATCATTCAAATTATTATAACTTTTGATGGAGTAGACCGATTTTAATTAAATAAAGTTTTGATGTAACCCCAGAATATGCTTTATAATTGTTTTTTTTTTTGAATTTTTAAAATGTACACAGTACTGTCTAATTGATACCTCTAAGACAAAACAGACAGACAGACATTTCTAAAAATAATAGAAATATGTTTAATTACTTATTTTTAGCCCCTTGCAATAATTTTATTCACAAAAATTGAATAGGACAGACACATCAAATTTACAATTTTATTATTAGTATAGATGTGACAAAATATTAATGACTAGTTGGTGCCCGTAACTTCGTTCGCGTGAAATAATATGTGGCAGATTTCAATACGCATCTACTCCAGGTACTCTTTCGCATTTTTCGAAAATTCCATGTGTAACCTAAATCCTTTTCAAATTTAATGAAAAATAAATTAAAACTAAATTCAAACCAAAAAAAACTAGACTCAATAGTTTTTATGTGAAGCATGTTCAATCACGGAAAATGTAATGTCAGCTTATGCCCGCGGCTTTGCTCGCGTTCATGTAGATTTTGTACATCAGTCCAGGAATGTACCCTGTGTTTATTTTTCTAAACCCCCTGACAACATGTAAACAAAATTTTCAAGATGATAAGTTGAGTAATCAAGGTGGATAAGCATAATAAACAAACACTTTCGTATTCGCATTTAATTTAGAAATGAAAGATTCATACTGTAAGTCAGCCGTAGGTTAAGGAAAAATACAGACGAACATTTTTAAATAACCACACAAAAACAATTCTCTAGTACCTTTTTATATGTGTCTGTTAAATTTACCTAACGTAAGCGGTGAAAATTGATTTTTTTGGCGATTTCATTTAAAAAAATTGTTTGATTCAACTTACACAAAATCATACATACAATATACAAATCTTCCGCGAAAAATATTTAACGGAGGCTGAAAAAAACATCATAATCTATCGCATGGTTTAGAATTAGTTAGCAGATAAACAGACTATGTAGAAGTGTATATTATTAATATATTTAATGCAGATGGTGCGAATATTTTATATCTGCTTACTCTAAGTTCGGAGGTTAAGTTCGCTAAGCCTTTTATTTTGGCATCGAGCCAGTCATTAAATTGCACCTTAAATTAGGGTTTTATTACTTTTGGTGAAAGTTTTTTCAGTACAACTAATTCGCCGACCGTTATTCGAATATAGTAATATAAATGTACAAGTAATGTTGAAATATTTATGAAGTACTGTTCTCTGACAGACGTGAAGTTACGAAACTAATTTCATAATGCGTGTAAACTTTATAATTAACCTCATTAAGCGTACAATGTTAATATTTTTTCATATTTTTTGTAATTATGTTGAATTAATTCATATTAACAATACGTTAATACGGTTAAATAAATTGGCTTTAACACTGTGATAAACAATACGTCTTTTAAGTCCTCGACGCTTGCAAACCTGATGTTTGGATTAAATGACCACGCTCCAAATATTCCTGATGCACTCCATGTCCATCGTATATAGATAATGCTTAACATCAGGCAAGATATTCGTTTATCATCTTACTAATACGCATATAAAATATATTTTAAATCTTACAGAAACGTAGGAAATTGACCACAAGATAAAGTGAAAAACTAACATATATTTTCTTGTGTTTGGGTACATTCATAAATGTAAATAATTTTACAGTGAAAGATCAACTAACAGGATCGACCTTACAGAAAATACGTTCATAATATAATATGAAATGTTCCACAATAATTAGAAGAATAATATTTTATCTATTTTGTTTCTGTTCTCGATCTTTTAGAAGACTTAGCTTGATTCGAATCGATTCAAAATCAATCTTTTCGGAACGCATTACATCTCTAGGTTGTTGATTACTACGTGACGTCACTTAGTCTTTTTTATTTACCGTAGGATTTAGATAGAATAAATCCGCGCAATTTTTAACACAGGTAGAGGCAGTTCAAGGCGAGTTCCATCCCATATTGGTGACCTCGCGCTAGCTACTATTTATTATCTGAGTGCCTTTAGCGCTCGTCTTCAAATAAGTTAGTAATATATTCAGATAGTTAAAACAAGACTTGTGACGACGCTGCAAAGCAACAAGGGTATCTCATGTTGTATTCACTGATATTTTAATAATATTTAACTAATGTACATTTAATTTAAATTTAAAACATGTTATCGAATTTTACATTGCGTACTCGTTGGTATAAGTCGAAACCAATCTCAAGGGATATGATCTTCTACGTAGAGATGGCTAACGTAAATTGGTATAATTTAACAGCATAATTACTCCTCAGTAATTGGTATAATTATCCTATGATGTATAAATTAATACTGGGGGGGATATGTTCTTCAAAGGGTACCATTTATAGACGAATGTAGTATGAGGCTATCTAGTATATTTAGCGAGATCTATATTCCGATGTATGACGACTTTTTTAGCGTGAGAAGTCTGCTCAGTGACACGTTAATACGTGTTTATGTGGCAGATATAGGCCGGCATGATGATGGTGACTGTCGATATTTATCCATTCATTCAACTGATGGATATATGTCTCCCCCGAAGTTCGCCACAACGACCGGTCTTGCGCCACTCGCATTCAGTGGAGCCCCGCGAACGTCACCAGGTCGTCGGTCTACGTGGTGGTAGTACTTAAGCGTACATACTGGCGAGGGGATTTTCATTATCGCCACCCTTGGCCGGCGGGTTAGCGATGGTAGTCAGGTGTTCGTTTTGCTCAGAGGATGCTGCTGCCGATCGCCTGGTTTATTCCATAGTCGCCTTTTACGACACTCACGATGGTACTATTCTTAGCCTACACCACATTCCTTATTCTCATCTATCTATTTTTACATAACTTTACGTAACATATGGTGAAGTATAATGATTTAGCTGAGCTTGAATAAAATATGTTCAGTATTTCAAAATAAAACCGTCATATAATTTTCATTAAAAAAACCATTCGTAAATCTATATAGAATAGGTACCTTTATAAATTTATAATTTTAACAAGAGGCAGGGAGATGCAATCGAGTCATTCGATAGGTAGATATACGAATATAATTCTCATTGCTATCCCAGTGGAATAGCTGAAATACGAGCGTCGGACAAATAGAATTCCACAGCAGCTATGAACAAAATATAATGAGATTTTTGTTGTGGAACTCTATTGTGAAAAACTATTTAAAGCACCTCATGCCTCTATATTCATTTATGTTATTCAACATGAGACATGTTAATAACTTTAAATCACGTATTGGATTATGAAATTTTGTTATAAAAATTTTACTTCTGAAAGTGTCTTTTATTAAGAATTAAAGAACTAAATCAAATCAAAAAATCTTTATTCAATTTAGGCCTGAATAAGGCGCGTATGAACGTCGATACACTACCACCGGTTCGGAAAATAACACAGTAGTGAAGAGGCGGCAAGAAACTCGATCTGGTTCTTTTTTTTATAAATCCAAAATATAAATATACATATTATTTTTAAAGAACAACTAGACAAATCATAGAACCGTTGTTAACGGAAACACATTAATAATTATTTAATTAAGTTAATTTGAGTTAGTTAATAGTTGATTAAGAATAAATAAGACATTATATTGATTTCAATTATCAAGGTATCAACTTCAAATATAATACGGTGATAGTGTTTTAGACGTTCATAAGCGCCTTCTTAGGGCCTAAATTGAATAAATAAATTTTTGATTTTGATTTGATTTTGACTTTTTTATCGAATGAGCAAACGCTGTTGGTCTAAAGGGCCTATATGCCTTCATTGAGCTATGTGGCTAGCGCTTTGGGCACTCAGCCGAAATATATTAAATAACACAAAGGTACAATAATACTACGGACGTAGACTAGGGTTGTCACCAACTTGCAATATCAATAAAAGGATGGCGTTGCTTACTAATGCTGACAAGGGAAAATTGTTTAACGATTTAAAAATAGTAAATATGTTAATCCCAGATGCATAAGTACAGATGTCGGAATACTTCTATAAGCTTCTATAAATTTTCGTGGTAGCTAGGTAAGAATGCCACCATTCTATGATTTGTACCACAATATTTTCCTTCAAAGAAAGTTTTTGCTCTATGTAGGATTTGAACTCACATCAGTCGACAAAGTGCCCGACCACTGAACCATTAAGCTGATCATCACAACCGCAATAGTATATTTAAGTTAAAACGGGTTTATTGATTTCCTACGAAGATTTGAACTCGCTAAAAACATACACAAGTAACAAAGATATATGTAAATATATAAATCGACCTTTATTCCTATAATAACCGTATTAAATAAAACGAGCAGGAAATATTCATTCACAATCAATAGCGGTTGAACCTAGACTTCACGTTTTAACAATCCGTTTATTTTGCGGAGAGTCTCGACAAATCCGAATGACTAAACAGTAGCTATAACTCTTGACCTTCTTGGAAGTTTATCTATCCACTTGAATCAAGTCTGTCTGTATTTCCGCAAAGTGAATTAAAATAATTTTCTTTGAACTTGTTCTCTGGGTTCTACCTCTTTTATTCTGTTATTTAAATGTTATCTTGACAAAGTTAAAATGTTATCAACATGAATATATGGATTGAAGTTTAAACTACATTCTTTATTATGCGAATATATTTTTTTTATTATACTTTTCAATCTTATAAGTTCTCTATAGAATATTTTTAACATAATTTTACATGTTAAACGTTACATGTTAGTCAACATAAAAAATCGTTTGCGTATTTTATGTACAGTTTTGGAAATAAGTTTCTGTAGATGGTGTATAATTCTTAATACTTATCTTGCCTAGTTTGTAACAGACTCCAAGTTCTTCGTTATAGAACTAGCCCCTTGATACAAACCGTAAGCCTGTTTTTGATTCACGGATATCGGAAAAGGTCGCTATGTCAGCGTAATAAAGCCACCGCGCCAATTCGCTGGAAAAGATATTCGAGAAACGAGAATTGCGAATCATTCTATTTGTCCCAGACCCTGGAGATATAAACTTATATAACATACTTTCATATCATATATCTTCATGGTCACTCAGAATCCATGGAATCTGAATTACCATAGAAATACTCTAAAAATGAAAAGTTAATAGTAATACTTAATGACCAATTTGTAATCAATTTTATTTTGCTATGATAAAACAAACTGTATTATTAGTTATTAAAGATAAAATAGATCAAGATACCAGTGTTTATTAACAAATTTTCTTCTTTTGTTTTTACTTAATAATCAATCAACTTCAGCCACCCTCATATTTAAAAACCTGTCGCCAAATATCAATAGGTATGTTCCGGCAGCATCACTTGAGATCAAGTTCCTCTAGGCTTAATGTGTTTACCATCCTGAAGCACATCGTCAATTAACATCAGGTGAGATTGTGGCCCAAGCACTGAGCCTATATCGTGTAAAAATAGTTAAGAATATTATATGTCAAAAGCAAGCAAACAAGCATTAAAAAAATCAAAAAAAGCAATCAAAAAAATATGAAAAAAGATTTCTTTTTAAATTTTTGCTAATTATTAAGGTCAAAAAATACAAGGCGTAGACTAGTTTAATATCGTAAAGATATCTAAAAAACAATCTTTAAGCGTAATGTTTCATATAGTAACTTTAAAAAAATTAAATGTAACTTACTTCTAGATAAAACGAACATTTTATAACTAAAAAAAAAAAAAACTTAAATTTACAGTCTTGGATATTTCTTATAGTTTATTTATCTTTGAACACTAAGTGTATACATGTACCAAAATTAAGTTATGCACAAATATTTTTTTCCGTCTGGTATTAAAACAACCTTGATAGTTTATACGATGACACGAATGCCAATGTTATGAACGACTGCACTAACGAGTCTGTTATGTTCCTGAAAACTATATTGTAGATATTTCCTTGTTTCGTATTTGACATGTAACTTATAAATACCAAGCGCCCGTCTATTACATAAATATTATGGAGCTATATGCATAAACATATAAATAATTATGTATGTATGTGGCAAAACAATTGTTCCGTTTATGGACATTCAAAACAAACAAATGAATAATCACAATCATCGAATGAATCTCGAAGCGAACTCTTTAGAACTTAAAGAAATAAATTTTGAGAACAATTCGTTCGAACGTAAATTTTGAAATTTATAGTAGAGTGCACTAATTTGTAAAATTATTCGTTTTTAAAATAGACGAAAAATATTCTAAATGATTTTCATTATCAGTCAGGGGATCGTTTAATTAAAAAGTTTAACGAAACGTATAGAGCACCGTTTTCATCGAAAGATTCTATATGTTTGTAAAGTTGAAAATGTGCGAAATAACAAAGGAATAAGAACTAAACAAATTATTTTCATGATTCGAATTTCATAAACACTTCAAATAACAATTGACTAAATACGCTAATTATGATTTAGTAGTTATTATTAGTATTCTAGTGTTTTTTTTAATATCTACTTTTTATGATACCCGTAATTTTACACCGATTTTACGTATATAAAGAGTTTTTCAACATTCACATAATGATGATGGTGGAGTTGGTAGTTCAGTCGGACGTTCAGTCAAACAACGTTAATGGACGCGGGTTCAAACCCACCTTAAAACATCGTGAGGGCATATTCTAATAATGGCTGCCTGTAGCTACCACCGCCAAATTTGAAACATGTCACCAAATACCAATATGTGTATTCCGGTCGCATCACTTGAGAACCAGTACCTCTAGGCTTAATGTGTTTACCATCTAGAACTACATCGTCCCTTAACATAAGGTGAGATTGTGGAAAAAAGCACTGAGCCTATACAATTTTAAAAAAATGATAATATTTTTTGAGACTTGACAACAAATGCATAATATCGGCTAGATGTTTAAACTTATCCTCATGTACACCTGTATAAATTTTCTTAGCGTATTTTATTTGCTGAACAAACCAAAATGACTACCCAGTTTCGATTATAATTAAATAATGGTTAAATGAAGAATGTTATCGATATATATTTTAAAGCTACTTTAAACGATATCAACTCAATATCGTAGCGTTTTCTGCTCTATGAGAAGTTCTGTGCCGAAAAAAATATGATTAAAATACAGACAATCGTAACTTATTTAGAAAGAAAAGAAAGAAAGAAAGAAATTGTTTCTTTCCACCATATACACAGCACATATTTTATTAGTATATGTATATATTACAACCATAATTTTAACTGCAAGTGCTGTACTACGCTGGAAAAAAGACCCCAGACTCATCTAATTGCTCCCGCAACGAAGGTTGCAAAAGCGCTGGTTTTCAGCCTTGGTTTTGTAAATGATCAATGATGTCACGGAGTGTGATACGTCATGTATGGATTATTACAGATCACACAATAGTACATACATTTAGATGTAGGGGATAAATATTAAAATTATTATGCACATGTATTCGTATGTACATATATACATACATACATAACACATAGCTAAAAAGGAAAGTTGTTTTTATGAAGTATGTTGTGTGTTAAAAACGCATGAATGAGTAAATAAATAATAAACAATGATAGGCTATTTATATAAGAGAGAGATAGAGATCCCTGTCAATATCACTAAATTTTCGTTGTGCATCCAAAAGAAATATTCGCATAATTACGTGGTCATTACGCTGTAAATACTTATGATAATATCTACGTTCCAATAAAGAAGCAACTTGTAATTTGATTCAATTTAATGTAATCATCGGTTCACTACAGTGAAACGCTTTGAAATTTTCAAACAAATTAATTACAAAATAGTACCCATAAGTTTGTTTTAAATATTTGTTTAAATATAGAACGTATTTTATTAGACTAGAGAGCTGTTTGGTTGATGACTCTAGACGAAGTAAATTTATCATAAGGTTAGGTTAGTATATATTGATAATATATTCATAATATATTGATTTTAATAAAAACAATTTATTGTTGAAAATCTTTATCAAAATTCCCAGAAGTAAACGATACCTGCATATTAAGTTTTCACCTTAAGTGTAATGATAAATACTATTTTTTTTTAATTTATTATTCAACGCACGACAGCACCGATCTACTAATGAAGGAGTGAATCAGTTTGTTTTGTCGAATTCCATCCGGTTTGATATTGAGGTCAACTCAACTACATTCATATAATAAAGATTATTGCTCATTCAGACAAACAAAGATTTTTAGTATTTTTAAAATTCTTATCTATACACAGTAGTTATTTTCTAGGCATTAATATTGTATGATTCTATTTTCTAAGCAAATTTTTAGGTATCTTAAAAATAGATTCTATGTATTTTCAATGCTCGGTGAGGTATTTTCCACGCGTTTAAAAGTAAATCGTTCACGGAACACAGCCTAGCTTCCTTTAGAAAAGTGCTGAGCTATGGCTATTAGATGTTAAATGTACAAGGGTGGAAGCATGAAAACATCTGAATGTAGCGTGCGACGGGCGAGGCAGGGCACACCCGGGAGGAGTCGGGCCAGGCGTGACACTTGGCAGTGTTTTCCCGGACTTTGCTCCGACAGGACTACTGCGCCGTAAACTAAGGGGCTGGCGCTTGCATCGCGATCAAACTTCCAACAACAATCTCACAATGGGAACGGCCCGGTTCGCTGCATATGACGCCGGCACGGATATGTGAAGTGTTCCAATTGTGCCCCGTAATCGTGCCGCCGAGTGCTTTTATTGAGTATTATTTAACTTCGATTTTTATGAATGCATTATGACGAGTGTTGTCAGTTTTTGATTGTTACTTCGGCTATTCATATCGATATTTTTCTTGAGGTAAATATTGGATTCTTTTCATATTATTTTGCCTGTTTCAATTATAAATGTTCATAAATATATAAATAAAGCTTTTAAGATGTTAACCATTATCTTTTATATGCATGTGTGAGAATAGCAAACTTATGTATGCTTATAATTTTTTGTATCTTTCATAAACAACATTGTTTTTATTATTATTATTTTACCTTTACAAACCCACTCTCTTGATTATTCCTACTCGTTAACTTTTAAACTGGTTTGATTGCAATTAGTCATTAAAATTTCGGGTTTTATAACGTTTTCAGATTTGGAAGATATTAATTGAGTATTTGAATGTTTGAAGTCTTGACCTTGAACGAGTACTTATTAATTTAAAAAATGTCTATAGATTTCAGTAGGGTTTGACAAAATGATATGAGTAAGAATGTAGGCTATAAAATAATGTATAAACAAAATTTTAACAAATAGCATTTAGCTATTTGTTTTAGCAATTTTGTAAAACCACTCTTTGAGAAAATAATTACAATACAATAGAAATAATTTTTATTAATATTATCTTTATAATCTCTCAACATATTAATATTTTATAATACATTCATTTATAAACATGCTAAATACTATCTGGAAATGCTAACTTGTGACGCTGCTAATAACCATATTGTTAACATAAATAAACATTTCTAACACCATACTATTTTATATGTCCATCACAGTGAAAAATCGTCACTGCAAAACCACTCTATTATTAGAAATTTAATATTGGTGTAAATAGATCAGGTTAAATATAAATTGACCCTACATGTAATTCAATTAAATTGTGTCTATGGTAATATTTTGGTTAACGATGGAGCACTGATATTATTGTAGTGGTGGTTAGTGGGGTATTATAAATCATGAAACATGAATTATGATGTCACTTTGCCGACATCGTACGGCGCCATTTAAATCGTTAATTGTTACTTGTTAAAAGCAAAACAATACGGTAAAGAGTTACGTTAGCTATCGAACTGGGTACAAAATATAATTTTCTAATAAAATAATCTAATAAATAAATCCTTCATTTAGAAAAAAAAATAGGTACATATAGCAAATAAAATAAGAAATTCTGAATTGAAATCTGTGCCGCTATTGAAATTAATGAAACAATTTTTATATAGCGATCAGATTAATATATCAGTAATCATATTAATAATCTAAGTTGCAATGAAGAAATACAGTTAAAAAAAGATATATTTATTTTTAGAGAGTTTTAATAATTTTTAACGAGCCTATTTAACGAAAACGCAGATTCAAGCTAGTAAAAAATATTATAAGTAAATAAGTGCGCTTAAAAATAAATAAGCTTATTATAACAATAAACTCGCAAAGAAATTGTGATATTAATTTATTATCGTTTACATTCAGCATGGAATGTTATTGGCGTGAAAGATTAAAAATGAATAAATAACGAATTCAGTAGATCTCTAGTCTTAAGAAATCTTTAATAGAATGAAGAATAATAGTATCACTATGCGCGGAGTTTCAAAGCCTTAAGAAGACATGCGGTCGTTGACAGATTTGAAAAGTAGGTATTTCAGATATCTATAGCTATCGCGTTGCGTCCCAAAGAAGAGTTATAAAACACGAAAGGGACAACTGCAGCTCGGGCTGATTTTACCGTATGCAAAATAGACGAAAACATCACTTTGTAGTACCTTCTTTCCTCCTCCAAAACTGAACCGATTTTAAATTTTCCTTTAGTTATAGAATAAGAAAAACGTAGGCTAAGCTTCTATGTTGCTTACTTTTATAGGTTTTATTAATCAATTTCGTTTGACGAACGTCTGAAAATGCTGGTGAAAATCGAGCATTTTTTTCATTTTCAAAAACTCTTAATTTCTACAATAATTAATTTATGGAAAAAATCAAAACGTACGGTCATGGCGGTGATGGATATATATTATTTAGTATAAAAATATTTACCATAATGCCATTATCCAGTGTGAAACAGGGGACTACGCTAGTTTGGAATAAATATCGCTGGCATATCCTCTTAAGACTGAGTTTAACTAATAACCTCGGCGAATAAATATATTTCAATTAGGTATTGTATTTAAAAAGATTGAATAATGTATTAATAAAATAATACAACCGTTATCGTATACGTATAAAGTATTTGACTGTATAAATGTTTTGTTTTTTATTGAAAAAATACCTATTTAAAGCTTTAAGCTTCCTTTACATGTATTATAACAATATCCGTTTCATTCTTCAAATTTACTCACATTAAGAGGTACCTATGCTAAAATAGTATCGATAATACGAATATAAAATAATTTCAAGTTTCAAAAGATGCGTAAAAGAATTCTATTTACACTATTCACAGCTGTAAAAGATATTACAGTATGTCTTTTGTCTCTGATTTTACTGAGTGATATTTACAAAATGCCGCTTCAGCCATTATCTGAAGATTTCTCATTCTCTTTTTGTGTTTCAATTCGTATGTTCAAGATTTTATTATAGTGTACATAGAAATAAATATCATGGAATTTAATAGGTCCGACAGTACGAATTATGAAAAAAAAACTTAAAACTATTGTAGGTATGTAGAAAATTATTTAGCGTATTATCGTGCAAAATGTTTCGTGATAGTAATCAGTAAGTATTATTACTTTTTTATAATGAAAATTAAAATAGTCGAATTTCATGTTTTATGTCAAAATTACCCGTAACAATTTATTTACCTACTATGGATATAATAGTATCATGAATTATTCTCTACGCTGGACATAATTTTTAAATATTCGTTTCGTTTTTGTATGAAGCTTCATTTTCAGGAAATCAATGAGGAGATTAAAGATTAGCGAGTAGTTAAAGTAAGAATATGAATTTATGAAAATATAACTAGCTAAATTTAACAGCGGATAGTTCTTGTTTCTATTGATATATTAAATTTAGAGTCAATAATACTCGTAATTACCTTTTAAATTGAAAACATGAAAACGAAATACTTACTTACCTATCTAAATTCCTACTTTTGTAGTCAGCAACATCTAGAAATACGGCAGTTGAAATCGAGATTAATTTTAGAAAAGAATAGTTAAATAAACTGTAACAATGATATCTAGGTAGGTAGAAGGGTACATATTTGCAACTTGTTGGTTAACTCAATGCATACTGCATTGTGTTATTAATACTTTGTACAGAAATATTGAGTCAGCTATTTTTCGGATATTGCGGTCGGATTACGCGTCAGTGGACGCGGGTTCGAGCCCACCTACCCAACTATAAAATCACACTGAGCTTTTGGTGAACTAAAACATCGTAAGGAAACCATAGCATGGTGGTAGGGAATTGTCTAATATTGCCCACCAGACTAGCTACCACCCTCAAGTTTGAAAACCTGCCGCCAAATACCAGTAGGTGTGTTCCGGCGGCATCACTTGAGAACCAATACCTTAGTGTGTTTACTATCCTGGACCAACATCGTCACTCAACATCCGGTGAGATTGTGTTCAAAGCACTGAGCCGTGCTAATTATTCGTATTGTTTAAAAGCTAAATATAAAGTATGCAGTTTCTCTAAACAACGAAATAGAATATAGTATCTATTTAATTTATAATGTTCACGTAACGTTCACGAGTAAGCTTGTAGATAGGTAATTTATTTTATTCACAATGAATTCATATCAAACGCGAGGGACAATTGTAATGAGGAGAGATTCAGCTTATCTTGTCACGGGATAGCACAATGAGGACGCGCATTACAAAACCTCTTTGTTTATCATTCGCTGTCTTGTAATATAAAACTACAATTGTACTATTCTGGTGATTGTCTTCTTCGCCGAGGGCAAACAAAACATTTGTGAAAATTGATCAAAATGTTCTGTATCCATTTTGTTTACCAAATGTACCTTTATGCAAATGTCATTGAAACACGTTTATAATTAGCTTTAATGTGGCGTGAATGTAGATTTAATTATTAAAATTTAGGGATGAATTCATGAATGAAGTCATTATGTCGTTTTCTGTATCCCTATCAACGTGTACCTAAAATGTTATAATGATCGATTGAGTATTAAAGGCTTGAAAATGAGACAAACAAAAAACGCATATTTACATTGTTAGACTAGTCGTATGTCCGCGGCTGCGCCCGCGTTATATATATTTTCATTGCGTAATATAGTTTTTAATTTTTGAACTATTTTCCAATTTTTTTTTGCTACTAACATTAAGCAATGATATTTCTCACAAATTCAAATAGCTGACGGCTCAATCGTGCATTTGATTTATTCACTTATTCATGAGTTTTAGTTTTTTAAGCGGAACCCTAATTATTTTCGAAAATCAAACGTACCCCAAGTTACTCGAAGTAACTTCAGCTATCTACCAAAAAAGGCCCCGTTAAAATCGGTCCAGCCGTTTCGGATATTACCCGGAACAAACAGACAGACGGACGGACAAACAGACAGACAAAAATTGGGAAAATGTTTTATGGTATCGTATATTCATTCATATCTATTTGGTAAATAATATATTTTGTCATTACAAACAGACACTTCAATTTTATTTATTAGTATAGGTTTTTTTAAAAACCTTTTAATAGATTTTGACGATTCTTATTGGACAGGCAGAATACTCTATTTATACCTTCTTCTGTCTTCTTATAGATATACAGATGTATCTACTTGTGTTTTTGTTCAGGCAAATATTTAAATTCATTGGGTTCATTGGATTTTTTTATTCTGTTTCTTGTAGTTCATAATGTGGTTTAGTCTATAACTTAAAATAATACGGAATTATGTATTTTTAAATTACAAAAGAAATTAGTAATCCATTTTTTTATATACTTAAATATAACCCGGGCAATACCGGGTAGGGCATTTCTTACTGTATAAGTTAAGTGTTTCACCGCATTCTTAATTCGTATTAGAAGATGATCTGGTATAAGAAGGTAAATACGGCTTAGCGTAAAGAGAGACGATCTCATAGAGTGCTGCAGAAACATGAATTGGCGAGAGGTTTTCAACTCGTTGGTTGTAGATAATCAGGCGCGCATTATAAAATGTTATATTAATATATTATGCTTTTATTACGGTAAATCTATTTTCATAGTTCACAAGCGGGCGTCCGCGATTTCGTCTACATGTCTTATCTTGATTGGATGGGGGATGTCTGGATTGTGTTTTGTTTTTCATAGCGTATCATATATCAGTCAACGAGATAAGCATGCTTCCCGTACATCAAATTTAATTAAATTCGATGAAGCCGTTTTTGAGTTTTTTATAATCTTCTGTTGTATAATTATCCAAAAATTACATTGATAAATTTTTATAACATACTTTATACGCACAACAATTTATCAAAATCCGTCAACCTGTTCTTGAAAAAAGTTCTTGAATTATAGCCGAAATATTTTTTTGTTAATAATTTTTTTTTACGAAACCTAAAAATAATTTCAAAAATCTACATGGGAGCTATCAACAGCTCCCTAATGTAGTAGTAACTTTCTGTGTATAAAGCTTCATCAAAATCGGTCAAGCCATTTTTGAGTTTAATGCCGACATAAACACACATAGACAACAATTTTTACTATGTCAGATTTGATATAAGCTATTGCTAAAAAATATACCAGTCACAAAATCACCAACATCAGAGTCTGCCAGAATGCTGTGCAATTCTTTTAAATTTACTTGAGAATTTATTAAAATTTATTTTTCTAGTTGTATTTTAAAGTATTTATGAATAGATTAAGATTAGTTACGATGTGACTGGCATGTCTTTTAAGATAAAAGTCCCTTAAAAGAAATAAAGAGAAAAAAAAAAATAGATAAATATACACAAAGCTCTAGTTTGTGTTAGTGTATGTATTTGCAGTATAGATAAATATTTGCACAAGTATTATAATTATTACTGACGCATACATTTTAAGATACTATTTGCGATTGGAATAATATAAATAATTACAAAACAACGTATATTATAACAATATCTAAGTAATATTTACATAAATAGACAAAAGCCATTAAAAGAAAAAAAAAACCTAATACACATTAATAATACGCTGTATACAATAGATTTAATAACACAATTAATTACAATGTATAACGTTTAGAATTTGCGATTTACCCATGTTTCATAAACAGAATAAAACAATCTTCGAGCTTTACCCATTAATATCTAACTATAATTGTTAAAGTTACCGGGTTGAATTCGTAATATAAATTATTAGGCAGGTGGATAATAATTTGTGGAGACTATGCTATATAAAATAGAATTATTCAGTCCTCATTATTTATCATTCTATAATTGATTAAAGTGAATGATGTTAATAAAATTAAAATACAAATGTTTCAGACTCTCATCTTTTAATTTTACAACAATGTACTCTATACATATTTATTATAGATAAATAAATCGATTTAATACAAAAGTAAAATGCAAGAAAAGATAATGAAATTCCTCACTTTTTCGTACAATGTAAATTTAATTTTGACATCTCTTAATAATACGAGTAATAGTAGGTTTAGTTCTAGTTGAAACAATCGTTAGAGTTTGTAAATTCTTAAATTTCTAGGCATACTTTAATCTCAAAACAAATGTCTTCATTTCTAAGTTTCGTTATCAATTTACCAGCTTAAAAACTTTAACAGTTTAAAAGCTAAGAATTGTATACATCTCAACAACGCCTTTCGATGAGTTTTTCAATGACAATTGCAAAGTTAGACATATACTAATTTCAATTTCAATTAGAAATTTGTGAATTATTATTTATCGCGATTAAAATTGTATTCGTTGAGTCGAAAGTTCGTCCTTACGATGCTCAGCTGTTCTTAGAAATTTCAAATCTTGTTAATTCCAAAACAATTGCCTTTACCTTTATTTGTATTTAAATTATGCTCTTATTTGCATACAATGTTATTTGTGAATAGTGTTAGTATGCTGAAACATACTTTTGTGGATAATAATAATTATCGGTTTACTCTTGAGGAATGAGACCAATTTTAACTATTAATCATATGTTAATATGAAAAATGTTTGAATTTTATATACAAAATATTGTAAAGTTTTATGAAAACAGTTGAATTTTTAACAACAAAAGCACAATTGTTAAGTAAAACCTATTTGTGAATGAATCATATCAGAAACTCAACATACATTTTCCATAACTAAATGTTTTTCTTATTTTTATTCAATGTACAGTTTTAGATTGGAACCTATATTTGAATGTGTGTTCCAGCGGCGGTTCTAGCCCTTGTAGCGCCCGTGTGCAAACAATATCCTAGCGCCCTCTTTTCAAAATGGAATACTTACAGTTATATTTTTAAACGACAATTTGGATGCAATTTATGATGTCGGGAAGCAATTTTAACTATTACCGCGTTCGGTGTCAGCCATAACAGGGGCGCAGTGTCTTTGGGCGCCCCGCGTGACGCATCTATGTATGTGTCGCGAGCGTCGCTCGGCGCCTCCTAAAACCCTGCGCCCTTTTGCACTGCACACACTGCACTATAGGTAAAGACGTTTCTGTGTGTTCGCATTTATCAGTAAATAGTAGACTTAACAACAATTATGTTGATAATTTCAAAACGGATAATAAATTGACATGAGCTTGCGCTCACTATTTATACATTAAAGCTGGATTAAACTTTCCAAATATGATTTATTTTATAGGAACCCTTGTGTTTCTATTGAATGCATGGTTTTAAGTCGACAATACATAAGTAGGGTAATGGATGGTTAACCCTTGTACCCATATAGCTTCGACCTGTCTACTTAATAGAGGATCAACCGCTCTGAAACTGGATTCATTATCCTTGGGGATATTGCGTTCCTTGTAATTAATGTTACAAACACTTTTTATCCTTGTTAGTGTAATTAACAAATATTGTTTTTCCGATCACACTAAGAATGCAGGTAAGTCCTCCTTTATTATGAAGTGTTCTTATATCATTAACGTTCCTAAAATTTTATCAATCCGTACTGTAAATATATCTACAATGATATTGGAAAAAAATTGATATTTTAAATTATTACATTTTTATTGACAAAACAACGAAGAAGTGGGTATAATTTATTTACACTATTACACAATTAGATAACTTCAGTTTATAACGTTATATCTATGCAACAAGTTACTCAACTCTACTAAATATATAAATAGCGTTTCATAATAAATCTCAAGTTTGTAAGTCAAAGTTTAGTAAGCTAGTTAAATATCACTCAGTAGTTTTGGTATTACATAGTCGGAAAACTTCATTATTCTGATACTCGTTGCAAAAGTTCCAGTAAAGGTGATTTTAGGTATGTATGTCTTTGTGAACTAAATTATTCTCTCGTACACGTTCCTTTTATCTTTCTTCATATCAATATTTTTTGGGTTTAATATTATAATAATTTTGAAACTGACTTTCCGGCGTAATCTCAGTCTGTCATATAGTAGATTTAGTATTTCATTCATTTGTATTTGACTCTTGGTTACGTGTATTGGGTGGAGTTTTGGATGATATAATTTGGATATTGTTCACAAGTGAAGTGTATTGGAAATAATCCCACGAAACGTTTATTCTGAGATGCTACGAAAACCCCATGGAAAATTATAAAAATAGCCGGCTGTAAAAACAGCCGTTTTCCTAGAGCATTAAACCAATGAATAGCTTAATACAAGATTTAAAAAATACCTTTTCCACACTGGCAAAATTTTCAATGTAACTCACAGATTGATATTAACTAAAACAACTTATTCCAAAGTTTGTTTAAGGAAAAATAACAATTTTTCCAGGAATAGATTATTTTCTTTGAAAAATTTTACGGTTCTTTCCTTTTTTAAATTTTATTCATCAACTTTGTTTGACGAACATCTGAAATTGACGGTAATAATATACATTTTTTTTTAATTTTCAAAGGCTCTTAGTTTCTACAATAACTATTTTATGGAAAAAATCAAAACGGTGGCGGATATTTACCATACTACTATTATCCAGGGAGGAAACAGGGGACTACGTTTGTATGGAATAAACGCCGGTAACACATTTCTGCCAGTGTCAAGTGCGTTAATTATTATTCTAATCTTATATTAATGTGGTCATCTGGTTAGAATTATTTGATGTACATTAAGATACACGTGCCATATTATTATGCTTAATAACTCTGAGCATAAAGGCCAATATATCATATAAATGCTATTAATATTACTCAATATGAATTCAGGTACTGCAAGCTTGTGAATATTAACTAGAAAAGACTATACGACAAAGCCAAGATACCGCTAAAAATTCCTTTATGAAACGTTGTTCACGTTAATTAACACTTCACCCTGAGAACTTTGTGCCGAGTTGGTCACAATGAAACAACTGAACTTCGGCGATCATCAATCACAAAGCGTTTAGTGCTTAACTCTGCCCAATACAGAGTTATTTGAACTATAGTATAATAGAAAAGAGACATTAAAATTTGATACTAGTATCTTCAACATCGGTGCATAATTTTAAAACTGTTCTTTAGCTGCAATTTTGATAATAATGCCTATGTTTAACGTCACTTCATAGATAAAAACAAATTTATATAAGTAAAATATTTTTTTACATGACGTTGTTCAGATCAACTTAGATCGGTATTTCAGTTCATTTGAAAGATTAAAGTTTATTATAATATTTGATTGTTGCTTGTTTTCTACAGATCTGTTTCTCCTTGGGTTTTAATTATTTTGTTCCAAATCACCTCTGCTCCTTGTCTAATATCGTCATCTTGCCTTTTCTGTATTCACTATTCTAATGTACCGCGTTAGGCCCAAATGAAAGAATTATAAGGGAGTAATAAGGGACAACTGCAGCTCGGGCTGAATGGTCTAGATTTTACTCGACTTGTCTTATTCTATTATCATGTGCCTCGCGCATTTAAATTTGAGTTTTCTGAGTTTGCACATTATATCTAAAACATATGTCTTATTAGTGTTTTCTAAAAAAAAATAAAGATAAACCATTTTAAGATATTTTCCTCCTATGTTTATTAAAGGGCTTTCTTTATTTGTTTAATAGCTGTTGACTAACTTAAGTGATACTTATTGATAAAAAAGTTTTAATATTATTTTATAAAAATTATGATCAAATCTCGACCAATCCCAGAGAAATATTTAACTCTTAAATTGAAAATGTTTAAATTTAAAAAGATATACACATCAATAATTCTACGCAACACATTTCATTTACAGAAACGGCATGTTTTATTAATTGATAATAACTTTTTTCCTATCAAAGCAGATTTCTATAGAAGTTTTTTTTATATAAATATTATCGTAATAGTGATTGCAAATTAAGGCTTTTGAATTAATTATAGGATTATTAAAGTACATATTAGAAATAAGAATTACAGAGTAGCTAACAACATGGTTCACGTTATAAAAGTACGCTACCATCATTGATCTACGTGAGGTATACGCAAAGTATAAACAGATATATCAAATACAGCGAAGTAACAATTTATTACAGAAAGCTATAAAATATTCAAAGGTACATAAAGCGAAGAAAACGTTACGTGGTATCATAGAAAAACTAAAATATCAGCACAGAAAATACAACGGTTTCCAGACGTATTTTCGTTTCAATCTGTCGCCATAAATTACTTTATTATGTGTCAATTATTTGTTCCATTTGTATCGTATAAATGAAATGCATTGTTTTGCTTTTGTTTAAAGTTAATATTTTAGATAACAATGAAATTAATTTAGAGAATGAAACCCTTTGAATATTTATAATTTACAACAAACCGTGGTTCGAGTAATAACGAATATTCGTGAAGCCAGAATCATAAACTTTGTGATTAGGTTTTTAGGTATAACATCATATTAATAACGTTTGGAATATTCCTTAGTTTTTCTTTTATGTAATGTATATTGAATATTCATAAGCAATTATTATAATTTTCAAGTGAACTAGTAATGTATTTTGGTTAGCTCATTTATTTCTCATTAATGTTGGCTTTAGCACAAAACTTATTGAATGAGAATGACTGATATTTAAGGCGGAAGTACTGAGTTTAATAGGGTTGGGTGTGTCATTGAACTTCGCACCTCTATGTAGATAGAAAGCGATATGAGAACATTGTATTGCAACAGAATGGTTTGTGGTTGGAATGGTGGACATGGTTTACTGAAAATCGTAGAAGGCTACTTGTAATATACTTAAAAACAATATGAAATATTTATTAACATAATTATTCTGCTGAATTTTTTAGCGTGACCGATAAAATAACTTGTCTCTATTTTCCATTCTTGTTAATTATAAATCTACTAATTTCCCGTAACTTTTTTATTTTTCTAAATTCGTTTATATTTATTTATTATTATTTTATTATTATTATATTTTTTAAATATTATTATTCTGGGAGGGGCTATGCAGAACAGACCTGTGTTTACTGTATCTTATGAAGATGTATTCCGATCGCCCCACATTATTAAAGCTCACTGCCTAGACCTACAGTCTGGATGTACTGTAGGAACTTTTTGGCAGAGAGCGTCTGTACCTCTTGTTGTATGTTATATATGTATGTATGTTATAATTTGTTGTATATTACATAACATTAGTGGACCGCATTCACGCAAGATGTGCTTTGGGGTTTCGTTTGTTATTTCACAGAACCTACACTCTCTTGTGCTCTGGACACCAATGTTATGCATATGTTTGCTCAAACAACAGTGTCCAGTCAGTGCTTTCACTAATACTCTTAGTCGGTTTCTACTGAGCATCAAGGCTTCTTCAGCTTTGCGCTAAGTAAATGCCTGATAAGCTATTTGAAATGATTTTGTTCTGGCAATTTCTTCCAGAACTCTCTCTAGCTTTACAGGTGTATTGGTTCCTTTTGGTCAATCGAACTAGGATTTTTGGAATACCACAAAAAGGTTCTGGGCCAAATTGTGCCAGGAATTCCTACATGCCCTGGGAGCCATCTCAGAATCTGTCTACCCAGTTATTCTTACCCAGACTGTTCAACATTGCCTTATACAATTGGCGACTTGTTTCGACTCAATTATGTCCGAAGCCAGCGCCAAGAGAGCAGCTTGACTATCCGAATGGATATATGTTTATTGTATGGTTAACGTAGGCTTTCTACAGATTTATACAGGAATGCCGTATACCTCTGCCTGGAAAATGGAGGTAAAACTACCAAGATTAGTTGCTTGACTAGGTCGCTCTCCATAAAGTCCACAGCCACAGTTTTGGAACCATCCGTAAACTATAGTAAGCTGCTTTTCCTCCACTTTATATCTTTACCTGTTTAACCAGGAGTCCCGTGGAGGAATTTCGACAACATAATTTTATGTAAGATTAGCTTCAGGAATCATCGTATCTGATATCATCCCTAAAACTGGTGTTTCTATCACTGAGTCTAAAAAAGATCTCATGGTCTGGGATATCCATTGTCTCCTCCAGAGGGCATACATTCTGTTCATCGTTAACCACGCCACCTTCTCTACATGTAGATAAAGAGGCGTCAGATTTAACAGAGCATCTAGAGCTGATCCAGGGGCGGTCGATATGGCTCCCGCCACTAAGATAGAAGCTATTCTTTGTACTGAAGCTAATCGGGTACAAACTGACTGCTGTTGTGCCTTTTTGGACCAAACCACACGGGCGTATGCTATTATGGGTCTAACAGCTGTCGTATAAAGCCATATGGTTAGCCTAGGATTTAAACCCTAGCGCTTTATGGCCATTCGATTACAGATCCCTATTGCTATTTTAGCCTCTTGAATTATATATCCAATATGGTATCCAATGGTATCCAATGGTGGTACTAATTGGACCCCTTTTCTTGGTAAATGGTACTTAGGACAATTTTGTCTGCATTTATCTTCAGTTCATTGTCCTTGTCAATGACACTTATTGCTTTCTGCGTAAAGTACGAAGTTGTACTTTGAGAGAAACCTCGGGCAATTATCAACAGGTTATCAGCGTAGCCCTGGGCGTCGATCCTTAATTCCTCCATCTTATGCAATATTTGGTCCACTGTTAGGGTCCACGATACGGGCGATAGAACTTCTCATTGTGGACAACCTCTTGCGGTTACCACTTCATGATTAGTGCTATGCAATGACAATTTAACTGTACGGTTTGAGAGTATTGATTCGATCCACTGTATAGTGGTCTAATCTACCTTTTTAACACTTAGCCCCTGAACTAATGTGCTAGTGGGTGTGTTATCTAAGGTGCCCTCAATATCCAGAAATGCACATAGTGTAATTTCCTTATTTTCAAATGCATTCTCTACTCTGTCTACTAGATAGAGCAGGGCAGTCTCAGTGGATCTTCCTCTGCTATAGGGACGTTGTTTAGAAATTATAAGGTGTTTGGGTAATACCACTTCTCCAATATTTCTATCTAGAATTTTCTTCACTGTTTTGAGAAGAAACGATTTTGGTGCTATTGGGCGTGTTTATCATTTTAAGCTGAGTGCCTTCAGTACCTTCAGTATTGTACTGTAAGTTATCTTAAAGTTTCAAATAAAATAGGTATATACAAAAAGACGTCTTATAGAAAATGTAAATGTCATGTACCTAAATAAAATAAACAAGAAAAAAAAAATGTTTTACGTCGCTCTTTTTATTAGATTCTACTTAATTATTCAAACACTTTGTCGTCACATTGTTAGGTACGATCAAGTAAGAATAGTTTTAAAAAAACCGGCTCTTGAATTCTAAATGACAAGTCTCGTTCATGTTTTGTAACTGGACTTCAATGAATAATTTTCTGTAAAGTTTTTTTTAACTAGAATTCAGATTTCCCGTTGTTTTCAACTTCAATAATAGTGTTTAATATCTACATATTTATAACATTTTCTTTATGTTTGAATACAGAATAATAAAATAATGGTCAACGGCTGCTATCGGTGCAATTAAAGAATTCACAAGAAATAGAAAAATAATTTTAATTCAGGATGACTGTCACAATGGGTAAGTTTAATATTATTTTATTAATAACAAAAACTATCAAGTCTACATGTCTATGTAAGAACAATAAAAATTCTCTCCCTCTGTTACTTTAAAAATGTAACGAATTCTATTAATCGAAATACTCGTATACTAGAATTTACATTCTAAATTGCATTAAATATTTAAAAAAACAGTTATCACTTTTTTTTCTGTATTCTTACTGGTAAATTCCTAAAATTATTATGCTTGTGTATGTTTTACAAACAGGTCGAATTTACGTGCAATCCAGTGCTGCAATCCTGGTGGTCTCAGGCTCTGCGTACGCCAGGGTTGCCGGGAAGATGGGCGGCTACTCCAACAAAATGGGAGGTCAGTCATTATAATATCATTAATGGGTGCGAAAATTCCCCTTAAAAATCCAATAGCTTTCACAACTTACAGGCGAGTTTCTACATAATTCATAGGTTTCGAAAATAAATTGTAACATTTTCCCGAATAAATTAAAAACATTTCGGGAGTTTATATTCTTGATATTTACGGTTAGGTCTAAAATCTCGAAAGGTAATTGTAATAAAAAAATAACATTAATTAATAAATTGATATAATTGTTTGATAATCAATTCCTAATCGATTGATAAATTAAGATAAATAATCATCTTCAGAAACGTTTTATTTTTAAATCTTGAAAGACTTAAGACATTTTAAGCAAAGCGATCATGATTTAATGGTATCATGCTTGGACAATTAACTTCGGACGTATATTTAAATTTTATAATTACCCAGAACTTTCGGTAGCGGAAATCATTTTGATAAATTTATAGCATGATGATAAAACACTTTCTAAATGCTCGTTTGGCAAGCGACAGCGCTTAACAAATATCTTCCGGCAGTTACACTTGAATGGCTGTCCTTTTTCTTAAGCTTGCGTTATTACTATCTTTGTCATCATCGTCATTCAGTATCGTTTATCATTCTGGTTAAACATTAACTTTAAAAACATCAATAAAAATACTTAAAAAACATTGAATTTATTCATGAAATTGACATCTAAGTGCTTTATTTCGCAACACCAAGGTTAGAATATTTCTGACAAAATTAAACAATTTCATGTTGTTTGTTTAATGAAAGTAATATCAAATATCATAAGAGCTAAATATAACTTCATTAAAACAGTCTGTATCCTGTAACCAATTTGGCAGAAGATTAATTTCTATTTTATAATTAGTTTATGATTACTGTTTTATCAATTAATACTCATTATTAAATTTAATAGACCGGTTATTTCTAATATTATCGAATACATGATATAATAGTTTACATATATTAAAACTTATTTCATATTGAAAAAAATATGTATGATCTATGTTGTAAAATACGATTACAATCTATGAAGAAAAAAAGTATTTTTATATTTTTTAAGACAACATTTTAAGAATAACATTATAATTAAAACTAAATAAAAATAACGTCAGAAAACATTTACAAGACACAATTCATAAAAAATTAATCAACTTTCATTTTTATAATGGACGTTATAGTAAAAAATGCGGGAGACATTGTAATAATATTGCCAACAAAAAAAAAGACGCTTTAGAATATTTTTTGAGCTCAGCAAAATAAAACAAAGCTCTAAGTAAGCGGGTAAAGTAATTGGATTATAAAGAGGTAGAGGCATTAAATTACAGTATAATTAATGAAGTAGGTAACTTTTCGAGTTCCCATATTTAAATAATTATTTAAATTGTGAAGCGTACAGTAGTAAAAGTTTATTCGAGGTGATAATTATTAATTTAAGTACCTATTAAAATAATAAACTTGCTCGCATTACATTTACAATTTATACAACTCGTATTTTATCATACATTTTTTTTATAAAATTAATATTTGTCGTTATAAACTTGAAATTTCGCCTCGATATTTGCTGATGTAATTTCACTAGGCGTCATATATTTTAGGGCTAATTAGAACAGTTGAATAATATTTAATAATTGCTAATGTTTATGCAACTATATGAACACAGTATTATTTCAACAGCAGAGAGTAAGCTATATTTGAATTATATAGGATTGTGTGTTTAGGAGGTCTACAAACAAAACTCGAGATATTAAGTGCCTTGCTTTTGAACAAGAAAATATGTGGCTCAGATTTCCCAACATTCGATGCTACGACGAAAGAATTATACTTATTTTATAAGTACATATATTAAATATACATATACAGTAAGTCTTAGTCTTTCGTTACCTGTACCTTTGTAATATAAACAAGATATCTTTTAATATTAGTCGCAGTTTATAATAATGATTATTATGTAAATACTTTGTTATGTTATATAGAGTTTAACTCGGTCGAAATCTGACCATAAACATTATTGAAAACTGTAAGAAAAGAGGCTGTTTCCGAATTCTTGTAATAAATTAAAAAAAATAAACACATGCGAAAAGTGTCTTGAACTATTCAGCCTCTTTGCGAATTTATGTATAAGTCCAAATAATGTATACGTGTATGATTAGTTATGTAATCAAATATAATCCATCTATATCCAGTAGACCGACTCCATAACCATTACAATATTGGGAGAGATCCAAAACAGTAATAACATATATCTAGAACTACACGTCTTGTTTTTCTAAGACTTACATAACATATTAAGTTACAAGTATGAACCTATATAATGTTTGTACTAAAATTATTATTGTCTGGTCTTACGATCATAAGCGCATTTTCAGGGCATAAATTGAATAAAGTATTTTTGTTTTTTTATTGTTTTAGAGTACATTGAGCTTAGCATTTGAACTGTTTTTTGTTCACAGGGAAATCGACGAGCGGCATCAATGAGGAAATCATATGGATAAGCATAAGCATGGCGATAGCGATCGCGGTGCTTATAGCCATCGCGCTCTGCTACATCCTAAAAGAGAAGTGCACGAAACGGCAAGCTTATAGAGAGCAATCATGACGATATAAGGAGGAGTTCGCGAAGCACGCGCTCGCAGACTCCTGGTCTAGCCTGGACTTTCCCGCGTACGCGCTTTACCCCCAGTATTCACCGGACGGCGAAGAGTATTTTTACAACTTCCATCGCTTCTCCTACATAAGGGAGAGCTTTAAACAACCGCCGCTCGCAAATGAACTCCCTATAAAAACAAAACAAGATATTTACATCAACGCGTGACAATCCAAACATTATCTAATCATGTAATATTTTGTAACGATATTGTAGAGCATACAAAGTTTTACCAAATTAACTTAAAACGATATCAAACTTAATTATAATAGATGTTTATTATTATAAACCATAATTACTAATTAACGTTTTGTAAATTTAAGTTTTCTTATAATTTATTTGTGAAATTACGTCAGGTAAGGGGACTTTTCGTTGTAACGAATTGAACTTCTTAGCTGCTGTACGTACTCGAAGTTTTATGAAGGTAAACAGATTTCCCTAAACAAACTTGCCGAAGATTTACTTACTCGAGATTACTTAGGTAGTCCTTAAGTCTCTTTACTTCGAGTTTAGACAACATCTCATCAGATATGCGGATTACAGTTATCGCATTAATAAACACGCAAACCTCGAAACGCCATCTTCATATACTATAAGTTACCATTTAAGGTCGGTCTATCAATCTGCTTGTTATGATTGTAAAGTTTTCTCGTTTTAGCAAGATTACTTACAGATAAAAATATAGCGAATACCCACTAGCGACCCACCAGGATTTTGGACAGGTATATAGAAATCTCTAAATAAAAAATATATGCCTATGTTACTCCGGGTATATTGGCTTTCTACAGATGAAAGAATTTTTAAAATATGTTAAGTAGTTTTTAAGTTTGTCCATAACAAATAAAATGAATTTTACATCTTTATATTATAATACATAGATATAAGCATATTTGTATGTTTAAAATAAAAAAAAAAACACAGTATTTTGTAGATAAATAATTAGTACTTGGTCTGTCTTTTATATTATGACAAAAATACTAAAACGTGAACCAAATACAGCATTTGCTACAACTACTATAATGTTAACTCATTCTGATATTGATTATAAAATATGTAGGTACCAAATATTTTCCCTCGTTTAACATTTTATAGTCACATCTTAAACATTTCATACTCTAGTCGATTGGTGTTTAATTTATTGAAAACAACAAAGTTAATAATGTCACAGAGCCGTCATCGCCTCATTTAAAACTAAATGTAATATTATAGTGAAGTGTTTAAAATTTTCCATAGCTGACATAGATTAATTAAAAATATATAATTTCTATAGTATTAGTAAAGTTCGTTCTATGATAATAATTGCTCTTAAAATCATTCGGAAGTTCAATATAAATCCGATTATATAGTATAACATACAGGTATAAAGTATAAATTATATTTGTAAATATTACAATACTTTAGTAATGTGTAAGTAGTATAATTATTGCAAAATAAAAGTGTAACAATGTAGTAAGAATTTTTTTATTGTTAACGATTGAACTATAATTAAATGATTGTACAATATATTATTGTAAATAAATGTATTTATATTATTACGTATACTATTATAATCGAGGACGTAAAAAAAAGATACATCTAATGACCAAAGAGAAGTTTCTCGAAATTAGTGCATATTATATATCCAAATAGATTCATATTAGAAATTATTCAAATAATAAATTTGAACTGTAAATTTATTAACATCTTTTATTTCACACCGCATTTGATCCGATGCAGAATATTCAATGTAGGTTTAATATGTCGATTATCCATAAAAATGAGACAATAGGAAAACAATGGAAAGCTGACGTAAACGCCAGGTTAGCGCTCAAGGGGTGTTAATCTTTGTTTCTGCTAAAATTTAATGTATCTAGCTGTAACGTCATAATAAAAAGTTTCCATATTAATAATACGTTCTGGCTACAAATGATAAAAGACATAAAAATCACAGGTAAAGTTTACTTTTTAATTTTTTATTTAATATAAATGTTGGTCTTCTGCTGATATACTAAATTAGTAACTTTGAAAAGGAACTGATTTCAAAGTTTTATTTTCTTGTATTGAACAGCTTAAGAATTATAATTAATGGACGTACCTAGTTAGTATAAATATATATTCACCCAGTTAGGGGTAAATTCAGACAGCACCATTAAAAAAATATTATCCAATGATTATTGTATACTATATTACGCAGTGAAGAAATCATGAAATGCGGACGGAGTTGCCGGCTCACAGCTAGTAGTATATAAAACCGCTGTTTTAAAATGCACATTACATGCGCGCACTAAGGTTTGGTGAACACTTAAGATTTTTTTTATAATTTCATTACTTTTTGTTTCTTCAAATATTACATAAACAGAATTTGAGTCATATTTGATTCTCCCTTCCTCTTATTCAGCAAAGCTTATACCCCATCACCTTTTTATGACCATGAAAGTATTCGCATATTTTTTTACAAATCTTAACTGATTCTCTTTCCAATTGTTACTTGCAATTTATTTATTTAGACATAATTTTAGTCGGATGTTAACGAGACGCGGCTGAAAGTATACAAGTAAATATCGTGGAAGTAATTACCGTATCATTACTCCTGTCTCTCGTGTCAAAGAATAAGCAAAACTTACACCCCACATATAGTGTGCTCTATGGTACCGGCTTTTTGGCGGCACTTCAATCTCTAATGTAGTAGCTGTTATTTTTAATTCAATAACTTGTGTTACTAGACCCTATATTGTGTGATTTTGGTGGCGTTTTACGTAATATAGTTCGGTTATTGTATACAAGTGAATTGAATTGAAAATGATGGCACGAAGCGTTTATTCTGAGGTGCCACGAGAATCCCATGGAGTATTCTAGAGGGATTGCCATCGTCTTACTTAGGTGTTCGCACAAGTATGAACTTATGAATAGACGGTATGGACAAACGTACCTTAGCCTGTCCCATCGGACGAACATCTCTGCTATTACTACTCTCTGTTCCTACGACTCTTAAACAACTGTTCAAATTTGTTAATTTTACGCTACTGGATATGTATAAGATTTATTTCTATTATAATAGTATAACTACTTATTTATGAAAGTTAGCACCAACGTACCAATACTTTATTATACGCTACTGAAATATTATGTAAAAAATTATAATTTTAAATAATATTTTTCTTATGCTTTTAAAACAAAGTAACAGTTCAAAAAAATGACACTATTACATATATATATTATTTTTGTGTACGTTAAAACCTATTTTTGTTTAATTATACTAAATCTAAAAACGAAGTAATATAGCCGTAATTCGAGTATTGTTTCAGTTGTTCATAAATCAATTCATTAATTAATTCAACATAATCAATCAACGATTTATTATTAAATCAATAAGTAATCTAGATAATTCAGAACTCTGATCGCTTTAATTACGTAAATACTGATTAAAACATGGCTTATCGAAATATGTCATTGACACCTTTTTCATTAATGACAACTGTGAATGTACATAACCCTGCCATACACATACACGTGAATATAAACATAAATATGTAGTTATTATATATTTCTTATTATACATATATTACTATTTTATGTATGTACATATATGCATATACATCATAACATGACGCCTCTCTCCCATTAGGGTAGACAGAGATTACATCCTTCAACCTGCTACGATCCTATAACATATCTTTCGCTTCTTCTTCTTTCATAAGTGTCCTGTCATACGTGCTCATCAGTTACGGGTACTTTTGAACTACCCTTTCTCCAGAACGTTCTCGATATTGTCGAGATACATTCATCTAGGACGTCCCTTGCCAGCTTGCCCTGTCACACTCGCCTTGTAAATTTGTTTTGTTTGTTCTTTCATCCATCCCCTCCACGTGTCCATACAATTAAGCATTGCTTTCTTTAGCTCTGTCACTATATGCTCTGGCACATCGCAACGTTGTTATTACACTTATTACATTACTAGCTGGTATCCGTGGCCCCGCTTGCGTGTCATATGTTCTTTAGTTTGAGTGAAAAAGTACATATTAATAAAAAAAAAAAAATGAATAAAGAAAAATGAGAGTCTTTTATTAGCGGAATAAGAATAAATTAAGCAACAAAATGTACATAAGAGTAAGTTGGAAAAATAATAGTAAGTCTCGATAGAATACAAAAAATATTAGATGCAATTGTTTTGTCAACTTGGAGAAAGGAATGATCACTTTTTATTCAAGATAACTTTGCCGGTTGTCTGAAGACTGGGTTATATATTTTGTTGTTAATCACGTTAACTTCAGTTTTACACTTTGTAATGACTCTGTGAATGTTGCATCAGAATAGCTCTAATATTTTGTCTCTTGTCGCAAAACTTATAAACATTCACATAAACCTTACATATTTCCATACAAACTTTTATCCCATATCCCTATTGTTATTTTACACCATTGAGGGTAACCCCTTATCAAACTTTGAATGTCGTATTTATTTATATCAAATCAACAGCCTAAAAAATAAGTTTCAAGCTTCTAGCTCGAATAATGACGATACTTCCATACAAGTTTTCATCCCCCCTTTCAACCCCTTACAACCCTTTTTTCGCCATAAAATATTATGTCCTTTCCCAGGCTTTAGACTATCTGTGTACCAAATTACTTTTAAATCGGTTAAGTAGTTTTGTCGTGAAAGCGCGACAGACAGACAGAGTTACCTTCGCATTTATAATATTAAGTAAGGATTCCTTAATTTATCTATCATTCCCAAGCCAGTTATAATTTTTAGACTTCACGTCTCTGTTCGTACATATCATACACTAGCTGCTCTCCGCGGTTTTACCCGCGTAGTTTCCGGTCCCGTGGGATTTCTGGAATAAAAATCCAATCCAATCCAAAAAATCCAATGTCACTGCCTGGATTTCAAAGTATCTCCATATCAAATATCATCCAAATCGGTCCAGTAGTTTTTAAGTTCATTCGTTACATACAAAAATACAAATCTTTTCTCTTTATAAGATTAGTATAGATTACACACATATATAATTGGATTTTAGAGATATTTGCAATGAATAGAATATACTCGTAAAAACGTGTCGAGCGTAGAAGAAATGAATACATGACATAACATTAAATATCTACTTTTTTAGAATGTATTTATAATGTAAAATACCACTTTTATGACGAATTATTTATATCAGCTTATATTTTTCTACAGTATTCAAAAATGTTTTATAATTTAATCGACAGAATATGCTAAGAACTTCGTCATAACTTAGCTTCGATGAAAACAACAAGTGAACATCGGAACATCAATCATTCTCACGAACAGAGGCAAGTACCGGCCTATAGAAACTTCATCTGTCACAGTGTCAAACTTTATATTTATAAGAAGCGTAAACACATATATGAAATCGATATTACGTCTAGACATAACGCACATGCTAACGTAAGTTTATTACTACAATAACTTAAATCTAGTATTATATCGTAGTATTTTCTATAATTTTATCATTGACAATATTATATATTTATTATATATTCCGCAGTGTTTTTTTTTACATCAGCTGCAATTTAATATCATGTCAAACGGCAAGACATACAAAACTTGGCTTCACACTTTTTATATATTTATGTTGAAATTAATTATGACAATAGCTACAATTAATATTTATTTTACGGTTGAGAAAAAACATAAAAATAATAGAATATTTATATATCGAATTAATCAGATGAAGTTTATGTGTTGAGAGATTGTTTATTATCAGAACATGTACGCATATTTCATTATTGAATATTTAAATTAACATAGAATAACGTTTTCTTTTTTCATCATCCATGTTATACCAATATATAGGACAATATCTTAGTTATTACATAAACAATATCATTCGCGTGACCTAGACATTTGGCACAAACACAGAAGTGACAAATTTTATTAGAATGACGATTGATCTCAGGATAATAACGTCAACGCGACAGAGAAAATATTCAGAGACGGGTACAGATAATACAAAACCTAAAAAAGGAATTGTTTATTTTTCTTTATTTACTCAAAAAATATTACAGTGGATCCGAATATATTTCCTTCAACTTCTTCCGTTTATTTGAGAAAAAAGTGAGTAAAATATTGATAGAAATAAAATAAACATTTATAAGATATCAGAAGGTTTTACATAAAATGTCCTAACATAACCTAAGAATTTTCATATCATGCGTATTAATAGAATAAAATCATTTTATTTCTACTTGTAATAAGTAGATAAAAAAACTCAATACATAACAATATTATAAAAAGCGCAATAATTGTAATCCTATTACGATCGTTCCATTTGGAGTCAATGTAGTATTTTACGCTAGTCCGGAATATTATTTAATTATTTCTTAAATCCATTACTTCACTTGAAAGCGTTTGTTAAAATAAAGAACGATCAGATTTTTAATTACAAATGAACTTCGCTTGAAGTGAATTTCTCTGCTTCGCCAAATGGCAAAGTTTGCAAGTAGAGAAGTTGACGGCATATTTTAATTAAGTAAGCTTAAACGAATGGATTTAATATACCGCAGACTCAAACTATGCTTTTTATCGTATGTCAATAAAGAAATCGAGAGATTTATATCTATAACAATAAATAAAATTAAAGTGTCAGTTTGTAATGTAAAAAATTTTTTTTTACTAAATACATATGAACGTATATACGATACCTACACCAAAAAAATTCCTTATTTTTTAAATTTTGTTTGTTGGTTCCGGCTAATCTGCGTAACTACTGGACCAATTTAGACGGTACTTTTTTGGTAGATAGCTGAAATTACTTACAGCGTAACTTAGGGTACTTTTGAATTTCGAAAATAATTATCGTTCCGCGTATACAAATTAAAACCTTTAAGAAATTGAATAAAATCCGATTAATGCATAGATTTACGGGCAAGTGTATGAATTTATGAGATATATTTTAAATTATCTTTGTGCTAAAGAAATTTTAGAACAATAATTAGGGTTCCGCATAATAAATGGGAAAATGTTTTGTAGTTGAGAATAATATAACTACAGCTTTAAGCAGTTAATGGCCTTGTGTTGTCATAGATTCTGAAATCAAAGAGAAAATAACAATCATTATGTAATACAGTTTCTAGTAAATTATTACCTGACTAACTGCGCCCGCGACTTCATCTGCTTGGAATTCAGACATCCCATGTTATCCCCCTGGATGCAATATATTGACATTACCAAATTTCATCGAAATCGTTTCAGTAGTTTTTACGTGATTGGCGAACAAATTAATAACTAGACGAATAGACAAAAAAATGTAAACTATCGAAATGTGTTATGTAATCGATTCTGAGGCCCCGCATAGTATTTTTACTTAAATATCTTCAATGTATAGATTTCGTCCCCGTTATCTTTTTCTTATAAGTATAGATTAGCTAACGGACGCCCGTGACATCACTTACGTGTCTTATCTTGATCGAATGTGGGAACGTCCTGATTTTATTTTGTTTTTTATAGTCTATCAATTACCTTACGATGAATGCTTCCTGTACACAAAATTTTATTCAAATCGATGAACCCTTTTTTGAGTTTTTTTTATTATTTCCTAAAATCATCTTGACAAATTTTATAGCCTGTCAATCGCTAATTAACATATACTTTATGCACACAAAATTTTATCAAAATCGACCTATTGATTTTTGAGTTAAAGCCGGAAAGATATTTTAAAAACAAAACTATAAATTACAAACGCATAAGCTTACATATCATATTATTTCGCCAATAATAATAGTGGAATATTCATAATACTTACAGTCTATGCCACACTAAAGCTGTTAATAATACACGTACGGACCGGACTGCGAACTTGGTATGGCGATCGGCTAAAGTCATCAGTTGCCCAAGTAGGGATGGGAATAAAATTTTTCAAAAACATCGATTTTTTTATTCTGTACACAAGACGTCGAGTCCAAGAGATCAATCAATCAAACTCCCTAATTATAGATAATCATCAAATCATAGAAAACAAAAAGCATACTCTAATAATCAATACTTTATTAGTTTGAAAGATCAATCTTTCGCAACTCGATGTTTTGTGAATCGATTCAAAAATCGTTCTTTTTCGTAAAGGATCCCTATCCTTAGTTAGGCAACTGATAACCTCGTCCGCCCGCGGTACCATGTCCGCGATCTGGTCCGTACGTGTATTAACCACTTAACGTCGGATAACACACTCCATGCCATGCCAAATTTGGCAGATTCATTTGATAACCGGTCGATCGTGAGTTATGATTTAGTTGTGAACCGTCACGCAACATTTACACATATACAGATTGCACGCTAAGGTCCTACATTAAGGTAATAAATTATAATCCGTTAGTACTATGGCGTACGGAGCTGTGTATTGAAATGTGTCATTATTTTCATAGAATTAAGCTCTCTCCAATAATAAATTATTATAAAAATTTCGTAAAAGTAACAACATTTATATTTGAAACAACCTGTATGCCCGCGGCTCCGACTGCATTTCATGTCTATTTTACTGCGTAATATAGTATCATTTTTTGATAATGCCGCCCATCGAATCGTATTTTATTCACAATTTCATGTTTTAATTTTCTTACGCGGAAACCTAATTATTTGCCAAAAATAAAAAGTAGCTTAAGTTACGCATAGTAACTTCAGCTATCTGCCAAAAGTCCCCTCAAAATCGGTCCAGCCGTTCCGGAGATTAACCGGAATGAACAAACAGATAACATTTTTACAAATTACTTACCGTATACATACGGTAGATATACATAATATGTACGTATGTACGTAGAAATACATTTATATGTTTTTAGTAAAAAGTTGTTATTTTGGCATTATGACACTTCTTTTTATTTATTAGTATAGATCTGATTCTTTTTTTTTTTAGTAAATAACAATTAATTTAAAACAAGTATGGAAGCGTTTTAGTACATAAGTAAATCATTTTAACTAAGTTTCCAAATCAATTAAACTTTCTTGTAGTTTAAAAACAATTAAGGTGTCGATATAACTTTACAGTAACAATAATCTTAATCGTTATCTGAAGAGGACATCTTTAGCAAAAGTTAACGCTTTTGTTTTTTGATGGATTCATCTCTAATGAAGAAAATTTTCGTAACCGAAATTCACTTTCTCGGCTCAAAGAAATTTTTGTCTTTGAATTTAAAAAAACCTTAATCAAAGATTATTCTGTTTCTTTCTTTCTTTGTCTTTTTTGTTATTTGTAGAATTTTTAATGAGGACATTTCTTTAATATTATTTTTCTTGTTTTTTTTTTTTTGACAGTTTTTATATTATCAAATTCAATAGCTGTTATTAAAGTGGAATGCGTATGAAAACGTAGTGACAAATAATATTTTAATAAATAGGAAATTTGTAACTAACTGACAATCAATTCGTTTCCGTAAGGGTCCACAACACAATCATATTTCAGCAAGCAACTGATGTATTGTATTCGCACTGAACAGGAAGTCAATGAGGGCAAGCAATTCAGCTTGGAACTAGGTCAGCCTCTCGGAGAAATGTAGTACTTTATACCTTCTCACTTGTTACATGTAAAGTTCTTTATATGCTCCAAATGACTTTAGAAATCACTTAAATTTATGTTAGTATTTTAATGGTCTTAGCAATAATAAGTTTCTTAAATAGCTATATAAAATGTTTCGAAGATTTAAAAAAAAATTAATAATATATTTAATAGTATCCGCAGTGAGTATAAGAAATCTTTTATGTATTTAATTCACAGCGAAATTCCAAAGTCAAGAAACATTAAAAAACAGTGATTCTAAAATAAACGCAAGAAATAAGTAAATAAGTAAGTTATCAAAACCGTTGAATATTTAAGATTTTTATTTATTTATTCAGTCACCATATTATACAATAAATGTTAGTACTAATAACTATATTATAATTACAAATACATATTAAAAACAAACTAAATTATAGGCTAGAACGACATTCATATTTTAGTAATTATAACTTTATGCGAGAATAATGTAAAGATTTACAAGATCAGTAGAATATTATATTATATTACTTTATAATAATAAAATGTTAATTATTTTACAGAAAGTTAAAAGAGCAAACGATTAAAGTGGAATAAGAACATAGTATAGGTTATTAATTATAAATAATTGTCTATACTAAAAATATTTTAAATGCGCCGGTTCACTTGCTCACTGTTAGATAAAAGTTTATGTTAGTTTGGAAGTAATGTGACAAATTTTTGATTAAAAAAAAACAACGAAATATAATTTGTAAATATTGTTTAGGTAATAATGATTCAGATCCTCTCATTCTCCCAAATCATTCAAAATAAGCAAAACATAGATCTCGCCTTCAATTAATGCTCACGTAACACTTAAATAAACTTATAAAATTAATCAAACATTCACAGCCTTAAAGTAAAGACGCTAACAGCACATCGACGATGAACCATCGTAACCTGCTTGAGTGCAACTCTGAAGCGATAAAACTGATCATTATTTAAAATAACTACACTATAGTAACGGGAAACGATAGATATAACATTGAGTTGTAGTAATAGTAACAGGATATTCGTTATAACGAAGTATCATGAGGACAGTGACAAATCAGAGGCTCACACACAATCCGAATGCGGGGAACAGTTGAATCACGCAACGTGATCAGTCTTCGTCATGCTACATTAAGCTCAGAATTTTTATGCGGACCCCTTATCATTTTACTGTGACGTATGAATTACGTACAAAACTGTAGTAAGCAGAAATACGTAGATACAACAAATTGAATTTGAACATAGGCAAAAACAAAACAAGTCATTCTTCTGCTCCATTTGTCAAGCGATTTTTTTATTCAGTAAAAAAAAATTGAAAACAGCTTTGTTGCTAATATAACTTAGTGGACTCTATTAACAATGATTTATATGTAGATTAATAACTAAATGAAAGATTATTTACTGATTTGTAATTTAATGGTGAAGTAATGACGAATACAGTAGTAGGGGAAATATTAGTCCGTTGGAACAGGCTAAGAGACATTAGTCCATAGCACCTATTCTGAAGCTCAAAATTGTATCAATACCTTATTAATCCATCGAGAATATTCCACGGGATTCCCTTGGCACCTCCGAATAAAAGTTTCGTGCCATTATTTTCAGTTCACTTCATTTATACACAATATCCAAATAGAGTACGATCCCAGGGCCGCCAGATATCACTTATTTTCTAATTAATGAAATGAGTAAGATTGAGTCGTTTTAGTATGTACTGTTATCGTATGCCTACTTGCTATCTTGGCCAAACGGCCAAGCTTCAGATTGTAAGTGATATTAAATTATTTTTAGAGCTTTGAAGTGTCTGTTAAGCAATACTGTCCACGGAGAGTGTCTGGGAGTATTGGTAACTGGTTTTTAACGATATTGTGAGTGTATCATATAAGTAAAAAAATAATTATCAAAATCAAGGTGAGGTTACGTCAAGTCTTTTTACGTAGCTTGGTTGGGTATCTGATGGCTGAAAAATGGTCATTTGACCAAGGTAGCAGATAGGCATACGATCAGAGGTGAGGCAAGACTACAATGTGGGCGAAATACATTCCGGGTAAAGCCACCCATCGGGCATCGGTTCTGCGAGCAATGTGTCCAACCCACTGCCACTTAAGTTTAGCAATTCTTCTAGCAATACACTGGTAATACACTTCTGCGGATCTCCTCATGCCTGATTAGATCACGCAGTGAAACTCCAAGCATATCCCTCTTCATTGCCCTTAAGAGATTTTGAGATTTTTTATTAGGCCCATTGTGAGCGACCACGTCTCAGTACCGTATGTCACGTAACACAAGTATGCACAGATAATTAATACATAAGTAACGATTTCGCAACAAGTTTTTTGGTCAAACTTTTACTTTCGACCACTATATAAACACGAAAGATGTGAACACCAGTTGAAACAAAAAATAGTAGATTAGTAACACAATACATAGTTATTATCTGTTGGAATCCCGTTTCTTTGTATGTGCATTCATTTTCCTACTTTTTACTTACTTGATTTTTTATCATTGTACGTTTATAATAACAAAACCAATTTTTAAAGGAAAACAGGTAATATTATCCGTATCGTATCTGATATGATGCGGATGATTATATGATATCAAACGAAAATATTAAGAATCCTACTAAAATTTTGATGGATACTTTAAATTCTGTGAAGGAATGAAAACGTTTCTTAATTACTTTGTTCAAAATACGTGAAGTCTCACATTCTCAGGTAAAAGAATTTCTTCGGACCAGAATGTAAATGTTAATTAACTTTACATTTTATTAAATAATGGGATGCGATGCGATAATAGCGTAATGGATAGTGAAGCCGGATTCCGCGTCAATGGACGCGGGTTCAAACTCACCTATCCAACTCTAAAATCAGCCTCAGCATTCGATGAAGGATAACATCGTGTGGAATGTGCATGGTGGTGGTATTTTCTAACAATGTCCGCCTGGGTAGCTACCACCCTCAAGTTCGAAAACCTGTCACCAAATACCAATAGGTGTATTCCAGCAGTATCACTTGAGAACCAGTACCTCTAAGCTTAGTGTGTGTTACCATCATGGACCATATCGTCACTTAACCTTAGGTGATTTTGTGGTCAAAACAATGAGCCCGTACAGTATAAAAAAGATGGATAGACGTTACGTTTTCTAATAAGTAAGGATAAATTGAATACATAAATAAGTTATTTCAAAATCCGTTCATATTTCAGTGCCTCTTTTTTTAGATTCACCGTCATATAGATATTTAAAATTAAATTAATTTAGATCAAATAGTAGCTTTAAAAACGATAAAGAAATAGATATTATATAACAAAACATTATTTACCACCACACATCGATAATATAACAGAAAGACATTTGCAAATAAGCTTTATAAATTAATCCGTCGTAACTAAAACCTAAGGTAGGTAAAAGTCCTAGTAATAAATCTTATACCTTACACGAAACTGTCACCCAAAGTGTCTTGTTAGTAAGTTATCAATTTTAAGTAGTTTAATGAATAGTATTAATCAACACGGAATAATATTTTCAAGAATAATCTATATATAAACGGGCAAAGACAGAACAGTTCATTAGGGAAAACAAAGACGAGTTCAAAGGCTATATAAAAAAAATAATGAGAAATAGTTATTCCCGCATATAAAGAAAAAAATTCATATAATATCTAATATGTTTGCCACAAGTTTTCAATAGTGGTTATGTTCGAATTCCGACCACAGGACAACCACTACGTGTCCCCACCACTTTAGGAAAGTAGTTGATTTGAACACCTTTGACTGAATGTAATCGGTTTGAAAATTAACCGTAGTTTACATAAATTATTTAAATAAGTTTCTGCTATTGTGTTGATGAGAGCTCACGAAAATTATCCAGCTATGGTGTCCACATTACTG
Source organism: Samia ricini (assembly GCA_014132275.2). Lineage (NCBI taxonomy): Eukaryota > Metazoa > Arthropoda > Insecta > Lepidoptera > Saturniidae > Samia > Samia ricini. The sequence continues at coordinate 24,744,024 of AP028161.1, forward strand.
TATCTATACTAAAATATAAAATTGAAGAGTCTGTTTGTAATATCAAAATAGTTTTTTTTTTACTACATACATGTGAATGTATATACGATACCTACACCAAAAATACAATTCTTAAATATGTTGTCTGTCTGTCTGTTTGTTTTGTTCTGTAATTTCGGAATGGCTGAAAAGATTTTGTCGGGACTTTTTTTGGTAGATAGCTGAAGTTACTCCAGGTAACTTACGGTAATTTTAATTTTCGAAAATAATAAGAGTTTCGCTAAAAAAAATAAAAATTCATGCAAAATTGAATAAAATCCGATTCAATGCACAGTTTTACGGGTAAGTACTTGAATTTGTGAGTAATATTTTTTTATTTTATCTTAGTACTAAAAAAATATTATGGTTCCTAAAAAAAAATGCAGTGAAGAATATATAAAATGCGGGTGCAGCCACGGGCACACAGCTAGTTTAAAAAAATTAAAAAGGTTAATGTTAATTTCCGTGGCATTTAGAAGATGATATATAAATAAACAAAGATAAAACAGTTTAAGACATTTTTCTTTTGTGTTTATCAAATAATTGTTTTTATTACTAGCTGTGTGTGCTACCATTAAACCAAAAGACGTCCACAGCTGGACATAGGTCTCCCCCAAAGATCTCCATGACGACCAGTCTTGTGCCACCCTCATGCAGCGGACTCCCGCGACATTCACCAGGTCGTCGGTCCACCTTGTGGGGGGGGCCCTACTAAATATATAAGCTGTGTAAGCTAAATACATACATCCAAATCTATTTAATAAATTTTTTTTATTACAAACAGGCATTTCAATTCTATTTATTAGTATAGATTTTTATTATTTTTTTCCTGAATAACTATTGGTGAGCTTTAGTATTATCAAAAAAACAAGAAAACTGGAAACTGTTTTGTTCTTTTAATTTTTAACTAGCTGGTAACTACAAACTAATTTTAAAATATATACTTTGAGATTCTTTAAAAATATCGCTCTATTCTTGGAAGTTCTTTTAAAATTGAGAATAAATTCCAATCAAAACTAGAAAATATCATTGAGCTAGCCTTTGATTCCGATATAAATTTTGATTAAACATGAAATAGGTATATACTGCAGTCTATAGCTTTCAACAAACCTATAAATTTAAATAGAACTCGACTTCAAGTTATCTAAAAGTTATGATAAGAATTTATCCGAATAACGCACCAACACATCTTTTAATTTCAGCTTCTTTAAAAGGTCTTTAATATTGTATTTTGATGCCCCTAGGACTTTCACCTTTCGATATGGGAAACACCATGAATACCTATTATCTGATCAAGCGAACACTAAGGTTCAAACACCATAAATGTAACTATGTTCCAAAAGCCGTACTTGAAAGTTAACATATTCATTCTAAACATAACCTATTATAATCTTAGGGTCAGTGTGATTTAGGGCGATTTAAGGAGCCCTACTTCTCTTTCCTCATATTCTTGTCGAAAGACAAGAATGCAGTGAGGAGAGGTATGGAGGCTACTTGATTTAGCGGGCGAAAAGTGAGGGGGGGGTAGCTGGTACTAGGCTGATCCTCTTTGGAGGAAAGATAGAGTGTTTTTGGGCCTGCCGCTGGGGCGACGCGAAGCATGTCGCACTATCCCGTATCGTCCCTCTAACGCGGCGGATGGTACCGTGAGTTTTAGTGGGTATTCCTGACGCCTCATGTCGAGCCAGTCCCACATACACCCATGCCATCTCTAATCCGGGAGACAACTCTTGAATTAGAGATGGCTAGGGGAATGCGTAAAAATATTTCCCACCTAAAAAAAAGGGTCGATGCTATTATGATAAAATATGCACTTGTCATGAAATAATTCCTGTACATACAGATAATTTTTAATTTAATCGGATTATGTAGATTATAACAACTTCCCGAACGCATGTGTTACACGCGCTAATTTTCATTCGACCTCGCTTCCCGTGAATATGCAAATGACATATTTTATCACATAATTATTTGTATAAGTGACCCACATATTAATAAACAGGTATTAATTTTCGTTACGAACTGTTATAAAATTACATAAATACAACAACCAAAATCTTCTTTACTCTTTTACTTTTACAAATATTCTTAACCAGTATTAATGTATATCTATAAAATCCATCAAAATCTTCAATTTATATCATTTTAATAACATGAATATAAATGAAAAAGAAAACCTCATAAAAATTCGTATTTATTTTAGAGTAAAAGAATAATTTGACATCTCATTTGGGATTTGTTTTCCATAATTCATAATTAAACTTTGATAAAAAAAGGATGGATAATTACATAAAATGAAAACGTAGAAATATTTTTGGAAAAGTTTTCTCGTTCTGAAAATGGCGATATTTTGTGGGTTAGCGTTATAAATAAGGCAATACAAAGGTCCCGGTGAAAAACGTCACTCAGGTAACGGCCAAGCCAAGGCCAAGGCCAAGGCCAAGGTTCGTACCATTTTGGTAACCCTTGTGCTAGTTACGTTTTTTGCGGCTGAGTGTCTTCAGCACTCGCCCCCAAAGTCACGGTGAAGTTGTAAATGCCCTTCCGGTCAACAGCGTTAGCTAGGTTAGAAAAAAAAATCCCGGTGATAAAAACCCGTTGCTACTCGGCGATGTGAGAGTTTTACAATCAGATGTTATCTATACTAATAAATAAAACTGAAGAGTCTGTTTGTAATATCAACATAACAATTTTTTAGTAAACACATATGAATACCATACCAAAACTACATTTTTTTAAAAAGTTGTCTGTCTCTGTGTTTCTTCCGGGTAATCTCCGGAATGGCTTGATCGATTTTAACAGGACTTTTTTGGCAGATAGCTGAAGCTACTACGTGTAACTTGGCTACTTTAATTTTTCGTTAATAATTAGGGTTCCACGAAAAAAATTAAAACTCATAAAAGTGTGAATAAAATCCTATTCAATGCACAGTTTTCAATAATGACAGGTATTTGAATTTGTGAGAAATATCTTTGCTTAACGTTAGTAGCAAAAAAAATGACAATCATTTGGGTTCCGTATAAAAAAATTAAAAAACTATGTCAAGAAGTGAAAAACATATGAAACCCGGACGAATCCGCGGGGATACAGCTAGTTATAAAATACAATAACTTTAAAAACCAGTTGAATATTTACTTTTAGTTTTAGTGAATATTTGTAATATTATATATTATTATATTATTATTAAGTTAAGAAAGACTAGAAATTTAACGAAGTAAAATTTAAAATGGCAATCAACGTAAACGTTTGCATGAAGACGCAAATAGAACGTGAACAAAAAAGTATATTTTCTGCTTTTACCGTTAATACTCGGTCACGTACTTTTTATCTACATTTCGAGGGAATCACTCCGCAAATATTACTTTTATATAGCGCATTTATGGTCTATAGAGTTTTTATGCGCTAACATACATATTTTGATTCCGTATATATTTTTAACTGGTAACAGCGAAATTATTTATCGTCGTCTACTCATTCCTTAGTAAAAAGTTTCATTTAATTCACAGATTTGACAGAAATGACAGATAAGTGTTTTTAACTGTTGGATCTTAAATTTAAATTGCAGTAACATCATGATGCTGTGTTCTGGGTTTTAAATTTTAATATTATAAACAGACACTACAATATTATTTATTAGTATAGATAGGCGTTTCGCCATGGTCCAAGACAGTACACACACTAAGCCCAGTGGTATTAACTCTCAAGTAATGTTAAGAACACACCTATGAACGCTTGGCGACATACTTTTAAATTTGAGGATGGTAGCTAGCCAGACGTATATTAGAATATGCTCTACCGCCATGGTTTTATCATAATTTCCTTCACCGAAAACTCAGATTCATTACAGAACAGAATAGGTGGATTCAAACCGTCGTCCATCGTCGCCTAATCTGCATTTCATGAGGCGGTGCATCGGAGTTTTTGGTAGGATCTGCCTGTCATGTAGCAGTTATTTTCTTTAATTCATTTACTTGTGTATTTGACTCGATATTAAGTAATCTTGGTGGCGTTTTTTGTAATATAGTTTGGTTATTGTGTACATGCCAAGTTTATTATAAACAATAAAACGTAACGTTTATTCTGAGGTGCCGAGAAAACTCCATGAAAAGTTCGAACAAGATGGGGCACCGTTTTGCTGGAGCTTGGTAACGCTGGTACAAGATTTAAAATAAATCCTTCCAACATGACACTGACACAAATTGTGTGTATGTAAACACATGAATTCCCATTATCTGAATGGTTATGGACTTTTTTTAACAAGATAAAATGCATTTACGCATGCCCCTCTCAACTTTATACTAAGAGGGGGTATGTGGGATTCACTCGGCCTGAGATGGTTGCCGGGAATACCCACTAAAACTCCTTAGTGCCTTCTCTCACCTTTTTAGCCGGGGAGCGGGAATTGTGCTGTACTAACTGAACTGTGTGCGTATTTCTTTCCTTGTTTAAATATGCGTAAATAAAATTAATTCATCAATAAAAATTAGCTAAGAAATGCGTGAAACATAATGCTTAAAAAGTACCAATGAGCTGATGTAGCAGAAAATAACGAATGTATAAAATTCATTCAAAATTCATGTAAAACACTCAATTTCGATGACAAGTTTACAAGTAATCAGTCACTCGTAATCCCCCGTGGCCCGTGCGTGCCCACGCAAAAAGGTCTTAAGTAGGTTTAAAAAAATGTGATTTTTGATGTTTCGTTCAAAAGTTTATTTTGTCAGGATCTTCTATTTAAAATGAACGTTTTATTATCTGATGCGAACGTGGTGTGTATCAGTGTGTGCTTATGTGTACGTGTTTGTAGATAGTAGCCCGTGTGTGTGTGTTTATTAATTTATCGCGTTGTAATTTCATTTTTTCCTCTCTAAATACATATCTCGTATCTTATTTTATGTTATTATAGGTTCGAACAATGTAACATAAATTCGAATATCGAGTATAGTTCTTTTAGCTAATGGAATAGCAAGCAATGGTGTTTTACGTGTCTAATATGGTTGATATTTGTAATGATAGTGTTGCTAAAAGGTCGGGACAAGCGTTTTATCCAGATAATATAGAATGTTAAATGTTTATCTCATGCTGTCTTCTGTGACTTCTAAAGAATCTAGATGGAAATAGTCACATAAGCCAATGCAATTTCTTTGTAGCTCTTATAACATGACATATTTCTAAATACATACATACATACATATCTACATACTTATTATATTGAGGTGATCACATAAATGAAGCATATTCTACAATACTTCCAGTAGAAACCATATTTTTTTTTCTTTTCTTGAATGTATATGAGATTTTACAGGTTTTGTTTCTTCGACTGTTTTAAGTATAGTTTTTAAATATAAAACAGTTTTCATACAAACTATGTAAACGTTAAGATAAATGGAAGTTATTAAATTCATAGAGCATGGCGTTGTTTTACATATTTTACCAGGAGCGGAAAAAATATATTTCCAAAATAAATGGATATTTTCACATAACTTATTTAACTGAACTAATCTAGATTTGTTATTCGGTTGTGTCACGTTCAAACGAACTGAATTTGCATAATTCTGATAGGACCGTCGTTCTGATAAGTATGGAGATACTGTTATCTTACTTAATTAGTCTCCTGTGTTTTTAGCAGGATTTTTTTTTTCAAATTTTTCATAATTGTCATTTATTCATTTAGTAATTAAAAATAAAAACTAGGCAGCCATGGGGACTACCGACAGAAGTGATTACTTGAGATATTGGAAAAACTGCTTAAGTTTTAGGATGCGTAATTAACATAACCTAACATTTTACATATTATGACATTTGTCTGGTTTTTACATGTATTGGCGCTCAGAGCAATAATTATATGCAATTTAATACAATTCATTAATAATGGGAAATGATACTATAGGCTGTGTAAGTATCTTTGAGCGCTAGAGGATAAGCGCCCTCTTATACTTGACATAATGTAGCATATTGACGGCTGAGGTCATAGCATTGATAACGTGACTCTATAAATTTTTTCCCCTGCTGAGAATCGCTCAACACGTCTAAAGAAGTTTTTACTTTAATAACATAACATAACATAAGCTCACACCTGTTATCCCCGAAGGGTTAGGCAGAGGTGAAATAGCGAACTACACCACCCACATTACGCCGAGCCTAGTTCCTCGTCCCAGATGTGACAGGGGCCGAGCCTGTCGCCATATCGGGCAGCAATTCCAGGCTCCGGGATGGTACTGAGTAGAAAAACCCAATATCACTTGACCCGACTCGGGGATCGAACCCGAGACCCCAGTACAACAACGTACCGTAATACAACTGAGCCACCGAGGCAGGCTGTACGATGTTATCAAAAAATTATCTGCCCTTGGAGATTTAAGCAATTTATTTGCCCAATCAACGTGATGTAACTTATATGTTTGTGACAAACTTGTATTAATGCCAAATTCACACTTTCGAACAAAGGTTACAAGTAGGGTAATGGAAGGTTAACTCGCGTAGGCATGCAATGACCTGACAGTCTAATGGACGTTCAACCTCTCTAAAACTAGATTCATTACTAGTAACGAAATAAAACATGTATGAAAAAGGAGTTTTTTTTTTTTTATTAGAACTAATTTTCTAACAATGCAAACTTGTATTGCAAAATTGTGTATGAGAGAGTCATTTAAAATTGTTATAATATGAAATTAACGAGACGAGTTTTGTTTGTTTTATTTATTAACTAAGAATGTTATCTGTATTTATTTATTTAAACTAATATTTGTCCAGTGGTCGCAATTCTAAAAAAACATAAGTTGATGACATATTTTTTTTTGTAATTATGCAGTGCACGTTTGAATGGGTGGATGAAATAAACGTGTTAATCTCAATAGTGTTAAAACGAGTAATGTTGATTTAAGACATTAAAGAGAACTTTCACATAAAAATGTGTGTACAGTTAGTTACTTATAATTTTCGTGGCATTCGTCGAGCTTTATTGTAAATAGATTTGGTTACTCAGGGTGCGGCATTTTTGCTTATCTATCCTAATAAATAAAATTGAAGTGTCTGTTTGCAATGTCTAAATTATTTTTTTTACTAAATAGGTATGAATGTACGGTACCTATACCAAAAAAAAAAAATTAAATGTTGTCTGTCTGCCTGTTTTTATTGGGTAACCTTCAGAACGGCTGGACCGATTATGCCGGGGTTTTTTTTTGGTAGATAGCTGAAGTAACTACGGATAATTTAAGGTACTTTTAATTTTTGAAAATATTTAGGGTACCGCTTAAAAAAAAAACTCATAATTTTTTTATAAAATCCGATTCGTTGCAGTTTTACTGGCAAGTGCTATAATTAATGAGAAATATTTTTACTTTATCTCAATAATATTTTTTTTTTTAGAAAAATAATTATGGTTCCGTATAAAAAAATTAAAACGCAGTGAACAATAAATCAAACGCAGCCGCAGTCGCAGGCACATAGCTAGAAATAAATTTTAGTAATGCATTATAACGTAAAGAGATACGTAGGAGGTAAATACATAAATCTCAAATGACAGAGTAACCCGAAGTTTGTTAACGACGGTGCTGTAAAAAAAACCCTTGGAATACAAAATTACAAAAAAAGTTTTTTTTATATAACTATGATTAAAAAAGGTTTAAATTTTTTTTGATGTATCCAGTGAATTTAAAAAAAAACACCTTTCTTACAAATATTATTTGTTCGCTTTCTAATATAGATTTATATTAATTTATTAGTTAATATATTTGTATCAATTTCATCTTTAATTCACGTATGACTTTAATATATTACCAACGTGTTGGTAACAATAAACTACGAGCATTTAAGGTCGTGTTGAGAATATCTGAACAACCATTCTTCTTGTGTTATATCCTCCTCGGGATCTCAGTAACTCGACCTCTGATTCCTCTTTTTATACCCGCAATTTCATTTCTGTTCTTATATACGAAAACCTACAACAATTATACAGACTTCAGGTATATAGGTTTACCTAAGTATGTACGTGAATATAGTAATTATAACTACTCTAAACGAGTTCGCTGAACTATGACTTTCTCATAAAATTCTCTTTCTATTACGTGCTTAGTTATAAACAAAATACCTAACGATTACTGTGTAATTTCTTAGATTATTGCTAGTATCAAAATGTTTTCTTATAGCATTAAATACTTTTTGAAGTTATTAATTTTACAATGCGCGCGCAACCGTCACGAAAAAATCAACACCCTGAAGTTACCTGTCAACGTTTTATTTTTTTCTATTATTACGTCAAATAAGTATAACTTCTTACGTTCGTACATTAATTAGTACACACACACTTATTTGTTTTTGTTGGTGTATGTTCTTTTGTTTTCGCATTGACTAACGCTGTTGACTTGAAAAGCCTTGACAGCTTCACCTGGGCTTTGTGGCCAGTTCTTAGAATATTTAGCCGTAATGACAGTGAAATGAAATAAATGAATAAAATGAAATAAAAAAAAACAGTCAAGCTTTCGTAGATATTATGATCAAACTTTATTCAAATTTTGTTCATCAATATTCCGTTTAATCAATGGCAGTACACAGTACAAAATTAGAAGCCCTTGTAAGCTGAAATTCTGGTGAAATAAGTTCTTATTACAATTATTTCACTATGATTTTGTTCGTGTAAATTTTTCTCTCTCCTATAATAAAATTGAAATCACTTTCAATATGTTGTTTGATTTAATTGCAAAGCCTTTAAACCACGAGTTTAAATAACAACAGAGAACGAGGCCGTTCCATCGTCGAACTTAAACGTTAAATTCACTGAAGCAGCCAATTGAAAGTTTCAACGATTGAACCTCCAATACTCTTGGCAACATTCAGTGGAATGACGTCATACGCTAGATATTCAAGTGTTTAGCAATCAATGTGAGAACATTGTTAAGTACTTTTGACAATTTATAACTTTTAACATAAAGTCTCTTTGAAGTTTGAATATTTGAAATATTTTGATAGGAACAGCATACTCTTCGGCTGGCATATTATTAACCTATATTTATATCATAATACTTTTTGTACTGTACATCATTTTATTGATTTTCCCACCAGTATAATTACATATTTTATACATAAATATTGACACGATTAAAACATTGTACAATATAATTATACAAATTACAGGCATGAATGTCATTTAATTTTTTCTAAGCAATCTTTAAAACATTATTAGCTGATATAAAATTGCCAGGATAATCAGTTCAAATATATGGCTCATATCATAGATTATATCAGTACTTGTAACAACCTTAATTCTCTCACATGGCAGTTTTGAGAAATGACTAGTCTTGTTAAAAAATTTTACAGTTATGTGTATATAAACATATGTATGTTTAGATTACGAGTATTTTAATTAGGTTAATTATTATTATTATTAATAATTAATTATATATTATTATATAATGCCTTATATTAATATGTCGATTACCCACAAAAATGAGACAATAGAAAGACAATAGGAAAACAATTGAAAGCTGGCGTAAGTGCTCAAGGGGTTAAGTTGGAAATATGTTCATTAACTTCAATGGTAATATCGAGATTCAAAGTACTATTAAATACTAATCTCATCCATCGAATACGAATTAAAATCCAAGTAGAGCTTTTTTCTTACTAAATATTGTACCTATTATTATATCTCAGTATTAAATATGTAACATTTTTTCGGTAATGCAATTTCACTGTTTGAGAAAACTTTATAAAATGGGACTAGAACAAAAAAATTAATTGATCAAATTTTAGTATTTAACTGTCCTAAGTACATGTAATATAACTGAAACTATATGTTAATATAATTTATTAACATATAGTTCCAGTACAAATAAAGTAAAAAAAGTTTAATACAGCTATGTAAAATTGTTGAAAAGGTGGCGTAAAAATGACTCAATATCATAGCTATAAAATCCCGGCGGCAGCCGATAAAATTACAGAAATAAATTGCGGTGAGTTCGGTTGACTTACTCAACGTACTGCTTGCGTTATTCACGTCATGAAACATTTATTTATCGACACTGCCAAACACTGGCCACAATGCCTCTGACCTCCTCGAAAATTTACTTAACCTCCTTTAAAAATAAATAACACTTCCTTTTTCGATTTCACTTTGTTTGTAGATTTACTTCTTTAGAAAATCTGTGAATTTCTTTACCTCTTCTTAGTTAATGGCAATTTGAGAGTTGTATACAAAGTTTTCACATTATCATGCAGATAGAATATTTTTTGAATCCAGTACCAACGCTTCAACTCCGCAGCAAAACTGTGGCCATCTTAATAGAACTTTCCAGAGAGTTTTAGGGGCACCCCCATAATTCGCTTTTATTATTTCCAACACATTTCACTTGTGCAAAATAATTAAACTATATCACCCAGAACGCCATTAAATCTTGCATAGGATACCCACCCTTGCCGAGCATCGAAGTATGGGAATGACAGATTCTTACTGACTAAAACCTCACAGTGTCCCTTCGTTCACCTATTTGGTCAGGGAGTAGGAACTGGCTTTACATTGTCTCTACTCCAATCGTAAACTAGGATTAAATACCGCAAGGTAATTAATAAGAAATAGGAACAACTAAATGACAGGCTGAGATCCAGCCAAAAACGATTTTCATTTTTATACTTATTTTTATAATTATTATAGATGTAAATATTCATTTTACATATATTATTTATCATTATACCACTAATGTTGTATGACTACATTTTTAAGCATAGTGTCAAAAGTAACCAATAACCGATGGTGTTTGTAAACAAAATTGATTAATTTTTAAGTTTAGATTAAAATTATTACTTACTACAGTAGCGTATATGTATTTGATTATTTACACAATTATAATTAATGAGACTGTTTCAAATATCTAACTCTAATATAACTTAGTATATTTCAATTAAATAAAACCCACGCCTACGTCTCACAGCTCTGTTTTCTATCAAAAAGCATTAAGCTTGTAAACAATTTGAATAAATACGTGACAACGTTCTTAATTAACTGTAGCCGTCGGTCAGATTGGATTTCATTTATCTCTATATCGCTTCGATATTGTTTAATCTGCAATCGTAATTAAATACAAAGATTTTTAAATAAGTCTGTTGATATTCAACCTACTTGCTTACTTATGAGTTATTATAATTTCCACGAGGATATTAAGTGTGATAAATCTAAAAGTTATTCAACAATATGCAAACTTCTGAACGTTTATAAATGTCTGTTAAACAGATAAAATGTCCGAATATCCGATAGTCATATCTTGTGTCAACCCTCCCTCCTCTTCCCCCACTTACACTGGGTGTTAGTTGACGAGGGTTTGGACACACCTTTTAGTTTTTTACAGAAACCCGCATACTATTACCTTTTCCTGAAACGTAACATTTGGTAAAATGTTCCTTTATAGTCCTGATAAACGATCATTACTATTTGTGAGCATGAAATATTTAATTATATTTTTACAAATTTTTGATCCAATAACGATATTAAACAAGTTGAATAAACGTAAATTCATATTCGATAAATGAAATAGAATAGAAAAAACTATTTATATTTAGATATTGTATTCTATCATTTATTATACCTAACTAGGTAGTTCTATTTTAATAACTAATTACAAAACGAATGGTAACAATGAATTTTAGGAATAAACTAAATTATATTTGAAATGAAATTTAATTTTCAGTGTAGGCATCAACTAATTTAAGTTTGCTATTGAAACATGAAGCCCCGCGGCTAATGTAATGATTTGCACCATGTTTGCAACGCTCATCTTGGACTATGCGGCTTTTAATATTATTTAAATTATAATTATTTTTACAATATATACTGACAAACAAAAACTTATTGCAATTATTATTAACGATACAAATATTCTAATAATATCATGGTTTATTTATACACACTCTATCAAACAATACAGTTTATATATTTACGCTTTAAAATGTTTCAAGTAGCGTAATTAATAAACCAACCATATAATAAGTGAAACTGATACGATGAAAATATATTTTTTGAATTTATGTTAATATTTTTTACAAACATTAACTTTAGAACAAACAAAAGAAATCAAACATATATTTACATCTTATTGCGTAGTTTCACATATAAACGCACTTGGAACATACATAACCTCGTCCATTTCACCTTTGTAAAGATCAAGAAGGGGGGGGGGGGGTAGAAGGTCAATGGAATTCATATACAGTTCGTTGCATCAAGGCTCGCATACGTAACCTTATTTGAAATTATATTACAACACTTTTCTATTATCCCTACCAAAACATTGGCATAACAGGTGTTACACTAATTAAAATGCATAATTAGGGTACCTCTATTATACACTACCTTTATGGCACTAATTAATATTCTTCGGAATGTAATCTACATTTAATTTACATACGGTATATTTAATGAATTATATAATATCTACCTAATAGTTATTCTTTATTATAACAACAGTTTATATTGATTAACGTTTACTACGTACCATTAACAATTGCTACAGAGGCGTAGCTAGAGGAAGGAGTTGACACCCGATCGTGAATTCCAAAAACACACAACAGAAAAATTATTAACCCTACATCTACAGAAATTCGCAATAAATTGGTAGATTACACAAATTCACTTGTAATATGTGTTATATTTCAATAATAGAGGTATATAAAAAAAGTTGTCAGTCGAATGGAGGGGAGGGCTGTGGGGTTTGAGTGTGTATAAGAGCAAAATAACCCTATATGGAACATCATTAATAACATTATTAATCATTTAGTTTTGATTCTTCGGGTGACGACAGAACATACACACCGGATGCCGTCCATGCTACGCCACTAAATTGCAAACAAACAAATCCTTATTTCTTTGATAGTATAAACCTACAATTGCTTAAATATAATTATTAAAAAATTACTAAAATATAATTGTTGGCACCAACTAACATAAAAATTTACTACAATTAGGATTATCCGCTTTGATGGTTTCCTGTATTTACACCTGCGCTCACGTGACCTATGGTAAAAATATTTTCGGTTTTGAAACGAACAGGGTCATTTATCACAACAGTGATCACGCTTCATTTCACTTAACAAAATAAACGTTGCACTCAACTAGAACTCGTTAAAGCGACACGTCATTTATATTCATTTAAAATACAAAGTTATTCTCGCAAGAAAGTAAGAGTGATAAATTTATCTTTTGGCCCTGTCGGAGTAAGAACACATTAGAATTAACTATTGTACCACTGTGTTATTTAAATTAGAATATATAAAAACTTGTAAGTGCTTATGTGCTTAATACTCTTTATGTGATTCGAAACCGTTATAATTTAATAAATCTAATATAGAGGAAAAAAATGTTAACTCTTAGCTACATTTTCAACATCAAAACTACTAACAAACTAAACAGAAATTGTTTAATATTGGCATACTTAGAACACAATTACCACGAATTTATACGCTTAATTTTTTAAATGAAAAACATAATAGTGTGCTCCTAAAATAACTTTTTGATTTCAATATAAAACGTTTACTTTGAACTTCACAAGAGTTATGTTTCCAAACTGCCTTCGGAGAATTGGTAAGCAAAGTTTAAATTGCTTTGATTAGACCAAAGAGACGAAATGAGTAAACCATTATTTTGTGTTCTTAATAGATATAATCAATAATTTCCATTCATTTCCTATATATTACACATTCATAATGTAATACTAATAAATAAAATTCAAGTGTCTTTTTGTAATATAAAAATAACAATTTTTTAGTATATAAATATGAATGTATATACGATACAAAACAGAAAAAACAATTTTTTAAATTTGTGTCCGTCTGTCTATTTGTTCCGGCTAATCTTCGGAATTCCTGGACCAATTTGCATGGAACTTTTTTGTTAGATAGCTGAAGTTACTACGTGTAACTTGGGCGTAAATTTTTATTTAACAAAAATCATTAAGTTCCGCTTACAAAAATTAAGAATAAAATCCTATTCAATGCAGTTGCAGGCAGGTGTTTGAATAAAAAAAAAATAGGAAAATTATTAGGGTTACGTGTACAAAATTAAAACTCTTGAAATTGGAAACAAAATACCATTCAATGGACAGCACCACCAAACATTGTTTTTAATAGTTATTTAAAAACTATATTACGCAGTAAAGAATATATGAAATACGGGCGGAGCTGCGGGCATACAAATAGTAAATATATATACTTGCTAAATACATTTATATAATACGTATGTAATACAAATGTTCATTAGTGTTTATAAGAAAAATGTAATCTAATAAATGTATTAACATTCTAAAGCTAAATTTACACATTTGCAGGACATCGAGGGTTACTTTGACGCTTTCGATACTTAAGGTCTAACCTTCCGGTATCATCAGAACTAATAAAAAAAATACATTACCTCAGTAAAGTATTGTTAGATGTAGTCTTTCGTGATTGCAAATAATATAGATAACAGAATCTCAGCAATGTTAGGAAACTATGGTTCCAGTTATAATTTATAATAAATTAAACATTAAATTTAAGTATATTAAATTGTAAATTAACTTCATTTACTTGTTCATATGATGTACTTAAAATAGTTGTTTCTCAAAACATATGATGTTAAAGTAAGTATTTTTTACTTTTTCGATGCGATAAAGCTATATTATTGAGACCTAAAAAAATGAAATTTTATAGGAAAAAGGCAAAAAGAAAAGTAACTTACAACTGTAATTATTCTTAACCTTAAAGAAGAACAAAACAAACAAGAACTCTTAAACTAAACAACTGTAACTTTTCAGACAGTTGTATAAAATAATGTTATCGTTTCAATTTGATGTTATAAAATATAATTATAAACGGAAGAACAAATTTGATCTATTTTGTATTAATGTCGAATATTTTATATGGATATTTCCATAAATTTACTAAAAACTAGAAACAAAAATTTTTCGTTATTAGTTCAACTCCAAAACGTTTGAGAGACGTTTTTTACTTCCTTCAAAGTACCTTTACCGTTAATGTACCCTTCGTATTATTTTTTAGATACCTGTTATAAAGTTACCAGTGTAGAAATCATAGATAACGTAAACTTCATTTTATAAAGATATTAATGGCAGCTTTAAATAGAATGCATAACTAGCATATTAAATAATCGTTAACTATAAATAAATCTGTATACAAAACAGACCTCAAATAGTTTTTTCGTTCTATCAATCATCCATCCATCCATCCATTCAACCGAAAGACGTCCACTGCTGCACATAGGTCTCCCCCAAAGATCTCCACAATGATTGGTCTTGCGCCACCAATATCCAGCGGATTCCCGCGACCTTCATCAGGTCATCGGTGCATCTTGTGGAGGGAGGGCTTACGCACGCTACGTCTTCTGGCGCGTGATAGCCATTCGAGAACTTGTTGGCCCCATCGGGCATCGGTTCTCCGAGCAATGTGCCCAGCCCACTGCCACTAAAGTTTACCAATTCTTCTTGTAATATCAATCAATATTTATAAAAAATAATAAGTAAAGTTTTTGGTTGTCTATATGTAAACAGCAATCACTAAAGTTTTATTATAATTACAATTTATTATCATTACAAAAAGTTGAATCATGTAACTACTTTTTGCAGGGTATTTAAATTTGTATCCACTACGTGCTTTTTAAATATGTGGGTATCGTATAATTATAATGTCATTGACCTTAATCACATTTGTACAAGACAAATTAAGGCAATTATAAACTGACTCTTAATATACTTGTGAAACGTAATTACGTAAACTTTCCAACAAATAAGCGATTTCACAGAACGTTTGAAATTTGACGAATTATTAATTAAAAGTACATAAAAGTAAAAATAACTCGCTATTACCAATAAAATTACTTCGTGGTGAACATATTTTTCTACTCAAAGCATTGAAATGCTTGCTTGATCAAAGGCATGGTTTGTTTACTATAACATTTTAGTGAGTGTGATAAGATACCACGTTAATTGACATACGTTGAAATCCACTTATCTTATTCATAGTAAACCTGTCTTTTTAGTGAAGATAAATATTGTAATAAAACTATTGCCTGATGTTAGGGTAATTCCTAATATTATTCTAGCTAGATACCGGTCTTAAGCGGTTTTAAAATTTGTCGGTAAGCATTTATAAGCTAAGAACATATACAATACAAGCTTTTAATGATCTAGTTGTAACCGAGATCCATTGTAATGCCAAGAAAAATATTTTTTTGTTTTAGGAATCTGCGCACATATAGAACTCATCAAAATTTCATCGCAATCGGATAAATGATTTAGGTTCGTGTAGAGGACAAACATACAAAGAAATATTAATTTTAATGTACATAGATAAATAAGTTTACTTATAATTTGATAGATAAAACTGACTCGTTTGAATTGTAAGTACCACCCACGTGATACGATATATTTACATAGCTACTGAACATAAACTACGAGAATATGTCGACACTGAAAATGCATTCGTAGCGAGCGTAGCGGAAGCCACTACGCCCCTCTACGGACCACCGCATGTGTAGAGCTCGTAGCGTTACGTATTATACCACCGCACGGAATGGTAATCTTCCGCTAGCGAACCCGATTTGAGGCTACAGCACTTTCACGATAAAGTGATTTCAATTTACCGAAACACGCTTTTCGTCCTCACGGAGAGTCTCTATAATTTCCTATTAAGGTTTTTTAGTCGAATTTCAATTTCGCATCTTGTTAAACACTATACAGAATTTGCGTTGTATTTTTTCAAGTCTTAATTATATTTTATATTAAATAAAATTAATAACGTATTCTATAAAAACGTTAATTATCTGTTTATATACTATATTTTTAATAAAAACATCATTAATAAATTGTAATCAAAACTTTATTAGAAAAGAAAAGTTAATTTTGCTCATACGACTTTTAATAAAAATAATATTGTGCTATTTCAACGTATTTGTCAACCGAGGAATTATGTTTTACTGTATAAAAATGTATATATGGACTTTCGCGCTCAAGAATAATGGATTTTAGACGTGACGTTACGACTCAATACAGTGTACTATTTCATTTATAAACATAGTACATTATTGGGAATGGATTTACCTACTAAATATTTATATGGTTTATGATTTAAGTTTTGATCAATTCTATTACCAAATAATAAACAAAATCTCTTTATAATACAATAATTTGTATTCACATATAACATATATATATATATACAAATGAAGCATTTTTTTATATAAAAACAAGTATTCAAACATAAATATATAAATAAATTTTAATTCATTTAAAATCAAACACGCGATTTCTAGGTTCATCTATTTAATATTCTATTTAATATATAATATAATATAATATAATATAATATAATATAATATAATATAATATATAAATATAATATAATATAATATAATATAATATAATATAATATAATATAATATAATATAATATAATATAATATAATAATATAATATAATATAATATAATATAATATAATATAATGTAATATAATATAATAATCTTCGTACTTTTGAATTTTAGGTAAAGTCTCGTACATATCGTTTCTATCCATGGTACGTAAAGGTTATCAATCGTTGTGAAAGAAACGGCCAGTCGGTATTCTATCGATTGTTCAATAAACCCCGGGTGCCCTTTAAAACAAAGCAATGCGCGACGCTCAAGTAGGCTACATTTTGCGTAGGCTATAGTTGTAATGCATTTGTGCTCTGCGTCAAACAACTTTGAGAACGCGTAGATAACCACAGATATTTGATTATAATCTAAATTAGAGATGAGTTATAACTATATTTACTTATCGATAATGCATATATTTATTTTGTTTTAGAAATTATTCAAATATATCTATCGAAGTCAAAACATCGAACAAGTAATTTGTATTGTTCATTAATTTAATCCTACTAGAAAATGTGCATAAGGATGAAAAATAAAATATTTTTTCTTATTAATTCAGTTTAAATGTATTTGAAAGATTTATTGTAATGAAGAATTTGTTTAATCGGGTCTAAAGATAATTTTCAAATATTTAATTTTAAAGACTACAATTTAATACGACTACTACTCATTTATGTACTTTTTTTTAAATAGTGGACTCATTTATGTACCTATTTAATATATAGATTACCCATAAAAATGAGACAATAGGAAGAAAAAAGGAAAACGATGGAATGCTGGCGTAAAAGCCAGGTTAGTGCTCAAGGGGTTAAATAAGAAATCATAAATACTTCACTGCGATTAAAACCTTCAAAGCTAGAGTTTTATTGCTCCACAAGATTAAAAAATAAGTAAGTGCTGTTGTCGCCGCTTTTGTCATAAACGGTGGCCCCAATAAAATTGGGACAGAGCAAAAAAAATCTCCACAATACTATATTCGGATGATAAAACGTTAATATGGTCTGTAAGAGTTTTTTTATTTGATAACTACTGGATTATGTGTCTGTTATGTGTGTATTATTAAAATTAATGACTATTATTGTAAACGTTCAAACCAATTATATTTTATTTTGGCATTACAATTATAACTATCACAAATACATTTTCCAGAAGAATTAAGTAGTCAATATATTTGACAATAAACGAAAAAAATATTTAAATTGACTTTAGATAAGAATGTGCGACATGTGAGATAAAGTCATTTTACGTCAGAATTAGATAAGATGATTAAGTTTCTAACACTAACGTAATTATTTCCAGGTCAGTTTACCAGATAATTGTTTCGTACCGACGGCACGCTCGACTCGTTGATTTATTGGCAAAGTTCCAACAAAATATCAGAGAAATCCACAGGTGATCAAATCATATTCTTTTTGTTATATTAATTAACATTTGGCGAAGCCTTTTCTAAAAGTTTTTTTTACATAAAAAGTGAATCGAAATAAAACAGTTGAATATGAAAAGACACAACGCTATCGAATTTTAACAATCATAATACAAAACGAATGTAATTCACTTTGTGTCGAACTAGAAGCAATGAAACAAAAATTGTATTAAAAGTATTCGACGAGCAACTATTTGGTTTTGATTTTACGAGTTTGGCTTCCCTCCAACAAACTGTAACGAGTTCTACAAATTTCAAGCTCTCGGTTCAAAGTTTAGATCATATGGGTTTACTCTTTATCTGGCAGGCTGAACAAAATTTTTAAATATAATTACTAAATAAAAACAACATTATGTTTCTTCATTCTCTATTAATTGTAATAACAATTTGTCTCATGATACTAAATAGAGCGCCGACTTTCGTAAATTAGATATTAACTGTAAGCGATTGGATACCCAAGATCAAAGATCGAGAAAAGTGACGCGCCTTATCTTCACGCGGTGCTAAGTTCTCTATGCACGCAGTGGACCGACACGAATTTATTGTTGGAACATTTAGTAGAGACATATTTATCTGTGAACTGATATGCGTAGAATTTTCAATCTCTTTAATCATCCTAAGGTTGACTGGCATTAAGTCCGCATTTGTACATACATGTGTGCAAAAAGTGTTAAATAAATTAAAAAAAATGACTTTTTGCCTCTATAAACCTTAACATCGTCATTTGAACATATAACTTAATATTTCTAAACGTATTACTTGAAAAACAAATCTGATAATAACAATAGAAGTTCTGTATATATACTCGTACAATGACCTGGCCCGACTAGATAATTACTGGAAAATCATTCCAGGAAACGGAAGTGCCTCCGTATGGAACTAAATAAGACCACTTTTAAGTTTAAATATTTTTTTTATTCGAGCTTGTCCAAAAGTGCACTTGCACTTCATCCAGTGGCGGTCTTAGTGGATGACCCACTTTCCCCAAAAATCGTACATGTCGAATTGACAAACCTCTTAAAAATTATCAATTTACGAAATCTTAAAATAATTTACTAACCGCCTGCTTAAAATGTCTAAACAATCAAATCAAAAATAGTTAGAGTATTTAGAATTATTTTCGAAAATGCGTGAAACACAATAATTCACCAAACCTATCCCCCGGCCCCCACATTTGGCTCCTCCCGTTATTTAGTTATCGGATTCAACCGCGCCGGACTTCATTTCATGTTAAATAAAGTATAGTCCAAAAACGATAACGACTGACATCTACAACAACTGATTCCGGAATGCGACGCGCGTCAACGTATTACTATGGAGGACTTTTCCCCATGCTTATAGTTGTCACGGGCCAATCGGGCGCGAAAACCTTACCACACAGCAAATTACTAATACGTAAGCTATAATTACGTTCACAATTATTATATTATCGAATTCGTTTGTACAAAACCTATATCACAAAATAAGCAATTCATGATAAAACATGAATATTTCAATATTATTACTTTGTTTTCACTCTAATATATAATGTTATAGGTCAAATTATAAAGATAATCGTCAGTGGATATTGAGTTTAGATATTGTATTATTTAAGGATACACATCGTCATTATATTTTACTAGTATATTTTCGTATTAAGTTATCGACGTCGTGTCTAATAAGAAACAGCATATATTAAAATAAAAGCCCAGTATTCCATGTTACCAGATCTGAAAATCACTCTGTACTCTGTATAAAGTTTTTGTTGTGAAGGGCGTTATTTGCTTATAAGAAAATAAGATCAAATTTCGAGAGATATTCACTATAATAATACGAGGGAAATCATAAAGAAATAAAACAGCGATGAAACAATGATGGCTTAGTTGGTAGAGCGGCCGGATTTCACGTCAATGGACGCGGGTTCAAGCCCTAGGTGGGTTTAACTCTAAAATCAGTCTGAGCTTTCGGTGAAGGAAAACATCATGCGGACATTATAGCATGGTGGTCGGGCATTTTCTAGTAATGCTCGCCTGGATAGCTACCACCCTCAAGTTTGAAAACCTGTCGCCAAATACCAGTAGGCGTCTTCCGGCGGTATCACTTGAGAACCAGTTCCCCTAGACTTATGGTATTGGTCTGTGGTCTAGGATTGTGGTCAAAGCATTGAGCCTATACTGTGTAAAAAAATCTATACTAATAAACAAAATTCAAGCAGATGCTTGCAAACAGATGTTTGTAATGTCAAAATTATGTTTTTTTACTAAATAGATATCAATGTATACACGATACCTATACCAAAAAAAAGCAATTTTTCAAATTTTTGCCTGTCTGTTTGTTCTGGGTAATCTGCGGAACGGCTGGACGGATTTTGACGGGACTTTTTTGGTAGATAGCTGAAGTTACACCGGGCAATTTAGGGTACTTTTAATTTTCGAAAATAAATAAGGTTCCGCGTAAAAATAAATGAAACTCATAAAAAAAATGAATAACATCCGATTCAATGCGCAGTTTTACAGGCCAGTGCTTGAATTATGAGAAATATATTTACTTAGTCTTAGTAACAAAATTTTTTTAGGAAAATAATTAGAAGAACATAAAAAACGCGGGCACAGCCGCGGGCGCACAACTATTTTTAAATAAAAAAATACTACGTTAAAAAAGTAGTAATTATACTAATTTTTGTTTTATTTTTTAAAAAACATAGTTAATTATAGATATTAAAGATAACACCTAGTACGTTACAAGAGTATATGAATAGCCTTTTATTTTATAAAATATATTAATATTTAATAAATTTATCTGAGTATTTTATTGTTATATTAAGATCATGATAAGCTTAGGTTAAATTTACTAATTGTGCGAGAATCGGAATTAGTTTGAACCGGTGTAAAGCAGGCGAAAACTAAAATAAAACGAAATGTGAGATAAAAACTATTTATAGGTGTATTAATTTATCAGTAACATAGTAATGAACTTATCATATACGGGTCACTATTTGTTTTTAATTTAGTATTTTAATTAGAATGAGTTTTAAATTAACTTGTGTTCATTTTAAACTATGCTAATGTTTACTATAGTAACGTGTCCTCCAGTTTAAAGCATCGTTCAGGTCAACCCACACGACATCATTGTTTTAATATAAATGATATTTTAAATAGAAATCTACAACAACTTTTGTAAATGTTGTCTTCCACAAAATAGTTGTTTGGTCGTGCTTTAGGTTGTAGAATTATTCTGTGCGTTGTGTTATTAGTCACAATACTTCAAATTAATATTTCGAAATTTAACTAATCAAGGAACAATGAGACAGGCAACTAAGTCGTTACAATAGCAGTAAAATTCGTCCAATAGGGCAGGCTAAGGAATTATTCCATACTGCCAACTAAGTCATTATTATTTTGAACAATAAACAAAGGAGGCTACAATGTTAAGTTCTTTTTTACTGTTATAGGCACAATCTTGTTTGATGTTTAATGACGATGTGACCTAGAATGTTAAACATAATTACCCTAGAGGTACTGGTTTCCAAATAATGTTGCAAGAACACACCTATACACCTATAAGTGTTTCGCGACAGACTTTCAAAGTTTAGGGTTGCAGCTAGTAAAGTAGGTGTTAGGAAACGCTATTGTTTCTTCACTACGTTTTCCTTCACTGAAATTTGAAGTTAATCTTGAAATAAAATAAATAATTCGAAAATATATTATATATTATTTAATAATTAATATATCTTAGTGATCAATTCGATATTATATTGATATAAAATACACTTGATTTTTCTTCAAGAAGATATGAAAACGTTTTAAAAGTAAAACAGTATGTATCAGATAGTTCTCCCCCATTGTTAGAAGTGTACGAACAAAGAACACTCGACAACTTCGTGACATTGCCGTCCGCCTTTTCATGTTCTACTTTGCGGGTATTAAACTCATATATATATAAAAAAGTGTGTTATATATAATATATATTTACACTGAATAGGCTCAGTGCTTTGATTTCCTCACGATATTCTCCTTCATGGAGAACTCAGACCGATTTTAGAGTCGGATAGGTGGGGATCGAACCCGCGTCGATTGAGACGGAATCCGGACGCACTACCCAATGCGCCATCATCGCTTCTAATATATAACATACTACTACTAATAAATAAGTCAGTACAGAAAATCTAACGGCATGTGTATTGCTATCATTTCATAATCATAATATCTAATATCAATAAGGATAAATAATATTAAATAATAATAATAATATGCTTTAATAGTAATTAGAAATATACTAGTACATAGTACAAGTACATAGATATATATATATATATATATATTCGTCATACGTCATATATCTCTTATTTAATGTACAAGTAAACATATGTACATATAGATAAACAATTAGCATTGCTTCACGGTTGATTACTGCGAAATTAAAGAAGATTATTTGGAAGAAGCAATATTCATATAATAGAAAAGGTATTTTATATCGGATATATGTACCTATATTTGCAAATACTAATAAATTTCCTCACAGTTCAAATACTGTCTGATTGATTAATTACGTTCTAACTAATTAATAACTGATCATTACTTATAAGTAATGATTAATTTAATACGTTTGGAAATATTACATTTACTTATTTATTATTTATATATTATATTATCTTTAAACAAATATACCTTATATATATAAAAAATTCATAATAATCAAAACAAACTTATTGTTTATTTATTAACATAAAGCTTGGGACCACTGAAATGCAACTATTTCGTTTTTAAAATACTTCGGCGAGTAAAATGAAGAAAAAAAAAATACGAAGAAGGTTGGTTATCCTTCACTTAAAAAATACAACGCCGCGGCTCAATGAATAAACTTTATTATGTTAGCTTCAGCCACAAACACTAACAAAAACATTTTGTTAGCACAGTCTATAAAGTAGTTTGATCGAAAAAGTTTGTTGCCAAAATAAAACGCTGATAATAAGTTTTGACGAAATCCAAGTCCTCGATGTAGTGTAGTGTAATAAAACAGGTTTAATGTTTATCCAAATGGGATTTATTTATATTTTTCAGGTACTTTTATCAACGTTAGCCATAAAGTTATGCATTAAGCGAACGTAGCTAATACATAAATCTGTGGAACATGTCGCGTCGAATATACGTGCAGTTCGTTTCTCTGACCCCGATTTGAAAAATATGTAGCGTAAAGATTTTTTACCTTATACTATTCAACAAGCTGAAAGTTTATTTTAAACAGTAAATACTATTTAAATACCTAAAAATATAATATAGTATATATAAGTGGGAAATATAAACATTAAAAAGTGTTTATTCTGTATGATGGGAAAATAAGTTACCAATAAAATACACTAGTTATAGAATAGCTATTGAAGTTTTAGGCGGGATCTCAAATGTTATGTAATAGTTCTTATTTTTTTTCATAAGCTTGGCATAGTATTTCGTTCTATATTACATAATATATGTGGCATTTTATGTAGATATAATCTGATTGTTTTGCACGAGTGAAAAGTATAGGAAATAATAACACAGAACAAGTATTCTGACATGAGTACCATAAAATCTCCTTTGATAGGAAACTTCACAAAAGTTGATTTTTTTTTATTTATTACGGCCACGAATACAAGATCTTTAGGCTTAACTCCGTACTATTTTACTAATTTTTAGTGCTCCAGTAATATGGCGGCTCTTTTTAAAGCGTTCCAAGGGAGTTGTTGTGAGATCACAGAATTTACGCTCCGTCTCATTTTTTTTTCAATACACTTAACTTATATATACTTAACTAAAATTATATAATATTATAGAGTAATACACTCTAAGTTTATGAATTAAAAAGAAGTACTTCTACCTACTTTAACAGTTACTTTAAATAAGGTCGTAGTATGAGATTGGCTGCATTGCGATCATCAGGAATCAAGTGAGAAATATTCCATTTTCTACTCCTTGTCGTTTACCCAGTGATTGACATTTAGCCGAAATCATTACTAAAAATCTGAGAGAAAGAACTTAAGTCTGTAATGTAGCAATTATAATCTTTAATTCATTAAGTTGTATATTTGAGCCTGTATGTATTTGGTTGGCGTTTTGCGTGATATAATAAAGTAATAAGAAACGTTTTTTGTGAAGTTCCACAAACAGTCCATAGAATTTTTTGGCAAGATCGGCCACTGTTTTAATAGAGATTAAGATCGTTGAGACAAGATTGAAAACCCACATGAAACTAGACGAACCGTGGAATTCACAGATTGCCATTATCAAAGAAGAAGAAGAGGAGAGAAAATATTACTGCACTCTTTTGTTTTTGACTATCTATATATAGATTACACGATCGATTATTGTCGAGTTTTACAACCTAAAATGCTCGACACGCTCACAACTTTTAAGTACAGTTAGCAACTCTGCATTCGTAGTAACTCGAAATGTTTGTCAAGTTCTGTATGTGGTTACAGTAAAGTAAAAAACCCTTAAATTTTAAGAGCGTGGCTTTGAGTGTATTCTTTTACTACCCAGCCTCTTGTAATTTTAACAGAAAAGGTTAAGAATGTTAGAGAGCGCAGCAAATAATTTTATGTGAAGTTTGTGTTATTTTGTTTAATAGTACCTGGGTGGCCCCGGTATTTTAAGGACGTTTACTGATTCATGCTGTATAATACGTTTTATAATATTTATTACGCTTTATAATATAGTTTTATTTATTTTACGCGGATTCTAATTATTTTCAAAAATTAAAAGTACCCGAAGTTACCCGGAGTAACTTCAGCTATCTACCAAAAAAGTCCCGTCAAAATCCGTCCACCCGTTCCGGAGATCACCCGGAACAAACAGAAAGATAGACAAAAATTTGCAAAATTGATCTTTTAGTATATGTATCATCATGTATACATTCATATTATTTAATTTTAAAAAAAATGACATTACAAATAGACACTTCAATTTTATTTATTAGTATAGACTAAAAGTAAAAGATCAGAAAATGTGTTAAAAATAGAATAAAATTAAAATGACAACAAATAAAATAAAAAGATATTCTAATAGGTTAGTAGCCTATTCAGTTTTGTGGTCAATTTTTAGTCTAACTAAACAATTGGACAATGGCCATGAATAAGATCACACAAAACGTGAATAAAATATTACAAATCATGTGGAACTATGAAGCTTCTTAAATCATTTTATAATGTATCTTAAGTAATACATACATATTGAATAACATTATTAATAATGTAATGTAACATTATAGTTTATGTTATTTAATGACATCTGTTGTTGCCTAGCAACTGTCGTCCATTTTTAAAAATATGACAGTGTAGGTCATCGTCCTATGTTATTGTGTAATTAAATCAAACCTAAAATGTTAAATATAAATAGGTGGCTGCAATTAAAAAAATATATGAATCCAGATAATCTTAGAAAATAAAGCTATAATTATATGCAATGTTTCATCCCGATCAGTACAGCGGATCCCAAGAAACCAATTACATATATAATACAAGAATTTAATAGTATAAGATTAATTATTTTTACTTAATGCAGTTTTGTAAAGTTATTTTAGTAAAAAATTGTTCCATGTAGCACAGATTATTTACTCAAGTATAGTATATATAAGCTTCTTTATTTCCTACATTTATTATTACCTTCCTCAAACAAAACCCATTCGGCTTCTTAATTATATTCCGTTTGAGCCAATACAATGTATGGAATAAGTACAAAAGAAACATCCAGTTTATTCAAATTAGTAGATAATATTTATCAGAGTTGAATCCGACCTCGCACGCAATTGACACGTGCATTAAAATAGTTCCAAAATTTAGATAAACAGGTTAAAGTAAAAGTAACAAGCTGAGAGATTAGTGAATATCCAGTGCCAAGCCGATTACAGAATTAATCTGTAACAAAGATTTTCATGAAACCGAAAATTTATTAACTGATCCCAAACGAAAGCCTTGGAACTGGTTTTTAATAAATCATATAGTGATCGCTATCAAATTTGTTACAAATAACATTGGTACTTTATGGAGAATATAATTTACAAATTTTAACTATATCACTTAGAAACGTATAGATATTTATCTGTGGTAGACGTTTTAATATATTATTAATAAACAAAAGTGAGTGCGTGTAACCTTTATGTTTTTTTTTTATATACTCGAAATATATATATATATATTTACTCCTTTATATATTTGCTCGATGCTTTGACCACAATCTCACAGAAGATTTTAAGTAACGATGTGGACCAGGACTATAAACATACTAAGCCTAGAGGAACTGGTTCTCAAGTGATACCGCCAGAACACGCCTACTGGTATTTGGCGACAGGTTTTCAAACTTGAGGGAGATAGCTATCCAGGCGAGCATTACTAGAAAATGCCCGACCACCATGCTATAATGTCCGCACGATGTTTTCCTTCACCGAAGTTCAGGTTAATTTAAGAGTTGGATAGGTGGGCTCGAGCCCGCGTCCATTGAGGCGGAGTCCGGCCGCACTACCAACTATGCCATCATCGATTCAAATGCATCGTTTATGTGCGGTTAAAGTATATTTTTACTGTTATAGCAAGTAATATAATTTACAGTAAGAGTATTAAAAAGACAAAAAATCTAATAACGAAATGCATTTTTTGTTTGAAAACGTTCCTTCCGTCCGAAATCCAATCTTGCTTAAAGAAAGAAGAAATTTATTGTTGGATAATAAACGAATAAATTACAAATACAAAAACAAACATTAGAAATATTTACGAGGTAATCCAACAACAGGGCCTTATTCAGCAACTTGCTGCAGCATCACCTTGCGGTAGCTACTGCAACGCTGGTTTTCAATATAGAAGTTTTTCTTCAGTAAACTAATAAAAACAAATAACATACAAGCGTCTGCAAAGGATATTATATACCCGCCCTCAACAAGAATAGACTATTTTAATTTCGTAACTTAATATCTAGCCAGCTGTTTACTGTAAGCCCCGGCACGAACCTCCCATGTTACACGACACAACTCAATTTATCTTCACAAATTTTTCGCTTTACTGCTATATATTTTTATCGTCGCCTGCTCTCCGCTAATATGGGTCCCGTTTCACTTTGTAGATTTATCGAGAAATAATAATAAACAAAATATTTTCATGTTGTTCGACTTCTGATTCAAGAGTCACATGAAGGTTAATAGCCAATTTTATTTGAGAGAAGAGAACAATAAGCCAATAAAAGTGAATAATATATAGAACTAGATGTGCCCACATCTTCACTCGTGTACTATGATTTCCATTCCCCACAAATATTCTTTCTATTATTCATACATTTGGTATTAATATTGCACAATGTATTATAATATATTTTAAACATACAACGGTTTAGTACAAGTTTTGCAAATATTTTTTTCAGATGGCAAGTTTTTTTTCATAATTTACAATTATCTGCGTAATTAAACTTAATAATCATTACATTATATATATATATATATAGTGTATGTCCGTTAGATGAATTATAACTCGAGAACCAATGAACCGATTTTTTTTGTTTTTATTTCAATTCGTAAATATAAGTATCTCGGAAGGGAAATTAGGTAAAATTTCTGAAAAATTACTATTATCATGTTATTTACTGACCCTTACATTATATGAAAGGTAACGTCTATCTGTCTGTCTGTCTTAGGTACACACCTAGTATATGGATAAATGGTTTTAAAAATCCATTTAAATCTGTTCGATAGTTCTCGAGTTATAAGACGACTAATGGACAGACTAGCAAACTAACTGAGGATACCGAAAAATATACAGTCACTGTAAAACTGTAATTAAGTACTAAAAGATCTTTGAAGACAACCAAACAAGTAGGCAAAAATTAGCGACAAACATACAAAATTGAAACAAAAGCATAACAATCACAACACATATAAAAATATGTAAAAATTGATTTTTTTACGTTTAAAAAAGTTCTAAGTTTATCTGCCGTTGTATTTAAGTAGGATCGCGCCTCGTAAAGTTAGAAGAAACGCTTCGACATTTATTGGGAAGTCAGTGGAGTGTTAAAGCTGTTTTTTCTTGACGGACTACGAATACTCGTCACTATCGTACATCATTTTAAATCACTTACATCTCAGAATAATAACATTCTTTTATCTATTCAGTATAAAAATATTCTAAAAATAAACTAGAAACACGTAATTGTTAAACATATTTTTTATAATAAGGTCCAAATTATTAAAGTATCAATTTAATAGTGTTGGTAATAAAAATGCGAAAGTAACTCGTAAGTTTAGACTACTGCTAATCTGCCGTCATTTGTTATTGACAACTTGATGGACAGACTTCTATTATCTTGAATGTATCACAAAGCTTTTAGCTAATTTGTTGTCTATATAATACATCGTATAGTATCACAACACATTATTCAGGTATATAATTTAAAAAAAGCATTCAGAACTGTTGTTGTTTTTTGTAAATAAAAAGTTTGCCATTAAACGGGTATGCGGGCGGTACTTCTTCCATACGAACTTTTCCCCCTGTTTCCTCTCTGGATAATAGCATTATGGTAAATATTTGTGTACCATATGATATATATTCACCACCGCCATCCCCGTACGTTTTTTTCCATAAACAGGGGAATACGAAGTGATATTTTCGTCTATTTTGCATTAGTAAAATCAGCCCAAGCTCAAATTGTATCTTTCGCGTTGTATAATTCTTTCTTTGGGGTGCAACGCGATAGCAATAGAATTCTGAAATACCTATTTATCAAATTTGTCACCGACCGCATATCCTCTTAAATATCATATTATGTTAAATTTATAAACATTTGGTGTGATACTGTCACGTTAAGGCAAGAGGTACCACAGATAAAGAGCTGTGGTAGATGTAGGTCGCCATGGTGATGACGATTGTCCATAAAATCTCATACATCAATAGCCGTCATTTTTCCTGGACTGTATTATTTAACATGAGGATACATTAATAAGTTTTTTATCAAGCCTCTACTAAAAAAAGAAAAAGACTTTTTGGTGAGATCCACAGTCTGTAGTAGTTCTTTTTACTCTTTCGTTAACTTGACCGTATATTTCGTTATTTTTGTGGAATAATAACACAGAACTTGAACTTTGGGATTCCACAATGTTTTTGTTAGAGTATTGAACCAGCTCTACTTGGACATCATACGGTACATGACCTTTAATGGACCCCCCTGCGGCACGTCCCCGCACGTTCTGCTTGGAGATCGTATTCCTACTGAGGGAATACCTGTCGTGAGTTCTGGAGGTGAAAGCTCTATTGTAAAACATCGATCATCTTGCTTGAACTGTCCAAGGAGTTTTTGCGGCACCTTAGATCTCACGTTCGATGTGGCAACTGAAGCACTTCATCAATATTACATAATATGAAGCTAATGAAGAATAAACAAAACCATGACAGACCAAGGTACCACCAATAATTCCGTGCACAGACATTATAATTTGTAAAATTCAAAAACAGTGTTATTGTTAATATTTT
Organism: Samia ricini; assembly: GCA_014132275.2. Classification (NCBI taxonomy): domain Eukaryota; kingdom Metazoa; phylum Arthropoda; class Insecta; order Lepidoptera; family Saturniidae; genus Samia; species Samia ricini. The sequence goes on from AP028161.1 coordinate 24,774,304, forward strand.
ATGCCTGTGAACTAACAATAACTGTAATTGAATCGGTTATCGATAAACGAAATGCTTTGATGAGAAAATCTAAATCCGATAACGAAGCCTGGAAACATGTTAAATCAATACAACTCATACATATGCAGAATGTAATTGTACTAACACGCTCACCTGTAGCAATTAAGCTAAGAACATTGCTATTGTTAAATTTACCTTTGTGTTTTCCGTATAAATCTATATTTATATTAAAACAGCAGAAAGACGATATTTGTATATTAACTGGTATAAAATTCACTGCGCGGTTTTAAAATCGAATACAAATACGTTTCAGTGGTATTTTACTTTTTTTATCTGTCTCTCTGTTTATTAATTTATTCAACAAGCACGCCAAAACTACAGCTAATAGATTAACTTTTATGAAATTTGGCATATTAGTAATGTATACTTATTAGTAGTATCATAGTAAGTAATTTATAGACGAGTAAACAATAATAATAATGTGTAATTTATCCACAAAAATATAGTATGACATAACATTTAATGCTTTTCTAGCGTACCACTTATATATTTGCAATCATATCCTTCAATGTCAGACGTATCAATGCCAGACATGATAATGTATAGGCTGGTGCATATTACAGATAACGATACTGCCGACAAAATATATTAGTCGCATCTTCGTTCTATGCACAAAATTATCTATCCGAATATGATAAAGAGGAAAGATTTGTATTTTTGTATGTAACGAATAAACTTAAAAACTACTGGACCGATTTGGATGAACTTTTAGTATGGAGATAGTTTGAAATCCATGTAGTGATATAGGTTTTTATTCTAAAAATCGCCAGGGAATGGGAACTACGCAGTTAAAACCATGGAAAGCATCTAGTATTATAAAAAAAAAACAAATACGGTCAGAAACTCTCAAATACGTGAATTCTGCCAGTGTCAATCTAAAAATACAGAAACCAAACTATAAAATACCGCACCAGAAACAGAGTGAACCTCTATCAGTAGACGTCGGGCAGACCGGGGGCGTCTTCAGATTGCACTGGATCCCACAAGCCTGGAATACACGCAGGTACATGGGTTATGTAACGGACCTTGAGATCCGTAGTTTACCTAAAGTGCAACTCACATTATGTGAATTGTCCTTAAACCACTGTAGTTTTAAAACAAGGTAAAGTGCGTGGAATTTGTGTCTCAATAAACAGTCCAAGCCGAATTCCGTACCACGTTGGTTCCCTTGCGCTAGCTATCACTCTCCTGACTGAGCGCTTAAATGCTCAGCGCAAAAGTTCGGTGAAGCTGTCAAGAGCCTTGCAGTAAACAGCATTTAGTCAGTTCGAGAGAATAAACCACTATACGACTAATCAAGATGTAGTCTAATAAAAGTAATAAGAAAGTTAGGTTTAAAGTTGAAAATTTCATTAAAAAAAACTAATGTTTATAAGTGTTTTATTGGGTGGTTTATGGGAGATTGAAATGTTATTAATAATTCTTATTTTCATATTGATTATCTCTTGTATTTTTATTTGACTTAAGTTAGATTAGAGACTACATTCAGTCTAAACTCTGGGTAACAGTAATTAAAAACATGATATAAAACTGAAATTTTAGTTCTTGCTTCGCCAGCCACCCTTAAGTTGAATGTAATATGAATATATATAAACGCTATTTACGCATTTTATAGTGTATATATGCATAAAATGTATTCTAAATGTTATTATAGAGTATATACTACAATGATACCAAATTTCATCCAATTAGGTGCAGTAGTTTTAGTGTGATTGGCGAATGAATTAATAAACAGACAGAAAGACCGATAGAAAGACAAAAATTTTAAAACCATTGAAATTTGTTCTGTTATCGGTTCTGAAGCCCCTCATAGTAGTTTCTGAAATATATTCAATGTACCCATTTCGTCCCTCTAGCCTTTTATTATAAGTATGGATTAAATAAAAGTACATAAATCACACAAATCTCTCACGATGGAATGCTTTAATCCAGAACGAGATGCCTAAAATCTAATACCAAATTCTGTTGAAGACAATAAAATCCTTTTATAATCCAGTAAACTGACGATTTGATACCATAATAAAATTTAATAAGTGAGAAGACCTCCCCATTTGTAACGGACTAACAAAAACTAAAAAGTTATGCCAGATATAAAATAGATACTAACAACACAATCGAATATAAAATTCAAAAGGGTATTTGATTTGTTGTATTATATTTACTAACTAGCTGTTCCTGCGGCTCCGCTCGCGTATCATATTTTCTATTCCCCACAATTATTCACTGCGTAATATAGATTTTAAATTATTATCAGAAAAATATGGACCACATTTTTTGTACAAACTCTAAATTATTTTTGCTACTAACAAACAGAAAATATTTACCTCAACAATTCAAACAGTTAAACCGTCCATTTAATCACAATTTCATGAGTTTTGTTTTTTTTTACGCGGAATCCTATTTATTTTCCAATAATTAACTAGCCTTATAAGATGCGCCTTATATCTTCAGCTATCTTCCAGAAAAAGTCCCGTCAAAATCGGGCCAACCCTTCCGGGGATTAACCGCAACAGGTAATCAGATGGCCAGACAGGCAAAAATATCATATACATTTATTCTTTATTTTTATATTGCAGACAGACGCTTCAATTTTATTTATTCGTATAGAAGATGTACGCCTGGTGGCTGGAGGTAATAACTTGTCAATATCTATTGAACAAAAATAAAAATGACTTGTCAAACAGAAGAGAAGAAAGTACCGATGAACTGTTTCTATGTTTTATATTAAGTTTAATTTTTTTATATACTGTGTAGGCTCTGTGCTTTAACCACAATAACAACTGATGTTAAGTGACGATGTAGTCCAGAATGGTAAACACACTAACCCTAGATTGGTATTAGATCTGAAGTGATGCTTTCGGATCACACCGATTGGTGTTTGGCGACAGGTTTTCAAACTTAAGGGTGGTAGCTACCCAGGCAGGCATTATTAGAAAATGCCCTACCACCAATATATGCGCAAAAATATCTATAGAAACGATCTAAAGGGCATAAATGCTTAACTTTTGTTCTGTGTAGAATGTTTCTTACTATCACAAGCCATCTGTGCTAATCTACCAAATTTACGTAGTGTATTTATACTCTGTTATACACGAATGCATATATATTGCATTCTACAAATGTAAAGAATGTATGAAAAATATTTTGGAAACGCGAACCTAATTGTTTACAAAGGAAATATTACAGGAATGAGCATTGTAAATTTACGCTCTGTAAATCGTGAAAAAAAATTTACATTGCTTCATACAAATAAAAGAAATATTAAAAAATTACTGATCCTTTTATTTCTGTTTTGATCCTGATTCTGGTTTAAGGTCAGTTAAAATATATATATATATATATATATATATGAACGAATCTAATTTTTTAAATAGTTCAAAAAGAACTCAGCAGCTGAACTAATACTGTATCTACTTATAATATACATTTTAATATAATATACCTACTAGTTATATGTATTTCTATTAGTGATGATTTTTCAGTGGTAATGTGGTCATAGCGCCGTGTCGTTACAGTATAATTTTCATGTCAATATAAAACATATCCAATGTAAATACATCACTAATTTACTCCTATAAATAGGTTTGTATTCGTTTCTCTGGCTGCTGTTGATTGATAAGGGAGAGTGGCTCCCACAGGGGTAATCTGGCACTAATGAAATGCTAATTCCAAACTGGATATAAAAGGTACCAAGTAAAAATATAAATGTTGGTTTTAATAAATTACTATTATATAAATATCTTCAAGCGGATTCTTTTCAAAGTTCCACAAAAGAAAGTCGGAATAGGGTCTTCTCTATGACCATACATCTTTATAGCTAGGGTTAATAATATTAGTGAAAAGTTTATGATAGAGTTTGATAGATCTCCGTCTAATCTAAAGGTATGATTGCCGAAGTTTCTCACGGGTCAATACTATCACTGACAATTTTCCCTGCTGCATATCAACGATCCGCTAAAACGTTTTTTTTTTACACTCTACAGTAGTGGTCGTCACACTTTTCGGGTCAAGGGCTACATAGGTCATTGTGAGGTGAGGATTGTGCTGGCCGCACTTTTATATATTGGGTAGTTGATACCAATTGACATATTTTTATGAATTGCCCAACGCGAATATTGTCATTATTTGATTGAATATTGTCATTATTACGGAACCCTATATTTTGTTATAATAAAATAACATAATAATTGTTGTAATGTTGTTTAAATAATGCAACAGTATAATTGACAAATGTATTTAAAGATACAGTGACAATAAAGTACCGGACACATACGACATCTTGAACAAGCTCACGACAAGCAGTGTTGACATTACCATTATATATAACGATAATATAGTTACGTGGAGTAACTCCTGCTGTCTAACAAAGAAAAAAAAAAGTCCCGTCAAAATCGGTCCAGCCGTTCCGGAGATTACACATATAAAAACAATATTTTTTTTTTTAATTTTCTGTATGTTTGGTATAAGTAAAAAAAATATATATATTTTTGACATTTATTAGTATAGATACAGCGTCAAATAATAGTTCAAGGTAATGATGAGTCACAAACCCTTAATGTGCCCTGTGTTACTAGTCGATGAAGCGTCATTGTCGGATCGCGCTAACTTCGGGTTATAAGAGCTCCCCCGTTTCGGGATGGCAGTATCGCTTTGAGTCACACCTGAGATTGGGGCGGAAGGGGAGGGTGGAAGGGGGGGGGGGCGTGTTGAAAGTTTAATCCTAAATACAATTGGGCGGTGTGATGTTGACAGATACAATCGCGAGGAGTCTGTAGTGTCCGGCAGCGGGGGGTCAAGCGCAGGGTCGGAGCGAGCGGCCGGCAAGGAGCCCACGTCTAGCTCGGGGTCGGCTCACTCGGCGCACTCGGCTCACTCCGCGCACTCGGGCGCCTCGCTGACGGACGCGCGCCGGCCCGAGCAGCCGCATCACCACGGCGCCGACCGCCCCGTACTCTTCCTATAACGGTCACTAAACTCTCGTTTCTTTTATCTAACAATCTCCCCTCATTTAGTAAACAATATACTCTTTCTCTCTCTCTCTTTGTAAATATTCTACCCCCTCGTAAATATTCTACTCGTCTGTTAATAATCTGCCCTCACTTAGTAAACACTCTCTTTGTACATATTCTACTCCCTCTTTGTAAATATTCTACTCCTTTGTTAATAATCTACCCTCACTTAGTAAACACTACTCTCTTTTTGTGAATATAAATATTCTACGCCTTTGTTAATAATATCTGCAGACTTAGTAAACTTTCCAAGGAATTTTCGTGGCATCTCAGAATAAACGCTTCGCGCCATTATTTTCAATGGACTTCACTTGTACACAATAAAACCCCACTAAAATTACACAATACATGGTCCGATAACACAAATTATTGATTTAAACATAACAGCTGATGAAGCGATGATGGCGCAGTGGACAGTACCACCTTATTCCGCGTCAATGGACGCGGGTTCGATCCCCACTTATCCGGGCCTAAAATCGGCCTAATTGAAGGAAAACATCGCGAGGAAACCATAGAATGGTCGTAGGTGATGTTCTCCTGGGCAGCTACAACCCTCAAGTTTGAAAACCTGTCGCCAAATACCAATAGGTGTGTTCCTACAGCATCACTTGAGAACCAGTACCTACGTTTAGTCTGTTTGCCATCCTAGACCCCAACGTCACTTAACATAAAGTGAGCCTGTGGTCAAAGCACTGAGCCTATACCGTCTAAGAAAGAAGCTACTAAGACTGACTGACAGTATTAACTTTTATAGTTATAAAATTTCATCGAAAACGAACTAATGTATATTTACGTCTAATTTTACTAAATTTTCTTTCGTGTAATTAATTATATTGTTAATGACAATATTGACAACGCGAAAACTTATTCGATATTCAAGCTGGTTTACAGGAAATCCTTAATGAGTGACTGAGGCTATGATAGAGCTCTTAAAGTCAAACCTTAGAATTCTAACCAATTTTGGTGATTTTTAAATCTGGTTAGATTTAATTAATGTGAAAAACCGCATACACTGTGTTTTGTTTTAGTAATCAATAATGAGTTTTGAATGTTATCGATTTAAAAATACTGGAATTAGTTTTTTTTTTCCCCGCTAAATTTTCAATAATGACTATTATGGTCGAGTTTTGAGTAATAGCCAAACACTACTGTAACAAAACTATTTCTAAAAGTCATCAATAAAAGAAGATATAAACCCTACGATTTATCGAAAGACTCAATTGTAATATTATGAGCAAAATCCTTCACTTCAACATCAGTATAATAAATATTAAGATCTATATTTATAGGCATATAAAAATTGAATAAACATTTATACCTAAATCATACTTACCGATCTAAGCCGTATACCTTTTCAAATACGGTAGGAACATAACAGTCTTATATTATTACTTCTATCCAATATCTAGATTTTCGAGTTCACTAGCCTAAAATTAACGTCTGACCTTTTACCTAACATATTCCAAGTTAGTTCACTATCTAAACTGAAAATAGCTTCTAGTCTTTTAGAAACGATCTAGGTATATTCCTTAATGCAAAAATAATCGTACCATTAGATTCATTTTGTATCATTCATATTTGAGGGATTTTTTGTTCTTAGACAACTCCTCTTCGTTCGGTATATAACCTAAAAACCATTGAACCGGCTAACGTGATTCTTTTTTTAATATAGACCTACTCAAATTTTTGAGTATATTTCATTATGACGATAATTTAAATCAGGTCAGTAAAAATACCGTATCCTTTTAATTTTTTTCCTAAAGCAATAAACATTATAAACAATTTAATACCGCTAATAATTATTACAGTTATAACAACTCATGTTCCATTCTGTAAAAGAAAATAATCATAGCACTTTAGTAATCGAATTCATCATTTCATGAAGATGTTTAAATTAAAAAGTAATCAAATTTAATACGTAAATATAAGACTAAAAAGAAACTAACATTTTGAATTACGATTCAAGCATTAATTTATTGTCCCTCTAAAGCAACAATAAATATTTACAATACCGTACATGATAAAGTATAAGACCAATTTGAATTTCCACTATTATAAACAATAAAAAATACACAAACCGTAGCTGTCAGCATTAACATAAAACGTTATTCATCTCGAGTATCTACGAGGGAAGAATGTTTACTGAGAGATAATAAACACATATATATTTATATTTTACTAGCTGGTGCCTGCGGATTCGCGTTTTTTATGTATTCTTCACAGCGTACCTAAAAAAACAAATGAATGAAGAAAAATTAGAGTATTTTGTTTTTATTAACAGAAAAAATGTACATAAGAGTAAATCGAAGGAAAAATGTGTAAAAGAGTAAATTGAAAAAAAATTAGAAAAGGTCGATGGAATCCAGCCTATAACCATCTAAAAAAACTTCCGTGTCGAATGGTAGTAGTACCATCCCTATACGTTCAGTGGTTTCGAGGTGATGGTGCGTCAAAGTAACCCCATTTTCATGATATATATACATTTTTAACTATTTAGGCTAATTATTTTACACACAAGACACATTCCGTCACAGATTCATACAGACGTGTAAATACTTTAATGAACTATTTGCAGTGTTTCACAAATTATTTAAGTACATAAGGTATAAAGTATTAATGTGAGTTTATTTAAGTTCATTTTTATAAACATCGTTTTTTGTTTTGCCATCAGTATTCGCATGCGCGTGGCACAGTCGTATGATCATGAATCATGCTTCCGACTTATTGGATTAAATCCTATAAATCTATTATATTATTCCAAATCTTTTTAGTTTACTTTCTCCTGAACTTTATTTGTTCTGTGATTTATGTCCCACTCTCAGGGGGCTATTACCGCATCCAGCCGTTTTCCGTTATCCTCTTTCACCATATAAAACGGATATATCTCTACAATCTCCTCGCATTTGTTAAATTATTTTTACTTATTCCGGTACTTTACTACGAAAGGTTACTTCCGATAACAGTGTTATTCGATACTTTTCTGTATTTTAGAGCTTAAGTATTATGCCCATTATAACATAGAAACATTACTATAATAAATAGAATCAAAACGAAAATAATTAAATAAATAGAGCTAACGGAATAAATATAAATCATATAAAATGTTAGTCAGAAGCTAAGATTAGCTGTGAGCTATCCGCGATTCTATTAAGCAATATTATAAAAGTAAGGTAATTGCCTGACATTCAGTTAGTCACGTACCATGCATTATCGGAGTAGTACTATTATTGTACTATTCATGATTAGAGTTTATACACTATATTTCTGTATTTATCGACCATGTATGAATCATACTCTGCTGCAAAAAACAAATGAGAAGCGTTTCATGCGTAAATACTTTACTTTCTTACTATATTGGGATAATATTTTATTTTACTCTATTAATGACATGAAACGCAACAAACCATGTTTAATAAAATCCTGCTATTAATCAATGATAACAGATTCTATTTACCTCTTAAATATTTAATAATTATATCTGAAATTTCCATAAAACTTTTGCACATCGTGATGTTTTGTCGAGGTAATTAAGTAGATAATCATAACCTTCGTAACCTGTAATATATCTATGATTTCAAATTATAATCGCACACCAACGGACATTGTGAGACGATGGTCGGTTAACTATAAAACGTAAACTAGATTACGAAATATTATAGAGGGTAAAGGTAAGGAGAATCATCTGTATATATGAAAAGTGTCCGTCGAAATGTAATTAGGATAGCGCCACATTAGTATCAGGGTAAATTTTAAACAAAGCCCCGAATCTTTTAAAGGAGGCGCCAAATCAATAAGCGTACTATTTACAGTTTACGAAATAAAATCACTGTAGGTGCTCGTTTTCTTATAATAATTCTTTAAGGTTATATTATACTAAATTATTTTGTACAATGTAAGTTGTTGAAATTTTCAATAATTAACTACTATAGTCGTTAATGATATTAAATTTTTTAACTCGCCATACTTCAATTCATCTACAATTGATACATTCATACCATACTCTTTGTCTACAATAGTGCGGTAGGGGAAGGTTTTTGAACTGCTATTTATAGCATACAGCTGGACATTTTTTTAACTTTTGTCCCATATGAGATGATTCTCCTTACGCGACCCTCCATACGAAATATATAACATTTCTCCGTATACTACAAATGTAAGTAGTTTATATTCCCCAAAACTACGTTACGACGTAACATTAGTAACCCTAAACCTCGGCATCGTTTTTTCCGTTTCAGCTTCACGGCACATGATTTACACACATGGCGTCGCGTCGTTAACTTTAAAGAGTTCCCATCCGCGTTGAGAATTCGTTTGGAACTCTCATTAAACAGAAAGAAAACCCCCAGATATCGTACCCTAATGGGAATCTCTGTGTACAAAAGTCGTCACTAAAGAAACCGAGATAAGTATTGTTTAAGATTTATTAATTCATTACCTAGTTAAAAGAAATAGCTACCCTCGTGTGATTTTACTGCATAGTTCAGTGTGCGTGTACTTTAAATGATTTTCTTTATTTCCTTTGTCACCTTTCGTTATTTAAGTACAAAACTGAAAAAAAAAAAGCTTATTGTTGTAGGTACATAATTTTTATTTCGTTCTTATTTGTAACTAGTAGTGTGCCCGCGGCTACGCCCCCGTTTTATATATTCTTAACTGCGTAATATGATTTTAAACGATCATTGGTTTTAATTGTGCTGTCCATTGAATTCTTTTTTTACACTATTACTTCTGGTTTTTTTAAAAGCGGAACTGAAATCATTTTCCTGAAATTATTTCTAACAAATAGAAAAGATATTCCTCACAAATTGAAGTACATGCCAGTAAATCTTAACTTTGTATTGGATTTTATTCACAATTTTAAATATGTTTCCGTGTAAAAAGAATAAGACTCATAAAATTTTGAATAAAATCGGATTCAGTACATAGTTTTACGGGCAAATCGTATAATTTATAAGAAAAATTTTTACTTTATCTTAGTACTAACATATTTTAGGGAAAATAATTAGGGTTCTGTATAAAAAAATTAAAACGCAGTGAATAATATATGAAACGCAGGCGCACCCGCGGCCACACAGCTAGTTTAAAATAAAAACACTTTTCTGCATAGGTGACTTTACTAAAAAATAAGTACATTATAAATATAAGAAAATGTTATTTGCGTGAACATTTAAAACTATACCAGTAACGAAAGGATACTAATAAACTTTTTGGTCAATAAGCTTTCGTCATTCCCCAGAAACCCACCCTAGCTTATCCACAATTGTAAAGTTTATAGTTTCAAATACTCAAAAATCAACGTGGAAGTTACAGACGACAAGGGTCAAGGATTTTAAAAGAAAAGTATTTATCTCCCCTATTTATATAGTTACTATATAACAGTTACTATCTAAAAAGACTTATAAAGCTAGATAATTTCATCTGATATTTTCCGATTACTATTTAAAATTCAAGATAGGTAAATTAAAGTAACACGGCTTGAACACAACTGAGCACTTGCGATTTTATGGACAAATATACTTTAACCACGTAATTAAGAAAAAACCGGTATTCTTATCAAGCCAAATTTATGTATCAGGGATCGAATAAATCTCTCGAAATAAGCGAAGTATTAGTCTTTTATTCATCCCAAGCTATTTTCAAGGTTGTCTCCTACGTTTTTGTTCATTTACTTACAGATTATTGACGGCGTATTCTACTCAAGACGCTCCTTTTGTACCTACTTGCTCGTTTTTTGAAGATTAAAAACATTCTCAAATAATTCGAATATTTAAGTGTTTTAAACTTATATTTAAAAGCAAAAAAAAAACTCTTGTTTATATTTAATTAAATAGACAATTGTTTTACAGTAATATACTTTTTAAATAATCAATCTGATTTTATTTACATCTAGTTGTGTGCCCGCGGCTGGGCCCGCGTTTAATATATTCTTCACTACGTTTTAATTTTTTTTATACAGAACTCTAATCAATCCCTAAAAAAATTTTGGTACTAAGAAAAAGTAAAAATATTTCTCATAAATTCAAGCATTTACCTTAAAACTAACCATTGAATCAGATTTCACTCACAATTTCATGAGTTTTATTTTTTTCACGCAGAACCGTAATTATTTTCTAAAATCAAAAGCACCCTAAGTTACCTGTAGTAACTTCAACTACCTGCCAAAAAGAGTCCCGTCCAAATCGGTCCAGCTGTTCTGGAGATTACCCGCAACAAACAGACAGACAAAATTTTTAATATTTGTGTTTTTTAGTATAGGTATCGTGTATACATTTTGTATAGATACATTAACATTACATTTTGTTTTGCTATGTATTTTGGTAAAAAAATGTTACTTTGAAATTACAAACAGACAATTCAATTTTATTCATTAGTATAGATTTCATGATCTTTAATTTTTTACGCGTAATCGTAATTATTTTCTAAATATTAAAGTAGCCTAAGTTATGCGGAGTAAATAAAAAAGCTCGTTAAAATCGTTCCAGCCGTTCCGGAGATTAGCCGGATACACAAACAGACAAACAAAAATTTGTACTTAGTAAAAAATTGTCATTTTTATATTACAAACAGACACTTCAATTTTATTTATTAGTATAGATTTATTGCTCATACGGATTATAGGTTAAGCATCAAATATAATACATATTTTAATATACAATTAAATAACAATAATAATAAAATTAATAATTGAATCGTAACGTTATTACAATAGAAAAAAATCATAGTTGTCACAATACATTTAATACTAGCTGTGCCCGAGACTTGGCTCGCGTGGAATTCAGACAATTATATTCTAATATACATTCTCCGTCTAGATCTAATCTATCTTATTCACAAATATAATCGTCCCGTCCCATACTTTTTAGAATGTATGCTTTTAATTCAACTGATTGATAAATTTCGAAAAGAAACGCTAAGTTGTTGTAGGTAGCTAAATTATAACGTTCATTATACGGGCCAAAGACATCGGTTCAAAACCTAGCGATGTGTTTTTTAATAGCTTTTTTAAGGAGCACAGAGATTTTAGCTAATTTGTCTACTACAGCACAAAGAAAATCTGACCGTTGACCGGCCATGGGCGCTTCAAGAACATCACGCAAAGGAACTATCCAAGTCAAACTTAATTCTTACGTTTTCTATTACTACCTTTTTTTTATGACGGGGGCAAATTCATTTACGCACTCACCTTACCTATTGTATTAGTGAGACCGAAGTCCCCCAATACAATAGGTAAGGGGGCACGGAGTGACGAGTTCCGTGCCAGTGTGGGACTCAAACCCGGGAGAGAAGCGCCCGGGAATACCCACTAAAACCCCCGGGGCCGTCCGCCGCATTTGAAATGGGGGCGATACGGGATTGCAAGGCATGCCGCCGCGTCGCCCCCTGCAAACGCGTCGCCCCCTGCTTCTATTACTACCTAATAAATCCAATAAACCACCTAATTAAACCATAAAAAGTGTTCGGAATAAATACCAATTATTACATTGTTAAAAATAGAGCCTACATTTAATAATCATACAAATTCCAATACGCAATGAAGTGTTAAAAAGGCTATAAAGAAAATACGTTAACGACTGAACACTTTCCAGCAATAGTTATGTAAAGGTATTATTAAAATGTCATTACAGTAGTCTCGTGGTGATCGAGGTTTTAGTGCTAACCAAAAATCAATGTCGAGTAATTAGTAAGCGTCTTAATGGTGGGCCGCAAGTCCCTTGTAATAAAGCAAACGAGTAGGTAATGAAAGTAGACGTTTGCAACCGATATGAATAGCAGTTATTACGGACACTCATTTTTATATACTAGTCTATGAAAATCGACTATAAACAATATTGAAAATAGTAAAGTAAAGCTCGTCGTTATTTACTAAACAAAAGAAAATCAGTTAACAAACAGAAGAAAAAGTTATTATTAGAGTTTTAGCCTTACATCTATCCTCTTATTCTTGTATATATATATAAAAGGAAAATGGGGTCCTTTGACGCACCATCACCTCAAAACTGAACATATCGGGACGGGACTACTACCATTCGACGCGGAATTTTTCGTTGATGATTACAGGCTTTATTTCTGGATTCCATCGACCCTTTCTATTTTTTTTTATTTACTCTAATATACAATTTTTTCCCGCTAAAAGAAACAAATAAACCCATTTATTTGTATTTATAGGTTAGGTCACTTTTTCCCTCACACATAAAAAAAACATGCGAGCGGAGCCACGGGCACCAGCTAGTATTTATATATCCATCCATCCATTCAACCGAAAGACGTCCATTGCTGGACATAGGTCTCCCCTAAAGATCTCTACGACGACCGGTATTGCGCCGCCCCCATCCAGCAGATTCCCGCGACCTTCAGCAGATTGTCGGTCCACTTTGTGCCCCCACGCTGCGACTTCCGGTACGTGGTACCCATTCGAGAACCCGTTGGCCCCATCGGGCATCGGTTCTACGAGCAATGTGACCAGCCCACTGCCACTTAAGTTTAGCAATATTAGAATATATATATATATATATATATATATATATATATATGCATAGCATTAATAATTTGTTTCATTTGAAACTAGTTATGCCATGTGTACAAAAATTCTATACTTAAATCACTACTATCTGTATCTAGGATTTGTTCCATTCTAATGTGACAAAAAAATAAACTATAAGTACCCCTGATTAAAGATCCATGAACAAATTGGAAATTAATAGCTACCTTACTATCAGTAATATAAAACGAGAGTCGATTTCACAAAAAGGTATTTGCTTCGTCCGAGAGATTTGATACAATTACTCTATCTGAAATCCCAATGCGACATTATCGCAAAAATCTCATTACACGGTGCCATTGTCGAGTCTTCGAGGAATACGGACAAAAAATTATGTGACAGAATTACGCGAACAACTTTCGAGATCAATGAATAAGGAAAATAAATAAATTTTCACGGGTTACAAAGAGAGAACGAATAAACATGTTTATTTGCTTACGCTTGATTGAACATCTTATATTCTATACTCATTTAAGTATGTTTTTAAAACATGCAAAAGACATAACTTCATATTAGTATGTTAACGATAGTGATTGTAGTTTGATAACTTGTTCTTTATTTTGGATAAATATTCAATATGGATAAAAAGTTTTTTTTTATATAATAAATAAAAACTATATAGATATTCCTGTAATATATTCATCTTTTCGGTTTTTTTTATCTCTGTAAATAAATTTGTTCAAAACAGCTATGAACATGTTTTGAAATATTTTTCAAAAACACAAGCAGTAAGGTTACCCTACTAATGCATGTTTTTGAATAAAACAAATTAAATAGTATAATTTTATTTATATTATTTATTGCTCATACGGGTTACAGATCAAGCATCTAATTTAATATTTTAATATACAGTTAAATAATAATGAAATTAATTATTTCATAACATGACTTAAAATACGATAATAATCACGGTAATAAAAATTCATAATTGTCACTATATATTTAATATTGATACTTAAACATTGATATAAAACAGTCTTAAAGTGGATATAAATAAAAAAAACATGATTACAAATAAATTCATTACTTTTTTAATTAATAAATTAACCAAATTCAATCGTTTGTTTACAATTAAAAAATAATTATTGGATGTCGTGGACCGTTATTAAAGTTTAACCCGTCGACTTGCTTATTAAGACGGGCGACTTAATCTTGAAAGTGATTGTGACGTCAAATAAGAAACTCATAGGTTTAAATGAATATCTAAGAAACATAATCAAGTAAACTTCAAGTTTAACAGATTTTAATTAATTAAAATAAAATATACAAATGTCGTCTTTTAAAAATAACCAATCTCCTGCTGTGTTTCATATAATTTCACGTCATCCTTCTTCAGGGTAAGCTCTGGCCTAGAATATAATAAAAAATGCATATTAGATTTTTTTTTTATTTATGTGTCTAAAACAAAATGTAGTAAACTGTATTTTAAGTTAAAAATTCTTGTCATTTCAAAATATCATAGAGTTCGCCCGATGATCGAAATTTCATAATAATCATTTTAGAAAATTTAAAAAAGAAAAAACCAACTGTTTCCAAATTTTTTAACTGTTAAGAGGACATGCAGTCAGAAAAGTAGGTATTTCAGAAAACGATTGCTATCGCCTTGCGCCCCAAAGAAAGCGAGTGGACAACTGCGGCGGGGGCGGATTTAACTATGCAAAATAGACGAAAACATCACTTCGTAGTACCCTGTTTCCTCCTCCAAAACTGAAGCGATTTTTAAATTTCTTTCAGTTTTAGAATAATAAAGACTTTGTCTATGCAACATTTATCTGGTTTTTTACATCTACTGACGCGCTGAGCTATAATATAATTATAAACATATTCATATAGTTTATTCATAGTCGAAACATATAACGACAGGCTGCGTAAGTATACATTTTATTATTTATCTCTGTAGCATGTTGACGGCTGACGTCATAGCATTAGTAACGCGAATATATAAGTTTTTACTCCCACCGAGAATCGCTCAAAGACGATAAAGAAGCGATGATGGCGCAGCGGGTTGTGCGACCGGATTCCGCGTAAAAAGATCCCCACCTATTCAACTCTAAAATCGGCCTGAGCTTTCGGTGAAGGAAAACAACGTGAGGAAACCATAGTATGGTGGTAGGACATTTTCTAATGATGCCCGTCTGGGTAGCTACCACCCTCAAGTTTGAAAACCTGTCGCCAAATACCAATAGGTGTGTTCCGGCAGCATCACTTGAGAACCAGTACCTAGGTTTAATGTGTTTACTATCCTGGGCCATATCGTCACTTAACATCAGGTGAGATTGTAATCAAAGCGGTAAACTTAACAGAACTTTGAAAAAGACTTAATTACTAAAAAAAATAAAAAGTTTTAAATAACATTCAAAACTCACAATGTAATTTCCACGGTTTGTTGTTGTTGAACTGAAACAAAGAAACAAACACGAATATTAAAACAACAATTTTATATTATACTTGCTGCGCCCGTGACTTCACCCGCGTGGAATTCAGGCGTCCCGTCCCGTCCAACATTTTTGAAATACATTTTTTACAATATCAAATTATGTTTTAAAAAAATTGATTTAAAAAAAAAGATAAAAAAAAATTAATTTGCACATTACAAACAAACACTTCAATTTTATTTATTACGCCCATGAATATAAGTTTTTTAAGCCCAATTTCATATCTACCAGTGCTCGAAATAAAAAAAAATGGCGACCATTTGTTAAAACGTTTAACATTTCATAATATAGAGACATACACTGCAAGATATGGTTTAAAAACAAGGCTCACTACAACATGATAAATGAAAAACGCGTTAAGAACTCGCATAGTAACAAGGACAAACATACCCATTTGCGGTTGTTGCTGTATCAAGCCGTTCATATCGGAGAAGTATAAAGCGTGATTAGTCTGTAGGTACTCCTTGGGCGTGTCTATGTACGTCGTATGGATCAAGGGCATAGACACGGTCACTTCTCCCACTCGCCATTTCTCATTATTAGCGTCGATGTTCTCTTCGATTTTTTGCATTCTCTCGACTTGTTTGTAAGCCGGCTCACCGCCTATGTAATCGCGTTTGATACGATTGTGGCTTTTTATCTCGTGCTTGCGAAGATCAGATCTATAAATTACAAAAAAAAAAAAAAAAACATGTGTGGTTTTATGAAACTACGACGCAAGTGGAACTTTTCAAATAAACAAATCATTGTTTGCTTATGTGTTATGCGGCTGCATTCCACGGAAAGAGGCACATTCCAGTTTCCCAATAACATGATTCAATAACACAGCTGCATCCCACGGAAACCGCTACCTTGCAGTTTCCATGTAACAGTTGCAACATCGGACCACTGACGCTACATGCACCTGCGATTACATGGAACTCCACATCGTCATCGTGGGAATCGCCCCCACCACCCGAGGCTCGCTGAAGCTCACCTCATCCGTTGAGTGCTCCAAGGAAGGCACTATTGAATCTGACATCGATCAGTAGGCACGCAAATTAGGTTTAATCTTAATATACGTTTATTGTAAACTTTAATTAATAAATATTAAGTTGAATTGGTTTTTTTACGCCTCTCGGGCGCGCCCCACATAATTTATGTTAGTTACTATAAAATATGTCAAAAAAAACAAGCATTTGCACAAATTAGTGACAATATAAATGTTACACAGTTAGCGGCGCCACTATATTGACTTTGGCTGCTCTTCCGAAGTCTGTGGGCTATGCTTGAAGTTACCCTGTGTGATCGAATCAGAAATGAGGAGATCCGCAGAAGAACCAAAGTAACTGACATTGCCCGAAGAATTACTAAACTTAAGTGGCAGTCGGCTGGGCACATTGCTCGCAGAACCGATGCCCGATGAGCCAAACGGGTTCTCGAATGGCTAACGCGCACCGGAATATCTAGCGTGGGTAAGCCCTCCATAAGGTGGATCGACGACTTGGTGAAGGTCGCGAAGTCCGCTAGATGCGGGTGGCGCAAAACCAGTCGTTGTGTAGATCTTTGGGGGAGACCTATGACCAGTAGTGGACTCGTCTTTCGATTGAATGGCTCTTCCGAACACCTATCACTTTACCACTACTCCGCGGCCGGCTGTAATGCAACATGCGATAGACGGACAACAAAATTTGAGGGGATGAAACATACAATATCGATTGTATACATATCTATGCAGACAAAAAGACATTGAATCTTAATTTAAGTACTGAAAAATGACGATTTTAAATATGATTATAGCACTTCATAAAAATTTCGATATTTTACCAAAGAACATTTTCATTAAATATATATAAGATTGTCGTTATTAAAAGACAATTAAAATAAACAATTTATTGCTTTACGAATAAAGAAACGACATTAAAAGTTTATTATTCGACATAACAATTCTTATCCATCCATCCATCCATCCATTCTTATTACAAAAATCCATATTTTTATTATTTTAAACTATTTGACGTAACACTCGATGTCATATCTGCCAGGTCGTTTAACCTAACCTAATTAAACAAACTTACAAGATATAGAACTTCTTTACATAATAAATGAAATTAAAGAAATGATTTTCTTTACATATTTGATTTTGTCTAACGTCCAAATAATAATTTCGTGATCAAATTTGAAAAAAAAATCTGGTATTCATCATACATTATTTAAAATTGAACCTTGAATAACTTTTATACCGACTGGTTTAAAAGCAAAAATTCATCTCAACCTTTGTTGTAGATCATTCGATTTTCTATAAGAATGTGTTTTGCTCTCAGCAAATACGCTGATACGTTTTTACATAATAAAATTCCAAATAAAAAAAACTCCTGTGTTATTAAAACGGTAAGTGGAACATTGCAAATAGAGGCACCTTCTATAATTTCCCCCCTACCGATAATCGCTCAACGTCGCTAAAGTTTACATTAAAAAAAAAATCAGGCAAAATAACTTGATAAAAACAATACTTATGTTTAAAAAACTTACTTGTAACAGAAATCTCTTCCGCAATAATTACACGTATGTTTGATATTCATATGTGTAGCTTCATGGTGTTCTCGAAGAACTGTATTCGTACGGAAAGCCTTCTCGCAGAGAGAACACTAAAATATTAACTCAATTATTAAATCGAAAACAAAACAAGAATTAATTTTAAATTTTTACACTTTGCATAATTTCTGTCAATTATTAAGAGGATATCCTAGCGGCATTTATTCGATACAAACGTAGAGTCACCTGTTTCCTCCCTGGATAATATAGCATTATAGTAAATATTTTACCAAGTATTTTTTCCATAAATTAGTTATTGTAGAAACTAGAAAACTTTGAAAATGAAAAAAAAAATTGCTCGATTTTTACCGTCAATTTCAGTTCGTCCGTCAAACAAATTTGATGGATAACATTTTAAAAAGCAAAATGTACAGGCATAGACAAAGTTTTTATTATTCTAAAACTGAAAGAAAATAAAATCGGTTCAGTTTTTTAAGAGGAAACCGTGTACTACAAAGTGATGTTTTATTCTATTTTGCACACGGTAAAATCAGCCCGAGCTGCAGTTGTCCCTGTCGTGTTTTATAATTCTTTCCTTAAGTCGCAACGTGATACCAGTAGATTTCTGAAATACCTACTTTTCCGACCGCATGGCCGACACTGATAATTAAAAGCAATTAAACAATTAACCTTTCAAAGTATTTTTTATAATCATATTATATTGTTGAATAACCTTTTTCTTATAAATATTATAAATAATAATAGTTTTATCTAGAAACATAAAATATGTGTAGTTCCTATATAAGAATTATAACTCTTTAGTTATATTCTTAGTTACTAGTCTATGTTTATAGACTTGGTTAGTCTATAGTTATATAATCACATTTAGACAAATCTATCATTGTAAAAGTCAAGTAAATTCGTAGAAAATTATTTAAACCTAGCGATACCTCCATACATACTATTAAATAAATCAATCATAGAATAAATAGAAAATTTATTGGATTTTTTCTCAATACTAAAACACAAAAAAGTAGGCAGTGATGGGAATTGCCGACAGAAGTGAAAACTCGAAACTTTAGACAAAATTGTTTTTAATTGTTTAAAGAATTTGTTAATTGAAATGATTACCATAATGTATAACATTAACATTTTTCCTTTTTTTTTTTAACATCTATTAACGCTTCAAGCAACAATTATGTACATTATATTCATATAGTTTGCTCATAACCAAAACATACGATAGGCTACACAAGTATACATTTCATTATTTAACTCTGAACTCCATCTTATACTTGAGATACTGTAGCATGTTGACGACCGACGTCATACATCATTGGTAAGGCGAATCTATAAGTTTTTCCCCTACCGAGAATCGGTCAACGCAGCTAAAGAAAAGTAAATTTAAAAAAAATACCTTAAACTGTTTCTCCTGATGAGTAAGCTTATGTTTATTCAAATTAGATGGATTTACAAAGGTTGCGTCACACTGATGGCACTTGTAAGGTTTCTCTCCGGTGTGAGTACGCATATGCATCACCAAGTAATATTTATACTTTGACTTGTAAGGGCATAGATCACAAAAGAAATTGAATGTGTTTGTATGGACCAACCTACAAAAAATATATAAATTAATAATAATAATAATAATAATAAAGCCCATTTATTTCCAATCTAAAGTTAAGTATAAACATAAATATATTTTAATTGTTACTTATATGTTTATTATGACTTATAACTATATTGCTTTTAGTCACCATTGATCGGAACCCCTTCTCGGGTAAAGGCCTCCTCCAGCTTATTCCAGACCTCTCTATCTTTTGCTTTGTTTATCCATTGATTTCCTGCTATCGCTTTTATATCGTCTATCCACCTTTTTCTGGGGCGCCCTATTCTCCTTTTTCCTGTTGGTCCTTCCCATATAGTTGTCTTTAATGTCCATCTTTTGTCTGTGTATCTCGCTATGTGCCCCGCCCATCTCCATTTCTGTGTTAGGGTATAGTGTAAAGCATCTATAATTTTTGTTTTTTTGTCTTATCTGTACGCTTTTCACTTTTTGTATTTTTCTTATTTTTAGTATACTCCTTTCCATAGCTTTCTGGCATGTTATTAGTTTATCTTTTATTTTGGTGTTGTATGTCCACGTTTGGCATCCATATGTAAGAGTAGGTAAGACACAGGTATCTAAGACGGTTTTCTTAAGGTGAAGAGGAAAATTCCCTTTTAGAATTTCCTTCAGGGACCAGAACTTTTTCCAGCTCTTATTAATACGTCGTTCGACCTCTTGTTCTTCATTTTTATCTTCGAATGATACTTGCTTTCCTAAGTATATATAGCTGTTCACATATTCGAGCGGCTTACCGCTTAATTTTATAGCATTTATGTGGCTGTTTGTCATTATTTTCGTTTTATTCTCGTTCATTTTGAGGCCTACTTTTTCACTTTCTTTATTTAAGGTGTTCATCATTTTTTCTAGCCCTCTACTTGTTTCAGCGAATAGGACAATATCATCCGCGAATCTGAGGTGAGTTAGTCGATCTCGGTTTATTCTTATTCCTTCCGACTGCCAGTTAAGATTATCAAAAATTTGTTGTAATACTAGTATGAATAGCTTGGGTGAGAGAGGGTCTCCTTGTCTCACTCCTCTACAGATCGGAATATCAGGACCTCGTACTTCTAGTTTGACTTGACTTACGCTATGCTTGTAGATATTTTTCAATACTCGTATGTAATTTTCATGTATGTGACATTTATTCATAGCTTCCCAGATTGCATCATGAGCAATTGTATCGAACGCCTTGATGTAATCGATGAAAGCAATGTAAAGTGGTCTATTAAACTCTTTGTATTTTTCTATAATTTGTTGCATTACTTGTAGATGGTCCGTTGTAGAAAATCCGGAGCGAAATCCCGCTTGTTCTACTGGTTGGAACTCATCAATCTTCAGGCTCAGTCGGCTTTGTAGAATTGATGTGAACAGTTTGTATATACTTGAGAGGAGACTAATAGGGCGGTAATTTGCTACGTCTTGAGGGTCTCCTTTCTTATAGAGTAGGATTATGTCGGACCTTTGCCATTGCTGCGGTATCTGACCTGTATCAAGAACCATGTTGAATAGGTACGCTAAGGGACGGCCTAGCATGATAGCGCCTGCTTTAAGCATTTCATTTTGTACGCCATCTGGCCCTGGGCTTTTATCTGCTTTTAATTTTTGAATGTGTCTGACGACTTCCATGGCGGTCACTGGTGGTAAGTCACTCATTTTTGTAGAGTCCCCCTTTGTACCTTTGGTGTTAGTGGTAGAAATTGGGTTTGATGTTTTTTCATATAATTGCTTGTAGAATTCTGTGGCGCAGTTCATGATTTCTTGCCTCGTCTTAGTTACTTTTGATTTTACTTTTAAATTTTGAATCCAGTTTTTGTGCGTGGTCAATTCCTTGTAGGCTTTTTTCGTACTTCTGTAGTCTTTTAATTTAGTCTCAATTATTTTTTTTCTATAGTCTTTGTAGTCCTTATCGATTGCCTTACTTGTAGCTTTAAATAGTCTGCTCAATTCTTCTCTCTTTTCTTTTGTTTTTTGTTTCGATTTTAAAAGTTCAGTTCGTCTTGTAAGAAGAGTTCGTGTAGATTCATTAAGTATTTTATCAGTAGTCCTGGTTTTTGTTTTATGTGATCTTAGTGTAAGGCTGATGTTGATAGTGTGATTTAATTTATTGTAAAAAGTTTGAATATCTTCTTCGTGCAGTGTTTCCAGTTGGTGTATGTTGGTTTCGAGGTTTTTTAAATATAAAGATATATCCTCATCTGTTCTTAGCGGCATAGGTTGCGTTTTGAACGAATTTCTACTCCTTTTATCTTGGTCTTGAATATAGGTAGCTCTAACTAAGCGATGATCAGATCTGAATCCGAAACCATGTAGTACTTCTACGTTTCTAATCTTCGATGGGTGGCTCGACAGAATAAAATCGATTTCGTTTTTTATGTTGCCACAAGGGGAGAGCCAGGTCCATTTGCGATTATCTCGAGCTTTAAAAAAGGAGTTCATAATTGACATTTTATGTTCCAATGCATATTGAATTAGTTTATCTCCTCTTTTATTCCTGTTTCCATACCCAAATTTTCCCAAAACAAGATTTTCGCTTTCTTCTATTTTAGGTTGACCAATTTTTGCATTAAAATCTCCAACAATGAGGACATTTTCTCCGGACTGGCTTTGAGCTACCTGTAGAGTTTCGTAGAATAAGTTGATTTCTTCATCTGTTGCCTTTTCAGTTGGTGCGTATACTTGTATTATTGTCAGCGTTTGGTTGTATTCTTTCATTTTCAATAGAGCAATCCGATCTGAAAGGGCCTGGAAACTTACAATTTTATTTTTATGTGCTTTTTTTATTAAAAAACCAACACCATATAGTCCGAGACTTTCACCTTTGTAACAGAAAATATAGTTTTCATGTTCTTCAATTGCGCAGCCCAGTCTTCTAACTTCTGCAAGGCCGAGTATATCAATTTTAGTTTTTTGTAATAAATATGTCAGTTCTATAAATTTTTTCAGATGTTGCCAGAGATCTTACATTTAATGTTCCAATTTTAAGAATCGGTCGAGGTTGTTTTATTCTAGTGGTTGTTTTTTCAGTGTTTTCTGGAGGGTTGTGGTCGTTATCCCCCACGGGGACCAGCCGGCTTGGGGGAGTGTATCTCTTTTCTATTTCGTTGTAATTTTTATATATTATGGGTTTCCGATCTCCGGTGTCTAGTTGTTATTGCTTCGTTGTTGCTGGAATTGTTGAAAGAGAGTGAGATCGACTCCTCATCTTTTCAAATGCATTTATTCTGTTGATATTTTGCATTTGTTGTTTTCTCGGCTGTAATTCCACTTGCGGTGAGGTGGATATCTCCCTTTTCCTTTTATCTGTAGCCTTGGAGTTTTCCTTTACTATAAGTTTGTCATATTTTATGTAAGCAAAGTTTCCTTTTTTTCTTTCTTCTATTAGTCTGGGTTGCAATGACTTTCTTATTTCTAAAGTTTCCTTTGAGTAGTCTTCCGTTATATACAACTCCTTTAACTTCTTTTTATTCTTCATAATTTCGGTCTTTTTCCACCCACTAACTAATGAAAGGAGGGTAGGTCTCGGTTTTTTTCATTATTGGTTTTGTTGCCAATACGATGTATTTTATTTATTTCATTATTTTCTATGTTTATATTTAATTCATCCAACAAACATTTCTTAATATGTTCAATTAAATCCAGTGTCGACTTTTCCTTTTCTGCTAAACCATGAATTATTAGATTATTGCTTTTCTTATCTCTTTCCAATAGCTCCACCTTCTTTTCCAAATTTTCCACTCTAAATTTCAGTGTTTTATTTTCTTCTAGGACAAGTTTTAATTTTTCATCCATTTTTATCAAATATTGTATTAGTTAATTCAGCTATTTGGTTTTGCATTTCGATTTTCATCTTATCAAATAACAGTTGAAATTGTCCCTCCATGTTTTGCGTGTAATGGGACGTAATCGATTCGTCCAATCGTTCTCTTATTACTTACTAGCAACACTGAGGTGACGCTGTCAAGCGCTGCGATCTGACAGTGATTATTAATCAAATTCTAACCTCTGATTTTTGCTGGTGTTATTGCTCCAAGTGATTATCCAACAAATAATGCGATGTTTATTATCCAACTCACTCAGTCACTACTTGTTCTTTGATTGGATTTAGTGTAGTTGTAAATACTGTGGCTTTAAACTGTTTATTTGTAATGATTTTGCAGAGCACTGACACTGTGGTGTTTACGATACGAGAGCCGGAACCGGAAACTATATATAAATTAACTAGCTGTTATATACGACGTTTTCCCATTTATATGTATGTAAAAAAAAAGAAGCAGAGTATGTAATAGCGAGGCATGAAAAATAACGTCGGTAAACCCGAAGCAAAAAAAATCGACCTTTATTATTTTATCAACTGTTTACTTATTATTCAATGGTTAATTCCAAAAATAACTTTAAAAAAATCTGTTCATTGAATATTAACTAGTATTTTAAGTCGATTTGTAAATATGTAACTAGGTCAAAACAATAATAAAAATAATGATACATATTTATTCAAGTCCTATAGAACAAAAAATGTTATCTGACTTAACTATATGCGGTTAGTTTTATAATTACTTTTTTTTAAATTAATAATATTTTTTTTTTCACCCCTATTCATGCTTTTCTTTAAACTCTAGTCCCATCCCCAGAACTACCGTGGGTATGACTAACTTTCAATTAAATTATCCACATATTAATTGAAACGTTTCAGTTATACTCACATGTGATTTCTGAGTCTAGCGACGATTGGGAACTCTTTCCCGCAAGTAGGACATTTGTGAAGGACACTTTGCTTGTGTATATGCCTCATATGTTGTGCTATACTAACAACCAATTGTCCGCATATGTCACATGCTCTTCTCATACATTGCCGTTCTCTCGCCGGTGAGCCAATAATTTCTCCTATAAAAAACATTATGAATAACATGAAACTTTATTGTCAATGAATAAAAATATATAATAAAAACTTAGCATTTTATATGTATTAATGTTCCCCCAGAGGTTGAGATTCAGTCTGTAGGATCTTTTTTGTAGGAAATATCATTTCCAACAAAGTTACTATTTATATATTTTTTTCAATCAAGGTTTTTTCAAGTTCTTTGCTTCAGAGCTAACAGCAAAAGGACGAGAATTTTCAATAAAAATCAACTTCAGTGACTATGATAAGTCACTCACTAGTATAATTTACACTTGCCACGATGGGCACTTTTTGTGGATTGTTTAATTCGGAATTAATCGTGACAAAGTACTATGTGATAGCACAAAATGCGGCAAAGTTATAGAATTTAAAAAGAAACATCTTGATTTATGCGTATTTTAAATGGAAAATCTTTTCACACTCAGTGAAAGTACTTAAAATTGATATTAAATGTTGCAACTTTCAGGGAATGTTTTTATCAACAAAAACAACAAAATTTCAGGTGCACACTAAAATAAAATATTGTTAATAATCACCGTAATGTGTATTTATTTAAAATAAATTATATACATTGTCATTACCCTATTTGCAAAATTCAAATCACATGAGGTACAGGAAAACTTTTTCACTTTTGGTGATTTTTTTAGCATTATTTTCTCTTTCTTTTGTCTCTTCCTTTCAATCTCCTCTTCAACTTTAACCCGTTCCATTTTCATCTTATGCAATATTAATTGAAAATCATGTTTTGAATATGGATATAAATGATCCACACCTAAAAAAATATAATATTTTATGTTCAATTCTTTTTTTTAATAAGTAAAATGAGAAATATCTATGTATGTAGATGTTTGTAAGTATGTAGATTTTAACTGTAGTAAGAATTGAAAAATATTTCTTAATTCATTAAACTAAGACAAACTATAGATATCCTTAACAATATTTTCAAAAATAATAAATTAATTCTTGTTTTGATTAAAATAAAATATACACTCACCCATTGGATTTAATATTTTACGAAACTTCTTATCAGCTGCTTCACAGTTTAATTTAAAGATCCAGGCAATCTTAAGAGATTCTAGGCAATCTGTACAAATGTATTTAGGAAGAGAATCATCAATTTCAATCTAAAAGAAAAATTCATGTAATAATTGTTCCCTGTATGGATACACTTTCACTGATATTTGAGAAGCACTACCTCTTGTAATTAATTTGTCGAATAATTATATACATATTTATTCAGAGATAATAAGTTTAATACTAAAAAGAAAATCATTATGGACACTACTCTTCTTCTTTTATTATATTACATTTACAAATTTTACTTACTAAATTAACTAACGTTTTTATTGAGAGTTTCATTAATTGTAGTTTTACAATAAGCCATATCAAACCATCTCATGCATAAAGTTACAAAGTCATTGCCGTCTCTCATGTAATAAAAATATTTTGTTATTTTGCAAATTAAAAACTGGTTTAATGGCACAAATGGAAAATGTACTTCTTATTGAGATGAGATCTATAATTTGGCCATGTAACATATCTAAGTCTAAAAATAGAATTACATAGAATGATTTAGTGATTCTTGAGATAAAAGACAATTAACTGACAGACATGAGTTGACTTTTAAATAATGTATAGATAAAGATGTAGTGAAGGAAATTGGTTCTCAAGTTATAAGTCATCTAACAGACAAACAGATAGATGGTTGTAACCTTTTATATAATTTAACAGAAAAGTAGTGAAAAAAATTAGTAAAAAAAATTATCATTATTTATTAATTGTTTTAGAATACTTACACAAATATTAGTAATGCTTCTTATTGCACTCATTATATCAAAATCATTAATTTTATCAGTGAGTGGTGTACATCCATTTCTACCACACACTCTACAAATCATATCCTTTGATAACTGAATAGTTTTCTTTCTAAAATAAAAAAGCTATAGCTACATAATAATTATTTATATATTTCCAAGGTAATAATTAAAAAATATATTTGTCCCAAAATATAATTTCGTTCAAATACAATGTGGATGTTTCTATAATATATTCACTGATTTTTCAATGACTGGCTTCTGCTTAAAAGTATAGTAAGAAAGACTTATAAGTTAGGACTACTTAAATTTAAATAAAAAGTGTTTATATTTATAAGAAACTATATCAATTATATCCCACAAACCCATTAAAAAGCTGCTGCCAATGATCACCAATAATACTTTCATCGTCTTCAATGGACGGACCAGTTGCATAGCGTACTTTGTTCAATTTCGATAACATACTCTTTGTTAAATAAACTGCCATTATAAATCTGTTGAGTTAGGCTACCAATAAACATCAAACAAAATTGAAAATACAAGAACACTTAGACTTTCAAATAACATCTAAACGTAGTGATTACATTTTCTCTGATAACATCTGTGTAATGAAAAATAAATAAATTCTTTATGGTAGGGATGGATATGAGTTTGGTTAATTGAGAATCAATCTTTAAAACCAAAATATCGATTTTTCATAATCGATTAAGAGGGGCGCTACATGTAAAAAAAAACTCTTTTTTTTTCATAAATCGTTAAATTATCATCTCAAAAATATGCCTGTAAATTTTCAAAACACAATAATCATTATTTATACATTAAAAAACTCATTTAAGTGCTTCGCCTCAACTCGGCGCTTGAGCGCTATTGAAGTCTGTAACTAAGCGCTCGATTCTCGGTACCTGGGTTTCGAATTTATACTCTTGGGGTATATTGTATGGTCGAACAGTCCATGGGTCGAACTAGATCAGCAAATGTTTCGAAAATCTTTTGTTTCCCAATTCTAGATATACAAACCACTTTATAGTTACCTTAAAATACTTAAAACCAGTGTTGCCGTGATTTTATTTCGGTTCAGTATACTTCTGGCATTCCTTCAGTGCGGAATAAATTAATAAGTGAAATAAAAATGCAGTCTTATCCTAAAATGAAAGAAATTCATCAACTCGTAGTGCAAAACCACGAAAGAGAAACGCACCGAAGGACTTCTATATGGCCCTGGAATCGCTGATTAATCGGTAAGCCACTGTAATCATATAGTTTATGTGTGTCAAAACTTTAAACGCGTTTTTCTCGAAACGACTTTTTTTAAATTTGCGGGCGAGATAACTCAAAAAGTTCTCAACCGATTCCAATGAAATTTTTTACACGTCTACTTTATAGAAATAGCTTCTAGTTAAACCTCAAATATTCCACAAAAGTTTACAAAAATTAACCCTTTTTACCAAAAAACCATTGAAAAAAATTGGAAAAAATATTTTTTTTTTTTCTGAGGTGTGCCAAATTACGATTTTTTTTACTTATTTTTTGGTTTAACTAGAAGATATGTGTTTTATAAACACGTACAAACTATTTTTTTAAATTTCAGATTACCGTACGAAAAGTGATAACGCCCGCAAATTGATGTCTTTTTCCAAGTGGGAAGTAGATAGATTCATTTTTAAAGCGGCCATTTTGAAAAAAAAAAAAATTTTACTTGTACTTTAAAATATAACCCTATAATAAAATAACCCTACAAAATTTCTAAATGATTCAGTTATTGCTTCCCAGTTTAAAATGTCCTTAAGAACAGTAAAAATTAAGGCGTTTACATGTATCGCCTCCCTTAATCTTAGAACCTAAGAAATAATATCTTCTTGTGGTAGGTATATGACCGTATATGTTTGATTTTGTACACAAGTGAAGTGTATTGAAAGTAATAATACTGACCGTGAAATTTAAAATTTTCCAACAACACCCTTGAAAAGCTTCAAATAGCCACCACTTTGTTGGGCATCTTTTATTCCCATTCTATTTTACTAGTCTTCTATTAATAAGATAATATGAAGTTAGGCCTAAAGAACTTTTATTCAAGGTACCCTTCAATAATTATACCAGCATACATAAATAATAAAATTACTAAATACCAAACATTTGATTATTTTTTAATTTTATTATTTATCCGTGATTGATACGTCTGATTGTACAATTATTATTTATCTCTCGTGTACTATACATACAATAGAATTACTACTCCTAGAATATTACTTAATTACTTGAAATTTATCTAAATAAACAAAATTTGAAACAATTTAATTTTTTTTAATTTTAATTTAAAAAAATAATTGTAAATTAACTAATTACTTTAGAGATAGAGCAAATAAATTTTAGAAAGCAACTTTAGAAAGTTCATTTCAGGAGCAATTCATTGGCATATAGTGTATTAATTAAAAATTATCTTGCACGTCAACTTTCTTTCGGTGATTGACTTGCTTGATCACATGACAGTTTCTGTTGCTTGGTCTCCAAATTGAGAGGTTTTTCCGCAATTTTAGGAATAATATTTTTTTCTGGAAATGAAATCCTTGAGTAGAAAATTTTTTTTTGTGTGGATAAATTTGGTGAAGTATTTTATGTCTAATTTTGTTGATGTATCAACTATATAATAATCATAAACATAAAGAAAGTATGCCACTTATTATACCAATTATACAAAATGTATCTTTTTTATTGATAGATTTAGGTAATTAAAATTATTTTTGAATTATGCCATCATAAATGTACTTTTGTTACTCCTGAAATAATATTAAAACTTTCTTAAATATTTCTAAAGTTTTATTCTGCCAATAATGTATCGTGTGAATAAACCTAAAATAGCTAAAGTAACAAAAACTGCATGTTTCGGTCAATTAACGGAATTTTGATGTTTAAAATAATTTATTTAAATATTACAAATTTTAATTCTTGAAGTGAAACTTTGTAGGTAGCGTGACTCAGCAACAATTTTTGTGTGCAATGTAATTTTTTTTTTTTATTTACTGTACATGGCTTCATATTATGTAATTTTATAAATGGAATGTTATAAAAAAGTATGTAATTTATTTATTGTATAGTTAAACAATTTATAATAATACAACTTATTGTTAATTCATTTACATTGTATTAAAAGAATTATAGGTAGTTCAACGTCTCATCTCTTGTTATTCCTTTAGAATAGACAATAAAGAAGGCTGAACACTGAAATCAAAATAACAATCTAACAAGAAATAAATAACTTATAAGCGTTTTAATTTTATCCTAGAGAGATAACCCCAATACTAAAATATTACTTCAAGCTTTTCATACTTCGCGCAAGTTCTTTACTAACTTTTTTCCACGGGAAAGAGACAAAGCATCTCAAACGCCACCAAAAACTTTAAACACTTAGGTATTTCATTATATTATTGACAATCTGTTATTTTTAATAAATGAAACATAATTAAATTATCGTATTGCAAACCAAACTCAACAATAAAAAATACAACTTTGTATAATTCCATACAAACTATATTATATCATATATATGCAGATACGAAAAGAAAAATTGGTTTGAATTCCATCTTCAATAAAAACTATACTTATTACATTAATAATTCATATAAACTTATTCACTAATTATCTATGAAGCTCGTTATTGGCTATCGATATCATTTTGTCAAAACACTAGCGTAAAATAATACATATTCTTTTATTTATTACCAAATTACTGCCAACTTTATATAAAGCAGTAAAATATTATACTAAATCAATATATAAAAAAATTACGATTTAATATTAAACCCAAATCGGCAAAATATTTCAACTAACAATATAATCAAACCTGTTTTAATTACCCGTGAAAAGAATATTTATTTAGTTTATTACATTGTGTGATTTCACATTCACTCACTGAACAAAACACAAATAATATGATTACAGTATCGTCGAAGATTATTATCTATTTCAGTAAAATTTCTGCAACAGAATTGACAGTGGTCTTAGGGGGTCATAGCAAGTACAGAAATGTCATTCGATTCACTGTCTCTTTTTATCTTAGGCAATAGATTATGACTTTTCACTCTCACGCTCTGTTCGTCTATTGAGCTTAGCGAAAACATATCAATGTCTCTAGTAAAAATATTGCCGAAATATATCGATTATTTTGTAAAAAAATTACGATATTTTGATAAATCGATTGTTGGTGCCCTTCCCTAATCTACAAAGGTTTTGTGGAAATAATGAGGATAGGTGTTTGCAATCAAAATAGAAATAGTACAATTTATAAATAATGAATGATCTTATTTTTAATAGTAGGCGTAAATGAAGAAAACAAGTGTAACGTTATATAAAATATTTTTTTTGGAACACATATTATTGTTTTACCATGGTTTTTGAATTTAAGTTGTGAAAAAGATTACAATGACATCTCTTCTGTTATTAAAGTCGATGTTATTTGCTAACGCATTACAAAAGAACAAGAAAAAGAAAAAAAAAAAAAAAAATAAAAAAAAAACGTACGTATTTGTAAACCTATTATTTTACAACTATCTTGGCTACAACCCTCAATTATTATTTTACACTAGCTATATACCCACAGCAGCGCCTGCATTTAATATTTCTTCACTGCGTTTTAATTTTCTTTATACGGAACCCTAAATATGTTTCCAAAATGTTTTTAGTACTAAGTTAAAGTGAAAATATTTCTCATAATTTTAAACACTTGCCCGTAAAACTTCGCATGGGATAGAATTTTATTTTATTTTTTATGAGATTGAGTTTTTTATGTGCATCCCTAATTATTATTTAAACTCAAAAGTACCCTAAGTTACGCGGATTAACTTCAGCTATCTACCAATAAAAGGATAGTCCAAATCGTTCCAACCGTTCCGAAGATTAGCCTGAACAAACAGACAGACTACAATTTAAAAATTCATATGTATATAGTATAAAATGGTTTTTTATATTATAAACAGACACTTCAATTTTATTTATTGGTATAGATTTAAGCAAGCATTTTTCAAATTAAATTAAAAACGTAGGTAATTCATGCATTTGATATTGTAAATGCAAACTGTTTATATCTTATTGTTCTTATTAAAAGTTTGTGGTAAAATAAGTAAAATAAGTTTGTAAATAAGTAATAAATCAATAGGTAAAACTAATATATATAATGGTATCAACAGGCTACCAATTAGAAAAATTAATATAAGCATGTGTAGAATATGCAATGAAGAGAAAGGAGAGATACCTATATTTGATAACCATGTTCAACCTAACATTCCTGATGAAATACAACATTTTGCTGGTGTAACAGTAAGTTTCAATAAACATACACATAATAATTAATATTCATATAATGTTTATATACCATAATAACACTTTGACCACAATCTCATTTGACTGAAGTAACAATGTGGTCCAAGATAATAATACTCTTAGCCTAAAGTCTACTGGCGCCCAAACGGGACTGCTAAAACATACATATAAACATGTAATGGCAAATTTACAAACTTGAGACTGATAGGTAGTCAGATTAACATTAAAAAGTACCACACATTAAATACTAATATGTCAAAAGTGCAAACCTTCCAGGTTAAAAAGTTTTTATTTAAAACACTTTTAATTCGATTTGAAAAGAATAAAACATATTCTGAAATATCACTGATAAAATTTTTAAATTGTAATAGACAACTGGGTTTTATCAAATGTTTTTACATCATGGCATATTGCTTAGGTAATTGTAAATTCTAATCTGTTATTTTCAAATCTTGCTAATTTATATTACAATACTCTTATAAGTTAATTCAATCTGTTAAATTGTTGTTTGATTAACAATTATTCTGATATTTCAGATAAACCGATCAGACAATTTATCCAAGCGAATGTGTCGTAACTGCTTAGATCTATTAAATGGGTGTATTATGTTTCGTGAATTGTGTCAAAAAAGTAATCAGATGATGTTAGAAGTTTCAATAAAAAAAGGTAATTGAATTCGACATCGAGACTATATATTTGATTAAATAAATTATCAAATGTTATTTTATTTTCAGATGAAAGTGTACCTATTTTATTTTTTATTACATTTAAAAAAAATGATAAATAAAGTATTATTGTAAACTAAATTAGTACTATAGTGTTATTTAAAAATATATTCAAAAAGTGGTCTAAAAGCTGGAAGTAAAAAGGGATTGCATAACAGCTAGTAAGGATTCACTTACCACACCATTATGATGATAAACAGAACAAAATTACTTTGATTTGGAACATAATTTATGACCATATACTATATAAGTTATTTCTATTTATACCTCCTTGATGAGAACTGTGGTGGCAACCCAAATTTTTTAAATGTTTTTAAAATTAATTGTATCTTCATAACTAATTGAATATTTTTTAAATTAAATCACAAGAACACATTGGACCATATTTTGTTAGCCAACTTGTCAGAACTGTGAATATCTTTTTATAATATAGTATATTTAGATCTTGAGAACTTTATTAGCACTAGATTTACTGGAACAGTCAAAATTATTAGTATCATTAATCATAAAAAGGTGTCTTTTGATAAATAATGTAAATAATTTATGTATATACTTAGGGGCCATCAAGTATTCCTTCTTTCTTGTCACTTTGTCAGCAATATTCAGCAAATTAATAAGTGAATATTGTTTACAAACCACATATCAAAAATAAGCTAACTGTAAACATAGTTGGTGGACCCTTTGATCTTTATGTAATATTTAAATAGACACTTATAATTTTTTGTTTTTTTACTGGGTATAGGCTCATGCTTTGACCACAATCACACCTGATATTAAGTGACGATGCGGTCCAGAATGGTAAACACCCTAAGCCTAGAGATACTGGTTCTCAAGTGTTGCTGTCGGCCACACCTATTAGTATTTGACAACAAGCTTTCTAACTAGAGGGTGGTAGTTACCCAGGCCCTACCACCATGCTATTTGTTTCCTCACGATGTTGTCCTTCAGCGAAAGCTCAGACTGATTTTAGAGTTAGACAGGTGGATTTAAACCCGCGTCCATTGACACGTAATCCTACTAAGCACTACCAACTAAGCCATCATCGCTTACGAAAATATACCTAAAATCAACACGGCGAAATCAAACATTACATTGTAATTGCTCGTTTTTTTTTTTCAGAATGTAATCCAGAATACAATATTTATGAAGATCAACACAGGCAAGATAAATACAGTGATGACTTTTATAATATACCTTCGCCAGCTTCCTCTGATGATAACTCTGAGCTATGGAGTTGTTCAACTTGTAACAAACAATTCTATGATATGGTATAATATATACATATATATTAAATCATTTCTACTAAAACCCAATAAATGAGAATTGGTTTTAATTTTTAGTCTCTAAATCAAATTATTCAAAGATTACGAGGTGATAGAAACCTCTCAGTCATTTAAATTGACGTCTGACACGTTATATTTCAAAAATATTTGCAGAAAACGAAAGCAATAATTGTGTTTAATGATAGAGTGATGTAATTTTAAAAAAAACTTTATTGTTATATCTAAATAAAAAAATAAAAATCCTTTTTATTGTATACTAGCTGCTCTCCGTGGTTTTACCCGCGTAGTTCCCGTTCCCGTTGGATTTTCAGAATAAAAACTATCCTATGTCACTCCCTGGGTTTCAAACTATCTCAAAACTAAATTTCATCCAAATCGGGCCAGTAGTTTTTAAGTTTATTCGTTACATATAAAAATACGAAAATACAAATCTTTCCTCTTTATAATATTAGTATAGAGTTAAAAAACCAAAATCAATGATATTAATAGGTTATGTTGTTCTTGAATGTCCAAACTATTTTTTAAGCTGGTTATCATCTGCGAAAGCTAACCGAAACTCCGTGCCGCGCCATCTACAATAAAACGGCGGAAACTTATTTGTACTGCTAATAATATTTTTTTAATACGATATATACTCAGTGCTTTAACCACAATCTCACTCGATTTTAAGTGACGATGCGGTCCAGGATGGTAAACACTAAACCTAGGTGCTGGTTCTCAAGTGTTGCTGCCGGAATACACCTATTGGTATTTGGCTACAGGTTTTCATACTTAAGGGTGGTAGCTACCCAGGTGGGCATTATTTTTGCCCTACCACCATGCTATGGTTTTCTCACGATGTTTTTTTTCTTCACCGAACACTCATGCCAATTTTAGAGTTGGATAGGTGGGGATCGAACCCGCGTCAATTGGCACGGAATCCGACTGCACTACCTGCTAAGCCATCATCGCTGTAATTAATAGAATTGCCAAATACTTATGCTATCTTCTCTGGTTCATGATTTCGTTTTGTTGAATATAGTTTATTGATTCCCTATTTATTTTGCACATTTAAATTACCGCACTGCAATCGAGATGAAAGTCTCTCTCTTTTCGTATTATTTATCTAAATTTTTTTATCATTTCTTTTCAGACTTCATATAACAGTCATTTGTCCAAGTGCAATGGCGACTTAGCTGAAATAGAACCTAAACCGTCCAAGGAAATGACAAAAAAGAAATTTCTTTGTGACATATGTGGTAAAACTGCTTATTCTAATGCAAGTTTATTAGTACATATGTAAGTTATTAATTAATATCGTCTTATTTTAATGTTATAGTTGTCTCACACTCGACACTGCCCAGGTTATATTTATGTAAACAAAATACGATAGTATATAATAATATTATAACAAAATTTGTTCCAGATTTTTTAATTTAGGGGACGCCCATGTATTACTTAAGCAAAATTTTAGTTATTTTTGACAATATGCCTGCCATGGTGCATATAAATTGAAAACCAAATTTCGAATCGTCTTGTTGTTGTTTCCAGCAACAAAGTATGTTAATTAATATTTAATCTACATTTAATGGGTTTTTTTTTCGATATATGAATTAACCCGGTATCTTTTATTCCTTCAACGTCTGTTATTTTGATTTGAAAAAAAAACTGCTATTGCATCTTCATCATATTTATCACTAGGTGTCATTACATTTTCACTCTTACTGTTTGATTGTATCAATCTGTTATTTATTACAAATCATGAAATTTCATATATTTTGCATAGATATATCTGACCAGGGTATCATCGCCTACACGTAGAGTAATGAATGAAGGGTCTTATACAAATACTGATTTGTTTTAAATTACTATTAATTGTCTAATTTTTAAGTGAACTTGACAATGTGAATATTAATAAATGAAAATCATTCTGCGAATACAAAATAATGTTGTAGGGGTATACACGAAAACGTATTTCCGTTTAAGTGCGACGTTTGTCCTTACCAAGGACGGACAATGGACTTGCTAAAGGTTCACAAGAGATCCCATTTGGTGGATAAACCGTTCAAATGTACCCAATGTCCAAAGGCGACGACTACAGCAAGTAATCTTTCGAAGCACATGCGGCACGTCCATAGCACTGCAAGGCCGCATAAGGTATATAGGAAATATACTATCAATATTTTTTTTACAGTGTGTGGTCAAATCATTAGATGCAGTACTAAATTTCTTGAATTTCTTATTAGAACGGAATTTTTTAAGAGGACTTATTGTAATAAAGAAAATATTTACATGTCACGATTATTAAAGGTTTGCTAAAATAATATGGGACGACTTAGTGTAATGTAAATAGCATGACGTGAAAAATGATGTTCTTTGGCCGTTAATAACAATATCGCCATTTTGGAATAACTGCCACTTGAATCACAATGATTCTGACGTCATCATTGATACATCACTGTTCATAATGAATACCCTGTATATTTATGATTATTTGTTCTTACACTCTCACGCGATGGTAAGTGGCTATTTGGTTCAGGATGGTAAACACGTTAAGCTTATAGGTTATAGCTGGCTGTCAGAACAAAATTACAGATGCTTGGTGATAAATTTTTAAACTGAAGCGTTGTTACCAACCACACTATGGTTTAATCGCGAAATTTTCCATCACTTAAAAACTCAAGCGCATTGTAAAATAAGAACAAACAGATTCGAACTTACCGCCCAACATTGCAGAATCCGACCATAATACCTCAATCCTCATATGCCCTTAGCATCACGCTTCATTTTAGTCAAATATTTGAATTCCAGTGCAATTACTGCGAGAAAGCGTTCTCTTACCAACACGACATGAAGAGGCATGTAAAAGACATACATTTGAGACAGGGTACGGTTGAATGCGACGTTTGTTATAAAAAATTTAATACCAAGTCAGTATTAATCTTAATTATTAGTTCATATTCATAAACTTCTTTTCAGTTGAATTAGTTTCATGTGGATAAGATATTTTTTGGAATTTCGTATCCATTCATTCGTTGCTACAACATTCTAGCAAAAACGGCGGGTATTTTTTTTTAGAATTTTCCTGTGAGTTTTTTGTGGACACCATTACATACAAAATTGTTTTTAGTTAGCTTAGATTTTTGCAAGTTTGAAATTTTCTATCAATTACGTTGAGCTTTAGAATAAAATCTGCTATTTAAAATAAAAAAAACTTTATTAAATTTGGGCTCGGAAAGGCGCTTGTGAGCGTCAATAATTACCACCAAGTAACGTAACGTCCCATAACGTAACCATAACGTCAATTAATATTAATTACATTTTGCTTGAGAGGGAGAGAATTTCGCAAAAAATTACGAAACATCGTGTATTTATTGTTTGACGCACGATTTATCGTGTTAAGCTAAAAGCAGCGCGTGACCTGGAATCACCGTAGGCCAGGCCACGATATTCAAATTTTTTTAGAACTTAATTTGGTTATACCTTTATACGTTTAACCCTTAATTTGGCAGAGGTTCAATGTGTTATATATATGTAAAATTTATGTATATTTATAAGTTTAGGGTAGTAAGGAATCCAGAAAAAATTAAAAAAAAATGTTGCGACCTTCAGGTTTCCAGGAAACCAATGTTCATCGGAGTGAACATTGCCAAATCTGTCGAGTAATACCACTTTATTGTAATGTTTACTGTGATGAACATAATCAAATTAGGGTACACATTCAAACAGGTAGTGCGGTTTACAAAATATTTTTATTTATATAAAAAACAAAACAAAGACATAACAAAATATCTTTTATAACATAATAGAGCCTCTTCTAGCATTTCACAAAAAAACTTAGTATTATTTTGTATGAAAATTGAGAAAACAATTACGAGATTTTTTTCCGGTAACAAAACAGAGTCTAATATTACATTTCATGCAGTACACAGTAGTATTTTTTAGGCAATATTTGCACCTCCCCATGTCTTCTTTTGTATTAGGAAAGTGGCAAATATTGTCGAAAAGCTATTATCAGCAAAGTGTAGAAATCTACGAATCTGTTGATAGCGTTTTAAACTCATTAGATCTGCTATCGGAGCATACCGGAATCTACTGCTCCAATAGTCTAGGTAACTAGGCATTGAGACAATACCCATAAGTATATGGATAGCTATAAAATCACGCATTTCGTCTTCTGTCACTTGAATAGATTTGCCAGTTTTTTGAACAGAGTATAGATTTGACTGTACGGTAATATCGGTCACAATGTCTGAAGAAAAAAACAAATTAAAATATTCTAGGGAATCTGCAGTGGGCAGGAAAGAGGCATTCATTATATTGTGGTCTTGGTTTTCTTCAATTGTAGCTTGGTGACGGAAGGTGACACTTTTTTTCCATTTATAGGTTAGTACAAATTTCGGAACTTTCTTTCGTCTTTTAGCCAGCACTGGAGTAACGTGGGCTATAGTTTTCCTGGTAGCACTTTCAGGAGTTGATAAAGGGGCTTCAGATGGAAGAGATGGTATAGAAGATAAGGAAGGTATGTTCTCGTAGTTCGGTTCTCTAGTCGGCGTAGCTGGGCAAATTTGACGTAGAACTGGAGTCAATTGCAATGATGTTTCTGTAAAATCAAATTCAGGTGGATCGTCCCCAGTGTCATGATCTTCAGCATCAGGTTCAGGACTGCTTAAAATATGCATTCGCTCTAAAGATGAATCTAGAGATGGTGATGATGATGAAGCTAAACTTGGAGTATGCAGATCTGCCAATTCATTGTCCATGTCGGACCTATCACTGGTATCTGAGGGAGCATGCTGTATAGGCACAAGCGCCAATATTTTTGCCGTGCGTCCATGCAAAGTATGCTGTTGGCAACAGAAAATACCGAAATAAGCAAAATAAAACCCATAACTTCAAAATGTTAAAAAAAAAAGACATAACTATTTTGGATTAATTTATCATTAGGTATTTGGCATCGTTTACCGTGATGAACATAACAAATTGTAGGTACTTTATAGGTTATTTGGCAATGTTCATCACAATAAACATAAGCTTTTGGCGGGTCATAAAACTTGAGGATTCACATAAAGGCACATAATTCACACACCAAAATATAACAAATAGTCTAGATAAGTTAGTGAAAGCATTAAAATACTTGAAATAATAGAAAATCAAGTGAAATCTTTATATTTACCTTGCGGAACATAGACGACCTGCGAGGCGCCGACATTTTGCTTTGACAATGACAAGTAAAAGTTTTGCCAGGTGCGTAGACTATTTTTTTACTATTAAAAAATATTATATACGGTATGATAATATTACAAAAAATACGAATTTGGTGTAAAAATATAACGAAATCATTTTTTTTCTCATATGTTTCTCACAGTGAACACAATCAAATTAAGGGTTAAAGATATTCTCAGATTTTTTATGATACTTCGTACCAAACAAATACATGTGATTTTAGCTAGGGTCACAAATTGACAAAAAAAACATTACCTACGTGATTAATGGAGGGGACCCAATTATGACGAATATAATCTATACTAAGAAATAAAATTGAGGTGTCTGTTTGTAATGTCAAATTTTTTTGTTACTAAATAGTAATGAATGTGTATACCACACCTTTACCAAAAATACAATTTTAAAATTTTTTGGCTATCTGTCTGTTTGTTCCGGATAAACTCCGGAACGGCTTGACAGATTTTTACGGGACTTTTTTTGGTAGATAGCTGAAGTTACTCCGGGTAATTTAAGGTACTTTAATTTACGAAAATAATTAGGGTTCCACGTAAAAAAAATAAAACTCCTAAAAATGTGCTAAATTCCTATTCAATGCACAGTTTTACGGAAAAGTGCTTGAATTTATGAGAAATATTTTTACTTTATCTTAGTACTAAAAATATATTAGGGTTCCGTATAAAAAAATTAAAACGTTGTGAAAAGTATATGAAACGCGGGCGCAGCCGCGGGCACACAGCTAGTGAAATATATAATATGTGCTCAAAAAATTAATTTGGAAAATCATTCATAAATCACTGTTACTTTCAGAAAAATATTACAAGGTCACAGATGGAAAATACATAAGATCAAAGGCGAAAGACAAGGCCGGCTTCCATCTTATTTACAATGTCAAATAGGAGAACCAAACGAAAACAACGCGAATGAAAGTGAACGTAACTATGACAATTAGTTCACAAAGTAATCTATGGTCTGTGTAGTAATGTAGTACTCTGGTTTTAATTAGAATTTAAAACTTACATTTTACGAGAACAAAAAGTAAAGTGGTGTCTTTAAAATTAACAACTCAATCACAGATTATTGTCATCAATAAAATGTTTGTAACCAATGCTATTTATTTATTTGTAAAGTTTATATGTAAAACTAAATTTACACAAAATATACTTGTAAAATTGTTAACTGGGTTTTATTTAGTATAAACCTTCAGGCATTTTTTCAAGCATCTTACAAATATGTATAAATTAGATTTTCCACTCCAACATGAATAATGAAGTATTATTTCAACGTGAATAGTGGAATGTTGCTCCAATGTGAATGCTGGAATATTAGTTCGAAGTGACGACTGGAGTATTACTTGAAAGTGAATACTGGATTATTACTCCAACTACCGCAGCATGATTTTCCGCAGGCTTATAACATTGGACTGAAAAACACTTCAAAGCGGTTTTAACAATTTGAACAATGATCAAATGATTCCTTATGGTTATGAAAAAAAAAATACACCACAAAACCTGATTGCCGCCAAGAAAATTTTTGAGAAAGAGCTTGAATAGCTCGACCCTCACAAAGTTCCTGGTCTTACAGTTGGCTCCAGAATAGATTCCAAAAGCATTCAATCAAAAAAAAAACAATTTCTCCTCAGTCCATTCTGCCTCATACAGTCGAACAGCCCGAAATTTTGAAACATAATATGAAAGACTTTGTTAATGGTTAACACTAATATAAATTTTAAATGAAAAGCATTGATTATCGTAGAGACATTAATTTCAGGTACATACCTACTTCGTTCTTTATGAAACATATTTGTTGCTTTTATTTCGAACTGATAAATCTTACTCACCTGAACAGTTTCTGCTTTTTTGGGAACGATCATCCGGAAGATGATAATTAACAAAAGAGCACCATAAATGAACATTGGCTTGATCAAAATGAA
Source organism: Samia ricini (assembly GCA_014132275.2). Lineage (NCBI taxonomy): Eukaryota > Metazoa > Arthropoda > Insecta > Lepidoptera > Saturniidae > Samia > Samia ricini. The sequence goes on from AP028161.1 coordinate 24,815,637, forward strand.
AAACAAAACGTTAACAGAATTAATGGAACATATTCTAGAAGTGTTTACTGCATACCTCTGGTAACCGATGCAAGAGTTTCGTCAGTTAAGGTGCTCCAATACGCACACCACTGACCTCCGCCTTGTAATACATTTTAATGGAATATTGTATGTAGGACAAACATAACAATATTGATATTGTTTTTTCTTCATTTACAATGTAAGCAAATAGGTAATAAAGTAAAGGTAAGGTTATAAGTAATAAACAAAATAATACTTTATTATAATTATGACACGTCTTATCATTTACAGAATAGTTTTATTAACCTTATTGCCTATAATGAAGACCAATAAAGACATAAATGAGGGTATTTAAACAGTTTTAAATTGATAAGAAAAGCTGTCCGATAATTTAAGTTCGAGGCTTTACTTGTCTATTATACGTCCATAATTAAAAAGAAAAATTAAAATAATGTTCGTTATAATAGTATTGTATTCAGTTTTTACTCAAATATGCCTTTCCTTCGATCTACCGTCAAACGAATTTATTAGTAGTCTAAAAATAAATGATAAAGATTATGTTAAAACGAAGGTTTATGAAATCGGAAACGCCCAACCAAGTGAAATTCATTACGATACTTTTGGAAATGTATTCTACGTCGAATGTAGAGGAAACGAAAACGGTTACTATTATAATATTCAAGTTATAAAAAGCAATGAGTCTGCTGCTACACCCACAAAAAATTCCAGGTACTTATTGTCTATTAAGTATATAGTTTTTTACTTTATGATATCAACAGAAGATGTTGATAGCGCAACTACACTTGCTAATTTTCGCCAATCAAATAGAAGACGAATTAAATATCTAAAACGAAATAAGTTTTTATTAAAATTAATTTGTATATATTAAAATATTACTGCCTTACAAAACTGCCTCGATGGCGCAATTGTATTACGGTGCGACTGCCGTTCAGAGGTCTCGGGTTCAATCCTCGGGTCGGGTCAAGTGGTATTGGGTTTTTCTACTCAGTATCATCCCGGAGTTTGGAATTTGTGGCCGATATGGCGACAGGCTCGCCCCCTGTCACATCTGGGACGGAACTAAGCTCGGCGAAATGTGGGTGGGGGTGTAGTTCGCTATTTCACCTCTGCCTAACCCATCGGAGATAACAAGCATGAGCTTATGTAAAATATTATATTTTTTCGGATAATCTGATTCTTGTATTGATGATACGAAAGTACAGCGAGTCGACCGCAGTAGCGGTGTTGCCTTTCTGTCTAAGCTTCTTAAGTCCATACCAAGCCTGTTGAAGCTATTAATACCCTTAAGTCAACAGTATTATTCGGGGCAAAAAAAATCTTGTCGAGTCCAAACTCGCCCAAACTTGTTATTGCACGATTATTCAATAAAATATGACAATACCTATCGTTCGATTAACCTCTATATATAGCTAGTAGATGAAGTCAATTTACTTGTGGTTAATATACCTGGTATAACACATCTCATTTTCAGAATGAAACTGAAGTTAAGAAATTAAGATGTTCAGTGTGTCGTGAAATAACTAAATGAAACATTTAACTAAGTAATATTATAATTAAAAAATAAGTTAAAATAATTTTTAAGAACATATCAGAAATCATTGATAAATGAACATAAAGGTGCAACTTATCACTATTTTCTCAAAACTTCATTTTCCATTTCCATTGTGAAGGTGAGATTACTTTAAATGCTTTCTCGATTACACTCTTAATATATCAATTCTTTATCCTAGGTTTGCCACATAATGTGAGTTACTCAATAGCAGTCGACAATAAAGAAGCCAAAGTCTATTTTGGAACTAAATTGGGAATGTACATTTATAATTACGAATCAAACAACGCTACATCTATTATGGCGGGAGATTTCAAGACGAATATGATATTTGTAGACAAAGATGGTAATAAGTTTATTACTATTAATAACGACGGAATCCAGGAACTATATCTTCTTGAGGGCGAAAATAAAATACCATTCAAAGCATTGAGAGCCTTCAGCGAAATGGAGATTGATACAAAAAATAATTTCTATTTCATTAGAGATGAAAACTTGTACGTTTTAAAATCAAACTTAACTGAACCCATTAATGTAGGGCATGTTAATTATTATGGAATAGCACAAATAGCAATTTATAACGATAACATTTTTATTGCCAATGGAAAATTGGCATACATCCATGAAAATGACTCTGGAAATTTGAAATATGCAGAAAATGCCCCTGAGAATATAACATCTGTAGCTTTTGATAGCTGCGGTGACTTAATGTTGGGAATATACGGTCATTTACTTAAATATAATAAAGGTGGATGTGAACCCAAAACAAGTCGTGTAGTTGATGAATTTTCCGAAATGTAATACATAGTTACAAAATACACTAAATTCGATAAAGGAAAGAAAGAAAAACTTTTATCACAAAAAATATATTTTTAATATAGGTAACCTAAGCAAAATTAAATAAACCTTAAATCAACGCATGACAATGGCAATATGGTTCTACTAAGTTACATTACAAACCTCATGACAAAAAATTTGTATAATTTCAAATAATTGTCAATCACAATCACTTTAAACTTATTTTTTTTTAGAATTATTACTAATAAATATTTTTTATTAGCACACACTTTCAATTAGAAAGATAAAACTTATAATTATAAAATTTTGTAGTTAGAACCTTAAACCATTTTTTTAAACAGATTATGTGTAATATACCAATTACCATATGATCATCCAAACAAATACTTTTTATGTTATTAAAGTTCTCTTTATACTACTAATATGATTTATACCAATTATACTTACTCATATGAAGATAGCCTTCAGTTTCTTAAATCGGGAGTCAATGCAACCTTAATGGATAAAGTGGAGGATATCATTTAGATTGATAAGTAATAACCGAACTTACAATTTATATAAAATACTGCATCAATTGTTAGTTTATCATTAAGGTTACATAACACAAAATTAAGTCAACATCACTCACTAATATCTATCATATTTCATAATCATAATATTTTAATTGGTAGTTGATGAAACTTATTAATGGGGTAATATACTTTGGGATATTATGGGAAATGTAATAGGCTGAGCTTGTGAGTTGGATAGTGCCATTGGTTGACTAGTGCTTGAAATGGTTATTTGTTGTGTAGAAGTTTGATGGACTAATTGTTGTGCTGATGGGACCATTTGCTGTTGAGATTGTTGAGCAGCAAGCTGTTGAGCTGACTGTTGTGCTACAATTTGCTGAGCCGATTGTTGCGCTGCTGCTGCAAGTTGTTGGGCCGATTGTTGAGCTGCTGCTGCTAAATGTTGAGCAGATTGTTGTGCTGCAAGATGCTGAACATTCTGCTGTGCTGCAAGATGTTGAACATTCTGCTGTGCTGCCAGATGCTGAGCATTTTGCTGGGCAGCTAAATGTTGAGCTGACTGGTGAGCTGCTAAATGCTGCGCAGATTGTTGCGCAGCTAAATGTTGAGCTGATTGCTGTGCTGCTAAATGTTGAGCAGATTGTTGAGCAAGATGTTGAGCCGATTGTTGGGCAGCAGCCAAATGTTGAACTGACTGTTGTGTTGTAAATTGAGGTGGTTGGTGCTGTGGTGCAAGTTGAGGTTGCAGTGCAGATTGTTGAACAAGTTGCTGCACTGCAGTCTGCGAAGCATTGCTCATCAGTTGTTGAGTAGGTGGTCCTAAAGTCAACTGGGCAGGTACAGCTACAACTGTCTGTCCACCACCCATCAGTGTTCCAGAGTCACTTACTTGCATCAATTGTTGAGCTCCAGCACTAGTAACAATTAATGCCCCTGAATTTCCTACCAGCTGCTGTGTAGTACTCACTGTGAGTATTTGAGGAGCTGGAGTTAAAAGCTGTGCTCTAGATGCTGCTGGAGCTAAAGTTAAGTTAGGAGTTGCAGCTGCAGGTACCAAAGTTGGCAATCCTCCTGAGAGACTAACTACAGGTGTAACACTCATGGTTGCTAATGATACAGGTGCTGATGTACCATGTCTTGAAGTGATAACACAAGGTTGGTCAGTTCTCACAGAAGCAGTTTGTTCAAGTAGAAATTCATTCATTGAAGTCAACTGTAGATTTTTTTCAGTAAGATCTGCAACTTTTTTTAATAAAACACTTATATTATCATGCAGTAATTTCACTTTATGGTCCAAGGATTCACAGTTGACACACATGTTTGTTCCAGGCAAAACTTTTTGATCAATAACACTATCTTCGAATGCAAATCTTCTTAATTTTGGTTCTGGTGGTGAATCATCACTTCTGATAGGTGGTGGAGGGTGAGTGAACTGCAGTGGCAAAGAACTATGAATTGTAACAAAATCAGTCTTAATAACATCAGGTGGATGCATCAGCTTACAGTCAGCGTTATTGCAGGATCCGTGAATATAAGCTTGACACACAGGTAGGTTACGGTGATCACGCGGAAATACTCCTGAAGAATAAAAATGATCTTCCTCTTCAATGCTGCTGTGTATAAACTTACAATTGATTCTGTAACATCCCTTATTTTGAAAGTCGTGACAAAAACGAAATAGGTCTTTAAGAAATGCTATCGGTGGAATCTCATGTATATATCTGCAATTATCTCGCGTGCAATAACCACGAATGTAATCTCGGCAATAATTACCGGCGATTGTAGTCAATTTATCATTATCGTCCGTCATAGTGTCATCTGGGTTTTCGTCGTCACAACCATCGTTTAGTTGATTTTCATACAGTTATTTTATGATCAACTGATATGAACAAAAAAGGACAACTTTCAGTAATACCTTGATTGTATTTCTGCATTTTCAATTTAGACAATAAATATGTTTAAATTTCATTTATTTATGTTGTTTTCACTATAGTGGACGAACTTGTAAATCACCAACGGCAATATATATTATTAGTCAAAAAATATACAACTGAATATTCGCACATAAATATTATTTTACATCAATTATCATTAGGTACACAAAAATCAGATTCATAGAGTAAATAATACTCCATCAGATTGGAGACAGAATCACATAGGGAAGGCACCAGCTATCGACATGTCGAAATAAATATTATGATTTTATTATACGTTATTTTCAATATCGGAATATCGATATTTAGTATTGATTCCCGAATATCAAATTTGAAATTTTTTTAAGTCCTTTATTATATTTTGTAATAATTATTATGTACTCCACTTATGATTGTAATATTTTTTGTTCGTTTTATAAAGTATAAATTGATATAAACTGAAGCGCGTGAGTTTTGGTATAAGTGCTGCCTCTATCTTGAAATAGATTCGTTCTTAACGTAGTATATGTAGTAAATGTAGGCGCTTCGCATTTATTACGATCAAATAGCGTCATCTAGTGTTAATAAGCTAAAACTTTATTATTCTGTTTAATTTTATTTACAAAACCTGAGACGTAAATGTAAAATAATAAATTATGATGATGAATTGTTTATTTAGAATAGAGTTTTGTTAAATTAATTCGTATCAAAAATTAGCATTCAAAGCAAAGTATCGATATTTCAGTAAATTCCAGTAAAATTTCTTATATATTAAATGCAAGGTAACTAATAGTAATTTATGGTCTGCATTTGGTATTACACTGATTATTTATTCTATATTCAATGCTTTATTTACATTACGTTGTGAGAACGCCGCGGTGTAGTAAAGGATGTGGTGACCAAAATAGAACAAGGTTTGCTTAGTTCGTTAGGACATGTAAAGAGGATGGATGACAAAAGATTAACGAAACGAATTTATAAGGTGAGGTTGAATGGACTGACCTATGTGAACGAATCTCGACCAAATCGAACACACGGAAGGACGCAGACTCTGCCTACCCCATAATATACGGCATGTTGTATTCTTATTTTAAAATCTTTCAGTAATTTTAAAATATAGAAATAACTTGAAAATATGGCGTCTGTGCCTTATCAATTTTATTATTCTAAAATCATCATGTCCTTAACCCCTGAAGAATGTACTAGGATCCTGACAATGCTTGAAGATGGGCACATTCAACGAAATGCAGCTAGAACTGTTGGTGTAACTTTTTCTACAGTTCAGCAAGTTTCCATGAAACTGGATTCAATCTTCGACGACTAGGAACAGTCCAAACAAGGTTCACGACGGCGCGGAAGGATCGCTATATGGTGTCAATATTTTTTTAATATCGCTTTCTATGACGCGGCTGTTGAAATAAATCATTTTTTACAAGCTGGAGGAAACAATCTGAGTACGGATACAGTAAGGCGGCGTCTGGCTGAAGCAAATTTAAAGCCATTAAGACCTGCAAATGGCCCAAAACTAGAAAGACAACCGTGAAAAAGGCACATTTGTAACCAATATTTTTTATAAGCCCATTAAAATATTGTTAATTCAGTTTTTATTTCATAAAGCTAGTTCAGGTATTTTTGAAGATATTGTATCCGACCCTTTTTATTTGTGGTCCAGTGTATATGTTAATTTGTTCACCTTCGAATATTTTCACTATTTTTCAAGTAATCTTGTCTTGAGATAAAACTATTGGAATTTTTTTTTACCCGATATTGATCGTTCTTGTATAAATAATTTTGATATATATCGATATACTTTGCACATTTGCCCATCCCATACCATACAGATGAGAATCACAATAACGAAGGGTGTCACGTACGGGTTGAGGTACGGGGTAGGGCTGATACACTAAGAAGCGCCATATTTATTTTATATATTAGCCGAAAAAAGTAATGTTTATAGTTGTCAATATTATTACTAAAACCTAGGGACGAACCCACTTCAACGTATATCGATTAAAAGTTGTTTATTGAAGTCTAGCCACGCTAGCTTTACAGTAATAAAAAATTTGTGTAATTTAAACATTTTCGTATAAAAATGTGTTCTAATGTATGTAAAAATACTAAAATACTCCAACTTTTATTAGTGCATATTTCTCGTAGCCAGACTATATAAAACACAATGGGTTCAAAAATGAAGATTTTTAGTTTTGGTAAAAGTACCCACTGATATAATAAGTAAATGTTATTAGTAATATTATATTAACATAAATAAATCAACAAGAAAAATTGTTTTTTACATACCAATACTTCACCTAATATGTAATTAACATAATTTTTTTCATGGCTTTTTTGAATTAGTTAACATATATTTATATAAGCAAGCAACGATCTTAATTATAATGTATAAACATTGTGTGGCACTAGTTATAACCATAATATTGGTGCTAATTTATAGTTAATACAAACATGAGTTATTATACAAATGAATAAATTGTTTCAAATTACTTTGCTACTATAAACTAAAAACTGATTAAAGGTAACTATTAGTATTAGTATAGCTCTATTTTGTTAGCACTATATGTGCCACTGGAAAGTTTGAGTTTCATGTATATGAGTACAATAAAATATTTTCAGGATTAATTTTTACTTTTTTTTTACTAAGATGTAATAACATGCACCTGTATTCATGGACAATACATTAGATAGTGAGAAAGGAACACAATTTTATACAAAAATTATTTAACTTAGATAGACCGATTCAATTCCATGGAATACTGAATTCCTGTAGACCTTGTTATTCCGAAAAACGAGTTGTGTATATGATCATAAAAGTGTAGAGGCATGCATGATCTATAATTAATACCATTCCCTGAAAAAAGATGCAATTTGTTTATTAAAGGTATGCAGATGTTATTAAAGGTATGGAGTACAGTATAATAGTTGAGAGTTCAATACCAATTTGAATCTCCTCTTTATAAAATAAAGTATGAGTGAGAACAAAGCGACCAGTTACAGCGATAGACTTTTTCGAATGACAAAGACAAAACTTTACTAACACCTGCTAACCTCCTAAGGCTCTGCCTGCCTGCCCAGAGATAGAGACGCCGTTTTTAAACATTTTTAGTGATGTGGTCGGATGACATACTCTCTCATCTCTAAGATGGCGATTTCTAGTGTATTATCTCAATTCGTCGTATTATTTTGATTTCTATGAAGATTCTATGGACAGGATTAGATTTTTTTTATTTCCATTGCTTTATTCTTAAGAAAACGGCATAGGTTTCAAAGCCAAATCAGACGTTAGGAACACTAACAATAAATGGCGAGAACAAAATGGCGGCCTCCTGTTCCAACCACAACGGGAATGATTGGGACATTTCAGATTTTACGCTCCGTGTCATTATTTTCACTTCACTTTATTTGTGCATCATAACGAAACTATATGACTTGAAATGCCACTAAAATCAGATAATCTAAATTCAAATACTACACGATAATGAATTAAATATAAGGACGACTACATAACAAACAAAAATATTGACCACACCCCAGAATTTTGAGAACAAAAAGTAAATTTAAATAAATTTACTACAGTTAAAAATGAGAATGATTGCGATATATATTTAGAACGCTAAGTGGGAAATGCTAATTATTTCTACTAGGAAATATAAATGTCCCTAAAATTGTAGCAACCTAATAAATCCTAAAATAGATAAATTTTCGTGATTATGGATTTCGGCTATTTAACGTTAATAGGAAGACGCGAAATAATACACAAAACGCAAAATAACGATGGCCAGCCTTGCGCCACCCGCATTCAGCGGATTCCCGCGACCTTGATCAGGTCGTCGGTCCACTTTGTTTAATGAGATGATACATATGTTAGTCATTTTTATTATTCATTTCTGTTGCATAATATGTCAGTTTTTATTATACATGTCAGTTAGATGACGTTTTCCCCAACTATTTATTTTATCTGATATCGATATTGTGGCTCAAAACCATTTATTTTATTATAGAAATTATATATAATATTTATATTTACTACACTAATATTTACTACATTACTAGAGTTGAACATTTTTTAGAAGGACAGGATCTCAGTCATTCCTGTAGCAGACGTTTTCGTGAATTAATTAAACATGTGTATTTGACTAGAAATCATGTAACCTTGGTGGCGTTTTGTGTGATATAGTTTAATTATTGTGTTTAAGTTTAGTTTATTATAGAAGATAACTTGTAACATTTATTCTGAAGTGCCGACAAAGCTCCATGGAAAGTTCGAGCAGGATGGGCCGCGAGTTTTGCTGGAGCTTGGTAACGTTGATACAAGAATGAAAATATTCCACTATAATATTCCACGCCGTTCTGTTAATATTAAATATCTTGAGTCCATAATCAGGAAAATTCACACATTTCACGATTTATTAGGTTGTGTTTTTTTACACGGAATAGGTCAGTGCTTTGATCACAATCTCACCTGATTGTGACGAGACGATGTGATCCAGGATGGTGAACACACTAAGCCTAGAGGTACTGGTTCTCCAGTGATGCTGCCGGAACACACCTATTGGAATTTAGCGACAGGTTTTCAAACTTGAGAGTGGTAGTAACCAGGCGGGCATCATTAGAAAATGTCCGACCAACATGCTATGGTTTCCTCACGATGTTTTCTTTCATCAAAAGCTCAGGCCGATTGTAGAGTGGGAAAGGTGGGAATCGAACCCGCGTCGATTGATGTGGAATCCGTTAACACTACCTGTTGTGCCATTATCCCTTCGAAAATTGTTATAATTATAGCAAGATTATACCGAATGAAATGAAATTAGCATTTCGCATGTGGTGTGGGCTAATAAATATCTTTACTCGTTAGTCTTATGTTATTTTATTATTGATCTATGGTCTTATGCACTGATCAATAATAAAAGAAGTCTTTATGTTTAGTTGGTTACTAGCAAACTGCTGGGGTGTTAGAAGTGAAAAAAATATCGATTTATCGGTCTTATTTTCTAAAAAAACTTGCAGTATTATAATAATAATGTATTTAGTTTAGTCTAGCTCAATAATATCAATAGTAATTTGTATTCAAAATGTACGGTATTTTAATGTACAAAAAATCTTATACCAAGTCATCCTTTCTTAAGATTCAAGGACAGCGCGAAGCGCGAAATTGTAGCATTTGACATTAATTTCTGCCACTATGAAAACTTTGGTAATAATGATCATGATTAGTGAAATAAAATAATTTCAAATGGCCTCAAAATACACGAAAACTTTATAATTTGAGGTTCTGTTGTTTGAATAAAAGCCATTTTATTTTATTACAATAATTTTATATAAAAGACACGTTATATGGTTATCTTAGTAGTGACAGTTCTTTGTACAATACCCATCTTTTATATTTTATTACTAAAGATTTTAACATGGCCAGTAACATACCCATTAATAATGGCCAACACTAAAATGGGATATAATCTTATTATCCATGACAACTGTCCCAAAAATTGGAGCAGCCGTGCTAATAAAATAATGCATAATTCGGCTCTTCAGATGATTCCACAAGGACTTATCTGCCTGCGATGTAGCCATGACTTTGGATCCCGAATCTGCCGGTTTAGTCGTAATCGTAATTGCTACCCCACAAGGGTACTGCTTTAAGTCACCTGAAAAGATCTCTAGGCCTATGAATATTTTTGTCAGTATCAAAAACTAAAAAGCTATATAATATTTCTAAGTCCTTATTATTTCAAGCAAACCACTATTTGTTAACACAAAGTACCTTTGAAAGAACTCATGATTGAAAGTGATTTTGTGTCGAAATATCGAACTAAAAATCGATACATTTTATGTCGATACTTTTTCAAAAAGCCTATATTGCGTTAACGGACAATACTCTACAAATTATTATAGGGATATCGGAAGTGAAAAAAAATCGATATTTTGATATATCTATATTTTTAAAATTATCAATATCTACGCTGATATGTCAAGAAAAAATATTGAAATATCGGTATGATTTGACAGAGAATATTCTTATTTTAAATTAATTTGGCCTAATCTACTTCAGTTTTTATACTTGGTACCTTCCCGGTGTTTGGAATTTGTGCCCGATATGGCGACAGGCTCGCCCCCTATCACATCTGGGATGGAACTAAGAACGGCGAAATGTGGGTGGTGTAGTTGGCTACTTCAGCTCTGCCTAATTCTTCGGGGATAACAGGCGTGAGCTTATGTTATGTTATATATGTAATACATCGGAATGAAACTTTGCATATAATTAAAGCTTTATTTTCTAAGATCATCTGGATTCATACTTTTTTTAAATTGCAGCAACACATTTATATTTAACATTTTTATTTTGATTTATTTACATAACATCAGAGGTCTGTGGCCTACACCGTTATAAATTTTACAAAAGGTTGACAGGTGCTAGCAGAGATGTACAATGAAAAAAGTTGCTAGGCAATAACAGATGTCAATAAATAACATTACAAATTATAATATTACATTATATTATTAAATATTATTATTCAATGTGTATTTGGTTTTTAATAAAGGTACATTATAAATTTATTTAAGAAATTTCATACTTCCATACATAAAATAGTAAATGTTATTACTGACAGACCGTCCTTAGAAAAATAACAGGCTGTTATTTAATAACAGATAATGGCATCTGTTATTATTGGGTAACAATAACAGTATTAACAGATATCTTTTTTGACCTGTTATAACCCAAGAGTTATATAGAGAAGTTGAAGTTGAAATTGACAAACATGGTTGCCTACTTAAAAACCAAATTATATAACAGCAAATCGAGTTGACCAAAAAAAAAAATACACATTCTTAAATCTAATTTGTTAAAAAGATGTAAGTATATAAAAAATCTATTCCTTTTTAGTATTTTTAACCTTAAAACTTATAAATGTTTATTGGTCTGAAAAAATTTCGATTTTTATACGTTTTGGTTATTTGGAATTGTATATCGATGAATTGAATTATTAAATATTGCTTTAAAATATCGATACATTGAAAAATTATATCGATTTATCGTTATTTTTTCACAAGCCTATATTGTTATTCCATTTGTTCATCTCTGCTCTACACTAACTTAAAAAAAAAAACAATATGGCGGCATGAGAATGTATCTGTTGAGTAAGTTATTCAGCTTTACCACTGTGATGTTTTTATTATAAATTTTGATAAAATAATGATTTCTATTTAAAATTGATACTCTGTTTAAAATACTAAAATTACCAGGTATTCCATTGATTTACAATGAGGTTAGTTACCGGAAAAAATGCGTATTGAGTATATCTCACGTTTTTGAATATATTTGTTGGCAATATTTGTACCGTTTCAGGTAACAAGATCATATTATAATGTTTAAACAGCAAGTATCACCACGTAGTGTACACCCTTACCAAACAACTGTAGTGCCTCGGAGTGAACAACAGTTTATATCCGCAGCTAAACAAAGGGCAAAATTTCCGTGGGTGGAAGATATTAACCCTCCGGTCTATCAAGTTACAGGAACAGACAGTTCTATATCTGACAGTGCTTATCATGTTTGTATATCTCTATATTCTTTTATTTTATTATCAGTACAGCTGTACTACACATGTTTTGGTTTATTTATCGCTAAAATATTTAATTTGTAATTAACAAGATATGGTATTTTTAGCATGCTTTGTGTATGAATTTTGTATTTGAATGAATATAATGTATATAAATAAATAAGAAATTAATGTGTGTTTACTAAACTTTATTAGCTGTACTTTTGCATATTGGATACAATACTGTTGGATACAAATTTATTAAATTCCATCATACAGTCTAAGTAGACGTGTGAAAATAAGAAATAATCATGAATTATACTACTATTTTCAGATGCCACATTATTATAATGGAACACTAAGAGATTATGGAACTCCATCACCTGTGTATCATTCACCATATGCAGATAGCACATGGCATAATCACAAAAAGGGAGAGAGAGTTCCTAATCATGGTTCATCACCAGTGGAGTATAGATTCCCACAGTGTGTATCATCATTTTCACTGCCACTGTGTGAAAGTGAACAACACACGCAGGCAATTGGGCAGTCACCTGTACCTCCAATACCTTCAGTAAGTCCTGAAGTGCCTATTATAGGTGCCTGTGGCGGGCATTGTCCTGGATTTGAATATGTGTGCTATTATATTTTGCAGGTGTGTATACTATCATTAAACCTATGAAAGGTTGTTTAAACAATGAGTAATATTCATTGTGTTTAGTTAAACAGAATAAGACTTAGTAGAACAATAGATTTATACTCACTAATGAGTTCACATTATTAATATATAATTTCAATTATGCATCATTGACCAGTCATTATATAAATTCTAATTGTATTTTTGATTAAGTACAAAACATTCAGTTTGCTTATTTTTTTATTAACCATTTAATTTATAATGTTAAGTAGCGAAGAATGATTAGCAGTAGTGAGTGGTGGAATACTTTTGTGTATTTTCAAAATAAACATTTAGGTTTCTATAAAGTGATTCATTTTCATTTCATTCAATGATTTTTATTATTATCCTCCATTAGTTTTTCAAGAAAAAATATAGAACCTAACAAGTCATAGTATTAACTCAGTCTATAGTTTAAAATAATATGAATTAATATATATTTAAATTATTGTTTAAAATTAAAAAAGACATTTTTTCCATAATTATATCCTGGAGGCAATATACTAGGAAAGATAGCAAGTAATATTTAATATGCAAAAATTGTAAATATTTACATTTTTTAAACTTTATGTTAGAACTTTATAGTGAAAGTAATTTTATGGTATTGTTGTTTGTTCCAGGTGATATTTGTTGTAGGCATATTGACAGGTATATCTTTGTGCATAGCTGGAATTGTGTTGAGGCGCACGAACCGTAATGGTGACCTTGGTGTTTTAGTGTATATAGGTAAGAAATTAGTGTTTGATTAATTAATAATAAAATGTGTCCTTACTTGAAAGAAGTGAAATTCAAAATCAAAATCAAAATTTATTTATTCAATTTAGGCCCTAAGAAGGCGCTTATGAACGTCTAAAACACTACCACCGGTTCGGAAAACAACCCAGTCGAGAAGAGCCGGCAAGAAACTCGATCTGGAAATTAAGACAATCAATTGAATAAGTCTAATCTATTTAAGGTTTAGAAAATTAGTTTCTCCGCATTCAGTTAATGGCTATACTGCATGGTCCAATATATCTATACTCTTCCCAGTATAAAAAAATACATGGATTTATTATTACTATGCAGCATATAACATTGAGAATAAGAAAATTGTATTCAAATTTATACAGGGTCATCTATAAAAATCAAATATGGGACATTCCACCTCAAATCGACCAGTAGTCGTAATCATTCCTTTTGATTTGGAGAAATTTTGGTCAGAAGTTTTTTTTATCATATTATGAAGTTCTACCAAAGGAAAAAAATTAAAATTGTTTTTTTCAAATGTTCAAATTCAAAATTTCGATATTTTTCAATCTTATCATTTAAATATCTCAAAAATGATTATAGATAAAGAAATGAACCACAGTTTATTTTAAAGAAGATACTTGGGACTATAACAAAATTGACTAGAAATTTTGATAAACATCGAATTCGTAAAATTTTTAATACCCTCAAAACTGATAATGAACATCAAATTATTTTTGTTAAATACCTTGGACTATTTGTAAAAGATTCTGAAAATTTTGGAAAGGTGTTTTTTGTTTTTTCATAAATATTAAGTTTTGATTTTGATTACAAAATTATCTTTTTCCTTTTTCCATTTATATGCCAAGTGAAGTTTAGCAATCATATAATTTTGACTGGTAAAACTTTCATTTATTGATATAATAACGTCACAAAAAGCATCGCCAACATTGTGTTTGTCATCATATCATAGAAAACAAAAAGGACTAATAATTATATGGGTACTTTTAATTTGAAAAATCATTCTTCTGGGCTCCGATGTTATGTCAATCGATTAAAAAATCGCTATTTTTTGGAAAGGATTCCCATCCCTAATTAGTGGACTGATAATGTCGGCCGTCTGCCGTACTACGTCTGCGGTCCGTTCCGTACGTGTATTAACACCGTAAGATTGAAAAATATCGAAATTTTGAATGATGTTTAACTTAAAAAAAAGGCCTTTGGCTTAACTTCGTGATTCGATAAAGGAAAACTTGTGACCAAAATTTGTCCAAATCGAAAGGGGTCGATTTGAGGTGAAATGGACCCATAAATATATCTTTTTCATGCAGATTAAGTTATATAAATGTTAATTCGAATCTGTTCTTGTAAATTTGTATATTGAATTTAACTTGAAGCGACGATGGCGCGATTGGTAATGCTGTCGGATTCTGCGTCAATGGACGCTGGTCCAAACCCACCTATCCGAATAAGCCAGAGCTTTCGGTGAAGGAAAACATCATAAGGAAACCATAGCATGGTGGTATCGTCTAATGGTGCCCCTTTTGTTAACTCCCACCCTCAAACCTGTCCCCCAAAAACCAATAAATGTGTTTTGGCAGTATAACTTGAGAGCCAGTACGTACCTTTTGGGATAATTTTCTTGTTATCCTGAACCACATCGTCATTTAACTTAAGATAAGATAGTGGTAAATTCTATACAGTTTAAAAAAATGTCAATAATCTTTGAACTGTGCATTTGCTAAACTAAATATTGACATGTTTATTATATTCCATTTAAAAAAAAAAAATATTGCAGGCTGCTTAGCTTCATGTGTTTGCTGTGTATTACTTGCTGTGCAGTGCTGCGTGCGACGGGAGATCAGGCAGCGGAAACTTCGCTGTAATATGCATATACCAATGCAATCTATTCAAGTAATTTTCATTCTGGTTATATATTATTATTCAAAAGGGTGTAAATAATAAAAAAAAAAAAACGAATACCATTGCTGTA
The DNA here is from genome assembly GCA_014132275.2 of Samia ricini. NCBI lineage: Eukaryota > Metazoa > Arthropoda > Insecta > Lepidoptera > Saturniidae > Samia > Samia ricini. The sequence goes on from AP028161.1 coordinate 24,831,378, forward strand.
ATTTTTAAGCTAATATATTCACTGTATCCTCCATATTTTTTATCTGTAAAACTGGGCAGAAAATATAATTTAATAAGAAAAAAATTAAGAACGGGCAGATATTTTTTTTTATATGTAAAAATTACATAATTATCTTTCTTCGATACTAAAATTTAGGTATTCAGAATAATTATTGTTTAATTTAAAATCCAGAAAGACATTAATGAAAGTGTGGAATACCACCCTGCCATTGAGAAGAACTAACTATTCTCGGGTTATAGTTTTTATGAAATGTATTAATATATAGAGACTTCCTAATAATAGTCTAAATTATATAATTACCTATTTACCGAAAGGTTAATATTGTATTTTGTTTTCTGTTAAGGAACCGCCAGTACAAGCTTGCCCAATGTTAATGACCTCTTTACCTCATACTCAGGTGTATAGGTAAGTTCAAAAATATAATTTAAAAAGTTACTTCTCTTTAATCTATATTTTTAAAAATGATTAACTTCTCGCAGTTATTGCTAACCAGCTGTGTGCCCGCGTTTCGTGAAAATGTTCACTGCATAATATAGTTTTAAATTTTTCGCACGGAACTCTAATTATTTTCCAAAATATTTTTTTGCTACTAACATCAGGCCAAGATATTTCTCACAAATTCAAATACCTGCCAGTAAAACAGTGCATTGAGTCGGATTTATTCACAATTTCATGTGACTTAGTTTTTTTTTTACCCAGAACCCTTCTTATTTTCGAAAAACAACAACACGCTAAGTTACGCGGAGTAACTTCAGCTATCTACCAAAAAAAGTCCCGTCAAAATCCGTCCAGCCGTTCCGGATACTATCCTGAAGAAACAGACAGAGAAACATGTCAAAAAGGTTTCGTTATTAGTATCTAATTCCTATTATAAATATTTGTTTTAGGCCAACAGTGAATATTTGTGCAGAGGAAGATATAACCGGTGTTCCTTGGTGGCGTCGAAACAATCGAGACTGAATAGCTTTAATTTTACTTTAGTTATAAATGTGTTTAGACAAATAATATCATGATCTTGTTATTTTTATAATAAAAAAATGCATATTCCTATTTGTTTTTTGTTTTCATTATAATATCAGCTCACATTTTTTGTAATAATTATATAAAGAAACCAAACTGACAGACGAATTTCAATCTTTATTGTAATTACGGATGACGTGATCACTTGTAATTATAGGCGCATCCATTTATAATACAGTAAGTAGCATTAATCGTAACACGAAATATAAAGAAAGAGGAATTATATTTTGTTAACTCCACTATGTATCTAGCTATGGTATAATAGTCACGTTACATGTGGTCAAATATTCTATACTATTCTACACTACCTAATCATTAGGTGAGAATGCAAGCGATTTGTTAGTAAATTGAATAAAATATACGTAGAAAAATTGCAGTTGAATTTATTTATTTTTTTCATTTCTCAGTTCAGATGTATAAAATAAAACAACAATAACTCAGGTATTTAATTTATTTTAATAATGTTATTAAGTACTTACATAGTAAAATAATGTAGAGATCAGAGTTTTGAAATTTTATCAAGCTATTTTTCTGTATGATTCTTCTATTATATTCGATTACTAATAAAATAATAATTTGCTTTTGTCTGCGTTTACGTTTTTTTTGCAATTCATTATAGAGTTAATATTAAAAATTCACGCTTTAAAATAATATAAAATATATGAAATAGAGTAAGTGTATACGTCTACATATCTAAAAATAAACAATTTGATTAACACATTATAAATAATAGTCTTTTTTATAGATAATAAAATTTAGAGTCTACAATAGAAGTAAAAATAGTTTATATACCGGGATACAGTTCTGACGTCATTATATTAATCCGACCATCTTCCCTGAATCCAAAAACGGATATTAATAAATTCAAGAAATCCAAAACACTACTTTTTTTAAAAGATGCCCTATATAAAATAAAAGGTGTTTTTTTTACGGATTTATTATTTAAATCTAATATTAAGTATGTAAATAATATATTCCTTAATAAAATCAAAATTTGTATACAATTTTCTTAAACACTATAAAGTTGTTTAAACTGTTATTTATTATAACACAATACTTCATATTATGATGATTGATAAAAATGTTTTTCTTTAATTGTGATAATTACAACAGTACAAAAAGTTAGTTGAATTCGTATAATTTACATTTAAAGAGAGCTTAAAATAATATCAAAGAACCTATTATTGATGCATAGAAACTAGAGTATGCGTTTGTAATATTATTGTTAGCAACATTTTGGGGGTTTAGAGAAAGATGGAAAAGAACGCCGCTGCTCTATACGGGGTTATTTTTTAACTGAGCGAAATTACATTTGTAACTATTGGCTGTGCCCACGACTCCGTCCATATGGAATTTCGTGTTTGAAAATGACAATTTGAATAAAATATACAAACCTACATAAATATTTACAGCTTTTATATGAAAGTATCGAAAATTATAGAAACGTGGTCCGTTATTGATTCTAAAGTTCCCTTGAATGACTTTTCTCAAAAATCGCGTGTCAAATTTAAGGAGTATGACATGAATTGGATAAGTTTTTATGCTAAAATGGTGCAAAGAAAAATGTTTTTGTTATCTCAAAATCGCTCAAAACTTATAACATATGTCAAAAATGCGACTAATGATAAAAAAGAAAAACAAAAATTCTACTCCTTTAACGCATTTGGATTTCGTTTCTTTACATGTTTATTATAAGTATGGATAAAAGTGAAATAAGTTTTCCAAAATTTAATCTAATCTAAAGCAGATAATTAATTTTTATAATGAACGGAGTCATATGAAAATACTAGATAAAAGCCATTTGATGACGTATATGATATATCATTTTATACGTTTAAATTAAGTAAAATACTCCAGTCCGTATGCATCAAAGAATTTGTCAAATATATATATATTTTTAAATACATAAAGGGGAAAATACCTGATAATTTTTCGTACCATTTATAAATTTAATGTATAAAGCCTATACTGATAGCTGTAACCATACCTAACATTCAACACATGTAAACTCGAATCCGATATATATATATTTCGAAAAACATAATACTATTAAGCAAATAATTGCGATCTAAAAAAGCTTACAATCTAAAAGGACGGTTTCAAAGTAAATAATATAATCGGATATTATAATTACACTGATCAACACACAAAGTATAGAAAAATAAATTATAAAAAAAAACCTTCGCTTACTAACTTCGGACACGTTCCGAATATATTTAAGTAAAAAATGTGAGTTATTTTTTTTTTCACCAAATTTTTAAAACAATTCACACAGTAATAAGGTATCACGAATGACGTCACGTTACAAGCTTAATACTGCGAACTTGTGATATCAGATTTATATCATAAATATTTATTATCCACGTTACAACTTATTCAATTCTGGACGATAATTTGGCCACTTGTCATTTTCTAATTACGCGAGTAAAATAGTGACAAACTTACCAGCCAATATTATAAAGTAGGATACGCCGTGTTTTACACTTTATTCATATAATTATCAATACATATGAACGTAAAAATATATCCGTGAGAAATATTTGAACACTTGTCTATTCTAGAATACTTCATTATTTATGATTTCCATAAATATCGATAGAACAAAATTTGTGTTTAAAAAAAAAAGGATGGCCTAAAATCAACTTTGCAAGTAAAGATTTAAAGTGCGTTAATTATTATTTAGTATATAGTAACACACAAAAAAGCGACAATTTCGCGAATGATTCTTGAATATATGTCTAGTTTTATTTTGTACCACAAAATGCAATCTTAACGTTATAGAGGATATTAAAGTGGTAATAAAGATACGACAAGAGACTATATTATAATAGATTTCGTTCCAATCAAATCAGTAATACCACTTAATTTGTTTATAATTTTATGTGGGGACGTTTAGGTCTGGCCTAAGCTCGTAGAGAAGAATTACAATAATTCGTACAGTTCGTTTTACGCAACCGATGGTCTACCGTCCAGCATCTTATCGCTTTCTTCGGCGCTGCTTAAACTGAAAAAAAAAAAAACATTGATTTTTATAACCCCTATATTTTATATTCCGCCTTCTTAATTAATAGCAAACGTATGCGAGTATGTGTCCATATTTTTTTAATACATTCTAACAGAGATATGCGATCTCTCTTCATATTAAACAAAATTTATCGTACATTGTTCATCTATTATTAAAATTAAGAGATGTCGGGATAACAGAATACGATAACGATTTGCAAAATATATAATATAAAATGTTATGTATATGATATCAGCGCGACCTAGAAACAGACGAATGACACACGTCACGTGTCTCGTTCAAGCTGTTAGCGTGTCATAAACATTACTTTCAAAGTAACAAATAACAGCGGCACGATTTCGATTCAAACTACATAATTACGTATTACCTAGTTTGTTTTTATCCCACATAAGAAAAAAGTGCATTTGAAACGTGTAAACGGAAATGAAATAAATATCTTATCCAGTTGTAAATTGTGTTTTAGTCAATTTCTCACAAAGTTATATATTGCAATGGGTGTTTTAGAGATTTATAATTTTGCTAAATAAACAAAACGAGACAATGGACGCTACCATTAAAGGATTTAACACACGTACGGACCGGATCGCAGACATGCTACGACGAGCGGCCGAGGTTTTCAGTCGCCTAAGTAGAAATGGAATTCATTCCGAAAAAGGTAAATTTTTGAATCGATTCGAATCTAAGCTTGATGAATCTATCACAATACATCGAGGTCCAAAAGATCAATCTTTCTAACTAATATAGAATCGATTATTAGAGTATCCTTTTTGTTTTCTATTGTATGGTGATTATCTGTGAGTAAATAGGCAAAAATGAAACAGTTCAGTGTCATTTTTCCTTAGTAGGTTAGGCGTTCTTCTTCTTTTGTTCAGTTGCTATTGATGACCTTTAGAGCTGTTAATAAAAATAAATTGGAAACAGTTTTTACAACGAATAAAAAGTCGAATAAAACAAGTACAAAAAAGATTGATATCTTAGACCTCGATGTTTTGTAAATCGAATCAAAAAACGATCTTATTTAAAAATCTTATTCCCCATCCCTACTGATGATGACATCGTCCGCTCGCCATACCATGTCCGCGGTCCGTTCCGTACGTGTATTAACAGCTTAATAATAATTATGACACCTGCATAATAGACACGCGTTATTAAGTACTCGACAATAGACAGGTGTATAATATTCAACAATACGTTGTTACTACAGGTAAAGTAATGGATTGTAATTTTAAAATAGGTTCGTTACATAAGTTGACATCTTTTTAGACTTTAACGTTAAATAGGTACCATTTAATACTGTTGAGTAATAAACCATAACTAAAAAAGGAATTTATGAATTTAAAATTCGATCAGCTCCTGTTACACATACAATAAAAATAAGCAAGAAATCGTTTATATTTTAATAATAAATTCATAGAGAAGATAGTTTTCTAGTAGCTGTGTGCCCGTAGCTGCGACCGTGTTTAATGTTCTTCACAGCGTTTTATTTTTTTTATACGGAACCCTAACTACATTAAAAAAAAGTACTAAGTAAAAATATTTCTCATAAATTATAGCATTTGCCGGTAAAACTGTGCATTGAATCGGATCTTATTCAAACTTTTATGAGTTTTATTAGTTTTACGCAGAACTCCAATTATTTTTGAAAATTAAAAGTACCTTAATTTACCCGGAGTAACTACAGTTATCTACCAAAAAAATCCCGTCAAAATCGGTCCAGCCATTCCGGAGATTATCCATTACAAACAGACATAAAAAATTTAAAAATTATATTTTTGGTATAGGTATCGTATTTACAGTCATATCTATTTAGTAAAACAAATATTTTGACATTACACAAACAGTCAATTCAGTTTTATTATTAGTATAGATATGGTAAACAAGTTAGATATGGAAATATCGAGAATATTATTTTAATATAATGGAAATAACAAGTAACACACACATATAATATGTTTTAGTAATTACTACGATAAAACGTGAAACACGCAGATTATTTGAGCACATAACACCTAATAACACATAAGAACTAATTTATTATCTGAAAGCTATTTACCGATGACAATAAATGATTGTCATCACTCACATTTAAGCGTGACCACTGTCAATACTGTTGCTCAATCGAGGAGCGTTTTCACAATACAATACATAATGTAAATGTGTTTTTTTTTTCAAGCAACGAGTTTATTCATTTATTATTCTAGAGGTAAAAAACTTAAATAAGTTATTAATACTTTTAAAGTAGATTTTGATCGGTTTATGTATTGCCTTCAAAAATTGACATCAATAACATTAGCTATGGAAAGAGAGACAGAAACAATAAAACCATCTTTGACAAAATCTTTGTTGTAAGGCTTTGTGAAAACGCTTATCAACTATGCAAGATACCAATAGTAAATCTCCTTCGTTTATGGCTCTATTCACATGACACTGGCAAAATTGTTTACACATACGTTGTCAGGAAATAAAAAGAAGTAGAAGAAACGTTGAATTGACAATATCAAGTGTCAACTGTCATTTGTTTTAAAAAACGACGAAGTGAAAGTATTTAGGTACGTTTTTTTTAACAAAATGTAATAATGAATCACGATTGTAAACAACCCAATTTAGTAACGCAAAAAAAAAAAACTATTAAATAATTTATTTCCAATTTCATTTAAACTAAAATAAGATTTATGTAAGTCGAAAAAATGAAATGCCGTCAAATTATGTGTCAGCGACTTGGCTGAATATATTATGTACTTACCATTCTTTATTATCCATGAGGTTGCGCATTTCATCGTCAGGAGCGGGGGGTGCGTCACGGACTGGCGCGTATTGCGCCGCGACTAGAGGATCCGTAGACGGGTTGAGAGCTGTCAGCGCCGCCGCACCACTGGATGGTGCCTCCTTTCCACCGCCTAACCTTGACCAGGCCCATCCACTTACGCAGCTATCTATAAAACAAACATTAATACTACAAAGGTTTTTTCGAACTGACTAAATGCTGTTGACCGTAAAAGCATTCCCACCATCATCGGACTTTTTTGTGCAAACGCTTAGCCAAGAGAGTGATATAAGTTAAAATTTAGTTTACTTAAGTAGGGGAGTGTTCAAATGTATTTCTTAAAATTCATAAACAACGCCGACCGAGGGGATGCGCGCGGTGCGGGAAAGGAGGTAACTAAATGAAAAAATAGACTTAATCCTATTCTACTTTTTGACTAACAGTTTAGTCAACTTGTAGCTTACGACTAAAGAGCTTTTAAGAGATTGTTTACACGCATCGTGTAATCGCAAACTAGAACGAACCTCGGCTTGAGCTGCTGAGACATAAATTCCGTGGGATTTGCTCAAATTGCTATCAAACCTTAAATGCTAATAATAAAAAATATTTAATCATTCGTTCATGTTATAAGTTTTTTGTAAAGTACTTGGGAAAAAAAAATCAATGATTACATTATTTTATATCTAAAAATACTCGGCTTTAGTAATGCTACAAATGTAGACGAAATATACGGTGTATCATTGGATATTGCGTCAGTAGCAAGAAATAGTGATGCAAAACATGAATGTATCAATCTACTCTGGAACCGTTTATACGGAACGAATTTAAATATTTATAAAAGAAACACGTTTCGAAACAGATTATAATAATGTTCCAATTCATAAATTCGTGTCGGACAGAAAAAGATAAGTATTAAAATGGTCCGTCCGTGTAAATCTAAGTGCATATAATGATTCTTTTTTATGTCATCCGTTGCCTGTTGGTTGATCTCAGTGACACAATATGTTTATACAGTGGAAGTCTAAAGAACAAGAGACTTCAAGACGATGGACTTAATTCCTAAAAAAATTAGTTATCTGGTTAATTTTGAAATGACATAAAATCATGAAAATTTTATATGCACTAGCTTAAACTACATTGAAATAAATAATAGATAATACCAGTATCTATTTTTAATAGGTTCACGTTTGACCACAACCTATGCTGATAATAATGACCGTGAAGTAAATTATATGAAAAAATATTCGAGTTAACAAAGCTAACTGACCAGCACTATCGACAGTAGTTCCAGGACTTTGTGGTCAAATGCGGGTAGTTATAAATACATAATAAATAAAATTCAAGGTCTATTTGTAATATCAAAATAACAACTTTTTACAAAGACAGTTTTTAAAATTCAAATCTCTGAAACGGCTGGACCGATTTAGACGTGAATTTTTTTGGCAAGTAGCTGAAGTTACTCCGCGTCACTAGGGTACATTTATTAATTGATAATAATTAGGGTTACGCGTAAAAAAACATTAAAACCCCATGATATTGTGAATAAAAAAACGACAGCACCATTAAAATATTATTTTCCAGCGATTATTTAAAAAGTATATTACGCAATGAGGAATACATGAAACGCGGACAGAGCCAAGCATACAATAAAAAAAGCTGATATAATTAACTCACCAGCAAAGATTAAACCCACGATAAGAATAACGCCGCCTGCGATGAGTGTACCAACACTGCCGTCAGAGCCCTCAGCCGTTGTAGATGTATCAGAGTACTGCACGCCGCCGGCGATTAATAACGCCAAACCTAAAAAAATAATAGTTTCTTATTTGGTTTTCTTTTTCTACCTAATAAAAACATACTGTGAGCAAAAAAGAACTTTGAAATACAATTTGTTTTTTTAAATTCCTTTACCTACCAAAGATTCCTAATAGGTTATTGGAAAAAGAGTTTTTACAGTTAAACTTATTATAGAACTAGAAAAAGGCCACATTTGCATACGATATTGCTAGTCATGAAAAGCAATCCCATAAAGATTTACGTTTATACAGATAAACGTAAATAATCAACGTTCAAATAGTTATAGACCAAGCCTATGATTGGACTAATTGAAAGATAAATCAAATAGCTTTTTATTTTATCCTACAATGTTTATATAATCACAGGTTTTTTATATATCAATGTATAATCATAATGATTTCTTCTAACGAACTTTTTGAATATCGTTTGGTTTTCTGTAGACTGTACGTAATATTTCGGGGAATTACTACGCGTCTTTAGGTGAAATGATGAATACAAGTTAATTTTGTTAAGTATCTTATGCATAATCATATGCAAGTTTTCTAGCACGCTTTAAGAAGAAACAATATGAATGGATTCGTTATAAAAATATGTTAAGATTTATCGGAATTAATATCTCTCTGGAAGAAAGTAATCAATTGTTTTACAGACAAACAAGTAATAGTGGTAATATGTAAATGTATCACTCAACTTATAGGCTTCACACTAAATCATACAACATAGAACATATTAAAAAGAATTGCATACACAAGGATGCTAAAAACGCTATGCCACAGAGTTCACAAATTTGAAGGCGAAAATCTCAGGTATTAATAATTAAGTTAGTAAGATGTCATGTTAAATAACCCTTTAATATGTCGATTACCCATAAAAATGAGACAATTGGAAAACAATGGAAAGCTGACGTAAACGCCAGGTTAGTGCTCAAAGAGTTAAGCAAGGATGTGTTTTACGCTACAACTCGTAAGAAGCAGAACAATAACCTTAAATAAACGTCATCGATTTTCACACGCTGTTTGGCAAGTACGTCAAACGTGATAACGGGAATAACAACAGCTATATCAAACACATAAATAAAATCCAAATAATATTAAAGGCAAGTAAAACTACTGGGTACAGTCGAGAATTGTATAAGAATATACTTTATACCATGCGACTGTCCGAACAATATAGCTGCTTAAACTGTAAAGTTAACGACCTAATATAAAAAAAAAACAACAAAGTCTTAGGTATCTGCCATCATCTAATGCAATAGGTAAGGGTAGTGCGTAAATGCATTTCCCCCCGTCAAAAAAAAAAAAAGGTATCTGCCATCATACTTAACAATCCTTTCCATCAAAGACAAATAATAAAACTCAAACAAATGCTTCTGCGACTTCTTCCATGGAAAATTCCATGTCGTTGACAGCAGGTTAAAAGCTAATATCACAGTCCATTAGTATAGCGAATCTAATATTCTCTACCGGGAATTCCTAAAAGCCGCTAAAGAGGTTTTCATTAAAAAAAAAACCGTTCGAACGTATGACATTTATTAATGTGTCGAGTACCCAGAAAAATAAGACAATAGGAAAACAATGGAAAGCTGGCGTAAACGCCAGGTAAGTGCTCAAGGAGTTAATTATAATATTATACGCGGTACTTTATGCATCAATCACGTTTTTAATATTACTTGTAGATGTTAAAAAGGATGTCATGCATAACACTACATAGGTAACGTTAAATACGTCTATTATAGAACAAACCATACAGTCGTGAATCACTAGTACTCATAAACTGCATGATAATTACATGGTAATTAAATTTCTAGACAACAAATATAGGTCACACAAACGATGATGCTGTAGTTGGTTCTAAACAAAGCCAACTGTTTGAGTAATTCGCATCTTATAAGTTTAATAACATTTTGTTTCGCTATTAACTAAATTTCTATATTAAAATAAATCGCATAAATGGTATGTTCATGTGTGAATTCACAAAATAAACATAAACTGAATTTTTTTTTAAAGATTCATAATATCACTATTTTGCGATTTTAATTTTGTAGATTGCTAAGATATTTAAAGTTGTTTATTTCTTAGGCGTAACTTCAATCTTAGTCATCGTTTTAAGGTTTTAATAGATTACCTACTGTGAATCAAACATCCACAAGAATAACAAATTATAGAAAACATTATTATCTGTAAAAGACATATACCTATTGTATGTGCTGCAACGACGCAACACCAATAATAAAATGATTCACGAATAATATTATTCACCCCGATTATAATTTAATAAACAAATGTTAGGCTTTTCGCTTCGTTTGGACAAACAACGACGTAATAATAATATCTTAACTTTATAATGACTTGACCGTAACAAACCGAATCACCTTGACAAACCAAAGCGTGGGGGCTGAACCTTTTGCCCAAATACCAGCGTTGAATTTGTTTAAATGCATCAAATTATGTGTTTAAATGTATAAATTGTACATTTATATGAACTAAATAACATCTAGCGGATGGCATAGATACACTACGATTGTTCATAATTTTCTGCCAGTATATTTACGACAGCTGTTTAAATTATGGCATGCTTCGTGTTAGTGTGGTAGTATACCGTGATGAAAGGAGGTTCGTCCTATAATGAGCCAGTTTTTGTAAGGGTCCTTTCAGGTAGTATGTAAGCAGAATTTCAAACATTTTTGACAGCCCCTCCTTCTTGGCAGCAATAGTAATCAAACCTTTTGCCACCCTCCCCTCCCACAAATGGTAACGTAAGCATTGCCAAAATAATTAACAAAATCTGCTCAAGTAAGTAAACATTGCTTACGTAATCATCATTTAGACTGCCCCATCCCACATGGCATCAAAAATAAACAAAGCATAAACGCCCGCTCTCCATTGATGCTTAAAATGTTGATTACCCATAAAAATGAGACAATAGGAAAACAATGGAAAGCTGGCGTAAACGCCAGGTTAGTGCTACAAGAGTTAAATAATACATGAACGGACTTAAATAGAAACATTGGGATTGCCCCGGCTGGGCGCCCTAGCACTCGCCTCAAGTTTGGTGAAGCTATCAAGGCCCTTCCGGCTGCTATTAAATAGTGTTGTTTTGGAAATCATATAGTGGTAGAGCATTTCATAATTCTTTCTAATTACAACGCTTTTATTAGCTTCATACATATGTTAGTATGTGCCTATGTAACGGAAACTATGAACGTGATTTTGATCCCCTTCAAAACGTCGGATTGACTTGAAATTTGGCATACTTATCAAGAACCGAGGACATTTCAATATTTTAAACAGTTAATCACGTTATCATTACCAGGACTTTCAGGATTAGCGATTTTTTTAATATCTGATATCCTAAAACTAAAAAAAACACGCATTTATAGAAAATCTAACTGAAAAAATAGAAAATAATTAATAAATATAAATTAAGAATTGTGTAAACAAAGAGAAAGAAATGGATTTTATTGTAAAAAAAAGCGTGGGGTGCTTTATAAGATATTATCAAAATGATTGACAGTTTGACATCATGCACCCCACGCATATTTTTTTCTATTATTATATGTATTTTCTATTATTTTAGTTGGATTTTGTATAAAAACATGTTTTCAGTTTTTCTTAAACTATTATATTTTTTAACATCGGGTGCTCTTGTCCTAAAATCTTGGTGCCCAACGTAATCATTGGCCATTCCTTAAAAGTACAAAAATCATTGTTCCGATTTTACTGGTATGTTTTTGATCGATTAACTTACAATTTTTACATCAAATCCCTACATATTTTACAATGCAGTAGTAATGAGGAATGTAACAAAATATCAATGATAAAACTAATTACACAATTCACAAAACTTGAAATACTACAATGAATTTAGAGGTCATCCAATTTTAATTAACTAAATAGTATCATTTCTGGCCTATTGACGCAATAATAATATATATTGAGTAATTTTGTAGTCAATAGTTTTAAATGATTATAACTGACATGAATTTTATTGTAAATAGCCCCTTTTCTATTTCGCGTTGCTACAAGAGTTAGCCGTCTTAAAATGGTTGTTTTGTAGTGTTCTATGCGTGATCTTAATGAAATTACCAACCGAGATGAGTTCGATATTACTTTACGTTACTCTGACGTCAGCAAAGACACGCATTGGTAATGATCAGCTCACGATATCCTTTTCAAAACATTTAAATCAATGAAAAAACAAATATGGGTAAACGAGGTCGATGCACTGCATACTTAACAGATATTTCGGTAATTGTACTAACGCTTTGTTTTACCCGACAACAATGAATTACACGATACCAATCTATATAATTTGTCTTGGTTGTAAAAAAAACATATATATAGTTTACTGGCGATTAATTTTCAGTTCAAATTGAGTGAATTAAATATAATACGTACAGTGAAAAAATACATATTTCATTTGGTTCATAAAATTCTGAATTATAAGCGGTAAAGTTTTTTTCTGGGGCTAGAGAGAGGATGCTTTATCCCTTTTTCACAAAACGATTGTAGAACTTCGTAGTGTGACGTGATATTTTAATAATAATTAATAATAATAATGTTCTCTACCTCTCTCTAGGGTAAACTTAAAATTCAAGTGCCTATTTATGATGAGATTTTAATTTTGGCTGCAAAGGTCAGCCTTATTTAAAATCTGTGTTTGAATGGGACAAACAAAAAATAATTACTCAAAATCCCAATTATTGTCGTCACAATATGTCATATTTAAAGAGAATAACTTAATAACATTTTTTTTTAAATTTACATTATGAATATGATATGACAACTCGTTAGCTTTCAATTTTAAATTGGGTGTATGGTAACTGTTTCCTTTGTGACTGTGTATTAATATGTATCAGCACTCCATAGTACTAATACTGAATAGCAATTAGGTAGAGATTTGAGAGGGCACGTGGGCGGACTTCCTACGCGCTGTAACTATAAGCGGATGAAAACAGTTAATTCCGTCGGGTACTATAAGTTAAAAATATAATGTGAATCGTGAATACATACTCGTATCCGGTGCGTATTTTAATAGCTGTTTATCGAGGCGTAGTAAATAAATAGGTAGAGTTGTTCCGTTCAAATAGTTTTGTACTCTGAGATATTTCATAAATCGTAGTAAATTTACACTAATTTTTAGCATTATTGTCCGTATTTTGATGTTCTAACGGAATGACCAGTACTTAGTATATATTATCGCGTGACAAATGCAAAAAATGAGATTATGAAATTTTGTCAGTCCGATCTTTTACAGATCTTAAGAATTTTAAGATGAAATAGCAAAGAAAAACTATCCGCCCTTCTCAAATATAACCTTATTCAACCTGCTGTGATTCGCCCTTTTTGCATTTAACATGCGATATACTAACAATGCACCATTTATTTGCTTCTCAAAAAAAATAATTATAAGACAATATTGACGCTCTAAAATTTTTGTGGTGGTACCATTCATATAACATTTGAAATAACTAATAAGCTGGATGCTGAGATTACAACTTTTCCTATCTCAATAAGGCTTTGCGCAGTAAAATAACATAAAGATAAGTTCATATTATGATTACTATTTTCATTACGTAAAGTTATTTGAATACAAAGATATCTAAAAATAAATCATGAAGCGGCGACCGCAGGTCGAGCGGTTACTAGTGGTTAGTATTGGTGCAATGTACTTGCTGTTATCGGTCTCACATTTCACATTTGACTCTTTAGGACACCGTATTTTATAATATTAGCAAAATCACCGATATTTAAACAGAAAAAAAAAAATTGATTTAATTTCATGGAAACACTAGCTGTTCCCGGTCCTCTGTCTATTACATCCGAATTTTTGATGAGTCATTATTTTTGAATTTATTTATCGTTTATATCTAGGATTAAAAAAATACAATAAGTGACACATAAAGAAGATACATTCTAATAAAGCAGATCCCGACAGGTCTTAACACTAGGTTAAGTGACAGTTAGGAAGAAAAAATTATACCATTTTTTTTAAATTAGGCCCTAAATTATTTTACTTGCCCGTCAAACTGACCATTGAATTGGATTTTCTGCGCTATTTCACGAGTTTTAATTATTTTAATTGTTTTAGTTATTTAAGTAACCAAGTTACTCCTTTAACTTTAGCTATCTGTCAGAAAAAGTCCCATTAAAAATCAGTCCAGCTGTTTCGGAGATTAGCCGGAAAATGCAGTCAGACGTTCATATGTATTTAGTAAAAAGCTGTTATTTTGTTACTACAAATAGACACTTCAATTTTATTTATTTGTATAGGATTGTAAAAGTTTGATGTTGACAGGAATAAAAAAATGTACCTAAATATACACTCTCTATAATAAATAGCATGTAAATACTTCATAGCTCGTTTTGTATTACGACGTTCAGAATTAATTGATCAATAAATGTTGAGACGTGTTTATTGCCATTTATCAATAATTAAATCGAAAATAGGCCAGTATATCGGATAAATAAAATGTAATGGGCAGCACAAAGTACTAACTAACGATCCGTAAGACTGAAACCGCTTTCACTAGCTTCGATATAAATGGAACAATATCACCAAGACCCACCATCCGCACCCACACGTAAGTGTTACTTCCAAATCGTTTCCATTATATTCTTAAGTGCAGGACGTATTTTTTGACTCGAAAGCTTTTATTATAGTCAATTGTTGGTAATTTTACGCCCAATTTCGTCTGCGTGACTATAGAGTAATTGTATTTGATATTCCTCGGCGTTCGGAAATTATTTGTTTAACTGGGATAAAATAAACCTTTATCTCTGGCTTAGCTTAATTAATAGTCGAATGTAGTAAGATAAAAGTTTTTTAAGTGAAAATATCTATAGCGACGTTGAGCGATTCTCGAGAGGGGAAAAACTTATAGATTATATTCGCGTTACCAATGCTATGACAGCAGCTGTCAAAACGCTACAATGTGTTAAGTTCAAGATGGCTTTTAAGTGCTGGTGCTCAGAGATAAAATAATAAAATTTATACATACGCGTGTTTTTTTTATGGATAAACTAGATGAAAATGTACATAACTATTGCTCTGAGCGCCAATAGATATGTTAGGTTATGTTATTGCTAATTTCTATCAACAAATTGCGAAATAAAATAGCTTTTACAAGTTTCGAGTTTTCTCTTCTTTCGGCAGTCCCATGGCTGCCTAGTTTTTTGTAATCATTGGACGCTCAATTTTCAGTCTTCGCTTGTGTATATTCCACGATATACACGATAAATTCCTTATTATACACGATTATAATCGACTTCTTTAATCTAACATAATTAGAATTGACCCAACAGCTCAAAGACGATTTATAGACAGACACACACTTATACACATTTGTATTAGATACGTTTATACATATATACTCTGTGTCCGTCCGTATATCTTATGTCTTAAACTTTTAGACTAGGGATGTAATTAATACGTAACCATGTATTTTTTGTAGTCTAAGCTTTGCTATATTTATCTGTAATAAAACAAAATAATTTGTACTCTAGTTCTCTAGTATGATTTAGTAATCTTTACCGTCTAAAGATTCAAGAAACCGTTCAATGTAATTTCCTCTCAAATCACTCGCATTGTTATCATAATATAAAAAAGAAGTAAATCGAGTTTGATCCTCTTTATTTACAATTACAACTTTAAGACTGCTCCGGGTTTCTGGTTTGACAGGTTATGCGCCGTTGGATGTAATATTATAGCATCACTGTTTATTCATTTCCAAATCTTTTACAGTTACGAACAATTCGAACTCGAACCTCGTAGACCATGCGACGACCAAATAAAAAGCTATCGAAAACTTCATAACAGAGAATTTGCGCTATGGGCGATGAAAGTTTACCACTGGTGGGTGAACCTTTCACAACTCGTTTACAATAAATCAAGTTTTTATCAAGTTATATAACAAAAGTCATGGTAAAAACGTTCCTAAATGTATTCTCCGTTCAAAACTTGTCTGAGTCACGTCATGAAGGAATTAAACGAAGTGAATACGGAAACGTGTCGACAGTTACGACTACGAGGAGGTTTAAACGAGTTTGTCGACCTTCGCTCACGACGCCCGATCCATTAACCAATCATTGATTTCTCTCAGATCTGGTTAATTTTCCTCATCTCTAAGATGACACAGGAAAACAATAATCTTCGCATGAAACTTTACATTTCAATAATTTTCTTGGAATTCGTGTTAAAACAAAGACATGATAGACGGACTAGAGAACTGCCTAGGATTTTTTTTTACTGATATATTATGCTTCATTTGGTAAGCAAATCAAACTTTCCGCGTCAATGGACGCGGGTTCGAGTCCACCTATCCGACTCTAAAATCAGCCTGAGCTTTCGGTAAAGGAACACAGTGAGAAAACCATAGCATGGTGCTAAGGCATTTATAATTATGCCCGCCTGGGTAGGTAAGTACCACTCACAAGTTTAAAAACCTCTTACCAAACATCAATAGGTATGTTCCGGCAGATCACTTGAGAAACAGTACCTCGAGGCTTATTGTGTTTATCATCCTAGACCACATCATCACTTCACGTAAGATTGTGGTTAAAGCGTTAAATGTATAACTTAATAGTAATAAAAAAAATTGCTCATGATTATTTTTTTGTTTACAAATATTATACTTCATTTGATAACAAAACCTAACTCAATTTTGTGTTATTAGTAACTTTATAGAACACTTGATTACTGGATAATGGCCATTCTACAGCTTTTTATTCTATGGTCTGTAGTGATCGAATCACGCACACTATACAGCCACCAGGTGACTCATCGAGCGCAGGCGCCGCTCCGCTCTATTCGCACCGGATACGCAATACCTTTTACGAGCGAGCACCCTCGTTCATTGTATGACGACAAGCGAAATCATTCGGATTTATCATAGCTAGCGTGCGTCAACAAATGGTTAGGAACTACCTAACTAATTCAGGGAAATCTTAAAAGAGGAGACTCCAAATTCGTCTGGCCATAATTACACACACATGTATGATGAATGATAAAATGATTTGTGCTAATCGTTTTTTTGTATTCATTCATTTCTATAATATAAACAAAATTATTTTCTGTTATCTATTTAACATGGTACAGAAAACTTTGACTAAAAAACCTAAACTAAAAACAAATGAATATAAATCATTGTTAATTCTTTGGCTTAAAGACAGTGTTACCAAGGTGACTGTTTGTTATGAACAGAAATGTCTAGTGAATTGTATATATTGATACACAATAAATTCAGATTCATAAACAATTCTTACACATTATCAGGAAGTTGTATTAAGCAACCATAAGTAAATAATTGTTCACAGGAAATAAAAGTTGAATAATAATATAACTTGATTTTTGTAACAAGAACTCATAAGTTATAGTAAGTAGCTAAGGTAAAATGGTTATCATAAATACAATGTAAAAGTGTAACAGTAATAATAAAATTTGAGCTTGCTTTGAGATGAGATTTTGAAAGTTCATAAAACTGAAACAAATGTCAACTTTTCTACTTAAATTTCAATCCCATATTTTGACTTAGTTTTATACATACTTTATTTACTAAAGTTTAATACTGTATAATTGTGAAAAATATTTATAAAATAAGCAATGTTATTTGTATAATCAATGACACCTTTGTCAATAATAATTTGACAAGAATACTTGACTGTAATTAGTGTCATACAATCATCTTTCATATATAATAATAAAGAAAGTAATTCCAACTAAACTAATAAATATTTAACAGTATTGTTCTAAATGTGCTTTAGCCAGTTTGAGGTAAAAAAAAGATTGTATTTTTTTTTTTAAGTATATAAATATTTAAAAAAATCTTTTATAAGATTTTTAATCATAAAGATATCGCAATGTATTTGTTCAAGAATTATTTAAAATATTGTATCATGGTAAATTAAATTTTTGACACAATGTTCAAGTACACAGTTCTAATTGTTACCAATCAATTATTTAATGATATTAACAAATAGCATTGAAATAATAATAAGTAGTGACACATCTTATGTTTATCATGTGTATATAATTAGAAAACTTAGTTTCTCTATGCTAAATGATAAATATATATTATTCACAATACCTATTTATATGTATCATTAAATAAATTAGGAATCTCAATCTCTCTTTACATAAATAACAATCTTTTTTATAACACAATCAATATGTAATATTTGCAATTTTTGTTGTTTAAACTTAGAAAACAGTACATATTGGTTTATTTTACTTGGGTTAATAATCCAATCTGATCTAGATTGTGGCACCATATTACTAGGCATTACTACTAAATAGTAAACAAGAATATCACAATTATATAGTTTTAAAATATTTTCATTTTAATATGACCTATAGGGCAAATTTACTTTCAAAAGTTAAATTTTTTATGTGAAAATCAAAAACAGAATTTAATAGGAATACTTTTGTAAAATCGTATAGGAATAGATTAATGTATATTCTAAGATTTCTTATATTTTACATTTCTATTAGGATTTTATTGACAATTAAAGATAAAAGATTTGTTGAGAATAAGATATCAGATAAGGTACCACAATATTCAATTATCAACTAATTGATCATTAGTTGTTTCTTGGAGCTAAGTAATAAAAAAACCAAGTAAGTTTACACTTACCAATGACGCTTAGTGTACTTCCCAGTAAACAGAGTCCAATGCGCAAACATACTGTACGATTCAAACTACTTGTCACACGACGTGAGAAGTAGCTGATGGGACAGTTCCATCGTTGGTCATTAGGCTGTTGTTCGTAAGTTACTGTTGTTGGCTGATACACAGCATTCGTCGGCATTTTGACTAACTTTAGACCAAGCACTGCACAAAGAAAACGAAGTTCTCACAACAAGCACACTGCATATATTCACAGGCCTCAAATAGATCTTAAATGTATGCACTGCCTGAGAATAAAGCGTAACCGATTATAATTACAAAAATAAAGCGTGCAGCAATGAAATGTCGTAAAATAGAGAATGAAACGAAAAACGGCATAGATAACTGATATTACACTTCACAGATTAGGCTTGTTCAAGAAGTATCGATACATCAATTTTATAAACTATATATCTAATTTTTGAATCAATTATCAATCCAAAATATTCAAAATGAATATTGTTTTAAAAACAATGTATATTTTTTATGTAACTCAAGTCGCAAGGATCCAAAATCGTAAAAGACAGAAACAAACGGAAAAAATCTGTAATGTTTATGACTACAAATTAGTGTTTTGTTGTATTTTGTTATATGCATGTGTGCGGCAGTCGTCCGCCACTTTCATTCGTGAGTTCTTTTGTGGCCATAGCATGTATAAAGCAGAATTTTTTACTTTCACTACCAGTCAAACACTAGTTTGCCTGATGTAATAAATAGGTCTTAAAAATATTAATTAAGAAATAGCTTTTCGTTTTTGTACTTAGACATAATAAAAAAGTAATACTGATAAAACACCTTCGTTTTTTGTAGAGATTTTTGTTCAATAAAATAGTGTACAATTTGTATAAAAATACTATTGACATTATTGAGCTAGGCTGAACTAAATACATTATTATTTTAATACCAAAATTCTTTTTGGAAATTTTAACCGATAAATCGATATTCTAGATTTAAGATTTTGGCATCGATATTGATATTTAATGAATATCGATTTTTTGTTTCACTCCCCTAGACTAGACAAATGTGCAGTTTTTCTTACTTTTTAAGGAAAATTCGAAGATACTATGCAATGCAGCCAAGCCTGATGTTGGGAACATTATTTATAAACCCGAGTAACAAAATAGTGGTCTTGGTTAAGCTATTATAATAGAAAACTCGAAACTTTGGAAAAATACTTTTTAATGTTTAAATTATAATATCCATTCAACCGAAAGAGGTCCACTACTGGATACAGGTCTCCCTTAAATATCGATAATCTTGCACCACCCGCATTAAACGGATTCCCGTGACCTTCACCAGGTCGTCAGTCCAACTTGTGAGGACCTACCCACGCTGCATCTTCTGATACGTGGTAGCCATTCAAAAACCCGTTGGGCCCATCAGGCATCGGATCTGTAAGCAATGTGCCCACCTCACTGCCTCTTAAGCAATTCTTCGGTTTCTATACGGAACTCCTTATTGATGATTCGATCACGCAGTAAATCTCCGAGTATACACATCTAAATTGCCCTTTGAGCATCTTTAAGCTTTCTTATTAGGCCCATTGTAAGTGATCACATCTCAGTACCGTGTCATCACTGGCAACACATACTGGTCAAAGAGTTTCCTCTTCGGACCTCTTTCTAGAAGTCGGATCTACTTAACTGGACAATTGTTTAACAACTTCGAGCTCAACCTCCGATTTTTATAGGAGTCGGCACAACATGAACATGAGACTTGATTTTCGTCTTGTCCATGTTCATTTTAAGACGAACTCGTTCGGAAGCTGTGCTGAGGTTACTAAGCATCGTAATTAGGTCTTCTGCGGTCTCAGTCAAAGCTACAATATGTCATCGGCAAAGTGGAGGTATGTTATTTTCTCACCATGTTTGTTGATGCGAAGTCTTTTCCAGTTCAGTTCTTGAAGACATCAGTGTAGCAGTGAACAGTTTCGGAGTAGGGTTGCCACCATTTTTTTGCGCAAATAAAGTAATATTTGTTTTAATTTTTATTTTGCTTAAAAATACCTATTATTGTTAAACAGCAGCACACTATTTTTACAGTCTATATTAAAGTTGAAGTAAATAAGTAATTCATTTTTATCAAAAACGCTTTGTTACATTTTGTTTCGTCTTTTGCTATTCATCACAGAAACTCTTCCTAAATGCTGACATGGTTGAAAGTAATCTCAGAGAAACGTAAGTATTTTCGCGTACTTTAGCATTAAGTACAATTACCCGAAATAACGTACAATACATTATATTAAAGTAAGGGTGCAACCCTATTTCGGAGAAATGACATCGGCTTGTCTAACAAGTTTAAAAGTGGTATATTTTCTTTCAGAATCGGGTTTGTCAGAATGTAATGTTTAAAATTATAAAATAAAAACCAATTTTTTCGTAAACCTGAAAATACAAAGATCTGAAAGAAATAAAACATTATATATATACTGTGCAAAAATATTATATTAATAATAATATCATTTTAAATAGTAGTTTTATTGTTACTAACACATAGTTTTGTATCACTAAACAGTCATAACTATAAAACTTATAATTTAATATTCATTTACTAGTGAAAAGGCACTTAAACTTGTAACAAATTATAAATGTTTATCTATAACTGAGATGGAAGCAACAGTTGATAGTTATTTTGCTTTCAATAATATATTGGCATAAAAATGCAAAAAATAAGTTAAAGTTACATACTTTTGTTAAAAACTGTTTGAATATCAAATAATTTGTATTATTTTAATTCTATAGTCTTGTAGTTGTATGTAATAAATATAAAGAAGACTAAACAACAATAATTCCATTCTTCTTATTATAATACATTTTCTTATGACTAAATATACATTTTTAAAATAAGTGGAATTGTTATAATAATAAATATTTATTATATATTATACTATTGTAATATTTCGTTACAAATATATATTGCAATGACTGGTATTCGATTACATTAATATGCTGGTTCGAAGCTAAGGCACCAGTGTTGTAGATATCTCGTGAAACTTAGATGACAAAAACCCAAAACTATTCCTACGCAAAAAAAAAAGTTATACTCTCAATTTGTACTAACCCATAACATTTTATATATAAATATTCCTATCAAAATATATAAATATCTTATTTACTTTATATATTTGTACATACCACAATATAGTCATACAACGATTTAGCTAACATTTAATTTTAAAAACTTGTTAGTATTATTGCAGTATATTGGATTTGAATGTGAAATAATATGGAAGCTCAGACTTTATTTACTGGATTTAAAAAAATATATAACACATGTTATTTGAGCATAAACAACGTATTTCAGCACTGTATATATGTATATAATGCTAGAGGTATCAGAGTAAATTTCGAATTAGGCGTAGCATAAATTTGTTCAAATTAATAATATCACAATAACAAATGAACATGTCACATTGTTTATTAAAATCGTTTACTTATATTGTAAAATGAAGTTACCGTATAATTAATGACACAAATATGTGTCTTGTGTATTTCACTCGTAATATTATTTTAAGTTTGTAGATGCCAAATATTTATATACAAACATTTTACAACCTTCCCAGAGGGTCCTAATCATCATCTTGGTAATTCAGTTGACCCCTTGAGCGCTTACCTGGCGTTTACGCCAGCTTTCCATTGTTTTCCTATTGTCTTATTTTTATGGGTACTCGACACATTAAGATAACATTTGAACCTAAATCATAATAATAATATATTGAACACTTTTTCTGTATCTTGAGAGGCGTTGGTGATACATGATAAACGCTACGCAAATTGCTAATGCGCCTGGCCGCCGTTTTGTCGCCGTAATCTCCTGATATAGGTATTTGAGCACTAACCTGGCGTTTACGCCAGCTTTCCATTGTTTTCCTATCGTCTCATTTTTATGGGTAATCGACATATTAAAACATTTATAAAATTATTATTTACTTGAAAAATCCTAATTTATTTACAATATTAATAAATTAAATTACAACTATGATTTTTTTTTTTGCGGGTTTTGTGGACATTAATGGTGAACCAAACGAGCGTCGTTTTATCAGACACGTTTTTTAATTATTGAAGTGAAACTTATTATGAAACGAAAATGTGTAACGATAAAGAGATAGATATATGTATGTATAGGTTGTAGACTGTGAGAGGATGAGATAGAATGCTTTCTATATAGTTTCCCTATCCTTCGTCGCCTCTTTGTGCGATGATTCGTAGCGGTCTGCATCCCCACTAATTTTTTTAATTATAATTTATACTGGATTTGGTTTCACATAAAAGTGCATTTTGTGTCAAAAAAACGCAAAATTGGCATCTATCAAGTTACGCACGTAAATACAACTGAACTTCGGTCGTTATGTGTAACGTTCAGACACAGGGGGAGGGGATAGGGAAGTGCCGAAAGAGAACTGGTAAGTACTGAATGTGCAGGTGTCTTTCTTGCAAATTGTTCGGTATTGAAAAATATATTATGTTCATGAGCCTGAAGAAGTACTACACGAACCGGTCTTAATCTCAATATGTTTTTCTAACATTAGCTTCTTTATTCTTATTATTTCACTAGCTGTGTGCTGCGGCTATATATTCTTTATTACGTTTTTTTTTGTATGAAGATAAAGTGAATTTTTTTTCATAAATTCAAGCACTTGCCCACAAAACTGTGCATTGAATCAGATTTTATTCAATGTTTAATGAGTTTTAATTTTTTTTAGGCGTAACACAAATATTTTCAAAATTTTAAAGTACCTTAAGTTACGCGGAGTAACTTCAGTTATCTACCAAAAAAAGTCCATTCAAAATCGGTCCAGCCGTTCCGGAGATTAGCCGGCATAAACAGACTTAGTAAAAAAAATTATATTAATTTTGACATTACAAACAGACACTAACATTTTATTTAATAGTATAGAGCGTATGTTTTATAAATGCATATTTTTTATAATAGATCAAGGGAATCGTAAGTGAATTCAATATGCCCACCTGGCGGTTTAAATAAATTTTCATCGAACATAAATTATGCGACTAAAAAAGAGCAACTCGCTAACTAATAAAATAACGCTCGTTTGACCTCACCCTAACGTGACACGGTCCCAGCGCGTTAGCAATATGCCGTGTTACTATCATATTGTCAAACATCATTCGACGGCAAAACCAGCCGTCTCTAGAACCGCCTGTTTCAGTTTGTCGTGAAGCCGTTCCTTAGTCGGATACGGGGGTAAGTCGAGCCGGTTGAAACACGTGTGCGCTTTGGGCAACGAGTCGGGCGACGCGTCCGCAACTAAATGTAGGGTGAAGAGTCGCGGGGCAGCAGCGCCCGTCGACCCCTGGAGTGCCCTGAACCCCGCAAGCGGTACGCGTCGCGAGCCGGTCACGAACTGCAATAGACGCGCACGCATATCCGCGTCGAACTCCTCGACCACCTCCCAGAACCAGAGGACGATGGGCGCGTCGGGT
The DNA here is from genome assembly GCA_014132275.2 of Samia ricini. Taxonomy (NCBI): domain Eukaryota; kingdom Metazoa; phylum Arthropoda; class Insecta; order Lepidoptera; family Saturniidae; genus Samia; species Samia ricini. The sequence continues at coordinate 24,856,109 of AP028161.1, forward strand.
GTCACGTGCTTGAGCCGGGTGTGTCGCTTCCAGTCGGCCGGGTCTAGGTCAGCCCGTCCGGCTAGCAACGGCTGCAGGTCTCTGGGTGATAACGGTCTCAGTAGTTGCGGCGGTATGATATCGGTGAGGCCTCGCTGGAGCGACAGCCATTGCCGCTCAGCGCCGCGCGTGAACCGATGCGATACATACAGGCGTACGTACTCGCGCTTGTTGTTGTCCGTGACCTGTTCGTTAGCGCCGCCCGGTCGCAGTTCGACGCTACGGACCGCTCCGAACGATGAGCATTCGACGGAGAATGTCGTGTCTATCACGCCCTGGATGCTGTTCTCTCTGAAATATATTAATTATTACATGAACTGACGCCAAAATAATTTTATCACCGTTGTAGGGACACACACACATGTTTATCTATAAGATGCACGTTATAGATGGGTAAGTGTTAAAATGTCACTGATCATTTTCCCATCCCACAGTAAGTAATAATTATTTATTAGTCTGGTTATAGATGTCTAAGTAGACGTACATATAATATGATATTCGATATGTTTTATGTGATCCCATAGTTTAATATTAAAAATGTGTGTAACTTGTAAAAAGGAATATAATGATTTTATTTAGTTAAACAAGATCTTTTATGTTCATAACCGGGCTCAAACCTAAAACCGTCTTTGTTTATTGATGTTACCGTGTGGTACCGGCTTAAGAATAATACCACCCCCATATCTTCCCGTTGGTGTCGTAAAACGCGACTAAGGGATAAACCATAGGATGGGCAGCAACATCCTCTGAGCACCACAAACACCTACTGTGATCACCAACCCGCCTGCCAAGCATGGTTATTATGGCAATTCCCCACCTCCTTTTCTTTGGGGGAGAGCTATGTCCAGTAGTGGAGGCCTTTACAGTTATATGGATGGATGGATGGATTTATAAATGAACGACATGAACAGTATACATAATGTGATTAATCTATTAGCACCGATTTCTCCGAAATTAATGTCAGAACGTTTGTTATTGTTTAAGTATCAAGTGGCATGTTTATATAATTTAAAAAAAGAAATGTTTCGTCACGAAATTGAACGTCATAACTCTATTTTTTTTTTAAACTATCTAGCGCTTTTGACTGCAAACTCACAGCATCCAGGAGAGAGAGCGATGTAACTCGGGATCGACGTCTCGTATATCGCGTAAGGTGATGGGTCGGTCCAGCAGCTGTTTGTAGAAAGGCGCTGTGAAGGCCGCATCCAACTGGTGCCCGTGGAACAGCGCCACGCCCAGGATGCGGCCCGCGAAGTGGAAATACGACAAATGCTCTGGATTCACCTGCAAAGCATATATATGAAACAGGGGGAAATTGAAATCAATGGCAGTTTGTAGTTGTATTAAACTAGCTGAGCCGACAGACGTTTGTCTTGCCTTAACTATCAATATTGAATTCGAATTGTATAACAAAAAATATTATTCGAAAATATGTGCACCAAGAAATGATAAATTAATTACCTGTATTTCAACTGATACACCTATATTAAACGATATTTGCAGCACGCATTCTGTCAATCACGGCAACTGTCAAACAACTGTCAGTTATGTCGCACGACATAAGGTTTACGTTAGAAAAGTTAATTTGGTCGTTGTTTTCTTACATTTTCTAGGTTAATGCACAATTTTCTTAATTTTTTTTATTAAGCAAGAACCTTCTACGAAGTATTAGAGAACATTACATACAAAAAAGATGACTAAATTCGGTAAAGCCGTTCTCAAGTTATAGTGTGACCAGGAGAAGTAGGTTTTCATATAAAAAAACTAAACCGCGTAGCCATTTTACAACGGTCGATGACCCCCATCGCGTTCGCGCACATCTGATATATACCGTCCAACTTGTCAGACAATTAATTAACTAAACTTTGTTTTACGGGTATATGCTTTTTAAGTGTCAACATGCTTAGAAACGTCGCGTGGTTAAATTAGTTATGATTAACACAATTAATATTGTTTTCGTTAAATAATAAAACCAATAAAACACTTAGATCGGAATTTTTAACTTGTTCTTAACCTAAATTCTTAACTAGTGTTGTGAGCGTACCCGGTAAGCATGTAGGTAAAATTATCAGCTGATGTGCGCGAGCGCGAGTGGGGTCAACGCCCGCCGAATACGCACCGCACGGTTTTGATACTTCAATTATATTATTTTTAATTGATTTTTTTTTTTACTATATTATTTTTTTTGCTTTGATTCAGAGTCGTAATAATAAGTTCCAATTTAATTATTGCCCTTAATTTTAATTACACCACGTAATTATCAAAATATTTCTAATGAATGTTTAAAGCGGTTAAAGGGAATAGTTTGTCCTGGTATGGACATATTATGGGCCAATCAAGTATTATCAAAACGAATCAATAGGGGGAGCGTGAGCTATAATTATTATTGATGATATAAGGGAATGGAGGTGTAAATTATCATAACGTAAACATTTTTTTTTCTTCAAAATAATGCCAATGCTTTCGTATAATCCTAAGAATGGGGAGGAGTAAATGTAATCTTCTTACGAAACGTTACCTGAATGGCCCTTGTAGTTTAGTTTAGATAAATGATCAATTTATGACATGAGTGTACTTATTTTTTATTTTTATTTATTTAATCTTTTTTGTACACCATTATACACATTTGAAAGGTGAAATTAGTACAAAGGGCACCCTATTGCTAATAGCAATCTCTGCCAGGAGCTTTTGGATGGATATGTTCCACGGAAAAGAATCAGTACTTAATTAGAACTATATAAATATACTCACTCCAGAATCAGGGTTGATTTGTAACGCGTATCTATCATCCCCCGCATTAGCATATTGAAATAGTCCGTAGTGCGGATTGAAGAGTTCTCTCCCTAAGAGATGAAGCCATTCTCGAGCAACTCCACCATAATCGAGTCCCTCTTCACCGCGAAACTTCACTAGAAGTCGTTTCCGGAGTTCCTTGCCTTTAAATTTCATCACGAGCCGGTAGGATTCTTCGAGAATCTCATTGCGGGATACCTGCCGTTGAATAATTTTAAAACACAATATTAGGGGTGATTCGTTAGACACAGCATTTTTTTCTTAATATTTTTTTAACAAACAAATTCCTTGAAAATGTCGACTTATTTATTATTTTGGTGGTATACACATGTCACCATAGTCAAATTTCTACGAAATAGAATAATAAACAAGAGTTTTCGCTTTTTCCGGTGAAACGGCCACAGTTACATGAAAATTAAAGAGAGGGTAACTTTTTTTAGAGAGTAACAAACTTACATGTTTTTACAAAAAGACCTTTAAATGAAAATGATACAATTCTAAGATGAAAAGATATAAGATTTTATGACTTTCTATCTATCTGTGTGGTTGAATGGGTTTTGATGAAGTCTTTTATGTATACACATTAGACACTAGCTTAGAGCCCGCGGCTGCGTCAGCGTTTCATATATTCTTTACTGCGTTTTAATTTTTTTTACACGGAACCTTAATTATTTTCCTAAAAATATGTAAGTACCTACTAATATACAGTAAAAATATTTCACATACGTTATAGCACTTGTCTGTAAAACTGTGCATTGAATCGGATTTCATTAAATTTTTAATAGTTTTAATTTTTTTTTTATGTGGCTACCTAATTATTTTCGAAAATTAAAACTACCCTAAGTTACCCGGAGTAACTTCAGCTATCTACCATAAAAAGTCCAGTCAAAATTCGTGCAGCCGTTCCGGACCCAGAACAAACAGACAGACAAAAATTTTAAAAATTGCATTTTTGGTGTATCGTTATGCATTCATATCTATTTAGTAACAAAAAATATATTTTTGACATTACAAACAGACATTTCAATTTTATTTATTAGTATAGATATAGATAATCCGCATGATTCGTGGTCGTATGGTGTTAATACACGTACGGACCTGACCGCGGACATGGTACGGGATGGGAATCCTTTCCGAAAAAGATCGATTTTTGAATCGATAAGATTCTAAGTTTGATGAATCGATTCACAAAACATCGGTGCTCAAAATATCGATCTTTCAAACTAATAAAGTATCGGTTATTAGAGTGTCCTTTTTGTTTCCTGTAATATGATATGATCATCTGTCATTTTTCCTTAGTAGATTAGAAAAAGAAGAATGCCTTCTTTTTTTGTTTAAATGCTATCGATGACCTTTAGTAGTACTAACATAAAAAATTTGGAAACAGTTTATGTAATAAATGATGATTATAGTCTAATTTCGACCACTAGAAGAACACCAATTACAAAAAAAAATATTGATCTCTTGGACCTAGATGTTTTGTGAATAGATTAAGAACAAATCAATCTTTTTGAAAAATCTTATACCTCATCCCTACTTACCTCGGCCGCTCGACATACCATGTCCGCGGTCCGGTCCGTACGTGTATTAACACTATAAATTAGTAAGATATAGTATAATACATACCTCTATCCTACAGTGTCCAGTTTGCGGTTGCAGCGCTTGTAGTTCAGCTCGTAGTATCCTCGCTTTAGCGGCCAAGTCTCGTTTGTACTTGGGCAGTGCTTCGGTGTCCGGTGGCTCGGGAGCTGTGGTGGTGACTGCGGCCTGAGTTGTCGGTGCAGCACTAACACTAACACTCGCTAGAGACGTTGGGCCCGATGGTGGGGATTGAACGGTTGGGGCTACTGGTGCAGTCTCCTGTGTTACCTACACGGGTTAATTTTATTCAAAACAAAATTAAAATCTAATTCCCTGTGGTCATGTAACCATTGGCATAGTTTTTCCTAAATAAATTGAATTCCTTACTAAATATAAGTCTCCCCGTGTTCTTTTCTTTACCTATTTGGCTGAGGAGTAAATGGAGAACTGCTAGTAGTAGTAGGTTGGTATTATAATCTATGTGAATAAAATAATCCAGGTTTATTTAGTTTAATGGTTTCGTCACACAGCTGGCGGATCGGGTCGCCAGCGTGATTTTACTATAGAAGAGGTCGCTCTTGGCTTGCGTCAACGCGGTGTTTTCTATAGAAACATTGTGTTAGCGCCTCGGCCCGTCTGTTATGCAACGAAACCCTTAACGAGAAACGTGATTCAAATATCGTGTTTTATACAATTTGGGTGCGGGATGAGGGGAGGAGGAGGGTAGTATTTTCGATTTAAACTGATCAGTACACGTATGTGCGGTGCGGTATACTCACAAATCGTGCAGAGAGTGCGAGACGCGGGTCGGTGAACTGCGTCGTTCGATTGTTGTGGTCGACGAAGTACGCTCTGCCGGAGGGCGCGTGTCTCATCTCCCACCCTGGCGGCAGCGGGCCGGCGGCGGCGTCGTTCGCTGCGCAGTACCGCAAGTGCTGCGGCACGCGTGGGTCGTGCCACGTCGATGCGCCGGTCGCGCTGTTGTAGAAGTACACTTGCCCTTGCGCTGTCGTTCGCATTTCTACAACGGTACACGTAATAAACGCCCGGCTAACTTCGCTCGATACAGTCACACCGTATGCACTAGCATCACACGCTTAATTTCACATTGGGTTCTGTAAGAGAACTTTTTGGAACGAAGTTCATTAAGGCGGCTTACTTTTTTTTTCTAAACTAGCTAATGCTGTTGACCGAGAGTGCCTTTACAGGTTCACCGTGACTTTGGGGGCGAGTGTTGAAGGCACTCGCCGCAAAAGGTAACTGACACAAGGATTCAAACCTCGGCTTGGCCGCTATCATAAAATTCGTGCAGAATTTGAACGTAGCTAAATCCTACATTTTTTATTTCTTAATAATAATTAAAAATTAAAGGTTCCTTACAGGACCTATGTACCTGCGTGTTATGTACAGGAGTGTATATGCAGTGTTGTGTGTGTAATGCTTGTGGCATGGGCAGTGTCACTGTATCGCGCTGGTAGCGGCGTCAAGAGCCTCCCCAGTTGGGGAACGGTAACTCTGCTTACGGGTAGTGCGACTTAGTAGAAATCTTCAAGTAACGAAGAAATGCCGTATGCTTTGTGTGTATCAAGTCTAGTACATGCAAATGAGCACACGAGCAAGTGAGTGCAGCGCAACTCTCTCTCTCTCTCTTTCTGTCCCCGTGTCTTTTTATCATGTAACTGCAACACACGGTGTCTGTACAGACACGTGTAAATATCGTGAAAATGTAGGTATTGTGACAGATTGTAAGTGAATATTTTATTATTGCAATTAAGTTTTGAAAAAAAGAAACTGCAGCTAATGCGTGTAACCTGTGTTTTAAATCTGTGATTTTTGAGTGTTGACTATTTATTTTACTATTTAAATTATAGGGAGACAACCGTGAAATCATGTATTCAAAGTTCAAAAGAGTATGGAAAGCGCAAACGACAGAGTACAAATATACAAATAAAAATTGAAATAAATAGATTTCATTTCGAATTATATTCGGAGTTGAAGGAATAAGGAACTTCGTTTCTGACGGGGGTCCCTCCACAGCACAATTTTTTTACTTTAGAGAATTACTAACCGTCAGGTTAGCGCGGGGCAAATTCCGCAGAATTCTTAGCACGGGTAGCAGCTCAAGCCGAAGTTCGTACCGTTTTTGGTGCCCTTGCACTCTCCTCAAAATCCCTTGAAGCTGTCAAGGGCCTTCTGGTCAACAGCGTTCGGTCAGTTAAAAGTTCGTTCAAATAATTATTACTTTGTTTTGTCAATTTTTCAAATCTTTGATTTGACATTGATTTTTTTTCGGACCGCTGCTTTAACTTGAATCATTTCTAGATGTAAATTAGCAAAACTTGTGACGTCACACAAACACGTAAAATTCTCACAAATTGACCAGATCTGACGACGACATCATGAAATCATCATTATCATTAATAACATCATGAAATTTCTGTTTTTTTTTTTTTTAATTTATAAAGGGTCTTTCAAATAATACATAAGCATCAATAGGAGCGGTTTATGGTTTGATTATTTTTGATAGCGTGAGGGGTCGGGGTTCTGATGGATGATTACGTAAGCATAATTATAAATTATTTTGCTGCAAAGGGAAGAGCGATCAAAAATTACCAAAATTTTGCTTACGTAATACTCGAAGTGGGGCACTTATAGGTAGTATGCAGATTAGGTAAAATTAAGACTTGCCAAAGCCGGGGGGTAAATCGGTAGCGGATATCGGAGTGGTGGGCGACGTTGGTGATGTGCCACTTGGGGTGATAGTGGGCGGGCGTCTAACTGCTGTCTGTGGCTGAGGTTCCGGTCTGAAATATCATTTATATCTATTCAATTCACATACTTTTAAATACATTGATTTAAGAGACTAATACTGATTAATTAATGATCATCATTAAATGTTTCAAATACTCATACTCGTAATTAAGACGAAATTTAATTTAGTATTCGATTTCAAAGTTCAATTAGAAGAGAATAAAAAAATTATTAATAGATTACTTTGAATTTATAATAAATTTTTTGTATCATTGATTTTTCGATATTTACCTTTACAATTGGCATTTTCTAAATAAATATTCTATTTAGATTCCTACAGTATATTACCGGACTCTCTATGTAAATATGATAACTACCATTTGAATCTTGCCTATTTGTGAGAATAGGGAAAATAAAACGACTCTATAAAGTGATAACAAATTTTAGGTCCTTCGAGACCCCAGTTATACAAGTTTCCCTGTAATAGTTATTTGTTTTTGAAGTAATTTAATTTAACTACACCTACCTCATAGATATAGATGATGGCCGTTCAGAATCAGTATCGGAGACAGGTGAAGCTGCCAAGACAGGTGATGCAGATGAGGTAGGTGATGCCGGAGTGGAAGGTGAATTAGGTAATATTGGTGATACAGATGGGACCGGAGATAAAGGCGAAGTGGGTGAGGCCGTCGCTGACTGAGTCGGTCCAGGAGACATGGCTGGTGACGGAGGTTCTGAACTCTCGGGTTGGGGCCGCTCCCATTGTGTTCGCCGTGATATGTGATTAACGTAATATGGCCTGAATTGTTTAAAAAAGTTTTAAACCACTTTTGTTTGTTAATAGCAGAGTCACGATTCAAGCGACGCGCTGCCTTAATTTGAATCAACTTCAAAAAGGAGGAGGTTATCAATTCGTTTGTATGTTTGTTACGCGATTTGTCCGTCAATTGTGGACCGATTTGTAAGTTTTGTTTATTTGAAGGAGTACACACTCCCGACGTGGTCCCATGGTCAATAAGTATGGATCTGATCATTGAATCTCAAGGAAATTATTAGAATCCTTCGAATTCTATAGAATACTTATACATTTGTATATATATTTGTCTCCACAGCTATTCAAGTGTTTGCGTATTGCAGTCACCATTTTAGCCGATATTATGATGGAAGGTGCAACATTTTAACAAGTAAGGAGTAGAATATTTTTTGTTGCTATACTATTTATATGTACTAACAGTGAATAAAACAACAAAACAGAAAAGAAAAAAATAATACGGAAATATTTTTCTATAAATTATTTTTAGAGAAAAATCAAAAACTATACCTAAAAACACGTATTTAGCTAAAAATTAGAAAACAATACCATTATAATACCATTAATAATATTGGAGTCAGTGCCAGCGAGAATTAACCAATGTACTCATTTATTAATGAGAATAACTGCCTAAACTTCATCACAATTACATATAAGCTTAAATAATTAACGCCGTTTTGTTATCCGCTCGCTGGCCCCGATTTCAATATTATTAATGGTATTAAAACAAAGGATATATCGAAGTTAGCTGAAGTAGATTAAGAAAGTCCTTATTTATTTACTTTTTAGTGCATTTTTATAGTATATTCTTTTGAAGTCAGTTTTGTTTTTAATTTAAAAAAATCTGATATAGTATGGTTGAATACTATTATATAATTATACTATTATAATAGTCGGTTGATGTAGATTTCGACATTTCCAACCCTATCATATAATGAGACTAAGCTTTACGTGAACAAAAACGTGGTAGGCCATTTTCTATTGCTCGCCTGACTAGTTACCACCCGTAAATTTATTTTAACAGTAACACTTGAGGAGCCACTCTCTCTAGGTTTATCATATTACCATCATACGCCTATCATCAATACATAAGAAAGGTATTTGTTAAATCAGCACTTGGATATGGATTAGCAGATAAAAACATATACAAAGGGTTTGCATTATGGCTTTTAGGTACTTGTAACAATATTCACAGGCATAACGCGTTACCAACAAGTGCTGAAAGTCATGATAAGTTACCATATTTTTGATTATGTTGAGTAAAACAGTCAAACATCTTTATAAAATTGAATAAGTGGCGCTACCGAGTTAAGTTTTTTTTTTTTTTTTAAGCCAAGCTAGTATTGATTAGTTATGTATGGCGATTTTTGACAACTAATACCTTGCCGCGGAGATTAAACTAACAAGGAAACAGCTCAGTAACTCACCTGCCACTAGAAGCGAATCTCTCTTCCCAGTGTGGTGGTAATGGTAGTTGTGAGGAATTTAAATTTGCCGGTGGGTCCCTAGGAGCTCGTACTTCTCCAGCGGGACCCACAACGGCGAGAGGCGACCCCTCACCTACTGCTGAGGCAGGTTCACCCCGTGTGCCATCTCGCGATAGAAGTGATATAATAACTTGACCCCGAACACCGCATGTTTCACCCGAACCATCCTCACATAGCTCCAAACATTGGTCTGGAGAAATAAATATTAATTATATTGCTTGAAGGTACATGGGGGACTCACTGTCTATCCTTAAAAATGAGTTATTAACCGACTTGAAAAAGGAGGACGTTATCAATTCGTTTGTTTTTTTTGTATGTTTGTTACTCGATTTCTCTGTCATTTGTGAACCGATTTCCAAATGATTTTTTTAATCGAAAGAGTACACTTCCGAGGTGGTCCCATTTCTACCAGATCTTGATCTGATCAATGGAACTCAGATAAATTAAGAAAAACATGTGCCATATATTCATTGCCAAAGCTATGAAGTAGGCTTTACACCGATTTCAACATTAACGAAGCAGATAATAAAGTTTTTATTTATTGACTTTTTAGTGCATTTTTATAGTATATTCTTTTGAAGTCGTTTTGTTTTTAATTAAAAGTTTAAGTAAAGTAATAAAAAGTTTTTGATTGACCAAGTTCGTTTTCGTTTACAGAGTTTTTTCTGGCCACTTATATATTTTATTACAAAATACTATAGAGTTTAGGTTCTTGAGAAAGTTAAATCTGATTTTTTTAGATCTTTCATCTTCTTCAAGATTATTGGTCTTTTCTTGATATACGCAGGCTTTGTTTGCTATTCTAAAACCGCCTATATGCCCCTATATGCAGTTTTAAGTCAAAAAGAATTTAACACAAAGCTACTGATATGTTCAGTTGCACTCACTGTCCCATTGTGTCCTTCGTAATAGTGGAAAATGTATATTTACTGATATTGAATGAATTAATTCTTTTTTGTTGGAATCTTTCTTACCCATAGAACCAACCGATAACATGCTGATTTTCAAATATATTGGCCACCATTGTTAATTATGTTATCAACTGCAATTGCATCAATCCGAAAATAAATTCAAATTAGCAACAGATCGCACAGAAATCTACATTTTGTTTGATCCTTTTCCACCCTCTCCAGGGTTTACTACAAAAGTGATACTATTGTCTTTGAGGTTGCGTATACAAAATACATTTATAGTTAAAATGAATATCAACTCAGGATATTTTGCATCTAAACATTTTATTAATGGATTTCTTTTTGTACATAGTGTGATACGAGGAAAACTAATATGTTCTATAACAGCAACACTAACCGTTAAATCTTTAGTGATTCCACTAACATTTTCAAAAGCTAGTGCTGCCAGTCATTAAATGTATGAAATTAAAAATAAAATTATTGTATTACAGAAATCCCAGTAATTAGACTCTGGGGTTTCTCTAATACATGTGATTATTACATTTATGGTGATGCTATTCTTTTGATATTGCAGTGACTTATGTGGTTTTCGGCTGACACATGGAGGTTACCTTAGAAGAATACAAAAACGTAAAAAACCCATTTGGGGAAAAAATATGACTTATGGCGTTTATGAAATATTTGATTCATATAGAATATATGAGGAAAATAGTGAATGATTTTCTCCTGTTTGTCAACCAATTTTTTTCGTATATTAGTTATAACAATAACAAAATAACAATGTTTCATTTCGACCACAGGATGAACACTAAGTTTTGTTAAGTGTATTATTAAAGTGATAAATGATCTCACACTAATTCTCAGATCTATTAGTATTAATGGTTTATTTTTCAGAATTATTTAATTAATCAATGTAACATTTTTTCTGATCATCAATGCATTTGATAAACATGATTTGATTACATACTTAGGTCATTGAAAGTCCTTAGTTTTATCTATCTTCTATTTGGTCACAATATGTATTTAAATCAAACTATCTATCCATGTATTCAACCGAAAGATGTCCTCTACTGGACATAGGTCTCTCCCAAAGATTTCCACGACGACCGGTCTTGCGCCACTCGCATCCAGCGGACTGCCGCAACCTTCACTAGGACGTCGGTCCACTTTGTAGAGGGCGCATACCCACGCTACGTCTTCCGGTGCATGTTAGCCATTCGAGAACCAGTTGGCCCCATCGGGCATCGGTTCTGTGAGCAAAATGCCCAGCCCACTGCCACTTAAGTTTAGCAATTTTTCGGGCAATGTCGGTTACTTTGGTTCTTCTGCGGATCCACTCATTGCTGATTCGATCACGCAGTGAGACTCCAAGCATAGCTCTCTGAGCAACTTTGAGCTTTTTTATTAGGCCCATTGTGAGCAACCACATCTTAGTGCTTAGTATATGTCATCACTGCCAACACACACTGGTCGAAGACTCTTGTTTTAAGACACTAAGTAGTTTCGGACGAGAAGATTCTGCATAGCTTCCTGAATGCAGCCCGGCGGAGTTGGATTCGACTATTAACCACCACTTTCTCAAGTTGGATCTGCTTAACTGGACAATATATATATACGAGTATATATATTTCCATTAAAATTTCCATAATCAGGAGCGTATAGTTTTGTTTATGTCTTGTAATGATAGATAACTCATAACGTGTTATGTATGGATTTGAAAATCATACAAATTACAAATAGTAATTAGTTAAATAATAGTAGTAGTTAATGCAAAAATGAATAAATAAATTGGGTGACCATTATCAATTGTTAACAAACTTGAAATGACTACGAATGCTTGAACTTGTTGCATACATAAGAAAACAGCATTACAAATGTAATATATTACATAACTAATTTATTCTTAAAACTTGTGCTTACAGCTTCTGCAATGTTACATGATGTAGTTTGTGTAAATAACTCTTGGTAACAATATTTTACATGTTCTATTTTTAAATCTATTTTTCAAAATGTTCTAATTTAAGTTTTATTGAAATATTTTATATGAGAAACATATTAAACTAAACTATTGGAACATGGAAACCCAAAGAAATTGATCATATCCAAAACATTATAAATTAACACTTTGGTAAATGTTTTAATTATGTATATGATAGTTGGGGACCAACAAAGTGTAAATTTTTGAACTGAACAAATTTATTGGATCTAAATTTCAAAAAAATTTCATGACAGTTATAATTTATGAGAGTTTTATTTAAAATTCTTTTTTATAAATTCCTACTTAAAAAAATAAGTCACAGAATAATTATTATTACATTTGAATTATCTGATTAATTGATTAAAACACTTACATTCTACATATGATTAAATAAATCACCATGCATTTCCCTTCACCCGGAAAGGAAGACTTTGCCCAATGTGGGGTATTTAAGCCATTGTATTATTCATGTATACAGACAAACCTTATGTTATTACTTATTATAACACGTTGGTTATAATATATTTATAATTAAGTTACTTATAAACATTTCCATTTTTAAAAAACTCAAATAATTATTTTATTATAGATATAAACTCTTTACTTACATCCAGTATCCTTTAATTTGTGTACAGTGGAGGACTGAATGCGTACACATCCTAAGAAACCAGAGCCTTGTCTTTTGTGCACTTTACGCTGATTCCATACACTGCAATATTAACATAAATTGATTATCATAATTGAAGTTTAATATTCACAACTAGTTCGCTTCATTACATTTCAAGCTATACTAACAATAAATCTTCTAATTCTAAAATCGAGACATGGGATTGTGGTGAAATGCCTATGGCTTAAATAAACCAATTCCCTGTCCTAAATAAAATTGTCAAGGAGTAAGAATCGATCAGTGTTCATTAGGTTAACTAGTTATTTAAAATTCATATTATGTAGACCATACAGTTCTTTCTTATTCCAAGTGATGTATGCAGACCTATGAAAGTTAATGATTTAAAGTAAGTTTTAATTTTAAGTTAATATATGATGAGGAATAAGGAGATCCGTAGGAGAACCAAAGTAACCGACATTGCCTGAAGAATGGCTAAACTTGAGTGGCAGTGGGCTGGGCACATTGCTCATAGAACTGATGCCCGATGGGGCCAACAGGTTCTCGAATGACTACCACGCATCGGAAATAATCGCGTGGATGGGCCCCTTACATGGTGGACCGATGACCTGACAAAGGTCATGTCTATCCGCTGGATGCAGGTGGCGCTAGACCGTTCGTAGTGGAGATCTTTGGGGGATCCTATGTCCAGCAGTGGACGTCTTTTGTTTCAATGGTTGGGTGGATATGATACCTAAGTTCTCGACAATATTATGTATGTCTGATTATAAAATGAAATAAATATGATTTTGTTTTCGTTTATTAGAGTCCACCTATCAGATTACTTATTTGTACTTTAGATACATTGATGTTAAATATTTATTATTAACATGTTTTCTTTATTTGCTAGTAATTGAATTACAATAACAATTGAAGTACATTTAGAATATTTAAATAAAATTGTAATTTTGAATGTGTGCATTTTTACAGTATCTGTTTTTTTACTGTAACTCTAAACTACATTACTAATTTAAAGTAATAAAAGTGGTCACCTGATTGTGATCCCATCTCCCTTAGTTAAGTACAAATCATAGTGAGCATTCCACTTGGGATCAAGAGTTGCTTTCATTATATTTGTTGAATACACCTGGCCACTGCCATCTACAGAGATTTTAGCAAATGGATCTGGCAAACCTGAAGCAAGCAAAAGTAATAAAGTGATAGTATATGATCATATTAAAAAATATAACTCAAATATACAACAATTTATAAATATGCTTGCATGTCATATAAGTTTTACCTTGGATAAAACTTTTATTTGAATAAAAAGTTGAATATAAGATTCACTTACGAAAAAGATCTCTTCGTACCAAATTTCTTGCACATAGTACTGAAAATAAAGCAATTATATACGTTAATTAGATGGAATGTTAAACTCAACAGCAAAATATTCACTTATGTCCCGGAAAAGATATCCAAACAATAAACTAACTCGTTAGCCGTATTTTTTGTGCTCCATATTTACGATTTGACATCGGTGTCGACATTTTATAATAATTAGAAATAAATCATAGGACTGAATTAAAGTATTCTAAAATATTTTACATCACACACTGTTCGCACATAAACTTTCATCCACCATTTTTCTGTACTAAATGAAAAGGGTTGCCAGAAACAAAAACGTTTCAAATCAGGTTCCTCTTCTTAATTAATGGCAATCTGTGTACACAAAATTTGTGCTAATGTCATGTGGGTATGATGTATTTTCAATCTTGTATCAACGTTATCAAGCTTCAGCAAAACGGTGGCTCATCCTGCTCGAACTTTCCATGGAGCTTTGTCGGCACCTCAGAATAAATGCTACGCGTTATCTTCTATAATAGACTTAACTTTAACAATATAACTAAACTATATCTCTCAAAACGCCACCACGATTATATAAAATAGAGTCGAATACACAAGTTTAACGAATTAAACATTAGCTAAGACTTGTATAGATTTGTAAGATTTGTATAGTTTTTTTATATGAAAATGGGATGGAGTGGATAGAGGAAAGAAAGACCGAATGACCGGCGCCTCACCTCCCCCTCCTCATGACTTTTTGTCAACTGACAAGAAAGTAGGAAGGAGAGGGGTATTTGGGTTTGGTTGGCGGTCGGATAAGGGGGAGGCAGCTGGTACCGAGCTGCCCCCCTCAAGAAAGAAACATAAAGTGAGTGGCCCAAACCTACATCAGGTCATGCCTGCCGCCGGGGTGACGCCGAGCGTGCTAGAGTATTCCCGTGTCGCCCCTCAGGTAGGCGGCGAATGTTACCGTGGGGTTTAGTGGGTTTTCCCGATGGTTCACGCCGAGCGAGACCCACTTACCCCCCTGCCAACTTTAATCCAGGAATTGTTACTCCCGGATTTAAGTTAGCAGGGGGAAAGCGTAAAATTACATATCCACGTTAAAAAAAGAAGAAAAACAAAGATAGGGGCCTGGATGGGACCGGATAGTGTATGTATGAATATACGGGTAATGAGATAGATTGCATGTAGAGGGAGAATATAGGAATTCATCTCTGATATAGGCTGTCTATTAGAATTATCTGAATTCCACGCAAGTGAAGTCGCGGGCACAGCTAGTATTTAATATTTTGAATAACTATGCTGTTGACCAGAGGAATCTAATAGCTCCACCGGGCTGTATGTAAAAATTATTACACTTTATAAATATGTCGAATTTTCTATTAATGTACCATACAAGAACTGAATTTATAATTTCAATTAATTTGTGTAGCACTTAGTGCTAACGAAATATTTTTTATTATTTCCACTGCAGCAATTTCTTGAATAAAATATTACGTGCATTAACACAAGAATGTAGAATGCTTATAAAATTAGAGTTTTTGGAAATATGTTGAAGTTATAAGTTTTTTAGGTATCCCTATCTATTTTATTTAAATTTTGAAGGTTAATGCACAAGAGGTGAATAAAAATTATTTTCCAGTACCCAAACTTCACTCATATTTGCACTGCATGTTTGTATTATTTGCATATTTGTACTGCACAAAAACCTTATTCTTTTGTTATTGATCGATGGTCGTTATATTTCTATTTTCAATATGGCAAGATTTGATAGAGATGGCGATGCTTAAAAAATCAATCTATAAATCGATTCGAATTATTTACTAAAAAATCAATTTGTTAATAATCCACTTTCAATTTTGTTTTATTTGTGTTTTGATTCGTAATTAGGATAGAAATATTGTTTTGTGAATATCCCTAATCTGCTTTCGCATCACCATTCGTATTAATTGTTGCGGATGTGACCCCATGTGCCTATCACAGACTAGTATGTAGGTGTAGAAGAGGTAATAGGTAGGTAGATACTGGTGTACATGTCTAAATTTATACGAAAGGCGGATGCAGATATGATGGTAATATGAATATTACCAACAACCCTAATGTACAGTCTGGATTTACTGTAGAATGTTTTTAGTAGAGAACGTCCTTCCTCCAGGAGCAACGGGTGTTTATTCAGAACTCTGTTGCGTATGGTTAGGATGAAGCTTGTACTTTCCTTCGGAAAGTACCTTGACTTACCAGCACACCACGACTGAAAGCTGGTCGTAGTTTGGAACGCTTTTATAGTATGCGCTTTTATAGTGTAGGGACGTGCGTATGAAAATGTACAGTATGTTAACTATGAATCATATTCTCATAAGAATATTTGCTTTTGATATTCCTTTATGGTTTCACTTTATCGTGTTCTGGACATTACTAACGTGCATATGTTTGTTCAAACAACAATGCTCAGGTAGTAATCTCATTAATACTCGTAGCTGATTCCTACTGAGAATCCGGGCCTCTTCAGCTTTACGTTGATTAAATCCCCTGATAAACTTTTTGAAACGAATTTGGCTTGGCAAGTAAGGCCTAAATAATTTGAACCAACCGTTTAGTTTCAGTGTAGTTTGTAAATTTTATTTTAGTTTTTGAAAGTGCCTGTATTTGTGTCGTGTTTGAAAATGCCGGTAATTTAAAAGAACGTAATTTATGATTTTTGAAGATTTTGTTGTATACCTCTTATCTTACCTATCAATGTCGCATGTCAGTTTTTCGACAAATCTTCGAACTTATTTTTTTGTGATATAAAATCATAATAAAAAGACTTGTTTACAACAAATTACTTTATCTACATAAATCTGAGAACGCTGTGTACCAGAATTGATTATGTTGACGTGATGTTCAAGTGTAGAATTGTGTCATCATTACCTACTTTGAATTATTCGTGGCGTCTCAAAACATTTTTTTTCACGATCCGAATAACTAATGCGACTAAGTTTTTAAAGTTTTATGGGACATTGTAGCATCGTTTAAGCAAATGGTAACGACTAAGAAATTATAAGTAACAACAATAGTGCGAACCTTGGCCTGAGTAAAAACTGCACTAAAAGTGTCCTTCACAGAACCAATCTACATTGCGTATAGAATGTTACAATACATATGCTACTAATGCATGAGTTTTCTTGTGACTGCAATATTTTCACCAGTTAAATATCTAGCTTGGACCCGGAGTGTGTGCAGGAGAAAAATTTGTCTTCCATCCTTTGCGACAGGCTCGTTGATTTCGCGGGTGTCGGTGCGAACATGTTTGTATTCTTAGATTACGAGGGCAAATATAAATCGCGAACAATCCTGGATTGGATCGGGATTGAGAGTGAAGCGGGTTTCGCAATTGGGTGCATCTGGGGTACAAAATGAGACGACTATTAGCAGACCGTTGGGATGGTTTTCCATTTGATCGAGGTGCGAGGGAGAGGAACTTAAGACAACATTAGATCGAAAGTAATTCCAGATTTTGCTGGTATCTCTGAAACTAGCTACCCACTCTTTACAAAACGATGTTAAGATTCATGTAAGGTGTTCACATTCCACCACGGCATTGTACACACAGATTTTTACTACAATAAAAAAAACGACGGAACGTAGATATTGCATAAATTGACGATAATTCGTCAATAGATAATTCGATACAAAAACATATCTTTATATTTTTTGCAAGTCACTAAAAACCGCCAGCTTAACGTAGTGAAAATCAATACACTTTATAGTTAAAAGTTGGTGGTAGTTGGCTCGACACAATGCTGTCTTTGGTATTGTCGCTTTTTTAGCTTTCATATTGCATTACACTAAAATATAGCTGGTCAATTGTCTACGTTATACGGAGTCGATTATCATACAAGATAAACATGTTACTTGGAATAAATAACAAACTGTAATTTTATTTTCTAATGTGGACTACCTACGTCCAAGTCGTAAATAGTTATCTATTTCGTCACTTACATTCAATGAACGTTATAATAATAGCGTGTTACTGTAGACGGTGCATCGATATACTACAAACAAAGTATTTATAATATTGACTTTACATTTACATTGATAACATCGTGGCGTCGCGTCGCTACCATCTATAGCAAGTAGACAAACTCAGTATTGCATTAATAGTCAATATTATATTAGGACAAGTTGTACCGCTATTTTTGTTCTTAGAAAATGAAACCGATTATAATAGTTCATGGAGGTGCTGGTGACATACCACAAAGTCGCGTTAAAGGTAAACTGGACGGTGTTAAGATAGCTGTGAAAGAAGGTTACGAAATACTGATGAAGGGAGGTAATTCTTTAGACGCTGTCGAAGCAGCAGTTGTCTCTATGGAAAAAGACGAGAATTTTAATGCCGGTGAGATGTTAATGTTAATAAGTTTGTCACGAGATAACGTTCTATATACTTATTTATGTTTGTAAATGCGTAAAATTAACAACATTTCTCTCAAACGATAACTTATTCGCAGTATATCAACACAATAAAATATCAGTTGAGTATTCTAAGATAATGAATGACCTAAAAAACTGCAAGCGACAGTACTATGTGTACCAGTGCTCTGAGCTTACAATCACTTTTTACGTATGCACTTAGCAAGCAAACGGATTACGAAATAATTGACCCAGATATAAAGATTTCGCTTTATGTTATAATAATTTGAATGGCAACTGGATGTTTAGATAGGTAGTAGATTTTTTACGAATTTATATATGTCTAAACGTTTGTATAGTTATACAAAAACGCTAGTGCCCGCGACTCTGTTCGCATAATATTTCGTGCTTGAAAAACGATTAAAAAATATAGATAATATTAGCAAATCCTATATTTTATTTTAAAAATAAATATTTATTTATCATACATATCTTTTCTTCTGGACCTAATTTCAAAAATCTAAATAAAAGTACAGTTTTTGTTTCTTTACATTTTTTGCCGCGATAAACTACTTTGTTACTAACGTGGTACATCTTCTCAAGGTTATGGATCTGTATTAAATTTACGAGGTGAAGTTGAAATGGAAGCGAGCATTATGAGCGGTACAAACTTAGACGTCGGGGCCGTTACTCTTGTAAAGGAATTCGCTCATCCAATTAGTATTGCTCGTAAAGTGCTCACCGACTCTCCACATTCCTTGATTGGTGGAGAAGGAGCGAAAATTTTCGCTTTAGACAAGGTAAGTCTTTGAAATGGAGATTTGCCGAAGTAATGCCCTTTTGCTATTTTTAATTTAACAGAAGTACTTATCTATATAATGAAATGGTCGATTATTTGATATTTTTAAACGCTTATTTCTGATATTTTGAAATTTATTTAAACGCTATTTGGTATTATTACCTTTTGCTCCCGTCTTTTAGATATATAAACTATAAATAGATATATAAACTAAAATGTATAACTTATGTATTTATATGTATTATGTATATATGTATAGTTTTTTTAATAATACGTTTTTTATCTGTGCTACTTCGTCCGTTGTATCAGCCAATTAACAGATATTATTTTTATAAAAGGTCAATATTAATAAAACCCGAATTCAAATTTCGATTTTGTATAGCATATTCTAAAACCATAAATATATTGATTTTATTATTTATTATGATCATCTAATGTTGTAGTACCTATTGTCATAAGCAGTCTGGTAGGTACTTTCTATAAATTAGGAGATAATTAAAATATTTTTCAGGGTTTCGAACTTGTTCCTCCAGAATCACTAATAAGCGAAAACGCTAAACAAGCACTAGAAAATTTCTTGGAACACGGCGTCTTTGGAAAGACGGAAATTGGCTTGGAAGATGAGGTACTGCGTAGCTATTATTTTAAAATAATCTTAGTTTCCGACGTCTGGGAAAGTAAGAATGCTTTACAAGTTGGTAGCAATAAGAAATCGTTGAAATTCGTCGGTCTTTACTGGGGTGACGTGGTCAATGTTTGACCAAACCCCATTAATTACAAGGAAAAAAAATCTTAGTTGCAAGTTGTGTTACTTTGTGTTAGCCTTTTATCTGTTTATCACATCAGTGACAGTTTGATAACGTTCAATTGCACATGAGAGCTAGTGGTTTATCTAGACTGAACGTATGACCACATGGTTACTAAAATGGCGTTTATTCCGATGAAAAACTGTATCGCACTGCAAACTAACACAGTTTATATTACATATACATAAATGTCATATTTTATCAGTTCTACTGTGTACTCGTAGATCTGTTTCAGTTCTTATTTCAATGGTTGAATTGGATTTATATTTTTCAAAATAATTTTCATAGTGTATAAGAGCTTTTATTGGTTTACTGGGTTTGGTTAGCGATTGCTGAAGATATTGTTCTTATCGTGGGGTGAATCTGATATATTTAGTGCGGGCTTATGCACGGAATTTCTTTGCATTCGAAATTGACTACAACGGGAGCAAAGGCAAAATGTTGATTGATATTACTATACAAATTCAGGTTGAAAATGATTTTCAGCTGTTTTGAAGCTGTACTGAAAATAAATAAAATAAATAAATAGAGACTAATAGTTGTATATTAATATAATTTTAAATTGATAGACAGCTTTAATTAAGTAATTAAGTATATTAATAACAAATAAAAGAAAAATATGATATTTCTGTTGAGTCATATTTCATCCCTCCATAGCGCAATCTCACACCGATGTTTTATCGGATAATTTCGATTTTGGTAATGACGTCTATACTTGACTGTGATCACCACGTGCCCACAAGGTAACTGAAGACTTCGGTCAGTTCGCTCGTTCGATGTACCATTTACGCTCTCCGATCTGCGCGTTTGTTAGCACTTTAACCCTTGTGCACTGTTTAAGCGTGTTATTTGTAACGTCACTGTATTCTGTAATATGGAATCAAATTGATAGAAATAAGATATAATATTCTTATCTAAATAAAACGTTTTGACATAGGCAGGTGTGGGAACAGTTGGTGCGGTCGCTTTGGACGCTGACGGTCATATTGCAGTAGCAACCAGCACTGGTGGTATGAGTGGAAAAGTTGTCGGACGGATCGGGGATACGCCGCAAATCGGTAGTGGTACTTATGCTGATGACAATATTGGTGGTGTCTCTACAACCGGTAATATTTTTTACCTCAATAGGTAACCTAATGTGTCGTTGTAAGTTGTCCGAGGGTTGATAAATAAGACGTTTTATGTATACGTTCGCCAGACGAGTTAAATCCTGAAGAAAAATAAACTAACCGGTTCCAATTTTTATTACCTACTTAAGGTTGCCATTATTTATTAAACAAAATAAGACAAAACGGTTGACAAAAAGAATGTAGAACTAATTACTATTATTTATTTCATGAAAATTAGTAGAGGTAAGTAACATAAAATTGATATAAACTTTGTTCTGTCTTAATCCCGATGAATATGAAGTACCTAGTATTATTTTTGATATTTATATATATTATGCGGCCTTATAATTTTATACTATTAACGCTTAAATTCATATTGATTTAGTGATCACCTGTCTATATACATTTTTCAGTAACTTTTTTTGGTGAACCTTTTATTGAATTAAAAATTACATATAAGCGTTAAATTTATCCAAAGCCTAAATCTTTTTTATCCTGTGAAATATTTTTCAGGACATGGAGAATCTATATTAAAATATTGTCTGGCTCACAGTATTATTAAACTCATGGAAGGTGGATCACATGCAGATGTTGCTACAAAGACAGCTGTAAATGGTGAGATATTTGAAATGGAAACTGTTTTTTTTTTGCATTTCCAAAAAAAAGCGATAATGGAATAGATGGATGTACACTTAAATTCAACGTTGGAAAAGATATTAAGAACTTAGCTTGTTTGTCTATCTTTCTGTGCACGTATCAGGTGGATTGTGATGGAATAAAGCAGTGGTCGTCAAACTGTGGCCCGCGATTTCGCAAACATTTTTGGTAGACAATAACTCAAATCCGAGTTTACATATACTTAGTGAATTGGGTTGTTAAAAAGACTTCATAGGTTGTTATTGCAACACAAAATTTATAGGGCTTTTACAGCTCACGAAAATATATTAATTACTCAATTTTAAAAAAATCCAGCCCGCTGTGGTACCTCGCATTGAGCTATGTGGCCCTTGAGCAGAAAAGTGTGACGACCACTGTGAAACAGTTTTGAAAATCTATACCAAAGTGTTTTTTCTTTTATTTATGATTTTTGTTTTTGTATACACTGTTTAATAAAAATCTTTTTTTTATACGGTATAGGCTCAGTACTTTGACAATCTCATCTGAGGTTAAGTGACGATCTGGTCCAGGATGGTAAACATACTAAGCCTAGAAGTACTGGTTCTCAAATGATGCTGCCGGAACACACCTATTGGTATTTGGCGACAGGTTTTCTAACTTGACGGTGGTAGCTACCCAGTCGGACATTATTAGAAAATGCCCTACTACCATGCTATGGTTTCCTCACGATGTTTTCCTTCATCGAAAGCTCAGGGTGATTTAAAGTTGTATAGGTGGGTTTGAACCCGCGTCCATTGACGCGAAATCCGGCCGTACTACCAAGTAAGCTATCATCGCTTCATCAAGTTTCCATGATGATCTTCAAAAACCATGATGATTTTACTTTCATTATGTATTTTTACATTTATTTTTACAGGTATGACGGATCGTTTGAAAAATACAGCAGGCGCAATAACTATTTCCAAAAACGGTGATGTTGGATTTCACTTCAGTTCAAAAAGAATGTCCTGGGCATATGTGAAATATGATAAAATTTACTACGGTATAGAACATGGGGAAATTCTTCAAGAACCATATAAATAAATAAGCAATTTTTTGTTTTCGAATAAGAATTTATAACTAAAATTGTAATATAATACTTGTAAAATAATTAATTTTTAATGTTTATTTTAAATGTTAAGTTGCTGAAGATTGTAAACGGATATTATGTATGTATTTCTGCCAAAAAGATTTATAAACCCACTAGCTGTGTGCCCGCGGCTGCGTCTGCTTTTCATATATTTTACACTGGGTTATATAGTTTTGATTTTTTTAATGCGGAACCCTATTTGCCTTAATAAATTCTGTACTAAGTTAAAGTCAAAACATTTGTCATAAATGGAAGCACCTGCCCGTGAAACTATGAGTTAGTAAAAAATTGTAAATATGGAAAAATATTTAACCGTATGTTATGCTGATTTTCATGAGTTTTTTTTACGTGTATCCCTAATTGTTTTCGAACAACAAAAGTACCCTAAGTTACGTGGAGTCACTTCAGCTATCTACTAAAAAGTCCCTTCATAATCGGTCCAGCCGTTCCGGAGATTACCAAGTCTACCTCCTCTACCACCTCACTTTACTGAGTCCACACGTAAAATAAAAAAAATTATATAATGAAAATTAATTATGGACTACAAAAGAACATTGTAGTAATAATTTTTGTATGATAGTATATTTCTTATATATGTTTTTTTTTTTCATTAATTTTTTAAATATGCAGACGACTTTTAAAATGTTAATTTATAAGAATGTACACATTTGGAAATTTGAAATTTGCGTCTAGTGGAAAACAAAGTGAAGTGAACGAGCCCTTGTAATTAAACTTGTTTTATGTGTGTGCGTGTGTAGTGAGACATAAAATAATAAGGAAAAATTTAACTTGTGATATTTTAAATTTTTGTAAAAAATGTTTAATTACAAGGGCACGTTCACTTCACTTTGTTTTCCACTAGACGCTATTTTCTAAATGTGTACCTTCTTATAAATTAACATTTTAAAAGTAGTCTGTGTATTACAAAATTTGCCTTGTTTACAATTTCATGCTTTGCATATTTTATGCATAAAGGTAAACATAACGTCAATTTTCAATTTTTTTTAGAAATCATCTTGAAAAATTCGATATTTACTGATTTCGTTCAATCATCATCAATAATAAAAGAGTTCATATTTTTTAAATGGTTCATATCATCGGTGAGTCGTAATTTATGAGAAACTAATGATGCTTAAACGTCAACAATGTCTTCTTCTTCTTAGATAATGGCAATTTGTGTTCAAACAATTAGTGCCAATGTCATGTAGGTAAGATGTATTTTCAATCTTGTATCAGCGTTACCAAGCTCCAGCTAAACTGCGGTTCATCCTGCTAGAAATCCCACCAAAGACTCGTAAACAATGTCAATATAGTTGAATATCAAATTATCTACTAGTCAAATGCTAATGTCACGTTCACAGACTACTAAGAGCATATGGGAGTTTTAGGCGGGATCTCAGTCTGTTATGTAGTATTTATTTTCTATAATTTCAACTTGTGTATTTGACTCTATATATAGTTTGGTTTTTGTGTACAAGTTAAGTTTATTAGGGTAAATAATGCATAGCATTTATTTTGATGTGCCAACAAAACTCCATAGAAAGTTCTAGCAGGATAAGCCACAGTTTTGCTGGACCTTAGTCGCACTGATTTGGTCGTTTCCATCGATAATGGCCATTTGTGTACAAACAATTTGTGAAATTCTGATACACAAATGGTTATTATCGAAGAAAAAGAAGAAAAATTATCTTGAATAAATCGATATTAACTGATTTTGTTCATATTTATCATCATCAATAATAAAAGAATTCATATATTTTATCTATTTCATATCATCGATGAGGTGACTTTTATGAGAAACCAATTAATGTTCAAACGTCAAAGTCAATATCGTTGTATGTCAAATTATCTACAGCCAGATGCTTATGTCAGGTTTATTGAAAAAGTAAACGTGCCTAACTAAATTAATTTAATTATTCGATAAATGTATACTATATGAAACTCGTAATCAATCAAAATAATGTTATTTAATGCTAATGTACCACTGCGTTTTAAACCAAAAGAGTTTTATCATTTTAATTGGATATTTAGTGTTGCACCGTGTTTTCCCATAGAAGCTTCCAAAGTTAATGTAATAAAAGAGCCTAGACAATTCTATGATACGTTGTGTAAAAGAGTTCAAAATGCTAAACGAAGGATATCCATTGCTAGTTTGTACATAGGAACAGGGAGTTTAGAAACACAGTTTCTAGAAATTACGAAGGAGAATCTGGCCAAGAGGAAAAACTTGGAATTTAATGTTCTTCTAGATTATCAAAGAGGAACGCGTGGTAATATCAATTCATTGACGTTATTGCAGCGAATCTTTGATACAATTCCAGAACAGTGTAGATTTAGTTTGTACCAAACACCACAACTCCAAGGTTCTTGGTCTAGAGTCCTTCCTTCCAGGTATAATGAGATAGTTGGTCTTCAACACATGAAGCTATATATTACTGACGACTCTATACTTCTCAGTGGAGCTAACTGTTCAAAAGATTACTTTGAGCAAAGACAAGATAGATATGTAGAAATAGAAGATGCTGATCTTGCAAATTTTTACTGTGAACTTATAGGTATGATGGCTGAGTAAGTTATTATTTTTGTTTTGTTTGTTTTTATGTTTATTGTTTTATACTGGACAATGCTAAAACTTTATAAATGAACTGAATTTTATACAATATTTTAATTATGTATAAAAAATAATTTATCTCAGTGATATGTCGATACATCAATCTTTTAATGCCAGGTATTGATATTTTCCATGGGCATTTGTATATACTAAGAAAATAAAAAATTAATGATTATCTATTAATATAAGCAAGTAACCCTATGTTAAAATGTGGTTTATAGAAATGTTGTAAAATATGATTATAAAGAAAAATTCCAATATTTTACAGGTATTCACAACAGCTACATTTACTGCATATATTAATATGATATATTGTATGTAATAAGTTAATTTTAAGTTGCTGTATTTATGAATAATATATGATTAAAATAATTATCGAATTATATAAAACATACTTATTATAATACATACCATTTAGAATGAGTACATAATTTCAGGTGAAGTCAGTAAATTCAGTAAAACATATACCAAGAATGGTTTTGCCAATAATAATCATGACAAAGAAGAAATTACCCAAGGGATGAATGCTAGTATTAATAATCTCATTGTAAGATGGCAACAGAAACAAATAACTAAGTTGACATCATTAAATGACACTGGTAAGTTATATAATTCTAAAGCTATACTCCTATTAATGGCCCTCTAAAGGGCCTAAATAATAATTGTATATAGAAAAATGAAAAAAAAAAAAAAAAACATCCAATGTACATTCATAATATATTATTCATAATATATATTCATAAATTTTTAATCAAAAACTTTTATTAAAGACAACATATTTGATTAAAGTTTGAATTTACTCTTCACAGTTGTAGAATCAAAATTTGATACATGGATATTTCCATTGATTCAAATGGGAGAATTTAATATAACACAAGATGCACAAACAACACAGAATTTATTAGCAGCATCTCCCAAAGGCTCTTACATACAACTTGCTACTGGTTACTTCAACTTAACTGATCAATATGCTAAATCATTATTAAATGATTGCAAAGCAAATATAAGTCTGCTTATGGCTCATCCAAATGTAAGTTGAACATATATATTTAACTAAAACTTACAACACAATAATAAGACTGAACAAAGTTCACAGAAAACAGAAATGATTATAAACTAATATTTATTGATGATGGTCAAGGTTGATGGATGGATGAATATGGGTAAATGTCGTATGGCTAAATACTAATATTTATTTGATCACTCTATATATTATGCTGACATAATTAGAAACATAATATTTCTAAACGTAACTTATAAGGAATAGTTACAATATTAAAATAATCACAGTTTACTCTTTAACATCTTGCAAATATTTAGGGCAATTATTTAATATTTCAGGCAAATGGTTTTCTTGGTGCTAGTGGCCCTGCTGGTGGAATCCCTCATGCTTATTCATTAATTGCAAGGAAGTAAGTTAAAACATGTTTCGTACAAAGTTCTTTTATTTAATTTTTTAACCTAGTTAATGCCATTGTCCGAAAATGCTTTTACCGAACCAAATGTAGTTTCACCAAACTTTCTGGGCGAATGCAGAAGGCACTCAGCCGTAAAGGGTAACTAGCACAATGACATCAAAGTGGTATGAATCTTGGCTTGGCCATTACCGGTGTCTAAAGATTCTGTAGAACTTTGAACTTAGCTAATTGTTTGCTACAAAGGCAGTTGGAAGGATCATCTTTTATTACAATCTTTTGAATAAACATACCTTTTAAGATTAAAAGGGTGAATATTTTTATTCATATGTTATTAACTATTAGTTTCAACTCAGGTTGGTTGACTACTGACAGGA
The DNA here is from genome assembly GCA_014132275.2 of Samia ricini. Classification (NCBI taxonomy): domain Eukaryota; kingdom Metazoa; phylum Arthropoda; class Insecta; order Lepidoptera; family Saturniidae; genus Samia; species Samia ricini. The sequence continues at coordinate 24,883,667 of AP028161.1, forward strand.
ATTTGGTATTTGTGACTCCAGAATGCTCTTTAAATCTCTATATAATATATAATTGCAAGATCTATAAGTTCATTATAGGACCTTGATCGGAATTTTGAGCTAGTAAGAGGGATGAGAAATGATTGCATGTAGCTGTGATGTTAATGTTGGGATGGATTAGCCAAAGTAACTTTAGCTGTCTATCAAAAAATATCCTGTCGAAATTGGCCCAGTTGTTCCGAATATAACCTGGAACAAACAGACTGTAAGATAAAAAAATTTGATTATTTCATACAGGTATCGTGTATACATTCATATATGTTTAGCATGTTATTTTGACATTACAACAGACACTTTAATTTTGTTTATTACTATATATTGTAGTGTTCTCATTTACACACATGTATGTATAACTTGTAAGTAATTTGGGTTTTTATTCTAAAACTAACTTTTTACCTCATTCACAGATTTTGGCAACAGGTAGTGGATTCTAATCAATCAAGTAGAGTCTCATTACTGGAGTATGAGCGCCCTGGGTGGACATTTCATGCTAAAGGCCTATGGTAAATACATAATTTTACTTGTTATTATGTTTTACTTACTTCCCATGGATTGCTGCTAAGATAAGGAGACCATGAATTCATGTTGATATTTTTTAGGTACTATCCACCAGGTAGCGGTGTACCTTGGGCAACCATAGTAGGTTCTGCTAATCTTGGAGAACGATCAGTAAGACGCGATTTAGAAGTACAGGCAGCCATCTTTACAGTATCGAGGGAATTACAAGTAATTATTATTAAATTCATTTTGCTAGTGACAATTTCTGAAATGTAATAATAATAACAAATATGTTCCGACAAAACTGATGAAATCTTATAGTTGTACGTTTGTCTCTTTTTAATGTCGCTTTTTCGTTTCATTGAGTTTCAAACAACAATGGGGTTAAAGAAATTTTCACTTCGAAAATGTAGTATTTAAATAGATTAAGCCTAGCTTTTTATTACAGATGTCCTTTAATATATTTCCACAGTGATAGTGGATGCGGTGGTACATTTATGAAGTTAACACATGTAGGGACCGGACCGCGTACATAGTACGGCGCATGGCCTATGCTATCAGAACCCTAAGTAGAGAAGGGAATCATTTCCAAAAAGATCAAGTTTAAAATCGATTGTAATCTATATTTGATGAATCGATTTACAAAACATCCGAGGCCTAAAAGATCGATCTTTCAAACTAATAAAGTATCGATTATTAGAGTGTCCTTTTTGTTTTCTATAATATGATGATCATCTGTAAATAGGCAAAAATGAAACCGTTCAGTGTTATTTTTCCTTAGTAGATTATGCATTTTTCTTTTTTGTTCAGTTTCTATTGATGACCTTTATTACTGTTAATAAAAAAAAATTGAAAACAGTTTTTGCACTAACTGATGATTATAGTCTAATTTCGACTACTGGAAGAATACTATTTACGAATGAAAAGTCAAATAAACAAAAAAAAAAGATTGATCTCTTGGATCTCCAATCTTTTGTAAATCGATTCAAAAAATCAATCTTTTTGAAAAATCTTATTCTTCATCCTTACTTAGGCGATTGATGACCTCAGCCTCTCGACATACCATGTCCGCGGTCCGGTCCGTACGTGTATTAACAGCATTACTGTCGTAAGATGAGTCTTAATTGCATATGTAATGTTTTTTTTTTACTTGCAGGAAAAGCTTCACCAAGAGTCATTAAATCTGCAGAAGTATGCTTCAGAGTGCAGTGCGGAACTGCAAAAACGTGATATTCCATTATGGGTCCGTGCAACTGTCGGACTTTTTAGAACGTATTTTTAATTTATTTTTAATAATATATGTATGCCAATATACTTTATAACATATATTAGAAAAATAAAAGGCAAAAAACAGCATGGACAGCAGCATCTTCTGAGTATGACAAACACCTACTGCGATCGCCAACCCGCCTGCCGAGCGTAGCGATTATGGCAATGCCCCCCTTGTTGGGAGAGACCTATGCCCAGCAGTGGACGGTTTACCGTTGAATGGATGGATGGACATATTTTAGGGATATTTCATCATACGGGACTATATATAGTATAAGAATCGACAAGGTACAGTTTAAGAATACATATTTTAATATGTTAATGGTTATATTAAACAACTAAAGAGAGATTATGCAGAATTACCTGCAAATAAACAGATATTATTTTAGTCAAGAATGTGTTTAAAAGTATTTTGGAAAACAATTAATATTCAAAAATTTATATTTTTCTAGTATCTTTAGAAAAAATAGTTAAAACATAATTACAGCCATAGAGGGCTAAGAGCGATAGTTTCTTACAAAAACTAGCTTAACGTTGAACAAAAAAATAATGGAAAAATATATGTATATATATATATGTGTGTGTGTGTGTAAGCGACATGTTAACATGTTATTACGTAATCACCGGTATGCTTCGCAAGGAGTACGTGGCCTAATAAGGCCAACTTGAAACGGCTTCACTCCGCGTGTGCCGTTTTGAGAGTTTTAATTCTATGATTACAGCAATTTTTGTTTAGTTAATTTTGAAAACTAACCAAGTGCGGTTGTTATCCAAGTTGGCTCTAAAATAACTGTTGATTTCTTATATTATGGTTTTATCATAGTTTATGAAACAAAACGAATACTACCTTATATTTTAGGTGAATTCTTAATACATGGAAGTTATTATGATGTGATTTATGATAATGCCATGAACGCGTGCAATTTATTGTGTTTGTCCTTGTAGTATAATATGTATTTAAGAACTTAAATTATTATTACATAGTATAGGTATTCCTTGTTGGAAATTCACTTTAAATTTGATTGTAATAAAAAAAATGTGTGTGTGTAAATTTGAAAATGTAAATTAGATACATACTCGTTGGCAAATATTATTTAACGTGACATACTGTTGCAAATTCCAATATGTTTTTTTGGTTGTATTTGTATTGGCAACACCGCGTCAGGTATCCTTTACCGCGTTGCCAACCCGTGAGATGATTGTAGGGGCGTATAATAATCTAACCATTGTTGTAAATAATGATTAAGTGGCCATTAATCTAATAATAGTAACCACACCAAGGAGGACCTGACCTTCTGTTGCACTGGTTTAGGCCGTCTGAGAGACAAGCTAGACCAGCCTGTCTTTTTTCGTGTGTAGTGACCTAGTTTTGCCTAGGCGTGATTTAGCTATCCCGCATCGTTCCAAATGTCGGTTTCATTGTTGGTACAGTTTAGGGGTTTTCGTGGGTATTCCTGGTGAATTCAACCACCGGATACCTCTGTTCCCTTGGAAAGAAAGGATGCGGAAAATTAAAAAGGAACTTCGAGTCAATTTTTTTTTGCAATTGTGAGTAAGACAATAAAAGTATCGGCCAGTCTCGTAATGGCGAGTTTCATTACGCGTCGTCATCTTCGTCGATGAACTAGTGGATTTATCATTTGAGTTATTTTGTTTTGTTTCATTAGTTACTTCAGTAGAAATTTTCTATTTTATTGTCCCTTGTACATTAAAATCATCAATTTTATCTTCAAAATGTATTGCTGCTACATCCAGATTAAAAGTAAAAACAAAAATTGAAACTGCAGTCACTGAGTCACAGAGATGAAAATAACCACAACAAACCATGAAAATGTTGACGTAATATCCGTTATCTGACAATTACATTAATAAAGAACCAGTGACTACTAAGCACCACTCTCTAGTAAAAATATCAAAGTAGAGACTACTGTTGAACAAAATCGATCAGTGCAACAATATTAAATAGAACAAGAGAATGCAAATATCGAAATATGATGGTTTTGTTGTTTTTCATAACCTACATAATAATCTAGTTTACTGTTGAATCAATCTTGTTTTACGTCTGAAATTCTGGTTACTTATGAACGGTTTTCCTTATGGATTTTGTGATAATCTTAGCATCCAGTTTTATAACACAGCATCACTGTCACTATGATTTTTTATTGATTCATCATTATATGCTAAATAGTGTAATTTAAATAAAAGTCCTCATAATATATATTTGCATTTTTTTTATCGGTTGATTTTGTTTAATAAACTGCTTTTTTTTACTAGAGGCAAGTGCGTAGTAATTTTCTTTATTACTGTCATTGGCAGAGGTAGGTGCTTGGCGCGATTTTGGTTTGTCATGTAGTTGTCCTTATTTTTAATTCATTATTTTGCAGTATTTGATTATATATTATGTAATTTCGGTGGCATTTTACGTGATATAGTGCAGTTATGATGCACTAGTGTAGTGTAGTGAAAATAATGACACAGAGCGTGAATTCTGAAATGTCCCAATCATTACCGTTGTGGTTGTTACCAGCATTTATTGATAGTGTTCCTAACATCTGACTTGAATGCATGGTCTACCTTTGCTTTTGCCTTAAATAGGAATAAATGGAACAAAACAATGACATTGGCCGATTACGGATATTCCGGCAACGTTATCGTGATGTGTGGTTGTTTTTATCAGTATTACTTAATTTAATATTTATGTAGCTCCTGTTTGAGACTTCGATCTTCTTTGTGACTACCAGATAACATATTTATTATTTCATAAGAATAGAGTTATAGTGACCTTTAGTATTAATTTCTGTTTATTCTAAATTGTTTATTGGAAGGAAAAATAACAATTTTCCAAAAATAAAAGTAAACTATATTGGCTACTTAGCATAACTGTGTCGCAGCCATTAGCGCCCATCACCACATTATTAACAAAATGAAACAAAATTCTAAAATAGCCTTTTCTTTTAAGTATTGCTAAGAACGTTACATACGTTGTTTGTTGTGTATGTATGTGTGCGGGTGTTTTGTGAGTAAGTTTGTGCATGTATTGTTGTGTGTGTGTGTATGCGGTTTAAAATAAATTAAAGTTGTAGGTGGAAAAGGAGTTTCTTTAGGACTTCAGAGAGAAGCCAACGTACACGTCTTTTACATAGTCGATAAGTGAGGAAAAAAAAAAATGTTTACTTTCATATTTAATATAAATAATTGGACTTAAATAATTAAATTGTCTTTGGCTACAGTAAGACTGGAAAACACTCGTCTACAAACTATATCTGTTAGTCCACAACAAAGATAACGCCTAAAAAAACTTACCATTACGAGGCAGACCAATGTTTTTATAGTCTATATATTACATGAATACGTATTTATATCAGAAACGTTAGAAAGTTGTCTAAAATAATATACAAAACTTAATAGGGAATGGTAAACGATACTTAAATGAAATAAATGGCTAGTTAGTGTTAACGCAATCTCAAAGTGCAGTTTAAAATTTGCAACATAACATTTACCGCAAAATTCACAGTTATAATAAAATTCTTTTCAAACTATTGGATATATTCATGACATGAACAGAAATATAGCGGAAACCAAAGCTTCATAACAGTGTGTATTTCTTGCTGAGCACAATATTTTTTACCCAGCGGCTATAACAACACCAAAGTATTTCCTAGAACATTGCAGTGTGTAATCAGAGTTGTTTTATGAATGTTGTGTTTTTTATTACTATAATATTGTTATATATAATATTGTTACATTGTCTTGTTAGAGTCATATAAAATCAAAGGCAGCAAATTTGGTTGGGACTTGAGATACAATATCATTTAGTAAAATAATATTGATACTAGTAAATAATACAAGTGAACCGAATTCGAGAAGGTTCCACAATCAAAAATATGCCAAAAACATATTATTATGTTTGAAGATACTTTTTCCATTATTTTTTTATTTGGCCAAATTATAAAACTTTGCCTGTTTTGATTTTATACGATTCATTTAATCGCTAAGAAAGGTTTATCGAACAAATAAAAGATTTTTTTTTATGAAATAAAAGAATTATATATTTTTTCATTTCTTTAATGATATTCATTCTTATTTTCATCATCATTTAATAATCACATAATTATTATATCGAATTCACACTTAAAATAATTTTTAAAATAAATTAAAACGAACAACACTGCAATAATTAATTATTATATATATATATATGCAAACGTTCAGTCTGTTTGTGACATTATTTGATTAAAATTAAAATTATACACAATGATATTTATAATAATAATAGTAGGAATCAGGCACATCATTAACACCTAAGAAGACTATTTACTAATAGTGAGTAACATCAGTTCTAATAGGTAATTAAATAGAAGAAATGCGAGAGGTACTAATAGAAAATGGACGTATTCACATTACAAGTAATATATAATTAAAATAATCATTAATCAATTGATCCCATAAAATAAAAAAAAAACTCACTTTTGAGCATAAAAATCATTATTGATTAAAAATAAACATTGCAATTGAGCAATCGACATCTACTTACATCACAATCAATAGTTTAAAATCAACTAATAAGATCCTTTATGAGCAATATTGAGTAGAATCTTTTTTTTTAAATACAGATAATATAAAGAAGGGGGAGGCTTTAGTTTATCTATTTTCGACCATAGAGTTGTATCTATAAACTACGGTTACCTATTGAATTAAAGATCGAAAATAGTCAACAAGAGGTAAGTTATTACAAGTAGTTATACCAAGTGATGAATACTTAAGACATTTTTAATCGTTCAATGGCCTTTTATTCTAATCTTTGGTTGACGGATACAACTAAACCGATTCAAATGGGAACTAAATGCAGTAGTAATCTCGTGGCGAATTCTTTGTAACTATATATCAATTTATAAACAGCATTTAGTCGTTTTGTTAGTAGACTATATATAACTACAGGAGCAATATTGAGAAATATCGCCTTTATCCTTACAAACGTATTGGACGCAGTGAGTAGGTACGTATAAAAAATAGTTCACCTATTCAAATACCAATTAACACTACTTAACAGTTATCTATATCGTGAACTGGAGGGTCACTTGGACAAAAAATTGGATAAAAATTTCCACGCACAAAAAAAAAAACAACTATTTAAATTATAGCATAATATACGATACGTATACATAACTGGGCCACAAACAAAGTGACCACCCCTCAAATAATAATACTACTTACAGCGAATCACACTAAGGTAAATTGACTAGGCGTGTTGAGAGAGTGGGTCGCACCTTCTTAACCTCGAACATCCCGGCTTAGGCTTATTACGTAATAATTAATATAACAACGTGCGTAAGAAAATCTAGAATAAACAGGGACGAAAAATATATAGGACGTTTTCGACTTTTACTAGAATAATATAACTTCTCGTAAATTACTAAATACGTTATGGTTTATTTAGCGAAGAGTCGTGTGACTGTAGAGCAGTTTTTTTGCACAAGAATCATTTAATCACGAATCGTCACGTGGATAGGGTAGTTGTATTGATTTATTGTAAAAAAACCCACTAAGTTATTAATAATCCCTTCTCTGTTCCTAATTTCCCGTTAAACGGATGTTAGTATAGGACATGTACGAAACGTCTACTATGACGTATAGACTCTTTAGAACGTTTATAAATTTAATATATCGTTGATCCGATTTTCTTTTCTTTTCAGTTGGTAGACTTATTTTTTTTTAATGAGAAAATAAAAACAACCAGTCAATACATCCCTATTGTATGAAATCAGTAATAGAAGTGCCTAAGTCGGATCGGGTTGGTGGACGTTGTAGAGGGTATATTAATAGGTAATAGGCATGTCAAAACCCAGCATCGGGCGGTGGGTCGGGCGGCATGTAGTGCAGTTCGTCGACGGGTCCGCTGAATATATTGTATAGAACTGCGAAGAGGGTACATGCGGCGTATGCGCCGAGCGCCGCCCACCACAGCAAGCCGCTCCCAGAGCCGCTGCTGCGCGTGCTTGAGCACTAACAACCCTATGGTGAGACCGGCCAGCGCGCCCGCCACGTGCGCCGCGTACGACACCGGCGGAGCTTCCTGCTCGACACATACACATCAACACGTTACACATATTTTATCTATACTATAATAATAACATAATAATAATAAAAAACATTGGAGTTTCTGTTTGTAATGTCAAAATTATTTTTTTTTACTAAATAGGCATGAATGTCTATACGGTACGTATACCAAAAATACAATTTTGAAAATGTTTGTTTGTCTGTCTGTTTGTTCAGGGTAATCTCCGGAACGGCTGGACTGATTTTAACGGGACCTCATTGGTAGATTGATAGAGCTGGAGTTACTCCAGGTAACTAAGGGCACTTTTAATTATCGAAAATAAATGAGGTTCCACGTAAAAAAATTAAACACATAAAAAATTGAATAAAATCCGGTTTAATGCACAGTTTTAAGGGCAAGTGCTTGAATTTATGAGAAATATCTTTACTTTATCTTAGTAATGGAATTTTTTTAGGAAAATAATTGGGGTTCCGTATAAAAAAATTAAAACACAGTGAAAAAACATATAAAACGCGGGCACACAGCTAATTTATACATATAAATTGCATTTTCTAAATGTTTCTCAATATATCGATACAAATAAATACAATTGAAGAGTCTGTAATATCAAAGTAACGTTTACGATATACCATAAACACAATTTTTAAAATTATTATCTGTCTGTTTGTTCCTGCTAATCTAATTAAAATAATTCAATGTAAAAAAGCATAAAGAAAGACGTACCTTAGTGTATCTAGCATGTACTGCGAAGCCGACGTCGCAGGAGGCGACAGCGAGTGCGGCGACCAGCCGAACTGCACCGTAGCGCATCGCGTGAAAGTTTAGCAACGCGTTAGCCAAATGCGCAGCGAGCAACGCGTAAACACCGCCTGAAGCACCCGCCAGGCACACGTCCGGGTCCAACACCGACGCGGCCAGGGAACCACCGAGAACGCCCGCGAGGTAAACAGCGGCACAACGCAACGCTCCATGTACCATTTCCAGAGGCAGACCCACCTGATATATGAAAAAAAAAAAAAAAACCGTTAAAAACAACCGTTAAAAGGATGGGAATAAGAACAGCTGTAACTGTTTCGCGAATGCCACCAGTTGAAGCTTCCATTGGCACTTTTATAGGTAATTCAAAAATTATAAACAGAACTCTCGAAGTTGCTAAGTAGTTAGAGTAATGCAAAAGTAGTTCTTACACCTAAAATAGATGGTGTTCACGAACACCGCAGGATTTTAGGTAGTAAAAATGTGACATAACCCATCCATCACCTGATGCGGTCGGTTTCTTATGTAAGATTTTCTCCAAAATCTTCAAAATTCCTCCCAAACATTAATGTAAAATTATTATTGTATTAAGATGTTAAATAACATTGTTCACCCAACCGGAGAACAAGTAATTATGGTGTTAGTGATATGGAGTTTGGGACACGAAAAAACCATGACTCGTGATTACTATCAGACTTTATGTCGCACACTGTTATCGCCTAGTGTAAAACGTAACAGTGACAAATGTCTTCAGAACATGCTCTTACATGGTCTTCGTTTTCTAAACTGAATCGTAAATAGATGCTGTAAGTTGGTCAATTTATAATACTAATAAAACTCTGGAACACTTTTACATTTACACGCAGTTCTCCCTTAAAAAAATTAGTTATTTTATTAAATAAATACATTGGGGTTACTCACTGCAAGCTGTACTAGGAGGTTGAATGCGAGATGAAGCCACCCCGCATGCACGACGCTGTAGGTAAGGAAACGCCAGAGTTCGCGTCGTCGATCAGGCCGGTAGACGAGTGGCGAGTCGACAGGTACCGGCCCTGCGGCCGCCGCCATTCCACCGGAGCCCCAAGCGTACCATGCGAAAACTCCCAACTGAAGAACAAAAGAGACATACAAATTTAATAACCATTTTATATCATCGTATAATCAGTGGCTGATTTAGATTTGGTCGCAGTCCTAAGCCATATTTGATACTCTTTTAAAAATAATATATGGAAGTGATTACAAATATTCACCATCCCATTAGTAAATATTCAAACTGTAATAAAATGAGTTTTATTAATTTAATGATACTTTTTTAATTTCTTACAAAGCTTTTATTTAGATACAATTTTAAATCTTATTATTGTCTATGTTTCCCAGGTTTTGTTTAAATATTTAATTATTGTCAGCAATCCTGCATAATATAAGGAATATCCTTGCATCATTATAAGATTGATCACGACAGCTTATTATATCCTGATATTTGTTAAAGCTAAAGCTTATTATCAGTTTTTAGGATAAATTGTATGAATTCGCACATATTCGGCTTTTAGATTTTAGTGATCCGTTAATGTTGCTACTCCTAAAATAATGTCACTCTTGACCACGGTCTGTTTAAAATTACATTGCTGATATATTAAAAAAAATAGCAAGATGCCTAATGTAAATTGTAAGATGCGTTAAAATTATTGTTGAATTTTAAAGTTCACATAATGTAGAAAGCAGAAGATATCTTTGTACTCTCACTAGTAGATAGGTATATTTTTAAAACGCTTTTATTAGCTTCATACGTATGTGCCTATGTAACGGAAACTTTGAACGTGATTTTAATCCTCTTGAAAAAGTCGGATTGGGATTGACTCGAAATTTGGAATACTTATCAAGGACCGATGACAATTCAAAATTTTAAACATTTAGTCCCGTTATCCTTACCAGGATTTGCAGGATTAGCGATTTTATATTATTTTGAATACTCAAATGTATTGATATGATTGACTGAATGATTGATGTACGACATCTATTAATACAACTTCGAACATTTTCCAAAGTGTCCTAGTCGAACTATAACGGTACTAGTGTGACAACTGAGATGCTGGAAGATGGCGCTATCGTCGAATATAAAGTAAATAAATATATTAACACGATTGTAACTAAAAAATGAAAAATAAAACAATAGTTAAAAAAAAAACTTTAAACACGCTTTTATAGAAAATCCAACTAAAAAAAATAGAAAGCACCCCACGCTTTATTTACAATAAAATCCATTTTTTCTCTTATTTAAACTATTCTTAATTTATATTTATTAACTAGCTGTGCGCCCGCGTTTTTATATTCTTCACTGTGTTTTAATTTTTTTATAAGAAACCCTAATATAAACATTTTAGAACTAAGATAAAGTAAATATATTTCTCATAAATTTAAGCACTTGCTCGTAAAACTGTGCATTGAACGGGATTTTAATCTATTTTTTATGAGTTTTTTTTTATGCGGAACCCTAATTATTTTCAAAAATTAAACGTACCCTAAGTTACCCGGAGTAACTTTAGTTATCTACCAAAAAAAGTTCCGTCAAAATCCGTCCGGCCGTTCCGGAGGTTACCCGGAATAAACAGACAGACAGACAACAATTTAAAAAAATTGCATTTTTGGTATAGTTTTCGTGTATACTTTCATATCTATTTAGTAAAAATTTACTATTAATTAAAAAAATATTATAAATATAGTTGTAAAAATTAATTTTGAAATTACAAACACATGCTTCAATTTTATTTATTAGTATAGAAGTATAAATTATTTTCTATTTTCTTTAGTTGGATTTTCTATAATAGCGTGTTTTTAGTTTTTTTAACTATAATTTTTTATACTTAAAAGAGAAAAACAGTGACGATATTTAGATCAGCATGGCGCAATAACAAATATTAATTACTTGAACTTTTAGGTAATTTTAAGTAGAGTTTCCATCCTTAGCATGTTATTTTAACATTAAAACAATAACGTCCGTGAGTGTGACTGTGAACATACGGTTGAAATAGTTCCAGGTGTTGCGCGTATATTGTCATCACTTTCTACGTGTGTGTCTAGTACCGCTCGAATCCCCGCTCCAGTTGCTTCGGTTAATTAAAATTTGTAATAGCGGATTTCACATCCGTGCAAACAAGCGGTTTACCGTGAATCATAACAATCGGTCGAGTATCCGACTCGAGCGCAATGCGGCCGTCACACGTTGATTCACCTACAGAGGAGTCTATCAGCATCATACCATCATAATATCATGGTATTTAGAAAAAAATATCGATATTTTTTTTAATATGATATATTTTAACGGTGTATCGATACTATGCGATATAGCGAACATATATATCGATTTATCGAAAGCTCGCCTCAAGACCACCAGAACCCTCTCCCACCATCCCAAAATTGTTATAAATATCTATTATTGAATTATAACGTTGTTAGAAATAGCATTTGTATATCAAAATCAAGTAGAAACAGTGTACTTTTAATTTTTTGTTTGGTATATATAAATCGGATAAAATATATCGATATTAGATAATATTGGGTTGGTACGATATATCGATATTTTATTGAATAATTTATATATATCGCACACTCCTACATCGTACCTACCTAAGGCGGCGGTGCATGTGCCGCATTCAAAACATCGGCTTTCCTATTAACGGTTTTCCTCTTCATGAATAATTCACTAAAAACACGTCAATGGTTAAGTTAATTGTTTACTGGTTCAACAAAGTGAAACTAGAATAAATTTAATATCAAGGACGTTATGTATCTATATAATATTTCATACGGATTTTGTAACGAAATATATACTTTTGAAACAATATACGCGGATCTAGATCGTGTCATGTATGCGGATATATGGGCGTAATTGTACAATCATGGCCAGATTAATACAGCAATGCAGTGATATAATTTATTATGCGTGTCAATAAATTATTACCGCAAAAATAGAATGAAAACATTGTAAGAGTTTATAACAAAAAAAATGTAACATCAATATGTTAAAATGCCATTAATAAGTTATTGGCTTAACATAAAAACTTTCAAAAATTCTGTAAATATATATAAGATACGTTTTCATTTAAAAAAAAAATCGATTATCTAACCATCCATTAGATACGTAATTGATTAGAAAGATCATTTAACAACGAATCGATTTATTTATCAACAACCCTAACTTTTACGATAAATGCTACTTTACAATATGTTTAAATTTGAAAAGTCTATGGTTATTATGATCACTATAGCCGCGGGTGGAGTTAGCATGATTAATATATTTCTAATATAGTCGTGTGTTCTCTCCATTCTTTTACTTCAATGAACCTATTGTTTTTGCTCAAGATCATTAGCCTATATGTATAGTTTTATAAATAAACAAATAAGACCTTACCTCCAATAAAGTAACGCAGATTATGAACAGAGGCGGTGGACAACACGTGTATCTTTCTTGGTAGTACTTGCGATCCCGCTCTTCTGGGAGCATCTCCATAGCGACTAGGTGTACCATTCTGTAAAATTTGAATATTCGTAAATGAATAAAAAATGGCAGGTTATTAAGCAAATTTGATAGAATTAAAAATGAGGAGATCCGCAGAACTAAAGTAACCGACATTCCCTGAAGAATTGCCAAACTTAAGTGGCAATAGGCTGAACACATTGCTCGTAGAACCGATGCCTGATGGGGCCAATGGGTTCTTAAATGACTGCAGCCAATGGTGGGCCATCCCACAAGGTAGACTGACGACTGATGAAGGTTGTGAGAATCCCCTGGATGCGGGTGGCGCAAGACCGGTCGTTGTGGAAATCTTTGGGGGAGACTTATGTCCAGCAGTGGATGTCTTTCGGTTGAATGGATTGTATCTGCGTAAATTTTAAATTTCTATATACTTGTATGTAGTAGTAACCTTTTTGAATTTATGATTTTCCCCTTATTCGATGTTAAATAAACCATTTTTTTTTGTGAAACACTTCGCACGCATAAAATCGCCCTAGCGACTTACTTTCACTTTATTATTAGTCTGAATAAAAGCAATTTACGTATCATTTTACTATTCTAAGAGCCAAGCACACACATGTCATTGATTGACACGACAACTGAACATTAAAAAAAAAAAACTTTTTGCAAACAGCACTTGATACTAGATACTTGGTTTATTACATCGTATAAAAAAATTCAGTTATTGTTTGTTAATTATTTTTGAATTAGAATAATTTTTGTTTGTTACATTTCACTAGAATTTAGGAGCCGAAAAACGATAGACTTTTTCTTGTCCGGAAAATGGGAAATGTCAAATATTGTGATTTTAAAAAATAAATATTTTATCTCCTTTTGCGTTTGTTGTGCTTACACCTCGAAATATATACTTTTTAGGAAACAATTTGTTAAATGAACCTATTTATATGTTTTTTTTTTTTTTTAAAGATAATAGATGTATAGTTAGAGTTTATGTGAAAACTTACATAATAAAACTATCGAGTTTGGCTTACAGTTTACGTAAAGTTACTAGCGCGTGCCCGCGGCTGCGCCAGCATTTCATATATTCTTCACTGCGTTTTATTTTTTTTTTTATACGGAACCATCATTATTTTATTTACCTTTAGTTTTTTTCGGTACTAAGATAAAGTAAAAATATTTGTCATAAATTCAAGCACTTGCCCGTAAAACTGTGGCTTGAATCGAATTTTATTCGGAAATTCATGAGTTTTAATTTTTTTTATTTTTCGCATATTAGTTAGTACTCTAAGTTACGCGGAAAACTTCGGCTATCTACCAAAAAAACCCTGTCAAAATAGGTCTAGAGGTTCCGGAGATTACTCAGAACAAACAGACAGATAGACAGACAAACATTTTAATAATTGTATTGTTGATATAGGCATCGTGTATTCATATGTATTTAGTAAAAAATGTTATTTTGACATTACAAACACACTTGAATTTTATTTATTAGTGTAGATAAAACGGAATCCTAATGTCCAAATTTCTAACATGAAACTTATTTTTATAAGGTCTCAGCCCCGAAAGAATTAAGACTTCTATGGTCACATCAACAAATTGTCAATTGATTAATGTATGTAATAATGAAATTATTTTAGTTTAGATCCATACATTCATTAAAATCCATAATCATTAGCCTTTTAGAAATTTTACTTACTTGTGTATTATAACAAAGTACCATGACAAAACCCACGCAATATCATATTTGATTATTTTATTTGTAAAAAGTTAATTTTTTGTCACAATTTGTATAAATGTAATTCACAGACCCACAGTTTTTGTGACGTTCTCTGACGTGGATTCCTTAAAGTTAGAAAGTGGTCCTTATGGTTTATACTGTATACATAGATATTAGGTGATATTCTAAGTGTTATTTATACCTGGCGAATAGAGTTGGATCCTCTAGAAGTAAATGAAAGTCGTTCTCTGAGCTTATTTCACGATCTCGATGGTGCACTGCGCATCTATAACTGCGCGTGCGCTTTCCGCTCATCTGTAACAATTATTATGAAATATAAAAATAATAATATGTGCAATTCACACGTGGTACAAGTGAAACCTTAAAAAAAATGTGTTACCCACTCTGGGTTCGAATCTCCGACCTTTTAGTCGTACCGTCTATAAGACACGGGGATAAGTGCACCGGGCTAACCACGATCTCTCAAAAATTTGATGAACAAATCCGACCTCCATCAGAAACGTACTGTCGCTTTTTCGTTTCATCGACTTTCAAATCACAACGACGCTAAAGAAGTTTTCAATTTAAAAATAATTTAAAATATTTGTAATTGTGCCTAAAAGTTATTACATAATTTTGCTTTTGTATACTGACAACAGATATGCTTAGTAAAAAAGATCTGACTTTACGGTATCATCAAAGTACGAATAGAATGAGCGCGTTCTAAATGTATTTAAATAATGTATATACATTATAACATTTTATATAAATACGCTAAATTAAATTATAAATCTATGAATAAAATATTATAGGTAACAGGTAAAGACGAAAAGTAAAAAAATAACAATATATTTCCCATCTCCTTTGTAAGAGCAAAAGTGAATTACCAGTGCGCGCGTTAATTATTGCAGTAGGAATACTGACACAGTCTAGACCAGTTGTTCTCAACCAGTGGAACGCAGGAACCAAAATATGGTCCACGAAGGTTTTGAAATACCACGGAAATGTGCATCGCCGCGCCTCGAGTAGCGAGCTCGGTTTGTGAGGTTCGGTGGAGTAGCTTCGAACAATAATATTGGTTACAGGATTATCGGACTTGTAAGGAAGATGCAAGCTTAAAATCACGTCAATTCTAATAAAAATGTTTCCATTTAAAATAATGTCAATCAAATTTTATTTTAGATATTTAGTTCTTTTTCGTGACCCCTGCTACCAACAAAAAATCAAAGTTGTCTCTCTTGAAAATTTTGAGTACCACTGGTCTAGACTGTGGTTTATGATTACGTATGTTTGTAAGGGTGTATTTATGTGTTAGGGGGAACGGAGCGGCGCCTCACGTTCATAATTGGCTCAAGTCCAACATTTATCGAGCCCGCTACCCGCAATGCCTAATCGAATCCCGCCTTAGCTTTTCAAATTCATTACAGAATTCTGAAATTATTAAACGTTGTGATCGTATTACAATTTGATTACGGTGTATGGTCACGAAGAGCTGCATAACATACATTTGTGCCTTGCCATTTCGATTACAAAAACCTATATAAAAAATTCTATGCAAATGAGAATCTTTGTAATAATTATTAAGTAATTTTTACTGGACTTAATTAGGTATTATACTATATTATTCATGTACATAAAAATCTAAGATTAATTACAAGACACATCGAATTTGTTGAACGAGATTAAGTTATTTTTATCTATCTACCTATAGATTGTAGGCGTATACGGCATTGCCTCTTTGGTATTTTTTTAATGAAATAACACTAAATTTTGTTACAAAGTTTCTGTACCTCCGTTACTTTGTAAAACAATGATAAAGTAATGTCTCGCTTTAAATAATAAAAGTAAGTCAGAAGTCGGTGTTTAAGATGGTATGTGAGAGGTCTGTCTAATGGTTGGGCAAGTCAATATAGACAAACGTACGGGTGGGCGTCATATCGCCTCGGTGAACGACTGGTCGAGATACCGAAGAACCGCATTGTCTGTCTCCGCAGTCGTTCAACTCAGTTTCCCACGAGACTGTGCAAAATGTCCAATGCCAAAATACAAATAGCCTAGACGCGATGCAGACAGCTAAATCTCTCCCAGCAACAACGTCCGTGTTTAATTTAGACGACAGTGCATGTAAGATTGGCAACGCTCATTGTCATGGTATCGGTAGCTATTAACGACACCAACCTGCGGTAACGTTGCGTAAAATATAAATAAATTTATGTTATTTAAAAAAAAACACTTGAACTCAACAAGGCATTTATTAAAATTCAAATTTAGATAATACGAAATCATTAAGTTCATTTAAATTATAAATGATTCTATAAATAACATAACGAGTATGATCACGGTAGCATTTTATTTTACGTGCGTTATATGTACGTTGTGCAAATTTTTTAATCTTTTGTGCATTGTTGCAAATTTTTGTCAAAATGGCAATTTTGTTTTTAATAGAAAAAAAAACAAAATTCCTATAGTACATACTGTACAAGTTCCTTTTCCTTTTAAGAGATTTTCTTTAAAAAATCTTATTGACTCGCTTTAGAACAAAATATATTTCTAAAATCAGGACAGGCTATATACTGCTCCAAGAAATATAACGCTTTTCTAGTTTTGTTAATATGTCGATTACCCATAAAAATGAGACAATAGGAAGACAATAGTAAAACAATGGAAAGCTGGCGTAAACGCCAGGTTAGTGCTCAAGGGGTTAAAAAGCCAAAGCACATTACACAAAAATCCAACTATTATGTTCATATTGAAAATGATGATGTTATAGTAAAAAAATATTCGTAACAAGTAATAAGTTTCTTTAATATAAATTCTAAACACGTTTTCCTCATTTTCTCAAAAAGACAAAAATGTGACTTGGATCATTATGGTTCTAAGAACGTCAGTTACAGTAAAATTATTTGGCAGATCATAAGGGTGAGGGCAAACGAGTGTAAATCTTGTGAGTTGGGAGTCGCGTAATTTACGTTAGACTGAAATTTTAATAGATCGTCAAACATGCCGTATTTAATTCCGTTGCATATCGTTTGTACGGTGTGTTTGTGTCGTATAGTATGATGAATTTATTTTATGAACGTATTTAAGAAGCATTAGAAGATTATAAATATAGAGTTATTTCTTTGTTTGAAAAATTATTCCATTCTTCATAACCAGCCACAGCGACTTCTTGCAACTGATTTTGTTTCAAAACTTATATATGATTTTTGTGATAAATTCCACAAATATGGACAACTGTTCAACGTTGAAAATATCTATAATCTTTCCATATCGGATATTTTTTTCGAGAAATATGTCGAATCTTGCGCATTCAATGCTTAACTCCCCACTCCTCCGTGCCGGAACATCGCACTAGGTGAACGAAATTCAGTTGTATTTACGCGCGTGAGTTGACAGATAACTCATTTTACGCCATCGTGTGACACAAAATACACTTTTATAGAAAAGCGAATAGAGCGTAAATTGCGCAACGCAAAAAACGCGACTCACAACACACAGAGTCACGTTCATTTAGCCTCAACCTAAATGTATAGCAAAATCGGGAGACAGTGTTGTCAGTGGGCGCAGTGGCGCGATTCGGTACAACGCGGTACGGTGCGGTACGGCGCTGTACGAGGCGACGCGGTGTGGCGTGGCGTGGGTCGCGCCGCGTGACTCACGCCGACATCCGACACGTCCGATACGTATCCGGAACCACTAACAAGGCACAATAGTGCCTGGCAATAGCCAGTGTCCGACATCAAACACACGAGCCTTCGCGACATAACATATTTAATATGTTGATTACCCATAAAAATTAGACAATAGGAAAACATTGGAAAGCTAGCGTTAACGCCAGGTTAGTGCTCAAGGGGTTAAATATATTATACACTTATGATTTATCATTATGGATGTGTAGTATATTACCAATAATATACTGGACCTATCTTGCCAATACACGTAATAAGATATCAAATTTTCTTGATGATATGTGCTTTCATTAAAGGAAAACAGTGTGATTGACTTTTGGAATGTTAGCTACTTTTCTAGTCCACGGTTGGTTAACTGGATAGATTGTATGAACAATTATTGGAGTGAAGAGTGGAAAATTAAAGCATGTTATGTTCCCAATAGATATATCACCAAATACGTTTTGGTGTGTTGTGATCCTCTACACACTACACTTTGGACACGATTTGAAACGAATCGATGTGAAAAGAATTAAAAAAAAAAACACATTCTGTAAAAATCTTTCTTTGCCGCGGATTATAATGACATAGTTTATTATAATTGATTTATATAGTATAATTGTTGTGTTTATAAATTTTTAAGTCAATGTAGGCGAATTTATAATACCTATATCATGTTTGTCGGTGACTTATGGGCACCTACGCGCACTAAAATCGGTACGGCTTCATGAATGGAAGTATAATTGATTTCCTTTATAATAGTTCATTCATTTGTATTATTCATCTTATAAATATTAATCATACGAATTGAATATACAACAGATCTCACTTTAGGATTGTATTTTATGTTAATAATTATATATTTGGTGCATTAACCCTTATCCTTTCTTACGTATTATGAAAGGCAATCTATCCGTTTATTACTTACCTTATAACTTCAGAATTACTGAACCGATTTACAAGATTATTTTTGTTAAATTATAGATATATTATGTGTCCAGGTTTTAGTATATTTTACTACATTAAGTGATGTATAGAAAAAGTTATGAGATTACAGCTATTGAAGTGGACACGAGTAAATAATAATTATAAAATGTAGAAACTGATAACGCAAGCGGAATCGCGGGTACATCTTGTTATCTCGACATAGTATAGAACTAAGTCACTTTAAGCGTCTGTCTATCAGTTTATCCGCTAAAACCACGCAACGAATTTTGAAGCGGTTTTCATTCTCTATTAGATATTTATTCTGAAGATGGCCTGTGTATATAGTGATGAAGGTTTTGTATAATTAAAAAAAAGAACAATATTTTGTAACCAAGTCGCTAAAAAATAAATTTTAGTGCTTTACGTACCCTAAATCTTAAAAAATGTAAGTCTCAGGGCAGTAATAATGTAACGTAACAATATTTCTATGCACACTGTATATTTTAAGAGTAGTGAACCTTGCGGCGTACAGTTACAGGATAACCCTTCATCCGTATGGTTTCCCTTCAACATAATTTTGGTTTTAAACATTTGACCTTTAAATGTTATATAAAAAATCCTATAAATCACATTGACATCTAAATTGAAATAATAGACTATTACATACTTATTTCCATTGAATACGTAAAAGTGTGGAATCGATCATTATCATTCACTTTGATTACATCACTTGATTTGATTGATCACAATAATAACCAAATGGAATTAATACACAGTTAATATAATTGCTTAACAAAGGAATGATGATATTCGTAGGTGAATGAATCAATTATTCTATTCACTTCCGACGAGTGTCGCTAGTTGCTCATTTATTCGTTGTCAACATATATCAAATTGAGGTACTAGATATTTGTGTTGCTTCTCTATCTGCAACAGTTATATTATCAGAGTAAACATTTTTTGCTTTCGAATTTTAATCCTAACCTAATGATATTAGTAATATGAATTTATGTAAATTATATGAATACGTATATGAATACGAGATTCCTTTATATGTTTCTTACTCTTTCATGCCTTAACTATGCGTATACCTATATAGTTAAGGTCGATCATCATGAAATTTTGTATACACCTTATCTGGACATAGAGTTAATTCCTATACAAAATCCACGTTAAAATAAAATCATTAGCATCGTTAAGAATCAAAAGAGTTTAGTTAGAATATGGGTTTTTATGAATTTGTTAAAAGAAGTTAAAGACACAAACCGAGGTTATAAGTACATATTAATTTATGAATTATTATTATTAAAGCAAAATAATTAAACCTACTCTCTCTTCCTCTTACGTTTTTAAATCTTAACTCATTCTTCACTAACGGCCGGTTTCAATATGGAATCTGAAATTTTAGATCAAACCTAAAATACATATCCGTTTTTCTGACTGATCACTGAGACTGGTCTAACACTTTAGAGAAACAAAAAGGTTTGAAATTTCGGATTTCAGTAGGTAAAAACAGATTGAAACCGGCCGTAAATCCAATTAGAATTAACAAACGTAGGCATACATATAAACAGACATGTACACATTAACGTTCGCATGTACGCACTACACTACATGCCAATTTAATATTTTAAAATTTTATTATTACTAATTAATAACCATTAACTTTTATATTTGTTCTATCGTGTAATATATCTAAGATTTAAGCGATTTTGTCGAATACATTTTTTTTAGATTTTATCCTAGTTAACGGTTGTCTTTATATAAAATATAATCTTGTAGATAAATGTTACATTTGGTAAGAACAGTAGAATGATGTACCTGGCACGTGAACTCTGGGAGTGTTCCCACGCACCCACCTCCGCGCCATTATGTTCTAATCTCTTGTACATAGTCTCTTTTCCATTATTACAAAGTCGAGAAAGTAGGTATACCAATAAACGTTTGCATGGTTTAAGAAAATACACCTATATGTTATTATATACGTGATTTTACATTTAACATTTTGAATTTGATGTAAATGCGTCTTATATTACAATAACTATTATGTATTTGAAAATCAGATGTATCTTATTCGAAAAGCATAAAAAAAACAAATCATAATCGATTATTTCGGTGATTTTGTTGTATAAAATATAAGAAAAAGGTAAAGGTAAACAGTTCAGTACATTTTTCTACTCTGTTTGCCAACTGATTTACTTTTTTTTGTTCGTTTTCAAATATACAACACGTTTATTTTATTTATAATTTCAATAATGCCTAGGGTTGATTTCTACCACTAGGTGAATACTAGTAACTAAATTTAGTTAATTAACTAATAGAATAGTTATTAGAAGTTACAACATGTTTTTAATGTAGGTGTACAATGTTTTAGTCTCGCTGTTGTGTATAAAGCGAGTTTTACCGCAATGACGATTCGATGTCGGTGCATACCCGCGATTTCCTGCCGGAACATCCGGTTAGTGTCGGCTTTTAGTTAACTTGTTCACTATAATAACGGTTACCACGATCCAAGGGATTTATATTGATCTAATATAGTTATCCAAATATAATTGGCACTCAAGGTATTATAACTATACTATAAATATATAAATACGTAACTGTTTTATTGTTCGAGCAAATTTTCAAATTTAATGAACCGATTTTGATAGATTTTTTTTATGTTTCATATATCACTGCACAGGGTATAGATAATTTTTTTACTATTATTTAGCATTATAAATTTTATATATTTACAAAAAATGTAGGATAGCTAATTTATATACAAACCCAGACTTCATCAACGATTTAAAGTGTTGGATTACGTTCATAATTACATTATTCCGTTACTGCTTTATGGTTTTAATTACTCAATAATGTATAGTCGATAATTTGAAAATAATAATATTATATAAATAAATTCAAAGTGTCTTTGTATATGTATACAATACTGTAACTGTATGACTTGTCAGAACAAGTCTCTACACATAACCAACGGCTGCTAATTATAGGTTCTCTATTAGTACTAGAATTGTAGAATAATCGTGTAGTAAATATACATCGTATATTCAAATATGATCATTTTGTAGTCTGACGGAAGAGCGCTCCGAATAAAATCAAAAGGAACGTAGGTTTCATTTGGCAATATTTAGTCACTTTATTAATTAGTTTCTTTAATTGATGATAAACTGTAAAAAAGTTATCCTTAAAAAGATAATAAACCAAATCCATATTAATATTGAATGGTCTCTCACAGCGGTAAATAGGGAGTAAGATATCAACTACGTCTAAGGTTAATATTACATAATATTAACAAATTACCACACATTATAAATCTGGCAAACCCAGTCAACTATGTAGATTAGTGATGAAATCCTACAGACAATGACTCAAACTTTTAACGAATGTATTGATTGCCTTGCCTTGCTAATAATATACGGAGCAATAGATAAAAAAAATATTATTACTGTACAAAAAAATGTATGAATATTTCAATTATAATATGATTACAGCGTTTAAATAAATGGATTTGGACTTTATTAGCTTAAGATTAATTTTATTTTACAAATGAATATCCTAATAGAACAAGTTTTTTTTAATATTAGGGAAGCGATCTTTTATACGATTTTTTAATTGATCAGATAAATTTATATATTTAATTTACTCGCAATTTAATATTCATAGTAGCTCTGACTTTTAAGTGATAATATCAATTAAAGTGCAAACAAATTGTAATGTGTGAAGAATTAACGATGTTTTAAAATTGTTTGAAAGTTGAAGAAAAGTTACATTTTCAAAATTTAATATGACAGAATTTGGGTTACAATTAAACAAGTTAGTTTCTATTAAGTTTTTACTGCGCAGAATTTTATTAAGTTTTTTTTTAATCCGTTAATGAAATAAAAATTCCTATTGATTGGAAAGTATGGTAAGAACGAGGAATATGATTTATTTGAATTTAATTTTAGTAAAATATCTGTAGTTTAGGATTATGTAATTGCTATCATGGAACCGAAAAATAAGAAATTACACTATTTGCGAAATATTCACAATATGACCGCTTGATTCCTTACATGAATTTATTTGAAGAATACCCAACATTTTGTCGAATAAATCGGAAAAAGATTTAGATTGAATAGTGACAAAACTATTTTTTGCAAAAATCATTGATATTTATACGTACATTATTTTATAAATAGGGAAATCGAAAGAAATTACTATAAAGGTTATAATTATACTAAATTTAGTTTGATTAGACAATTTTATTTTCTGAACCTTTTTTTAACAATTATCTATATATCTATATTATAAATAGAATTATAGATACTTGAATGATAGAAACTTAAAAACTACTGGGCCAAGTTGGATGAAATTTGGTATGGAGATAGTTTGAAATTCAGAGAGTGATATAGGATAATTTTTATTCCCGAAAATCCCACTGGAACGTGAACTACGCGGGCAAAACCGCGGAGAGCAGCTAGTGTTAGATATTTTTAATGTGTACGATTAATACGACTAACATAAAATAATACTACATATTTCAATTTCTATGAACAATTCTACTTAATTTGTGGAGGTAAGTTTTAAGAATCTACATATGTATATTTATACATTTTTATTTACGGCGAATAATTATGAATTACAGATATCCAATCAAATTTAATTAGCGGCATGTCAACCGAATATAGTTGAAATATGTTTCGTAATTATCCTATAAAAACATAAATTACATGATAATAGGACTTCAATTCAATTCAATTGATCTCTTATGGATTAAATTCTATTCTGTATTTTCGAAACTCTATGTTCAAATGTCATTTTCTCATGAAATATTCTTTATTGCATATGAATAGTATTTTACATACACAAAATATTACAATAATCAATGCCAAAATAAAGAAATTAATCATTTCTAATTAATTTATATGTAAATAAGGAAACAGTGTTGTTTGTTAGTAGACATTTCGGTTTGTTTACAAAAACATAACCTCTTAAATTATTAGAAATGAAAATAAATAGTTTTAAAATGGAGTATATATATAATATAAGGGCATAAATATATAACGAATACATAGTAATGGAAGTATACATATGAAAAAACAGATTTATTTAATATTTCAACTTACCCATTGTTTTTAGAAAAATTATAATGATCACCACTAAATAGAAATTGGTCCTTTATTAATTGTGACTATTTACTAACAACACTTCAGAAGTCACCGTGTTTTATTCAAACGAGGTAGATAGTTACAAATTCGTTGATCGTTTGTGAAGACGCGAAAACGATCAGCTGTCCGTGGTGCATGTACCGACACGCACCTCACCCGTGAGCGTCTCTCTCAAACTAACGCTACGTTGCGTTTTGTTCTCGTCCGGCGTGCGCTGGCTTGTAGTTCAAATATCGTTTTCGACTTTTCATCGAGTCTCCTAATAAAAAGATAACTTTTTTTTGTGAACATAGTGAGAACAGTGGATGCGATCTTCATTGTTCAGGGGGTGGTTCCGTTTCAGAGTAAATGTTGTGTTTTCTGTATTTTTTGTATCCCTCTAGTTTCACTCACTTACATGTTATTTACAAACTTCTTGTACTTTATTTTTACATGTTAATTACATTTTTTATTACCTTTGTACACCTTCCTTCCAGATGAAAAAGTGGACTTTTTATATTTATGACACTCCTTGAAATTTTCTGGTATAAGAGTACTTACAAGTATGTATTTTTATATAATATTTATTTAAAAGTATAGCATATTAATTTGTACGTGGCATATTTTGCTCAAAAATGGTCAAGGCAATGGAGATAGCGGGATGATAAGTTATTTATATAATATCTATATAATATGTATAAATAGGCTGTAAATTTTTCTCATCTGTATATCTATCGACTTTCTTATAAGTACTAAAGACGAAACTTAGTGTTATAAAAATATATTTGAAAACGCTTTCTTCCTCAAATGATCTATACTAATATATAAAATTGAAGTGTCTGTTTGTAATGTTATTTTTTTTTTACTAAATTGATATGAATGTATATACGATACCTATAAAAAAATTGTCTGTCTGTTTGTTCCGGGTAATCTCCGGAACGGCTGGACGGAATTTGACGGGACTTTATTTGGTAGATAGCTGAAGTTACTCTGGGTAATTTAGCGTACTTTTATTGTTCAAAAATTATTAGGGTTCCCAGTAAAAAACCGAAAACTCAAAAACTATTGAATAAAATCCGATTCAATGCACAATTTTACGGGCAAGTGCTTTATGAGAAATATTTTTACTTTATCTTAGTACTAAAAGAAAGTTAGGGTTCCGTATAAAAAAATTAAATGCAGTGAAGAACATATGAAACGTGGACGCAGCCGCGGTCACACAGCTAGTTTTCAATAAAGGCTATGATCAAATTCCGATCATCGGAAGAAAACTAGTATGATCAAGAAATTTCTGTCTTTTATATTTTGATACGATATTATCGGCGATAATTATCAGTCAATAGATATTATCAATCGTTGTCCTAACACGTATTTACTACAGGTATGCAGCTCAGTCATTTATTTTACCGTCGAAGTAATAAAAAAAATGACACAATAGCACCAGATGTGTTCAAAATTCAAAAAATATTAAAACTTCTTATAATTACAAAAGTTCCCTTACCTTTCTTACGCACCGTAACAATTTCGTACAGTTAAATATTATTTACTGAAAGCAAGTAGTTAGTCCCTTTCTCAATAATTGTTCTAAATAATGTTTTTTGTCTATTCAAATATTTTATTGCCAGCTTAACAGTTTTAAACTACAACGGGTAAAACATATGTTAAGGATTAATTTTGTAAAAAGGATAAGTTGTAATATTTTTTTACTTGCCAGTATTTTTGGAATTTTTAATGTTCTATCTTCATGTTATTTGTTAACTTCTACGATGTTAACAGTGGAGTGGGTTAAAACAGCAATCTGATTTCTACTGACAAAGCGATAGAGACTACTTATCTGAAGTTTCTCTAGGATGTGTCGATAGATCTTATCAATTAAGGTAATTGGATGGTCCCAAGCTTGTTTAGTTATATACCTATAAATCCTAAACATATGTGTTTTCCTACATAACATACATCTAGATACTAATAAATAAAATTGAGGTGTCTATTTTTAATACCAAAATAACAAATGTATATATGACAACTATAACAAATAAACAATTTATAACAAATTCTCTTTACGTATGTTTGTTTGTTCCGGCTGATTTTCGGATCGCTTTTGACAGGAATTTTCATGCCAGATTGCTGAAGTCACTTCCTGTAACTTAGGCTCCTTTTATTTTTTTTTAATAATTAGGATTCCCTGTAAAAAATTGAAACCCGAGTGCTTAATTATAAAAGAACGATTCAATGGATTACTTTCCATGGTTTTTATTACGTTACATTACGTTCAATGATTATATATAAACTATATTATGCATTGAAGAATATATGACGAGTATATATATATTTAGTAACTACAGCTATCTACCAAAAGAAGTCAAAATTCGTCTTGCCGTTCCGGAGATTAACCGGAATAAACAGACAGACAGATAAAAATGAATTTTTGATGAAATGATAAAAATAAATTCATATCTATTTAGGAAAAAAAAAATTTTGACATTACAAACAGAAACTCAAATTGTTGTTATTACTTAAAATTACCAAAAATACAATTTTTAAAATTTTTGTCTGACTGTCTGTTTGTCTGTTCAGGGTAATCTCTGGAACGGCTGGACGGCTTTGGACGGGACTTTTTTTGGTAGATAGCTGAAGTTACTCCGAGTAACTTAGGGTACTTTTAATTTTCGAAAAGAAAAATTGAATAAAATCCTATTCAATCCTATTATGGGCAAGTGCTTGAATTTATAAGCAATATGTGTAAGATTTTTTTTTAGGAAACCAATTAAGATTTCGTATATAAAAAATTGAAACACAGTGAAGAATATATGAAACGCAGGCGCAGTCGCGGAGACACAGCTAGTTGTGAATAAAATATTCAAGAGACAGCACCATCAAAATATTACATTTCAATGATTATTTAAAAACTATATTACACAGTGAAGAATATATAAAATGTACGCAGAGCCGCGGGCACGCAGGTATATTCCAAATC
The DNA here is from genome assembly GCA_014132275.2 of Samia ricini. Lineage (NCBI taxonomy): Eukaryota > Metazoa > Arthropoda > Insecta > Lepidoptera > Saturniidae > Samia > Samia ricini. The sequence continues at coordinate 24,911,173 of AP028161.1, forward strand.
TATACTTATAAAAAAGGCTAACAAGACGAAATCAGTTTATTGAAGATATTTAAGAAAAAAATACACCAGAATCGATAACAGAACACATTTCGATAGTTTAAAAAAAAATGTGTGTCTGTTTAGTAAGTTCTTCGTCAATCACGCAAAAAATACTAAAACGAATTCGATGAAATTTGGTAATGACATATATTGCATTCAGGGGGAGAACATAGGATGCAAATTGTCTGAATTCCAAGCGGGTGAAGCCGCGGACACAGCTAGTAAGTAGAATACAAATTGGATAAAAAACAAACAGATGTTTCGACAAGTCTTTAATACCTGACATAATGACATTTCACGCTTTATTAACGTTTCTTTTTTTTTTCAATACGTCACAACACATGTTCTATTACTGATATTAGCAACAATGGCAGGTGGACGCCAGGGGGGCCAGATAAATAGCCTAATATTTATTCGCAAGATGGTGCGCACACAAATCGTTGTTTAGTATAGGCGCCATTTGGTGAGGCGGCTTTCCTAATGTGAACACTGGCACCGCAAACACGTATGATGGTACATTTTAATTTATAGGTGTGTTCATCATTAATTTTAAAGGTCCAATATTTTTCTATACTGTATTAGCATAGTGTTTTCAATATAATCACACTTATAAGGTGCTAGGTTACAAATTGTTAAAATTGATTGTGTTAGCTAATCAGATGAGCTTTAGAAAAAGCCTAATATAATAACATGTATACTATATAACCTGGTCGAATAATATATCTTTGATAAAAAATTAGACTTTTTACGATTTGTAATTACGATTAACAAAACACCTCATAGATGTATGTATCTAATTGCTTTTTTTATATTAAAACGTTTTAAAAAAATGTATATGCTTTTGTTATTTATTTAATGTTTAATTATTTTTAAAATTCTTAGTTAAAACTAATGAGCGTATTATATAAATATATAACAACAGTGTAACGGTATAGTGTGCAAGCCACGCCGGGCGCGCAGCCCGACTAACGACCGTAGCATATGGCGACGTTGCATGTTGTATTATTATCCTAAATTTGTTAATTTACTCAAAACAGCCAGTCATGCCGTCTGATATCTTGCACCTTGTTTCCCTGTCGCTCACTCTTTGCATTTAGTTTTCTTTTAGTCAGGATAAAGGTGCATATATAAATAATAAATTCAAAATAATCAACTCATGTAGTGATTTTAAAGAATAAAATTACAAATATAAACTAAGTGTACAAATTTACAATAAAATTCAAGTTATTTTTTTTACATTTAAAATTTAAAGCGATACAGTTGTGCGATCAAATCAAATTTAAAAATAATACGTTTATTTGTGAATCTAAACCATTCTCGAATCCTCATGAATAGACACAAAAACTTTCATTAAAATCGGTTCATCCGTTTAGGAGGAGTTTAGTCACATACACATGTACAGAAGATTTATATATGTATATAAAGATAGTGCGAAACTGATTGATCATGAAAGTATTTTGATTTAAGGGTCATTCCAGTATTACGTAAGCATCAACGGGCTGGGGGGGGGCAACTATATTTTGGTTATTTTTGATCCCATTTTCTCTTTGTTGAAGTCTCTGATGGTGATTACGTAAGCAATATTAATTTTTATTTTTATATCAAAATTATGCCAATGGTTACTTACTGATGGGGAGCTTTCTTGGTTATATTCGAGATATTTCAGATGTTCTTCACTGCGTTATAATTTTTTTATATCGGACCCTAACTATTTCCCTAAAATATTTTTAGTACTACGATAAAGTAAATATATTTCTCATACATTCAAACACTTGCCAGTAAAATTGCGTATTATTCAATTTTTTATGAGTTTCATTTGCTTTTACGCTGTACCCTAATCATGTTCGAAAATCAAAAGTAACTTCAGCTATCTACCAAAAAAGTCCCGTCAAATCGGCCCTGCGGTACCAGAGAGTACCCGGTACAAACAGTCGGACAAACAAAAAATTTAAAAATTGTATTTTTGGTATAGGTTTCGTATCGTATATACATTCATATGTATTTAGTAAAACATTGTTATTTTGACATTACAAACCGACACTTCAATTTTATTTATTAGCATAGATATTGAGCGGCCTCTTAGCTACGATACAATGTGGTTAGCGAAAGCGCAGGTGTTGAATAGCGGTCAATATTTAAAGAGGATAATATCAAGCATCGTCGCGTCGCATCGACTGCGGACCAGGTAACCACCAGTCGTCCGCGTCCTCATAATTTTGTACAAATCGATTTAGACCGGGCGGCGCTTTTGTACAATGATTTAGTAGCTAACACAAATTGGGCTTCCACATCGATCCATGATCGATACACCACCTGTAACTAAGCACATGTAATATCAGCGTTGAAACCAGCAATTACAAAGAGCTGGAAAGTAAACGATACTCTAATTTCGTTCATATAACCTGGCTCGATTATACAAGCTGCGGAACGTTCGTATAATCGAGACTATTATACAACAGAAATCAATAAAATTAAAATATTTTTGTCTTTTGTTTAATTTATTGAAAACTGCTAATTGTGTAAAATGTAATTACATTTGAACTGTATTTATTTTGTATTATACGTAATTTCCTGCGTTTCTTATGACTTTTTGCTAGCGCGAGTTCATTTTAGATGTAGAGGGACAGGCTAAGAATCAGCCAGGGATGGCCGCCCAGAGCGTGTCTTCTCACTTGTCACTAAGAAGGAAATAGCTCAAATCATTTTTTTTAAACCTACATGTTTTATTCCGAACAGCATCTCTACCAATAACATTTAACAAATTGCAATTTCTTCTGTAACATTTTAGGCTTTTGGAACTTATACAACATACAGTGCCGCAAATGAGCATCATTACCCATGTTTTGTAATCATTACGTCTAGTTAAGGCAAACGATATTTTTACTGTAGTTAATTTAAAGAGCTTACATGTAAAAATGTAGTTATAAAACCATACAGTCAAATGGTTCAAACTCTTCTGTTATGTCCAAACTTAAAACGAAATTATCGGACTGAGCTTACCGATAGACACAGAAAAAGTTATTTCCTTCGGTTAAGTTTGTAATGTCAAAAATTTTTTTTTTTACTAAATAGATTCGAATGGATATGTGATACCTATACCAAGAATACAATTTTTAAAATTTTTGTCCGTCTGTTTGTTCCGAGTAATCTCCAGAATAGATAGCTGAAGTTACTCCTGGTAACTTAGGGTACTTTTAATTTTCGACAATAATTAGGATTTCGTGTAAAAAAAAAAAATAAAAGTCATAAAAAATTGAATACAATACGATTCAATGCACAGTTTTACGGACAAGTCCTAAAATTTATGTGAAATATTTTTATCTTAGTACAAATTTTTGTTTAGTAAAATAATTAGAGTTCTGTATCAAAACATTAAAACGGTGTGAAGAATATATGAAACTAGGTGTAACATATTATTTGCCTTTAGCAAATTTTCAAGCATACCAAATTGCAGCCTAGATCAAACTGACGTTATTAAAAACATGCAGCTAAAAATAAAGATAAATCGTGCAAAAACATCACAGTGAGCGTTGAAATTTCTGGGCTAATACGACGAAATAATCTCGCGGCGCCTTTTAATAGTATGATGAGAAACAAATGAATCATTATTGTGTAGACATCCAGATGATTCACATAAATTACACCACGTTACATAAGTACTATTGGAGATAGTAAAAATAGATGACACGGCCTATAATATAACATGTCCTTGTGGATGATTGAAAAGTTATTTAAAAAATGCATTCTTATACATAATGTCTCATTTTCTAATTCCCCCATCGAACTATAAATACCTTTTACACACGCGTGCACAAGCAAAAGAAAGAGAATTTTAAATTCATTTAAAACGAGTTTCCGACCTATGCCAATATGACATCGACTGTTTAATTTGTATGCATATTCATGTTTATTTCTATGTAATACGAATTGGGTCAGATCCGATTGGCCTGTTGTAAATATGTATATTTATTACGTACATATTTTTCAGAGTAACATAATAGACGATTGTTACTACGGGACAATTGATTAAGAAAAATTGTAAATTAAAATTCAGTATTAATGTTTATAATTTATCTTAGATGTGTGATTTCGTTCGATAAGTTGATCAACGCTGACAAGGAATCCGTTCTAAATATAATACTTTCCTTCAATTTTTGTTGAGAGTTCTTATAATATCGAAGAAATTGTAGGCAACAGCTACCATAAAAATGTATCCCTTGAATTAAAATTATTTCAAACGATCACAAATTACGTTAGAAATGCCATATCGTTTTGCAAACTGAAATGCGTCTTTTAAACAACCGGAAAATTATTTCACGAAGTAAATCATACACACAGTTTCATAAACTTATGTGATTTTATATCAAATTTTTCATATATGTTTTTGAATACATATTTTTCTTAATTAAATTTAACAATATTAATTTATCAATATGATCTCTTAATCAATGGAAACTGTGAATATAGGTATACGTAATTCTGCTGTCACTTAGATACAAATATGGTCATTAAGTTTTTTCTGTATTGAATAGAAAATATTGGTGTTTCTACTCACTCATAAACTCGTTTAAGAAAATATTACATAATATATTAAAAAATCTTTCTGGAAAAAATGTTTAGCAGTCTACGAAGAACGCATTAAAATTCATTGTGTGGTCTTATGGGGTTTTTAAGAATTATTGCGTAAACTAATTTTAGACATTGTTTTAATAAAGAAAAGTAAATAGATAAACGTAATCACTCAGAGAGAAAACAAAGCAAATCGATTTCCTAGTACACTCCATGAAACTAAAGTGGAAATGGGCAGGACACCTAGCGAGAGTTGATGATGCCCGGTGGACAAGCTGTGTCGTAAAATGGAATGGACCAGTAGGTAAAAGAAAAAGAGGAAGACCACCGCGAAAATGGGTCGATGACATCAAAGATATTGCTTCAGACAATTGGTTAACAAAAGCAAAAGACAGAAAATATTAGTTATAAATGGAGGAGGCCTTTACCCTACAGAGGGGTTCTCATAAAAATAATGACATTTAAATTTAAATTTTATTTTACTTTACAAATTAATAAATACCAACATTAAGTTAAAAATATATTGAAATAAAATAAATAAATATACTTAATTACTAAAAAAATGAAATACTAATACATAAGCATATTATACCATTAAAATATTATTAATATTCTTTGTAAATAAACCTACTATAAATTAATAATCTTTGTTACAACTAATTTGTAAATGCATGCAAATGAGAAACAATAAAAGGCTTATTATTATTATTATTATAATCACTCAGACCCACTTACTTATTGATTCTTACGGAATACTTGGACGACCCCTTAAAGAGTTAGCGGAAAAACACGAAAGCCGAATTTTCATATACTACTAGAAGAACCTTCGAGGGCGTATACAGAGCAACTCAGCAAAGTTTCATCGCTATGGGATAGATAGTTTAGAAGTGTATAGGGGACAAACATATTACCATTGTTTTTTATACCTATATATAAATGTAGAGAGATTTCTAATTTCTATACAACAACTCTGATAAAATTATGGCTATTTAGGGGGGTTTTTTGCACGCTCGGTATTATAATGATTACACTATTATGTCATAAAAATGCCTCCAATATTACATAGTACAGGGTCAACGTAAATAAATATATCTGCATAAAAAAAGAAAAACTACTATACATACTAGATTAAAATCCCGGCAAGAAAACTTAATTATTTCGAGTACTATTATTTCGTTACAAATTTACAGGCTAAATAATAATTATTTATGAGCTTAATGTCGCGAGGGTTCCAGGAGTTCGTGACCCAGCGTTGAACTCAATTATTTTATCGCCCGACTACATGATTCGTTTCGTCTAGATACACTGGAGGGCATTAGGCACGCATTAGCCTACTTCGCTTTCGGGATAGAAAGTAAGATATAAAACGATTTATAAATTTCTAATGTTAAATGGTAGTTTCATTATAGCTATGTACCGGCTTCAGAATTAAATATCATCTACATTGTTGTTCGTCTGCAATAAAAACAAGTAAATTTCTAATGACCTTCTAAATGTAAATTGGTTGTTGTTCATGAGTTTTATGTTACTCAATGTACAAGAAACATAAAATAAAAAAACAACTTCAAACAACGCACTGAAATTAGCTCAGTCCCAAGTTTGTTTTTTTCTTTTTGTAGTAGTAATATTAAGGTGAAGTTCCGCGAATAATATCCCGAGGGTATCAACGGGCACGTGCTGTGTTGCCAAATGGAATATGAAAAATTAATAATGGTACTTACAAAAAGTCAATAGATTTTGTAAATTATTTATTTGCATACGATAAAGTTAATTAACTATTAAATAACAAATAAGAATATTTAAATTCGTTCTGCCAGATAATTTTTAAGAGGTCTTGATTATTATGGTTATTATGTTATACTTAAGTAGATTTTTTTTATATTCTAGTAAACTAAGTTAATAATCAGAACATTAGACGGGATAAAGAAGCTTGTAGGTACATTTTTTCATACTTCATATTCTTTAATACTTGATTACCTATACATTTTTATGGTGTTAAATGTTACTATAGGTTTTGCTAAAATATGATTTCCAATTGTATAATGTTATCTTTTAATAAAATTTATATTTGGCAGCTATATTCAAATACGTTAAACACATTAGAATCTAGACGAATGATTTAAAATAGCAAAAACGAAGGTTTTTTTTAGTAATAAAACAATAGTAAAGTAATAAAGTATCAGCAGAAATAAAGAATTGTATTAATTCTTAAATACACTATATAATCATATATTAATTATAATACATTCATTTTCTGATTAATCAGTAGATCTGGCAACAGTGGGCACAAGCGCAATATAAGCGTCTAAACACGCAAGCGGTCAAGAGCCTCTTGACTGAATACATGAAGTGTAGGCATAAAGAGAACCCAAAGCAATGATAATCTAACATAGTTAGGAACATAAGATTCACGTATTCGATAATATACTTTATACAATTTTTTGATAAACATACGTTTGTAACTTCTTGCCGACCTAATCTTAGTGGTCTGGCACATACCTATCATAAAAATATATATTTGAATTCAATTCCACATGAAACAGTAAAAAAAGAATATTATTACATTGCTTTATATAAATTATAATCTGTGGTTATTTCAGTTAAAATATAAATAACATCTACTTTATGAAGATGGTAATTTGCGAACATAATATATTAGTCTCCTAAAAATCACAACAACACACAATTTGCTCTCTAGATTTATTTATTTCTTGGTTATTATATTAACTTGCATGTTTATATATTAATTAGTAATTATATTTGTAATATGACCTAGAAAAATAACGGTTTTGTTTACGGTCGAAAAGTGGCATGTTGTTTTTTTAAACAGAAAAGAACAAAAATTACATTCGAAATTGGAATACGAATGGCACGAACGCCCGAGGCGCGGCTACCGACTGCAAAACTGCACAATGCACGCGCTGCTACTGATGTCTCTAATTTTCACATTATAATAAAACCTTCATCTTATAACACGCTTATCATTAAAATATCAATAATACTACAAAATTAGTATTATATACACGCAACGTTGCATTGAAAGGAAGTATGTATTTATTCATCCGGATATAAAAACCTCTTTAGAAGGTTGATCGAAATAATTTTCAAATTTAGGAACAATTTTACGTCTGGTGTTAAAACTAAATTTCTTATTGTATATTGGTGGAAATGTTGTTGATTCGAGCGTCGATTTCGAAGGGTTGACTCATTCAAGATTGGTGTTAGGTCACGTTGCTAGGAGCAACGCGGTATCAACGGATGGTGAACGATGTTGAGGGAATCGACCTGTATATTATAGTAATCGTATATTGATAGTTATGGTACATGTACATAATGTTATACATTTGCAATTATTTATTATTGGGTTATATATTTTTAGGTACTTATTTAATTATCGATAGCCACGTAAAAATCGTATTCACTGCAGTAAGTTAGTGTTAAATTAGAGCAGTTGTTGTGTATTCCTTGGTGACTATGTTTTAAATACAGATTAGTCCAGCCTTCATTGACAAGTTTTTGAAGCGGTGTAATGTATGTATATATATTATGGCCATTTTGCGGTAACTTTCTAGACTTATACATAGTAGGAATGTAGAACATCTTAATGGCTCATTGATTTGTATTACCGAAATGTTTAGTTTTCAATTCTGCTTAATGTTGTGTAAAAATCAAATAGTTTCAAGTTTTTTTGTACTGAGATAACAATCTCATCTGATTTTAGTAACTCTGTGATCAACTATGATAAAAAGGGCTCTCAGGTTACGTTTTCTTCACCGAAAGTTCAGATTTATTAAGCTCAACTTACCTTATTTTATGTACTGCTTATTTGATATATTTTAAATCGAATGATTTTCCGTCTAATTGAGGTATATATATGTTTCCATTCAAGTAGGTAGAAGTTTATTACTTATCCACCACTATGGTCGACAGAAAGTACTTATAACGAGGCAATTTGTATCAATACGCAGATCACTGGTCATCAGTTGTTCAGTCAAAGCCGCCGCTGCACCTGCTTAAACCTAAATATCACGTAATAGCGCTTTCTCGGTATTCTCGATTATTCAAATTTAAGTTTTATTATAATAACAATAAGATTCATATTTAAAATGAGTTTAATTTGCAAGTAAAACCTTTGGGTATAATGATCATAATTTTCAGTGCCAAACCGCGGAATTTGCGGCGCACGCGGCGGTTGCAGTGCGTTTAAGAAAGCGATATTTTAGAAGTAAGTCAGAGATTGAGATGGTATGTTTTTTTATGTTTAAAATTTTTAAAATAACACGTTTGAAAAATGCAAAAAATACTATATAATAACTAGCTATGCAAATTGCTTCGCTTCCCTACAACAGTTTGGATGACGGTAACTATTTACAACCAGATGAGCCGACTGCCTTTTTGCTAACCTATGACATAAAAGTTCATTTACTACATAATATATGATGGTGATAATTGTAAAAGGACATATTGTAATTAATTTGTTATTTATTTAATTCGACATTATCTTGGATAGAGAATATATACAACTAATCAAAACATAATTTTATCGAATTTTATAATATTGAAGCATGGTCATACTTAATGTAGATTTAGAAGCGATGACAGCTCAGTTGGTAGCTTGTTATCGAATTTCTTGTGGATGGACGCTGATTCCATCCCACTTATCCCATTGAATAAATGAGCTTTATATTTCGGTTAAGAAAAACATCGTGAGGAAACCAAAGCACGGTGGTAGGTCATTTTCTAATAATGTCCGCTTGGGTATCCAGCACTCTCAACTTCCAATAGCTGTGTTCTAGCAGCATTGCTAGAAAGTTGAGAGCTTACCTCTTTGGTTAGTATTTACCTTCGTGGACCACAGTGCCAATGAACGTCAGGTGAGATTGTGGTCAAAGCACTGAACCTAAACAGATAAAAAAAGAAAAAGCGATGACTGACTAACGTATGTTAAATAGATAACAAAGGCTGGATCTAAATACAGCTGTCGCCATTTACTGTAAGATGTTACACAGCAGATCTTTAAAAAATACATACATAGGCTAAAAGAACGTCAGCCATTTCAGACGAGTTGTTGTATATACATACATTTCAAAAACTTATTAAACACAATTGTGATTACTTCAATATTTATATTAGCTTCGTTGAGTCAATTACTAAATCAAAACATACGGAGACCTGTAAAACAATATGACAAAAGAATGGGTCTTTCTAATACAGAAAGGTTAGTCAGCGTAGGGGCATCCACAACACGAGATTGTTCTGGGTTACAATGGCCACGACGAGTACTCGTTTACATTCATTCCGATTTAATAATTAACTAGTTTTGAAAATAAATTAGTATTACACAATTTATCATTATTATTATTAAATGATCATGGTGGATTGTATGTGTTCAAGTGTAATTAATGATTAATTAAGTTAATTGTGTGAAATTGTTGACATTTTTACTAAAACTACTCACCCTTCAAACAATGGTAAAGCACTTACCCCCTTGCTAACTTACGCATTGGGATGAATTTTACGAAATTTTCATACCTACTAAATGAAAAGTAGATAAGTAAACATTGCTTCAGTAATTACCATTTAGACACATCCGTCCCCTATGCCATAAAAAATAAACAATTAACAAAGCATAGAGTGACGAGCAAACAGCTGAGCGAGAGGATGCGTTGATTGCTAAAGAAACATTGTATGAATTTGTAAAATTAGCCGAAGTATTATCAAATATCGCTATCCATGAAAGTGGTTGACTATCAAATCGATAGTAAAAAATCACCATGGCCTACTCCAACATGTGAAGTACCTATTTCGCTGTTAGGTTACCTACCCATTTTGTAGTGGGTTTTAATACCTTTTTGACAAACTTCGATTTTCAACTCTCACTTATATTGTCGCGTACAAATTAGAGTGTCCATTATTTATCAAGATGGCTTATTTGACTTGGGTATCATTCAAGTCGGTAGTTTATAGCCTAAAAACTGAAGAAAAAATTCTTTTTTCCGATGTCTTTTAACCGTGCCTACATGACGATACTTTCCTGTTCATTTAAAATAGGGTTCTTCACTTTTTAGAATTTAATTTTTATCTTGTTTTTTTTTTCTTAATAACTTACCAAATATTATTAATTCTCCATCTAATATGATTCTTGGGATGGAGAAATTATGATAAGGCCATTAAAAATTTTATCTGTATATTTTGATAACGTCTAAATTTATATCTTACCATTTTTTGTAATATATTTTTCTATTTTACCAAATACTAAATATTTGTATTTATGTTTCGCCATCCCAAATGATCATAGTAGACGGAGAATTAAATTTTTTGGTAAATTATTCAATAAAAAAGTGAAAAAGTCCATGTTAAGTGTATGGGAAAAGTTTCGTCATTTAGGCACGACTAAATGAAACCTATTTTTTTTCTTAATTTTGTTTAGGCTATAAACTAAATATTTGAACGATACCCAAGTAAAAAAAGCCTACTGACACCTAGTGCACATTGATTTGGATCAGATTCAATCAACGTAACTGTAATTTGAACTACTTACCTTAGATTAAGTATAAATATAGTTGTTGCTAACAACTATTAACTGTATTAAATAGCATGCAAAACAGATTTTTTTAAATTAAGTATTTAAGAATAAAACAATAAAATATATTACTTTTCGAGCACTGATTTATGGCTAGTTTATTAATTGACCGGGAAGCGTTTGCCGATTAGTTGTTTTACTCTTTTATATCTATGGTTTGCTTACAATAATACAATATTTGTTGAAGGTTATGTACATCTAAAATACGATATAACCTAGAAAAGTAATGGGTTTAGATTTATCAAAATACAATTTTAAATAGGTTTTTATAATATTTCCATGAATAAAAATGGAAAGTGATGTTACAAAAGAAACTTTTATTTGTAAGATAATATCGCAATAAGGTCGTAGATAAGAGTTACCTTTGTAACAAAGGTCTTTGAAAAAAAAAGTTAAATGTCGTCAACTTATGTTCAGGGTGATCATATAGTGATTTTTTTTTAAATTTGATATTTCTATTCTTTAAATATTATAAGATTTGCATATTTAAATTTATTATGGTGTGGGGGGGGGGGGATTGCCGAAAAGCGGCGCGTGACCTTGACTTGCCGTTGCCAAGTAACGATTTCCATAATATATTTAAAGATAAAATTCTTATGATACTTTTTTCCAAAATAAAAACATGTGATTTATATAGACTTAGACACGTAAGTAAAGGTGGAAAAAATGACGTTATTAATACATGACGCTTAATAGTGCAAAGGCTTTGATTGTACGATGATATTTAGAAATAAATTTTCGTATACATACATATATATACTTTATACTTTTACTTATATGAATGTGGAAATGCATACATAAATAACGCTAATCGCTTATTTTGTATTTCTATGATTACAACCTTAAAAATTGGTTTCTCTATGCAAATGCGTATCTCGTGCCCGCGACAGGTGACGCGCGGCACCCTTAATTGTTTTTTATAATAATATTCAAATATTATGACGTTTTTTTATTTAAAGTTTTTGTTAGAGAAGATGGCGCGAGTGTCGTGCCAGGTGGTCCAGAAAAAAATTGTTTCTTTCGCCGTAACAGCTTGCCGAGCGAGGCGACGGTATATAAATGGCGTGACGCATCTACACAATGCGTTAATTAATGATAAGTAAATATACATAAATAATATTTAGATTGTAAGAACAGATTTATGAGATCTGTGAGTCAAGAATAAATTAACATTTCGTAAAATGTTTTTATATTAACTGTGATTTTAATGTAAATTATACTAAAAGATGTTTTTAGCTACCAATTTCACTTGATAATAAAATCCAATAATTTAGAATATTACACTCATTTTAGCATTCTGTGTACATATGATTTTTCAAAATGTAGGAGTTTTTTTAATAGAAATATATTGAGACACACTTTAAAACAATAATAATAATGAAAATAATAGAAATCATTTATTTTTTTGTGGTATACTATATATTTGATATATACGTATATTTTTAGTAAGGATTTTTTTATGCGTATAGTTATTACAAGCCAGTAATAGTTCAAAGGGTTTTGTTGTTAAGCATTTGTCGTGTGCGCATAGCGTGCAACCCTCCGCCAGTGCACACCTGCTACTCAATTATTTGGTCATTAGTAAACCACGGTTCACGCTCAGCCGAAATTACTATGCTAATCTACCTTTTACAAGATTTTTTTATTTTTTATTTTAAATATGGATGAGTATTATAACCCTATTTATATCCAAAAAGTTACGATATGTATTTTGGCAATAGATTCTTTGTGGCAACTGGCTACGTGATCACTAGACAATCACCGCAAATCTTATGAAAATAAGGAATGATTTAATGATGCACATTGTGTGTTTAGAAATGTCTACAAAAATAAAAATAGGCATTTTATCCACGGTAAGGGGCCGTTCAAGTATCACGTAAGAAAACTTTGGGTATTTTTAGACTTTGAGGCGATCGCTTAAGGCACTCAGCCTAAAATGGTAGCCAGCGCTAGGGCACCAAAATGATACAAACGTCGGTTTGAGATGCTACCCGTGCTGAAAATTCTGCGGAATTTGGCCCGCGCTAATCTTTAGTTAGTAAGCCTGTAAAGTAAAAAAGGTCCATTACAGAACCTATGTACCTTGTGTGTAGTGTGCAAGTATGTGTCTGCATTATGATGCGTGTGATGCGCTGTATCGCGTTAACAGCGGCTACAAGAGCCTCCCCAAAACGGAGGGGGGCTAATGCAAAGCTCTTCCCCCGATGATTATGTAAACATTATCATAATTTCCAAAAATCAAACTAAGATTAATAAATAAATCCCTATATAGTACATATTTTAACATTCACTATTTTATTATAGTGGTTCCCTAAATTTTACGACCTTTTTTACAAATGTTTATTACAATTATAAATAAAAAAGCTCCAGTGTAATTAAATTATTACAATCGATTTAGTATTTAATTATTGCCAATATAAATTATTAAGCTCTTAGTAATATGCTACTAATAATTCTTTTCTAATTCTGTTGATGTGTAAGACCTTGAGAGTTTCATCGGAGTTTGTGGCGAGCGCTTAGTGCACTTAGTCGGAATAGTGGTAGCTGAAAAGATAAGGGTACCAAAGTGGTACTGACCTCAGCTAGGGTTGTTACCCGAGACGTATTCTGCGGAATTTGCTCTAACCAAAACCCTACAGTTTTAAGGGAAACTACGAATCTCAAAGACCTTTACAGAACCAATATCATACGTGCGTGTAGCGTGGAGTGTAGTGTAATCCGTGTTATGCTAGTACATAAATGTGTTACTGTACCACGCTCGGGTACATTAGCTCCCCAGTTGGGGATCGAAATAGTTTCTGGGGCGCTGTCGGAGGGGCCACCAGGGAAAATGGTAGCAAGCACAAGAGCATAACAATTGCATGAAACTCCGCTTGTAAATTACATGGAAATGACAGTTTGTAAAAAAGGCATACACGGTCTTACGAAACGTGTACTTTGTGGTGTGCACTGTATTTTACATGTTTCTATTTACTACATGTTATTGTATCGTGCTGGTAGGAAGTGCAAAAGTTTTCACATTTGAGGATCGGAACACGTCTTGGGCCAATAGCAAAGGTAAGAAATCATCTGTTGCGAAGGTCATCAACAGATAGGAGGTCTATGCTAGTAATCGTCTAAATTGTTTTAGTAAACAATGAAGACTATTATACAAAAGATGATTAAATATTCTATAGAAAGGTTTTTTTTTTCAATTATAATTTTATAGTTGAGTAAATAATGTGAATAAAACAACAGTAAATTATCAATATAGGACGTTAGGCATCTCAAATGTATCATAAAGAATATTGTTACTCATTCAGTGAGAATTATGTTAGGTATAATATGTATTTTTACATAACATAACATAACATAAGCTTACGCCTGTTATCCCCGAAGGGTTAGGCAGAGGTGAAATAGCGAACTACACCACCGACATGTCGCCGAGCTTAGTTCCGTTCCAGATGTGACAGAAGGCGAGCCATATCGGGCACACATTCCAGATTCCGGCACAATATTGAGTAGAAAAACTCAATATCACTTTACCCGACCCGGGGATCGTACCCGAGACCTCAAAACGACAATCGTACTGTAATACAACTGCGCCACCGAGGCAGTTTATATACGTACATATAAACCACGTCATAGTTTTTGATGACTGGTCTAAGCTTTTCAGTTGGTGGTCGTTAAAAACGAAAATAATTTAATTACCTACTAACCTACATGCGTTTTAAATAAATAATCTCGACATGAGAATTCATGTAAGTCGATTTTTATCTGATAATTGCAGGTTGAATCGTTCATCAGGGGCGTGATGTCAGCCGTGCCGAGGAGGGTTATAGGACACAATGGTTGCCCCCCGCGGTATTGTGCGCTAATGTATGCGCGTGCGCCGACGGCGACAACGGGGCCACAAGACGCCACAACACAAACATTTCAACGCGTCCAATTTATTGTTGTGTCGCACCGTTGTGTGTTGTGCTACGCAAAAAATGTTGTATTAAGGTTCGATACCACTAAAACTACCAAGATTATTTATTTCAATTTTTTTATTTACATAATAATTAAAAAATGCACTGTTAAGTTCATTGATTTGAAAACTGTAAAGCATATCACACATCCGCCTGCAACACTGACACCACTACAATATTTTGGAAATAGTTCGGTGAAGGTCCATCCGGTCAACAGCATTATTTAGTTTTAAACAAGTGTTTTGTAACCTACAATACCGGTGCCATTATTGTGGTAATATCTTTGATGTAGTACTAACAGTTTAAATGCTTCTCCGGAAAAATCATTAGGAAGTAATATTTTGATGGTGCTGTTTTTTTTTTTTTGTACATGAAAATAAATAGTTTAGTCGGAACAGACAGACAGGTAGTATTGTGTATATACTTATATTTAGTAAAAAGTTGTTATATTAATAATGCCAATAGACACTTCGATTGTAATTATTAGGATAGATAGAAGTATAGATTTAAACTAGGATGATATAGCGTTCATACACGACTGTACAAAAAAAATCATTCTTTGTCCTAAAGTTTATTTTATGATTTTTCGGTTAATTATGCACAAAAATGAAAAGAAAATAACGTTTTTTGGTATAAAATTTGCTTTTGTGATAAACGTTAGTTGAGGATATGCTAAAGAGTTTTAAGGCCATGGTCTGAGGGTTTCATTAAAAGTACATATGGTTCGTGCTCATTTAAATAAGTTTAAAAACAACATGGGAGCGTATTCAGAAGAGCAAGGAGAACGTTTTCATCAGGACATTATGACCTTCGAACAACGTTATCAAGGCAGACACAATGAAAACATGATGGGAGATTAAATTTGAAGTTTATTGAGAGAAAGCAAGTGTGAACATAAAAGAAAAAGTAAAAACGTGCAATTTTAAGTTATTTTGCTAGTAAAACTTAATAAAAATAATAAACATATTTATTTGAATGGTTTATCTTCAATTAAAAATTAAAACCACAGACTTTGAAATATATCGTTCAATCTGTCTCGTAAATACAAAAACAAACTTATTCACGTCTTATTTATTTTTCCTCTACTTACATTAAATATCGAAATTTTATCCTTTAAAGTCGAAGACAAATTTTATGTTGACCCGTCTTATTCATTAAGGTATAAAATGTAAAGGTTCACAGTGAAACGGTACTTTAAGGAAAATTGAATATAAGATCCTGACTGAGGATGACTCAGTTGTCGAGAACCTTTTTGAATATTATAATAAAATTATGTAAACTAGTTGTTGTGTGAAGCTGGTTGTTGCGCCTCTATACAATTAGTGAATTTATAAGAACAATGTTCCGTATTAGTTCAGTGTAATTGTTTTTTTAAATGACTTTTTAAATTATATAATCGATGAAAAAGGGACTCTTATTTCCGAGACAAATTTAAATTTAAGATCATTATTAGTAGTAGATTTTCTTTATAATGATTTTTAAAGTTAATTAAATAAAATTATAGACACAAAAGTTATGATTTAAAACTAAGAACAATAATCTAGTCAAAAGAAAATTTTATATCGTTTTTTAGTTTTTATGATACTGTTCGTTTCTGTATCTTATGAGCGAAACTATAGGATAAATTATGCTAAACTAACCTAATTTTACCTACATTATTTTTTCTATTAAAGTCCGTTTTTAAGTGAATTAACATCGGATATCTTCTAGTTTTAAAAGGATGGATTGGGTGCTATTATATATTAAATTTAAAATTACTTTAATATTTATTAAATATAGCAATAAAATATTTAAATGTTGTATATTCTTCAAATCAAAATGAAGAAAGGATGGCCACCCAGCATTGCAAGACGGTTCAGTTATGGTACTCAATTGATTGTTGGCAAAAACTGCATTTGCATAGACTACCTACTCGACGTTTGGCAAGATAGCGGCCACCGCGAGCTCTTCCCTCGAGCTAGAAACAACACGAGCACGTGGATACGTTATCATTATGTATAATTACTTTAATTTATTTTGACAATTATCATGAATATTTTAAATGCTTGTAACACACTTATTTCAATTGTATCTTATCAATAATCGCATAATGTGTATATTAATTTGTGAGAGTGAGAATTTCTGAAAATAAAAAACAAGGTATGAAAAATGTTTTAAAAACAAAATAAATGTTAGTATTGAATTAAATTTGTACATTTTGAGATATGAGTTAGTTGTCATCTCAATAAGAATTTGAAATTACCGATCTCAGGTATGTATGTAATTAGGTGCATATATTCAAATTACAATAATACATCTATAACTTTTTTTTAAAATATGTAAAAACTGAAAAGAAATGACTTGTATGTATTGTAGAATGAAGTACACTGGTTCACCTTCATCCATCAGGGCATGTTTGTGATAAATCTGGATACCACCCACTGCACGCTCGATTCACGGTGCTCCACGGCGATACAATAAATAAGACATTATACTTGTTTCATTAGCTCTGAGAGTTACACTTTTGTACTACCTACCTATAGATATTATTACCGCATACATTGAAAATATATTTGTGTGTATTTTTTTATAAACTGGTTACAATAACATTGATTAATTTTTTGAGGGAGTTTTGGCGGGATCTTTGTCATGTCTGCTATGTAGTAGCTCTTGCCTCTAAATCATTAACTTTCGTACCAGACCCTATATTACGTAAATTTTGGTGGTGTTTTTCGTGATATGATTTGGTTATTGTGCACAAGTGAAGGAATTAATAATGAGGAATGTTTATTATTAGGTGCCACAAAAACTATCTGAGAAGTTCTAGAAAGATAGCTTCCGTTTTGCTAGAGGTTTGCCATGTTGAATACTAATTACTTGTCCTGATCGACTGATTCATCAACGCAGAGCCTAAACCACTGGGCCTATGAACTTGAAATTTTGGCAATTTTTGAACTAAGCATCCACTAAGAAACGAATTATGTATATGGCATTTTTTTTATATTTAAGGTAGAACCATAAAATTATACCCCTAAAATTATATATTAGGCACGACCATCAGATGGTAGGAAAAACGATCAACTGTTGTATCACTGTTAGACGAACAGATGATTTTTCTTTATTTAATTGGTATGGTGATTTATGAAAGTTTGGAGTAAAAAATAAGGTACTTAAGTACTAAAGTACTACTTAAGTACACAGACGAAGTCAGATGCGCCAGCTAACTCTGTCTGTCTGTATGCTACCTTTTCACACATATTTACTGAATATATTTCGATAAAATTTACTAATGAGACAGATTGCATCTACAGGGAGAATATTGGCTCTATATTAGACTATAACTGCTTGAATTCCACGCGAGGTAAGCCGTAGTAGGCACAGCTAGTTATTTACTAAGAAAAATAAAATTATCATTGCAACTATTAAGTTGTAATTATGTATTAGTTAAACTTAAAAGATCTCTAAGCAAAACATGAAGTGTATTTTTGTAGTCCCTTAAAACCATAAAAACAGTAATATAAACTTAGATAAAAAAGTACTATTAATGAGTAATAACATAAACAAACAAGATGTCGAACCACTTAAAACTGTTTATTTATATGAGCATATATGTAAGCAAATTCCAACATATTGTTTTTTTTATTGCGATACTTAATTGGCCGGCAAGTGTAAATTAGAGGATTGATATAAAAAGTTTCAAGGTTCAAAGGACGTCCGAGAATCTTGACTTTAATCTTTATAGGTATCAAAATTGCGGCACAAAAAACTGAGATTATAAACGTGCCTCGAGCGTGTGTGTTTGATTATTAGGATCACATAAGGTGTATAAATTCTATTTTGATAAACATTCACAATACTAGCAGTCACCCAAGTCACCCCGTTGGACCAAATTCGAAATCATTATTGAAAGTTTGAGGAAAATCAATTATTGCTCTCAAAATTTCTATACTGATAACCCTAAACTAGTCAATAGATATAGTAATAAAGAAAGAATAAGAAAATCGATTGATAAATAGAGATATAAAATTACTAAACTGTTTTATATATTTCTATTTATACTCGATCAGCTAAAAGGGTGCAGTGAAATTTATAAAAATACATGAAGAAATAAACTATATCATGCAACATAAATTTCATCGTTTTAATTGTAGCGTTAACATTGCAAATTATGCACCTCATTAATATGACTCACTATTAACGTTAATGAAATACTAAGCCAATAATCACCCGCGATCACCATATCGTATGCAGCAACAAAAATTTCATGTATTTATTTCTTTAAATGTTTTGCATTGTACACGATCTTGACAAATAAAACTATTTAAATAAAAACATACAAGACAAGTCTATTGATTCATAAACTAAGTCGCAGGTGTAAAGAATGCCATCTATGAATCTCAGGATGCTCATAAATCCTGCGGCCTTATTACCCGACAGCATTCCAAAAGTGAAATTATTTATTTTGTATCGGGGCGTGAGTTACCGGTCGATCCGCCCCTTCGTTACTATGTTAATTCAATGCTACTATATCAACTGCTGACCAATCTAACGTTACGCTGAAAAAAAAGTTTATGACTTTTAAGTAGTTTCAACTGGGATTTTTTTTTTTTTTTTTTGACCTAGTTAATGCTCTGAAGGCACTCAGCCGCAAAAAGGTGACTAGCTCAAGGGCTACCAAAGTGGTACGAACCTCGGCTTGGCCGTCACCTGAGTTATTCAAAAACTCACTCGCGAGTTGTATCCTAGCTATCCCTACATTTTTTATATTAATATAAAAAAAAAAAAAAAAAAGGTTCCTTACAGGACCTATGTACCTTGCATGTTATGCATGAGTGTGTATGGAGTGTTGTGCGTGTAATTGCTCAATGCGTGGGCAGTGTTACTGTATCGCGCTGGCGGCGACGTCAAGAGCCTCCCCAGTTGGGGAACGAGACACGTCTTGGGTCGCCGCCTGAGGGGGACCCGGAGTGTGTGCGGGAGCAAAGTTAGCCGCCTGTCCCCGGCGGCGGGAACGGCGGTTTCGCGGGCGTGGGCGCTGGCACGCATTTGTACGAGGTAAAGGAGGAAAGATCCTATTACTACGAGTTATGGTATCGTCGCGACACGATAAGATCCTTTGCGGCCGACGTATACGACGCGGCTTACGTCCTGGCAAGTACGAGACGGCTCGCACGATGAGGGGGTTCGAGTGTGTCTCTGCGCGTTCGAAGAATGCGCGACACTGGGTCTTAAAAACGGACCTAATGGAGGGCAGGTTGAGATCCCTGTGTAAATCCACAGTTCTCTCGAACCATTGGGCACCTACTGCCTTCCTTACAAAGCGATTCTGAATCCTTTGTAAGGCGTGCATGCGTGAACGAGTGATGTGACCGAAGACAGGTGCGCAATACGTGATGATGGGTCTGACCACCATCTTGTATAGGGTAATCTTATGGCGGAGTGCCATTTTGCTCTTGCTGTTATAGAGCGGATAGAGACGACCTAGCACCATGGAGGTCTGGCGCTTCACTTTCTTAATGTGAGATTTGAAAGAGAGTCTGTCATCTAATTGAACTCCTAGGTACCTGACTTCGGAGCAGTATGGGATTTCAGTACCCGCGTACTGTATGGGCTCGGGAGGGTCTTCCCTAAGTTTTCGGCTTCTAGTGAATAATAACGCGGCGCTCTTACTCGGGTTTATCGCGAGACGCCATTTGAAATACCAAGCGCTGAGTTGGTCGACAGCGCCTTGGACGTATTTACGTAAGACCGTTTTCTTACGAAAAGCGAAATAGATGACTGTGTCGTCCGCGTATAGACCTAGCTGAACTCTTCCGAGATCAGGGAGGTCCGCTAAGTAGAGGTTAAAGAGGACAGGCGCCAGAATGGAACCTTGGGGGACTCCTGCGCGTATGGGGTGGGCTATAGAGAGAGCGCTCTCTACTCTATAGCGGAAACTACGATCGGTGAGGTAATCGTGTATGATTCTAACCAGAGTGTCGGGGATACCTAATCTAGTGAGTTTGTAGACGAGGCCCGTGTGCCAGACCTTGTCGAATGCTTTGGCAACGTCGAAGAAGACTGCGAGCGTATGCCAGGATTTATTAAATTCAGGGTGATTAATATTGGTGAGTACGTACTCCGTGAGGCGGAGCACCTGATGCGCACAGGAGTGTCTGGCTCAGAAACCAAACTGTTGGGGAGGCAAGAGATTTTTGTCCTCTATCACCTCTATGAGACGTAGATTCATCATCTCATCATCATCATCTCCCTACCCTTTTCATTTGGGGTCGGCGCAACATGTCTTCCTCTTCCATTCTTCTCTATTTGTTGTCATCTCCGCATTCACTCCTTTTCTAAACATATCACCTTTCACACAGTCCATCCATCTTTTCTTTGGTCTTCCCCTTCCCATGTAACCGTCCACATTCATATCCATATTCATAGATTATGAAACTAAATAACGGCAACTTCTAATGCTAACGTAGTTGGCTTCAAGTTTGAAAATCTCTATCTTAGCTCATATAGATATTTCGGCAGTATCACTTGCGGTTCAATAACTATTGGCTCTTAGCGTGCCACAGTTTTAGGTAGATCTTAAATAGATGACATCAGATTGTGGTCAAAACACGTCTCATCTACAGTTCATCATATTTTCTCAGTTCACAGTTTGGAATAATAATAGTTAATAGAATCTACTAATTTATGTCGCTCCGCATTGATTATTAATGTTCCAGTCACTTTCTGTTGTCTTCCTTAGATCAAGGTTCCATATATGAAGTCTCGTCTTTGTTTGTTCTCTATTATCGAAATTTTATTTCAAATCGATATATCCTCTGCCCCCAGCGACTATCGGTTATTCGACATATGTTACCAGCGCAATGCCACTTTTGGTAATGGGCCATTATTACAATGTCGATATCTTGTTTCTTGGACGATGATAGCTTTATATAATCGAATATGGTCATACAAAGTAAAACTGAACACTGTAGCAATCATGATTTTTAAATAAGCAGTAAATAATTCAAATGGGATGTAATTTTGAGAGATAAGTTTATAAGGAATATAGATAATAAATAAAAAAAAGAAAATAATAATTAAAAAGCTGTACCTAGGTAAGGAAAAATAGTAAATGTTGATAATATATTTCATGCGGTAAATCTGTACGAATTTGATTTCCAGTTAAAAACAGACAATTTATATAAAAAGTCAACAACATGCAATAATAGTTTAATTTGCAATGAACTTAAATAATACGAACTCTGTGGTATTAATATAATATTACAGAAACGTTTCTTATAATTTTCAATTTAATATATTTTTATAGTAGAATAAGATTTTAAATGTTAAAAAATGGACGTGAACAATGTAATTGGTTATTAAAAAGCGCATATATCACGGGCGCTAGGGAGGCGCCGCGTGGGAGACATGGGACGTGATTTGTGTGGAACCACGGCATCTCGACACGCCCCTTCATTAACATGCTAATGCTGATTCTGGAGCGATCGGGATACATCCCACGTTGGACCTCTATCACAGACGATAACCAGTATTTATTTGTCAGTATTGCCCGTCTAAGTTCGTTGTTCCTGGATTTCGAGACGAATGTCGGCTTGTTTGGTCAGTCGCAATCATGATAGCTTGATGAATCGATAGCAGAAAAAAAAAACTTATCAGTGACTTTATAGTAAATTATAGGTTGATTTTTACCAGAAAATCTAACTGAACTGGTTCATAACAATTAAAATGTAATTTAACTATAGTAAAGTGTGAAATTGTATGCGATATTTTTAGATTATTACTAGTGAAAAAAAAAACGTAGGTACTTCTTTCTATATTGTAGTTTTGTCTAAACTTATATTGTCTGTTAGTTTTGAGAGAAAAAAAAACTGTGTTCCTTTTGGTTTTAGTAAATTCCACCTTCCTCATTTTCGTTTTTTTATATACTTGTAAATTAAGGTAAATATGGTTAATGTTAATAAAATACATGTGTGATCGTAAAGGCTAGTTGGGCCATGCGTGTGGCCGAGAGGGTGGCGTGGCCCTGTCGATGACAATGCGTGCCGCAGTAATGAATGCACTCCAGGGAGGTCTCGCGCAATCGTGGGAAGACGAAATCGTCGTGATCTCCCTGCCAATATATTTTGATAACTTACTGTATGTCCGCAAATATTTAGATAAACCTGAACTTATAAACGAGCAGCAAAACTTTAATGCAAAAAATAAACATAAATTAACTGTTCCATGTTTCTGACTTAGTAAAACTAACCAGAGTTTTCTAGGTTTTTGTTAGGTTTTCCAATAAAGTTCCAAAGCAAAAGTTATTATAGGTGGATCATTGTGTAAACGATGGTGATGTTTGGAAGTGACAGCTTTCTCTGTGCATCTACTAATAAAATTAGTAACTGTTAGTTGTATAGTTCTAAAAAAACATGAAAAAAAGCGCCTTATCAGGACGTAAATTGAATAAAGTATTTTCGAATTTGGAATTTGAATCTACCTCTATACCTCTACACTTCTTAAATACTACACCTATACTTACATGTACTAAATTACAAATTACAATAAGGAAACAGCCAGTAGTCAAAAGTGTCGGTCAATTTTTATTAATTTTTCACAAATGAATATATAAAATAATTGTAATATGAAATTGTTAGTTTAATTCATTTTAATACATCTTATCTTCAGGTGGCAGTTTTGCCAATATATCATTATTATTTGAAGGAAAAACTTTTTTAGTAGCTTTAAGTGATTCTCGATAGGGGAGAAACTTGTAGATTTGCTTATAGATACGAATGCTATGACGTCAACTGTCAACAATATGTCAAGTATACACTAGCGTTCAAGTGCTGGCGTTCAGAGATAATTAATAAATTTATATTTGCGATGTCTTTCGTATTTTTGAATATGGATAAACTATATGAAAATGTAGGCACCTAATTATTGCTCGATGCGCCAATAGATGTAAAAACCAGACAAATGTTTTATGTTAGGTTATGTTAACAATATCAATAAACAAATTATGAAATTATACATTAAAAAACAGTTATTTCAAAGTTTTCTGTTTTCACTTTTGTCGGAATTCCTAATAGCGGGCTAGTATTTTTTTTTGTAATGCAAAAACCGTTCTATTGCTACGTGCCTAGCGCTACGTTTCGTAGCAATACCGTAGCGGCTGTTGTGGCGTATTGCCTGAGTTTTTATGCTCAATAACATGACAATAATTTACGAAACATTTCTCTCTTGCGTAATAATACGATATTTTAATTGGTCGCGATTAAATCTTAATAAATCGGCCTGCGTTCCCACACGCGTTCATTGAGCGTCCGCAATTATGCCGGCGGCTTGTGTTGTAATTTGGAAATGCCCGCGGGGAAAAGTCAGAAATTGCTCAGTTTCAGCATTACACCTTTGCAGACTAAATGCTAAACCGCTGCTGCATCGCGTGCCTCGTCTGTGAGGCGAGTGCCGCCATGGCCGCGGCTGACCGCAAACACCGGTTCACTTGAAATTCACTCCTCAATTATCAATCGTAAATTCCAACTAAACTAATAACGCTCCTGTACAATAATTATGAACGAATTTTAATCGATTTGCAAATAATATACATTTCTACACTCATAACATTGTATTGTATTATAATGCCTACCGTATCTTCACAGTTTTTTTTCTTTGTATAAAATTGATCCTCCAACTTAAACAATTTAATATTAATAATATTTATTAATTAGCAATATGTTTCTACCACATACTGTAAAAAAATGTAGTTAAGTTAATTTAAATCTATAACTTATCAATTACAAAAAAAAATGCAGCCGTAACGTTAAGCGTCGGCTAATTGTCTGGGGTACGGGAGAGCTTATTTCGGCACATAAAGCAGCATCGAACCAAAACTAATTTATATCGGAATGTGATATACGCGCGGGCGGCTTATGCCTCGGGGGCACGCGCTGCTCCGGCGGTTTTAATCACCTTAACCCTAACTTAACTGCCGTTGAAACACTACCGACGCGACGGCACACACGAGGTAAACAGCCGACCAGGGCGCCACGAGCGCGTCCGACCCAAATCGAGATCATTTAATTCACTCCTAACTGACCTCATCTTCACTCGTCGAGTAAATATAGTACTCCAAAACTATAAGATTTACTTTCGGATTTCATTGGTAATGAATACTAACTCTTAACACGTTATTATTTCTATTAGATATTATATATATATATATATATATTGAATTGATTGATTCAACCGAAAGACGTCCACTGCTAAACATAGTCTCCCAAAAAAGGAGGGAATTGCCATAATCGCCACGCTTGGCAGGCGGGTTGGCGATCGCAGTAGGTGTTTGTGGTGTTCAGAGGATGCTGCTGCCCATTCTCTGGTTTATGCCTTAGTCGTCTTTTACGACACTCACGGAAAGATATGGGGTGGTTTGTACCTTAGTACCTTAGCCGGCACCACACAGCACTAGATATAGATAGAGATTTTTTTCCAAACTAATTAAATGCTGTTTAAATTAGAGAACTTAGCTTCGCCGGATTCTCTTATAGTGAATCTTATATTTCCATATCTTTTTATCCATAACATCTATAGCCATAAATGTTGCTAAATTATAGAATACTTTTATACAATATTGAAATATAAGATTTTGGTTAAATTACATATTAAAAGCGTTAAATTTTATTGAAAAAAGAATTAATCGTGGCTAATTTCATAATTTATATTGATATAGCTTGTGAAGAATCTTATTTAATTATTTTTTTTTTATAAATTAAATAGATTCGAGTGAAAGGAGAATAACAATATTTGTTTTGGTCTCGTTTATTGCGTCGCGGCGGAACGATCGCCGAGTGGGACCAATAGATAGATCGATAGCAGTTGTCATCGGAAATCGATTTAGATATTCCCGTGACACGTTTTTTTTGCGCTTAGGTATTCCGACTCGAGATCGTTGTCACGGTAAACTAATCGGTGAATGCGATTCTCAGGCTGGCGCTGACGTCGCGCCGCATTACTAAATCGAGCAAAGAGGTTTTTACGCAATTCTAAGTTTGTTTATTAAGAGTGCATTAAAATTAAGAATAATGGAAAAAACCAGGCAGCAGCCATGAGTACTGAAATAAAAACTCGAAACGAAAAGACAAACAGTTTTTTTAATTGAAATTATTAACATAATCTAACATATAACATTCGTCTGGTTTTTAAGTCTATTGGGGCTCCTAGCAACAATTACGTAAATTTTCATATATTTTATTCATAATACAGATTTGATTATTTATCGCTGTATACCGCTGTATTCTTATACTTAACACACTGTAGCATGTTGACGGCTGACACCATACCATTCGTAACGTGAAAATAGATTTTCTGCTTGACTTAAATTATTTTCTTATTGGAAAACTCAAAATATACAAATACGTAGAAATGGTTTTTTACATTTTTTAATTTAACATAAATCCTGTAATCCTGTGTAATTTATATATTACCTAATTGGTATCAATACTTAAAAAACATGTCGTAGAAAACTATTTTATTAATACTATTTAACCCCTCGAGCACTAACCTGGCGTTTACGCCAGCTTTCCATTGTTTTCTATTGTCTCATTTTTATGGATAATCGACATATTAATAATTAGTAAGGATTATTATTTAAAAAAAAAATAATTTCTACTAAATATCGTATTATGAAAAAGAATGAGATGGTGTTAAAACCATAAAAAGTTCATTGAACTCGAGTAGCGACAAACAAACCGCAAGTGGATCATGAGTTTCGACATCAGTCAGTACTTACCAACTAATTTTGCCGAACACATTGTGGTTTTAACTTGAAGCGATGTATCATTACATTTAATATACTCTTCAAATTTTCCTATATGAACACGCGAATTTAGACTTACCACTGTGTAGGATATAAAATATTATACTATTTACCTTTTTTTTTTTTTTTTTTTTGACGGGGGAAATGCATTTACGCACTACCCTTATCTATTGTATTTGAGGGATCAGAGTCCTTCAATACAATAGATAAGGGGGCACGGAGTGACGAGCTCCGCGCCAGTGTGGGACTCACCCGGGCGTGAAGCGCCCGGAAATACCCACTAAAACCCCCCGGGGGCCGTCCGCTGCATTTGGGATGGGTGCGACACGGGGTGGCTTTCGCAAGCACTGCGTCGCCCCCTGCAGCGAACCCACCGGGCCTCGTCGTGCAATGGCCCAGCGGGGATGGGCGAGTGTACACACTTCTCAACCCACCTCTTCGCCCGCCTCCCGTAGGAGGCATGACCTAGACAGGTCAGTCAGCCGGGGGGGCAGAAAACTGCCCCCCCCCCAGTAAACCGCCCCCCCCATAAAACTGCCCCCCCAATAACCTCCCCCCCCCCCATAAAAAAACTGCCCACCCCATAAAAACTGCCCCCCCCATTAAAAACTGCCCCCCCAGAAAACTGCCCCCCCATACTATTTACCTAACAATTCGATTCATTTAGAAAGTAGAGTTACATAAATTGAAATCTGTTAAAGATGTATAAAAGGTTTTTTTTACACGGCATAGGCTCAGTGCTTTGATCAAAGTCTCAACTGATGTTTAAACGATGATGTGCGCCAGGATGGTAAACACACTAAGCCTCGAGGTACTGGTTCTTAATAGATGCTGCCAGAACACAGCTGTTGGTGTTTGACGACAAGCTTTCTAACTTGAGAGCTACCCAGGCGCTACCACTATGCTATGGTTTCCTCACGATGTTTTTCCTTAACCGAAAGCTCAGGCGGATTTTAGAGTCGGATAGGTGAGGATCGAACCCGCGTCGATTGATGCGGATTTCGGCCGCACTACCCGTTGCGCCATCATCACTTCACTTAACGTGGGCTACTGCCCCCTTTATATGCCCTCTTTTGGAAATAGAAGATCCAAAGAAAATTATGAGGCCGTGAACAGATTAAAAATATAGGCTAAAAAGGAAAAAAAAAAAACAGTTTTTAAGTAGTAGATAAAGAAGAGTATTTGATTGTAAAATAAAGATACAAAGTGTGCCAATGCAAACTTTGTAAAATATTTCTTATTATAAATAATCACGTCATCATGTATAATTAAAAGCAACGTTTCTCTATTTAGCCGTTAATTGACTTATAACACGAGAACTCCTAAATTGTTTTAAATAAATCATTTTTTAAATTATAGATAATATATTCTTAACCCCTTAAGCACTAACCTCGCGTTTACGCCAGATTTCCATTGTTTTCCTATTGTCTCATTTTTATGGGTAATGGACATATTAAGCGTGTGCTTACGGAAATCATTAACAGAAAATCATCAATATTGAAATCCTTCTTACGTGAGAAAATTTATCACCTCAAAACTACTGCACATATAGGGATGGGACTACTACCATTCGACGCGGACATTTTTGGATTCCATCAACCCATTCTCATTTTCTTTTATCAATTTACTCTTATGTACATTTTTTCCTTCGATTTACACTTATGTACATTTTGTCAGCTAATAAAAACAAAAGACTCCCATTCTTCTTCATTCATTTGTTTTTTAGGTACTAGGTAAAAGTATAATTAAGATGATCGTATTTTTAAATATGTAAAATAACACCAATTTAAATTACCTCGAAGTTTCGACTTTGTTACACAGGGCGGTCAACGTGTGTGTCCGCTAATACTACAATAATTTATTTCTGTAAAGTTACGTGTGTAAGTATAAAGAAATGTGTTGTAAAAATCTGTCTAAAAAGTTGTTTAATATGTCGATTACCCATAAAAATGAGACAATAAGAAAACAACAATAAGCTGGCGTAAACGCCAGGTTTGTGCTCAAGGGGTTAATAACTTTTAACCAAATTGTCATCAGCAACTTTACGCACAACGTTCCGCTCCGGTTAAAGTTTAACTAATATTTTAACCGTATAATTAATATTAATCTGTATAGATCGTTTCGTGGATATTCACACTTTTTGTAAACCGTGACTAATTATAACCGTTAGTTTTTATCTGCAATAAAACGTATTGATAACCATTCGAACGGACGCTTTTCTTGTGTGCATTTACATTCAGACGCTAAATGATTTTTCTTCTCCTTAATTAATGGCAATACACGATTTGGAACCACTATATATGTAAAGGTTTGATTTATTACCACAGATAATTATTACTTAGTCGCAAAATAATACTTCCTTAA
Source organism: Samia ricini (assembly GCA_014132275.2). Taxonomy (NCBI): domain Eukaryota; kingdom Metazoa; phylum Arthropoda; class Insecta; order Lepidoptera; family Saturniidae; genus Samia; species Samia ricini. The sequence continues at coordinate 24,940,454 of AP028161.1, forward strand.
AACGTGTCCACGTTATTAGGTTAAATGTAAATTGAAGTGTGAATAATTCTAAAAGCGTGTATTATTGATTTAAAATACATATTACAGCTCGTAATCGTTATTCGTCTTTTTATTTGGATGCGAAGCATATATGGACCATTTGTGTTTTACATAAGGACCAATGAGGCGTCTATTTTGTTTTTTGCTTATATTTGATTATAAGGGATCGAGGGGGATCTGAATGGAGTTTACGTAAGGATTTTTTTCTTATAATTACTTAAGTAGACTTTATAAGAATTAAGTAAATGCTTAAGTTGCCATTGAGGGGTAAGAGCTCTGCATACCATTGCTGATAAGTTATGGTTTTAATAAAGTAATGTGATATAATTTTGATAAAGTAATGATCTAGTTCTGTATACCAATTATAAAAAGAATACAGCTTTTCTGAGTGCTGATAGATAACAATAATAATTAATTTGATTTAACTAACAGAAACTTGCTGTATGCTTCCGGCTTAGAATAGTACCACCCAATATCTTCCCTTGGGGGTCGTAAAAAGCGACTTTATACCATAAACCAGATGATGGGCACACACACACACACACACACGCGCGCGCACGCACGCACACACGCGCACGCACGCACACACGCGCACGCACGCACACACGCGCACGCACGCACAAACACGCACGCACACACATTGTAATACCAAGACATTATACTGCACAACAAAATTTAATTATAATTACTTTGTAACTGGTACTACCTAAATGTTAAAATCATAAACTGTATTATAGTAAATGTACTGTTAAGTAATATACAAGAAAGAAAGAAATAAATATAAAATATTTATAAATATGAATCTGAAAGGATGAAAAAGTAGAGTAAGGTCAAAGAAAGTGTGGATGGAGTGTGTAAGGAATAATATGAATGAAAATGGAGTAAATGAAGAAATGATAGCTGATGTGGCCGTGTAGAAGAAGAAAATATACTGCGCCGAGCCCAAGTTAGTTGTGAGGAAGGAACGGGTCGTGAGAATGATGATTTATCTTTGAGTACTTTATCTTAAATGCTGAGTAACCATATTAAATTATGAAAACTATGAGCTTGAATGCAGTCTACTGTGTGATAACACGGTTCAGTCAGCTTGAATTTGTCAGTATTATATTATCTCTGTAAATTATTTATAGACCTAATGCTTGTTATTTATTTCTGAAATCAGAAAGGCCAGCGAAAAGTCTAAGTACGAAATACTCGGTTTATCCATGCAAATATCGAATTAATATCACACAAATATATTCTGATGATTCTAATCGCTTTGAATTCAGCGATTTGTAAATTTTTTAGAAGATTTTATAAGAAACAAATTGGTTTATTGTTTTGTGATATGTTTTAAATGTTTTAAATTATAAGCATATTATTGGGACTTACTGGATAAACATCTTATCCTCTGTGATATTAACATACTTTATTTGAATCCGTATTAAGGATATTTATAAATAAAGATGAATAGATAACACAATACAGTAAATTATTCTTCTGTGTTTCTCAACCAGTTTTCTATTTTTTGTTAGAAGCCAAAGATGAGCTTTATTGTTATCATAAAAAAAATTAGGAAATAGTTGTTTTTTCCCTAGATTTTTCAATAATGATTATGGTCTAATTACAAACACTAGTTTTTATAATTTCGTTTATCAAAACAAATCTTCTATCTATGTTATAGTTAGCAACTGGATATAAAGAGTTTTTGGTTAATTTGCCTTTTGTAAGGAAACATCTTAACATTCGTTTACACAAGAAAGTCTATATTTATAACAACTATTTTAAGAGGTGGTCTTTCGCGTCTGAGCAAAACAAGTCAATGGGTCGTGTCTCCTGGAATAACGGTACGAAAGTACACGAGAGTCCTTGGTAATGAATATATATAACTTTGTAACATAAATTCAACAACATTGAATTTGCTTTTCCAATGAATATTTGTTTTTTCTCTCGTTCAGAGTAACGTTATAAAGATCGTCGTGGTTAATCGTTGTTAAATCTTTTCTGTCTATACTAATAAAAAAAATTGAAGTGTCTGTTTTTAATATCAAAATAACAAAAAAATACATATGAATGTATATACGGAACCCTACACCACAACAACAATTTTAAAAATTTTTGTTTGTCTGTCTGTTTTTTCCGGGTAAACTCCGGAACGGCTGGACCGATTCTGACGGGAACTTTTTTGGTAGATACCTGAAGCTGAGTGATGGATCATTTTAACATAGCAACGATGATACACGATAATTTTATTTTCAAACTAGTTGTATATCCGCGGCTGCGCCCGCGTTCATATGTTCTTCACTGCGTTTTAATTTTTTTTGTACGGAAACCTAACCTAACCTAACCGTTTTTTAGTACTAAGATATAGTTACCTACCCTACAAAAGTACCCTAAGTTACGCGGAGTAAAATTACAGCAAAAAAGTTCTGTCAAAATAAGTTCAGCTGTTCCTGAGATTACCCGGAACAAACAGATACAAAAATAAAAAAAAAAGGGTTTTGCATGTACATTCATACGTATTTAGTAAAAAATTGTTATATTGACATTACAAAAAAAACCGACAATTTTATTTATTAGTGTAGATCTTAAGTACTTTTATGATATTCCATCCATCCATCCATTCAACCGAAAGACGTCCACTGCTGGACATAGGTCTCCCCCCCAAAGATCTCCATGACGACCGGACTTGCGCCACCCGCATCCAGCGGATTCTCGCGACACCAGATCGCCGGTCCACCTCGTGGAGGGCCTACCCACGCTGCGTCTTCCAGTACGCGGCAGCCATTTGAGAACCCGTTAGTTCTACGAGCAATGATATTACAATTTAAAAATTAATATTATAATACAGGGTACATATATTAAATCAACCTAATTTACTGTACACTTCACGAAGATAATATAGTTTCTTTGATATCGTGGCTGGATATCTGGTGCGATCGCAAATTGTCACAGGACATCGTGATCGGAGGTAAACTCAAGAGCAGATGTACATCCGTGCACCTGTGCATCGATTGTTGCATTCCGTCAATGTTGCCAGCTACTATATGATACAAAAAAACAGTTTATTATTTTATTTTCATACATTTTTATCGAGACAACAAAAACATTTATTTTCTTCTAAAAACTTAAATGTACAACTTTAACGGGATTTTTGACCTGCTTATACAGTTTAGTCACGGGACAGATTCCCTTTTTTTTTCTTTAACTGCATAAAGTATAGAATATTTTATCTATTGATTTACGATTTACATATATAGTATACAAATATTTTAGTAGTTTTTGTACGGGTTTACGTTTGTGAACTTTAAAAAAATATTGTATAATATAATAATATAATGTACGCTGCAAAGATATATCTAGAGAATTGTAGTTTGGCTGTTAGATGCTCAAAAAACAAGTACTCTCAAGTACTAGATATGTTTTGAATAAACAATATTTAATGTTTTCATATGTATATGTATCAATTTTGAAATATGCTTTAAATTTGGATAAATAAACGGTAATACAATAATATTAATATAACAAATATTTTCCGAAAAAGACGATAATAAATATATAAATTACAATTAGTAAACTGGCAACCTTATATCCCGCGTGTTCGTGTACCGATGCCGACTAACGACTTGAGATTATCTGTCTAGATTCTTGAATCAATAAACACGCTTTAATTCAGGTTGCAAGGAGCACTTAGTGACAGTGACTTGACTTATTATACATGCTTAGTATTTCTAGAATGTCGTGAACATTTTAAATTATAATAGATTATCATTATAGAATCGCCAAGTTTGAAATCTATCTCAAGAACATGTAGGTATTTAATTGCTGCCTTCATTAGACTTGGTGTTTTAACTTCACTTTTTTACAATTACAATATGAAATCAAATTTACACATATTTGTCTGTCTGTTTGTTTCGAGTAATCTCAGGAACGGTTGGACCGATTTTGGCGGGACGGGAGCTGAAGTTACCCCGCGTAACTAAAGCGCGTAATTAATAAAAATATTAATAAAACTTATGAAATTGTGAATAAAATCCGATTCAATGCAAAGTTTTACTAGTAAGTGTTTGGATTTGTGAGAAGTATCTTTGCTTTCTGTTAGTGGGTACCAAAAATATTTTCAAGAAATTTTTTAGGTTACCGCTTAAAAAAAACGATTGCATGGCCTATTTTATTGGCAAGTGTTTGAATTTGTGAGAAATATCTTTGCTTTCTCTTACAACCAAAATATATTAAGAAAATAATTATATTAAAATTCATGAAAATGTTAACAAAATACGATTCAATGAATAGAAAAATCGAAAAATTATTTTCCAATTAATATATTATTCAAAAAATATGAAGTAATGATTATATGAAACGCGGACACATACCTAGTTTAAACTTAACCGAATCGAGAGCATACGGATGTATTATATCTTACGTTCATAAATCTTATACTATTAGGGTTTTATAAATAGATACATATAATAAATTTAGCGATTATGAATCACAGTATTAATAGCAGTACGTTTCAAATCTTAAATAGTTTGCCGGCGAGACACGGCTCCATAGCCAGACGGACGGACGTACGGTGGCATTCGTGTTGTCAGCTCAGCGCATATCAAACGGTGTAGTTCCGATTGTCGTAAAATTAATTCCACGACCGGCGACTAACTATAATATGTCAGTCAAATACGGCATAACAAGAATATTATGATGACGCATTAGGTGTATCGATACACGGAATTCCCGTTGCGTTTGTTGGAGTTTTAGATTATGTGAGTGACTAGCTATGCCAGCGCCTTTGAATAAATAATTAAAACAATGTCTTTTCGTTACAATTATATAACACATTATCTATGTATTGACATGTGAATCGAAAACTTTGGATATCTCTTTAATTACACTGCGCTCACGGAGAAGTGTGATATTATTTGGCATTGTTAAAGTTTATATGGGTAAGGAGTGCGAAAAGTTAATATTTTTATCAATATGAATTAGAAAAAAATAAAATTAAATAATTAAAAAACCAATACACACACTACAATAAGTTTGCCACGCACACACATGTACATGTATCTATCATTATCCTTTACAATTACCAATGCATTATAAAAATTCCGGCTCATTACAGAATATGATTGGTGAGTTCGAACATAATTCTATCGATGCTGTACCCAACCATACTACCACTGAGCCATCACCACAGAATTAAAAAAAACACGTTTTCGGTTTTAGTACTTCCTGTTTTTACATATGAGTTTAAGGAATGCGGTTGGCAATTTATTCTAGTACGCATTAGGTGTTCTAATGAACTCTCTGAGAACATTACATTTATATGATTGATTTTACATGGACTATTTGAGAAAGATTACAGATGACTATGGACGTCAGTTTAATAATTTAAATAGTGTTCAATGTTACAAAAAGTACGACTTTGCTTTTTAAATAATTTCCATTCGAGTCCCGTTTGACTTAAGTCTTAAGTTAAGCGACTTAAGTTTGGCTCTACAATAATAAGGACATCAGATATATTTAAAAATGATTTGTACCAATAAATAAAATTGGAGTGTCTGTTTGTAATGTCAAATTTTTTTTAAATTAATCGGTATTAATGTATATACGACACCTATACCAAAAATAGAAGTTTTAAAAATGTTGTCTGTCTGTCTATTTGTTTCGGGTAATCACAGGAACGGATGGACGTATTTTGACGGGACTTTTTTTGGTAGATAGCAGAAGTTACTCCGGGTAACTTAAGGTACTTTTAATTTTCGAAAATATAGAATTCCGCTTAAAAAAAAATAAAAACACATAAAAAATGAATAAAATCCGATTTAATACACAGTTTTGTGGGTAAGTGCTTGAATTTATGAGAAATATATTTACTGTATCTTAGGAATATATTTTTTTTAGGGAAATAATTAGGATTCCGTATTAAAAAATTAAAACGCAGTGAATCACATAAAAACGCGGGCGCAGCCGCGGGCACACAGCTATTATAGAATAAGAGTAAATAGATACACAGATCAAGATAGAAACATTGATATATAGTCAAGGTAGATAATGTCTTTACGGTCTAGAAGACAAAGTTTGCATCACTGCCCAATCTACTACTAAGGTCTACTAAAAACCATTTTTATTACCTATTTATTTTATTGCCTAATCTGGGAAGTCATAAATTTAAATATAAATATATACTGTTATAAGTAAGATCTGACATCCTTTTATTAGAAGTTGGTAAAATTAAAAACAATAATTATACTACCTCTCAATGTACATTCATTTACATCACACACCTTGTAGATATACAGAGCAGATAACAAATAACAATATGCAGGAAGATTTGCCGGTTAAATCTTGTGGCGACGTTTTTTTTTTTGTCGTGTATTCATGACGTTCCTTATGTCTAACAAATATAGTTCAGACAGCATTCACAAGTTGAAAGCCACTTTGATAGAATTATGGTTATAGTCCGAACGAAATGCAGGAAATGGAGAACGCAAAATATTTTCATTAGTTTTATTAAAGTTCGACCTACATTTTTAATTGGGTGGTCTTATAATACGAATTGTTGAATGCGGAAGAGATGATGAAATGTTTTACGATTACTGAAACAAATTATAGTATTGTGAAATATTGTTTTTATTGAATTTTTGGTTGAGATGATGTGTTATTTGTATTGTTTATTCATTTGGAATAATACTACATATTTACCAGTGAAACATTATTTGGAATAAGTGTTCAAACTGCCGCATTAGATTGTAGATTATTCCAGTGGAAGTAAAACATTCTAAATTTAAATCAACGTATATGAAACTTACTAATTCTGTTGTGCATATAAGTCCATTTGTTATTTTAATCAGAGAGTTCTGTGAAACTGTAAAAATCCTTCAGGTTAACCTTCAGCGACGAACTTATGCAATTTTATTTGTTGAAGAATTTGTCTAGAATTATGTGAGTGCTCCCAAAATTAGATTTCAATGACTACACTATACAATAAATCTAGCTAAGCGAGATTCCACTGTTTTAACTTCCACTGTTATTTTTTTCTTTTAAAGATTATTTTACATACATATATAAAAGAAAAATGGGGTTCATTTGACACAACATCATCTCAAAACTACTGAACATATTGGGATGTGTCTACTACCATTCGACGCGGAATTTTTTGGATTCATCGACTCTTTCTTATTTTTTTTCGATATACATAAACATAACATAACATAAGCTCACGCCTGTTATCCCCGAAGGGTTAGGCAGAGGTGAAATAGCGAACTACAGCACCCACATTTCGCCGAGCTCAGTTCCGTCCCAGATGTGACAGGAGGCGAGCCTGTCGCCATATCGGGCACAAATTCCAAACTCCGGGATGATATTGAGTATATATATGTATATATATTTCGATATACGCTTATGTATATTTTTTTCGCTAATAAAACAAGACTCATTTTTCTTTATTCATTTGTTTTTTAAGGTACGCAGTGAAGAATATATGAAACACGGGCGGAGCCGCAGGCACCAGCTAGTATGTATATTTATGCATACATAAATACATATGTATTAAAAGATCGTGAAATATATTTATATATTAGTTTCACAATTTGGAAAAATAAGCCTAATCAATATCGGCATATTAACTAATTGCTAATATTAATTTGCTGAGTTTATTAAATACGTCATAGGGACAGTGATGGTTTTGTAATAATAAATAATAAGATTTTTTCTGTATGAGATTTGGTGTTACATAATATAATAGTAAGACAAAATATTTGTCTATAGAACTTTAAACCACAAACACATCTCATTTTTCTCCATATGTGGACTATACTGTTTTTGAAACTAGTAGACTCACATTATGTATTTTAAAACGTTTTTATGCTTTTTATTTTTATGTCGATTGTTATATCAGTTCGTATATTATAAAGAAGTATGTTTTCGGTACAGTGATTCGGTTGTGCAAGTGCTGAGAGGTGGTGGCACGCGGTACGGGCTCGCCTGTTTGACGTTCCCAGGCGATAACTCCTATCTCTTGCAAACACTTCTTGTTTGAGCCTCAGCCGACACGCCCGGACAATTTTAAATTTGCTTTTTAAAACACCCATCTCATATCACCAGGCTCATGTAAACCTCAAATACTCAACGGTAACAACTCATTTGTAATATCATTCAATGTACATATATCATTGGCTATGCCATCACGGCGAGGACACGCGACGCTATCTATTGAAATTTTCAAGTGAAGTCGCGCGTCATTCTCTTTTTGTGTTTACACATCGGCAAGTGATATTGCTGTGAATCGATGTCTTTGTATATAATAGATTACGTCTGAATATACAAACATACAGGCTCGTGCCTCTATTAATAAGTAAATTTGAAGTATATTACAATAATTACAAAACTAAATTTTTAATGAAAACTTGGTTACGGTAGAACTGTTTAGACTTATTTTACGCAATGGATTTCAATTACGTATATATTTATAATATTGCAGTCTATGAGAAGGTAGAAGTATTTTCTAAAATCTATTTACGATCCATCCTAGTTGTTATATCGTTGAGTATGTGATGATATCAACGAAGCTTACGGCATCGAATTTATTGATTTATAAATTCAACCGGTAACTATGCAGCAATGGTATGCGCAAGGCCGTGCAATAGGTCACAAGGCCAGTCCGCTAACCCGTGCGCCTTCACCGGTTCAAGGACTGTCCTTTCAGCTGCATACAGGTTTGCATTCCTTACATTCTATGATATCGTCGCATGCGGTTTGCACGTTAAAGTTTTTTCCTTAAATACATTTGATAGATTATTCGCTTTTTATAACTTTAACAGCTGTTATATTGTGTATGTATTATGGACACCTGCTGATAACTGTGTCGTTTACACGTGCAAGGTCACAAGGGCAGTGTCCAGTTCATGCACCTCCGATGTTTCAAGGATTATCCTTTCAATGTTTCAATCACTATATACTAGTTTTAATCATTGTTCGTATTTTTAAGGTGTTTTATTTGGTCTAGTTTTACAGATATTTCTATAAATATTTAGTTTTCAATATTTATTTCATTAATAAAAAAATAGTAAATGATACATAACAGTAATATAATTTATGTAAAGCAGTTGTATTGAATGTACGGTAATAGAGAAGATTGTATGCTTAAACGTAGATGGAATTAGTACAAACAATTTACAACACGAGGACTATGCTATCGTGGGCTCGTTTGGCGTCGCGGCGTCGGCGTCGCAAACCCTTTACGACGAACTGCCTGTGGCTAAATCCGGCCACATCCGCGTCGCCCGACGTCGCCGCATCGTTCTCTCTTTGCTTAACGTCGCGACGCTGTTTAGGGTTTATTCACATTCGTGGACATCTTTAAAATAACAAATCCTTTCGAAAATAAATACGTTTAAAAAGTGACCTATCTCTAAAAATATAATAAAAATTTTCACGACACTAAAAATACCAAAATGAACACTTTCTTTTCCGGTAAATAGAAAACAACGTAATATTTTATGAATATATATATTGGTAATTTGTGAAATTTTATCTGCACTGATGAACATCGAGTTACACAATGTAGGTATTCTTTTTTAGTTTTCGCGGGAAGTTAACTAAAGGTGATGTACGTTATGTACCATCTATTGCTTAACCTCTTTAGCACTAACCTGGCGTTTACGCCAGCTTTCCATTGTTTTCCTATTGCCTTCCTATTGTCTCATTTTTATGGGCAATCGACATATTAATAATAATAAATACACGCTTTATCACAAAAATACAAGTAAGATACATTTTACATTTTGGTCAGTTTTGAATTTTTACAATAGTTGTAAAAGTTTGTAAAGGCTGTATTTTATTAAGAACAAATAATATTTAAATTGTATGAGTTTTTGATTAATTTCGTTGCTGTATTCTTGATCCGCGGTTGTAGGCCACGGGCGAGTAAATATAAGCCGAGTTCTCGTCTTTGTATTATAAATAACTTTATTTATTATGTGTTAATACAGCTGTATTACTTTATTTTCTTCATTTATAACAAACTCATATTAAACTGCAGGTTAAAATGGTAAGGTACCTATTTGAACGTCAGAGTAAAAAAAGAAGACTCTCATAGAAAATAATTGTAATAAACAAAAGTTAGAAAATAAACTTAGCCTTTTTTATTGAAACTGACTAAATGCAGTTGACCGGAAGGGCCTTGGCAGATTCATCGAACTTTTGGAGCATTGCTTAGTGGGTTAGCAGGGAGAATGGTATTAAAGTTCTAGATACGAACCTTAATTTGGACAAGTTATCTTAGACGTAAATTCCGCGAAATTTGCTCTAGGTAGAGACATCTTCGGTGGTTGAGAAAAATTACGGATCTCAAGTTATCTATCTACCTTAAAGAACTCTTGTACCTTCTAGTAGTCGGATTACAGTTTAATAAGTGTTATGTTAGTGTATGAGATTATCACTTTATCGCATTAGCGACGGGTATAGAGGCCGTCCTGCGCCATTGTGCTAAATTTAACTGACGGTATCAGTGTGGACTTTATTTTTAATCGACCAAACGCTGTTCCCTAGAAGGGTCATGGCTACTTCAGTGGACTTTTTTTACACGGTATAGGCTCAGTGGTTTGGCTACAATCTATCAAGACAAAAATCTTTCATTCAGCTCTCATATCGAAATATTAACTACTCGTGTACGTAAACTTATTTATATATTTAAAAACCTTAGATTTGTGGCGGATGCGATGCTTTTAAAAACCATATATTATGCTCTTTGCCAATCGCTAATTATTTACTGTATTACTTCTTGGGGAGGGGCAGCCAAATCAAAATTAATAATACTTGAGAGAGCTCAAAGAGCAGTATTAAAAGTTATGCATTTTCTCCCTTATCAATTCCCAACTACCCAGGTATATAAAACTGCTGAAGTTCTATCAATTCGTCAATTGTTTCTTTTGCAACTTATATTAAAAAAACACTCGACGATAATATATGAGCCCAATGCAAACATATCTAGACGTCGAAAAGATATTGTATGTAAATCCAGCCAGTTTAATACAGCTTTCTCCCACAGATTTTTCTGTTTTCTCGGGACTATTTATACAATAAAATAAATCGTGATGTATTTATATATGATAAAACAATCAACCAATGTAAAAAAATTATAACAAAATGGCTTATGAATAAATCGTTCAACGAAACTGAAGAATTCTTAAAGATTATTGAATAAGTATATAGGAAACCTAGTCATAAGTAAAACCAGTTACTAAAATAGCTAAAATATATGTGATATTGTGTTAATTGAGTTACATTAATCCTAAACACATATACATACACGCTCGTACACTCTGACACACATCACATACATACTGTATTTGTTGGGTTCACCCTAAATTTATTTACACTTACACTCACTTACACATCTTATTAATTAATATCCTTATGTTGAATATTGAGGCAGCAGATGGGCACTTGTCAACAGAGCGAAACCTACTGCCAAGATACAGGGAATCCTAGTTTGGCAGGCAGATGTGTAAAATCATTAAGTTATGCTCACAAAACTTCTGTGTTTATTTTGATAATGTATAAGATTGTGTGATTTTTTTTGGTCTAATAAATTATTATTATTATTATTATTATTATTATTATTATCTACTACAAAGTGCCCATGTGGTCGAGGACCATCCTAAGCCACACTAAGCCTAGGTGTACTTGTTCTTAAACGATGCTGCCGGAATACACCTATTGGTATTTGGCGACAGGTTTTATAACTTGAGGGTGATAGCTACTCAGGCGGGCATTATTTAAAATGTCCTAACACCATGCATATGGTGAGCGCTTAAGACACTTAGTCTAAATTGGTAGCACAAGACACCAAAATGGTACGAACCCCGGCTTGAGAGCAGTTCATGTTAAAAAATCCGCTAAATTTGTTCCGCGATAACCCAATGGTTAATAAACCTGTAAAATAAAAAAGGTCCCTTACAGAACTAATATAACTTTGTGTATAATTTGCAAGTATGTGTGTGTAGTATGATGCGTGCGATGCTAGTACATGCGGTGTCACTGTATCGCGTTGACACCGTCTACAAGAGCCTCTTCAGTTGTGGATCGGAGCACGTCTTGTGCAACTGCCGAAGGGGGACTATCGTTGAAGGCCTCTATTTACGTTGTATTTCTCTCTCTATATATAATAATTCATTTGTTAATACTTTGAAATCTCTACCAACTCGATCGCGGCTTAAGCTGATTTTACGACAGGGCGTTGGAATAATACTTAGATCACAACACACACTTCCCATAGGCACGCCACTAGATACATTTATTTAGAGGAATAGAGACTTTGGGAACCTAACCTTTGACCATAAGCGGTTACAATATAGTTTTGTCTAATTTATTAGTAGAATTCTATTTTGCGATAATCTACACTTGTTACAGTTCAAATGTCATTCGAACACACCTAAGTTGGTATTTGACCAGTACACAGCCGGTACTGTTTTATAAACCACGACTGTTATGCAATCTGGAGCTTTGTCTTAGTTTGCATTAACTCGAACAAAGGCTAGATAAATGTTAATGATATGTTTATGTATAGTTACTATGTTATATTAATCATGTTATTTCTCACGGGAACTGGAACTAGCAAACTAACGGTAACTGAATTTTCGAATTGGAAAATTTTCAGTAAATTGTTTGAAATAATTTAATCTTTAAAATACTTACGTTAGTAGTGTTTTTATTTACATTGCAGTTTAAGTCTATACCTAATTATCGTAAATACATGTTTTGAAGATAAATTAATCTATACTAATAAACAAAATTGAAGACATTTGTAATATCCAGATAATAATTTTTTTTCGTAATAAATATGAATGTATTTAGGTGACCTACACCAAAAATATAATTTTTACATTTTTTGTCTGCCTGTCTGTTTGTTGTGGGTAATCTCCGGAACGGCTGGACTGATTTTGACGGGGCTATATTTGTAATATAGCTGATGTTACTTCGCGTAACTTAGGCTACATTAATTTTTCAAATATAATTAGGGTTCCGCGTAAAAAATTAAAACTCGTGAAATTGTGAATAAAATCCGATCCAATGCACAGTTTTAATGACAGGTATGAGAATTTTTGATAAATATCTTTGCTTAATGTTAGTAACAAACAACATTTTGGATATATTGGATGGATAATTAGGATTTCATATAAAACAACAAAATGCAGTGAAGAAAATATGAAACGCGGGCGCAGCCGCTTTCATACAGCTAGTTCATAAATAAGCTTAAAATAATTTCTTAGTTAACACAAAATTAATCGAAGTCTAAAGATATAATATTATCTATGATATTGAGATTATAAGCTTAATAATAATGTAAAATGGTGCTAATAAAATTGTTTTCAATTTAGGTTGTGGCAAGTATTTACACGACGCAAACAAAGTTGGTGCTGAATTTGTAGAGACTTACTCTCTTTCGATTTTATCGTTTTATTGAAAAAAAACCTTTTTAATCTCAGGATTCAACCTGATATATATAATTGAATTACTTAGTTTAGATCGTGATATTCAATAAATTGAATAAAAAGTACATTTTCAACATACTACATTACTAATGTTGTAATGAAATTTGATGAATGTACTTAGTGTTATAAAAATAGTACGGTTAGCATACGTGCTACTGGTAGGTATCTTAGTAGGATATTGTATTTATAACATACCCATATAGGTATTAATACAGAAACCATAAGGTATATACTCCCGATATAACCACGAGGTTAATAATGCTTGTAGGAAAATGAAGATATCTTTATTTTATTTATTTTGTTTTATTTGGAACTCCAACAACATTACACATAAATATTCAAAAATAAAAAATATATAATGTAGTGTTCTAGATGTGCATGCCATTTATAGGCGTTTCCTTTCACAGCTTTTCCAAGTGCTCTGTTTATACAAAAAACAAAAAATATAATTATAAAATTATGGAGACTGTACAAAAATAAAACAAGATGTGATTATAAATTACATGAAAAAAAATTTTATGTAGAAAAAAAAGAACAACGAAAAATCTTAATGCTTCTGAGTACCATCTTAAATACATAAATCTTGGATTAATATGGGTCTGAACACTAAAATACATAAAAAAAAAAAACGGTTTTAATTAAGTTTCATCACAGTTTAAGTTTCAATAACTTGCTTGAGCTTATTAATAGACAGGTGAAATATGTCTATTTCATTATTATGTTTGCATAGAGTATTGTCGTGCATATTCTGGCAGTAAGCGAGTGAAGACCAAGGTTAGGTTTTGTACATACAGTCTGTCGATCCTCTTATATTTTTATACAATAAGGTAAAGTCATTTATAATCCTGCGTTTTCTTAAAGAAATCATCTAAAGAAGGATAATTGCTGGTTGTACCGGCATCTATACCATATATATCATACCTTAACAAATATGCAGAGCATGTTAAGAACACTGCATTCGAATTATTTATTAAAGCCAGTATAAAAGAACTGCCCCAATTTGATTACTATAGGCGAACAGAGGACCCGTGTTCTCACGCGTCCTACGCAATAGTCTACATAATTATGTTGCATTGCGCCACGCCGCGCCGATCTGGCATTGTTCGACGTAATGTCTCTTCTAAATCAGAGCTCCTCTGCATCATGTGTATGGGGTCCATTGTTGTGCGATGTTCACATGCACTGACAAAACGACTCCCACGGAATTATTTCAACGTTGTACACAATTTTAAGACTGTCCGAGCTTTGTGCGAAAGTGGCGGAACCTAGTATCGCTGTTTCCTTATAGAAAAAGAATTAATTCTGGTAAGTATGTGCGTTATAATTTGTTAGTTCGATAAGAGTAAATTATATTTATATTAAAAATCTTTTAATAGCAGTAAATGTTTACAATTTTTTTTTTTGTTACGCACAGATGATTTTGGTAATGATTATCATATTTTCTTTGTAATTAGCTATCTGCACTATGTTATTACAAAAAAATATTTTTTTACACTATACAAGCTTAGTACTTAGAGCACAATCTCACTTGATGTGAAGTGAGCATCCTGGATCAGAATCCAGGATGGTAAACACACTAAGCCTATATGACAATAGCTGCTCACGAACAACAATTAACGTTTAGTTTTGAGAGGCGTGCTCCGATCCTGGAGATGTACTTAACTCGCTGCCCAACGCGATACAGTGCCCGGTGTTGCAGGTGCCCATCCGCCACCAAGCACAGCAAGCAAGTTATATAAGTTATTCAATTTTTTTTATACGGATTATTTTTTATTCATATAAATTCATATATATTTTGCAAATAATTATTATTTTGTTATTACATACAGAAACTTCAATTTTATTTATAAGTATCAATTAATTTATGCGTTTGCCATTGTTTACATTGTAAAAATACCGATTTTGACAATTGAAATAAGATTTTACACTGATACCTAAATATTTAAAATTAATAAACATACCATAATATAGTTTCTAAGTTAATTCGTTAAATTAAAACTTTCCGGTGAATGTGGCCAGTTTGGGACTCATTACATATTTACTGGAAGAAATTAGCCATGAAGATATCTTTTTAAATAAGGTATGAAGTAACGGTTACATGAAAACTGAGTTGTTTTTATTTAAATCTAACTTAATGCAATACAAAAATACAATGCTCTTAATTAACATACCTACGCTATGGTTTTAATTATGATCATTAAAATGGTTACCATAAAAGCGTAACATTACAAAATAATGTTTAGAAAGCGTAACGTGAAGGAAAATTTAATTGTTACATGTATAAGTGGTCTCGATAAATGTTTTTTTTATCTTAAATCTTAAAATCTGAAGTAATTATTCTAAACTAGCTGTGTTTCCTTGGCTGCGCCGTGATTTATATATTTTCACTGTGTTTGAACTTTTTTGTACGAAACCCTAATTATTTTCGTTAAAAAAATTTGGTACTAAGATAAAGTACAAATATTTCTCATAATTTCAAGTACGTGCCCGTAAAACTGTGCATTGAATAGGATTTTAATTAAATTTATATGAGTTTTTTTTACGCGGAACTTGAATAATTTTTGAAAATTAAAAGTACCCTAAGTTACGTGGAGTAAGTTCAGCTATCTACCAAAAAAAGTCTCGTCAAAATCCGTCCAGCAGTTCCGGAGATTAGCAGGAACAAACAGACAGACAGATAAAAATTTAAAAAATTGTGTTTTTGGTATATGTATCATAAATACATTGATATCTATTTAGTAAAAAAAAATTTTGACATTACAGACAGACACTTAAATTTTATCTTATTCCATTTACTAGTGCAGGTTTCATAGTATAATTATAGTTCTTATTGATGTCTCTTATGTATTGATAGGTCTTTGACAGATATAGAGATTGCTAGATCAATGGTTCCCAACCTTGGTCCGAGGGAGTCAAAATATGGCCAGCGAACGATTTCAAATTTCGTGGACGGTGCATCGCCGCGCATCCAATAAGACACTCGGTTGAGTAGCTTGAGCAAATTGTTCCTAGGGTTATGGAAGTTGTGAAGAAGATTGTATTTTTAATTAATTTTACTATTGAGATTTTAGTAAAATGTATTTTTGAGAATTAATTCAGTTTGTTTTTCTTGTTCATCGTGGTGTTGTTATAAACGAAGAAACCAAAGTAGTCCCTCGTCAAGAAAAGTTTGTGAACCACTAAACTAGATGAATAAATTTAAAAGTTTGAAGGAATGTTGAGTGTGAAGTAAAGCAAGAGTGTTCATTGAGAAAGTTAGAAAGAGATAGAATCTACTTGTATCGTATAAAGATGAAACGCTGAAAGCAATGCGGATATAAAAAACTCGTTCAGGATATGGGATGAAGCGTATAGCTCAGCAACGGGCAGATTCTTTTTCATCTGAGTTATTAATGTGACAATCCTTACACAGTGTTATCATTCTTTACCGATAAAAGGTATCCTTTATTGTTGAATGTTTTATAAATGTAGACTCTGAAAATAAATGTGATTTGTTTTCTTTTAATTGAGCATAAAGTGGAAAATAAAAATCACAGGTGGTGTTAAAATCAAATATATTTAAAGTTTTGCATATATTTTTTCAATCTCGGTAATTGCACAAATAACTTTTTTTAACAAAAGATATCCTGTAATTTTACTTAAGTTCGCTATGTAAGTGCAACTTCAATATCTTTATAAAGAAGATGATTACATTGAAATTGTTGGTATATACGTAAAACTCTCGTATTTGTATGTACACAAACCAATGTTGAAGAGGAAACGTGTTTGGCAACAAATTTGAAGAATAAGTATTTTAGAAATCTAGTGCTATCGCATTTCGGTCCTATTAAAGAACTCTAAAGCGCGAAAAGGACAACTGCAGTTTAGGCTTATTACTGGTTTCCTCCTCCAAAATTCGTGTGAAAACGACCATAAAAATCAGCCATTTTTCTCATCTTCGAAGTTTCTATAAAATTAATTAACGAAAAAAAAAAAATAGTGGCATGGTTTTTAATCTATATTATATATAAATACGGTAAAATATTTACTTAAATGCCATTATTCAGAGAGGAAACAGGGAGATACGTTTGTATAATATAAACCCCGCCCGTATTTTCTCTTAATAACTTGTCCTGGCCTGACTCTGTTATTCGATTTAATTTCTTAAATATTTCCATTACAAAACCGCGCTTCCGGAATCACATAACTACATTCAGAACCGTGCCCACGATGGAGGGAAGGCGAAAAAGTTCATTGTCGCAACATCACTGATTAAATGAAATCACGTATTGAATGATTCAACGAATGTATTTAGTTGCATTGCGCTTCTTATACGAGTTTCCGCGCACGCGTCCGCTCGGCCCCCCCGCGCCGCCCCCGTCCCGCTCCTGCTCAGTCCCCGCCCGAGCAAGTCTCAACCGCAGGTGTACAATAATATTCGCATCGACTTTCGCAACAAGAACCAAACTTGAATCGATCTACTTTTTGCTTCAAATACTTTAAAATGTACTTTGGATTAAAATACACATAATACACATGTTACTTGGTATATATATATATAATTTTTTTTTAACACTGTATAGGCTGAGTGCTTTGACCACAAATTCACCTTATCTTAAGCGACGATGTGGTTTAGAAAACACATTAAGCCTAGAGGTTCAGTTCTCAAGTGATGCTCCCGGAACACACTTATTTGGTATGGTTTGATATTTGGCGACAGGTTTTCAAACATGCGGGTAGTAATTATCCAGGATGTTATTACTAAAAAATGCCCTACCATTATGTTATGGTTTCCTCACGATGTTATCCTTCACCGAAAGCTCAGGCTGATTCAGAGTTCGATAGATGGGCTCGAATGTGTGTCCATTGACACGAAATCCGACTGCACCATCAACTGCGGCATCGTCACTTGGTTTTTTTTTCATAGCTTGTATCCGCGATTTTGTACGCAATGACTTTACAATTGGGTTCAGATAGAACCTGCATTAATAAGAATCAATCGTAGGAAAAAAATATATGTTTAGCATAAGTTTGCCTGGAAGAAATTGCTGGCAACAGCAAGACCACCCCTGTACTTTACCGACAATATATAACTACTGAACTGGTGTACAATAAAGTATTAAATAAATAAAATTAATACAAATATCCCATCGTGAAGTTTACAAACAAAAATAAAAAAGTAATGTATGGTGATTTCGTTTAAATAATTATTTTTACATATGTTGTAAAAAATATCTAATATTTATATCATCATTAGCATTTATTTCTTGGGTCGTAGAATAACACGGCATGGCGATACAGGCAATTAAAACACGATGAATGTTACATGATACGCAGACATAGTGGCGCCTCAAACGATCTCGTAGTAAAAATAGTAACAATATCTATAATCAAGAGATTAAATTAACATTAAAGATAAAAAGTATTTGATTTTATAAACTAGATATCTCAGTTTAATTCAAAATGATCGATAACAATCAATCCAAAAAATAAAGTGAAACGAATGTAAAAATGAAAGTTTTTTTAATTAGTATCTTAAAAAATATTATAAAATTTTAGTTGTAACCATAATAGTATTTTATTTTAAAGTTCATGAATGTGTTCCAAAATTAAAAACGCCAATGTGTATAACTACATATAAGTTGTTACATGTAACCTTTATAAAGGCAACTCTTGTATGTCTGTATGTTGATTTATAACTTGACAAATAACATAGCGATATGTATAATTCTTTTATCCTAGATATATTTTCTGGTCACGTTTGAGTATACCGGCACCTTCTGAATGAAAGAAACCTAACTCAAAAAAACTAAAAAAGGGCGATTAAATTTTTATTATCTGTATTTTTTCGTTTCACGGAAAATGACATGAACTTATTAAAAGAAAAATATTTGGTTAACATAACATAGTTTAATGTGTCGATTACCCATAAAAATAAAACAATAGAAAGACAATAGGAAAACAATGGAAAGCTGGCGTAAACGCCAGGTAAGTGCTCAAAGGGTTAAATGCAAAATTTAGAGTCATTTTACGACTCTACTCAATATATTGATATTTTATTTGAGCCTGTTGTATTCTGAAGGTGAGGCATATTTCGTGAAATAAAGATTGTATGTGTATTGTACCGCTGTCACAACTAGTATTATGTTTAATGAAACGTGTTATTACGCCTAAAAAATAGAGACAATTGATTCGGTAATTAAATCAAAGAATAATATGTCAGTAGAAACGTGCTGTTTAATTGTATGGTGGTATTGTGATTGCGACGTTTTGTGTAGGTACTTTCATTGGTGAGATTCCCACGTTTTCCTTTATCGGATGCTTTCTATGCGAGATAAGAATGCACTGAATGTAATAATAGATGCTGCAGATTTATGATATTAGAATTGTATTTATAATTCTTTAAGATTTTGTGAAGCTTTATAAGGATTCTTTTAAAATATGGCAGAAGGTACACTCCAAACACTTGCTACATATAAAGATGAGTCTATTCAAATTTAAAAAATCACTCATTTCACTTTATGATCAATCGCTCAATTTTGATCGTTGTTACTGATCAAGTAAAAAAATACAGCTCAAGCAAAAAAAAAAACAAATTAATGCAGGATTCAAAATGAATTTGAACTGTGCTTTTTTAAATGATTGATAAACATAAATCGTTTTAAACTATTTTTTGAGAAATAATTTTATACACGGCTGTAAAATTCCAAAGTAAGAGTGGATTGTGTACTATGGCAACCAAATAGCAAATATACGAATATTAGGAATTAACTTCCCTAAAACGCAGAAGGATATAAGGCATACAACTGCCTCTAGTGTTTCTTTGGTTTATGCTAACACTCAAATTTCCAGGGAAAATATATAAAGAATTAATAGAAGTGTCAATTACTCATAACCTCACCTTAACGATTCGGGATAATATACACGTGTTTTTTTAAGTTAAATTGTATGGTTCTTAACATTACTCGGTTTCGATACATAAATTTCAAAACCCGCATCACTGTAAATAACTGTCTCGATACTCATCACGAGTTTATTGGTATTGTTTATCCGCGTTATTTATGCGACCATCATAGCAATTAGTCACACTTGGTTCTTCAGACGTTTTAATTATCTTTTAAAAAGTATGTATTTGTTTTAAAACGTTATAACTTAAAACGTTATTACAAAATTATAGCACTACTATTTATTGTGTACTGTATTTTATTGTACTTAAATTATTGCGAATGTTGAGGTGGATGTGTGGGGTAACAAGAATGAACAGGATTAGGAAGTTTGAAAGTGGCGCCAGTAACAAACAACTTAAGAGGGGGTCGTTTGTCCTGGTGACATGTGATGCGCAGAGAGAAAGAGGATGTTGTAAGAAAGGTATTGGATCTGAATGAGGACGGTTACATGGGAAGGGGAAGACCAAAGAAAAGATTTATGCAACTGTGTAAAAGATGATATGCTTAGGAAAGGAGTGAACACGGAGATGAGAACAAATAGAGAAGAATGGAAGAGGAAGACATGTTGCGCCGACCCCAAATGAAAATGCGAAAAGGGTAGGGAGATGATGATGATGTATTTTATTGTATTGTAAATTTTCTAGTACTTGTCTGGTTTACTGGTTTATTTTAATTGGGTATGATACTGAGCACCTTAATTCAGTATAATTGTAGTGCTCAATCGATGGGCGATGAGATAATTCTATCATCTTTCATCATCTTGTCTACGGTTAACCTAAAAGAAATAACTTGCTAATAACATGCTAATGAACATACGAGTATTTACACCCGCTTGGTAACAGATTTTGAGCTTCTATATAAATGATTAATTTATTATATTTGGGCTATTAACCCCTTGAGCACTTACCTGGCGTTTACGCCAGCTTTCCATTGTTTTCCTATTGTTTTATTTTTATGGGTATTCGACACATTAATGTAACTCCGTTTCCAAATAAACTTCAGCTATCATGTTTTTAAGTTCTGTTATATATATAGACATGATATTAATAAATATAGCGGAATTAACTTTAAACCATATTATTTACTTTGGTTGAACTGGTAAAATATCGTGGATTAAGTTGATTAATTGATATTATTATTATTCAAGGTTAAAATTATAATATTCTAGGTACGATAAACTAGACTAGACGAATGACTGAAATTATTTACTAACATTTAATTTTCCGTAATAAACATCTCGTGTACAAAATTAGTTTTTAAAGCTCATAGAATCTCATTAAATAACATGAGTCTATTAAGTTTTAAAAATACTTGAATATTTATATTACATTACAAGCGTAAAAATTAAAATATACAAAAACTTGAATAAAATTTTAGATTCAAGACAAAATGCTCACCAACGATTTTGATAACCTGAAATTTAGTTAAAAAACCTAACAGTACAAACAGGCCTATTTATTAACCACCGTGGTTACATTATAATATAATCTATACTAATTAATAAAACTGAAATGTCTGTTTGTAATCTCAAAATTATTTTTTTTTTACTAAATAAAAAATATGAATGTATATAAGAAACCTATAGTCTATACTATATATATTAATAAATAAAATTAAAGTGCGTTTGTAATGTCAAAGTAATATTTTTTTATTAAATACATGTGAATGTATACACGTTATCTATACCAAAATACACTTTTTTTGAAATTTGTGTGTGTCTGTCTGTATGTTTGTTTCGAGAAATCTCCGGAACGGCTGCACCGATTTTGACGGGACTTTTTTTAGTAGACAGCTGATGTTACTCCGGGTAACTTAGTGTACTTTTAATCTTCCTAATAATTAGGATTCCACATGAGAAAATGAAAACTCTAAAAGATTAAATAAAATCCGATTCAATGCACAGTTTAACGGGTAAGTGCTTGAATTTATAAGAAACATTTTTCCTTTATTTAGTACCAAAAATTTTAAGTAACATAATTAGATTTCCGTAAAAATAAAATGCAGTGAGGATTAGATAAAACGCTGGCGCAGCCGCGGGCACACGGCTAGTTATCTATAAATTTTTGTCTGTCTGTCTGTTTATAATAGGTAATCACCGGAACGGCTTAATCGATTTTGACGGGACTTTTTTGGTAAAGAGCAGAAGATACTCCGGGTAACTTAGGTACTTTAGATTATAGAAAATAATTAGGGATCCGCATAAAAAAAATCATGAAATTGTGAATAAAATCCGATTCGATGGACTTTTATAGTTCCGTATAAAAAAATTAAAACGCAGTGAAGTATATATGAAACGCGGGCGCAGCCGCGGGCACACAACTAGTGTATAAAATATAAAAACTACCTTATGAGATATTTAGATCCTGGCAAATTGTTCGTTTTCAGACTCAGAATCAACAGTAATTTATAGGTTTGTTGTTGATTTCGTAAGTTTAAAACTTAAAAAATAGAATAACACCGTTAACTTCACGTTTACATTCATGATAAGAGAAATATTAAATACGCTGAGATACGAAGTAATTCGACGTATATATACAATATCTATATTAGGGATTATCCATTAACCACGTGATGACTTTTTTGCAAATTTGCTACAGCTCCCTCTTCTCTCCCCCTGGTTATACGAAGTAAGGTTTTAGTAAGGGGGGAATGAGCGGAGGCCTGACCTTCCATTTCACTAAGGAAGGCGTCGGGGAGACAGTTTGCGGCTGGCCGGGACTGCGGCATCCGCTCGGGAGTATTCGCGGGCAATCCATATGCAATACCGTGTTGCTCCTATCCGGCGGTAGAGACGGTCACTCATAGGGGCTTAGTGGGTAGTTTAGGGGTTTTCTCATTTTAGTCTCACACTCCCCTCCCTGCCCCCGTATCTGAGGGCGTCCGTAAACGAATTACCCTATGTAAAAAGAAAAATTTAATCCCAAATCTTCCCTAAAATATCATAAATATTATCAAAGTATCATAAAAAATTCAGAATATTATCTTTACGTACATGCAGGTGTAAACTAATTTCTAACTTCTCCAAATTTTTGGAAATCATAAGGTACTTCGCGCCTATAACGAAAAAATAAACTCACGTAATATCTCGCTGGAAATCAACCCCCCTTAACCCCTTGTGACATTTCGTGATTTTTCCGAAGGGGAGGCCTTTTCAAACCTCACGTGGTTATTGGACGATCCTTTATACTTCGCAATAGTCAGTATACAGTTCGTAAAAGCGGTATGGTTCTCCCGTCTTCATGTGGAGTAGAAGTCGTTTGCGCCCCTTGCGTATCGGATTGCAATAAATTCGGTATAGCGGAGGGTTGAAAAATACGCGACTAATGTCTTCCGTTCTTGACAGGCTTCTTGTATTCATTTATTTTACCACTCAAGCTAGGTGAAGTTATTTTTGTGTCGATTTAAAAAATACACTTTAATGCCTAATATTTTATTATTATTCTTCAATTCAAACGTCGATTGATTTCTTAATAATTAATTTATAGACATTTTTGTTTAAAAGAATATGGTTTTGAAACCGTACAAGAGCTTTTTGTTTATTTATAAACAGGCAAAAAGAAAAAACTTTCTCCCCTGTCAACTGATGTTATCAATAAAACTATTTCACAATCGGCATTTTAAGGAATTATATCGGTAATTAAGGAAACATATGTGCAATAGAATCTTCAAGTTGCAATGATAATAATGGTCGACTACCAACATCCAGGCGAATAATAGAAGATATAATGCTTTTGTGGACATAAATAAGAATTGACTCGTTTTTGTATGTTTTAATAACTTTTAAAAAAACTGTTAAAATAATGTTTTTTATTTGCAAAATTATAAATTTAACCCCTTGAGCACTTACCTGGAGATTACGCCAGATTTCCATTGTTTTCTTATTGTCTTATTTTTACGGGTACTCGACACATTAAGAACACTTATTAACAGCGCAAATATATATTAATTATTTATAAAAATATAAAGTACACGTATAACTTATATAATTAAAAAATCAAATAATAGTTACACATACTGGAATGTTGGACAAGTTACGGGAAAGCCAAAAAGGGAGAATTTCTTCAGAATAATTCACAAGGGGCTCAGAAAAGGCGCCGGTCTGTCTAAGTACTTCATATTACAATATATGTATACAGCATTTTATTTGCCAACATTCAACAGAATTTATTATTGATCGAGGCGTAAATGATTTCTAATTATAATTCTTCTGTATCGTATAAATATTATTAAACATTTTAGAAATAAAAAAAAATACTGACCTACATTACGAACTATGTTTTAATTTTGAATGTTACATATAGTTTTATTTTATAGAAAGAATAAGTGGCCAATAAGTAAACACTATAATTTAATAATAACTGTAACGGTATAAATGTTATAATTAATAACATAATAATAGATCTGCGATAAGGAATGTAGATTTAAATCCATCTACATACATATATTGTTCTATAACGGTGGATCTTCCGATGATGATCTAGATTAGAACATGGTGGTAAGGTCTTTTCTAATATTCGCCTGTTTAGCTACCAAACTGCGCTTAATGTAATTACTATGGATCACATAGCCTTTTAAGATTAGATTAGATAGAGCGCAGATCACACACAGCAATAGATATTCTATTTTCATTTAAATTCCAAGGACAACGAAGAAAAAGAATTCAAGGTCTAAACAAATCAATGGAGCGAAAGTTAAAATTAAAACCTTCGTACAACATAAATAAAATAAATGGCCAACATTAAAGTAACCAACAATAGAATTAGTAAATAAAGCCGATATCTATAAAAAAAATTGGGCTAACGATTTCATTTCGTGTTTTCCAATATATTTTATGTGTCAACCACCCCCGTCTGGTTTGGAGGTTACAAAAAATATACTCTAGTGTTTAAGCGAACGGGTCAGGCCTTATGGCGCCGCTTTATATATGACCTAAAAATATAACGACGCTGCGATAATTGAATCTGGATTAAACGAAACCTAATACAATTTGTCGTCATATTAACTTTTAGATAAATTATTGAATTCGTTGGTTAAATAAAGATATGATATGACATTTTTTTTCATGTTCGCCTAGTGGTCGCAATTCGACCATAATATTAATAAAAAAATTTGGGCTTTTTTTTTTTTGATAACACTAAAGCTGCTCAGTAGGTACTAAACAAAAAAATCAGTGTTAGACAGGAGAAAAATGTCTTGGTTTGTTTACCGTTATATATACATATATGTTATCGTTATACAAACATGCAACAGGAATAATCATCAAACACCCCAATTAAAACATTCTGTTATAATCATACAAACAGACGTATCAACATTTACTTGCATGTGTTTTGATATTGTTTATTTATTACAAATCGACGCACAAAATATGTAAACTCGACAAACGGTTCACCGAAGGGGTGATTAATTAACTTATCTTTAAATATTTTTAGTACCTATTTTAGAAACATCTGAAATCGATTCAGTAGCCGATTCTTAACAAACTACTTTCACAGTGTGCGTTTATTATATTACTTGTAAACTATAGGGCTACAATTAACAAATATCTGTTGTCATACATTAAATCATTTAGACAATTGAATATTTATTTCGTTACAATTCAAGGTACTTTTACAATTTGTTAACTAAAAATAAAGAGAAAAAAACCACTAGACTCGACACGACAATATCCACAAAGCGACACGAGTATTTATATACAATTATAAAGTAAAGCACGATTATATGTATTGTTATGTCATCTATTGTGTTGTTAAAATGTTAAGTGATTTCGGATTGACAAGCAAATAAACCGTATGATTATCGGGAGCAGTAGCAGATTTTATGAATCAGAGGATGTTTATGTCATTGTAGTAATATTGATGATTTTAACATGCATGTGTAAGCATTTAAGGATTACGGAAAAATTATAATATAAAGGCGTATAACAGAAAAGAAAATCCTGAGACGTAGTATGATTAAAGTTTGTTAATAGTTTTTTTAAATCTAATTGCTGATTGTTTTATTATTTGACTAATATAATTGTAATCTTATTTAAATTAAAAGTATGCTTCTTATAATAAACAGTAGAGTTTTATACATTTTATAATATTATATTATTTGCTGTAAGTCGTATGGGGTGCAATGTCACGGAAAAAAAAGTTTTACATCAGGGATTATCGCAGAAGTTTTTTTTTTTAAATATAGAGGGCAAACATACAAACATTCATCTTTATTTATATAGAAATAGTGTTCATCATAAACAGCATCATCATGACAGCCAAAAGTTGTCCACTGAAGGATTCCCACGACGACCCAGGGGCATCTTTACCTATAGTCCAGGGTGTGCAGCGCACACGGGCGCTGGGTTTTAGGGGGCGCCGAGCGACACCTACATAGATGCCTTACTCCGGGTGCCAACGCTCTCAAAGACCCTGCACTCGTGTTATGGCCGACACCAAGCGCGGTAATGGTTAAAATTGCTTCCCGACATTAAAAATTGCATACGAATTGTCGTTTAAAAATATAACTGTAATCCATTTTGACAGCGCGTTTACTAGAGGGCACCAGGATTTTGGTTGCATATGGTCACTACAAGGACTAGAGCCGCCTCTGCAACGACCGGTCTTGTGTCATCCGCATACAGCGGACTCAAAGGATCTTTGTCATGGAGTCGGTTGGGCCTACCTAAGCTGCATTTTCTGGTACGTGGTAGGCATTCAAGAACCCATTGGCTCCATTGGGTATCGGTTATACGAGCAATGTCGGTTACTGAGCTTCTTCTCCGAAACAACGAACATAGTCCTCTCTATTGCCTTTCGACTATTAACCACGTCTCAGTGCCGTATGACATTACTGGTAACACATCTGTGGTATTATACATAAGTAGTATCCGATATTAAATAATTTCTAAATAAGAGATCGATAACTTCTTTTATACCAGCAGTCGATATAAAAATATGGTATACGCCAAATTTTTATATAGACAAAAAAGAACAGATAAGACAATTCATATATTATATCTCATACTTATTTTATCATCTCTGAAAAACTAGAGTTGTTCATAATAAAAACTACATGATAAAAATAAAAGAATTCGCAAAAGTCTTATATTGTATTCTCTTGATAATTGTCTTAGTGAATAAATGCGTGTACGTGTATGATATTCAATTTGCAAAATTGTTTCGTTCAATAAAACGTACGCAGCCCCTTTGCACACAGGTATGAGATCATTCAGACATGCTTCCCCCAGTCGGGTGGTTAGTATTTATGACCGCTGCGTCATGGGGTTTCACAGTTTACTGTTACGGACGGCTCGATATAGCTGTAAGAGACGACTCAAGTTAATACCATTTTCATCACATTGAATATGTTGATATATAATATTCGTAAGTTACAACATATTCAAGCATTTATTTGCTTAATTTACCAGCTTTAATGAATATTTACGTGACTAAACATAGCGTTGTGTCCACTAATTACATGTTTTTATAATTAGAGAAATACATTAGTACCTACATTTTATGAAAACAATATTTTTTTTATTTAAATTCTTATTATTAACAGTATTTTAAACACTAAGAATGTTTCATCACACTAGAACTACTTATGATTTAATTTTTTCATCCGTATATTTTTAGAGGCTTACTTACTATGTATACTTACGCACTTACGATAAGGCACTGTAGAATTACTACGGATAGCTAATTATTTAAAAAGAAGCAATGTTGTATTGCAGTTTAATTTTTTTATCGATAACTAGGTGTAATTACAGCTCCGCTCGCTTGTCCATAGGATAATGCATCGCATACTAAAAGATGTCCAAAGAATAAATTCATGATTAAATGATCACGTAAAATCGTTCCAGAGATGTCCAAGTTATAATAAGCCATTAGTAGCTACTAGTTTTGCATAAGACTACTAATTATATTTTAAATTGACTAATTTTGTTGACCCGTAGGACTTTGACAGCTACACTCAACAATCAGCGAGCGCTTAAGGCGCTCAGCCGAAAGAGGTAACTATCACAAGGACACCAAAGTGGTGCAAACCTTTAAACAAGCTCACTAACAAACAAACAGAGAGACGTTTCCTTTTATAGTATGTAAGGGTAGCTTTCGTAAAATACCAGTTTGTAGTAATCGCGTATTTTTTTAAAAACAAATATCATCCAAGCGGAAACATTTTCATCTGCCGGTTTATTAGCAGTATGGATGCACATGTCTTAGAAAAAATGCATTAACACCCGGCTAATGTGCCAGATTGATCCTTGCACCCTCACCGTGCAGTACTAGTCGAAATACATTGCGGGGTGTAGAGTAATCGCGTTCAACTACATTCAAATGATAATGCTACATTATCTGATTATTTACACGTGCAAATTATATTATAATAGATGTATTTAACGCGACACGCTTTTAACAAAAAACTATGCACACTCGCAGTATTTAGTACAAAGCTGGATTTTTTCATTTCCTTACGACATCAGCCTCTATTTATAATAATATTTAAAATTCACGTTAAAATGAAAAACATGATTTTCCTAGCAAGCTACAGAGGGTCTTCAAATTGATACGCAGTTCGTTCCTGTTAAATGAAAATATGAACAACCTAGTTTCAAATTCAAAACTTAAGAATTAGACATTCGTTAGAAGCCCATCTTGTACATGACTCATTGGCATGAATTATGTAGTAAGCAATTATGTTGAGGTAATAATAGTATGCGCATCATTTAACGACATTAACATTGTAAGTAGCATCAAATTTACAGCTAATCATATAGTGGTTTCGACCTCTTAGAATTTTATAATATTGTTCTTTTGTTACAAAAAAAAAATCTTATCCACCTACGAATTGATACCTCGGGCATAGGGTGCACGTGTGTCGTATTATTGAAAAGATACAGTGTGCAAAGACACCTTGCCAACAGATGCTATCGAACTGGGCCAAACACTGATGGATTATCGATTGGCTTTGTTAAAACATATTTGACAAGGATGTAAGAATGTATTTGATTTAGTCCTATTATCTATACACTTTGATAATTATTAGTTAAATAAAATAAAATAACTACGAAAAAATCATAAATAGGCAGCTTTAACAATAGACGATACTTGTTTTATTCTATCAGAAAGTACGATTGCCTAATGTAATAAATATAAGGTCAATAAAAATAGAGTCCAGAGAAATTTAGGAACCTTTTCAAACTTTCAAGAAAATATCGTCTAGTATCTGATGCTATTAAAAGAGCAAAAATACAAGATACCAATTTACAGCTTTTCGGAAAAAGTTTCGAAGTGATATTTCTAAGATGCCAATTGTAAGTAATCGATTTTTATTTTTATACTCTCCTGTTAATACGCTATAATTTTAGATTTTTATATGTGTAATATAAACTTATTATTATACATTCTTTTATTTGTTCGTTGGCATTACTACAATTATTTGTTTCGTTTGATGTTGGGAGCTTTATTTATAAAATGAATTGACCGAATAAAATGTATTTCCAACTGGTAAGAGTCCACACAATTCGAGAGTTTCTCTACTCCTGGATTAGAGAAGGCACACACCCCCTTAGCATCTCTAATCCGGGAGATTGTATCCCCGGATTAGAGATGGCAGGGCGATGCGTAAATGTATTTCCCATGTAAAAAGAAAAAGAAAAGGGGGATGCGTTAAGGGATTTCACACGATTAAAAAACAGAGTCCAAATTATAAATAAAATATATGCAAACATTGTATTAATAAAATAATGAAAACTAAAAATCAAGTTCCAAATGAAAATAAATATTAATCCATGAAAAACGAATGTATTACTGAATGACAAGAATGTGAGAAATTTGTTGATATTCATCAAGTATGGGGTCGGGTAAAGGATCAGATTAAATGAATAAAGACGTAACAATGGTGATACAGCTAAATATATAATAAACACTCTAAGTAACTTAATAAGCTGTATTAAGTTACTTAATCTCTTGTTATACGATAAGGTATGGTCCCATTGATAACGATATTTGTTTTCAAATAAACATATTTTTTTAAACATTTTTGTAGAAAACTTACAAGCTTAATATTACTGGATTAAACTGTAAGAAATAATTGTACATAAATTAAAGTACAGGAACAGAAACTTCGGACTAATACTTAGCAACTAGCTGTGCCCGCATAGAATAGTTTCTTTGGGTAGCATTTTAAATTATTTAGGCTAATTATTTTATAAATAAGACTTTATTATTTCAGTATATCAGTATATAAGGTATAAAGTATTAATATGAGTTTATTTAAGTACATTTTTATAAATTACGTATTTTGTTTTCCCATCTTTTGCCACATTCGCATACGTTTAGCACAATCGTCTACCCTCACGTGTCTGTCCGACAAGAACATGTACGTAATATTAATATCATTATACATTATAATTTAAATTGCTCAATAATATTTTAAATCTTAGTACGCAGTAGAATGACTGTAAATAAGGAAAATAATAAATAATGTGTATCCAATATATTATAAGCTCACACTAGCGATTGCCTAAGACGAGTATCTGAAAATTTATTACTGCGAAAGGTTTATATTTTATAGTATCAAGTAGGACGAGCCCTTAATAGAGAGATAACTGTAACAGATAACGTGGTTTCGCTAGGCGCTAGTCTGTGTTGGGACAATGGGATTACTACCGGAACACAATGGATCATGGATGCGTAGGGTCCTGACAGAATAATCTCGTTTTAAAACAGTTTAGGATAAATGTCGTAACAAGATTACACGGTGCTTCCTTACTGTATTGTAATAGCTTACTGGTAGTTTAAATTGTATTTCGATGTAATTTAAATATTACCTATTTTATAATATCATAACTTATAGGTATGTGCGAAGAAATTAACATCAGACAGTAGGCGGAATTTCTCCCATTTTAAATATATTTGTATGTAAAATTATCATTGTAGTAAAGACTTATTGTTTATGATATTTTTAAATTTATTTCTCACAATTATTCATAATGATTTAATTGTTCTAGATTGGAAGTAAATCTTCAATATAAATAAAATCAAACTTTTTATTAGTTCCCTATAGGTATGTAGTAGAAGTTTTTTTGTTTTCACATTTACGGGAAAAAAACCGATCGAAATAAACGTTTTCACATTCAGACCTTAATTTAATACTTTTATAATGTTTTCAAATTTCGAAATATTATAAAACATAACGTTACAAATAAACATTGACCAAACATCTCAAAGCTTATATATTATAAAAAATAAAACGTAAAAAACGTTTAAAAAGAAAGTATTTTTTCGTTGAAGCAATTACTTACAGTATAGGTACGCGCCGGAAGCAGGTTGGCAGAAAGAGGCGCGTGACGTTTTTGTGAACCTTAGTTATGAGCCGAGTTAGGGGAATTCTTATGGTTTCGTCGACAGATGGAGTGAAGACTCCAGAGTGTAATCGAATTACCTCTTTTATATCAGCATGGACGTCGCTGAGGGGTACTTATAATGATTCAGCACAATTTTACATCCTTTTTTATATTTTACGCTGGATGACAAACGTTATTATGTATTCGAAATACTTTTCTAAAAAACTGTTGTTTAAAAAAAAAACTATTGTTTAGTCACATAAACACTTGTTTAAGTACAATTAATTTATGGTTAACTTGCGTCATTCTGTAATTTTTTGTCATAAAATTAACTACTGACGAATGAGGTTCGAAATATTAGCATATTGATTTTGGAAGCATTACATTATTCATTTTTTTAATTAATGATTAAGAGTGTAGAATGTATAAAACTGTTGTTTAAAGTCAAAGATATGAAAATCTATATTTAGACTAGACACGTTATTCTGTAGACATATGGAAAAAAAACTTAGCTGATTGCATCAGCGTTCTGTAAATAGTAGGGCCATTAACAACCAGTTAAAAATGGCCACAAAGCCATCAGAGAAACTATTTAAAGTTCCTGCTGTATTTTTGGGATGCTTCCTGTATCACGAGCGCCGATATTTATCGTGATTCTTTATCAAATTTTCTACTCTTTCATATGATGTTTAGTATAAACAGTTACGGAAGGCGGGCGCCAGCGATTTGTCAACAGACACAATCTGAAAAAGTTCACATGTTCTCAATCCGGGCGATCTATTTTAGAAAGAAAAAAGGAACATCTGTAAAGAAGCTTCCGTTGTAGTTAAAAACAATCAATGAAACAAAACGTAAGGAAGGGCAATTCGTTTTTTATACACGTATTTCTGTTCTATTTAATCTCGTCCTGTTTTTGTATAGTAAAATTAAAAACCGCGAATGTTTTCTATTTGGGGGTCTTTTTCAGCACCCTTGCTATTTAAACATCTTTATTTTTTACTATCCAGGTGATAAGAGTCGACGGAAACTTTCAGTATCTCTTCCCCCATAAATTGTGTAAAAACAAAGCACTCTGTTTATTTTTTGCTGTTTACGTTTGATACTGTAAAACAGATTTAAGAAGTCGCTATGAAAATTAATGTAAAAAATATATAATTTAGTACGTTAAAGCAACTAAAAATAAAAATGTTAACCGCTAATTCT
Source organism: Samia ricini (assembly GCA_014132275.2). Classification (NCBI taxonomy): domain Eukaryota; kingdom Metazoa; phylum Arthropoda; class Insecta; order Lepidoptera; family Saturniidae; genus Samia; species Samia ricini. Next base: position 24,973,420 of record AP028161.1, read on the forward strand.
AAGTTATGGCCCAAATTGAGTTGTGAGAAATTAAGGATGCTCTATAAAAAGGCATTTTTACATTGTTAGTTTAATTACATCAAGGTGTGAAAATGCGTAATGTTTTTGGCCTATATATTTTCGTATATGTATAAAGTTACCTTAGTTACGCGGAGTAACTTCAGCTACCTAACAAAAAAAAAGTTCCGTCAGAATCGACCCTGCGGTTCCGGAGATTAGCCGGACAGACAGACAGACAAAAAAATTAAAAATTAGCTAGATTAGATATAGATACCGCATATACATTCATATGCATTTAGTAAAAAAATTGTTATTTTGATATTACAAACAGACACGACTATTTTATTTGTTAGTGTAGATTTAAAACATATTACAATTTAAAATCGATCCAAAAATGTTGCGCTTATGCCTCTTTTATGTGTATGGGTGTGGGCATGATTTTTCATGTGATATCAAAATATTCGCAAAATTCATCACATATGATCACTATAGTAAAAACCTGTAAAAAGCTAAAAACCTATTTTTATCAGGCCTATAGTTCCAGTTTTCAATTTATTTCTATTGGATTAATGATTGATATATGTACATTTATTTAGTTTATCTGAGGATGTATTCTAATTTCTAAATTGGTAAAAGAAAAAATTGTCACGTACATAACCAATTTTTCTATAGTGGGGTATGCATGCATGCTATATATGATATACAACCTAACGAGTGTTGCTTTATCGGGCTAAAGAATTCCCACTTGATGATTGGAGGCTTAGATTTAGTGAAACAATGGTTGTTTGTTCTACTATTGAACCGAAAGATAATATAGTAAGTTTGATTATTTTTAAAAACGGACTTTTCTGTGATGTACAGTTCTTTTGAGCAGTTAAATAAATACGTATATTGCGCGCTTAATAATAGACTAACCGATTCAGGTTTAGGTACAAAAGGAGATATGCAAACGGAAAGAATTGTTTCAACGTTCTCTATCGGCCAATCTAAAATTTTTGCCGTTATCGTGTTCCCATACTAAGATATCGCTATGTTGGTCTTTTTCACTCTTAGAAGTTTTGAGTAGACTTTTTTTATGTTGCATTGACGTAAGCCATGATACGTCAATCATCTTCGGAGCGAACTTCTTGCGTTTTTTAGTTAAGTGTAAAAATCTTACCAATAAAAACTCCATTATTTTATTCTAAAAAGACTGAAAACATAAATATATTCAGGCACAGATTAAATAAAATCCAGATATAAAGTAAAACTTATCATCAGAAATATTGTTGTGTAAAAACATTTCTTTACGGAAAAAGGCTCAATTAAGAGAAAAAAACATAAAACTTTATCAAATATGTGTATTAAATATTAACAATTTGCATTTCAGTGTCAATTATCATTAACAACAAATATTATCATAATACTAAATGTATTGCCAATGCGCCATTTTTATTTAGACATATGTCAATATATGGTATGTATCGTAAATTGCAAAACGGTTTTAGTTATTTAGCTCCAAAATGAGCGTTTTAGAGTTAGGTCAGTCTATTGTTAAGCGTGCGATATGTATTAGTAGCTACTCTCCGTGTTTTTACCCGCGTAGTTCCCGTTCCCGTGGGGTTTTTTGGAATAAAAACTATCCTACGTCATTCCCTGGATTTTAAACTCATCACCATACCAAATTTCATCCAAATATTTCCACTAGTTTTTAAGTTTATTCGTTACATAAAAAAATATAATCTTTCCTCTTTATAATATTATTAGTGTAGATGTGTAACAAGTATTTCGATATCATATTATATGTCTAGTTTGTTATTAGATGACCCTACGTGTGAGTGTAAAAATATATCTTGCAAATATATTGTTTTGTCATGTAAAATATGTTTCTTCACAACGTTTACCTTTATCGCGTAAATCTAAAGTTCGATAAAAACAATTACCTTATTAGACGTTTGATTTATTTCTTTTCAGGGTGTCAATACGATGTGATGAAATTAATTAAACTTCACTTAATCTGGAGTCTATGAAGTAAGTTATAGTAACCCAAAAACGGAAATAACCTATTAGATAGCAGCTGTTTACGGGCGCACGCGCAGCTGCCGCCCGAATTTCGCCGAGAGGTCGCGAAACGCGCGCCTTCCGTTTCCGGCCAATTGTACTCGAATGCTCTTTACTTAAGAGCATGTTAGTAAGGGTGGACATGAATTAAATTACGGAATACTTCGACTATAGGTATAATAATCAGGCGTCCTTTGTTGTCGTTCAGTTATGGATACTGTATTATAATATAGTAAATTAGCTAGGTAACTTAAGTCTGTGCGTTGCCTATCTATGTACTATTTAATACTAACAAAATTTTAAATTAACTTTTACCTCTTTATGTAATAATAGGTATATAAATATATAATAGGTTTAATGTTAGTTTTTATTGAAATAATTGTATTATAAAGTTACAAAATTAATAGTAATATAGTAACTAATAAAAAATGACTACACTGTAATACATATGCATTTAGAATATAAATTTAGTCAAAGTATAGAACTATATTTAATAAAAAGATAATATTTCTAATAAGTAGCAGACCACTTATAGTTGTGGTAGTCTTATTTGTTTATCTCATAAGATTTCGCTTCTAATTTATAGTTTTTTTTAAATAAAATGAATCTACAAGAATAGGTTAATCTTGATACTTCACAATAATTATTCATATTATAATTATTATCAAGCTACTTCATTATAACAATATAGGGTCATTGGATTATTTGAAACGTTTTGTATATATCTCCAATTGATAAATTGTCGTTTTTGAAACAAACATTTATCCGTCGCATAACAATAGCGTGCAAAGCGACGTGTGCGTACTTATTTCAACGAGTAATTCATTGACATTTGTCGCGTGGTAATTGTATAAATTTAGGACCGGTTTACACGCTGGTGTTAAATGAAAGCGACATTGTGATAATATGCTACTTGCACTTGCACGCTCTGCTTCTGATGAAATTATTGTCGTTTACCGTTGACTATTGTTTAACGGTGGACAAGTTATTCAAATATCCTATTATTCCTATTTACGACATTCACAATCATATATCACATTACTATGATTTATTGAATAAAGCCTAAGACATGCTGTAAAACAAGTTGTACCAGTTAAAAAAAGGTCAATAGATAAGGAGTTGGGATGACTTGGTAATAAGACTGACAACACGCAGGTCGTATATGTATGAACTGAAACGGTCTTAGTTTCAGCATCATGTGATATGGCAGCTGCAGTGCGTGAATTCGGGTAAAGGATTGTGATGGATGGCCGTATTTTTATTTTTATAATAGTTATATTATAAAATTATCATGAAGCAGAATTCGATATAGTATTTCTGAAGAATCAAAACGTATTGATTGATATCTTGTACAGTTATTTAAGAACAGAATTAATATTCTAAAATGTTGCAGTATTTCATAAGGAACAGATTCCCTCTAAGGATAGATTTTAGAAAAAATGTCCATATAACAAGCTGGTACTGATATCTTTATTAGATATATTTCTATACTGACGCAAGTAGCTGATGCTGTTTCCTTTAATAGTACTACTATTATATCTCTAAAATTATATCTTTATACACGTGTCGTTCTTATCTGTCATATTTATTATATCAACGTTGTCACAATGCAGTTACTTACATGTATTTTAATCGACGGTGGGCTGACATCCGGCGGACATGCGAACTTCCGCTCGATCTATTGTCTGTACTCACGACATTAATTGCGTTTACTTCAGAAATGAGCCCTTTAATTTTATCTCGAACTTTATACGCTTCCGAGAATAACAATGAGCATTTACATGGAGATTAAGTATTTAAATAAATATAATAAGTAGGTAAAATATTTTATGTTATACCGAGGACTGTTATATATAGTTATTTTTTTATTTTGTAAATAAAAATGGTTTTCGTAAGTAAATATTTTGTCTGCAAGACACATCGGAAGTTCCTTAAAATGTATCATTCAGATTATAATATAAAATTTAAAAATGATGAAAATAATTATACCTTGCAATGTTGTTATACACTCTTTATTTGATAAAGTATGCTGACATAGGTAAATAATATATGTATAAAGAATACTTCACCGCAATAATAATAATAAAACAATCGATAACTCTATAAGATAATAGTGAACTGTGAAAGAATATTAAAAAGACATACAATATTTTGCATACTGAGTGATTTACGTGTGCCAACAAATCAGTAATTTAAAAACAATAAGGTTAAAATAGGAACAACTAACTCACTGTGATATATTTGTTTATAATTTATAAGTAGAAGAACATATAAACATTGATTTGTCTACAATTAATTAAGCGATTTTATCATTCTATATTAATAAAAGTCGACGTCGGTTTTGGAACATTTACGATTTATTTAAAAACAGTAATTTATTGGAACATTGCGTATATACATATCGTGAGAATGTGATGCGTGACAGTATGGTGGTGGTTGACAAAAATTGTTCGTGCTTTGGTACCCTTTAAAAGTCACCCCTTATTACTTACTGTTGCTAGGTAACATAACACAACCATATTAAGGTAACATTATTCAATTTTCATGTCATGTAGTTTTAATGAAGTTTCTATTCTATTTGGAACTTAAATGAAATTCTTGGTTTAACAAGTGTCATTACTTATGCAGTGTTTTTTAAATCTTTAGAAGAGATCTTACAGAATGAACCCAAATCAAAAGTGAGTCGCGTTACTATAGATTACGATGTTAATTTTTGATTGGTGTAAACCAAGGGAGTTATATATCTACATATATTTATTTTACATATTTGAGCCTGAGCTTTCAATGAATGAAAACAACATGATTAAGCTAAGCTATAGCATAGTGGCTAGCACGGCTTTTTCTATTACCCGTCCAGCTAGTTAGCTACCCTCGAGTTGAAAAATCGTGTACAAGGCATGTGTTTGCGGGAGCATTATTTGTGAACGAGTTATTCTTGGTTTAAAGTATTTTCAATTTGACCACATCGTCATTTAACATCAGACGATATTGTTGATAAAACGCTAACTGAATACAGTATACAATTATTTTAGGTACGAAAATGGTTAAATAAGTTGTAAGGGGTGGTTTTGAAAAGGTACCAAAGCACGAACAATTTTTGTCAACTACCATCATACTGTCACGCACCACATTCTCACAGCATGTACATAGGTACTGCATTGTAGAAGACAGATATGCTGAAAAAAACCGCCACCCCAGAACAAGAATAATCGTCCCCCTGTCTTCATTTTCAAGCTAATAATAAGCATGCGGATGGAACCTGAACAAGCAGTAGTAATCCTCAGAGGTAACAATTCGAAAGTGGGCTTAGGGGCTGTGTTACGTAAGAATCGTTTGGGAGCGCTTTACTTATTTTTGATGATATGGGGAACGGAGACGTGGGAATAGTTATTACGTAAGCAATGTATACTTATTTAATTATAATGATTTAAACAGATTTTGTAAAAAAAAATGTGAGTGCTTACATTACATTCGGGCTGTGGGGGACAGCTTTGCAATGTCTAAAATTCTAATACTCGAACAGCTCCATAAGGTAGGAGATTAATCCTATTTGGAGACTGTATTTTTTACACGGTATAGACTGCTTTGACCACAACCTCATCTGATGTTAAATGACGATGTGGTCCAGGATGGTAAACAGACTAAGTCTAGCCGTCACTGGTTCTCAAGTGATGCTGCCGGAACACACTTATTACGGGCATTATTAGAGAATGCCCTACCTACATGCTACGTTTCCTCACGATGCTTATCTTCACCTAAAGTTAAGGCAGATTTTAGAGTTGATTGTATGAGCGTGGGTTCATTTAAATTTAATCATTCATTCGCTATTTAAAATCCTGTGTTATATTGCACTATAAAGAATAATAAACTATTAATTTAAATAGTCTTATATGTGTTTATTCAAAATTACAGCATAATAATTAAGAGGTGTTTCACCCTCTCTAGTTCGTGCCATTCCCCCTAGGGGCGGAGACGGCAGGTGTGCATATACATGTGCTCTGCAGCTTTCGGCATCATCTTAAATATATCTAACCGAAAATGTAAATATATCAAGTATGTATATAATATTATAAATGATATGATATGTAGAATTAAATGTATAATTTTATGTAATCACTAATTCTTACTTGCTTTTTTTAAATTTATTTAAGTTTTACTTACGTACGAGTAGATAATCAGGAACTTTCTGGAACATTCGCAAATAAACTCGTCAAATTTTCAGGAACAAATAGAGGACAAACATAATTTTTATAGGGCACCTATTTTGGGATAATAATCACATTCCTAATATTGAATTAAAATCTCAACTAAAAGATGTAAGAATTTGCCTAGGACAACATTTGTTTGTAAATTATAATTTTTGAGTGCATTCCAGACTGAGTTAAAATGACAAAATTTAGAAAACAAAAGGATAAAAAAATCGAAGGTGCCAGAAGACGTTTTGCAGCCGAATTCCGCGTCAATCGACACGGTTTCGATCCCCACCTATCCGACACTAAAATCAGCCTGAGCTTTCGGTGAAGGAAAACATCGTGAAGAAACCATAGCATGGTGGTAGGGAATTTTCTAATAATGCCCGCCTGGGGTAGCTACCACATTTAAGTTTGAAAACATGTCGACACATACCAATAGATGTGTTCCGGCAGTATCATTTGAGAACCAGTTCCTCTAGGTTACTGTGTTTACTTACTATCCTGGACCAATCGTCAGGTGAGATTGCGGTCAAAGCAATGAGCCTGTTCCGTGTAAAAAATAAAAATTATCGTCAGTGGTTCAAAGAGATTCAGCGTAACAAAACGTATATAAAAATACAAACTAAAATAATTCTGATACAAAATAGAAGGATTAATATCGTTTTTCCAATTACGATGTTATAGGAGTTTTTATAAATATAGATAACGTTTCAAACTAATACACTACAAGTTTAATACAAATGGAAGTTAACATTTGACTTGACAAAAAAAGTCACTCTAATTTCATATTGATTTAAGAAATATTTTCAATTTTCCTTATGGTGACAAAAACCCATACAAGAAATACCATAAAAGGATATGTTAATTTGTGAACAGCACATAGGTAATATTACTTATGCCCTTATTTGAATTTATCCAAGGAATACAGTTTCGTCTATTTTAGAAGTATCTCTCGGACGACCGGAAATTTAAATAACCAATTGTTGCCATTACACTGCTCTCTGAGTAATTTTACGCTTTCATATTTATTTTACAAAGTGATGATACACAATACGATAATATTTGTGAAGCTTAGCTTATTAACCAGTGAAATAGCTGTTCGCGCCAAATTATTGAAAAGTATCTCTAAATATTTCTGAACTTTTATGGTCACGCCATCTTTTAAATTAGTCTATGATATTATTGAACTTTTATAAAATATTTATATAAAAATATAAAAAAAGTTCAAGATATTTTTAAATTTTCCTTTATTTTATTAGCGCTATTGTTGACATTTAATGTTAACATTTTACAATCATATTTTTATTCTTATAACTTTCTATTTATAATGATTACGATCTAACTTCGCCCGCAAGGCGAACACTATTATAAGTAATTTATAACAATTAGTGCGTAAGCCAGAACAATCAAATCCTAACTTAGATCATTTTACAATATCACACGGTACAGCATCGATGTAGAAATTGACAGTAAAAATAAACTTTTCAAGAAGAATAACGTCTCTTGAAACACTCTCTATTAACAAAATATTTTCTTTACAAAAGTGTACAACTGTTACATAACAGAAAACATTTTCTTCTAATACACGATTTTTTTTTCTCAAATGGTAGACTAAAAATCATCGATGGAACGTGTTCATTAGACACATAGCACGTACAATTTGCTGTTATTCTTTACACCTGCCGCTATACAATATTATTTAACGCTTCGATAACAATGTTAAAAGCATAATAATGCTACCATTTTTCCGGTACTTGATGGGACGAGGCGAATGCACACGATTCTTTCGTGTACGGATTTAAAAACGAAATAATTATAGGATGTGAAACAAGAATTTATCAGATCGAAATGCGACCCGCATTTGATGAATGTCATTGCACTGATTCATTCATGTCCGGCAATTGTTTAGCGTTTAGAAAAGTCTATTTCAACATATTTGTTTTAATTTAGATTGTGTTATATTTTTTAAAAATATTCTGAACACATTCTGTATACTTGCGCTCCAACAATCAAGAGAATCATTTGTAACTAATATGTTCTCAAGGTCTAGACTGGAATTTAATAAATAGGCAGAAGAAAGTTATTAACTAGTTAGAATATATTATAATATGCCTATGATTCAATCATATCAAGAACAATTGTGTTAAAAATATTTGAAATGTAATGTTTTGAAAATTTAATGCTAGTTGATACTTTCTGCTACTAATGGAATACTTTCTAAAGTAATTTATATCACTGTCATTAATACTTAAATACATGCCATATAGGCCAACATTAGTAATTAACTATATTAAATTTACTTATAAATATCTTTGATAATCTCATAGGAGCTGACGTTCTTTTGAAAAAGAAATTATTTTTCCCACGGGTAAGTTAAAAACGTAACAATTGCATTTCCTATCCTGAATATATTGGTACGTGCTTGTATGCAAGTTCGGCAACTTAAGGTACAAGGAGTTCAGTAATAGAGGCAATAGATACTCATTGTTTATGACTCTTTTTGTACCACCTACACCTACCGCCTACACAATAAAATGCAGGATTTTGTCAGTCGCGTGCCGGCTTTGTAACGGGCACGTAGGGAAGTTACCCAACTGTGGGGTAAAGTTGTTCTAAAACAATATTCTCACGTTCCGAATGCATTGTAAACTGGTAAACATTGTGGGACATTCGTTACCTAGTTTCCGTTTGCCTTGTTCATTTATACTATTGTATGAGTTTGTTCTTTTTTTTTTTTGAAAAAATAAATGTTATGTAAAAGGTTCATTAATGGGCTGGTCAATTTAATAATGTCATTGTCCTTTACGTTTGTATTTGTGAATGAATTGATTCTGTGACGGGTGTATCCGTGTATACCGTAATACAGTCACGTACGACCGATCACCGGTTTCCTTTTCAATTCACTAACATTACGTTAATGTCATCATAGAACTTTCAATGAAATAGATGGGTATTATATCGTTAAACTTGTGTATAAGTAAATTTTTGTAAGTTCTAATTCGTCGGTGGGTGTCGTAAAAGGCGACTATAGGATACGAATAGGCAGCAGCATCCTCTGGGCACCAAAAACACCTTACTACGATCGCCAACCCGCCTACCAAGCGTGGCGATTATGGCAATCTCGCCCTTAATGGTGGAGACCTATATCCAGTATTGGAGACATCTTATGGTTGAATGAGAAAAAAAGATTAAAAGTAAATCTATTTAATGTCGATTAATAATATATGTATTTATTAATTTTGTTTACACAATATTTATATTCTATATTTATCCTAAGTGATTATTACAAAGTTCATCATTTATCTACCATATCAAATACTTCAATGAGACTATTTCAAGAATAATTTAAAAGTAAATCATGATGGTATCTTTAAATATTTTGATTAACTTTTTAATATAATGTTTTTTTAATATAATGCAACGACTATAGAATTAAAACCCTCAGAACGGCAGCAGTTGCACGCGGAGGGAGAACCTATTTCATATTGGCCTTTAAAAGTTACTCTGTGTGCCCGTAATTACGTAATTCCGTGTCATACATAAAATACATATGTACATACATAAAAAAATGTTGTCTTCAAATTTGAACGTTTTTTTTTGTATGAAACTATCGCTCTTAGTGTTATTATCCTATGGCAACGATGTTGTCAAAATAATCAGGTTTTGCTAAGAGAATTATTTACAAAGGAAATAAAAATACATCGCAAAGTTTTATTGTAAATGAATCTATGTTTTATATCACAGATGTTTTGCAAAACTGTATTTTATATATACAGACGCATTAATATCTATTTGTAAGCAACGTTTATTGTGAGTATTTATTGTCTGCGTCAGTTATGTCCGGCCTCTAAGACCTTCCGGTGGGGTGGGGAGCATTGTTCGCGCAGTGGTAGTCACGTCACATGTATAATTCATTTTTTTGTATCACGAAATTACTTTTATACTGTACAAGTACACACATTACGTAAGCAGAATTTTAGCCTTTTGATTCCCCGTCCTCTTTGTCAGTTTTTATCCCCCATGACAACATTGGTATTCGTTTTTTGACAAAATCTGCTTAATTAGTAATAAAATGTTATTTAGTAAATATTGCTACGTAATCAGCATTTCGACCCACGTCTCTCTTGTTATCAAAACAAGCAAATTATAGACCCCGCCTGCATTGATACGTAGGTACGTAACGTTAGAACAACCCCTAATGTACGGTAAAAAAGTACAATTGTGACAAGTATTTAATTTTTATTAATGGATATTGAGGTTTTGAATAATAAGTATCAAATAGTAATTAAGTAATAAGTCAGATACAGGCAATTTTCGCCCGGACGTTGTTATAAAGAAAGAACAAAGTGGTGAAAAGAATGGGACTGTGGTCGTTTATGTTTTGACAACATTTAATTCGGCAATATTTCCAATTACGACGACATGATAACAACAATTAATGGTAGTTTTTAATTTCTCTACGTGAATTATACTTTACTTATAAAACGGGTGCAATTATTTTTCCGAGATTATATATTAAAACTTATCTGCATTAAGATTAAATGTTCAGTAGTAATATCGGCCTTGTATATTATAATATGCTCAAAGGGAAATGGAGAGGGCTATGCTTGGAGTCATGCATCACTATGTGATCGAATCAGAAATGAGGAGATCCGCAGAAGAACCAAAGTAACCGACATTCCCGAAGAATTTCTAAACTTAAGTGGCAGTGGGCTGAGCACATTGCTCGCAGAATCGATGCCTGATGAGGCCAACAGTTTCTCGAATAGCTACCACGCACCGGAAGACGTAGCGTGGGTAGGCCCCTCACAAGGTGGACCGACGACCTGGTGAAGGTCGCGGGAATCCGCTGAAATGAGGCTGGCTCAAGACCGGTCGTTGTGGAGATCTTTGGGGGGACCTATGTCCAGCAGTGGACGTGTTTCGCTTGAATAGATGGATGGATGGATATTATAATATTGTATTTTGCTTTAAACATTTCAAAAAATACAAAAGGATTTTTTTTCTTTGATATAATAGGACTTTCATAATGTTAATTTTACGTATCACAAAATCAGATTTAAACTAGTATTTTTCATATCCGTAGGATTCATCACATTAGCGTTCTAAATAAATAACCGATAATAGGAGTGTTAAAAGTCGTTGCACGAATATCTTACACGCACAACAGAATTATACCGTTACTATGTAATAAAATATTTATGATTACTTTTAATTGAAAACAACACAAAAACTCAAAGGAAGTATTTCCTGCACGTAATACAACCTACATACATGTCTACGACCGGCGAAACTTGACCGGACTGAAATTCGTACAGGTGCATGCGCAGAAGACCTAAAAAGAAATTTAAAATAACATGCGATGACTTATAGTGTTTACATATACATACTAAGAAATAAAATTGACGTGTGTCTTTGAATTGTTATTCTTTTTTTTACTAAATTCATATGAATGTATATATGATACCAATACCAAAAATACAATTTATTAAATTTTTGTCTGTCTATCTTTCTGTCTGTCTGTTTGTTCTGGGTAATCCTCGGAACGGCTGGACGGATTTTAACGGAACTATTTTTGGTAGATAGTTGAAGTTACTCCAAGTAACTTAGGGTACTATTAATTTTCTAAAATAGGGTTTCGCGCAAAAAACTTAAAAATGGAATAATATCCGATTCAATGCACAGTTATACGAGCAAGCGCTTGAATCTATGAGAAACGTATTTACTTTATCTTAATACTAAAGAATTTTTAGGAAAATAATTTGGTTCCTTATGAAAAAATTAAAACGCAGTCAAATATCAAACGCGGAGGCAGCTGCGGGCACGCAGCTAGTATATAAATATATATAAGGAAAATTAAGTACTAATTCTACACAGACGAAGTTGCTTGCACCAGCTAGCTCTGCCTGTCTATCTATTACTTTTTTACACCTAAATCAATGAATATTTCGATAAAATTTGGTAATGAGATACATTGCATCAATAGGGAGAATATGGGCTGTATGTATTCAATATGTGCCGTGTGGTGCCAGCAAAGAATTGTAGCACCCCATATCTTGCCGTGGGTGTCGTAAAAGATGACTAAAGGATATGAACCAGGGGATGGGTAGCAGCATAATCTGGGTACCAAAATGACCTTAGGGTACATTCCACCCAAATTACATGACCCGCTGAAGGGGAGGAGGAGGTCTTCAAAATACTACACTCAGTCACAGGAGCGGGAGGGTGGCTTAGGTATTTGTTACGTAGTCGATTTCGATGAGAAATTTCACACTTTTTCGACCTATATTTGAATATGGCGCGCACATTTTTGTGCTACTTAGGCTCATAGTTGGCTACATGAGGTTTTATGAGTTATGGCAGAAATCGTGGATTGGTTAGTAGATGTCAAGGCCGTCGATGAAGTGGAAATGACTAAGTCTGAAGAAACTCCTGATCCTGATCCTAAGTGGATTGCTGCTGGGAATATATTCATTGTAGACTTATTAGACGGATATTAGTGTAATTAAACAGAAAATCATTGTTGTTCTCGTAAATTAAATTACGGTAGCATTATATTGAATTTGTTTTTACATAAGTTTTTTTGATAATATTTAATTTACTAGTAACTATAAGCATGCATGCATTCTTATGGTTGATTGAATGAATGAAAAATTAAAATATAATTGTCTGAACTCCACGCGAGCGAAGCTGCGGACGCAGTTAGTACGGCATATTTTGAAAATTTATTCGGTAATTTTTATGTTTAAGTTAACATTTTTATTCTGAGAATAGAAGAGCCAGAAAGTTCGCAGAAACTAACTTCAGAGCTAACACGATACGTCGATCGTACTGTGTACTGGTTTTAATATGGACTATTTGCAACGTTCGGATACACGGGGCACGAGCCGTACTCCCGCGCCGCCGTGTGTTTTAGTGTTGTTGTTATTGTTTTGGTGCGTCGCTCCCTTTGTCCGTCGCTCGTTCATTCACAAGTTTTCAAGTGCATCCATTGTGTGTCTGCTCACGGAAATTATCACTATTATTTAGTGATGTTGTTGAATGTTGTAATAATAACAATTTTTATCGACTCTTGGCTGTATGAATTTGAATGGTTAACATTAAAAGTCGATATTTGACTATATCAAATAATATGGTTGATGTTACTTTGTCAATTCCTCTTATTTATAATGGATTTCCGCAAAGTATCGCCTTCATCGATCTAATATTTTAAGATAGATTATTATAGGTATAGTTACTGTCTAATGAGGATGACAATGACTGATTTTTTAGTTTGACAAGAGCAGTGAGTAATTTATATTCAGATATTATCTACACACAGTAGAAAACAAGAAGCTTTCCGCGCCTGTATGTCTGTTTATCCGCTAAATACTCTCATAAAGCGGAACGGATTTTGATGCGTTTTTCACTTTTTAGAAGTCATATTTTTTTCAAGTATAGTATAAAAATCAGTTTTTATGGCTTATCCTAAGCTTAAGAGATAGGTACATAAAATAGATATACTAAATAATTGTGGCTTTTCAAAAATCCTATATAAAACTTTAAGGTGGAATGTCTCGTTCTTCTATGATTTATTAATAAGAGCAGTTTCGCTCTGGACTCAATTCTAAAGTAAACGCAAAAGACGTCGCGAGCAAAAGCTAGTATATAAATCTTAACAATAATGAAAAAAAAATAAAGAAAGAAAATTGAATTTTTGGTACTGAACTATTTGAATTCATTCAATCAATTATGTTACCACGTACAAAATTTTGTGTAATAGCGTTAACTGATATATAATGATGTGTGAATATTTTTTGCAATGAGAATACTGTATGAGGTGCATTTTAATGTATTCACAGGTCGGTACTAAGTGATAGTAGTTTCTTCATTATATAGACAGTATGGGAACAACCTTCCTATGTTTACAATTCTCATATTAGTGCTCTACATTTCGCACTTCACTCGCTGAGTTCAAACAATAGCGGAGCCTTGCATCAATTCGTGCGTAAAAATGTTACGTCAAGAATAAACAAAGGTATTTTTAACACGATTCCTATTTTTTTTGTTGGATAATTTCGACACGTGGATATATTTGTATACATCTTAGTGATTAATGTATAATGCTTTAGCTAGAATGCGTAAATAAGAGCTGAGAGTAAATATATTTGCAATTCACACCACCTGTTTGCGGCGTCGAGTGCGACTAACATCGTATTTTCACACCAGCTTCCCATTTCAGTAGAAGCGTTTTTGTTTTTTTATTTACGCACGAAATTAAGGATACACTTCCTACTGAGTTTTTGAGAATCGCCAGCGTAATTAAAAAAACTTGAAAAATTAAACAACCTATAATATTTACAATGATATATAATTATGCTTTCATGTTAACTTATATAAGAGATATTTCAGATTTTTTTTTGTTGTAAACTATGAACTTTTTTCTTTACTCAAGTTTTCTAACTATGAATTATTCAATTTTGAATAAAATTATATAATACTTACAGTATAAGTACTTTTAAAGTCATAACTTTTTGGTTCTATTATGTTTTTCCTTCCTTCTTATAATGTTAATTGTCTTAATTATCTTTTGTCTAATAGTCGCATTGTTTATTTCCTCATTGATCAACTTCTTGCCTTCGTCAATTCAATGTTTGTGTATTTAAACTTTTTCGAATTATTAAGATAAATAATTTTATAACTCATGTCTCCTAATATGAATTAATTAATAACTTTTATATTACTTTAATTATTGCACTTAGTTCCTTGTATTTCTATTTATATTTTAGTTTTACTTTAATATTGGTTTGTTTTCTTTTTTTTTTGTATTTTATATTTTTTGTAACATACTAGGTTAGATTAGAACAGATTATACTAAAAAAACTGAAGATTATTGTTGCATAAATAATTTTTGCTCACATAAATAATGCCGTACACGCCTATAATTAAGGTTACATTTAAGATATATTGTAATAAAAAAATAATGTTTAATAAATTAAACACATTGTATACCGTGTTGGTGATTGGAATAAATAAATAAAATATTAGTTGAATACATTTGTAAATAGGTATTAATATTTTAATGTACCGGGTACATTTTTTAAAATTATTTCGTACTGATGTGTACGGTTGCTTTAAAATTATCAATATAAAGTTTTGTTTCTGTGTGTGTTATGTTGGAACAACGTTTTTTTTTTTGTAAAAGTACACTGTTTAAATAGAGATCCATATTAAGAGAGGGTGTGATCTGTAACCAAGCCCGGCCATTACGGGCCAGCTATCCGTGGGAATATACCCACTCTGAATTATTAACAAAAATATTGACCCGCTGGCTACTTAAGGGATTTGACCACTAGGTGTTTGCGTTGCTAGTTTGCCGCTCCCAACAAATACGGGGACGCTACGTGTCAGAGGCTATTTTCAAAGTTTATGGGAAAACTTCATGTGAGAGAGATACCAGGGAACTGTCAATAGACTAAGTTTGATGTTACGTATATATTCATCAGGAATTATTGAATTGGTTGTTGTTGTTTTTTTTTTATTTTTACATCTAATGCATGTTTAGCTTTTTTTAGTAATTTAAATATTGTTAATGAAATGTGTTTTTAATAATAGGAACTATCAGACACAAAGTAGGTTTCATACCTAATTTCGTAAGTATACGCGAACATTATTTTTACGCTTTTTCTAAAACTTTGATATAAACGAAATACATGGCAATATAATTGAAATATATTCGACAAAAATATTATTAATACAATGTTGAATAAGTGTCAAAAATATCAATAACTAATAGAATATTTTAATTTATATTGCAATAATCATATTCATGAATCTGAATAACAATCGTTGGGGTTTCCCCCCATTTCGTTTCGGTATAAATCAGATCAGATTGTTTCGGCATGATTCTACTATTTATTGGTTATTCCGATCCTGAATTAGAATTTTAGTGCATGGTGATTATTAAATTGATCTAAAACTTTGACATTTTGTTAATACTAAAATGTAAGTCAATTCGCAAACTATGTAATATATGTTTTTGAAGGTGGAATTACGAGCATGTTAATTTGACTTTCTCTAACAATATCATAACGCGATGTCCAACGACTCTACCGTGGAGCCATAATCGCTTCAGAACCTACCAATAGTTATATATATATATATATATATATATATATATATATATATATATATATATATATATATATATATATATATATATACAATAGTTATAGTTTCAGTTAATTAGTTTTATATGTATTTGTATGAAAACGTTTCTTAAACTATTTGTATAAATCAACAGTTAAAGAAATTACAAAAAAAAAAATTGTTCCGGTTTATGTACCATTTTTGTCAGCTGAATCTGAAACAGGAAGACAATGCGTTTCAAGTACAACAACCTTATAATTTTACAGTTAGAACGACGTATTAATGACACCCAGTGGTGTTCTCAGGCACCTATATAATGACGTCCGCGGCTAACGTTCGCCGCTAATCCATTAATTAACATTGCAAAGCTTTAATTGGGCGAATTCACGTGAACGCAGTGACCGTGGTAAAACTACTTATTTGATTTTTTAAAGCGTAAGAAAAATGCAAGAAAGCAATTACTTATCTACATTGTACTATTATTATAATAATATGCAGTTTTAATGTTTTAGATGAAGACTTTTTCCGACATTTAACTGTAAGATATTATAAATGCGGTATTTTTGTTGTTTGATGAAAGTTAGTCAGAGATAAGTTATTTTTGCAATTTTGGCATTTTGTAACGTTTTACTTTTCAGATTTTTATCATTTTACAATAGTTGGTAATGAGCTTAGTAACGCTAGTAAGACTTTAGCATCACACACAACACTGCACACATACTCCTGCATACAACACGCAGGTACATATGTTCTGTAAGAAATCTTTTTTTAATATTATATAAAAAATTTAGGGATTAGCTAGCATTGAAATTCCGCAGGAATTTTTACACGCAGGTAACGGCCAAGACGAGGTTCGTACCACTTTGGTAACCCTTGTGCTAGTTACCTTTTGGAGCCTTCCGAAAAACCCTTCCGATCAACAGCATTAGCTAGGTTACAAAAAAAAAAAAAAAACGGCCAAATGTGTATTAGGTAAAATTAAACGTTTTGATGAGCCATCCAATTGTTTGTTTTATCTAAGTTTAACTAAGCCAGATCAAAAATACATTTTATTGTTTCTGACTAGAATTGGTACGTAGACCTTTATGGTTAAAATCAGACCCCTTATCCTGTAGATTAATCAGGAAGATATGTTTTTCGATTATTTAAACATAGCATATAATAATTTACTCTTTTATTTTTATTAAATTAATGTCTATTGTTTGTTATTTACAGTTCAACACGATGGAATTAATAAGTTTGGACTGATTTGTTACGCTGTTTTTCTCGAGCTACTTACAAATCTTTTTCTATATGTTGTTATTTTGCGCTATGTTATTTAATATGTATGATATATTATTGATGGTTTGCATGATGGTAGGGCATTTCCTAATAATACCCGCCTGGTTAGCCACCACCCTCAAGTTAGAAAACCTGTCGCCAAACACCAATAGGTGTGTTCCGGCAGCATCACTTGAGAACCAGTACCGGTAGGCTTAGTGTGTTTACCATCTTCGACCACATCGTCACTTAACATCAGGTGAGATTATAGTCAAAGCATATATAGTGCAACAAAAATCAGATCCACAAGAACCTGGTCAGGATAATAAGACAAACTGATTAAACGATTATATTGTTATCGGTCTTTGACAAGTGTATACAAAGATTCAATTTCATATGACGTTTTGACTGAATGAAAATTGAGTTCGAAGATTCCGTTACGTACAGATGCAGTTAATTT
The DNA here is from genome assembly GCA_014132275.2 of Samia ricini. NCBI lineage: Eukaryota > Metazoa > Arthropoda > Insecta > Lepidoptera > Saturniidae > Samia > Samia ricini. The sequence continues at coordinate 24,991,501 of AP028161.1, forward strand.
AAAACTTATAAAAAATTACTTTAATCGGTGTAGCTGATATCGATTTACAGGTCTACTAACCGACAGACTAACAGATGTGATTTTTAATAATACCTAAGTATACGGATTAAGACATACTGTACGGGTACTGCTCGTGTAGCATCGTAATCATTAGTAGTCGCGTAGTTGTGACGAGTACTGGCAATCATTCAATTGATTCTGCCGGCACTGAGCGAGCGGATTGCCTCATTATCCAATAAACGTGCCGCCGGCGCCCGGGATCACTCACTTTACATAATACGACATAAGTACGTATAAGCTTGCCAAGAACATTTATGTGACTGTACATTTTTTGTTCTTAAATTATATTTTTTTATACTGTATAGACTCAGTGCTTTGGACACAATCTCGCCTGATGTTAAGTGATCATGTAGTCCAATATGGTAAACACACTAAGCGTAGAGTTACTGGTTCTCAAGTGATACTGCTGAAACATAGCTATTGGTATTTGGTGGCAGGTTTTCTAACCTGAGGGTGGTAGCTACCCAGGCGGATATAATTAAGAAATGCCCTACCACCATATCATGGTTTCCTTATGATGATTATGTTACGAGGCTCAAGCTGATTTTAGAGTTGGATAGATGGGCTCGAACCCGCGTCCATGAACACGGAATCTGGCCGCATTGTCGACTGCGCCATCATCGCTTAGAACATTTCTTATTCCTTCACTGACGTCTTCGTATAGATAATAAATTAGGAAACCATACTGTTTTAATCATTTAAAAGAAGATTTTCCCCTATCTATACAGTGGACCCACGGTAATTCGACAAACTTTTTGCAGGGCAGTGTCGAACTATACAATTTGTCGGATTATAGAGTACTGCCTAAGACCCCCTAATAATATTAAATATGTCGGATTACAAGGGGTACGGGATTACCGGGGGTCCACTGTATATAGAGGCTTTCACTTCTTATCTCCACAACTGTACACCCAATGGACTTGAAATTTGACATAGTTAATTTGACATTATATATTCGCAATATAAACGCTCACTATGAACGGATCTTACGTAAATCTTATCCAGGATTGATTTTTTAATATTATTCTACTCTCATATCCATACACATTAAGTAAACGTTGCTAGTACTATTTTCTAAGCTTGGTTTTGATGATTTGTATGTTAGATAAGTTTACTTTAAATAACTTCATATACGATACTAGCTGGAGCCCGCGCCTCCGCCCACGTTTCGTATACTCATCAATGCATACCTAAAAAACAAATGACTGAAGAAAAATGATAGTCTTTTGTTTTTATTAGCGGGAAAAATGTACATAACAGTAAATTGAAAGAAAAAATGAGAAAGGGTCGATGGAATCTAAAAATTAAATTAGGCTATGGCTATTCTATGGCTATTTATTTGCGAAAAATTCCGCGTCGAATGGTTGTAGTCTCATCCTATTGATATGTTCAGTATAGTTTTGAGGTGATTTTGGGTCAAAGCAACCCCATTTTCCTTATATGTACGTATATATAGAAGATAGATTAGACACGATATTGACACTAGCGATAGATAACTTAATAGCTGACATCAAACAGTTATCTGTAACCTACGAAAATGTTATGAATGATTTGTCGTTTGATACATAATTAAATAGTTATAAACGGATAATAAATATAAAATTGCCATGTCTATTCCGTTCAATGTAATGGGCTGAGCGGCGCCTAGATGTCCGCGGCGGAAGGGCATCCTTTGATTAAACTCGTATTCGAATGATTTTCACACTTCAAAATTAAAATTCGTACATAAAGGTATGATATAAATTATATATTACCGATAGATATTAGTGGAACGTTCAATTTACTTCACATAAAGTTTTAAAACACCGAAGGAGTAATAATTTATCTATATAAAAAAAACTAAACAGTAAGAGTGTGTTATTTTTATATGTTTTATAGGCGCGCCATCACGACAAAACTATGGGATAGTTTTTTAGTTCTATCTACATCATAGTCTTTTGGCTTTTTTTTAATATATCGATATCTTTGTTTTAATATAAAATTATTAAAGTTTTAACAACGCAGATGTAGTCGAGGGAATCGCCTAGTTTTTCATACGTTGTTATAGCTAAAAAAAACGAGTCTGAGTTTTCATAAAGGAAAATATCGTTATGAGGCATTTCCAACTGCCTGCGTAAACTACTATTGGTAACCACGATTCCCATTTGAAAATCTGTTCCTACGATATTATTTGAAAACCAGTTTCTTTAGGTTTAATACGTTACCACATTTGTCCACATTGTAACATCAAGTGAAATTGTAGACAAACCCTAAACTTATCCTGTAAAGTAAAACTATCTTTAGTATGGTCGTTAATGATTACATAAATTTAATCGAGCTTATCAACACAATATTATGTTATAAATACATAGGATGTTTTTCGGTATAAATACGTAAATTTTCTGTTTTATTTTAATGAAATGAACTTTAAAATTAATTAGTTAGTATAAAATTAAACTTGTAATTAATTACAAGAAGAAGTTAAGAGGCGGTCGTCTGTCCTGGTATGGACATGTGATGCGCAGGGAAAAAGAGGATGTTGTATGAAAGGTATTGGATATGAATGTGGACGGTTACATAAGAAGGGGAAGACCAAAGAAAAGATGAACGGTCTGTGTGAAAGATGATATGCTTAGGGTAGGGAGTGAATGCGAAGATGACAACAAATAGAGAGGAATGGAAGAGGAAGACATGTTGCGCCGACCCCAAATGAAAATGGGAAAAGGGTAGGGAGATGATAAACTTTACTTACAAATGAAATAAATTTAGGGCAGTAAATGGTTTTTTTTTTTTATCTGGGTACGGTTGAACTAGTATGATATTTGTAAGGAATATTTAAGAAAATACAAACAATCAGCTATTTACACGTAAATATACTAGCGGATCCGGCAGACGCAGACTTGTCCATAAAATAAAATTATCCTGGAATCTCACCACCTAACGGACACGTTTCCCAGCGTCATCGAAACAGAAATGAGGAGATCCGCAGAAGAACCAAAGTAACCGACATTGCCCGAAGAATTGTCAAACCGAAGTGGCTATGGGCTGGGCACATTACTCTTAGAACCGATGCCCGATGGGGGGCAACGGGTTCTTGAATAACCGCCACGTACTGAAAGACGTAGCGTGGGTAGGCCCCTCACAAGGTTTACCGACGACCTAGTGAAGGTCGCCGGAGTCCGCTGGTTGCGGGTGGTGCAAGACCGGTCGTCGCAGTGATCTTTGGAGGAGACCTATGTCCAGCAGTGGGCGTCTTTCGGTTGAATGGATGGATGGATAGAACGGACACGTTGGATGTCTTATTTATTGTTTTTATATAATACGTAAGGTAACAAAATATATACTAAAACTTGAACAGAGAACACATACGTGTGTTAAATATAGAAAATTGAAATTGGATCAATGTTTTACATCAAAATCTAACTACCAAACAGACAGAGTAAATGTTATATTTTATAAAATGCAAGGATACGTATATCGTCGTGATTGAAAGCAATTAGTAAGAGATCGATGTATTCCTGATGTAAATTAAAATCATGTTTTTTAGAGTAATTCAAGAATTCCAATTAATATAGGAAACTAAATCAATCAGCAAAAAATATTATGTCTTCGAGGGAAAAAAATTAACAAAACAAAAACACGTGTAATCGAATACGTTTTAATTTAATGCGTAAATTTTAATAGTAACTTATTCAAAAACGACTTTTTAATATCAGTTCATAGCAACTTTACTTTTCGAAAAAATGATATTCATTTAGTTTCTCTGGATTGTTTGAATAAATCACCACAGCGTAATTTATAATTAGTAATGGATATAATACAAACTTTTCTGACAGTAATAAGGTTAGCTCATCCCGTCTAAACTTTTTACGCCAAATAAACTTACCGTTTTAGTTAAAGTCGGATTTTTTCTTAATTTATAATAAGTCATTTAATTCTAATTTACATACATATTGTATTGATTTTATTATTTACTCGGATAATAAAACAAACAATGGAATCAACAAAAAAAAAACATACATAAAAACCTCTATACATAATAAATTAAATTAAATCTTAAATTATCTTTTATTTATTTAGATAATTTTAAAATTAGAACATTATCTAACGTAAGAGAACGCTCTTTATAAAAGTACGTCTATGCGTGTGGGCTGAATCAACTACACCTATTGAATGATATTGTTTGCATCCTGTCTTTAATTCTTCTGTTCAAGTCCAACACTGACCTCCTTCCAGGAATGCGTCGAATGTTGGTCAATCAACGAATTGAACATAAACGAACCAGATCCTGTACTGCATGTTATAGTTTCAATTGCTTATGTTTCTTACATTATATATAACATTAAAAAATATATAAAAATTTGTATAAAAATGGTTGTTTCTAAATATTAGATCGCTAAACTTCAACACCAGTCGACCGACCACCAAGATAATTGGCATGTTTATGCATTTGCTTCTGAAGAAAGTTTTTATGAAGCATCAAGAAATTCTTCATATACATATATTTTGTGAAAATACGAATTTAGATTGCCTTTTATGTCTTAAAAAAGCTTCGCTGAGTTATATTGGTTTGATCAGTATTACATGCCAAATAAAGCGGTCTGCTATCAGCTCTCATCAGCTTATTCCAGGCGTTTATTTTTTTCTTAAATATTCAAGTAGTAACTATTCAATTCCTATAAAACATTATTCCAGTGTAATAAAAACTTATGTTTATATTTAGCTCCAGTTTATTATTGGTCATAATTATATTAAAATATTCCGTATATATGTTGATTTAACTAAATAATAATATAAATAGGACTACCTTTTTGCAATAAGTATTACTTTATAACAAGCAGAATCACCGATAGACTTTAGTATCCCGCAAACTGCCCTCATAATAACCGATAATCTTCATTTTTTATCATTCAATATAACATTATTTGCGGAGACGAATTGCCGTTGTTAAATAACAATGCGATGTGTTTTTTTTTTCTGTGAATCTCAGTAGTTTTTGTCCGCGGAAGCCGCAGGTAAGGTCCTAGATCCGGGTCCACCTTTATATGGATCCGTTTTGTTATTTACTCATGTTTACAAATGTGTAATTTTGAATGCAATATCTGTCGGAACGCATCAGCTGCGTTATTCGGACAATTGGGTTTCACGTATTTTGCAATCCACTTTATTCTATTGTTGATATTGTTGTATTAGTAACATTTTCTTAAGATCTACCATAAGGATTTGTATCTAATATTCATGCTGTATATATAATTAATCTGATATGGTTATATACGACTTTAAGTCGTCATTATTTTGCTTGTATTCATGATTCGGGTAAAGTTGTTTTTGTTATGTTTTTAAAACAGGTTTTTTATTGTCCAGTCAACCTGAGGAGGTCTAAAGATCAGTACAGCCAGCCTCCACTCACAGACTAGCAACAGTAATGAGGCCTCAGTCCTCCACTTCAGGTTCCATTTCTTATTGCCGTAGGATCCTCGACATCCAGTAAATTTTATTTAAATTTTTGGGGGGAGCCATGCTGCGCATGATCCATTTTGTTTACTAATGAACGGGGGGAAATAGAAATGGTGAGGTGGATGGTGAGTAGTTTGTGTTTCATTCGATTACAACTACTATGTACTTATATGATCGGAATCGGTCATGTCCTAATACTCAATTACCTAGCGGGTTTTTCATGTGAACAGTTGGCGACTCTTGTTGTATTTAATAATGAAATCCATGTGACTTCTTTTACCGAGAGAGCGTAATAAATAGGGTAGCGAGTTATCCCACAGGCTATGCCTATAGGTATGACAGATAATTAACTAGTTGGTAGTGCAAGCAGCCTGCAGCGATCAGGTGCCGGCTTGCGGCGTAGCGCGGCGCGGCGCAGTTCGGCGACCGTGACGACACTCCCGCGTGAACCAGAGCATTGTGCGGTCGCGTCGCTAACTGCCGCCACTAGCCGGAACTAACAAGTGGTATTAGTATTTACCGTATTATGCTTTATTCAAACACGGTTCAAACAATGTTTGTTTTATGTTTTAATAATTTTTTTACTACTATAATATTTAAAAATAAATGCCTATATTAGTTATATACGAAATCTAAATACGAGTTTTCGCCTAATGGTGGAAACTCAACCATAATCACTTTTATTGATAACACTAAAGTTCGTCAATATATAGCTACCAAACAAAACAAAAAAAGAAAATTGGTCGTCGAACAGCGGGGAAAAATTTAATCAACTGTTCAATATTTGCCTATTTATATTTACCCATAAGAGAGTACTCTGTAATTATGTATGTGAAAATTAAACATGCCCATTGGAGTTTATTAACGACTAGTAGTATTTTATTCTATAGCTTCCGGCAATCTGGATACCTATACGTGAAACCTTACAGTTATCTCAATCCATCTGATTTATTCTGAGTAATTTTTATTGTTATTCTATACACTGTTTGACAACGTTTGAGTGTACTATTTCTATGTAACTAAAGTCTAACGTAATATCAACCATAATGAAAAAAGAAATCATGGGAAGTTGTAATTGTGCTAAGTTCAATTGTAATTTTAGAGCAAATTCTTTATTCATAATGTTTAACCTTGCCCTTACCTTACATTTATAAAACATCTTATGCCACATTAGAAACAATAATCATTAAAAAAAACAAAAATAAAATGCATTTTGCGCATATTACCTTGAACCTACCGCCAACAACGTACAAAAACCCCCATCATGACTGTGAATTATCACCCGCTAATGTTCCGTACCACAGTGGTTAATGTTTACTTTGTCTCCATCGGCACGTACCTTATAATCCGAAATAACAAATTATGAAACGGATGAAAAACCCTAGGTTAAGCTGTCGTCGGTGCATCCTTCCTAAACATAATGTTTGATTGTGCTCTAATGACAAGGCGCTGATTCGAAGACATCGTTTGTTGAGAGCCGACCACACCGATTGACATTAGAAAGAAATATCTATTTTTTACACGTTAAAGTCGAAAGTACGATCGTATGGAGAACACTGTCTCCTCAACTAAGGAGGTCCTGGTAATTGAGCAATCATCTATTCTACTAGCCCGTTGCGGTAAGCGCCGCATCGAAAATAAATGAAATTTCTTTATTTGTTTTTGTTTTTGAGTTTCAAGTTTTGTTTGTTTGAAACTTAAAAGAAATTACCTTGAAAATTGTATTGATAATAATTGGTGTAATGGCTGCTAATTTAATACCGACGTGAAGTGGTCGATATTTATTTAGTTAAATGATGTTAGTATGTTATCGCTTATCATTACATCACACTTTGGCCTACTAAAGTGGAAAACATTTCAAACTATAGACGTTATTCGATCGAAAATATTTACATTATTTAGTTGGTCGTCTTTTTGTCTGCCTGTACGTTAGTTCGCATATAAGTTGAAAACTATTGAACTGATTTACGTAATTATTTAATATATATGTATATAATGCAGTAATAAAAAAACACATTAAAACTTTTATACAATCACTTTTCAGTTTTTAAACTTTTTATCTCTTTGTTAAAGATTTTCTCAAGGTTTAATTAGTCTTGGTTTTGCCTTTGGGTCACGTAGTCACTTAACATCAGGTTAGATTATAATCAGAGCAGCCTATACAGTATTAAAAAAACTCACCTTTTAGACAAATCCTATTGCAACAAAAGTAGACAACGGATTCATAATAAAAAAAATAGGAGCGGAATTTTATTTGATAGTCTTGACACTGACATTAAAAAATGTAATCAAATAATTATATACCATTAATATTCAAATTTTATAACGCGTTGATGTAGTTATTAACGAATCAATTAGAGATATTACATTTATATTGATTATCAACTGTGTGACCGCGGCTCAAATTCTTCACTTCGTAATATAGTTTTTAAATAATCATTGAAAAGTAATGTTCTGATGGTGCTGCCATTTAATCGTCTTTTTTCTAAACCTTTGTATTTTTTATGTGGTGCCCTAATAATGATCGAAAAATGAAAGTAGCCTAAGTTACGCGGAGTAACTTCAGCTATCTACCAAACAAGTCCCATCAAAATCGGCCCAGCTGTTTCGGATATTAGCTGGAACAAACAGACAAAATATTTGGTATGGGTACCGTATATACATTCATATGAATTTAGTCAAATATTTTGATATTACAGCCGACACTTCAATTTTATTTATTACTATAGATGTATAAAACGTAACCAACAAGCAATTATCTCAACTTATATACAAGATTTTGTAATTTAATGGCGATGTTAAATAAAATAGCTAACCTTGTTTTAAATATCTATTTGTACTTTATAAGAATCTTGTCAAGTTCATTAATAGTGTTAACAGACGTCGGACTTGGGACGCAGCGTAAAATAGACGGGTACGCCAGACGGTCGAACTTAGCACTCATTTTGAGTGCACAGTTAGTTACTGACGTAAAGCCTCCGATATACTCTTTATAACGTAACGTAAGTACGTATGTAAGTAACGTAAAGACAGATAGATATTGCCTTGTATAATATGTAACGAATTTTATGGCAGAATTAACATTTTCGCTATAGTAGTAGGAATAGCTTGCGCTTAGATAATATCGGAGAGATGCAGACGTGAGATCCGTAACTGACTACGCCAAGGGTGCTACCCTTTGCTCGCAGCCCATAATGTGGCCCGCTTACGATTTTTGAATGACCCGCCTGAGCAAAGTCCGAATATATTGAGAGTCTTGTGTACGCAGTCACTAACTGAAGATATTTATGAAAAATTCTTCTTAGATCGTACCGCAAATCAGTAACTGAACAACATATTTGTAAAGTATTGTTAATATCAACACCTAATTTATCATCTGGCATAAACAAGTACAATAAAAGCTATGCCTGAAATCACTTTGATTATAGGTATCAGTTACATACCAGTTTTTTACATGGATTTTTATTTAAGATACATAAACGTAAAATTTTGATTCTTAGTTTGGCATGAGGTGAATTTAAAAATCTATCTTTTTCGGAAAGAATTTATGGTTTTACCACACAGCGCGCGGGCCGGGAGGCCAGCACGATTTTACTACAGAAGAGATCATGCACGGCTCGAGCTTGGATTGCGTCAACGCGTTGTTTTCTATAGAAACATCGCGCTGGCGTCCTGAACCGTCCGCTGTATGCCGCAACCATAATATCCCTAAGATGTCATTGATCAATGACGTCACAAACTAAAGCAACATGGCGATTAGCGTTTTCGCGCGGGAATTTATAATATAAGTTGCTTTTCAGGGCACTTAACTTAATCTCACAAAATAGATAAAAAATCTAAATCCCTATTATCATTGAATAATCAAAATAAGGCATAATATAATTAACAACAGTAACAGTTAGTGGCCTACCAAAAATGCCTGAATCGTCTGTTTGGCCCGACTGATGAAGTAGTTGAGCAGCCTTGGTGTACACAGTTATGTACACAGGACGACTGATAGGTTCAGTCGTCCACCGTACTATGTCCGCTATACTCTTCGTACCGATTCCGAACGTCTGTGAACACAATTTCACTACACATTCAAAACACATTATAAATATTGCAATCCAATTAATTTAAAAAAAAATGTATAAACGAATGACCTTGGTAATTCAGACAGATACGACGCGCACTTGACTCACTGAGGAATTCAATGATTCATTGCCAATTAACATGAAAGGTAATACAATATAAATTGACCGAAAACATTTCTTCTACTTCCGTAAAAATGCAGTAACTACTTTCTGTAGATAAGATTAGGGCTAAGGCTAAAAAATCTTAAAACTTTTTAAACCTACGCAATTTGTACACATATTTTATTAATGTGTTTACAAATAAAAAATCTGAACCAGATTATGTGATATCCTAAACATAAATAGGTAAAGACAGACAAAACATTTCAGTACCCTTTTCACCTGTGTTTGTCAACTGATAATCTAGTTTTTTTTTTGTTTAGTTGCTACTCACAAGCTTTAGAAACTTTTTTTGGAAATAGGTCAAAGTTGCCTCAAATTGTGAACAATGATTATGGTTGTATTTCGAATAAGTACTACTTATTTTATTTTTTTTAATTTATTTTAATCTTTTAGGCAAACTTACATCTAAAATTAAAGATTAAAATTATACATAATACAAATACAAGTCTATTTACAAGTTTCCATATATACATAACAGAAAGAAAGAAAAAAAAAAAAAAACCGTAGATAGAAGCACAAAGATTTTAAGCAAAGAAACAGGAACTTTAAATAATTTTAAATTTTTTAGACTACTATTGAAATAATCAATATCTAGCTCATTAATTATTTTATTAGTGTTGTTGGTCACCTTAATAAGTACTTATAAGTTATATCTGTACGTAGCTCTAGCTAATGGACTATAAAACATATTGTATTTTCTACACTGCACTGCCAGTACACTCAAGTTAGTACTATTTATTATGCTATCGTACTAAAAGAGATGGACCTTGCTTCCTATTATTGCTATCAAAAGATTAGTAGGTCACGGACATTGTACTTTGTCAAGGATACGTCGATTTCTATAGTGTATTTGATTATTCCTAAACAATCTTACCTTTTTCGCAGTTAATGTCAAAATTAAACATATATTTCCTTAACATATATTACCTAAATGCCTATACATCATAACTACTTTTATCTGACCCATATTTTAAATTTTAATTCAGAATATTATCTTCCTCTTTGATGTCCAGGGACCAGTAATGTGATTGTCAAAAACGTTACCGAATACCACACAGAATTAACTACCTATTTTTACGAACATAAGTCGGACGATACGAATTTCCTTTACAGACGATCCCGGGTCACACATCAAAGAAAAAATCTTTTAAACTGCTCATGAATAATCTGAGCCTTAATAGAATAACTAACACAAGGAAATCTGATTACAGCAGACAGGAAATGTCAATTTAAACTAATCGAAACAAAATAAAAATTGTAAATCACATCATTTTTTGTATCTAGATTGTTGCAATTTGTTCGTTATCGTTCACGTTTTTTTTCATACTAGTTTAATAGGTAAGCCAAAGAAAAGAAGTATGGTATGCGCAGTACGACCAATAGACATTAGTGAGGAGTACATTGAAGTGGCAGGACGTGAGCGTGTAACAAAGGAGCTCGGCTAAACAGGCCATTAATAAGAAGGCGGCTCGCGAGATCCGCCCGGGACTTCCGCCGCATTCTCAGAATCGCTATCCTGAGACAAGACAGGAATAGATCTGTTGATTTTCAACACATAAATGGCAATTTAACTTTTACCACTAACTTCTAAGATTATGCTAATTTTGTTTTGAAAGAAAATTACTTTCACGATGAGAACACTAAAGTAATTAATGTATGTAATCACTAAAGTAATATAGGGAAATACAACATAAATAATTTAATTTATGTTACGGCAACCATATTTTTTACTTTACAACAATAAAACATTACATTGTAGTTGATTAAATAAAACAAAACAACATCATTAAGAATCGTATCTGATATGCTTACAAAAAAAAAAACAAACAGGACTTGGAGGTTACGTGTGGCAAAGTCTTGACAATTATTGTTTTATAGAGAAAAAATCATGTCTATCTGCGATTATTTGTTATCCTGGGAGCTAGATATAATAAACGGTTATAGAATTCCTGTTTGCTATTGAATTTTTAGAGGTCATTTTTAGTTTACTTAATAGATAAACAAACAATTAATTAAAATGTACTTATCATAATTATTGTATTAATTAATCCCTAGTCTCTGTAAATATAATTTACAATGTACATTCAGCTGGTATAAAAGTAATTTTGTATAATAATTAGATAATATTATTATGCGTACATTTAGACATCAAATAGTAAATGTTTTAATTTTAATCTTTAATATATTGTAAATTCAAGAATGTATATAAGTTTTAATATGAAAATCATATTTCTTCGTCTGCCTTTGTGCGTCGAGATATTATGCTGAAGGTGGCAATCTCTGGATCTTGCATTTATTTATACTGTGTCATCACGTTTTAAAGGAGACAATTTATACGAAACGTGTGTGGGGAAGGAGATGGCAACGCCGATGTCGGTACGGACGGACCACCTTGTTACTAGTAATCGGTTTATGTGGCTTGTCAAAAAATTAACTTATTATAAATGTTTAGTATAACTAGTGACGTATGAACAAATTTGTCGATAATTCTAATAAAATTTTTTTTGTTTAATACATACATAAGTTCATATTTCTTCAAAAATAATCAAGGATTTTTAAGATGATTTAATGTTTTTATCAAAACTACAATAACAATATATGTGAAATCTTGATTAAATATATACTATATTTTTAAACCAATTTTATTTCATATGTATCATTTTACTTAGATATATTTGCCTGAATATAAAAAAATAAAAATTATTTTTGAAATAATCGATATCAATACAGATACACTCGCCCCTCGACAAGTGTGGCTATCTGCCAGCTTTACTAATCCCTCACTGAGGTGTTATAGCTTTCACTTTGCGTACGTATAATTGTACTGTGAACAGGTTGTATCAATTCGTCAGTATGTACAAAGGATAAATTTAATTTTCGAAAACAGATTTTTCATATAGTTATTTTAAGTCGATTTCATACTAATTGACCTCATTAGTCATCCCTAACGTTCATCTATACTAATAAATAAAATTGAAGCGCCTCTATGTAATGTCGAAATATTTCTTTTTACTAAATAGATATGCTTGTTTATACGATACCTATAACAAAAATACAATGTTTAAAATTTTTCTCTTTTTTTGTATCGGGTGATCTCCAGAACTGCTGGACCGATTTTGACGGGACTTTTTTTGGTAGATTGGTGGACTTTTAATTTTCTAAAATAATTAGGGTACCACGTAAAAAAAACTCATAAATAAAATTTGAATTTGAATAAAATCCGATTCAAAGCACAGTTTTACGGGAAAATCTATGACAAATGTCTTTAGTTTATATTAGCACTAATTTTTTTTTGTAAAATAATTCCGTGTTAGCAATTCAGGGTTCCGTGTGAAAAAATTAAAATGCAATGAAAAATATGTGAAACGCAGGCGCAGCCGCGGGGCACACAGCTAGTATTTAAATATGTATTTAAGCTATTATCGGTTTTCTTTTCCCTTTATGATAAATTTTTAACCAATTGATGAGTTTACTCTGTCTTGGAAGTATCCTGTTCGTATTGAGCCTGAGAACATTTCAATAGATTGATTACTAAAGCGATCACAGTTTTCCGCACGACTTTACCATCGACTTTTTTGTTTTCAGAGACGTGTCTGTCGACTAACTCGTAACGTTCGAGATGTCGGATTACTTGTGAATAATCGATCGTGTTGTGACCGCTATTATACAAGCGACATAAACAGTAGCTATCGTTAGTTACATAGTACAATAATAGATTCAGATGGTGCACAGTTATTTCATGCATAATTATCGCGTTTTATTAAAAGTTTACAATATTGTTTGTGTAATTTAGTTACCGTATGGTACTAACTGAAGACGGCGATTATTAATTGAAAGTCGAGACAAACGGCTATGAATTCAATGTGATCTCTCTTTTTTCCATTAAACATGTGTTTGCATTTTTGATGAAAAAGATCCCATCGCCAAACTGTACTGAATATGGAGTTATTGAGGATGCTCAACATGTTCTGACGGAAGGTGCTTGGAAAGAATAGAACTACTACCTAGAATGGAACAAAACCTAGATAAAAAAAATTAACATGATAGTTAAGTTAGCAGAGTTAGGTTTAAGTTTATGATAATTTTGTTTTATATCTCATATGTACCTACATATATTATCTATATTAGTTTGTTATTTATGATCGCTATGCGATAAAGTCCTTAAACATAAATTAAAAAAAAGGAATGTGATTTCTTACAAACAATGAAACACTAAAATAGGATAGGTGCTGAAATAATAAAAAAACTACGGCATTTCATTGAATAAATCAATATGTACCTTTTCTGTTTTTAGCTGCTGTATAGTTCCTGTGGTTCATGACGCGACTCGACTCGATTCGACGGTAGATCACACCCATTGACCGATGACGAATCGATTTCGTAACGTTTGACGACTTTATCGAAAATTGTGTCGATACACTGATTAGTAACTCCATAAGCTATTTTTGTACTTTATTTTATTTTTTAAACCTCACATCGTCTTCTCTCTATAGGTTTGTGATCCTTTCACTAGTAATAATTATTATCCCTAAACATTATAAAAATTGTGTCTGTAAATTCATTTGTCGGAGAAAATGCAACCGATTTAAACGATTGATCATCATCATACGGTATAACTATCATCATGCTACGTTCTATTACATATTTTGTTTAATTAAGTAATATATGGGAGAAAAAATTATATTAAATTGCATTTTTTTCTCTATCGCAAATATAATCATTGTTATATAATGATAAAAGTGTGATAGTTTAATATATTTGACTAATAATAATTACAGTGAATAATTTTGAAAAATAGGAATTGTTGCATGTCGCCAAATGTAGCCGCGGGCAGATTTTTTTTATCGTGGGGGAATAGAATTACGCATCCCTTTCCAGGTCTAACCTGGGAGTAAAACTTACCGGATTAGACTTGTTAGGGGTGTATGTGAGCCTCGGTCGGTGTGAAGCACCGAGAATACCCACTAAACCCCACGGTGCCGTCTACTGCGATTTGAGGGGCGATACGGGATTGAATCGATCACAATCCTCTTACATACGTTAAGGGTATTGTTAACACATTTTAAGTTACTGCATTTCACAATGAATGAGTTCTTATATTTAAAGTTTACATTAAATGAATACGCCTGAAAACTGTAAAGAACTTAACAAAACCTTTTTTCAAATTTAATCATGAGTCGTCATTTACACTGCTGTCCTTATCAGCCATGGAAAGGCAATTTCTCACTATGTGGTATTGGCGCCACATGTCCGTAACATCATAGCCTGGTTTAAAAAAACTGCTCTGTAAAGGGCATTGCCTTAAAACTACTTCTTATATATCTATATTCATAATGCACTCCACCCACCCAACGCAATGTTAACAGTAAATGTGGAAAATAGAAGGACAATGTTATATTTAGCGTAAATACAATTATGACAAATAAGAGTGTCATGGAGAATTACAGCTTAAATATTTAGATATAACTTGAAATTGAGACTTTAAAGGATAAATGTATAAGATAATTTTTCATATAATAGTGATCAGCGGGGTGCGCCGACAAAGCCCCCGGGGGGTGACCACCGACACTACTGTATGTGGCGACCGCACGTTTCCTACTGTGATCCAATAATAACACGACACTTTTAAATTCCAAATCATTTAAGTTACATCTTTTTATCATTGGTAATAAATATACTCAGATGTTTTATGAAATATTATGTCATAAATTAACCATGGTCCTTATAGTTGATTCTATATTTATAAACAAAGTCAGATTACTATTTTACTACTCTATTTATAACTCAAGAACAGCTGAGCAGATTTTTTTGTAATGTTTGATTCGTTGGCTTTGTCTCAACCCTGATACTATTACAATAAACGAAAATAGTTCACGGGAAAAAATAATGAAGAAAAATATATTTTTTTTATGGATCGGCTTTTTTTGATGATATCCCGAGAACGGATTCTAGTGTTAAATTATTTTAAAGCTTGGATTGATTCACCTCATTCCTTTCCTTTGTAAGAAATGATAGTATTATTATTCGAAAGTGTTACTTGAATAAAAAACAAGTTTTCACAGACGAATTAAGAACAAACCTTCCTCCATATCTATAACGAGACGTGAAGTTTATATTCTTAATAATATGTTACATAATGTAGTGCCATTATATCTCATTATAGATATCATTTATATGGTGACTTCATTCAGCATATATTTGTAGGTTTATTTTAATATACTACCTATGCTAATAAATAAAACTTAGTGAGGGAATACATCTTTCATTTAAATAATCATATATAAATTGGTTCATAGGCTCTCTAGCCATAATACAAGTAATCATAATCATGATCATCATAACGTCACGCCTCTTTCTCATAAGGGTAGGCAGAGACTCCATCCTTTCCACCTGGTACTATCCTAACGCACATCTTTCGCTTCTTTTACTTTCATGAGCGCTTTCTTATACGCTCTTCAGTTAAAAGTCAATTTAACCACGATCTTACTTCAGAACATCTTGGATCTGGTATACCTCCGTCTAGGTTAACTAACCTACATCGACTTTCCCAGTCAACCTCGCCTTGTATCAATTTCTATCATCTATCCTTTCCACGTGCCCAAATCAATTAACGTATTGAATACCCATAAAAATAAGACAATAGGAAAACAATGGAAAGCCGGCGTAAACGCCAGGTAAGTGCTCAAGGGGTTAAGCATTCCTTTATCTGTCTTTGTCACTACATGCTCTACCGCACCACAACCTTCCCTTATCACAGTCTTCCTTACTTTATATTTTTCTAATATATATGTAGAACTGTTTATATATTTAATAAAAACTAGTGACACACTCATCATGAATGAGAGAAATAGGCCTCGTGACGGCGGCAGAGGCGCGCGGCGTGTCGCGACTTTAAGTGCAGTTACCCGCGATCGCGTAGGCTCGTGTTTTGGGCCCGCCCGCCCACACCGTTCACAAACTATTGTCTACCCACGTCCTGACGCGATATCTTGCAGCCGAACTGCTCGCGCGATACTTGTAGACGTGATGTCACTACTTCAAATACAAATATATCATTAATTAATATCACAAAAAAAATATTGATAAAATTTGACAAGGATGATTTATCAACGGGTATTAGTGTTTCTGAGGGCGTTCTCAGAGTCTAAATTAAATAAATTATATTTGTTTTTGATTACATGTAATATATACATTTTTGCCATTATACTTTTACTAAAGAATTTTATCATAACGTTAAATTAATAATGTGCATATGTTCAAAGAAAGAAAAAAATCGAATAGATTGTGTGCCTCAAGTACCTCAAGTTCCGGTTTCTCAAAGGTTTTTATTAAAAATACCGTCAGACTTTAAAGTATTATCGGATTAGTCACAATTGGTTACACGGCGGTGTTAAACATTCATTGCATTATCACAGAGTTCTTATTTTTTGCAAATGTCGCACAAAAGCATCCATTTCTGTCACCTTTTAATATAGAGTAAACAAGAGTTGTAAATGACAATTGGTTATGGTGTTGAACGTCTCAATATAGCTTATTCCTAACGTTTTCTCAGTAATAGAGCGTAAAGAAAGAGCTGTGTGTGTGGCGAGGACCGCGTGCTAAAGCACAGTTCCCTTTACTTGGGAAGTAAACATATTCAAAGGATTTATTTACTCTTTAGAATTAACTTTTAATACTTCAATCAATGATGTTATCTTTTATTTTGTATTATGATGTTGATATATTACAATATCATAATGATTTTGTTCATTAATTTATCACACTGTTTTGGATCCACTTTCAGGCAATATTCGTAAGTGATAAAATTAAAAAAAAAAAAAAACTAGACACTCATGGGAACTGCCGACAGAAGTGAAAACGTCGAAAAAAATATTTTTTTAAAGTGAAATTAATATAACACGAACTACAAGACTGAGTCTGATTGATTACTCATAACTTTATTTAGACAAACTTAAACATTTTATTCATATATTTTAGTTGTGGCAAAACAAAAGCGTCCACTTATATGATATTTTTGACAGATTGTAGCATGTCGAAGTTTTTCCCTAACCGAAATTCGCTCAACGCGGCTAAAGAAGTTATGGCTATTCAACTCTATTTCAAATCTCAAAGGACACCTAAAGGATGTGTATTATTTTTTTCAACAAGATGTATTTAGGTTTTAAACATTATTTTTGAAGTTAATTCAACATTTGAAGCTACGGATATAAAATGTTTTAATATTTGGTTGTAACGCTTAATTAGGTGTAACATTTTACAATATTTAATAGAACAAAAGCAGTGAGTAATAAAGAAGAAAGGCAAGCCTAGCCGCCCGAGTTCGAGGGCCGTGGGCGTGAGAAAGCCTCGAGGGCGGCGGCCGACGCGGTCACTGTTAATCTGATACTCAAACACGCACCTAATGCATCACTACTAGTTCTGCTTGTCTGTCTGTATGCTCATTGTGGAATTTAATATACAGGTATTTTTCCAATTTAATTGTACAAATAGAAGTACAAGGAAACAAAATGGACAGAATTAGGTTAACATTAGAAGAAGTTTGAAAGTGGCGCCAGCAACCGAGAAGTTAAGGAGCAGTCGTCTGTCCTGGACATGTGATATGCAGGGAGGAAGAGAATGTTGTGAGAAAGATATTGGATATGAATGTTGACGACTCCATGGGAAATGGAAGACCAAATAATAGATGGATGGATTGTGTGAAAGATGATGTGTTTAGTAAGGGAGTGAATTCGGAGACGAATGCAAATAGAGAGGAAGATATGCTGCGCCAAACCTAAAAGAAAATGGAATAAGGGTAGAGAGATGATGATTAGTGAAAGGCAACGGTTAAATATAGTGGTTCTGATAAATGGTAGAGTGTAATAATTAAATTCATTTCTCAAGTGACAGTTCCTAGACAATCTTTAATAACACAAGGCAATTTATTAAAGATTATTATGAGTTATAACCAGCAACAATAAAATTAAAATAGCCAACTTATTTATTCCTAAATTATGGCGCAGTTAAAACAACACAATGTGATTATCTTTTGAGGTTAGTCGCATCTCCACCGATGCAGACTATTTTAAAGATTAATTATAACGCGAGATAAAGAAAAGAGAGTAGTAACATCATATGACGGGCACTGTACATTTTGAAAATAAAATGCCTTAACATTAATTGTAATAATAAAATTAAGAAATACGTTATTTTTTTACCTTTTTTTTTCCTTAGATGCATTTGCAAAATGCATTTACGCGTCCCCGGTTATTTTTAAAAGCTACTGATAACTTTAACGTGATTTTTTTTAAATATTTTTGTATCTCGTTAGTCGGAAAGTTTTTTATAATAATTCTGTAGGAATAGTTGAAAGGGCTATATACTATGGTTACACATCCGAGGATTTACTCGACAAAAGAACAGGCACGAACAATATTTTACATAAAAAATAATTCGGTAAACGAAATCGGGCGTGACTATCTAGCAATTGAATAGAATATCTTTTGTATCTGGTTAATTTCTTTTAGCGAGATTTAACCGGAAATCTAAATATTTGCGGGAATAATTGTACACGACAAAAAGATTTTCTATTTGTTTAATTTTTTTATGTCATGTCGATAATTAGATATGTGCTTACAAGTTCACGCTAGTAGTTTCGCACCTATACCTCAGTAAATATAACATTGTATACACGTACGCAGCAGAATTATTTTCATACAGTATAAGATTAAATAAAAGTGATAACAACAATAACAAATGCTATCTACAAAACTATAAGGCATTTATATTCAGAGAAATCTAAAATTAAATAATACTCGGATTTGAGAATATATTGTTAATTTTGTGGTAACGGTAGTGTGTGTAATGTTCTGTTTTAATTATCCCAAATCTGGAGTGCTCCGTGCTAATAATCTTCAAAAGGATCTAAAATTTTGGCTTCACGCATTAATATTAAGGTAAAAAAGGATATGTCGTTTCATAATAAAATATTTGTACTAACTTCAATTATCAAAGACTCACGTCGCTTCACAGGGCCTAATGGCTTTTATTCATTCGCTGTAAAATTATTGCGTTTAAATAGAAGCTTCTAAGTTAAAGTTAAATCAATAATAATTAAAATATTTACATTTTTCGACTTTTTGCTACTGCAATAATATTATTTCATAAATGTGTTATAAATTCATTCGAATTAAATATTTCTAAAAAGATAATATATGCTTACTAAAGAAAGTTATCAAGTTTTACAAAAGGAAATTGACACTGGCAAATCCTTATGCGAGATTAAAAAGATACAAAAATTAAAACGATTAATATAATTTCACGGTATAAAAATAAAATAATGGGATGGGTAGATGGGATTAGGTTCATAAATGAATCAATATCGAGTTATGTAAAATATTATATTTGTATCAGGTTTATTGCTAAATTTATGAAATAGCATTCAGATAATAATATGCTTGGGGAAAGTTAAGATTATTATCGAGGACCGTGGTACCTACATTTTCAGTACTATGCACTTAATTAACTCTCTGAGAACTGCTGTTTAATTGCAGGTAAAACTACGTACGACATATGTAATTATCTGAACGTCAAACGCAAGCTAGCGTGGCTATTGCTGGCGTTTACTCTTTGTAATTGTGTATGCGCATTGTACAGTTCTCAGCTATAATTCGCGTTCATAACTCAAACTCATTCATGTGTATCTAGATGTTGGTTTAGAAATATTATACTTCGATTATTTATGTTCTAATTATATTGAAGAAATAACTGTGCCCGCGACTCCGTCCGTTTGGAAAGGTCGTGTTTGTTAAGCGACGATTTCAATAAAACATAGATATAAATTCACAGCTTCGATTTTAAACTATACAATTCATACGGCTTGTGATACAAGTGTAATGTATCTCCTTTCATACACACACACTTTGAGGTAAATTTTCAAATTAGGTATTTTTTATGTGAAAACTTTTTTACCGGTGTAGCGATTCTCAACAGGGAAAAAAAAAACATTAGGGAGATTCGTGTTAGCAATGCTATGACGTCAGTCATCAACATGCTACAATATGTCAAGTATAATAATTCAATGAAATCAATATGGAATTTGTAAAGTAAGAGAATCAGAAATAGTAAAGACAATTGGAGAAGAAGGAGTAACGTACCTCGTTCCTAAATATTCAGTCCGGCTTATAATCCAGTAAAATTTTACGCATTATATGTTTATGCGAGTGGAGATACGGCCACAGCTAATTATTTTAGTCTTACGATTTCTGTATCCTCCTAGTGTTATTATGTAATATATTTAATTATTTACAATTTAATTTGATGCGAAAGACTGACTAATAGTAGGTTGAAACTATGAAACTACCGTTTTCTATGTTCCGTAGCACGGAACCCTGGAAATAAATTAAGTTATCGATGTCCATGCAGATAGAGATCAATAATTAATGACGTCAGTATAAAAATAATTAATATCATCTATACGGTATGAACCTGTTTATAAATGGAGAATACCACATTGGAACATTTATAGGTGATGATCGCGATCTGTCAGTTAGAATCCCTTGCGGCTACATGACGAATCCAATTAACAGCACTAACGAATGCTGTCGGACGTGCACTATTTATGTTTCCTCACAGTCCCACTGTAAATATTTAGTCCGGGAGGCGTCTGGCATCGGCCTTGTCTTATCTTCACAACGGGCGTGTGAACAATTTCATGGGCTACAACGCGATAACATACAGGATACACGTTTCTAAATACCGTTTATAGAGTAGCACTTCAGTAGTCCTTGAGAATATCTTTATGCAGATAATCTCGATGTTTATTTAGTTGTGGAAACGTTAGACACGTGCTTTCATAGTTACAGCGAGGGAGATAACATAACTACGCACCTCGTCAGACGAGTCGCGGGTCGCGTGCGCGTTTATCGGCAGGTGCTCCGCTCTGTTCGTGGATTATCTGCTAATTTATAAGCGTCGCACCGTTCGACTTCTGTCTCTTTAATAATATTATTCATTCTGTCACACAAACGAGCTCGCTATATATAGACAGAGCAGCATTCCACGGGCAAAGCGTCTTGTTCCCGGTTTACTGTCGAATTGTTCTATTTTTTTTTTTTTCATTATTATCTTTTTTCGATTACAATTTCTTATTTAAATGCCACTTGTTTCGCCAACGAGTCGTGCTAACGGGCTCCTATTTGAAGTAATATTTATTGTTGTTTGCCGGGTGATGTCACCACCGGCCCCCATGCCATCATCAGGGGGGCCCGTTTTGGAATCTTTACGATCGACACCTCCACATATTCGCAGCGGTTCATTCACCGACGCAAATCTGAATGTCATTGTCAACTTAGAATCTATCTATTTACGATCTAATCATTTTAATTATAACGTTCGCATTTGTTTCGTGCAAAGCACTTTAAGTATCAAAGATCAGATTAATCCATTTGTTTTTTTTATTATCGTATTATTTTATACATTGATGTTTGTATTTAAAATAGCTGACTTACAAGGACTTATGATATCATCATCGTCACCTAAAATATATTATGTAACATCCGTGTCATTGTCATATATTCTTGAGCCATTATCTTCGAGGAAGAAGCTTCGTAATTAACGCTGCGCGATTGGAAAGGTTTTACATTTTTAACTAATTATTTTATGACTTTCGTTTCGTTACGGTGTGGTATTAAATTTAGACATTAACAGTAAACCCTTTTGTTGAATCTAAGAAAACAAACTGAGGTTAAGGGCACAGGTGCGTGTGAACTCGCCGCGCGTGAAATTATTGTAAATTTGCTTCGGTGTGGTCTAAGAAAAAACTATCACGATTATATGAACCATCAACCCCCGACGCTGATTCGTCATGGCAACCTCTGAATCCCATCATCATTTGGCCCTCCTGAATACATAATAGGATACATTAGTGTTTGAAGGGGTGGCGCCGTTTATTACCACTCCATACTTTATATTAACGTAGATATGTGTAATGTTTCTTTATTAAATAGTTTTCAATTCTAGGAGCAATTTTACGAGGTGTATCATCCGAGGTGTATTCACAGAAGATTTCTTCGGAATTAAATACTATACATTTACTAATATGAATTTCAATTATATATATTTATCAGCTAATGACGAAGATAGCTTAGTTGTAGTGTAGTCGGATAGCACATCGATAGACATAAATTCGAGTCCACATACACTATTTCAACAAGACAAACAAAGCTAAGTTTTCGGTCTAAGAAAACATTGTTATGGAACCTTATTATGCCGGTTGATCATTTTCTATGTTTGCCAGCATAGCTACCACCCTCAACTTGTCTGTCGCCAAGGATCCGTAGGTTTATTGTTAATCATTAGAGAGTTAGTACTTATATACTTGTTAGTGCTTACCATCTTTGTATCGTAATTTAATGTCAGGTGAAATTGTGGTCGAAGCGCTGAGCTTGTACAGTGCTTCAATTTCATGAAAGTGCTCGATATATTACTATCAAATATCAAGTGATAAAATTCAGGACTATAGATTCGTTTATGTACTTTTATTGTATGTTTGTGTAATTCATGAACTCGCATTTAGAATTGTATTTTCGTTCGGAAAGAGATCCCTACCTAGGATTCAGATATTTAAAAGCTGATATTAATATATTTGTAGCGGTCGTCATGCCAAAATTATTGAGAGGACATGCGGTGGGAAAAGTAGGTATTCCAGAAATATATTACTATCACGTTGTGGCCCATAGAAAGAATTATAAAACACGAAAGGGCCCGTCCCTGATTTAACTATACAAAATAAACAAAAACATCACTTCGTAGTACCCCGTTTCCTCCTCCAAATCTGAACCGATTTTTAATTTTCTTTCGGTTTTAGATTAATAATAATAATATGCCTAATGTTTTGCTTTTTTTAATTTATCCGATAAATTTGTTTGACGAATGTCTGAAAATTACGGTAAAAATCGATCATATTTTTCATTTTCAAAGGCTCCTATAGTTTCTAGATTAACTAATTTATGGAAAATATCAAAACGTACGGGCATGACGATGGTAGATATTTATTATTTGGTGTAAAAATATTTATCATAATGCTATTTTCCAGGAAGGAAACAATGGACCACGTTTCTATGAAATAAATGTCGATAGGATAACCTCTTAATACTTAGATTTATAAATTAAAATATGGAGTTCAAAAAGTACATTTAAATTACAAATCAACTACTAGGTATATTAAAGATCAGATAACGTTCGTTGGCATGGATTCATTTTATTATTATTGTATAACTTGTTTGAAAAACATGTAACCTAGATCCTTTTTGAGTCAAAGAATTATTTATTATTCATTTATTAATTCTTCGTATAATATAGCAGGACCGAGCTTTAAGCTAGAAACAAAACTATTTACCGGGCAAATTTAACAAAGCTATCGGGACTAATCCCGATTCATAAAAGGTCAACTAAGAGGGTGCGGATATCCTGTGGGTATGGAGGGGTCCAGGTTGCCTAAAGCTGTTTTACAAAGCCTAAATTACACTGTGCGCAATACGGTGTAACTTATAAAAACAAAATTTTGCTTCGCCCGTCATCTACGAGCTTATGACCGGCTCTGGCTAATTTTTGCCATTGACGGATATCTCACTCATGTTTTTATTTGAAAGCCACATTCAAATCGACAATAGCTTATAAATGATGCTTTTCATTCGTGCAAAATTTAAGAACATATAAGAATTAGGTTTAAAGCAAAAACTGTGGAATCGTCATCATTTACAATAATATTTTAGTGTTATTTCCGAATTTAGCACCCGAGCGTAGGTTAAACGAAACCCACGTCTGCTATAATTAAAAAGAAATAAAATAAACATGGTAAAATTAAATCCCACACTTTGTGCATATTAATTAATATATTTCATCAACAATATGCGAGATTAAAAGCTATCGCTTCCGTGATTTTAGCGAAGTGAATTTTAATTTTTGATTGTATTGAAAATTGTTACAACAATTGGATTAAAAGTATTATAACCTTAATGTGTTAGTTTTACATCAATCAAATAGTAGATATAGGAGTATTTAACATTTGTTTAGAACAATAGGCGATATTCGTTAAATAAATGTCCCGCTTAAATGTCGTTACATACATACGTACAGGCGCTATAAACTTTTTATGTGATTCGTCGTATCCTTCGAATTAAAATACGTTTTGTTGTTCGTATTGTTTCAACATTCGTTTCTGCCGGCGTCCTCAGTGCTTGTTTAAACTATTTTTAAACTTAATTTTTAACATTCAGCGTTACCGTAATTTTATTATTATTGCTTAATCTGTAAAGGTAAAACAGCAAGAAAATTAATAATATATTTCTTATTTAAGTCTCTTCTTCTATTTGGTTAATGGTAAGCAATGAATTCTATATAACATACAAAATAGTACCTCTTTCAAGTGCGTATCGTATTTTTCCAAACTTTGATATAACACTACGATCCAATGCTCATAAAGTCTAGAAAAAAGGTGGTCATCTTATAAGATCTTTCCACGAAGTTTTTGTGGTACTTCAGAATTGACGACTCCTGTTATAATTTCTAATGCACATGCTCCGATTCTCAACTAAGGAGGCTTCTATATCCGCCACCGGTGTGATACAGTGGCACTCTCATACACTAACATTGTTTTTTTATATATTTACTAGCATGGTAATATAACGGCCCTGTGCCTGATGGTAAGCACAGAACAATCCAAAAACAGCGACGACCACCGAAAGACAATTATAATCAATCGCCGGTCGTCGCTGCTATGTCAGCCTGCACTAGTGTTGTTTACATTGCATTTAAAGGATGTTTTTTTTATCGAATAGAGGGCAAACGAGCAGGCGAGTCACTGATGGTAAATGATCACTGCCAGTCATGGACGCTCACAACACCAGAGGAATCGCAGGAATGTTGTAAAAAAAAGAAACGCAGCGGTCAGGAGACAGTTTTATGATACGGCAGAGGTAAGCTGCGGCCAGGAAAGTGTTCCGCTTAGGAGTGTGTGGTGCACACTAAACGCAGCTGCATGTATTCTGTAAGGGACAGTTTGAGATCTTTAGTTTCTTTTAACTTAGGTATAGCTAGGGCCACTACCGCAGAATTTACGTCTAACGTAGCAGCCCACTATCACTCCTATCACTCTTTCTCCTTGGCGCCCTGAGCGCTCGCCCCAAAGATATCGAGACAAATATCGGAAGCTTATAAAACTCAAATAAGTAGACGTCGGGCTTAAATGCCACCGAAAATCATTTAAATCAAAAAGCTTTTACTGGATATTTATTAGGTCTAAAAATTGTCAATATCTAAAATTTTCTATGTTTGTTACGGAATTACAATGCTCATTTTTTTTTCAAAACAATATGTTACACTACCGCAATACAGTAGATGAAAATAGTAAATATAATAATTATAAGTTTATAAAGTAATGCTTTTACAGTTATAATAACTGAACTATTGTATTAACCCATTATAAAAGTCAATGAGTGTCCAGACAATGTACATAAAAAAGTTTTAATATATCAAGGAACACGCCATCGTGGACACGCCACGTCCACGTATATGATCAGTATGGTCAAAACCGTCACCTTTTTAGTAGTTGTCTTCAAAATATGTAGTTTTTTTTCTACGCGAATTGGCAGCTTACTTAAGCCTATAATTGCTTCCAAAACATGAAGGTCGCATCGCAACACAATATGGTCAAATCCGCGCCTGCCAAGGAACGGACATATTTTCTTTTTATATTTTTACGGCATACGGTGATATCTTTCAAATTATAACCTATATTGAAATACCTATATATAAATCGGAGTTTTTCATTGGGTTAGAGGGATCAAAGCGGAGCAGCCGGTGCGGTCAGGGCCGGCCGGGCGCCAAGATCGCAACGATATCGTCACTAGAACAGTAATCGTCAATAAAAAATCTCAATTTAGATGGCACCGATAGCGTGTGAGTTACGGACGGACAGTCAGACCGAACACGAAAACTTACTCGACGATGGAATGTGCTCCGCGGCAGGACCCGCTAACGAATTAGGGTACACACGCGCTGGGATATTTTTTCTGTCACATCTTCCTAATTTATTTTTTATTACTCGCTTTCATCTATTTATTAAAACATATATACTACGTATAGTATAAGCTTCTTACTGACTGACCAACACCCGATACGTTTTCATCATTAAGATCGTTGAACGATGTGAACAGTTATACAAATATTATTTATGTGGGCTTTAGAATCCTTTTATAGATTTTGGAAAGTCTCAATTCCCTGAATATGTATGTCTAATATCGCATCGAATTTCTACTATAAAAAGAAACTCGATAAAGTTAATTTGAAACATGGAACAGTTAAATGAAGCAAATAGATTAGGTATTCAAAAATGTGAAATGTCTATGAGCAGGAACAGATGAAATATTTTCTCAAATTCTGCAGATTATTCGATACATTATTACTTACTTATCTTTAACATTAAATTACCTATTTCGTTTCTACCGCTTGGTAAAGCAACAATAGAGAGGTTATGGTGTCGTTAGGAAATGTATTATTTGCATACTAAATTACGTACTTATACTCCCCCTCTGAAAACAACCCTAGACATCCTTCTGTGAAATTGTATCCACTGCCACCGCGATACAGTGAGTGTATATGCACCAGTAACACACTGCACATCAAAAACTTACACACTATACATAAGGTTCCGTAAGGGACCATTTTATTTATTGTAAATTAACGGATAAGTTTAGTTAAGACGCATTCATCGGAATTTGCATGCCGATATCAGCCTAAACCATGGTTTTCCTGACATTGTGCTGGTTACCATTTTTCAACTGAGTGTCATAAGCGTTCACAATTTTACGTTCGCCTTTTACGTCAACTGAGTTATTCAGATAGAAAAAAAAACTTTGGTTCAATTCTTCTGCCCTTTTAATATAATACAAGGAAAAAGTTTATTGTGAAGGTGTCCTTAGCCCTGAAAGGAATAATATCTTGAACAGAATCATCCCTATTCATTGAAATATCACTTTCACTTTTTACTGTTCTATTCAATTGCACATGTTAAAGTGTGAATAAACTACCGACTACAAATAGCTACGATGCTTTTAGCTATCATGTATACACTCCCACTCCGGGGGAATCCCAAGAGATAACAAAATAGGATCGACTTGAGGTGGCACTCATCACCGCAAATCTAGTAGAGATTTTTTTTACTTATTGGTAAACCGAGTAATGAGAGAATTCTGTGAGAGAATGTCCGTTTCCAATAGAGCCAAAAGTATGCAGCCTACCTGGAAATAAGAATTATATACAGAAATTGCCTATAGTGTTGCCATTTTTACACAGTATAGGCTCAGTGCTTTGACCACAACCTCACCTGATGTTAAGTGACGATGTGGTCCAGGATGGTAAACACACTAAGCCTAGAGGTACTCGCTCTCAAGTGATGCTGCCGGAAAACACCTATTGGTAGGTATTTGCTGACAGCTTCTCAAACTTGAGGGTGGTAGCTACCCAGGCAGAGATTGTTAGAAAATATCTTACCACTACACTATGGTTTCCTCACGATGTTTTCCTTCACCGAAAGCTCAGGCTGATTTTAGAGTTGGATAGGTGAGGTCGAATCAGCATCCGGTATCCAGCCGCACTACTCACTACTTAGTCTCGTGAATGTCACCTACGTGAGGCAACAATAAAGATGGTGTTGATGATACTCAATGGTGTTAGTCGTTGTTCCCCTTTCCATTCATAAATCATTTATTTCAGAACATTCGTTGCATGTACCTAAAATAGTTTTTGAACTACACACTATCAGTGGCTGATATAGGAATTGGGATGGGTTATTTATCCGTTAAGTCTCTCATACAAAGTAAAAATGTTGTAGAATATTTTAGAAAATCTTCAATTATAATGTAAAGTTAGTAATACTTGTATAGGTATGTTAGCTATAAATCTCCATCATCTCGCATTAATGAGGGCTTGACGCTTCGTCGACACCGGCACGCCTACGTCTATTAATAACAGACCTTTTCTTTTTGGTACCACCCTCCTGGTGCTGGCTAGTTACAGATAAGAAGGACGTCAAAGTGGGCATTTAAAAATAAATTTGTCGTTAGTGATGAACGACGGATATATAACTTTATTATTTTAAATTAAATTAACGTTCTGTTTGGAACGTATATTATGTACATTTTATTTACATTAGAAGGAACTTATCTCGAAAGATCGCTTCCATTATTTCGAAGAACCTTATAACGCTCAGAGTTGTTTCTTTAGCCGGGGGATTAATGCGTGAAGCAATTAATTTTGATTGAGGTGTGTGTTTTTATTAAGTAATTGTTTTTGTTCCCAATGTAGATTTGAAACGCACCAAGTTCTAATTTGTATATCTTAATATTTATTTTACATTGTTGTACGTTATTATATACAATATACATATGTTACTTATGTTTATTGAATAAGTTCATATATAAACATTAGGTGTAAGACAGTGTGTTTTTTTTTTCTAACTAGCTAATGCTTTTGACCGGAAGGACCATTACAGCTTCACTGTAGCTTTGGGGGCGAGTGCTGAAGGCACTCAGCCACAAAAAGGTAACTAGCACAAGGGCTACCAAAGTGTCATGAACCTCGGCTTGGCCGAGTGTAAAAAAAATCCGGGGAATTTCGAACCTAGCTAAGCCCTACAATTTTTTTAATAATAGTAATAAAAAAGTTTCTTTACAGGATTTATGTACCTGTGTGTTATGTGCAGGAGTGTGTGTGCGTGTAATGCTTAATGCATGTTCAGTGTCACTGTATCGCGTTGGAAGCGGCGTCAAGAGTCGGAACGGCGTGCCGGCTAAGAATAGCTCATATCTTTCCATACCAGGCAACTAAATCATATACCAGGCGATGGGCAGCAACATCCTCTGAAAACTACAAAAACACCTGACTACGATCGCAAACCCACCCACCTGCCAAGCGAGGCGTTTATGGCAATTCCCCGCTTTTTTGGGGAAACCTATGTTCAGCGGTGGACGTCTATTGGTTGAATAAATCAATCAAACATTAGGTAATGTTATTTTTTTTTTAAATAGGACATCTTATAAGATGTAATAATATGATCTTACTTATTAGTTGTGTCATCCATTACAAATAAAGAATAAAATTTAAAAGTTGTCGATTATAAATTAAAAAAATATAAAACAGCAATTTAATATTATTAGTGTTTTAAAACTATGTTTGGCGTGTGGCTCGTTCCCACAGAATGGTTTAATACATTTTCCGTGTTCCAGTTAGCGCCCCATAAATTGATTAAGGGTCCGCGGCGAGGCTCAAAAGTTTTTTTTTGTGATTCAAGACAGGTAATGCTTAGAGCCGTTGGCTTTTTACGAGTCTGGACAGAATTTACGTAAGTACTTGACTTTTAATATTGAAAAAGGACGTTCAAGTAAGTAGTAAGTTTTAATAAGTAGTCAATAAGCAGAAATTTAGATATTTTTCACTCCTCTCTCCCCTTTCACAGTTACTTACTATTATAAGTAAAGTTCTTACATTCTACTATTGACATATTTTTTGTTACGTACATCACTATTTATATGTCACATCACTATGTTTTTAACTACTCTATGATAATCTCTAATGCCTTCCATTTCCATCTTAAAAAGCAGTAGTGGATCATTTTTATAAAAATAAAACATAGTGTAATATTTTTTTCAGAATATATACAAAGTAATTTCTTAAGTAATTTTAAAAGTAAAAAAGTATATACTGCTTACTTGAGCAGCCCCAAATGTGTCATTGATAAACATATTGCACCCACGAATTATTCATATTTGGTATTATTAAGGTAATTTTTGTATCAGTTCTACGGACAAATAACATACCGATAACTTAATACCATAATCGTATAATTAGATGTTGATTCCTACTTTGTAATATAATTTTTTCAGTTGTTATTGTAAAATCAAGTTGACGATATCTGTTTTAAACAACTTTCATAACGATGGTTAAATGTGACAAACTCCCAATAGGAGCTGAATAAATGAATTAATCCGAAAACAAATTTACATACTTTTTTTTATTCTGTTTAGGATCAGCGCTTTGACCACAATCACACCTGATGGTAAGTGACGTTGCGGTTCAAGTAGTAAACTCTTATATAAGCCTAGAGGTATTATTTCACAGGTGATGGTGCCGGAACACAGCTATTGATTCTTGGCGATAGGTTTTCAGGTACGCAAGCAGGCACTAATATAAAATGTCATACTACTGTAGCATGTTTTTTTTACCGAACGTCCAAGCTCATATTTAAAACTGCACAAGTATTTTCAAATCTACATTCAGCGACGCAGAATCTGACTACAATACCAACTGACGCACCATCACTTCAAAAACCAACGTAATGCATCGGATCAATCTGGTACAAGTCATTTGAAATTTTTAAAAGTCAACTCAAATTATATCTTTTAACAGAATCTTCGTAATAATATTTATTTTAACAATATCTTAATTCGTATGTATATATGTTTCTAATTGTATAATACACGTATTTTATATATGAAACCGGTGAGATGTTAATTTTTCTAAATGCGTGTCATCGGAACATCATAACATTTTGTCACGCCCTTTGCACCTATCAAATTGAATCACTCCGTCACATGAAGGGTGTCTGGTAGAAAATGAATGAACCATTAAAAACGCCACTGTACTCTTGTTTGTACAGAAGAAGTAAGTAAATAATTAAAATAAAAAAAATAAACAAATAGAGATAAAGTCGCGGGCATCCAGTTAATAAGGATTAATTTACGAAAGATAACGAGCATCGTTTGAATAAGCTTCAAATATTAATAATTACGATATTATTGAACAAGCGTAATCAAATTTACCTAAAATAATATGAAAGAAACCCTTCGTCACTTTCAGTAAATTTACCAAATAAATACAAGTAGGATGGCAATAGATGAAATGGCTAATTTCCGACAAGGAAATCGCTTCAACGTTCGATTACATTAAGTTCGATTTCCTAAATGGCGGTATAATATATCAAACCTGGAGTAGATTGTCTTATTATGATAAAATATTTCGTGAAGTATTGTGGTAGTAACTTACTGAGTGCAAAATATTCAAGTTACAAGTAAACCTGTAATACCGGTATAATAAATTATAGGAAGATCAATACAATACGTAAAAACAAATGAAAAGAAATAATCAATTAAAAAAAGTTATTATTTAACGATTATTCCATAAAGTTTCGTAAAGTTCTATAATTTCGCAGTAAAATTTGTTGACGTTGATGTTTTGTTTTTTGTCAACAGTATTATGTAATTACTGTTTATTTCGAATATTTTAATCTTTTTGCGCTTTAGAATTGCTTATCTATTGTATAAATAAATATTTTAGTGTAATCAGGTAACAAGGTAATAAGTTACAGTAACCATATTAAAAAGTTACAAGTAATATATTTAAAATTAACTTCTTTTGTATGCAATAAACAAATCATAAAATATTTTTCCAGAACAAATTTAATTTTGACTGTAAAACAACGTATTTTCGGTACAAAGTATAGTCTCGTAATTAACAAAAATTAAAAACTGTTTCCAATTTAAAGTAAACTGTAGTTCACATAATACAATTGAAAATTACATTATTTTAATCGGAAAGATGAGTATTTTTTTTAAATGTAAAGTTAAAACTTGCATTATGTAAATTAATTGATCACCAATCATCTTTTAGCAAAAATACCTTTTAAAGCACCTTTCAAAATAATTTTACTAGAGCTTTCGATGTTTTTAGAGCATTTATTATAATAATAATAATAAAGGTATATTGTGTCGACTCTTTCACAGACAGTGATATTTTTGTCCTCTCACTTGTGGGCTGTTGTCTAGATACAAATTTAACTTATCTCTATTTTGGTTTGTTTCCCGAAGAGTTCACAGCTATATATGTTTATTTTCACATAAATTTACCAATATGAACAAACACACTGAATAAATTAATCTTCATAACTGATCGATGATTATTTTAGTAAATATGACGACATAGTAATGCTTTGTAAAGAAATCATTATACAATTCTGTATTTATTTGTTAATGATACAGTTTCTATTTGTTTCATATTCTTACTGAGAGTACTTAGTGAACTTAATTAATATAGGTACATTATATCACTATATACCTTTTTTTTTGACGGGGGAATGCATTTACGCACTACCCTTACCTATTGCATATATCACTATATACCTTGAATGAATGATATTATATAGAAATATATTATAATATAGCATTGCATAGAGTAACAAAGTCGTTGTGGTCACTAGAAATTGCAAAATCAGTACAAAGTACCATCATTTTCGCGGATATGAATGTAAGCGCGGGTGGCAGGTGGAATTCGTAAAATGATTTGCGTCGGGTGCCGGTACGCATACCGGATCGATAGTTTTGATAATGTTAGAGAAGTAACTTGAACAAAAATTTATTTCATCATTTTTATAGTACATTTATTATATTTTATTCAAAAGTTGACATTTTTTAATATCCTTCAAACAAAATAAAATTATTGATTATACTTGATACTTTCGATTTTTTACAATATAATAAAGTCTGAGATTTAAATATATTTCTATATTAATAAAATAATTGAAATGGTTATGCAAAGGATGTTGATCGAACTGGTGATCATGTAAAGACATAAAACATCAACATCTACGAAGTAATTCATTAATAAAATGATAAATTTTATTTTTTCGAAAAGACTGCTAACTCGATAAATCATACTATCAAGAGTAGACACAACACTACAGCGTCATTTCTAAACAAAATCGTCATGGCGGCGCGTCATGCGACTATAATTTTTGTTACATAAAATAAAAAAACATTCAATACTTACACATCAAAAGATATAATAGATTTTAGGGTGTTCCTTTTTTAATATTTTTTGCAACATTTCACTTCACAACTGGCCGTCGTTATTACGCAAAAGTATTATTTTATCAGAGATAGTAAACCGTTGAAACGAACGTACCGTTGGAACTAAGAAAATAGTATCGGAGTCAAATCATTTTCATTATTATTATATCGCAATATTGTTATGTATTCCTAGTTATTGGATTGTTTATAAGTTGCAGTATTATTCACTTCCTAAAGCATTAATAATACTCAATAGTAATAAATAACGCTATGATTTAAGAAGAAAAACTACATTACCTTATTAGGCGATGTCACTAAACTTAGAATTGTTACAATGCATAATAAGTTATAAATAGAAAGAAAAACACATAATGATAAAAATACTGATGGTTTTGAAACATAGTGAGAATCATAAATAAGTAATATTACAACAAAAACGAATGTATTAATCCATAAAAGACATATCCCAAGAACCAGTTTTTGGACGATTTTCGACATCGGATCAATACATTATAGTAATAAAACCAATCGAATTTATTTTCAATAATAAAGACAAGAAGATATTATCGTCGCAATGAAGTCAGTCAGTAATTTAGTTTAGTTAGGATCGAGATAAAAAAGTGCGAGGAGGTGACAATATAAATAACAATTTGGCCCACCCCGTTCGTATGTGGTTCGCCGGATTAGCATAAGAATGCCACATCACGGACGCCCACGGTTCCACTGTCCCTCGTTGTCTCTTTATACGTCGAATTTAATTTGATTTACGAGTATACACACAATTGTACGTAAAACTTATATTATACTGGTGAAACCAAAGATACGGACAATATACGAGAGAACGTGTGATGATGCAAACTGAACGAAACTTTATTTAAATCCTAAATTGTATTTTTTTAATATCTCTACACCGCACTTAATCTAATATTATCATAATATTATCACAACCCATAAAGCGGTAGATTTGAAAATAATGCAATTGATAAAATGCAGACATTCATAGATTCACCTAAATAAAATTCAAGAACGACCTGTACAATGTTATAATTGTGTTTTTTTAAATCACCGAAGTACATTGGCAATAGATGTTGTTACATTTGTTGATTAGTTGGTGCACTTTACAACGAAGAGCCTGTCTCAAATAGTAGAAAAAGGTTGTAAGAATAAAATCAATGAATTTTGTAAAATTTTAAATGAATGAGATAAAATTGGGAATAGAGGTAATGGGTATTAATCTGAAAGAACTGAAAAGAAATATTGTATTTGGAGCTCTAATCCATCTAAACTTTACTGGACCTTAATTACTGAAGTAATTTCACGGCGAGTATTTTATAAAACTAATGATCACTTAGTGCCTGAAACTTTCTATGTAGCGGTAGTATGCCAGTTCGTAGGTACTAATTTTAAATATTTAGATACGAATAATATGCAACTAGAACTAGAATAGAAAAAAAATTGCCTTTGTCATTTTCGTCTAATTAAATTGCAAAGCCTTTTTATAGGTTTTGACAACTGAATAAAATTGTAGGTAGCTTTAATAGAAGAAATCAGGTATTTCAAAAAAAGTAAAAACTAAAGTTACGAATATTTTTAAACTTCCAGTAAATTCAAACTCAAAGAATATAATAATTTTCATAAACGACTTAATATAAATTAACCTTATAATACAATTATAACTGAGACCCTTTCAAATATCTTAATTAATCAAGGTAAAAGAAATAATTCACGACCGACATAACCTCGACTTAAAGTGCTTCTTAAGATTCTTTTATGCAAATACAGTTAAAAATATTGCTTACCTCTGGGAACTAAATTAATTGAGGCTACACCTTCGATTGGCATATTCGTCCATAAAAGTGATGAATGTGGGTTGATTTAATCGTCTAATTATTTTAAGAAGTTCATCTATCTTCTATATATATAATAAAAACTACTGAACATATCAGCATGGGACTATTACAATTCGGAATTTTTAGGCTATT
The DNA here is from genome assembly GCA_014132275.2 of Samia ricini. Taxonomy (NCBI): domain Eukaryota; kingdom Metazoa; phylum Arthropoda; class Insecta; order Lepidoptera; family Saturniidae; genus Samia; species Samia ricini. The sequence continues at coordinate 25,027,093 of AP028161.1, forward strand.
TATTTTTTGGTTTATTTTCCGTTTCGATTTACTCTTATGCAGATTTTTTCCGCTAATAAAAACAAAAGACTCATTTTTCTTCATTCATTGTTTTTCTTATGTATAAATTAAATGTTATATGTATAGAGCATAATTATAAAACGCAGGCGGAGCTAATAAATTTATAAAATTAGTTTATGAAACCTCATTAAGTTATATTTATTTATAGCCATAAGTCATCTCAGTTTACCTGATTACGGTACATTTATGTACAATGGATCACGGTATTATAAAGTATTTCCCAGATTAAATAAAACCGAAATTAGTAGCTTTAAGATAAAATTAAAACGCAATAGGTCTTTTTAAGATCTTATCTAAACAAAAATAAATTCCTAATAAACGACAGTGTTCAGTGTTAATACGCATTTAAGATAATATATTTATTTATCTAAATAAAAATAAATGTCCGAGTAATAAATCGCGTTGGACCTTATCGTCTTTCAAGGCTCGGCAGTAGGACGAGATAAGGGGATCCTATAAGGAGGCACGCTACACGAACGTTTGCGTTCGTTTAGCCGTATTTCGTTGAAGGTGAGTCTCGATTCGGGTAGAATTTGGTTTTTGTGACTTTCGTAGTTTTGGAACGGACCAGAGGCGAGTGTAATCGGCGTTGCATCTTAATTTAGTTGTCTTGTATTGTGTGAGGCGGCGCAGTGGGACATTCTAACCCACGGCGAAGGAAGGCAAAGAGCGACCGACCGACCGTCTTACAGTGACGCATATATTGTCGTATTTATTATACGTGAGCATAAAGAAATCGAATTTATTAGCTTAATTGGACAGCGTCACTACCAAAAATACAAATAAAATATATTGTAGTATGTTTAGGAATTGAATCTTTTTATATTACATATATGTATAGATACCTAATGTGACTAAGTGACTTATAATTCTGATTACATAAGTACTTATTATTAAAATTGTCTTTAGAATACTGTAGTTGTAATGACTTATTTACTTCACTGGTTTAGTTTTTTTTACTGCCGTTTAGTATCTGTAATATTTGTGTAGTATTCAAGTGATGATGCTACCCCATAAAGGTGACGGACGAAAGAAGATTACATGCAGCAGAGATGCGAATGTTGAGATGGATGTGTGGGGTAACAAGAATGGACAGGATTAGGAATGAATATATTAGAGGAAGTTTGAAAGTGGCGCCAATAACAGACAAGTTAAGAGGCGGTCGTTTATCCTGGTATGGACATGTGATGCGCAGGGAGAAAGAGAATGTTGTAAGAAAGGTATTGGATATGAATGTGGACGGTTACATGGGAAGGGGAAGACCAAAGAAAAGATGGATGGACTGTGTGAAAGATGATATGTTTAGAAAAGGAGTGAATGCGGAGATGACAACAAATAGAGAGGAATGGAAGAGGAAGACATGTTGCGCCGACCCCAAATAAAAATGGGAAAAGGGTAGGGAGATGATGATTCAAGTGATGATGCCTAAATGGTAGTGCGGTCAGATATCACGTCTATGGATGTAAGTTTGAATCCACTGAAAACAATGTGATGAAATATTTTCTAATGCTATCAACCTTAAGTTTTAAAGTCTGTACCTAAGTATATATGCCAAAGTCACTTGAAAGTTTCTACTGCATCCAGGCTTAGCTAAGCCTGGAGTCTATAGGGACAGTATAGAAAAAAAAATTAAAGACACAAAAACATTTAAATAACAACTTCAAAGTGCAGGTGAAACTGATAAACGACGAATTTTATTAAGCCGTGGTCAATTCAAGCCAACTTTTCGTTTCGTTAAGCCTTAATGCTAAAGTTATCGTGGTTTTAGACAAAAGGTAAAATTTTTAAGCTATTTAATACTATTATTTCAAACGGCTTTTCACGCGTTACCTTTCCTTTTTCCTATCCCGACGTATCGGCTTGGTTTCGCCAACCGTGGTCACGGGCTGACTGGCGGAGCGCGGCGTCGCCTGCTGCGTTGAGGGGTATTTTGATGAACTACCTCCGTTTGGTCTTTATATTTATTATAGTCACAACACACAAAACTAACAGTGTCCATCGACGATGCCTGTGACATCGGGATAGGAAAAAGGAAAGGTAACGCGTGAAAACTCGTTTTAAATAATTGCATTTAAATATAGAACGCGAAAATTTAAAAAATTACATTTATTACTTTCATTGTTTTCATTCACCATGTAAGTAACAATTATATTTACATCATAATTATTTCATAATATTATGTTATTATATATTATTTCGCTAAATAGGACTGATAGTAAATGATAATTAAAAGACTTACCACGTTAACAAACTCTTGGAATGTGATAGCGTCCGTACTGGAACTTTGTGCTTTGTCGAGTAGTATCTGAATAAAAAAAATATTATCACCGATAAATAATTAAAAACCTGCACACAAAGAGATATTAAAATTATTTTTATTGGTGTTGGTTTTTTTTTTTTAAACATAATGTATGTTATAAATAACTGTCACATGATCATGCGATTCCACAACATAATTGAATAATATTCTAATAATTTTCAGTTTTATAAGATTTATTTCTTTTATTATTCACATATAGTGAGTGTATGATACATAAATTATAGTAAATAATCTTTGAGGCCTTAGGTAAAGGACTTTTTTCGAATGAAGTAAATCACTACTTCAACCCTTAAATGTATAATCCCACTATATTTTGGTACTACAAGTATATTCTCAAAATATTAGCTTTTTTTACGATATTCTCTTTAACCGTCATTATTCGAAATATTCTTTGGTGATTACAATCCAAAGTTCGAACCAACGAATCTCGGATCAATATTCCAGAGGTAAATCCATTTGACTCTCATGATATATTTGAAAATAAAATGGAGTTAGTTCTTCGAATAAAAAAACAATTTTTATTACAATTATTATTAAACTAATAATTGCATTTAATTAAACGTATTTAATTATGTCTGCTAAATCACTTAGCTTTAAAATAATAGATGAACAAACCTCGCGTTTATGTGTCGGAACTTGTGCTATAAAGTCTGGGTGTTGTAGGGTCTGCAAAAAAGTCTGGCCAAGGTATTTCACCAAAGCCTTCTGGATCAAACTGCAACAATATATGCAATCTCCAAAAAATCTTTAAATTAAAATATTCTACTATTACTTTATATTTATTATATATTTTTACTGGATCCCGGAACCCAAAATATATTTTTTCCAGGTCCATTGCACCCTCTGATTTGTACTGTATTTTATGAATAAAGATTTATTATTATTATTATTACATATTTGATATTATATATAAAGTTACGTTGCTATGATGAATTCTGAGTCTTTTTATATAACTATGATGAATTTATACTAAAACATAAAAAAAATTGCTTAGCATGAGAAAAAACTAAACGAATCTCTATCGTGATCACGTATAGTAGACAGCAACACCTGATTATGATTTCAACATGGCATCCTGAATATAATAAGAACGTGCTATCATCTTCTATCCACTTCACACATGTGCGTAGTTCAGTTAGGATATTATATTCATTCGTTTCCAAAAACAGTGGAACAAAAAAAAACTATACTAAAGCGCCCCTACCTATTATCTCTTTACCTTTTACGTGACAACTCACCGTTTGATCCGTAGCGTTACCGCCTGCTTTTATCTCCTTAAAAACATGTATAACTTGCCTCTTTACATTTTAATCAGTCAAAAACAAAGAACATTCTATGAAATTTCTTTCCGGATCGTGAACGTTTTTGTGGTGAAATTATGCGCGTTCATCGCGACCATAGTTTGTGGAAGATATTTCAAGTTTACGACCATTACAAATGATTGTTTTGCTAGTTTTAAACTTATAACAACCCTTTGTTTTTTTTTTTCAATAAAAAATAAACAACACAATTAATTGGTGGTAACCTACATGTTTATTTGTGAGTAAAGAGCAAATAAAATTTTATTAAATTACGGAAGAAAAGACTTGCTATGCTTATGAACTTACAAAGATATGATATTTTTGAGTCAAATAAAAGTCGAGGTAAGAAGTAAAGACTCGTTAAATATGCATTTACTTACTCGGTCAAACAGTAGGCGCCATTTCTGCAAAGCAGAACAATAATATGTTCAATAATGTGTGTATAACAAAAAAGAAATGAGTTTATGGATATTATCAGATTTTTTCATTTTGAAACTTTTATAGAGATACTCACATCGTGCATCAACTCTCTCCGTATTTCCGCCTCGTCCAATTCGGAACCGAGATCCGTGTGGTCAGTATCATACAGGGGTTCTGCCGCTCGGGATAACGAGCCGAGTGAGTCTCTAGCTGACGCAAGTGAACCCGTGACAGTCGGTAATACTCCTGCCTCGATTCCAGACTCCATTGAGGTGTTGTTAGATAGGAGAGTGGCGGGCGTGGTGGCGGACGGTGGCGCATTGTCTTCGCCACCTCTCCCCACCCACACTGACATCTTGCTAACAACACCATCCACTCTACCACGCTAACGACTTTATAGGCCCAAATTCATATTATCGATGATAGTAAAAATTACTTTTTAATTAGTTAAACGTTCAACAATATATTTTTAAAGTAAACAATGAATGATAAAATCTGCCAATTTATTCAATCTTCCAAAGGTACTACCAATTTAGAATTATTACATTTAAACAAATGGATGGTTGAACGGAATTATAAAAATGTGGACGATGAGTGATTCGGACTTGTATTTTGGACTAAAGTTTTTTTTTTTATATTAACTACACTAGTGTATAAAACGACGAACGATTATAAGGCACGTTATCTCTGCGTATTTTGTTTTTTGTTAGACCTGAAACAAAGTTATGTCAATTCAAGTTTAAAATGTCAAAACGTATGTAATGTGGTAATATTTTTAAGCAGAGCGAAAATAAAGATCATTTTATTTGCGATGAATATAGTTAATGTATATGTAAATGAATGCTCTACGATTGGTTTTCAATTGGAGAGTGGTAATTTAGAATTAATGAGTCATTGTTGCTTCATGCTATTAATACTTTGTGAAACAACTATTATTCGTTCTGATAAGGTGACAAAGATAGAGAAAGAGATGCTTGATTGGTTTGGGCACATAAAGAGGATGAATGAAAGAAGATAGGAGAAGGAATTTGCAAGACGAGGCTGACAGGGAAAGTCGGTACAGGTCGAACTAGGCGAACGTATCTCGACCTGATTGAAGACGTTGTGAAGAAAAACCAGGTCAAAAGTTCTCGTGACCGAAGAGCCTGTATGAATGAGCTTATGAAAGAAGAAGAAGCCAAAGACGTGTAGTCTCTGCCTATTCTTATGGGAATGTGTGATTTTAATTATGTATGTAAACAATAATAATTTCATCTACGTTATATTGATAAAGTGTATTTTTTTTTACATAGGTATCTATTGATGTTTGTTAAATGATTAGAGAACATTTTGCCTGCTAAAGAAACTAAATACTAAGTACTTCTTTTCTACATAATATCATGGACTAAGTATTAATAATACACTTAGGAGATAATTATTTCTACCAAATTTTTAATATTGCATTTGGCACGTTTAAGAGAATACGAAGGAATATATATGTACATGTTTTAGTTATGATGTTTATAGTTTATTATTGAGTAAAGCTTTTTATGATTGTGAACACTATTATACAATGGACTTATTGTGAATGAACCGGAACCAAAGATTCATAGCATAATACCACCATTATTTCTAATTCAGATGGAAGCATTTCTATCGTTTTGACCTTGCGTTGTTTGATTGAAAGTAGTTCGCATTTTAATGGTAGGGTTGCGTGCAAATACATATAATATTAGAGAAAAACTAATTGTATTTAAGTTTTACGTTAAACAGAATGTAGATAAAATAGCAAAAAAAATTAGTAGGAGTAACTAACAGCTTATGTTAATCTTAATTAATATTATTTAAACTTTAAACAGAGCATCTGTTCTCTTAAAAGAATAATAAATATTGTTATATTTATATATTATATATTTATAAATAAATATTGTATTCTTATTCATAATAATTGTTCTTGACGGAAGTCGAGAAGTTCTACGGACAGCTTTACACATCAATACGAAATCCCACTCGAAATCTAGCCCGAGACCCGAGAGCTAGATTAACATGACACTTCACCGAAAATATCCCGTACATCAGTCTGTACTAAATTCCAATGTCTCTCAAACAGCTCAAGAACAACAAGGCGCCGGGTGATGACAAATTAACAGCTGAAGCCGGGTGGAAAACCGACATTTGAGGCCCTTCAGAAGCTCTTTCATTCCATCATACTCGAGGGAAAAACGCCAAAGGCGTGGCAAAGAAGTGTGGTGGTCCTCTTTTTCAAAAAAGGTGATAACACCCTTTTGAAAAATTATAGACTCATCTCACTTCTGAGTCATGTCAAGCTGTTTTCGAGAGTCTCCACGAACCGACTAGCGCACAGGCTCGACCACTTCCAGCCTCCCGAACAATCTTGCTTCCGAAAAGGCTTTAGCACCGTAAACCACGTTCATACGTTGCGGCAAGTTATACAGAAGACCGAAGAGTAACCTACCCCTTTGTTTGTCGTTTGTGGGACTACGAAAAAGCCATCGATTCGATTGAGACTTGAATTGTACTGCAGTCTCTCCAGCAGTGCCAATTAGACTATTGGTATATCAAAGCGTTGAAGGATTTGTACGAAAACGCCACCATGTCAATCCGATTATAGGACCAGACCTTGAAACGTATACCTTTGCGGCGTGGCGTTAGACACGGCGAAGTTATTTCTCCGAAACTGTTCATCGCTCCGCTCGAGGATTTCTTCAAGGTTCTGGATTAGAAAGGACTTGGAATTAACATAAACGACGAGTACATAAGACACCTCAGTTTTACTGATGATATAGTAGTCATGGCTGAGACCGCAGAAGACCTAAGTACGTTGCTCGGTGATCTTAGTAGAGCCTCCGAACGAGTTGGCTTTAAAATGAACATGGAAAAGACGAAAGTCATGTCTAATGTCCATGTTGTGCCAACTCCTATAATAATCGGTGACTCTACGCTCGAAGTCGTTGACAGTTATGTATACCTGGGACAAACCGTTCAGTTAGGTAGATCCAACTTCGAGAAAGAGGTTAATAGTCGAATTCAACTCGGCTGGGCCGCGTTCGGGAAGGTACGCATAATCTACTCGTCCGAAATACCGCAGTGTCTCGAGATGAGAGTCTTCGACTAGTGTGTGTTGCCAGTGATGACATACGGCACTGCTGCGTGGTCACTCACAATGGGTCTAATAAAAAAAGCTCAAAGTTGCTCAAAGGGCAATGGAGAGGGCTATGCGTGGAGTTTCACTGCGTGATCGAATCAAGAGATCTGCAGAAGAGCCGACTTTGCCCGAAGAATTGCTAAACTTAAGTGGCAGTGGGTTGGGCACATTGCTCGCAGAACTGATGCCAGATGGCGGCAACAGTTTCTCTCGTGGCTACCATGCACCGGAAGACGTAGTGCGGGTAGGCACCCCACAAGCTAGATACGACGACCTGGTGAAGGACGCGGGAATGTTGGATGCGGGTGGCGCAAGACCGGTCGTCATAGAGATTATTGGGGGAGACCTATGTCCAACAGAGAACGTTTTTCGGTTGAATGGATGGATGAATATAATAAACAATAATTATATTAAACTTAGTATGAAGATTTAAGATCGTATGTTTTTTGCCACTTTAGTGGTATAAAAAAAACAACCTAGAACATATTATACTTATGAAAAGTAAGATGGAGTGTTTCGTAGGATCTTGGTCCTGTGTATTTTATGTAATTTTAAGGGCATATTCCGTGATATAATTTGTTTATTTTGCACAAGTAAAATGGAAATAATAACACCGAATATTCTGGGGTGCCACAAGAAATCACTGAAAAGGTCCAACAGGATGGTCAGCACTTTGGTACAGTTAAAATAAAAATAAAAATATCCACATGACACTGGCAGAACTGTGTATGATGCCACTAACTATGAAAAAAAAGGTAAGATTTTTGCATAACAGATAATGCACCTGTGCAACGCAACGGTGGGATTATACTTCCGAATTAGAGTTGGCAGAGGCATGCATAAATGCATTTCGCACATAAAAAAAGGTCTTTTTATTTTGTTTGTTGATTAATATAATAATGAAAAAAACAGAAATATAACTTTATGATACGCTCAGTATAAAAGCATCCAACCTCCATAAGATCCTAATTGAATTTTTCCGAGTACAAGATAGGCAATCAGCTAAGGGTGGAAAAAGTAAACTGCATGTGGGGGCCACAACCCTCTTGTCGTTGCTGTGGCAACGGACCGCAATTTCATACCCCAGTTAACATTATCCTGGCATGCATACTTCATACGAACAATCCTTTTGGACATTTTAAATAAACATTCATAAGAAAATATACAGTAAATAACATTGTTACCTGTACAATTGAACTCAAAATAATATTTCTTTAAACTTTGACAGTTTTTAACAGACTTCAAAAAGGAAGAGGTTATCATTTCGTCTGTATGTAATGTTACGCGATTTCTCCGTCATTTGAGGACCGATATGGTAAATTTTTGATCGAAAGAGTACACGTCTGAGGTGGTCGCATTTCCACCAAATCAGGATCTGATCAGTGGCACTGAGGGAAATTGAGAAAAACCCTCGAATATTAAAATACCAATTTCAAAATTAACGATGAGATTAATAAAGATTAATAAATGTATTGACTTTTTAGTGCATTTTGATAGTTTATTCTTTTGAATTCGGCATTGTTTTTAATTTAAAATAAATTTCAAAGTTTATCTAAGTATGTATTGTTGAATATTACTTTGTATTTACATGTAATCATTGTAAAATCAAATGTTTTAGACCCCAATTTAAAATAACTAATGCACCTAACATACTGTAGCTAATCAAGTTAATATTATGTTATTTTTAAAATTGTAATGATATTATGACTAATATAATGTCGGTTTATTTTAATTAATAATTTGTACAACAAATTATCATTTACAAACGTATGTATGTATGGTGCAATCTTACGTATTCAAAGCAAATGAAAACAAACCGAAACAAAACATAACCAATAAACACTCACCATAAACAATTTATCTTAACAATAAAGTTCACTACTATCATAAAGGGAACATCACACAAATCGTCATTTCCAAAATATTATGTTTCATGTCAAGAACACATTATTTAGGCAAAGTATCGCGGTGGGCATTTATTAAACGTCAAAACACTTGGCCTAATGGGAGTAGGAATGGCGTCTGAGTTTCGCGCATGCGTATTATTAGGGTAACAAGAAGCCGTATCCCATGAAATATGCATCGAGTCCCTTTATAACTGTGCTCTTGTTACTGTGCGATGTAAAGTGGACACCTCGTTTTGACAAGCGCTGACCTACATGAGCATTTGACCACACATCGTATACATAAAGCCTTCAATATTAAAGCATAGTTTTTACAATAAATTTTTCGTATCTGAAAGAATTGGGTTAATAGAAATAAGTATTAATATATTAAGTGGCTTAAGAGCCAATGGACTAGACACATTACTCGTAGAACCGATGCCCGATGGCCCGGAAAAACCCGTTTTTCAAATGGTTGCTTCGTACCGTAGGACGCAGTTTGGGTAGGCTCCCCACAAGGTGTACCGACAGCCTGGTGAAAGTCACGGGAATTCGCTGGATGCATGTGGCACAAGACCGGTCGTCCTGGAGATCTTTGGGGGAGACCTATGTCCAGCAGTGGAAGTCTTTCAGTTGAATGGATAGATTCATATGTTACATGACCAAGACATAGATATATTGTTTCTTATTAAAATATGAGACTTCAAGTTTTCATCGTGGATGGAGGGAGGTGCTTGCTTTATCCTCGCTTCTTATATCAAAATAATATATTGCGTGTATTAACTTAATCTCAATTAACTTAGATAATCAATGAGCTTGCGTAACGCATCGAAACTTCCGTTGACAATTTTTTCTCTAGCGCATCATATAAACATCATCAATCATCATCATCAACATCATGTACGTGAGACAAGAGTCAGAATTTAATTAGACATTTTCGAAATGAAGCTTAATTTTTTTTATGGCAAGGTTATTTCTACTCCTTAACCCCTTGGGCACTAACCTGGCGTTTGCGCCAGCTTTCCATTATCTTCCTATTGTCTTATTTTTATGGTTAATCGACATATAAGTGGCATTAGATTAAGCCTCGTCGGGTGTATAAGATTTTTTTAATGTACGACATTATTATTTAGAAGGTATGAAGTCGGTCACCATTTCAACCAACGACGCCTTTGCATATTGACGATACGTGTAAATGAAAACTGTGAAAATAATATTTCTACTAAGTAAATGGTCCAATTAGAATGTTTTATAATAGCCTTTGATTCTCTATTAATGTTTTCCTTCGGCCATACTGTTAACATCACTTTTGTTTACACTGTATAGGCTCAGTGCTTTGACCACAATTTCACCTGATATGAAGTGATGATGTGGTCCAGGATGGTAAACACTCTTAGAGAGTTATTGGTATAGATATTGGCCTAGAGATATTGATTCTTAAGTGATGCTTCCAGAACACACCTATCAGTATTTGGCGACAGGTTTTCAAACTTGAGGGTGGTGATAGCTACCCATGTGGTCATTATTAGTAAATGCCCTACCACCTATGGTATCCTCACGATGTTTTCCTTCACCGAGAATGGCTGATTTCAGAGTTGGATAGGTTGGCTTGAAACAGCGTCCATTGACGCGGAAACCGGCTGCACTACCAACTGCGCCATCATGGTTAGAGTATAGCGATAGTAGGACGATTCAATGATAGGTAACGTAATTGCATCCTCACCAATTATCTAAAAAATATTATAATCATAAAATATCCTTACATAATATAAAAGGTAACGTCTATTTAGATTTAAAAAATGAAATCGTAGATTTTATTACATATTTAATACATTCAACAAATAAAAAGGTAAAAGTAAATACAGTTACAGATATTGATTTCATTAAACCATTAAAAATTCAAAAAACTATATTACGCAGAGAACATTTGTGCGGAATAGAAAATAGGACATGCGATCCTATCCGTGGGAATAGCTAATTATTTATAAATTATGGTTTATTTTGACTGATTGATTCAACCGAAAGACGTCCACTACTGAACATAGGTCTCCATCAAAAAGTGGGAATTGCCATAATCGCCATGCTGGGCAGGAGGATTGGCCATCGCAGTAGGTGTTTGTGGTGCAAAGAGTATGCTACTGCCCATCCCCTGGTTTGTCCCGTAGACACCAACGGAAAAATATGGGGTTGCTATTCTTAGCCGGTACCACACGGCTTTATTTTACTCGAGTATTTCTAAGACCATTATCAATTAACGACTTGCAGATTAAAAAACTTTATCGAGTTTCTTGCCGGTTTTTCTCGAGGACAGTATTGTTTTCAGAATCGGCGCGGTGGTAGTATTTTGACGTTCATAAGCACCTTATCAGGGCCTAAATTAAGTAAAGTTTTTTTGAATTTTCTGACATCATGGTCGTGAGACTTGCCAAAACATTGTTTTGACATCAGCTTTCGAGTGTCTCTATTTTTATAGTTTCTTTAGCAGTTCGTTCAGTAAGTAGTAACAAATTGTGCTATCATTTACGCTTCTGACTATATTAGTTCATGCTTATTCATGTTGTGGTCTGTAAAAAAAAATGTTTGTCTTATTGACATTGTAGGTGTTCTCTTTTATGTTTCCCCACACTAACGTTTACAAACTCGTAATGTACTTTTAATAATAATAGAGACTAATCTTAGTCTGATACTCATTTCTCAATAAAAAGAACAAGACGTAAAATATCCGCAAATAAAAGTCAGTCTGCAATTCTAAAAAATACAGTATTATTGTACTTTATTGTGCTAAATTAAAGTCAAATGATTGTTTTATTTTATATTGTAAGAAAAAAAGCGATTGCTTTCCATATTACCTATTTCATAATAATTTATTATTTAATAAATATCAATATTAACTTTCATCTAAAGTATTCAATACAATTATACATATATTAAACTGCAGAGTAGAACTGTGTATACCTATTCTGGACTACGGAGTTAAAAGATCGATGTTCCAAATATTAACGTACTTTAAGCGCCTGACCATTGAATAGAGCAATTTTTGTCAATTTTGAATAACATAAGACCGTAGGCATTTCACATTTTCAACTGTTTTATGCTTGCGCTTTCAATATTTTTTGGGATAGGTCGTACGAAAATAAGTAAAATTGCAGTCTTTTGTTAATAGTTCATTAAGAAAACATGTTCATTTCGATTCAACTTAATAGCTACCTAAATAAAAATGTTATTATTATAAAAAATATTAAATGAGTAATATTATTATAAAATTTCTATTTTGTTAACAAAATACAGTAACCTATAGATATCAGACACTGCGATAAATTCAAACTCCGCGCTAAAATAAAACTGTCGTACTAATCTAACAACAAAAAAAAACAAAAAAATTAATTTGGATCCATAAACAAATCACCAATTCCCGATACTTTTTTGATAGAGTCGTATCTGAGTAGTATATCTAGAAAAGTAACCGTTTCTATTCAAAATACGAAAGTGATACCTGTGACTCTTGGCAAGGAGCGCAAGGTGAACTGTAGGACTTTAGAGGTTGCAGTCCCATCTATTGTCTTTTGTGACGAATAGTCATGATAGGTTGTCCCTAATAGAAAAAAAACTGTTTTGTCTGACTGGTGATATTTTACATGATACACGTCGCCCAGTGTTTGATTATTTTTTTAAAGTGAAGTACATTATAAATAACAACAAGTAACAATTTAGAGATACCATATAATCTGTTCAGAGTAGTTTTAACAAGGGCCCAACATTTTAACAAAATTAGAAAGCTAATATAAAGTTTGGCTTAATAACCTTGTATTTAATTTCGTAAAAAATTAAAAAAAAGAATAATAGATTACAAACCAAAACATTATAATATATATATTCTGTGGTAATTTGTAGTAGCAAAGTGAAATTATTCGTTTCTGTTGAAAATTATGTAAGGAAACGTAAATAAAGCGGAACACGTCTTGTTTAAGATTTTTGCTCATTATCTTACTATGCCTACTGGTCGTGCCGTTCTGTTGCTGAGGAGACTTTCGACAGGAGATAGTAAATTAAAAAATTTAAATATAAATCAAAACACAACAAAGGAGGCGCTAATTAACCACCCGGTCTGCATTCACAAAGATCTGGGTTTGCAAAAGAGGTATATATGTACAAATATAGCTATTGTAGATAGTAAAATTGTTTAATAAAACTTCCATCGATGTTTATATATAATTATAGCCAATTAAATAATCTTATCAGGAAGTTCTATGATATACTGCTAAGTGACCTTGTTATTGTGTTTATTTATATTGTAATGGAATGCCAACCATAATTTTTGTAGTACCTATATTTATTTCACTGCTATCGAAATTGTATGTACTAAGTCAATTCAATATCATAACTTAAATGCATAGTTTTGTATTAGTATAAAATGTATTTTATTAGAACTTATTAAAATTAATTTACATAAATATTCATAAAACAACTTGTTGTTAACACAGTTAAATATTACTTTATTATTACGGACAACAAGTATGTGAAAATAAACGACGTAATTTTTTTTTTTAAGAATAGAATTCTACCTACATTACAATTTAAGTTATTTGGATTTATGAGTCTTATAAGGTCAATTCTATGAATTTATGAAATGAAATTGTAAAATAAAACCAGAAATGTAGTAGAAAAGTAGGTATGTCGTTTTGATGAACTGAATAATTAATTATTATTGAAAAATAAAACTGGATAGGTTATTAATTAATTTAGATGTCATTGTGTGAATACATAATAAAGTATTTGTTTTTTTCTATTTTGTCCTTGGAATTGGAAGTACATGTATAATATAGGTGTTGGTAAAATATCCAGTTTAGGAATGGCTACATTATTTCTGGTGTTGTGACATTATATTGTGTGACAATTGTAGGTGGAGATTATGAGGATAATTTCTAAACAAATATTTTGATAATTTTAGACATAAAGGTTACATTCTTAGTAGTAGAGATAAGGTTTCTTTTTCATTTATCATACATTCTTAGTCTGTCAGTTGTGAGTCACCACTTATTCATCTCTATTTTATACCAACACAACAAAAATGGAATATTATATACCAATATGAGTGTATTATTTACACCACAATGTATTGATTCTTATGACATAGTTTTAGCCTGTAATCGTATTGTGATACTGTATCAATATATAGATTTAATATCTATATGGGATTTATACCACCCACTCGTAATACATAAGTTATTTTATTTAAAGAAACTACTTTTAACTTTATGTAGCTTTAACTAACAGAATATGAAATTTTACAAATTTTCATGGTTTTTTTTTTTTTCTCAATCTATAGATCTTTTATAGATTATCCACTTATAGTTCAAATAATTTAACAACTCCTTTACTTACAAGGAGTTTTAGTGACAACAAAAATAAAATATCATCAAACATGGAATCTCCAACCGCTAATAAACCAAAATACACCAATAAATTGATTTCGGAGAAATCACCTTACTTACTCCAGCATGCACACAATCCTGTTGATTGGTATCCTTGGAGTGAGGAAGCCTTTGAGAAAGCAAAAAGGGAAGATAAACTTATTTTTTTGTCAGTTGGCTATTCTACATGTCACTGGTGCCATGTCATGGAAAAAGAATCATTTGAAAGTGAAGAAATTGCCAAAATCATGAATGAACATTTTGTTAACATTAAAGTAGACAGAGAGGAGAGGCCTGATATTGATCGGGTTTATATGCTTTTTATTTTGGCTACCACACGATCAGGTGGTTGGCCTATGTCTGTATTTCTTACTCCAGAATTGCATCCAGTGACTGGTGGCACATATTTTCCTCCTAATAATCAGCATGGACTACCAAGTTTCAAAACTGTTTTATTAACTATAGCTAAGAAGTGGAAAGAAAATCGTACTGAATGTTTAAGAGTTTGTAATAATATCATGGAAGCTCTTGAACAGCTATCTCTAATAGATAAACCTGAAACATCAAACAATGTTCCCACTGAAGTAACGTGGGAAAGGTGTGTTCAGAGATACATATCAATATCTGAACCTAAATTTGGAGGGTTCGGTTTGGCTCCAAAATTTCCTCAAGCTTCTATTTTAAACTTTCTCTTTCACTATTATGCTCGAGATAAAACACACCCTGAAGGCAAAAAATGTTTAGATATGTGTTTGCTTACTTTAACAAATATCGCAAAAGGAGGTATCCACGATCATGTAGCCGGCGGATTTGCGCGTTACTCAGTTGACACTCGCTGGCATGTTCCACATTTCGAAAAAATGTTATATGATCAAGCTCAGTTAGCTGTGGCATATACTGATGCTTTCCTAGCAACTAAAGAAGAATTTTACGCAGATGTTGTGCGTGACATAATAAAATATGTAAAACGAGATCTGCGTCATGAATCTGGTGGATTTTACAGTGCGGAAGATGCGGATTCATATCCAACCTATAATTCCTCGGTAAAAAAAGAAGGTGCGTTTTATGTGTGGGAATATGAAGAATTGAAATCACTCTTAAATACAAAAAAAATCAACTCTATTACGTATTTAGATATATTTTGTGATTATTTTTGTGTTGGCGAAGATGGAAATATTTCACCGCAAAGTGATCCCCATGGGGAGATTACCCACAAAAATGTCTTAATTGTTAATGATACTAAGGAAGAATGTGCCATAAAATTTGGTTTGTCAGTTGATCGGTTTAATCAAGTTATTGACGAGTGTCTTCACATTTTATTTGATGCACGTCAAAAACGACCCCGACCACATTTAGACACTAAAATCTTATGTTCATGGAATGGTTTAATGCTAGCTGGTTTAGCTCAAGCAGGACAAGGATTAGGCGAAAAGGACTATGTAGAAGATGCAATCAAAACTGCGAATTTTATTAAGGAACATTTATATGATTCTGCTACAAGCACTTTGTTCCATTCCTGTTACAAAAGTGATGATGGGTTTATCGTTCAGCCGTACGTATAATTACTGTTTTAATATCTAGCTTTGTGTCTGTGGCTCCGCCCGCTTTAAATAGAACTAATTATTTTCCTAAAATTGATTTAGTAATATGGGAAAGCAAAGATATTTTTCACAATTTTAAACACGTGCCGTTAAAACCATTGACCATTGAATCGTTTTTTTTTTTTTCTTTAATTTAATGGGTTTTAATATTTTTGGTAATAACAGAATAAACTGTGCATTGAATCGGATTTTATTCATAATTTCATAAGTTTTTTTTACATAGAACCCTAGATATTTTTGAAAAATAATAGTAACGCTGAGTAACTACACCGATCTACAAAAATCGGTCTCGCCATTCCGGAGATTAGCTGAAACAAAAAGACAGACAAAACTTATAAAAATTTTTGGTTTGGTTTTGATACCGTACATAGTAATACATTCATAAGTATTTAGTAAAAAGTATTTTGATAATACAAACAGACACTTCAATTTTATTTATCATTATACATTTATTGTTTTAGTCGCTTTTCGCTTCTAATAACTGACTTATAATATGCGTCTTTGTTTGATTCTGAAATGTCTTAACATTAGTCTTGGTTTATCTTTAAAGATTAAATATTATCAAACATACAGAAGTCCAATTCACCAAGCCCTGTCACTATACACTCTAGATTACAAAATATTGGTATTGTTTTTCCTCCTAGTTTTTTTTTATTCAGACGCAAACTTACTTTGTGATAGAAATAGGTGCGGCCGTGGTGCTTCTACAGTTACTTGTTAAATCGTTGTAGTATGTAAAAATAAAACACCTTAACAAATTATTTTAAATTTATGTAACCTACCTAATAAAATCATGTATTTGTAGTGAACAACCAATCAAAGGTTTTCTCGACGATTATGCGTTCCTCATAAGAGGTTTGTTGGATTTATATGAGGCGTCACTGGATACTAAATGGTTGAAATGGGCTCGCGAATTACAGCAGACACAAAATGAACAGTATTGGGATTCGGAACTCGGTGGATATTTTACATGCTCTAAAGAGGATAAGACTGTCATATTGAGATTGAAAGAAGGTGAGAAATTGTGTGTTCCGTTGTTCTTTCACAGGTATTGCTTAGAGGTGGAATAATTTGGCTGTTTGGCTATCTGCCCATCCAATTTGGAAATCAGTTGTCAAGCATTGCACCCTAACATCTTAAGCCACACCGTCAATTTAGGGATGATTGTTGTCAAACATGCTACCCAGGGTAAAAATGTGCCAATCTTCCAATTAATATGTTGTAATATGTAGTGTTTCGATTTATTCAGATAGACAGGAGTCTTAATTTTCACACAACATTTAGTGTTATAGTAAAGCTTATGGGGTTCCTTAACCCTCTAAAGTTAATTTATTTACCGTTTGAATTTAAAGCCTCCGGTGGCGTGTATAGCATGTTCCGATCAATACTACTCCTTTCGCCATTGGTTCTGTAAGGATTTTACATTTTTTTTACCAAAGTGGTTTAATTAGACACCCTATAAGTTATTAAAAGTTCAAGTCAAGGTTCGTATTGTTAGGTTATTGTTATTAGGTTATTAGGTTAGGTTATTGTTCCGATTGTTATTTTCAATACAGTGCCCTTACTGCTCGCGACAAAACTGTACCTATAGACTTTTCAAATCTACAGTATAGTATAGTTACTTCGAAAAATAACTTCTTTTTTGGTGTATGCCTTCTACGTTACATTTGGCATAGACAATAGTTATAAATTAAAAACTCATCACTTATTCGTCTATTCCGGTACTACCAAACATGTATCGTTCATTGTAAAAATGGTGAAAATCCATTTTACGCCTGTTTCTTGCATAACAGCGATGCACATTTAGATATATCTATTACTAGCTGTGTGTCCTCGGCTGCGCCCGCGTTTCATATATTTATAACATAACATATCACTGCGTTTTATTTTTTTATACGGAACCCTAATTATTTTCGAAAGTTAAATGTACCTATCTACCAATGTAGCTATCTACCAAAAAAAAAGAACCCCGTCAAAATCCGTCCAGCCGTTCCAGAGATTAGCCGGAACAAAATGGTATTTAGTTTTAAAAAAACAGACACTTCAATTCTATATATAAGCGACAACAAAAAATTATTATCTTTGAACGATTCTACATCGTGCTATGGTTCTGTTGTCTTCCATCTATACTATACTAATAAATAAAATCGGGAGTGTCTGTTTGTAACGTCAATTTTTTTTTTACTAAATGGATATGAATGTACATACGATACCTATACCAAAAATACAATTTTTTTTCAATGTTTGTCTGTCAGTCTGTTTGTTCGCCTGTATGTTTGTAATGGGTGATCTCCGGAACAGCTGAACCGATTTTGACGGGACTTTTATCGATAAATAGCTGAAGTTACTCCGGGTAACTTGGTGTACTTTTAATCTTCGATGATAATTAGGGTTCCTCGAATCGAATTATTTTCTTGTTATTACATCTGGGCACACTGAACAATTGTTTGATATCTTCCAGAATATTTATGATACAGTATTTAAAAAATAATAATTACAGACCAAGACGGAGCCGAACCTTCAGGTAATAGTGTATCTTGTCACAATTTGCAACGCTTAGCGGCGTATGCGGACAAGAGCGCTGCGTCCGACGGCGGCGATGAGGAAAGAGAAATGGCAAAGAAATTACTGATCGCTTTCTCGAAACGTCTCAATGATTCGCCCACAGCTTTACCCGAGATGATGTCAGCACTTATGTTCTACAACGATTCTCCTACTCAGGTCTGTTCAGAATTTAAGAGTGTTTTCACAAAACTATACATGTGTTTTTTTTTTCAGGAAACGAGTTTTTTTTCTGTTTGAATAAGTTAATAGGTTTTGAACAGTTTATGTATTGCTAACAGCAATTTAATTGACGTCAATAAAATCAGATATAGAGAGAGAGAGAAACACAACAAAAAAATTTTTGTTGAGACGATGTTTGTTCTAACGCTTTATGAAAACGTAATAATATAGACTAAGGTTTCGCTTCATAGTCGAAATTAGACTATAACTATTAACTATTCTTGAAAAATAACATAAAAAAACTAACCTTTCTAAAAAAAATCAGTAATAACTATTAACCCATGGACATCCTTGCATTTCCGTTCCATTATACTTTGTGAGAAAATTAAGTTAATAAACAAAAATACAGAATATCAGTTTATAGAAGAGAAATGTACCTTGAACTGGTTTATCTTTCATTAATTGTTTATATATTTATGCGTATATTTATATATGTATAAATATATAACTGTATTTTATTCGGA
Organism: Samia ricini; assembly: GCA_014132275.2. Lineage (NCBI taxonomy): Eukaryota > Metazoa > Arthropoda > Insecta > Lepidoptera > Saturniidae > Samia > Samia ricini. The sequence goes on from AP028161.1 coordinate 25,046,482, forward strand.
CTAATTTTTAATTTGCCGTCGGCCGATATCGATCATTTTTTTTTCCTCATGTTTCTTGTAATATTATGAAGGACATAGGCTGTTTTATAATTATTATGCATTATAAATATAATAAAATTAAATGAGTTGATCGTAGTCGGTGGTTCAGCCTATAACTTATTTAAAAAAATCTATAATTTTCAATTCATTGTTTGAGAACTCCTTATTAATACGCGTTTTCTAATTTGTCATCTATACTAATAAATACAATTGAAGTATCTGTTTGTAATAACAAAATTTATTTTTTTACTAAATATATATGAATGTATATAAGAAACCTATACCAAAAATGCATTTTTTTTTTGTGTCTGTCTGTTTGTTCCGGGTAATCTCCGGAACGGCTAGACGGTTTTTTAGTAGATAGCTGAAGTTAATTTTCAAAAATAAATAGGGTTCCGCGTCAAAAAATTACGTGTTTAAAAATTAAGTTTTACGGTGAATACGTAATGAATACGTCATCATGGCTGGGAGGGGGATGAGCTTTGTTTACCATTCCCGACAAGCGGAATGGGGGGTTTAAAATGTTCCTTACGTTATAAATGCAAACGGCACCGCAATAGGGATGTTCACATTCCGAGGCAGAATAGAAAACATATTCAGAGTAGCCGCCATCATCAAAATAAAGTAGACGTAGTGTTTTTTTTTTTTTCGATATATTATAACAGGAATAACGCACATCCTCAAACACCCCAGTTAGAACATTTAGTTAAAATCATAATACAGACGAAACTAATTTACTTGTTTGTGTATGATTCGTGTGGTCACAGTACAAATCTACGCACAAAGTATATACTATGCGTTTCAAATAAGAATGTGCGCGTCAATGACCTTGATCTGTCAAAGCTCGATGTTCGAAACTCATAAGTATGGAAAGCAACAAAAATATTTACATAGTTTTTTTTTTCTTAGTGAATTATGCGGCTAATTATTTAAGACTATTAATATGCATTGTTTTAATCCCTTGCGCACTTACCTGGCTTTTACGCCAACTTTCCATTGTTTTCCTATTGTCTTATTTTTATGGGTACTCGACACATTAATGAACCGTTCGCACCTATCTAATTTTTTCGTTAGCTATGACGTCACAATATGGCGCAGGTCCATGCATATTCTTATTTGAAACGCATTGTACAGTCAACAGACACGTGACGGCTCGATAAACGATTCAACGAGGGGGGCGATTAATTTACTTATTGATTAAATATTTTTTAGGAAAAATCTATTTTAAAATTCTCGGAAGTCGATTCAGTAGCTGATTTTATCGAACTGCTTCCACAGTGTACGTTTATTATGTTACTCGTTGTATATTGGATGAGGAGATATATCGATATCAGATGGTTCGATAATATCGGGTTGTTTAGATATACCGCGATTATGTATCGATATTTGATTGAATGTCGCGATATACATCTAGATAAAGTCCAGATGATGGGCAGCAGCATCCTCTGAGTACCATAAATAACTACTGCGATCGCCAACCCGCCTGCCAAGCATGGCGATTATGGCAATCCTGCCCTTATTGGGAGAGACCTATGTCCAACAGTGGACGCCTTATGGTTGAATGGATATATGAAAGAGTCGTACCGGCCAGGTGCTGATATCGGGCGGTTGCTCGGACCCGCGCACGCTGGAGCTGGTGCGCGTGGTGCGGACGCGGCTGCTGCCGGGTCGAGTGCTGTGCGTCACGGACCCGGCCGCCTCCGACTCGCCCGCCGGTATGTCCGACATACGTGAGTCCGACATTTATGCTGTTCTCACTGTATTCTTATCAAAAACTATTGAATTTCGATTTAGGTCAAAATTTCTTAACCTTATTTTGTTCTTAGATTTAGCTAGGAGAAGTTCCGTGCCCGGGTGAGTCCCACACTGGCACGGAGCTCGTCACTCCGTGCCCCCTTATCTATTGTATTGGGGGACTTTGATCCCCTAAATACAATAGATAAGGGTAGTGCGTAAATGCATTTCCCCCCGTCAAAAAAAAAAAAAAAAGAGAAGTTCCGTAGAATTTACGTCTTAAGTAACAACGCAAGACGAAGTTCGAGGCTTGATTACCTCAAAGCCCTTCCGGTCAACAATATTTAATCAATATAAAAAAATTGTAATCAGTTGCAAAAGAATAAGTGTTATATCATTGAAATATTAAATTGTCCGCATTATAAATGACACCGACATACTTTGCTATTTTAAATCATGATTCTTCATCTGCCCAGGGGCACTGTATCATAGCGAGTGCTCCTATTAGTAGCTGTTTAATGGCTGGGTTTAAAAGCCAGTTTTACTGTAAATTCCACCCTAGCACGGATAAAAAACGTTCTATTTATGCCATACTGTTAAGCTGTGAAACAATGAAATTGTTACCTCCTTTCTTCTGACATCGAGACCTGCTAATTTTAAGTGAAGAGATAGATATATAACCGATGTATCGATAGTTTTTTTCTGTTGACCAGCGTAGTAATTTTGCTGTAATTCTTTAAAAATACCCATAAAACGATGAAGGAAAACATCGTTATTAAACTGTACCATGGTGGTAAGGTATTTTTCTAATGGCTGCATGGCTAGCTAGTCAATCCTTGAGTTTGAAATTCTGTCGCAAAGGATCTATGTGTTCTAAAAAAAATATCAATGCTGAAAAAAATACCTAGTGTGTGATATTATTTACAGTGTGTTACACAGGATTAGGTCGTCGAGTGACGTTCCTACAGCATACGTTTGCAGGAGATACGCCTGCTCTCTACCTGTTACGGATGTCAAACAACTTGAGAATTTGCTCGATGAGGCACCCGTCACGAAGCGCAATTAAACTGTCCTCCAAAGGCATTGAAATATAAAAGGAAAGCATCCCTCATATAATCTAGCTATATTACCGATTAATTATAGCAAGATAAATGCGTAGATACTGAAATATATTATTTGTACAAATGCCGCTAAACATCTTTGACGTAACGTGGGAAAGCTCAAACGACTAATCTACCAATAGCGTGGTTCGATATGAAGTTACCAGCGGAACGGCGACCAATCAGACTTAAAGGTCGATATCTGCCAAGTCAAGGTTATTTGTCAAGATGTTTTCCGGCATTCATACTATAGGAAGAATAAATGGTATTTAACTTATCATTCAATTGACTATGATGCATAAAATTGTTTACAACTCTTGAAACCTTTATATTTATATGTTTGCTTAATGTACCTTAAAATGTAATAGTTAGTTTTTTCTAATAATTGAATTTTATTCTCATGTTATAATTGGAAAAAAGTTAAAGTGGAAAAAAAGTGGTTTTTCTGTTTAATGTAATATTGCAATTTGAGATACCCGACTGCGTTAATATGTTTAGTGTTTTGTTTTTAAATTCTATCCTTTTCAAATGAAGAAACTCTTTATTCTAGATGATAACTTATTGTAATGGTTTATTAACTTTATGTTTGTGTTATATTTTATAGTCAATAGTATTAGTGTTTATTAGAAATATTTAAGAAATAGTCAAATTTGACGTTTTTACAATTTACCAGCTATTTTGAACGAATCAGTGTTGTGTCTGTGTCTATAGAAACTATGACACATGTATTCATCTAAAATAAAACTAAAAACATAGTATTTTTTAATAAATCGTATAAGTTCACATAAAACATTTTTCCCGCAAAGTGATAGAAGTGAAATAACCCACTTTCTTGATAACCACTTTTTCAGTACTAGGAGAATATATATTATGATATGTATCATCTTTTATATACCTAATGCAGTAATTTATATCTTTTTTTGGTGGTGGCAGAGCTTCATTGCACAGTAGTATCGATAAGCGATCACTTGATAGATTTATAGTCCCTACTAATTGATTGTAGCTAGTAGCTACTCCATGCCATTTACTTTTTATTTGAAAGTAATTTGGAAAGTTTACATTTTTAATTACTTTAACATTTCGTTTTTTGCAACAGGCAATACCAGTTATGTGTTACCCAAACTTTTTCTTCGTATTTTAATAATAACTATATTTGATTTAAATTTTTATAAACGATTCCTTATAATAATTGGTTTTCTTCAACAGTGTAATAATCTTTTGTATATATAAATACCTACGTCGTTAATATTTTCAGTGTAAAAAAAATCTCTCATACTTAACCTACTTAGGTACTAGTCGTCTGAAATGAATAATATTCATTATATGGTTTATTTTAACTTGTACCTTTTTTTGTACTATTGATTATTTACTTTAAATTAATCGAAAATAACGAGTATGAACAAACCGATTGGAATAATTATTATAATCAATAGTCTGATCGTTGTGATAAAAATTTACAACAAATAATTGGCGATAAATTTATTCGAATTTGAAAAATGATATGTATATGTAATTATAATATGTATACTCGAATAGTCATAAAATGACGTTAAGTTATTATATACATAGTTTAGAAATTTAGTTATTATAATTTTATTGTCGCTTGAAGCAAATTATATTTTGTATTTTTTGTGATATTTTTATTAAAACTATCGATGTTCTAAAATTGTTTCATTTCATAGGCCATTAAATGAATAAATGCAACATTTTCACGTTTGATTTTTATTTTTCCAATAATAGTTCACACTTAATGTATGAAAATAATAGTTTTTTTACAACTTGATTATTTGAATAATTGAACACCAATTTTATTATCTAAATACATTTAGTACAGTAATATTTTGACGAGCAATAGGTACTTAGTGAAAAAAAATCAAAATAGTTCAACTTTAAAAAGAAAATGTTTTTGAGTAAGTAGTAATTAAGAAATTGGTACCATTATTATAAATAACACTTACATGATTATCTGTTCGGTATACCTTAAAAATATACATGAATAATGAAATCATTGTTTCCAAAAGCGCTAAAAAGCAAATGCTTGTTTAAAAGAATTTAATGTCCCTTTTGGCATATATATTTTTAAATGAATAGTCCTTCGAATTTTATACGATATGATCACCGCATACTTAATAGACAATATAGACCTGTACAAATATATATATACATATAATGTGAAATTAAAAAAATGACAAATATTGCCTGTGCTGTCAATTTATTTTCAACCACGGTATTTCTTTTCTAAGTATACGAAAAAAAAAAAAAAAACGTGAAAACATATTTAAACATTTCAATACAGATATTAAATGTAATAATAATTAACCCCTTGAGCGCTAACCTGGCGTTTACGCCAGCTTTCCATTGTTTTCCTATTGTCTCATTTTATGGGTAATCGACATATTACAGATCATTCAGGGTTTTAAAGAAATCTTTATACATTTATTTAACTTAAATTAAAAATAAATGATATAATAGGGAGCGTTCCTGTGTAATACAGCAAAACTTTGGTAAGTTTTTCATTCACCCTCCCCTTGTTAGCAGTAGTAAGCACTTACATAGAAGCATTACTATAATTTTGAACAGACATTACTAAGTACATACTGCTAACATAATTACCATTTAACCCCCCCCCCCCCCTTCTTCTCCGTGTCTCCGTGTCATCAAAAATATCCAAAGCATAAATCCCCAAACGTAATATAAGAACGAAATTTACATACACAGCATAACTATATATAAATCCCATTATAATTCGCACTACAATTTCAGTTTGATTAGGCTCGGATACATTATTCTAATTTAACTATTAAATGCAAAACAACTTATTTGAATGTACTAGCGAATAATATAATATCATGACGTAACTAGGAAATAGAGCAACCTGAAATATAAACTAAGACAATATTCGACCTACATCAAGAAATCTGAAAATTGTGTACGACAGTACTTCAAGGAAATAAAACTCTGAAATAATTAATTTTACAGAGTTAAAAAGTTTTAACCGTTTAAAAAAATCAACGTAGATCATTGATATATAATATATCAATGACGTAGATACATCGTTATAAATGTTAGTACTATTCCAAGGTTACGCGAGCCTCAAAGTAATAAAATATATTTTGACATCTATCAAATAAAGAAGTAATATCCGTGTAAATTTACATACATTTTTAAAAGATATTCTGTATTAATGGTCTGATAGCATCGACTTATCATTAGTTACCGTATCAACGTAGATACATCATTATAAATGTTAGTACTACCCCAAGGTTACGCGAGCCTCAAAGTAAAAAATATATTGTGACATCTATCAAATAATGAAGTAATATCCGTGTAAATTTACACACATTTTTAAAAGATATTCTGTATTAATGGTCTGATAGCATCAACTTATCGTTAGTTACCGTGTAATTCTATTTATTTATATTCTATGACGTAGCTTTTATATTTGGACGTACGTTATTTAAACAGCACGAACTTTACACATAAACTTGTTCACTTCGAGTTGTAATTCTTTAGGAAAGCATTTTAATGAATACATTAATAAAGTGCGCTGAAAATCCAATAAAAAAATATGTTTGGTAATCGAGATAGAAATAGTAAATAAAGCTTATGTGCAAAATATTACAATTTTGCGGAGAAAAATTGTACTCATCCCTGTCGAATTATGTCAATTCATTGTGTTACAAAAATAAACTACCCAAAGAGGTTGAAATTATATAATTGATATTTTTACAAACATACACATGTCTGATGCACAGTTTATTAAGCTTAAACAATTTTTCATAATTATAATAAAATAAAATCATTAAAAAAAATGAAATTCTTCCTAAATGCTCACAAAAGTGGTGACATCATGACACTATTCGCTAATACAATCAAGCATAAAATGTTAATTCAAAGTACTACGTTCCTAATAAATCATTCATAAATATTATATATCACATAAAGCTAATGTCAGTTCAGTCAAGTTACATACTAATTAAATCCACGAAACAGTATATATAGAAAGCAGACTCCGGAAAGTATATTTTGAGCTATTTTATTGAGAACTATTGTGAATATTTACAAAGCAATATTTTTTTTGGACTGACTGCGTCGTTGGTCTAGAGGAGTTTTGTGGTGATCATCATTAAAGGAATTAAAGCTGTAAATGGCACCACAACAGTACAAACTTAGGATTGAACCTTTTAAAAAAATTTATGGAAAGTAAGGCTCTTTCATCAGGAATAACAGTTAGTTTGACAAAATAGATATATTTCATAGTATCCTATAAATGCAGTTAGCATATTGTGAAACGGAAGCAATGAAAGTGCTGGCAACATTTTCAATTAATTACCACCGCAGTTAATAAAACTGAGATGGACTCGTCGAACAAAATATAATTAATTAACATCGTTATAAAATTATAGGTTACACAGCAGATAATATAACGAGCTAAATTATTTTTAATCTAGTTCTCTATGATATATCTTTGAACAGCGTTAATTTTTGTTGGGTTAATAAATCTTAATTGTTTCATTATTTAAGTAAAAAATAATTCTTTGTTTGTTGAGAGATATTTTTCTGGCATATTGATTTAAGGATGGTAATTATAGTTAATACATTTTTATACATGACTTTAAAATTTAAATAGGTAATTGTGGAATTTACACAAATCAGTAGTGTTATTCTCTACCTTTTTTTTACAAAACGTGAAACTCGTGTTGGAATATATTAGCAATTATCGCAATGTAATACATTCCTGTAAACTAAAGCTTTTTCTAATATTACTTCAAAAATAGCCTTGAAGTTATTATTTACACAATAACATAAATTTATTTTATATGAAACATTGTTTACAAAAATTGACCGACTACATGATCTTTGATGAAATAAGAATAATTCTAACCGATTAAAAAAAAATATCTTCCCCTATGGTTATGAAGAAATCTCGTTCGCCTCAATTCAGTAGGTACGTGGAAAAATGTAAATTTTAAATTTTCTAATAAAATGGAACTGAATATAAAACACAAAATGTACTTATTTCTTTGTTATCATTCACCAACTGAATTAACGGATAAAGCTGATAAAAATATGGCAAACCATAGACAATTTTTTTTTTCAATATTAATATAACTTTGGTATATGGCCATTTTAATACTGCCATGATTTTTTTATTAAATTTGAAACAAAGTATACATATTTTATTACGTAAGAAATAGCTCGTGAATGTTCGCACTATTATTTGTGACTGTGATTAATAAATACTTAAATAATAACTTTACGCAAAAATGGCAAAGTAATGTGCAACCGCACCGCTAACTATGACAATGTAGAATTTTTATAATTTTACTCGGTTTTTTTATACAGTATATTGTCTAAAGTGATTTATACAATCTAGATACACTAAATTACAGCGAATGTATGATCATTTTACAAACTACATGATCGATAAGAGTTTAAATAGAGATGAAAATTTAGTAGTAATTACTACAGGCTTGTATATATTTATTATTGTAACTTCAAATAAACACTTTAAAAGTATAACATAGACTAATCAACTAAAGCTTGCACATACAGTACATTCAAACGCTTATGTGGTGTGCGCAAATGAACGCGCTGCATGGCGTTTTACTGCATCACAGTAAAGCTATCTCTTTCTCACACGACTATACATATCTGCGCGAAAGAGATCGATATTGTTTTATCTTTGCAAAACTATAGAAATACAGCGTGTTCTTTGAATGTACACCAGTCACGGCAAATCAATTAATACGACATGTTTATTGTAATTTTTTTTTAGGTTTTAAAAAAATTTACCGGCCCCTTTTTTGAAAAACGATTACTATTAGGATTCTTTTTAAACTCCTATTGGTATATGTTTTTTTAATAATATCAGACCTTATTATTATACTTTGTTTAGAATTTAACGGAATAGTACTGAAACCAAATTAACGATTTGTTGCAAAAACTAGTTCATTTCTTTCAGTTAGAAAGAGATGAGAAGAAGAAGCAACTGCGTGAAATGGATTGCAAATAATAATTGGAGGATAAATTCTAAGGTATATTTCGCAAAATTCAGTATAATTGGAAACCACACATAGACAGAATTGTATTAAGTAATAAATATAAATAACTTTTACAGATACATAAACTTATGATTAAATGAGAATAAAATTACTGTGAATGTTGCCAGCTTTAGGTAGCTAAAAATGTATCATAAAATAACATTTTCAACCAAATTGCAATAGCACAAATTAAATCATAAGGAAAATGATAACAAGGCAGATTAAAAATACTCTTGGTTTAGCAAACTATAAAAACACGATGATCAATAAAGTTATATACACATTTTTTAAAAATTAAGAAATTAAATTTAAATTAAGAATTTAAAAAGAAGAATATATGTAGTTTATACGGTTGAAGAGTTTTTAATTTCCTTTATACGTAAATATATTTTTATTTAGATTTATTGAAAGAAAATTGATTAAATGTTTATTGTTATAGCAGCGTTCAGATTATTCTGCTAGATAAATATAAAAAAAAAACAGATAAGTTTAACTTTAAAACTAATACAGTGTTCGTTTCAATTGATTGATTTATATATTTAAAAAAAAACGTAAATATCTATATTGATTTTTAATATTCCATGGTTTTTAAAATTAATGACGGCATTTTCTCAGAAACTCTTTAAATACAATAGACAAATATTTAATAAAGGTTATTATTACATTAAAGCTTACAAGACTAAGAAATTCGTGAGAATGATTTTCGCTGGAAACATCGAATAAGATAACCATCGATTCAAGATTTACAACATCTATTCGCTAATATCACGGAGGAAATATGACTTTTATATTTTTACACCGATAGTTTTTTTTTTATTTTAATTATTTTATTTTTGAAAATCACACCCTATATCTGTGATTAAAAATTAATAAACGTTCACATTTGACAAACACGATTCTTATATAATAGTATACGCGCTTAATCGAATATTTAAAATCAATACATTTACGAAACCTCGCATTCGTATTCCAGAACAGTCTTGTGATAGAATAGAAGATACCTGCAAAAGAATCAAATAAATAGATAAATTGATTTGCAAAAGAATTAAAATGAAGCGAAGATGGCGCAGCGGGGGTAGTGCGCCCGGATTCCGCGTCAATTGACGCAGGTTCGATCCCCACATATTCGACTCTAAAATCGGCCTGAGCTTTCGGTGAAGGAAAACATCGTGAGGAAACCATAGCATGGTGGTAGCGCTTGGGTAGCTACCACCCTCAAGTTTGAAAATCTATCGCCAAATGCCAATAGGTGTGTTCCGTTCCGGCAGAATCACTTGAGATCTAGTATCTAGGCTTTGTGTTTACCATCCTGGACCTTTAAGTGTAAAAAGTGTCAGTCATAAGCCAATGAACTAAAGACAGGCAAATAGATATTTCCATTTAGGAAAAAGTTGTGTATGGCTTAAAAAAAAAAAAAAAGAAAAAAAAAAGACAATATTCTATACACACCCTTCGCTGTCTAAAACCTCACGCAGCGACGCGCGCGTTATCATATGATCGTCACACTTGAACCAGCTCCCCTTCATCTGACGGACGTAAGCGGTGTAATGGCCGGCGTCGAGCGATCCCAAATGATTCACAACAGCGAACAGCGAATACCGGTTATCTTCGAATATGCCCTCCGGAGCGTTATTGTTATCGGAAGCACCAACGTCGACCGTCCTACGGTGCGTCGACATGAACGGTGTCATGTCCAACTCGGCCGGGAACGACACAAACGCCGATATCTTCCTATCGATCTGCGACGAATGCTCGAACCGTTTCAGATGGAAACTTGCAACTATCGGCAACGTTTCCAGCGTCAACTGTTTCGTGGATTCACGGTAGGCGCGGCAGTTGGAGCACTTGATCTTCGCGCCGGAGCCCAAGTGTTCGGCCCTGGTGAAACGTTCCAGGCAGGCCTGCAGCGACCCGGGCCCGGCCACGTCGAGGCTGATGTCCCAGAACGGGTCTATCGTGGTCGAGACGCCGGAACACGACGTGCAGACGACGTCGCTCTGTAAGCCTCCGGTGAATATCTGATCGATTATACAGTTGCATCGACCGTTCTCTTTCGTCTCCGTGTCTTCTACACCGTTTATGCAATGCCTGTAATTAAATAATGTATCGTATAAGTGGCTATGCTATGCTGTAGGGTATTTTCGGTGTATCATTGCGTAATTTCATCAGACATGAGAAGATCCACAGAAGAACTAATATAAACCGAGATTGCCTAAAGAATTGCTAAACTTAAGTGGCAATGGACTGATGACATTGCTCGTAGAACCGATGCCGGAGGGAGCCAACGGTTATCGAATAGCTACCACGTACTAGAAAACGTAGAGTGAGTAGCGGGCCCCCACAAAGTGGAGCGACGCGACGTGATGAAGGCGCAAGACCGGTCGTCGTGGAGATCTTTGGGGGAGACCTATGTCCAGCAGTGGACATCTTTCGGATGAATGAATGGATAGATAGAAACTAGTCCTGCTGTTTTTTTTGTTAGACTTGTGGGTAAAATTTCAAGAACACGATATGCTTAGATACGTATTGTTATATAAGAGCGATGAAAGATATGACGTAAAGACAAAAAGAAAAAGAGCTATTATACATTGTATATATAATACACAGTTTACTTAATTAACAGAAACTTTTTAAAGATTACAAAAATAAAATAAACGCATGCTTAATGTGTCGAGTACCCATAAAAATAAGACAATAGTAAAACAATGGAAAGCTGGCGTAAACGCCAGGTAAGTGCTCAAGGGGTTAAAGGGACTTAAGTATTACATAAGCATGTTTTGTTTATATTTAAAACATGTAGGTTTGAATTGTAATTACATAAGTAATATTTACTAATTAGTTTTCGTTTTTTTTCTTCAGAACTATAATAATTATCAAAAGCTTTGCTTGCTTATAAAACTTAAACGACTCCCCGGTAAGGAAAACACATACCAAAACCATTAAGAAAAATACCTAATTTAAATATACATTGCTTACGTAATCACCATTAAGACCACCCGACCAATGTCATAAAAAAACGTAATTTAAATAAGTATACATTGCTTGCGTAATCTCGATTAAGACCACCCGACCAATGTCAGAAAAAAACGTAATTTAAATAAGTATACATTGCTTAAATAATCACAATTAAAACCACCCGACTAATGTAATAAAAAAATGTAATTTAAATAAGTATACATTGCTTATGTAATCAAATTTAAAACCACCCCCCAATACTGTTATAAAAAATGTAATTTAAATAAGTATAAATTGCTTACGTAATCACCATTAAAACCACCCGACCAATGTCATAAAACATAAGCAAAACAAAGCTTAAACCCTTAACTTCCATTCATGCTTGCACGAAGTTTAGATTAATATGTTTATATAATCTTTAAAAAGTTTTTTGTTAATTAAACTGTGTATTAGAAATACACATTGTAATAGCCCTTCTTCTTCTTCTGTTTACATTTGTTTCCTTCTCTTTCTTATAACAGAATTTGCCTAAGCGTAATCCATCCATTCAACCGAAAGACGTCCACTGCTGGGCATATATCTCCACGACGACCGGTCTTGCGCCACCAGCATCCAGCGGATATTAGAGGGGGACGGGGGGGACGGGGGTGATAGCCACGCTTAGCAGGCAGGTGTTTGTGGCACACAGATAATGATGCTGCCCATCCCCTGGTGTATCCCTTAGTCGTCTTTTACGACACCCGCGGGATGTGGGAGTGGTACTATTCTTGGCCGGCACCACACGGCAACAAGAGAACGTAACACTTTCTTAAAATTTTACCCAAAACTCTCGTTAAATTATCGTATCCAAATTTTTTTAACCAATATAATAATAATTTTCACACCTGTGTAGAACATCCAGGGTAGCAATAAAGAATTCATGAGCATCTTGCTGTTCATACCCAGCTAAGTGACGTGCGTGGGTCCAAATCAAATGTAGTAAACGATGCAGAGTCAAAGGTGTTTTTGCTCCTGAATAGAACTCCTATAAATCGGTAATAAAATAATATGTTAATATTCAATGAACAAATAAATAAGTTTTTTTTTTCATGTGATGTTCAAATGTTTTCCAATTCAACTTTTAGGAGTTGAATGTAGCATATTAATGATTTAAATATTTAAAAAATTTAAATTATTTAAGGTACGCTGTTAATATAAAATCAACAATGTCAAATATGAAATACCTTTACAAATATATAGCCAGTATATATAGTACAAGTATATTTAGTACTAGCTGTGTTCCCGCAGCAGCGGCCGCGCCCGCGCGTTTTATATATTGTTCACAGCGTTTTAATGTTTAACGAAACCATAATTTTTAGTGCTAAGATAAAGTAAATATATTTCTCATAAATTCAAGCATTTGCCCATAAAACTGTGCATTGAATAGAATTTTATTATTTTTTTTAGGAGATTTAATTATTTTACGGGGAATCCTAATTATTTTTGAAAATTAAAAGTACCCTAAGTTACCCAGAGTAACTTCAGCTATCTACCAAAAAAAGTCCCGTCAAAATCCGTCCAGCCGTTCCGAAGATTATCCGGAACAAACAGACAGACAGACCGACAAAAATTGTAAAAATTATATTTTTGGTATAAGTATCGTTTATACATTCATTCCTATGTAATAAAAAAAAATTGTCATTACAAACAGACACTCCAATTTTATTTAAGTATGAATCTGTTTTACAACAAAAAAAATCATTGACATCTTCTTTTTTACTCTACACCAAGATTATTTCATTCAAACTGCATTAGAAACATACATATTACATATATGTATACTTTTAACTATATTGCTGCCAATAATTATCCTCATGTCCTTTATATTTATTGTAGATACCAATATGTTCTTATTAATTGTTTTACAACATTCTCGAATGAAGATCAGCCATGAAATAGTAATATAACTAAAGTAAGAATTTTAAGTGGACATTGTAGATTTTATTCTGTTTCCTGAGCCAGTGGCGGTCCGAAGAGTCGTGGGGATCATGACCCCCACCCATCCCGCCCCAATCATACACATTGAATTGACAAAACTCTTAAAAACAAATCATTTACAATAACTTCAAACGAATTAACTAACTACCTCCTTAAAACTTCTAAATAACAAACACCAAAATTGGTAGCGATTCCAGATAATTTTGAAAAATATGTGAAATTCGATAATTCCTCCAAATAGAACCTCCTGTCTTTAGCTGCGACCGTGCCTGTCTGCAGCTAAATGTGGCATTTCCATGTAAGCGATGATGGCGCAGTGGATAGTGCGGCCGTACTCCGCGTCTATGGATGCGGGTTCAAACCCACCTATCCAACTCTAAAATCAGCCTGAGCTTTCGGTGAAGGATAACATTGTGAAGAAATCATAGAGTGGTGGTAGGGCATTTTCTAATAATGCCCGACTGGGTAGCTTCCACCCTCAAGTTCGGGAACCTGTCCCTAAATACCAATAGGTGTGTTCTGGCAGCATCCATTGAGAACCATTATTTAGGCTGATGGTGATTACCATCCTGCACCACATCGTCACTTAACATCAGGTAAGATTGTGATCAAAGCACTGAACCCATACAGTGTAAAAACAAAACAATTCATGTAATATTTTTGAAAATAAATATGCATACCTGAAATAATTTGGACACCTCACAAACAAGACATTTCCCAGATCCTTGTGATTTGCACTTGTGTTTCTCCCCAAGAAAATAGTCCCTCAGCAATGGAGTATGAATTAATGTCTGAATATAAAAATTAGATTATCTACTTGAAGAGTGTTTAGTATTCATACATTGAATTGTAAATTATTACAAAATATTTTCATAAAGTTCTTATATGTTAATTAATATTGCTATCTATAATGTTTATAAAGTATTGATTATTAATGTGTTGAGTAAAAATATAACAATGGAAAGCTGGCATAAACGCCAGGTGAGTGCTCAAGGGGTTAAGTACAAAATATATAATTTAATAAATAGTAAACCAACTCTTAGAATTATTTACAAGTCTGTCGAAAACAAGTTCTACATTTTGTTGGAGCATTCTAATTTGAATATGATCCTTTATTAAATTCCCTTATGATGACAATGTAAGTTTTGAATTGCCTAACAAAGAATTTACAAAAAACAGTAGAGAAATTATAAATCGTAAAAAAAAATAACACATTTCTTGTGTTATATTACATTAACTTACTTGAACAATGCAATTCATGAAACAAGTAGACCCAAGGTTCTGTAGACCTCGGAGGCCAATGGTAGTATGTGGGCTTATAAGGCGACGTTTCCGTAGACGCCGGAGAGCTACTGCTTCATTGTTGTTAGGTATCCATGGCATAAATGGCACACTGATTCCTAATGACCTGAAAACATATGATGAGAGAACATTCAACATATTATTAACAAAGTCAGTACTTGAGAATTACAGATATTGATATTAAAAATAAATAATAACCAATCACATAAATTAAATGAATGAGTAAACTAATTAAATAGAGTATTCGAAAACCAGTATTGAGACTTGACTTGAGAAACAACATAAGCAACTATTTCAAAATAAATTGTATATTGTTGTTAATGTCTGTTTAGAAATTTCTTATTATTTTAAAGCTAATATTACGACTTAATGAACCAATTGTTACTGTGGATAATATTAGTTGCAAGTGTTTACAACTCATAATTTTATGTCTTTAGCTTAATTTCACCAAGATATATAAAAATATTACAATTTGTGATGTAACTAGCTGACACCTGTGACTTCTTCTGCATTGTTTGGTCTGTTAAAAATGCTTTAATGAAAATATATTATAAAATAAATAAAATATAAATATCTTTAATGGATGAGAACTACACAACTAAAAAAAACAACTATCCAGTAGTTTTCGTAGGATCTGCTCAGAACAACTACTTCTATTATTTTATTTATAAAAAATGTACAGTATTTAAGTAATGCATACTTGGCTTCCTTTAATCTATGATTCATAGCAATCTCTGTGAGTTCTCGATCATATATGTAATCTTGGCACTGAGCGCAGAATACATTTCCATAGCTAAGATCAACATAAAGAAAATGTTTTTTGGATTTAGAATGTTCTTGAATGTGCCCAGCATAACACGCAAAGTAAATGCAGTGGAGGCAGGAATGAATCCGTGGACCAGGCTGTCCACAAGCAAAACAAAGACATGATGTAGC
This sequence comes from Samia ricini, assembly GCA_014132275.2. Lineage (NCBI taxonomy): Eukaryota > Metazoa > Arthropoda > Insecta > Lepidoptera > Saturniidae > Samia > Samia ricini. The sequence goes on from AP028161.1 coordinate 25,062,569, forward strand.
CTGAAACATTTTAATTTAAAAATAGATTATATTTTACATTTTACTACCATTTCTATTGCTCACAATTGGAAACTATTGTATATTTATTATTCATAAACACTTATATGTAAATATTAAAATGAATATTTCAATAATAAACTAGGATATCTTACTAAGCTATATTTGAATGCATATGAGAAGAGATCTAAATGCTCTCTACTTCATCTTAGAAAGAGATGACATGACCTAGTATTAGAATGGACTAAAATGGACATCAATCAATAGTGTCAAAATTGATTAATCTTTACAAATTTATTTTCTATTTATATTGTATTTAGTATTATTTATATAGTATTTATTATTTTACAAGAAAAATTTCCTTGACTATCTTCCTTTTTACTGTACACTAAGATTAGTTCATTCAAACCGATTACAAACTTACACATTAAATATTATAAGGCAAACAGCTGTTATGAGGTCAAAGATCACTAATCAGCTGATTACTATTAAAAGTTTCCCAGAAACGAAATAAAGAGATTTCAATTGAACATTTTACTAGTACAAATTGCATACAGATATATAATATTTCGCAATCTAATAGTATTTTGCGTCGCATCTAAAGGTCACAAAGACAAAACGATTTTTCGTTTTTCATAGCATACTTTTGATATAATTACAGAAACTCACCTTGTACCTTCTAGCTTCAAACGATGTGCATGATACAAAAAATGCATGTACAACTTTATAAGGACTAGTACCCTTGGCGGCCTTAAAATTATTTAAGTGTATGCAACCATTGTCATTCATATTTTGACTTGTGAAATAAACCGGCTAAGTAATTTTATCTCATTTATAAACAGAAAAGATTTTTTAGAAAATTATAGGCGCACAGTAAGTAAATTATATAATTGTGAAAGAAAACGATACACAAAGTGACCAATGCGAACTACAAAAATCGCCTAAATATTCAATAGAAGTAGGTAAAATAAGCAGCAATGGGGCGTGTTCTTATAAATCTTGTACAACAAAATACGCAACCAACGCAGGATGAAGCGCAGCTGACTATTGTTTATAATTTATTATTACCCTGAATACAAGTTTTTTAGGCCTAACGTCATATTATTTAATAATAGCAGAGACGCTGTACTGTCAGTACCCAATAAGATGTATCGTCGACCCGATAAAAGTCGCAGGAATCCTCTGGATGTGGATGATGCAAGATCATTCATTATGGAGATCATTGGGCGAAACCTATGTCTAGCAGTGGACATCTTTCGGTTAACTAGATGGATTGCCCAACAAAGTAACGGCCATTTGTTGAGCGTTCTACAGCAATAATGGCGCAGTTGGTAGTGCGGCCGGTTTCTGCATCAATGGACGCTATTTCGAACCCACCTATCCGACTCTAAAATCAGCCTGAGCTTTCGAAGAAAGTAAACATAGTAAGGAAATCATAGCACGGTAGTAGGATATTTTCTAATATAATGCCCGCCTGGGTAGCTATCACTCTCAAATTTGGAAACCTGTTGCCAAATCCAATAGGCGTGTTCTGGCAGCATCACTTGAGAACCAGTACCTCTACGCTTAGTGTATTTAGCATCCTGAATCACATCATCACTTAACATCAGGTGACATTGTGGTCAAAGCAAATACAAAAAATTATTGATTGATTTGAAAATCTCAGTGCTCAGTGTCATTATCTTCGAGACACTTCGCTTGTATACAATACCAAGCTATGTTACATAATAAAGAGTCTTATACTTAGTTACCATAGTTATTGAATTAATGTTAAGGACTACAACTAGAATACAACATCCGAGACAAAAATCGCGCAAAGAAATCTGCAACTAACTACAATTTTATTATTATTCAGTACTGAGTGTAGTCAACAATGCTGCTGATTGTGAAATTTGTTTTTTATACGATCTGTACTATGCATTACTCAATATTTATATATTGTAGGCCATAACCCTAGATTGTACAAATAATACGGTATGACTTATTAGAAAAAACAGTATTTTCTTATGTAAAACTATAATCAGTAGGGAAGTAAAAACTGATATAGATCTGATTTAAATTTGAATTTATTATATAAAAAATGAGGTCGTATTATGTTATCAAGCCCTTTGTTAGTTATTAAGCTATAGATATTTGTTTATTTAAAAATGCATAAATTGGCTTGCATTACGAGAGAATGTAGCTAGAATTAACCAGAGGGCTTCTCCTTATTGTCAAAATGGAAGTGTGGTAAAAATTAAATACAGTGCGAAATTTAGTAATAGAACAATTAAATGAATCAATATCATTTCAATAAAATAGGATCCAGAATCTGCTCTCTTTAAAAATAAAGTTTTAAATCAACAACTTCAACCGGCGATCTGAAATTTTACTTAAATTACACTAACACTTAACTAAAACTATTTTAAGGTCTATGTGTTTCATATAAATAAATTTATTCATATTCATTTCAAGTTGGTATTCGTTTGGTCGATTTAAATTGTAATAAACAAAATCATATTAAATAAATTTCAATCAATAATTCTTTAATAGTAAACTGAAATAATTGGCTGTTGGTGTTTGTAACTTATTAAAATGTATTAATTTTAGTCGCTTAGTTTTTTATTAACTTCTCAGTGAATAAATATAAATGACATTTACTACATATTTATTGTGTGAATATGATATTTTATTATATTTATAGCGTTAAGATAATACTACAAGTTAAAGAGTTCAAAATAATAACAAGATATAAGTTTTTAAACGGATAGTAGTTTTTATTTTATCTGTCTGTATCATTAACTTACCATTAGGTTTAAAAAATAGAATAAAAAAAATGCAATATTAAGAATCATATAAATGTTATATTTAGTTTTATAAAACTACGGTCAAAAAGGTTGGTGTTATGTAGTAGGTTGCCAGCGTTACCACTTTTAGTAGATTTCTACTTTTTTAATAGATTCTGAGCTAAAATTATGAACCACCATATATTATTATTAATCTCCGTTATGAACCTTTCGTATGTCAAAATCGTTTACTAGATTTGATTTTATGACAGATATAGTAATACATTTATATAATTGCAAACATTCACTGGAGATGTATTGTGTTCAACGAACAGCGGAGAAGCTATTACTGACGTTGAAGAGTTTTGGGCATCCGTCAGTAATTTCTTTCATATTGACAATGAAGTTTAAGAACTTGAGGAAATTTAAAAAAACTCTACCAATATATCGTATCCAATGCAAAATTTGATAACATTAAAAAAGCCTGCAGAAGGTCTGCAATAAGCAGCAAATAGTACAAAATTTCTACATGATACATATATCTTATTCCGATCTCTTTGTCGATCTGTCTGTTGATCTATCTGGTGACCTGTCTGCTGATCAGTCTGTTGACCTGTCTGACGACTTGTCCGCCGATCTGCCTGGTGACCTGACTGTCGATATATCTGTCGACCTGTTTACCAACTTGACTGCTGATCTGCATGCTGATTTGTCTGTCTCTCTTTTTGCAGAGTATGTGTTTAAATCTATTAGACTTAATTTAAATTAGTAAGAGTTAGACATCAGACAAAAATGGTTCGAACCTCGGCTTATGTAAAATTTTTTGCGAAATTTGCCTTACCTAATCTAACGGTTACAGCCATGTATATGCTTCCTAAAGAACGAATACACCACAAACAAGTTAAAATAATAATAATTTCACTGTCAAAAACTATGGTGTGTTGATTATTTTTGAATCTTCCACTCTCACTACGTGCTTCGATCCATATGTCTTTTAATCAAAATCATAATCACGTGATACTACTTTGACTTTTACTGTCATCGTTTCACAGTTTCACTTCAAAAATGTAAAAAAAAATAAATTCGATAAAGACGTTTAGAATTAGAAAATTATAAATTTTCAATAGTTCAATTTTGTTTACGAATTTGATTTTTATGTTATATGAAACACTGTCTGTCTGTTAAGTAGAAACTTAGTAGATTTGTAAAATGTGTTAGTAGATTTTAGTAGTTTTTAGCGATACTTTTAGTAGATTTTCTGGAAAACAAGTGGTCACGCTGTAGGTTGCAAATGTAAATAAATATGGCCACCCGTTACTTGACAACGATGTAAACTTTGTTTACTGTTTTATAAATATATTATTAAGAAATGCTAAGTGATTTTGAGAATTTGTCCCTTGGAGGAAACAATGCTCCAAATAATCACGGTGATCCGTTCACTCATACAGGTTCGTGCGTCGTGTAGTTATTTTTTTTGCTTTTGTGGACGTAGAACAAGTTTTTCAATAATGATGACCTCAATGGCTAGGATTTCATTAGACACTGATAGATTTTATGACCATGGTATGGTTATTTACAGAGTTGACACCGGAGCAACAAAAGACATTGATTGACATACGACGTAGGAAAACAGAGTTACTGCTGGAAATTCAGGTAAGACCAAATCTAATCAATCAAATTGATTTCACCTGTTATCTTGCAAGTTATGCTTGTAATATCGTCTATATACTATGTGCATGTAAGTTGATACAATAGTCGATATCTAAATATTAGTTTCTATGAACAATAAAGTATTCTGTGTTGAATAAAGGAAGTCTATTTGAAGGTCAAAAGTTTCATTTTTTAATGATAAATATTATGTCATAGGAATTATACTAAATGAGTTGCAAAGAAACTATGTTCTAATTAAATACCTACTTAAATAACAGTTCATTATATAATTAAATCAAATTGGTCATAAAACCCCATCAAAACATAATGAGGAAGTTAATCTCACAATTAAAATGTTTTATGTAATATAGTGGTTTTATAATATTGTGTTTTACTGAATTGTGAAACATGACTTGTGATACTGATGTGAAACACTGATTAATTACCTTCATGTATTATATACCAGGAGGACCAAAGTGATCTATGAATGGACTGCAAAGTTATTTTTATTTATAAAGATAAATTTAAATTTGGTTATAAGTGCTATTTATTTTAATGTAGTTTGTTTATTTTGTTTTGTTCAAAATTTATTAAAATTTACACACACGTAAAAACTATTTTTGACAAGGTATTTATTATATAAAGTTAAGGTGTAGAAGAAAAAATAATTTAATCCTATATTCGAAAGGCATAATGCATGTAAATGTAAATGAAAAAAAAAAAAACAAAGATTGTTCAAGTGAATAAAAAATAAGTTTTAAAGTACTTACTAATGTTTATTATAAATTAATTTTACAACATAAAAACTATCTTACAAATAATTTGGGGCTTCTAGCAGTGGGCAAAAATGGGCCCCTAACAGTAACTGGAGAGGCTCCAGTTTTTTTTTAACCTAGCTAATGCTGTTGACTGGAAGGGCCTTAACAGCTTCACCGGACTTTGGGGGCGAGTGCTGAAGGTACTCAGCCACAAAAAGGTGACTAGCACAAGGGTTACCAAAACGGTACGAACCTCGGCTTGGCCGTCACCTGACTCTGCAAAAATTGTATCCTAGCCATCGCTACATTTTTTTTATTTAACATAAAAAAAAGGTTCCTTACAAGACCTATGTATCTGCGTGTAGTGTGTACAGGTGGGTGTATGGGGTGGATTGTAATTCGTGTTATGCTTGTGCATGAACTATGTCAAGGTATTGCGGTGGCAGCTAGTGCAGGCTTGTTCCTAATTGGAGATCCGAGCAAATCTTGGGTCGATCTCCGAGGGGAATGGGTGTACCGGTGGAAAGTTGATCGCTCGTGAATTTTCCTTTAAAAGGTCTTTTGGTCAGTAGTGTTATCGAGAGTCTCTTAGATCTAACCCGTAGTTAGAAAACAGGTGAAATTTTTGAACAGGCGAAAATGTTAAATAAATCTATCAAATCATAAAGTATATTTGAATTCATATTTATGTCCTGTTTTCATAATTTCATTTTCAATTTATAATATTGTTTTAGCTCGTGTCGGATGTTACTGGAAGCAAATATAATATGAAAATTTTTCTTTATAATGTCTAAAATTATTATTGACTAGCTGTGCCCGCAACTTCGCTCGCTTGGAATTCAGACGTCCCGTCCCGTCTCGTCACGTAAAACAGACATACAATTTTTTTTAACTATCAAAATGTGTCCTGTCGAGGTCTGACTATGAAGTCAAAGATTGTTTTTTTCTGTTTTTCTCAAATATCTTCAATGTACAGATTTTGTCCCCTTAGCCTTTTATTATAAGTATATATTATCTATATTTTTGTAAAGTTTCAGAACAGTTCAAGTTATTAAAAAATAAGTATATCGCTCGCTATCTATGAATAATCGTCACAGATACATATATAATTTGCTTATGTAGTCACATTCATAACACTTCGTCCCCCATGCCATCAAAAATAAACAAATCATGAACCGTCCAATTAATTAGAATGAAATAATTATTATGTTCTGCGGCCTATTTATACCTATTTATATTATAATTCAAAATTCAGTTTACTTTCTCCAAAAAATGACTCCTTAATACAAAGCCTAAAATTTAATATCAAAATATTGTTTCCTTATTTACTATGTCTTAGATATTTATTAATTATATACTATATATATATATATATATATGTTTTACGTTATGCCAATTTGTTCCATTTTAATCAATCCATCATTTTTTTGTTCTCGAATAAGAGTAAAAACACATTTATTCACAAATTACAAACTCTTCTTACATTTTAAAGACGCCGCGTGTCATTCAAATTACTATAACTTTTGATAGAGTAGACCGATTTTAATGAAATAAAGTTTTGATATTATCCCGGAATATGCTTTATAATATCTTTGAATTTTTAAAATATACCTAGGACTTTCTAATTGATACCTGCACAGACAAACACACAGACAGATATTTCTACAATTGATAGAAATGTGTTTACTTACCTATTTTTAACTCCTTGCAATAATTCTTTTCAAAAATATCGAAAATGTACAGACACGAAATTTACAATTTTATAATTAGTCTAGATAGTTTTATAGCCTATCAATCACCAAATGACATGCTTGTGTAGTAAATTGCGTTGATATCGACAGAGCCGATTTTTGAGTTTTAGGATTTCTAAAAGAATATTGATAATCGCCACATACAAATTTTCATCAAAATCAGTTTTTATACCCATATAAATTTTTAACCGGTATATGGGAGCAACTTCGGCTAATTTTGGTCTATGATTTTACTTTAGATTCTTTCGCTCGCTAAAATCTGGATTCTGGATCTGGCGTGAAAATATTATTCTGCAGTCGTTGTGCTACAGTCTAATTAATATATTTGAAGAAGTCGAAAAAATTAAGCACGAAGTATATAAGTATTTTATGTGCGTATTTTGTGGTCGTTACGAGAATTGTGCGTTTTATAAATATAAAAAATAAGCATCCTTTCGAAAATCCTAGTGGGGGCGGCAATTACGATGTGATGTTTCATTCATATGGTATACGGAATGCTCTGACGTAAAACCGTCGAATATCAATGCACAGCTCTCTGGTCGAGTTTACTACATTGCTTGTACTTTGTAGTATAGTAACTACTACTAAGCCAGTACGAGTCGGAGCGCGGCTTTAGCGTGACGTATCGATTGCCGTCGCTCTCGCAATTGTTAATAACCCCCCTCCCTTTCGGTTCTAATATTGTGACAAAATAGGCGTTATTAAAATTATATGGTGCAGTGAATTTGTCTGTTTTTCCCTTCAGAAGTATCGTGTGTTGTGTATATAACCTGTAAGTTTCGAAACTGTATAGGGGATGTTATGTGGAAAATTGTTACAAATACGTCGGTCGCTTCGGCAATGTTTATTTTCAAAATATTGTATTAAGATTATGTTTAGGTTATTCTTACCCTTCGTACATGGGGCACAATAGTTTGATTCATTCTTGAAATATCGATTTGATTATGCTACCTAAATATGAGAGAATAGTTTGAGACATGTTTTCCTTGGACATTGGTTATCTCGTGTATAAAATTTGCAAAAGCTCATTTTTATGAGGAATATACCGACTTCGTTTTGTTTTTTATATTATTTAATAGAGTTTATTGTTGATTATACAAGGAAATATTTTCTTTGAAACTAATTATTTTAATAAAATTCCATTAACTTAACATTTTTGTTATTACGAGTCCATGGCGGTTTTTATCTTTGTCCTTTATTATGTTGTTCATTTGATAAGTAAATGTGTAGAAAACTCATTAGTGGCAGATTATAATATAATTTTATTTCAACACGAATAACTTTATGTTTCATGTTAAAATGAGGAAATTTCCTTGTTTTATATATTTTAATATGGCTAATACGTTTACTCTCTGACAATACACAGTGAAACCGAATGATTTGTTTTGTTGTGAAGCCCATTAGGATATCATCAAACGGACAATGTCGACAATTCATTGGTTTTATCACATTTCCTATGCTACATCCGTAACTCGACCGGTTGCTGCTGGTTTCGATAACAGTTGTGTAGGTACAATGTACATGATTTATTGCAAAAAATGTATGCTCAATTGTCTATATTAAAATCATATATATATATAGATATATATATATATATAGATATATATATATATATATAGATATATATATATATATATAGAGATATATATATATATATATATATATATATATATATATATATATAGATATATATATATATATATATATATATATATATATATATATATATATATATATATATATATATATATATATATATATATATATATAATATAAATAAGATATAATCCATGTAGATATAATCCAACCATAATTAAAATTAAGTCAAGAAGGGAATTATGGAAATAACTACAATATGGAGTTCATTGGATGTTCTATATAAATAAATCCATTTATAAGTTCTGATTTTACCTTTTTACCTTTAAAAGGGTAACATGGTTATATAGATGTGCGAAGCTGGCCTTGTTATAGCTGTGCAAAAAGATATACATATATATATAACTAGGTAGGTATATATCAATATAATTGTCACGGTGCCAAACCTCGGTGGCGTCCGCTACTATCTTCAGTCGAGTGCGTTCCTTAGCCGGAAGTGTATGGCGCGCAATGTGTTTGCATGTTCGCCTGCTCTGCGGCGCGCTGTGGTGGCCACTGCTAATGCGTTGCGCTCGCGCAGCGCGTTACTCCTTCGACGACGACTATGATCAGGTGTGTCATTGACGACGCTTTCTTTACACTTTGCAATTTGCATTCAAACACGTATGTTGTGTAGCTTCAAATGCTCTACTTTAGTCGTTAGGATCGAAGCGGCCGGCGTTGCGTATTTACTCACTTTTCCACATTTATTTGCTTTGTTTTTATTTAGCAATTTTGTCTTGAATTTGTTTTCCGCTTTCTAGGTGACTCGTGGCTAATATAGCTTCACTAATATTGGTGCTCTCGTGTGGTCGAGGTCCGCGCGCGTGTTTATGTGATGTGTGCTGTGCATTAGTACTTGTGAAGTAATGTTTATCAAAGCTGGGCAAGGTGCACCCGAGCAAGAGCGTCGTGGCTCTGTATCCAATTGGTTCTCATCGCTTAGACGGGGTGCCGGCCGACGTAAGCGTGAAGAGTTCACAGTACCATCCGGTTATGGTTCGCTGGGCCGCCGGAAAGACGGCACGCAACCGCGTGGAAAGACCAGATCGGCTTGGGACCTTACTACAGTTTCAAGACTGGTCTGTATTATAAACATATTTTTTTTAATTTACCGATGCGACATAAAGCTGAAGAACAAATTTGGCATAAATCCAAATGCTCTGCATCGATCAGACTCACTGTTTCTGTTTGCGATGAGACTGCATAAGATACTCTGATATTATTTACTACACCTTACTATTAACATTGCGCACTACCTACTTGTTTTTATGTTTATCTTTGACACAGATGATTTCGATATTGTTATCATACTGTAAATTTACTTGCGAATAACTGCTAAGTGTTTTACTTATTATTTACAATATGAGGTGTATATACACTTCAAAATATGCAATTACAATAATATAAATGACAAAAATTTCTACTTTAGCCCGTTAATTAGCTATCATTTATTAGCTTAATCGGCAGGTAGCGATGATGAAATAAGGTGATTCATATTCTACAAGTGATATCTTACTTATTGATTTCACGTAATAGATTACCGGTTATTTTGGACAAAAATGTATTTAGTTAGTACGTAATACATTCATGTATTAAGCAAACTGAGTAAACATTATCGATACGATCGAGTATTTCAATGTATACATGTGCCTTTTTGTTTTATCTATCGTACAATCAATGTTTATAAAATTATTCATATCATATTTTACTAGGACAGTTCCCCACACATCTGTATTTGTATTTACTGTCATTGTTAGCGGTTATTGCTCCAAAACTAAAACTTAGTGTGTGCTTTTAATGTTTAGGGGGAGAGCTAACTCCACTAATTATGGAAACAGTAATGTTATCACATAGTCGTGGACGCATGTGCTGCTTTACTTGTGTGTTTGTTTAGCGACTGGATGTTTGCAGATTTTGTGGAGTGTAATAATAGCATATTCTTTTTCTTACTTTACGTTTTATTTTTGATAACCTGGTGTGAATTTTTAATAGTGTTTAATTTTTTATTAGTGATTATAATTCTGAGTTTTAGAGAGTGTTCATTTTACCTTAGGAGGTAGTTAACTTAAATTTGTAGAAAGCAACGAACTTAGTGAATAATACTATTAAAAAGAGTGCGTATATTGAAAAGAATATGTTATTGGGCTGATAACATTCTGGGATACAAGCCTTTGAAGTTTTTGACGGGGATCAAGGGAGATAGATGCTCTATCTTTTTCCCGTAATATCAATAGTAAAGAACTTTTACGAACAAGTAGATTATGTTCTGTTTCTCTCTCTTTAGGACATCTCTTAATTGAACAACATACGAGGAAATTGGCTTACCGCGTTGTTGAAAATGTTACCCCGAAAGAATCATGATTCGCGATAACAGTAAACATGTATAGTATTAATACATATAATATTATTTTAAAAAATCTATCCTAGTAACTGACACATTTCATTGCCACCCTTGCAGCCAATGCTAAACATATTGCTAAAAGTTGAAATTTACAATTGAAATTGAAATTTGCGGAACACAACCATTCATTGAAATAATGAACATTGGGCTAATTTTATTTAAATATTATGTTCATTAAATAGCGACATAAAATTAAAAAATTACAAGCAAACAACGTCTCTGAATTTATATAATCTAATTTATGTCTGCATGTTTATAAGATAAATAAAACTTCGTGGAATCATTCAGTTTATCATGCATTCGTTTTTCCGGTACATTTTACTCGATATTATTTTTATCTGAGTAAGTCTCCATGTAAAAGGTATTGTAATATAATTGAATATGCATATCATCATCATTAATTAAAAGACGTCCACTGCTGGAAGTAGGTCTTCCTCAACAAAGATTTCTACAACGAACAGTCTAGCGCCACCCGTATCCACCAGATTCCAGCGGCCTCTGCTAGGTCGTCGGTCCAACTTGCTGTGGGCCTGCCTACGTTGCGTCCATCTATACGTGGTAGCCATTCGAGAACCCGTTGAACCCATCCGGCATCGGATCTCCGAACAATGTGCCCAGCCCAATACCACTTAAGTATGGCAATTCTTCTGGAAATTTCGGTTACTTTAGTTCTTCTGCGGATCTTTTCATTCCTAATTCGATCACGTAGTGAAACTCCAAGCATAGCCCAATTCATTGCTTTTTGAGCTTTCTTATTAGGGCTATTGTGAGCGACCACGTCTCAGTGTCGTATGCCATCACTGGCAACACATTGATTGAAGCATATAGATACATATATAAAACAATAATAACTCAGTAGTAGCATGGTCATACACCTCATCGATATATTTCTATGACGTCTAATCGATGTGTGCTGAATGTCTCATTTTAAACAGTGATACTTGATGATGGGAAACCATAGCAAGGTGATAGGAACATTTTGTTCAACCGACTAATTACCATCCAAAATTTGTAATTTTTTTGCCAAGCACTTGTTTCATGATGTTAATCTTTGTCATTGAGAACCAATCCCATTTCGATCACAAAAGTTATTTAAAATGAGGTGACATTGTAGTAGAACTTAGAATAAAAATAAAATAATTCTATAGTTATACTCGTTTCGCAAGCAGCCGCATATATACGAATGGACGTTTATTATTAAAGTAAAAATGATGATCTAAAAATAAAAGTTAAAAATGCTATGCGTGGTTTTTTTTTTTGTTAGGTATGAGAAGATATCTGAGTAATTTGTCGATTGGGAAACCCGTAAACTGTGCCAATTATTATGTTTTAAAATAGCAACGATTGAATGATGATAGTCCGTTTTTTATTTGTATGCCACGTGATTTCAACATGTGTCCTTATTGTGGAATGAAAATGTGCCTTTTGTTAGAGCAACGGTTCGATAACATTTTGCTCTTTGGTCACTCGTGGAATGTGATGTTTGCACTAAAATATTTTCCAATGCCAAAGGTTATTAATAACTGAGTCATATTCATCCATATAAAAATTTAAAGAGAAGACGTTTCACTTTGGTTATGTGCAACCAGAATTATTAGCAAGATTATATTATGGTGGTAACATTTAAACAAATTAACATATTATGGCAAACAACTTACCTACTTGTGTAGTGAATATATTATTCACAATTATATTCACTGCGTGGGTGTCTCATGTCAAGGTGTAATCTGTTGTTAACGAAGCATTTAATATAAGTCTAATTATTATAATTATGTTTGTATCGAGGAAATGTACATATATTAATTTATAAATAAAAATGACTTATAACACTGAGACGTGGTCGCTTACAATGGGCCTAATTAGAAAGCTTAAAGTTACCCAAAGGGCAATGAAGAGGGTTATGCTCGGAGTTTCCCTGTGTGATCGAATCAGAAATGAGATCCGAAACAGAACTAAAGTAACCGACATTCTCCGAAGAATTGTCAAACTGAAGTGGCGATGGGCTGGACACATTGCTCGTAGAACCGGTGACCGATGGGGTCAACGGATTCTCGAATGGCTGCCGCGGAAGACGCAGCGTGGGTAGCCCCCCCACAAGGTTGACCGACGACCTGGTAAAGGTCGCGGGATGCGGGGGCGCAAAACAGGTCGTCGTGGAGATCTTTAGGGGAGACCTATGCCCAGCAGTGGATGTTTTTCGGTTGCATGGATGGATGGAAATAAAAATGTAAAAATACACATACCTTTATTATTTTTGAACAGTACTTATGATTAATTACCACATTAGTCTTCGCTTATACATTTTTTTAAAGACCAAGAAAATTACTGAATTTTCATTAAGATAAAGCTTAGAGTAACGTTTGGAAAACATTCGCTTATTATATCTTGTAATAAATATCGTGTTTTCTTGTTGTTTATTATATGTTGAATAAGTTATCAGTTTTTAGTTTATTGGTTATTGTTATTATATTAACTGGTTAATAAAGAAAGCGTTATGGCAAGACCTCATATTCGTTTAACTAGAAACCCCTTATCATGTTATAAATCAAAAGAGAAGTTTATATCAATTTGTATTGAAATTACCATCTCACTATATATCTGAAAATCTTTGGGTGTGGATTACTTAGATTCTCTTTAGACTTGAAATCACAGGCTTTGTTAACGGTTATAACACCGAGACCACGATATAACCAACTTCCCACAAGGTTCAATAACTTTTACATTATTAATTAATGACTTGTTAGGATTCTCCAACAGAAATTGATTTACGTAGTGTAGTAAGAGTGGGCTGGGTACAAGAATTGTGCACGTATTTCGAATCATAATTGCGTTGCGAAATTAGAGGAAATACACTTTTAGTTGAACTTTAAATGTAGGTACTTAAAGTTTGAATGTTCTCACGTTCCTAATCTTTTATATTCTATCTAGATAGAATGTATATAGATTATATATAGATATATATAATAGGAAAATCGGGTCCTTTGATGTACGCGTAATTTTTCATAGATGGTTATAGGCTATTTATTTTTTGGATTCCATCGACCCTGTCTCTTTTTTTTTCGATTTACTCTTATTTATTTATATTTTTTTATAACAAAACGGTTTGAGCCTTAGCTGACGTGATTTGATGTAATAAAAGTTGTGCATAATTAATTCACTGGCTCATAACTGTGTTCCTGTCTATATTGTTGGATATTGCAATCAAATTGTTCAGAGAATGTATGTTAGTCTTTATTACCTCATCTTTACACCTTATGGCTAATAATTGAGTGGTGCTGTTGTTATGTTACACAAGATATTTTAACAATTTCAAATTTCGCGTATTATTTTATTTATATTCTTAATTTGTTAATGGAATTGTGAAATATATGTATATATTTAAAATGCAGTAGGTAATAATAATATAAGACAAACTTTTGTACATTGAGCTATAAAATACGACATGATGGACCGTAATTGTATTTCTCGTACTTGACGAGAGAAAAAAAAAATGGTCACATTACATGTAATAATCTCGCATGACAACATAATTTACGAAACATTAAGCTTGCTTAACTCGTTGAGAATTGGTCAGTTCTGCAGTAGTTAAATGTTATGTTGAGTCGTATATAGCGTTCTACACGGTTACATGAACGTAAACTATGCCAAGTTATCTTAACCATTAAATTAATTCTGAAAACGTATACTTTTTGAGTATTAACCTTAAAAGTTTTTGAGCAATTTTTTTATTGTCTTATAATGCAATGATGATAGTTCTGAAAACTTATTTCTACATTTAATTTCAAAATATATCTTCAAAACGTTATGAATCAGACAGCTCGAAGCATATCTAGCAGTTCGATGTAAATTACTCGTCATAAACAAAGTGAATGTTAAAAAAAAATGTTTTTCTTTTTTAATTTATGTTTTTCTTTAGTCTCGTATATAAATTGTAAATGCGGACTTCGCATATCAAAAGCGTTTGATACTTACGTCCATAACAAACATTGTATTTTTATCTTGACGTATTTTCAAAGGTAGCCGCTCACTATAAAACTATTTATATATTTATGTCAAATACTTTACTATAGATAATGTATGTTAATCTTCTCGTATCACTAGTGTTCATTTGTTATATTAGCACTAGCGTACGTAACACCGCCATTGCCATACCTGGCCTAGCGCATTGTCACGAGTGTGCAAATTTTCTCGTGATCTACTTAACCTGTCCTAGTCTTTCTATATGTATATGAACTTTTATTAGGTCACACTTTATTTTAAAAAAAAACACCTACTTCATTAGTATTTAAATTTAAATTAACAGATAAATAAATAAAGTATTAATGTATTATGGTGTTGGTATTATTATTATTATTATTTTTTGTAGTGGGGTTTTTACTTTCGTTATATATTGGTCAACTAACTGTAGATAGAATATTTCATCTCATTCCATGTTTTGAATTGTAGACATGTTTGTATCCTATTTATGATTTGAACACTGATATTAGGTATGTTTTTATTAATTGCGGCGTGTTTCAACAATTCACGCATTGAAATTTTGAATTATACTTCGTAAAACTGCTTATTAGTTTTTGAAACGAACAATTTTATACATTTATCGCCTTTTAATGAAATAAGTCTATAAATTCTAGGTGTTATAATTGCTCTTATTTGAATATTAAACCTCGCAATTTAGTATTACATGATTCGGTATTGGGGACTAGAAGTTGTTTGGTTTTGGCCTTAGAGTTATGTTATTTAGATTAGTTATGTTAGTTAGATTTACTAGCAGAACCGAAGTCCGATTCTCCTAGTATGCTATGGAACTTTATTATTACAAGTAGTAAGTTAAGAGATAATTTAATTTAGGTGCTTTTTTTTTTATTATTGTTATGTAAGGTATATTGGGTATGCCCCGATAGGGCTGGCATACACTAATGTGTAAAAGTCCTGCTTAAATAAGTGATAAAAAAATGATTCGGTATTTTATGTACTCATTATATTTCAATAATATTTATATTTAATAAGCAAAGTAAAATTTCGCAAAACTCTAATAACCTTGTTCGAATAATTATAAAGTTTAAATCTAATTGCTTAGTCTAAAAGATTTAAATTAAAACCAACAAATTTAACAGAGTATGAAGTTTGTTTGACTTGAGAAAAAAATAACACAAAAAATACCTTCAACAGAATTGCATAGTATGTACTACATATATAAACTGAAATAGTTTGAATCATGCCCAAACATTCAACCGGTTTTGTTTGAATGGGCCGTTCCAGGAATAGTATACATGAGGACAAGACAGAGGGGTACTTTGACCTTGCCGGGGGCGGCGGGGCGACAGATCTGCACACAGTACCGGTCACTGACTCGACTGACTAGTTTGACTTCAAACACATGATTTGTTCCATGTGTCTGATCCTGATTACTCACTCTTGTTAACCTAAGGACTTTTCGAACACAAGGACCTTTTCCTTTCTCTTCAACAGTTACATACTTTATACATGACAAACTTCTTTTAATTTATTTTACTAATGAGGTACATTTTAGTAATTTTTTTATACCAATGCAGTAGGAACTATTAACTGCAGTTGTCTCCATTTGAAATTTGCATCGATTTTAAAAATAGCTTTGTTTCTTTAACACTAAGTGATTTCTCTTGTAACCGACCACTGTATTAATAAGGACGAACAAGTCTTCTTACATGATTACATGATGTTAGTTGCTGCTTCGTGTTCCATTTAATATACCTACCTAGACGGTAAACTTTAGATATGACGGTATAGTTAGTCTCTAAATCAATATTTTGGAAAAGTGTTTATTTATTGCTCATTACGCTTACAATTATGCTATCATTAACTTTAGAAGATATTTCAAAAAATTGGAGCACGTCGAATTTATTAG
This sequence comes from Samia ricini, assembly GCA_014132275.2. Classification (NCBI taxonomy): domain Eukaryota; kingdom Metazoa; phylum Arthropoda; class Insecta; order Lepidoptera; family Saturniidae; genus Samia; species Samia ricini. The sequence goes on from AP028161.1 coordinate 25,079,413, forward strand.
GTGAGTAATGATAATATAGGTACATATTGTAGTTATTGTCAAATATCAACAACAGGAAAATAGAGGCGATGTAATTGGCGTTTGTTTATGTACTTTGGATGTTAGTTAAATATTCTTACAATAAAAAATTTAAGCTTAATACTATTACGCTGGACGCTGGTGGCGCAAGACCGGTCGTCCTGGAGATCTTTGGGTGAGACCTATGTCCAGCAGTGGACGTCTTTCGGTTGAATGGATGGATGGATGTTATGAACTTCTTTTTATGTCGAAAGCGTTCACTATTTAAATACACTTCAGTTTTTTCTACAACTACGCCAACTCCCATTCAAGCTCAACCCTGACTGCCTCTAAGCAGTAATACCAATAGCCAATATTCATCTAAATTGAGCGTATGACTTTTGAAGAAGTTAACAATATTAATACCCTCAATTATTTAAGATTCGTACTGGTTAACCGGTTGTTTCCGTTCGATAATGATGTAGAAAAATAAGTGTATTTATGTACGTCGTATATATAATTGAGAATTGCCTCCCTTTTGCAAGTTTGAATGATGGCCGGGGTGGGCTCGGCACTCTTGTAATATTAACAAATTGCTTTCATGTCACCAACACGATCGCGGTCGCCCTCATATAAGAAATGACCTTTCTATTTCATATATACATCAAAGAAACGAATATCTACACCATATTACTGAAAATATGTTGATATATCTAATTTTGTTCGTGACTTTATTAAAGTAATTCTTTTGTTTATTTTTTTATTATGACACTATAAAAATAATTTTCATTCTTTGATAGCGAAGATATTCGGTACGTTGTAACGAAATGAACGAATGAATGAATATTTTCCTTGACATTTCAGTAATCGTTATGCAGTGAGTTTTCCCGCAAATCCTCGTTTTAGTTTAATAGGTTTGAATATTCCCAAAGGTCCTCTGACATAACACGTTATTATCTAAAGGACACAATTCACCTTATTATTTTTAAATACCACCGTCTATTATTTTGTAAGGAATGAAGTCATTTAGACACTGCAACTTTATGCAAAGTATTAGGTATGTATTACGTAGGTGTTGCAAGCATCATAAACTTCTTTTTGTCTAATGTATAATATATTGGATTAAAAGTTCAATAGTACTGTTAATAAGTTATCAACACGTGCATAAATATATTAATTGATTATAATAACAGTAAAGCGCCTTTATGGTTGAAGTTCAACAGTCACGGTCAGGGTCGTTGTTAAAGAGCTATATTTAAAACATTCGCTAAGCCATATGGCTTCTTTATCACGTTACTTAAAAGAAAACAAGCATCGGTGTAATCTAAACTTGCCCGTATCCGTCCTTACTTTTTACTCTAAACTATATTATCCTATTGAAGGAAGTTCATGATATTAGGAATTGTTTTCGATATTAAAATGTTCTAAATTATAATTATCTTATGCTATACTAACTTTGTTCTCTATACTCTAGCATTTTTTTCATATATTTTTTTTAACTTTTTAACTTTTAAATTTTTTTAAACTTTTAACAAATAGTTTCGAAGTTTATTATTATTAGATGCACTCTATATTAAAACATGACCAGATAACATATCTACAACTTAAAAGAGAATCATTTAAATCAGTTTTTGTGGTTGTCGAGTTTAAGCAAACTAACGGACGTTGACTTTTATATAATGTTATATGGATATCTTTCTTTTCGTACTGTATAAAGATAATCATCAATTACATACAAAATTTGAGATGAATATTTCGTGAATTTCGTTAAATAAACTGTAAGCAGGGTTCTTGTATTTAAAGTGTCACTCACAGGTGCATACATACTAACAAAAATATTTTTCTATTTACAAATTTCACTTTGCGGTTTGAATTTGGTGTCCTCATCGTTCAAATTAACTGATAAAGTATAACAAATTATCAAAGTCAAATGGGAAAAAATACTACGAAAATGTTTACCTGATTGTGTAAAAATGTGTTAGTGAGTGGCACTAAAATGTATTAATCAGTTTAACTGTAAGAAACTATTTACAAAATCATTTGTATTTAAAACCATGACCTAAGCTGATATTACATTAATTCCTGGCCAGAGTTACGACATATTTTACAGAAACGAAATAAGTGTCAAATGAAAATCATTCTAAATAATTTTATACGTCTAGGATTTTTTTTTAATGCAAAACGTGTAATATGTAAAAGTGTATTTTAATATGTAGGTATTAATTAATAAAAGGACAATTATTGGTTACTATTTTAGAGGTATAATTTTTACCATTTATTTGCTTTTGTTACTAATTATTTATTTATAATTATTTTAAGTTACAATTATTTGTGAATCGATGATAGCATCGTTGGTAGTGCGGTCGGATGTCGCGCAATGAACGCAGTTTCAAATCCACCTTATCAAGTTCTAAAATCAGCCTGAGCTATCGGTGAAGGAAAACATCGTGAGGAAACCATAGTTAGAGCATTTTCAAATAATGTACGTCTGGGTAGCTACCACACTCAAGTTTGAAAACCGGTCGCCAAGTACCAATATGTGTGTTCCGACATCATCACTTGAGCACCAGTATATCTAGGCTCAGTGTGTTTACTATCCTGGACCACATCGTTACTTAACACGTGAGATTGTGGTCAAAGTACTGAGCCTATACTGTGCAAAAAAAAATATGGAGTGGTTCATTATTTTCAGTTCAGTTGATTCCAAATCAGTCTTAGGATTTTTTTTTATAACCTAGCTAATGCTGTTGGACGGAAGGGCCTTTACAGCTTTACCGTAACTTTGGGGGCGCAAGGGCACCAAAATAGTATGAACCTCGGCTTTGCCGTTACCCGAGTGTAAAAACTCCCGCGGAATTTTAATCTTAGCTAATCCCTACCTTAAGATGATTTAATGAAAGTTTTTTTATAGTTCCGGCTCATAGCTGAAATGAATTGTTTTTATAATTACCTAGATATTATCTTATTGGAATAGGATTATTAATGCTATTAGCATTTATTTTTCGATGTCAATGTTTCTTATTTATGGACGAGCTAAAACTAACTAACTGCCTTATTAGTTCCCTGCGCGAATGTTTTTTTTTGTTCGTATTCATAGTCAGCCCTCCCTTCGTTATCGAAGTATATTTGCAACGGACAAAGCGTTTGTTTTGAAGTCATGCTTAGTCATTTAATTGAAATTAATTTATACTTTTGTACGTGTGTCACGGGGACTTTACTTGTGACTCGTTTTCTACGTTACTGTATAAAAGTTATAACGTAGAAATAAATTTGTTTTACAATATCAGTTAAAGTTATCTTGATTGAATCTGTTGTCTTCATAAAAATGATTTCGTTTCAACGTAATGTCTTCTCTCGATTTTATCTATAATCGGTATATAGTGACTTGGATCGTGTAGTCTTAAATCTTGCTAATAATGTCTTTGTTTTTTGGCTGTCTGCCAGAGTTCCAATCGACCTTAATTTAAACACAGACCGTTGAGACTGTATCGACTATAGTAGTGAAAATGTTCGCATCGTTGAGTTTCTATTTTGTTACAATCGCGTTCAGAAATACGAGCCGACTGTGTACACTATCTCACTTTTTTTAAGGTCAGAGACTAAATTGAAGTCATTTTAATGCACATTTTTAATATACGTGTTGTATTTTTATACGTTTTCCTTAATAATATAATGGGTATTTTAAAATTAATTGTACCAAAGTTATATATTATATTTTAAATGTAATGCAAATTCTTTCGATAACGGTTTGGTGATGAAAACATCCGTTTACTGCGAGATAATGTGGGAATTTTTATGAGTCATCGTTGAATCCCCCCCCAAGAATATAAACGTTTACTTTGTCATATTTACAAAATGTGTGTGTGTGTTTTTTTTAGTTTTTATTACAAATAATTTATAAAAATATATTTTTCTTTTGCAGGTATGTAACAGTTCACCTTCGAAGTGGTAAGATTATGTAATCTACATAAATAGTGTATTCTATATATTATTAAACTTGCAATTCGAGTAATACAACGTTACTTTCTAAGAGTCGTGATATTTTGTATGAGTGTGCGCGGTATAGGAATTTGGTGACAGTAAATTGTCGAGGTCTCTCGACTCCTTGGGTCATTTAACACTATTAATAATCTATGTAGGTAAGGCGAAAGGCGATTATATGAATAACATTACAAGTTCATTATAATTAAAAATAATTAATTTTAATAATAATGTAAAATCCATTTTAGACCTTAATCTGATAGTCATCGCCGAAAATTAGTTTACTAAAACATTAGTGTCCGAATTGAGGCTGTATATTATAGTATGTACGTCGTATATAAAATTAGTTTGATTTATTATAGCAATTGATAAAAATATTTTAGTAAACTTTTCTTAACAAATCTATAAACTAATAGTTAGTTCAGTACTGATTTGTCTTCGGTTTATTAACCTATTTTTGTTTTGTATACACTAGCTGTTGACACGTTTTTTTGTTAAAGTTTTATATAAAAATGTATTTTCGTTCTTTTTAACATTTAGGGTTTTATAGATCCTCTTGGCTATAATGTTACGGAACATTGATTCTACATTAAGTCTTTTTCAAACTATCAAGTGTGTAAGGATATATAACATGCATGATAGAATGCCAACAACAAAGTTTTTTACAGGCTTGCGCATCCCTTTAAATAATAATGTAAAAACTAATGAATCGTCTCGTTATTTTAATTTTAAAGTTTATTTTATCACAGGATGTAATGCACACTTAATTTTCAGACAAGACAAAGATGTTAGTAATAAAAGCAGACACATGAAACCCATATGACGTTGTATAAAGTTGCTGCTTTAAGATCTTATTAGGTACCGAATTTCATGAGGATCGAATCTTTGAGTAAAGTTCGAAATTACATAATTACTTATAAGTTATTGTATACTGGCGTCTTGTTACATTTATTATTTTCATACTGATTTTATTTGGCGGATTTACGTTTATTTGGCGGATAAATTTGAAGTTTACTTTAGTTTTATTATTGCCAAGGTAAAATCGTCTATGCACTTTATACATCATGTTGTGATTTATTATTTGCATTTTGATTTTTCCTTGTCTATTTTCTTGTTTGATTTACGATGTAAAGATTTCCTACTTTTTATTTAATAATTTTATTAATGCATTATAAACTTTGAGAAACTGCATTATAGGATAAAAATTGTATATTTTAATTAATGTGTTCCTTCCAATCAATTGTTTTTTTTTAACGTAATATGTCTAAATTGTTAGCTAAATTTAAAATCAAGCAGTTTGGGTTATTTTAACCTGGAGATAGTAAGTAATCAACTTAAACGGAACAAATATGTATGTATTAATACAATTTGTAGAAAGTGTTAAAATCAATCATACCCAATATATCTTAGGGTTTACCTACATATAGACACGTTGTACAGTTGTATATTTTTTTTACAATTTCGATATTGATTAATCGATACAATTCGATCTTGTAGTATATGTGAGGTTATTTTTAAATTTAAACTAACAACTATTACGATACACTATTTCAACTTTTTAACAAAATATTTTCTGAATATTTCCTTAATTACCCTAAAACATGATTTTGAATACAAAGTTAGAAATCTCAAGAGTGACATTCGCAATAGATCATCAAAACCACAACTTCGACTATTGCACTTCTCGTTTATAATATTATAAGAAACTCAGTATTACATTACCTGATTATTATGCTCAGTTGAAGCCGAAGGTCAGGCGTCAGGTTGTCCCATTCGCATGACGATGTCGTTTGTATAAAAAATTCTTTAGCGATTACCGCATCAGGTGCAAAATAAACTAACACGGAATGTTTTATAAATCAATAAACTTCTCGGAAGTAGTTATTGCATTTCTGTTAATAGAACCTTGCCTTTCTATTAGACTATGATATTAATTACATAATAATATTAATTCTATTGGTTCGAAGGACCATATTGTAATACATAATTAAAGAATATACTATTCCAATTAAAAAAGAAACATGTGTCATCGCTTTTCTTAGATGCACTGATTATTGTAAATACATGTTAAAATATCTAATGTTTTAGAGTATCACATAATTTTAGTTTTTGCTTTATCTTCCGAAGTGCCAAACTTTTATTCGTCCATTTTGAAAAACCTTTTTTTTTGTTGTCTCGTAAGCGTTGTTATTTTTTAGTCGAAGTACGATGAATGTGATACGTCATAGTTAAATATATACCCTGTTAAATATATTAATTTTAGTTGGACTGTATTGTTATTACTAATCTACAGTTAGCAATAATTTTAATGTCTTATAAAGTCAGTGGCTTTGCTTTGCTAAGATATTTTCAATTTTCATCCAAATATCGATATAGATAATAATACACAAATATTTTAAACCTAAAAGAAGTCGTAATGGAACAAATGGTAAAAATTTTTATCGGAAAATGTAATTACATTATTTTAGGTTAACTACTTACTAGTCTTGTACTGGATAGTATAATTACGTCATTGTATGATGATTATCCACCCAAGCCCTTTGAAAATTACGATAGGTATGCATATATATACTATTGAAAAATTGAAAAAAAAAAAAAAGATCATGATTAAGTCTTTTCTTTAGGCTATAAAGACAAAAATAAAGATAAAAAATATCACTTTGTTTAGATATCATTCCAAGTTCACACGGTTATAATATTATACATTTTTCAAGCATTATTAAAATATTTTAATTGTAATATGTTAAAGTTATTTACTTAATAACGATTGTTGGCCTCTTCTCTTCAATATTAGGAATGTATGTAAAATTATGATATGATTGTCGATGCTAATGATCTTGAAGCTTACATCATATTTGCCTTAGACTGATCTCATAATTGCAGGATTTCATTGCCGTTTTCTTTCATATGTCGCCATACACAAGAGTAGTATTTAAATTTTACATGCATCTATGAACTAAAAAGGTTACGAATGAATGCAGTTTTTAAAGATCGTAGTTCATTCAAAAATGGAATGCCTAACAGTGGATTTGGCAAACGTAATATTGCTACGCAGCGGTACAGCCACAATGATTTAACTATGTATATTATTGTTAATATAGAATGTTTAACGATATGAAGATTTTACCCCAGAACTTTGTGTAAGTTATACCGTTATCTATAAAGTTAATGAATGTGTTTACATAAAGTATACTCTTAATGCTAATGAAATTGCTAGGTAAGTGGATAGTTCGCGAATCTTAACCTTGTTTCTGACTACTATTTAGCATTTCTTTGAAAGTAACGGAATGTGTCTTTAAAATATTCTCGACCGGGTTGATGTAATGAAGGTCGACCAAATAATACATTGTTTTTTAATGATAATAGAAAATTTTGTTGTTGATACTCATCAGGAAGGTTGCCAGGTGTTTCTTACATTTAGTTTAAAGGCGAATCACCTCAATGGCGTACAGTTGGAACCTGTTTATTATACGAAATTGTAGTAGACATTCGTATCTATAAATTTGGTTCTAATGAAATATTTTGTAAATCACATGGAATAAGCATTAATTAATACTTAGGTATCATTGGCTTTGTTGTTTAGAATTCTTTCACATTATTATTAGGACGGTCCAAGTGTCTCAAAACTTTTTCTCTATTCCTATAGAGCACTGTAGGTAATGACTAACACGACATTTTATATTTTTTATTAATAGGTTTTTCATTAAAAAAAAACACATGTATTATTAATGTTCTTCGTTTCGAATAAGGTAGTAGTTTTTTAATATATATGTGTTAATATTTGTTAGAAGATGAAATTTGTTTTAATACAGCTGATTTGCAGTAAGAGTAAAATTCTTTTTCAACAATGTTTCCATATATTATAACATAATTTTGACGCTGTTTTGTGAAAAGGAGCAATTTTATATCCATTGTTTAGGGAACAACGGGATAGATAACCGTAAAAAGGGATGATACCGTGCAAAACGGGACGTATGGTTACTTTAACAACGACTATAATATTCAAAGAAATAAAAAAAAAACAGCTAAAGTAGGTTGAAGTGATTGTAGTATTTTTCGAATATTGAACGTTATTTATAGATATCGGTCTATGGAAGCGTAATAGTAATATAATGTAGGTTAACGTATTTATGTAATAGCTTGTTATATATTGACCTAGCCCATTAGCCGATAGGTTGTTTTATAAGGGTTGAACGTTGATCTAAAATCTATTATTAAAATCACTTTACATTATTATCATTTATAATGAGTGACGTTGAAAATCTAGTAAATGGGGATGTATTATCATATAATATACGATGTTTAACATTACCGGTGTGTTTCGGTAGCATCACTTGCCAACCAGTATATCTTTAGGCTTAGTCTGTTTACCATGCTGGAGCACATTGTCTCTTAACATCAGGTGAGATTGTGGTCAAAGCACTGAGCCTATTCCGTGTAAAAAAAACCTTTTATTCTAATAACAAGAATTAATTTTGTTATCTTAATTTACCCGTAACATTATGATCTAAATAAAAATATTTCTCGCATACAAATTTAGAAATGCCTAATAGTGAGAATTAGTCGTTTGGTTTACGCTAGTGTCACATTCTTCCCTATTTTATTTTTAAATGTATCTATTTTCATGTTTAGTGTTCGGTCTCTATGAACTTTAGCCTTGGAGTGTTTTAAAACGGTTTTTTTAAAGATATGTGTATATTAATAAAGTAAAATATCTCATACAATGGCGGATTACATGAATCTGCGGACTGGGGTAACCTAATAGAATAGGCTTAACTATTTTTGCAGTGTATACACGTATGTGTACATACACGATAACGGAACATGAACGCTCTTGTTTTAATGTATTGTTTTATTTATAAACTAGCTGGTTTTCGTGGTACTGTTCGTGTACTTTGACAACAGAATAATAATTATTTAGTTATAAAACATAATATTTATTTAATCCTAGCTAATTTTTATATTATTTTGTGCTAGTTTGTCGTCATCACAATTTTTATACTTTGCGATTAGGGAAATATCTTTTGGTATATCATTGCTAAAGGATGAACCCTATTGCTAAGTATCCGACGTCCTATCCCATCTTTTGAACCGTAATAAGTTCAGGAATCAGTTGGAGCATTATAGATTATAATTCACTGTGACGGAAATCTTGACAAAGAATACTTATTTATTTATAATTAAATTATAGGTAAATCTAAGTTAATGCAGAATATGGCAAAATGTACTTATATTTAGTATATAGTATTTATTTTGACATAGATAATAATTATTTATCGGTAAAGGCACTACTAAGAACTAAGCAAAGATAACGCGATGATATTAATCTCTTGTTAGATTTGATTTACTGTTTATATTATATTATCGTTATTACTTATTTCTTATTTTTTTATACTTAGGTATTTATTATACCATATTAGGTATTTGTTACTTAACAACAAAAGACGTTGAGCATATCTGTGGATTAAAAAAAAATCACTTAAAATTGAATAAGCATACTATCGGATAGATTGAGACAATGCGTTTTCTTAATATTTAAGGACTAGCTGTGCCTGCAACTTTGCTTGCGTGGAATTCAGATAATTATATTCTAAAAGGACAGCCTATATTGCCCCTCTAGATGCAATCTATCTCATTACCAATATATTCATATATGTACTGTATCAGTACCGTCCCGTCACGTTCAGGCCCCTACCAGAGGAGAAGGTCCCCGGCCAGACCAGGCCACCCCCCAGTCAGCCTTCCCACTGCAATGGAAGGTTTATGCCTCCGTTTCTTCCTCCCTTGGCTTTGCAAAACGGCAGAGTCCAAAACCCACCAAAACTATGCACCCAGGCATTCTTGCCTTAATAAGGCTAAATGGCGTCCTGCACAGCATACTACTACCCATTTAGTGATGAGTGTCACCTCCCACCTCACCCTTACAATCAACGGCTTTATAGGCCTGCTCCCACACCAAAATCAATGGCATCTTCGTTTACCCTCGTAGGACAGACTGGGCGAGTGTAACCCAGACCCAATTACTGGAAGCACCGGAAGTATAGATCAAACCGTTCAGGCAGCGTACGCCATATTATAGAATTTTTGCTGACTTAAAATACATTTATTATGATTGTTTAAGGTAAATATATATTTTAACAGCATAGAAAGTTGCCTATATATAATATACCTTACTAGCAGTGAAAAAAAAATCGGATCAGTAGTACCGGAGATTATCCCGAACATCCAAACTAACAAACTACATTTTTATAATATTAGTATAGATGTTATTATACATAAACTTCATTATTATGGTTTTTTTTTTAATTTAAACGCTGTTCATACATTATATAAATACATAAATTTTAATATAGAGTATAAACTGTAATCGTACCAAATTTGATCTAATTCGGTTCAGTAGTTTTTGCGTGATTGGCGAACAAATTAATAAACAGATAAGCCGACCGACAGACAGACAGACAGAAGCGATGATAGCGCAGCGGGTAGTGCGACCGGATTCCCCGTCAATCGACGCGGGACGAATCCCACTTATCCGAGTCTAATATCGGCCTGAGCTTTCTGTGAAGGAACACATCGAGAGGAAACCATAGCATGGTGGTTGGGCATTTTCTAATGATGCTCGCCTGGGTAGCTACAACCCTCAAGTTTGAATACCTGTCGCCAAATAGCAATAGGCGTGTTCTGGCAGCATCACTTGAGAATCAGTAGTGTGTTTACCATCCTAAACCACATCGTCACTTAACATCAGGTGAGATTGTGGTCAAAGCACTAAGCCTATTCCGTGTAAAAAAAAAAAAAAAATTTAAAAACCGTCGAAATGTGTTCTGTTGTCGATTCTGAATCTCTGGTATTTTTTTCTGAAATATCTCTAATGTACAGATTTCCTCCATCTAGCCTTTTATCATAAGTATAGATTAACCCATTGAGCACTTACCTGGCGTTTACGCCAGCTTTCCATTGTTTTCCTATTGTCTTATTTTTATAGGTACCCGACACATTAAGGAAAGAATGTAGGTTTGAAATATGTAAAAAATAAAATACAAAAAAGCAGTTTGTTTGTCAAAGTTTCTTTTTCTTTATAGAATGGTTTTACATTTTACGTACCTAATACAGCGAATTGTGAACTTGTGAAGTGTCTGCGGATTATAGAACACAATCTAGACTTTTACATGACAGCGGATCATAATAGTTGTTTAATTGGTGAAAGGTGGGTAAGCGAAAAAGAACTGTAAATTCGTTGAAAAGCAGTTATGAATAAAGTTATCTTATAACAATACTCATAAAACAAAGCCTTCGGTAATTCAATACAATTCAATATGACCGTAGCCTTCAATGCAATGCATCGGTTCGAATCTCCAAATACGTGTTAATAATGACAATATGTAATATCTCATACTAGTATAATGCCAAGAATGAAAAGATGAAACTTGATTAGGTTTTAGCCTTATCATATTATGTGTAACTAACGAAAATGAGAGAGGTTTGATTTACTTATGACCTTAGACACTGGCTACATAACATAGTTTTTTTTTATTTATTACTACCAAGAAAAAAAATCAATATTTTGTAGTTTTTAAACTGTATTAGAAAGGACTACGTTTTAGTTTTCTGTAACTAAAGCACAATTAGGGAAAAGGATTTCGTCAACGACCAAAAGAATAGGAAAGTGAATTAATAGGGGAAAGTCTCGAAGGATTCGCATGTTCGCTTTCATTACGTGTTGTCAATATCATACAAAAGTGTTTTCAAATTGAGTTCTTTGTTACATCCTTTTGCATTTTTAACCGACTTCAAAAAGGAGAAGGTTCTCATTACATTTGTATGTTTTTCTTGTATGTCTGTTATTCGATTTCTCCGACAATTGTGGACCGATTGGGTAATATTATTTGTAATGCCGACGTGGTTCCATTTTTACTAAGACACGATCTGGTCGGTCAGTGGGTCTAAGGGAAATCGAGAGAAACCCTCGAATATGATACATACACGTGTTTCATATATTTGTTTCCAATGCTATCTTATTTTGCTGATTTACAACATTATGTACAAAATTTTAACGGATAAGAGTTGAAGATTTTTTTTTAGTAAATGTACTTTATGTGCAGTAATGGTAAATGAAAAGAGTAAGAAGAATAATTTAACACGAAACTAAAATTATTTTTTGAATAAAAAAACCGTTTTCAAAACTTTACCTCACAGTACATAATTAAACAAAAAGTAAAAAAAACAAAACTTTTTTCATTAAAAACAAAACCGAATTGACAAGCAATACTATAAAAATTTACTACAAAGTAAATAAATAATTACTTTATTACGTACATTTTATTATCCGTAAGTTGGCACCGATTTCAAACACATACACGCACACACACAAACACACACACACACACAAACACACACACACACACACACATACATATATATATATATATATATATATATATATATATATATATATATATATATATATATATATATATACACACATATTTTTTAGTGTATTTATGTAGTATCCGTTTGATCTCGGTTTTGTTTTTAATTAAAAAAGTTTTGATATATAAGTGTAGTCCTGGCAACGCCGGGTGGGACTGTTAGTATATAAATCAATTCAAACAACCTTTATGAGTTAGTAATTGAACCTATAAAACTGATGATGAAATTGCAAATTGAGTTTTGTATGTTAAATTACATGATTGCTTGGCGCATATTACTCTTGATGCTGATTTATAGTTCACCCTCAATAGATTTCATGAAGACGATTGTTCGTGGAATACAATTCAAAACGTCTGTACTGAGAAACGATTGATGAATAACAATCATTTGTGCAAATATATCTTACTTTTAACCATATAATGGTTATGCATATGCAGGAATAAATGTAATTTGTTATTATTGATATGTGCTGTCCATGTGTCTGGTGTATTAAATGCTCTTTACTAATTGTGTCCAATTAGAGGTCAAAAGGAATTGTTTGACTATTACATTTATGTGAACACGCAGAACAACAAAGTGCGGGTCACGTGTCACAAGTCCAGCTGCTCTATTAAAAAGTCTACCGTATTAATGTGACTCTCCCCTCTTCTACTATTTATTACATTCAAAACGTTTTAATGAGATATTCAGTCACATATTTACATTCTGGAATGACCATAAATTTTCATAATTGCTCTCCTGTAACTCGAGAAACTAACGCAAGATTTAACATTTCCAATGTCGATAGTATTTTTAGAGAGTTTTGACTATTTCTATTAAGAATATTTTATTCAATTTAAAATATGAAAGTTGTGTTTATGTGAGATTAGTGTTCGTATATTATGTAAATTATAGATATCAAACGTATAAGTCACTCGTATAACTGTTTGACCTTTTAAGTTCATACAAGGAACAATTTTTTATACGCCGCTTACTTTGATTGCTACTGCCTTTGTTAAATTATTGTGTGACAATCAAATGTAATTTCGTTGTGGTTATGGGTTGTACAAAAGTGTCCGCTTCCTACAGTCTCTCCTTTATTAAAACTGGATTTGGAAATGTTTCACAGTTATTAGTGATCCGTGCCATGACTCAAAGTTTGAGATCATCTACGGTTACTTCGTTCAGCACAATTTATAATAGAAAGTATTTCTGCTACTATAATGTTATGTAAGCTATCACACTTTTACTCTATAGTTTTTTTTATGGAATAATGATTATGATATAAAAATCTACAGAGAAGGAAATAGTAAATCAGTTGCATTTTTATAGCAATTAACTTATATAATGTTACAACACTAGCCCTTCCCGCTTGTACGCTCGTGTATCATATTTACAGTTTCATGAGTTTTAATTTGAATAAATATTTTCCTGAACTAAAAGTAGCCGTAGTTACTCCTTATAACTTCAACTATTCCCCATTTAGTCTCGTCAAAATTGGTTCAGCCATTTCGGAGATTAACCGGAACATACAGACAGACAATTTTTGTTTTGTTTTGTGAGTACCGTATATTATAAAGATGTTTAAGGAAAGATGTTACAAGCAGACATTTCAATTTTATTTATTTGTACAGATAATCGGGTTATGGAATTATTTGTAACAATTATAGCATTATAAATAATCGTGTTGTTTCATGGTTAACAATATTTAGTATTTAAAATATCCATATTAAATTACTTTAACATTATTATCACATACGCTATGCTTTTGACTCATCAACGACATGATTCACACATGCATGTCGGACTGTGGGCAACGATTGTTTGTGTTCAAAGTCGAACCACGTGTTGTCGCCATTTTCTTCATCATTATCGCCACGTTCTGTTATTCATATATCCTGGGTTATTTGAACCTAGTGGCTTCAACGCTAACTATTATTACAGATTCATCTCGCTTACAACATAAATTGAATAGTTAATACTTTTGATAAGAAACACATGAAACCGGAGCTAATGATTCTATTGTAATTTTTATTAAAACAAATAAGTATAACTATAAACGATAACGTACATAGACAATCGGTGCCTCAGTAAACAGACTATAGGAAGTTAATAAATTGTAGGATGTGCCATGCCAGCAATCGATATATGTTGGCTTTTGTACAAGTTCACCCTATCCACCATCAAATACGTCTAGACGAGATAAAGTCTTTGAACGACAGCGGCTGTACGGAATTGAAAAAAATATTGGTAAAAGCTGTTAAAGTTTACGTTAGTTATGTTTTTACAACGATTATTGGGCTGGGAAGTTGTTTTTGTTACGATTATCACTTTGCCATTGTTGGTGTAATTTATTAACTGATTGTTGGTCATTTGATTAACGATGGTTAGTTATAAGAATTAATATATATTTAATGCTCGTTGTCGCAGTTAGAAAACTTTCAGCACGCCGGCATTATAAAGCAAACCAAATTTTTATTTTGATGTACCTTGATTTATTGCAATCTATTACGGTATAGTGTTACAAAATTACGTTTCAGATTTCTTTGATCAATTGTCATTGTAATATTACACTGAAAAGTCCAATTACCGATCATCACCGACCAATTACATAATGATACAATTTTTTTACATAATAAATACGAAAAAGTCAATAATAGAAGTCTAGTTAGATTTACCTAAATATAATTAACAAGCTAGTTCGTTTGTTTGCTTGTGATTCTCCCATTGTGATAAAGAACAGCATTTAATGAACTAATTTCCAAAGTGTAAAATCGTAGAAAGTAGATAATTCTTTTTCTGTCTATAGATATATTCCACGTAACAATGTTTAATTCATATGTTATAATAACTAGTGGAACGACATAATATTTATAGATGTCATAAATGCAATTCTGCAAATCGCCTCATGGCGCCAGACAATTATAGATAGATAGGCTTCTGTTCTTGCGACATATTCAACTAACGTATACTACAAACATTTCTTTATTCAATTCTTTTTTTTTTTTTTAATATGTGGTACAGAACTTGTTCTTGTATTTATTATATTAAATGCGTATTAACCAAGTTTGCGAATATTATAGGTATATATCATAGGTATATATTATAGGTATATAATTAAACTAGGAACATGTTTAATACTTTCTAATTTATTTATTTATACATTAAACAAATGTCATTTAAATATGTACTACTTGATTACACAGTATTACTTTAATTTTGACCTTTGCAGCATTTATTTATATCCGGATTGTTTATGTTTGAAAATTACCACACACCCGACAATACTCGTATTAAAAATAAGAGTTTTTTTTAATGAATTACATTAAAATGTACATTAATAATATTAACTAATGATTTCCACTTCTGTCTATATGCTAGAACCTGACATATTAAAAAAAAAACTCATCTAGACGAACCGTAATTTTAAGCCGGAGCACTGAACAGTGAACTGAACACAATGTTGTATGCAATGTATTGGCTAATATATAAAATAATACATAACAAACTACGAAGTTGAACCAGGCGCGATGACAAACAATATTGTTTTTAGTAGTTACTAAGTACAAACATTTATGTAGCACTAAAAATACATGGTCACACAAAATCAAGGCTGATTAAAATATCTCTTCAAAACAAATTTTTTTATACGATATAGGCTCAGCGGTTTGACCAAAATCTCACCTGATGTTAAGAAACGATGTGGTCCAGGATGGTAAACACACTGAGCCTATACACACTGATGCTGCCGAAACACACCTATTGATATTTGGATAGCTACCCAGGCGGGCCTCATTAGAAAATGCCCTACCACCATGCTATGGTTTTCTCAATATATTTTCCTTCACCGAAAGCTCATGCCGATTTTAGAGTTGGATAGGTGAATCGAACCCGCGTCGATTGAGGCTGAATCCGCGGAATACCCACTGAACCATCATCGCTTCATAATTGTTACGTTTATTCAAAACCTAATTTTTATGTAAACCCATTTAATACTTATTCATTTATAATGGATCTTCCTGAAAATGATCGATTGAATTTATAATAGTAAACAGGTCAACGTGGTATAAATTTTGAATCTTTGTTTTTATTTTAATTCATATGATGGTTAACTTTACGTTTTCTAGATTCCGAATTACATTTTCTGAATTTAACATTTGGTTTTCTACAATATTATAAATAATACGTTGCGTAGTCTACGACTTGAACTCGATTTTAAAGCCAAAATAAGGATTATATGCATTTTGAACAAAATCAGTAATTCTTGGTTTCTGCTTCCAAATAACAAAATGTTCACAACAATATAACAAAAGGTAAATCCACTGTTATTAATACATTGTCGAGGAGATGTTTTGAGATCGTCGAAACACAGTTGTTAATACGACTCGACAATAACCGAAAAAAAAAAATCTTTAACGTTTTATTTTTTTTAATAACGCTTTTATTTAAAAATCAATTCAATCTTAACGTAAATTTTGTAAGTAAAGTCGAATGTAACGACCTATTGTCGAACAACGTCCTGTAAATGAGTGTGTAAATAATGATCTTTCTTACGAGAGGCCCCACATATAATTAGTGGAATAAGCACGATAACTAATCCCTTTAACCCTTTCACGACCAGGGGAAACATTTTCCCTGATATAAAATTGATGACTTTAAAAAGGTATTGAAAAAAAATGTTCTAACAAAATTCTAAAAGAGCAACATTTTATAATTAATTATTTAATGATTTTCAAATATTAAAAAATACTTAGTATTTTTATTTTTTTTTAATGTACAGGGAGGGAGGTGAGGGATTTTTTCACGCTATAAAACGTATTTGTGATGGGTTTATAAAATGCATTAATTGTCCTTAAGCTCTTATATAAATTTGAATAATTAGAATGTTTAATATTTGATTTAATCTTATCTATAATGTGCATGTCGTTAATCAAACATAGTAAAGATCAGTTCACCGGAGCTTGACTGTATCGGTACAGCCTTTTTATGTGAGGTTAATAAACTAAGGGGTTACATAACAATGCTTCGTTCAGGATACCGTTAATTAATATTAAAACCGGGTTTCAGCTTATGTTGGTTTTCTATGATGTTTCATTAGGTAGTCATTTTGAAATAGCTTATTGAGAGACGGAGTTTCAATTTCTGCAATAATTTTGAGCTTTCGAATGAAAGCATAGTACGGTATACTACCTTTTTGTGCATTATCACTGGTTAGCTGGTAGAAAATGCCTTGTAGCATTAAGTTCGCCAGTGTACAGATTATTGGTACAATAAATAATTCATACATTCGTGGTGGTAGAACATTTGCTAAAAAACCTCAAGGTGAGTACTACCGTTAAATTTGTCCATGTTTTCTTCAAGTAAATTTTGGTAACTATCTCTAGGCTTAGTATATTACAATCTTCAGCGACATCGAACTTTCACATCATGTGAAAATACGTTTAAAAATAAAGTTGTACGGTTATATCACCGGATACCATGTGAAGCTGCCGGATTAATCCTATAGGTCCTTGGCGATTGATTTAAGCGAAGTTAGCTAGACACTGCCAGCATGCTATGGTTGGCTCACGATACTTTTCTTCACCGAAAGGTCAGTCTCATTATTTAGAATAGCATATTTGGATTTGAACCTACGCTCATTGACGCGGAATCTTATCACACTTCCACTAAGCCGTCATCGCTTCTAATATTCACTTTATGATTTAGTATGTAACTTTGATATGGAAATTGCATTCTATGCAATATTTCTAAATATGAATACATATTTGAATTTAACGTTACGTGATGAATAATTAAAAGACCTTTATCGTAAACAGTGCGTATAGGTAGTACACAGTTAAACTCAATCATTTGCTAGGGCATACCCATTACAAATTTCGAAAATATTATATTCTACAGCAAAATGTCGACTAATTCTACTCTGTGTTTTATTTTGTTACTGATTAAATTATATTTTAGCCATTACATAAAAAAAATGAATAGTAGAAATTGAATTAGACTAATGTTGTTAACGTCTAATACATAAAAAAATATTGTTACAAATACATAATAGGAATGTAAAAACTGTGGTTATGCAATATAATAGTGCAAGTATAAATAATTTATAAATGTCGATGGAGTAGATAAATAGAGATGGATTTGTAATGTGAAAACGTCGTCAATGCCATTATTGGCGATAACAGGCAGAGTGACATTCTCAACTTTATAAAACATTTCTCACGCAGCCATACCAGCTGTTGTATGGAATGCCTCAAGACTCCTATTACTTCAATTCACCTTGCGGTCAACGATCAAGACGTACTATTAATGTTGCACTGTAATATATTAATTATTTGATTTAAGAATGTTGATTTATTTAAATATTGTGACTGTTCTGTTATGTAATTAGATCTATTGAAATGTTTTATTGTGGTGTTTTAATTTATTATTAATGCATATTTATTAACAAGTTTTTACAAATTTATATTGTTATATCGTTGAGTTCGTGGTAATATCTTGTCGTTTTAAGATTTCAAGATTTAGAGTTTGAAAGTTGCGTTAATGGTAGAAAAGTTGAAAGGTTCTCGTTTGTCGTGGTATGGACATGAAGCGCATGTGGATAAAATAGTAATGAATATGAATGTGGAAGGATGGAAAAGTAGAGGAAGGCCAAAGAAAGTGTGGATGGAGTGTGTAAGAAATGCTATGAAAGAAAAAGGAGTGAATGAAGAGATGACGGCTGATAGGGACGTATGTATGAAGAAAACATACTGCGCCGACACCAAGTGAGTTGGGAAAAGGCAGGAGAATGATGATCTTGTCGATTTAAATCACTATTTTCTTGATATATACTAAAACTTAACCACAGAAATCATTTAAATAAACACATACAAATAGAAAAAAAGAACGTACATTTTGTAATTGTTGCATACAAAATTTAAAGTGCAGAAAATAATAATATGTTTAATAATACGTTTGGAATCACATCCATTTCTATTAAATTGTATTAGTGTGTAAAAAAATTTATAAAAATAAATTTAAAATTCATTGATTAACTTGGAGTTTTATAACTTAGAAACTAATTGAATCTCAAGGTCTAACTCAAGTTTAAGGAATATTAAATATTTGACAACAAGGATTATATTTTTGATTTATTTATTGCAGTTCATTAAACTTAATATTTGTTTCATTGTTACAGCAACTCAAAGATGAACTCGGCGAAGTGGTTGCCGAATTGGAGGCCCTTGATGGCCAGGAGGAGTGCAAGCAGAATAGTAAAGCCAAACAGATGAGCATCGGAAGAAAGAAATTTAATATGGACCCTAAGAAAGGTGAACTTTCCTATTACTCAGTTACTTGTGCATTCATAAAAAGTACTAATTCAAAATCCGGTTTCTCAGCGTAAACTTAACGTTGCCTGTAACCGGTAACCGTTTTTACGCATTGGAATGTTTCCGCTGAAATGCATACAATTGCAGAGTTTATCGATTTAATTTGCAGATTATCGGCATTCATTTTTTAAATGCTGAACGTTATTTTATCGACTGATTTAATTAAAAAAATGTTTCTTATCTTATCTGAATATTTTTTACTGAATGATTTGACCGATTCAGGTCATATTTACATAATATACCTATGTGTTTGTTTTGTCGAGATGATGGTTGATAAATTATGGCTGGGTTTAGGTTTTAGATGCAGTCGTGATTAACGAATTATGTGGACCAAGAAACTGAGTAAATATGTTCGTTCAGTACTTAAAAAGAACATAAAATCTAGGCGGCCTTCGAGGTAGCGCTGATATTTAGAAATGGCTGATTAATATCTACCGGACCTGTTAGTAACTATTGTACTTATAAATGATATACATTATTCCAGACCCGATCTGACAACTTTCAGGTCTTCACGGCCTATATTATAATATGCGACATATTACACTATATAGTGTAATAATTCATTTAAATGACTTCCTCTCGATCAGAATTAAAAATAATGTACAGAACTTTTTTTATTGTCTATTTCGTTATATATGTCTTTAAAAGTCTTAAATGGCGCTATAAATAATTAAAAATGTTAAATAATGTTAGGAGTGCATAATTTAACTATAAATAAAGTATTACCTATTATTTACTATATTTAAGTAAATTTTAAAATTTTACGACTGTACGTTACATCGGAACAACGATTATTTGTGTCAAGTATGACCACTTCTATTTTATTTTTCAAGATAATTACATAATTTGCAATGTTTTTGGGTGATTGGACTGTTAAAACGCTATCATTTTTTTTTTTTATTAACTTGTACATAAATATTTAATATGATGTATGTAATAAGTAAGTGTTTTTATTAACTAAGCCGTTCTCGCTGGTGTGGTATTTGATACGGCAGGTGTATATTTCTACTATAATTATATATTAAGGACATACTCGTATAAAGCAAAATTATCTATGTCGACGTACCCTTATCCACACCTGCCCAACGGACGTGAAATTACTTTAGAAATTAGACATATTTGTTTACGTAATTGGTGTCTAAAATGATTAAATAACGTATATATACAAAACCGGTCTTCATTAAAATGATTAGCTTAGACGGTTGGGGATATCCTTAACTCCTTATGTAATGGCTGTAAGCTTTCTTATTAATAAATATTAATGTAAATTATATGTGTAAATAAAGCAGTAGTACGAATCTATTGATTTAAGATATTTATAATTTTGTTACGATTAAATGATACTACTTTGATAGTATTTTTAATAATGTTCTCTTTTATAATTAGCTAACCCGTAATTGTATGTCCTAAATCATATCGCAGTTAGCTTTCAAAATTATGTTAAATTTTCATCGTCTTTTATTTTTAAACGTAAACAAGATAAAATATACGTATAAATATGTAAATTAAACATTTAAATTTTTAAACAAAAAAGTGTATTATAGATACTGTTTTAGTCTAGTTGTTAATTGGGTCACTTAAGCTAGATAGACAGTAGAAGGTTTGTATTTTGGACTAGCTACTACTTTTAAAGTAAAAGAACTGGGTCTGAATGTATGCTCCAGGCTCGTCTCGTCGTGTAGTACCACTCTACTCGAGATCTTACTGCACCATCCGACCTACAACTTCATAATGATGTCTCTGTGAAAGCAACGACTTGTCTGATTAAGAAATTCTGTTGCTGAATTTGTTATTTTGTGTATAACTAGAATTGTACGAACGTACATAAACCTATTATGTCGATTACCATAAAAATGAGACAATAGGAAAACAATGGAAAGCTGGCGAAAACGCCAGGTTAGTGCTCAAGGGGTTAAAGTGAGTTTAATGCGAACAATTTAAAAATACTCTTGTACAATGGTCGCTATAACTATAACATTGATAAAGGCTTGGACAAAACAGCAAACAAGTTCAAATTATAAACATCAATTTATTTGTTACTTTATTATAGGTAATCAAATACCTTAAGTATTTATCTTTGTTAAATTGTAAATCACCTTAAATCAAAATTCAGAAAAATACTTAATAATTAACGTAAACGTACGTTACAAAAAAACGTATACTTAATCCACATAACGTAGTTATTATTTGTAATTCATGACCAATTTTAAATGTGTTTCATTTTAATTTATAAATAATTACATAGTATAATAGTAACACAAATTCTGTTTGTAATCTAGTAAATGTATCTAAAATTATCATAAGAATAATAAAACTGAACGGAGAAGAATAATTGTTAAATGAAAAGTTCATTTAAGATGTGGTCGATCTATTTAGCCTCGTTGTGTGTCAAGGTTGTGAACATTATCGATCATATGTTTTAGCCATGGCTTACGTCAACATTGCTGTTATTTAACTACATGTAGTACTAGCTGTTCTCCGTGGTTTCACCCGCGCAGTTCCCGTTCCCGTGGGTTTTTCCAAATGAAAAATCCTACGTTACTCTTTGGATTTCAAACTATCTCCATACCAAATTTCATCCAAATCGGTCCAGTAGTTTTTAAGTTTATTCGTTACCTACAAAAATACAAATCTGTCCTCTTTATAGTATTGGTATAGATTAGGTCTTTACATATGAAATTGGCATTTTGTCGAACTGGCCAATTCGATCTCAAATATCTAGCGTTTGGTTAGAAATTTCCAATTTTGAGGAGTTTTTATGGCATCTCAGAATCCACGCTCTGTATCATTATTTTTAATACACTTCATTTTATACACAATAAGTAAACGTAAGATGCTATTAAAACTACAAACAAATACTATTTATTATATGAGATTGTTATTTTTTGGTACTTATAACCGGTGTTCTCGGTTTTAAAAAGCATATTCGGTAGAATTTTCACAGCACACGAAAGTTATAGTAAATGGCTAAAACAAAATTGCCAGTCTTAAAAAGATTTTCGTCAAGTGGTTGTAAGTTTTTAAGTTATTATTATTTAAATATTAAAGATGGCACCTTCTTAATAAAATATATTTATATTGTAATTCAAATGCACATTACATACACTATAATTACACGAGAAGAAACAACAGAAACATATTCATTTTTTACATGAGGTAATATTCTTTTGAACTCAACAAACAACGGAAATACTTAACATGTAGATTTAATTTATTTATCTAGTTAAATGAACAGACGGGTTCTGATGCCATAGGAAATGTAGCTTATCATTAAAGATGTATATTTTTGTAAGATAACATTATCATGCTTAGGTATACAGAATTCCATTAAAAGGAAATACGTACAAGCGAAAATATTTACACGGACAAAACTTGTAATTTGTATTTTGCAAAGTAGATAATAACAAACGAACTGAATCGCGTGCCGTTGGAAATTGTCACATACTTGCGAAGCTCATTATTAGGTTTTTGGAAATAATCTGTAGGCGTATGACGTCATCGGCAGCGGTAGACTTGTCTTCTTTTGCGATTGTTACGGAATTGTGACGTCATTCCTATTATCTTTCACTCGAATGATTGATCGTCGTCGGCTATGATTGCCGTAAATCATATCAGTGTATACTTAAATGAGAGATAGCTATGATAACAATATTCAAAATTATTTTTAAACTTTTCAAATATAACGAGTGCCTATTTTACCTGATGTTTATTTTCATTTAGAAATACCAATGGAACGTAGCAGATGAATTGTATTTATTTATAGAATGTTATGATATCATTTCGCAGAAGGTGTATCATTTGTAGGTCAAGTTTTGTTGTGTAGTATAAACATTTTAATCCTTCCTCCAATAAATTATGAATGGATTTGATGTAACTTCATTTATACAGTGTACATTTATCCTAGGAAATTTGCCTGTGTTTAGTTTGTATGTGTTATTTTACCATAGCATGCTTGATATATAATGGGTCAATTAAGTGTTTATTAATATAGGAAAAATATAGTAAAACTTTTAGTTTTAATCTATATTTAAAGTATTCTATTACTACATACAAATAGCCCGTTAACAAAATGAACGAAAAATACTTTTGGTTCTGAGATTAATGTTGTAAAATCACAAATAATGTACGTAAAGAATTTGAAATGTAACAAAAAGATTGTATATAGCCATATATGTACGTGGCATAATGGTAACATTTTACCGAGTTCGCTGAATTGTATGCAGGTTGTAAGTACGGTCAATGCAAATTCGCATTTTTCGCAATGTCTTCGCATCGTTCGTCGCGCAACTTTGAAATTGTTTTCAAACGGCTCTGCCATTGGATGTAGCTCGATGCGCATTGCGAAACATGATAATGCATCTCATTGTGTATATACCAAGGTTTTGAAACATTTTCAATATTTATAACGGTTGTTTTGTATGTGCTGAATTATTAGTGTAACAATTTAAAATAATGAGTAGTTTACGATATTCGTGGCAGTTCAAATTACAAATGAAATAGAAGATAAAATAAGTAACCATAAATTTAGCATTTATTATATTTATATATATATACGAATACGAAAGGTAACAAGAGTACAATAGGGTAATTTAGTTCTTTGTTACTTGATTTCTTCTACGTTGTTCACTCGGTTGGTACTATGTACTCCTATGCTTGTATAATCACAAATGTACACTTTTTAACATTGTTTTTGTTTAAGGCATGAAATAATTGCACACCATAGCCGATATATTTATGTAATTGAATAAAAACCTAGATGATTGATCACTGTAAAGTTTGCATTATGTATGCCAGTTTTATACACATGATGAGATGTTATTTTTTGCTTTACTTACAAGCTTATAACTAGCTAGGTTGGTTAACATTTATGGTTACATCTCCGCTCCTTAGGGTTCCAGTTAGTGTAACTATAACAACATACACGTATACTTTAGAAACTTCGTCAATCAACCAGCAATATTTAGAGTCTGATTTAGCGCTTATAAACATCCAAAGTATAGTTAGGTACTTTCTATTAGGTTCTCGCAGCATCTTGACCCGTTTCCTAAGAGCTTCGAATACTTCACATGCTTGTTACATTATTTAAAATTGACCTAGTTTTTTTACACGCTTTAGGCTCCATGCTTTGACCACAATCTCAGTTGATGCTAATTGACGATGTGGTGCAGGATGGTAAACAGACTAAGCCAAGATTTATTGGTTCTCAAGTGATGCTGCCGGAACACACCTATTGGCATTTGTCACCAGCTTTTCAAATTTAAGGGTGGAGCTACCCAGGAGGGCATTATTATAAAATGCCCTACCACCATACTATGGTTTCGTTCACCGAAATCTGATGCTGATTTTAGGGTTGTATAGGTAGGCTTGAACCCACATCCAATGACACGAAATCTGACTGTACTAAAACTGCGCCATGATCGCTTCAGTTAACATTAATGTTCGACTTGGCGGAGGCACTACCGTGCCTCCAGATTGTATTATGCTACTTAAAAATGTTACTTATTATATTTATTTCAAGTAATATATATACCGATAAATAAATGTCGTTATAATATTTTTAGGAATACTATTTTTATTTATTTCATTTTGATTTCGTTACGTTTGTACGAATTGTAATAATGAACTGTAATGAGTTGAAACATGATTATCTGAAGTCCGCCATCCGGACAGGAAACTCATCAGCATCCTTTAGATAAAATGAAACCATTTGAGAATATTTATTGATATATATGTTTTTTATTTATTTCAGGCATCGAATATCTATACGAGAATGGTTTACTTCAAAGGACACCGGAAGACGTTGCGCAGTTTTTACATAAAGGCGAGGGTCTCAGCAAGACTGCGATAGGAGACTATCTCGGTGAACGATCAGAGTTCAATGAGGCGGTCCTTAGGGCTTTCGTTGATCTACACGACTTCACGGACTTGATACTCGTACAAGCTCTTAGGTATGTTGCGTTTTTGACAACCCTTTATACGTAAGCAGTGACATAACTTTCAACAAAATAAGAAAGGGTAATTATTAATAACTAAATAATGCATGCATAATATATGAACGAACCATTAGTTGTTGTAATTTCGTTTACTGCTCCTTATATATTTTTAAGAAAGGCTTTTGATATTTATAACTACAAAAGACTTCATATTAAAGGATAAATAATTAAGACTAAATTACGAATACATATTATTAATAAAATGTATTATTACCTACTTGTTATGTTCGATAAATTAATATTGATTCATGTAGTTATGAGTCATGACATAATAATGGTTGAAAATAACTAAACGATTTTAAAATTATTCAGTGCTGAGTAATAAAGTATGATTTTTAAACGTGATATTATTTGGTATGCATTATGGAAGAAAAGGGTATGCGTTATAAAAGTGAGAATTGCCAAAGTGAAGTGACAATGAGCTAGACACGTTGCTTGTGGAACCGATGCCCGATGGGGCCAATGGGTTCTCAAATGGCTACCACGTACCGGAAGATGCAGCGTGGGTAGGCCCCCACAATGTGGAACGACGACTTGGTGAAAGTAGCGGGAATCCGCTGGATCCGGATAGCGCAAGACCGGTCGTCGTGGAGATCTTTGGGGAGGCCTATGTCCAGCAGTGGACTTCTTTCGGTTGAATGGATGGACGCATAATCTTGAGAATTATATTGGTGAAATAATATTAATTGGAAAGTATTTACCTTGGTTTAATAGCTATAATTTAACAATTACGCAGTACGGTTCACGTTTTAGAATAAACATGAGGTAACGTAATATTTTTCAGAAAAAGTGTATAAATAAGCTTATAATTTAAAAGAACAAATAGAATACGTCGTGCTCAAAACAGCCTTATGTACTTACCTAAAACTAAGCTTAAAGCAAACACAGAGTAAATTTTAGTTAGAATCAACAGCTGCTAGCATTCTCGTATATGAGTCGTATACAAAATTTCTATAGAAAAGATATACAGCCAAACATATATGTATTTTTAGTAGTGCGTATGTTATACATAACGATGTAGTTTCTTTAATAAATATTATGAATTTGTAAAGTTTAATTTATACCTCTGGCTGTGTATTAACTAATGTTATTTTATGGATAAACAATTTCATTTGCAGGTTATCAAAATTGTTTTTTAATCGATTTCTTTAACTTTGTGCACCAGATAGATAACTCAGATCTGGTCACGATATAGACATTACTCAGGACTTCATTACTTTAAACAGTATAAGAAAGAGAAGGTTCATACTATGTGATTTAAATTCAAATTATGACATTTCTCTTCATGTGCAAATATCGCATGTAATGTCACAAAATAAATTTAATTTACTAACTTTATGGTACTATATGATGGCAA
Organism: Samia ricini; assembly: GCA_014132275.2. NCBI lineage: Eukaryota > Metazoa > Arthropoda > Insecta > Lepidoptera > Saturniidae > Samia > Samia ricini. The sequence goes on from AP028161.1 coordinate 25,106,520, forward strand.
ATTTATGCTAGATTATTTAACCCCGAAGAAGCAAAATATTATGAATTTTGTTGGGTTAATCCTATAAACTTTTTTTCTTATCATTGGGTTGAAATATAAATATGTAATTTCAGACAATTCCTTTGGAGTTTCCGTCTGCCAGGCGAAGCGCAGAAGATCGATCGTATGATGGAATGCTTCGCTCAGCGGTACTGCCAGTTGAACCCCGATATATTCACAAATGCGGACACGTGCTATGTGTTAAGTTTCGCCATTATAATGCTCAACACATCGTTACACAATCATCCAAGTGTTAAGGACAAACCTGCTCCCGAACAGTTTGTGGCTATGAATCGTGGAATCAACAATGGTGGCGATTTACCACAGGAGTTGCTCTTGGTGAGTTGTATTTTTGCTATAACATAATAATAGTTTGAAATTATTTATGCTAGAATATACGTGTAAAATCAAACGTTGTAACATCCACTTTTAGAAAAAAATAAGGTTTTGATTCTAAGGTTTCGGTTTTTAATCTATATGACACCCAAAAGAATTCTCCCTCAGCTAACCGCTACATGAGTAATATATCTGAGTAATTTCATTTTTAAAACGGAACTTCGTTTGAAAAATCCACAAAATTTTAAATTAATTATTGATCATTCTCCGCCACATTTGTATTGGATGTGTCGTCTTTTGTTTTCATATATACATATATACAGTAATACCCCGCTTAGCGCGACCCCGTTACGCGAGGTTTCACTATAACGCGAATTTCAAATTTCGCGCTCAAATGCCTCGCATTACCCAAAACAGTGCGTTTAAACATAATGTAAAGACAATAGATGTATTTTTCCGTAAAAAATAAGAGTATGTATTGCATAAAGTGTTCTTAGAATTAAAGTGATTGATTAAAATGATTTGTATTAAATTTTGACTATGTTTAATCATAAACCTCGATATACACGAATTTCAGTTAACGCGATTTTTTTCGGAACGTATCCCTCGCGTCAAGCGGGGTATTACTGTATATATATATATATATATGAATTGTTCTAGTTTGCAAAAGGTTTGACAAATTAAACTCTTGTGAAAAAATAATTCCTATAGAGGGATTGTTGTCTACAGTCATTACAATATCAGACAAAATGTTGATTTAAAAAAATGTTAATTTCAACGAAAATTTACTAAGTTTTAATCGACCCTCTACATCACTCGCTTGACCAATTGTCACTTTAAAATCAATTGGCTTTATTAGCAGTCTGTATTATTAATACGTCGTCTCTACAAGTAATCAATTTAGTTTATGCCTTTGTGCTCTTAGGTGTTGTAATGATTATCAATCAACTAGTCCGTCATTGCATGGCCTAGAATGAATTATTTATAAGTAGCATTATAATTAATTAATATTATATTTATCGGTATTAAGGTTATTTTAATATTTAATGTTAAAATAAACAACATTACATGGAAGCGTTTCTAGTAGTAATAACACATTATTCCGGCATTCAAAGTCGTGCGGTGCCACCACCAACCTTTACATATGATTCATGACTAAATTGTTTGCGATTCTGTGCGTCATGAAAATTACAGAATACGTCATATTAAGTAAAAAAAATAATAATTATTCGTTTTTACGCAATACATTTTAATTATTATTATTGAGAAAAAAGTGTTGAAATATTTTTACAACTAAAAATACTCGTTTCGAAATTGATTTTAATGTAACTTGCCGTGGTATAATATTACCCATTTGAGTAAACTTATAAATATTCAGAATGATTAATGTGCTTAAATTAAATAATATTCAAATTCCATTCAATTATGGTCGGTTATAATTTAAAATTAACCATAAAAGTTTGAAACAAGAATACACTAAGAGATGACTGTACTTTGTTATGAATTAGGTACTTTGTTTATATTAATGAATACCTATAAATCTATAATAACAATTAGTAATGTGCACAGTCATTCATAAGTTTAAAAAAATTACATATATTTCGTTTATCGAGTTATTATTGTCCAAGTTATGATAAATGCGTAAAACACAAAACATATGTATTTATTATAATATTATGCGGAGGCCCCAAGTATAGACTTTGCTACTACACATTTGTTCCGTTTGTATTGAAAAATATAATTACAAATAAATACGATAAATAAACACATTATATGCGCACATACGGTTACTATTTGGATTATGATAAGTAGTAATAATTACAATTTTTCGCTTCCAAAGAATTTATTATAATTTTTCCTTATTGTTTTGTAACGTTTTACGTGGACACAACAAACCGATCTTTTAATACTTTTTAAACCCATTTATCTGGTAGTATGTTTGTTATATAAGACCTAGCCTTTGTACTTTACGCTATCTTAACTAGTAACTAAGCTTAACTAGTAGCAATACTTCAATAGTTCTTATTAAATTAATATTGTTTGTTTCTACTAATAATATATATGAATTGAAGAAGCACAGGTAACAACACTGCACATCAGACGCACTAATTCAGCCAAATTTGCGTGATAATAACTGCCCAAGCTGAGTTTTGTATCATTGTTATAGCCTTGTGCTAGATTTGACTTATTTTTCAGCTCAGTGCCCTAAAATCTCGCCACAAAGTTCGATGAAGCTGTCAAGGTCGTTCAGGTCAGCAGTGTTAGTCGATTAAATTTTTTTTAATATGATTGATCAAGATGCTAAAGATTCGTTGATACGTACTTTTCCACGTAAAATCGTGCGATCGTACACGCGAAAAAGACTGAATCTGGAGAAGATCTATTATATCGAATTAGCTAGCTATTCCAGAGACTCCGTTTAAGTGAATTGTAAAATTATGACCAGCGTTTTTTATAACTTTTATGTAATGTAAGTTAGATATATATGTATGTAGTATATAGATAAGATGAAGGAACACATTTAATGAAGGTTTTTTTTTATTATTCAGATTACTCTTCTTCAATACTATATATACTATAATATAATATATATATATATACTAAAATTTAACCACATAGCTACCTACAATTTAGTAAAAGAAACGTGTAAATCGACTGGTGTACTACTCTAGTTATAAGTCAACTAACGGACAGACGGAGTGAAAGAGACGTTGACTTTAACATAATGTATGGATAAGTTTTATTTGAATGACAAAAATACTTTTAGTTTTAAATATGTAATAAGAGAGTTTTAAAAAACCCTGGGTCGATAATTAGCTTGGAAACGATTTGACGTAGATACATTTTTTATTACACTGATAATATAGTAAATGTTTACTGGCAATTCCGACATTGACGTAAATACGAATGTAAACATGAATAATTTAATATGAGGAAACGTTATCTGCGAACCGAGTAAGCGTGATAATCAGCTTGATCGTATGAATTTCACAGTTGAAGTGTCGTGTTGTAGTAAACAACTTGTTTATATCGAGTGTTTATTAATATACCATACGTCAAAGGTTATTATTATAAATAATACTGTACTTTATTTTAATTAGTGCTGGTAACGTTTTGCCATTTTTAATAGTCAATTGTTTATAAAATTTTATTCTACCAATCGTATAATAATGTGGTTTGTGGTATTTTCTTGTTAATGTTTTCGGTGATAAAACAATTATAATGTACGTTGCTGGTGTTTATTTTCAAGGTTTAACGTAAGTCATTATCTCCAGTATAAAAATAAAATGTTGAAAATCATACGAATATCTCTATTATTATCTATGTAGAGTTTATTAACGTTTACTCGTATCATGAAACAATTATTATTAGTTAATTTAAAATAATTAAATAATTGGTGTTAAACTAATGACATAAATGAATATTTTTTATATTATAGAATATATTTTAAAGTTATTTTTTATCCATTTAATGTCATTTTACTCATTAGGTGACATTATTTCCATAAGAATCTTAAAGGTTTCTTGCTATATTTTTTATATTACGCAATTTGAGGCTAACACATTAAAATATGAGAGAAAGCTTAAATTAAACATTTTGTGATATTATTTTCTTTAAAATGTTTTTTTTTATTTGTCATATCAAATTTTATTTTATTTGTGTGTTTATCTTATACTGAACGACGGGTAAAAGTATTTATGAACAAAGTTGTTTATTTTGAACAAATGTGTCTAATTATTTTTAAACGTGGATTGTTTTTTTATTAACTAGTTAGACTCGTTATTATAAACTAGTTCTCTACCGCGACTTCATTCGTGTTGACTTTTTATAAATGTGTTTAAAGATAAACCGTGGGAGATAGAGATATGCAATAACATTTTTTACTAGGATCTTTGTAGAACAACAGTAATCTAGGAAATTATTTTGATGTACATACATCTTATTTGATGTACATATATTTATATAAGACATGAAAATTGCTTTTTTGATGACTTGGCTACAGAATATTAATTTTTATCCACTTTCACAAAAGCTTAATTAGGATATAGTATGTACGAGTATAATCCTTCATTGAAAAATATTCGTTTTTTTAATTGCCTGATGTTATTTTATATATTGTGTTTTATAATTTGTGTTTTTGAGCCTCCTTACTCAGAAATATACAGATTAAAGACGCGAAAAGCAACTGTGGTTTTATACTGCCTATTAAATTGTTCTGCCTCGGTGGCGCAGTAGTATTACGCCACGACTGCCGTTCTGAGGTCTCGGGTTCGATCCCGGGTCGGGTCAAGTGATATTGGGTTTTTGTACTCAGTATCATCCCGGAGTCTGGAATTTGTGCCCGTTATGGCGACAGGCTCCGTCAAATCTGGGACGGAACTAAGCTCGGCGAAATGTGGGTGGTGTAGTTCGCTATTTCACCTCTGCCTAACCCTTCCGGGATAAAAGGCGTGAGCTTATGTTTATGTAAATTGTTTGTATTAATAATTTCAGTCACTGTACGAGTCTATAAAGACGGAGCCGTTCAAGATACCTGAGGACGACGGAAACGATCTAATGCACACATTCTTCAATCCGGACAAGGAGGGTTGGCTCTGGAAACAAGGGGGCAGGTAATAAAACACATCTAGTTAATTTTAGGCTCATATCAAGTCCTCTCCCCCCCCCCCCCGCGTCTCAAAAAATTGCCGAATTATCTGTTATTGTATTATTGAAATATACAAATATTAGAAGTGGTATTTGTACATCAGAATTAAGTAGAAATAGTGTTTGTTTTTTTTATTTATCGATGTCAGATGATTCGATAATTTCGTGTTGACTCGAAATATCGAGAGTAAGTATCGATATTTTATTTAATATCGATATACATCGCACACTCCTACTGCTAGTATCCATAGAACTTGTAACAAACTACTACGTTATAGCGTATATTTTGAAATGAATTCCAAGATATTATTTTATTTGTTAATATTTCAGGTATAAGTCGTGGAAGAGACGGTGGTTTATATTGAACGATAACTGCCTGTACTACTTTGAATATACGACAGATAAGGAACCGAGGGGTATCATTCCATTAGAAAATATATCTGTGAGTACTTATATAGTTTATACTTATAATTAAAGTGTAAATAAACAATATTTTCATGTTCAGGTTTGGGAAAAAAAAATACTCGGTAAAGTTTTCGAATCAACGATGGAAAAATTCTTACATTTTTGGTTTTTGTTTGTATATTTTTTAGCAAAAAACCACTCAGGGAGGTCTTAAAAACAATAACAAAACACATTCCCGTGATTTTTTTTACTGTCTTACAGTTTCTCAGTATTCTTAAGTTTAATATCTAAGTAACCTATGTTCCGGACTAACAAATAAGATTTAAAACAAAAAAATGAATACCCACCGTAAACAAGTGGGAGAATATTTTCTTATGTTTACCCTATCAACAAAGTCTCTGAAGTTGGCAGCTTGTCGGCAAACTTCGTTTCGGCGACATCAAATTTGGTATAACCATGGCAACGGTTATCTAACTCGGGTCAGTCAAGCGCAACCACCTTGTAAAAAAGCGAAGCTTGTACATGTATGAAACGTGTACTGGAAATAATGGCGGTTATCGCTATCTCGCTTTATTAATACCTATTCGACTCTGTCGCACGCATTGATACAGCCGCTATACCTGTTTGTTTTGTTGGTATACGGTACGAGTACATATTTCAACTTTATTCATCTTTTTGTATGGAAGTCCCGTCTCTTGTTCTTCTTAGATAATGGCAATTTGTGTTCAAACAATTAGTGCCAATGTCATGTAGGTAAGATGTATTTTCAATCTTGTATCAGCGTTATCAAGCTCCAGTAAACCTGTGGCTCATCCTGCTAGAATTTTCCATTAAGCTTCGTGCGGCTCCTCAGAATAAACGCTATGCGTTATTTTCCATAAAAAACTTGACTTGTACACAATAACCAAACTATATCACACAATACGTCACCAAAATGACTTGATATAAGAGTCAAATACACAAATTTCATGAATTAAAGAAAACAACCTCTACATGACAGACTGAGATCCCGCCAAAAACTCAGTCTCTTGTTTATATACTCTTTGACTCAGGTTGGGAATTTTGTTATAATTTATTACGGCTCGGAAAACGAGACGTTTAGGGCTTCAGTGTCAATGTGTGTAAATTTAATGGAAATTTATAAAAAAATACATGGAATAAAATGATGCTAAAAATGATAAAAGAAAGATAGGAGAGTAAAGGGTTTATACAAAATAAAATATATAACAAAACAAAGACTAAAAAAAGTCCCTAATTATTTTAGGGATGCTATGAGTACTATAAAAAAAAAATTTAATGTTCCACAAAGTTATTGGGTAAATTCACGGTCAGTGTCATTATTTTTTATGTACTTGTATATCACGTAAAATGTAAAAAAAATAAACAATCTAAAGTTATATACTGCAAATTATTGAGTCAAAATCAAGGACTACCACATGAAAAACCAAATCCCCACAAAGATTTTTCCCGAGGTAGGCAAATTATATATATATATATATATATATATATATATATATATATATATATATATATATATAAATCATGTGATGCTAGATAAAAAAAAGATTCGTGAAGAGTCAGTCAGTCAGTAATTTATTAAACAATTATAACACATTGGATAATAATTTGTTTTTTCTCAAGTTTGAAAACCTGTCGCCAAATACGAATTGGCGTGTTCCGGCAGCATCGCTTGGGAACCAGTACCGCTAGGCATAGTGTGTTTACCATCCTAGACCACATCGTCACTTAACATCAGGTGAGATTGTGGTCATAGCACTAAGCCTATATCGTGTAATTTTGAATCAGGTGCGTCCCGCCAGTGACAGACAGCGGCCACACTGTTTGGAACTATACGCGAGCGGCGGCGCTGATCTAATAAAGGCCTGCAAAACAGACTCCGAAGGAAAAGTCGTCGAAGGGAAACATACAGTTTACAGGTAATCATTATAAATACATATATATTCTTTCACGTTAGTCTTATACATTATATTTCATTAATATTGTGCTTCATTACATTATATAAAAAAAAAAAAAAACTTTATTCAATTTAGGCTCAAAGAAGACGCTTGTGAACGCCAAAAATACTACCACCGGTTCGGAAAACAACCCAGTCGAGAAGAGCTGGGAAGAAACATGATCTGTTTTTTTTTAATATAAATATAATATATCATTTTTTAAATATAAAAACGTAAAGATCCATCCTGTATCCCTCCATTATCTATAGATAGGTAAAAATTAAAACAGCTCGGGACAAATTTCTACTTTTTTTAGTAGTTATTTACGAGCTTTAATTTTGGACATATTTTAAATTTTTTTTGCTCGTCTTTCCAATGATGATTATGGTTGGACTTCAAGAACATTATGAATGATTTAGAACCATGTGATTATTTATTATCTAAATGGACTTCAATACAAATGGTTGGAAATGGCATAAAGGTTTGGATATAGTTTTGGTTTTGTATTAAGTTAAAAGTGTGTGTGTGTGCCTTATGAGTTCCTAATTTTTGATCAGATTTTAATTTTGTTTTCATTAGTCATGCTTATTTTTTTAATGAGGCAATATAGAATAATTGGTCAATATTTTTTTATATTGTGTAAGCCTCTGAACTTAAATCACAATCAGGTGACGATATGGTCCAGGATGGTAAACACGCTAAGGCTAGATATAATGTTTCTCAATTAATTCTTACGGAACACATCTGTTGGTGCTTGACGACAAGTTTTAAACTTGAAGGTTTTATTAGAAAATGCCCTACCACCATGCTATGGTTATATCTCGATGTTTTCCTTCGTCGAAAGCTCAGGCAATTGGATATATGGGTTTGAACCTCTACATCCAACGTTACAGAATCCGAGCACAATACCACTGAACCAACATCGCCTTTAAATTAAATAAGAGTCGAAATAAATAAAGAGTCACATTAAATAAGAGTCACATCAAATAAGAGTCACATTAAATAAGAGTCACAATAAGTAAGTTTTAATATATTTTAACAGAATGTCAGCGGCAACGGCCGAGGAACGTGACGAGTGGATAGAATGCTTACGCCGGTCAATCAGTCATAATCCCTTCTACGATATGCTTGCACAGAGAAAGAAGAAAGCGCAACACAACGTCCATTCCGGATCACATTAGTACACCGAAATAAATAAATACTGCAACAAGATAAATCCAGGTGATAGAGTGATTCCTAATTGAGACACTGTGTCGGTGTGACAAATAAATAAATAATAAATCGCGTATCAAAATAATGTGCGCTTATTAGAGAAATAATGTACTAATGGAATAGTGATTGAAATGGGACTTTAATAGGGATTGAGAAAAAGCGTTCATAGGATTTTTAGAAAACAATTGATTGTTGATTTTTTGTCATTACAGCAAAATGTAGGGAAAGAATGAAAAAAAAAAAAATCGGTATTTTTCTTTGTTAGATAGATCAGTGTGTTTTATAATGTGAAAACAGAGTGGAATTATTGATTTTGTAAATGTGCTTTTTTATAAGCCTATAAAATTAGATTACGTCCATCTTAAAGTCAAACAAAATTGACACTAGCGAAATAAGTACTCCAATGAAATTGTGATATTTTTCATATAAAAGAAATAAATAGAGAGAGAGAAAAAAAACACGAAAAATAAAACGGTCAAACGAAATTATACATTATTGTAGGGAATGTAAAGTATAAGGTCGACTAACTTCTTTACAAGGACTATTTTTTTTTACTGTCGCACATATATCAATGATTTTATAATTTATATAAACAACGAAAATCAATCTATGTATATTTTTATGTTTATTAGTTTTTTTTTTTCTTATTCAAATTATGTATTCGTATTATATTATTGTTTTTATATGGCGACTGTTATTCGTTGTGTTCAAATGCCGTTTATATCCGGTGTTTAAATTTATTACTTAAAAGTGTCCATGTATATAAGGTAAGTAAGACTGAAAACATAACAATATTTTTAAAAATTGCACCATTTAATTTTTAACACGAAACACGAAAAAGATTTTTTTGTTGATCTTGAGTTCATGCCGTGTTACTTAAATTAATAAACTTGATTATTAGGGTATATTTCCTTCATAAACTTCTGAATCGAAATTAATATATACCGATTTTGAAGAAAAAAAAACGCATTGTTTTTTTTTTTTTTTTTTTAATTTGGGGCCGTTCAGATATTATGTAAGCAAAATTTTAGACATTATTTGATTTTGTCAGCAATATTAAGTTAAGCTTTCATAAACCCCCCCAACCCCTAACCCCACAACCATCCACGGTTACGTGAGCATTGGCAAAATTTGATATAAAAACCGCAGATTAATTAGTAAGTAACCATTCGTGGATGTTTACGTAATAACTGGACGGACCCTTTGGCCTTGAAATATGCGAAACAGTTGCCGGTATGATGGAGGCCTGCGTGACGTCATTATGTATAGTAGACTTGAAATGTTCTGTCGTAAAATAATTGAACTCTTGCAATGATTAATGATTTGTATTTATTGACTATTTTAATGACGTCACTAATTTAACAACTTTGCTTGAATTTTGCCGTTATTGAACTCTTTCAATAATAATATTAATAATACCAATATGAGCAACATTTTAAATAATCTAATATCCTATTAGGGGTCGTCCATTAATTACGTAAGGCATTTTTGAGAATTTTTAGGTCCTCCTTTGGGGAGATTTCGTAAGATTTTCCTCAACTCCCTGCCCCTCCCCTAAACTCGCGCGAGATTCTTTAAAATTTATGTTTGGGCTGTAAACGTGTTGGATTATTTATTGTGAAAACTTGTTCTATTACTTTTATTGAAGGCTAGCAAAGACTAGTATTTGCAAATATTACCGTAATTTAAAATCACAATTATAAGATTAAATAAAATAACAAATAATAAACACTATTGTGTCAGATTCGGTCATGTTGCATTATAGAAATAATTTTTCACGCAATTTTACACCACTTTCTGATAAAAAAAAATACGTGATATTTGCCAAGACCCCAAAGTGAGATTTGGTAAGATTTAGTTTGATCCCCTACCTCCCTAGAACACCTCACGTAATTAATGGACGTCCCCTTGTAAGTAGATGAACATGAAAAAAAATATCGGGTAGCTATGTACTATGTAGACAGCTAGAATGTTCGTTTATAAAAATTGAGAATATCGTAATAGGTGGATAATGGATGTATTTGTGACATATTGAAGTATATTCCTATGTACTGTAATGGGATAAACTACGGATAGTTCTGTTGGGCTCGTATTTTGTGACCGCCAATTTGATTCCATTGTATAATATACAGCGTGCTTGTGCACGTGCGACATTAATTTCAGATATATATATATATATATATGTCACGAGGTAGATTATTTGTTGCATAGTTTATTTTGCATAATTTATTTTTTATATTAAAAAAAAAACTAAATGAAAATCATGAACATAGCGTTTCTTTCTAACTCGCGTAAGTTGTGTTTCTTTACCTTTTCATTTATATTAATAAACACTTTGTATTACTTTTTGTATTTTTTTCTTCACCTATTTTTTTATGTACATGTGTAGGTTTTAAAATTATTTTATAAATATATAATTAATGATATATTTATAAATATTTATTTACGCGATAGCTACATGTGAAATTTTGTTTAAATTGACAATATATTTCTTGAATTGTATAGTGTTAAAATTACAAGCACGCTGTATGACGTCACGGGCCTTGATATAGTCACTATGGAAACTGAACTTGTTAATTTAAAAAAATATATAAATATTATATAAATGGCATATATTTAGAGCAATATTTGCATTTTTATTGCGACTTTTAACGTATTAATGGAAGAGTATTACTTTTATCGTAATTTATTTTAAACATATGAAACACTTGTATAATAAATGTTTAGTAGCATTCGTTTATATATAGATATCTGCTTCTGTTATATATATATAAATAAATGTAAATAACGTCTTATGATTATTATTACATAATAACTGCAATATAAAGAATACGATAAGGAAAAAAAATCTACCCTCATTTTATAATAAAAGTCTTTATTTTTAATTCGTTCCAATTAAACTTTAAGATACTACAGTTTGGGGTGAATTGAAGATCCATATGATTTTTTCTAGTTTAATGATTGACCATTTTATATATTAGGAGGGATGGTTTTAAAAGAGTTTGGTATTTGGTTTAGTTAAAAAATTAAATAAAAATTAAGTGCCCATTTTTTTAATTTTGTAAATACAAAGATTTTTTTTTGGTTCTCACACACAGCCATATTTATTAAAAAGTATTTTATATATATTAATTATTATTTGTATTATTTTGTGTGATATTTATTTATCATTGAGTTTTCTTTTAAATCGTTTGGCGAAGAAACACTTTGTTCACATTCCTCTTAATTTTTATCATCATAAACATTACTCACATGCAACTACATAATTTTCCTATTTTAATTTTATGTAATGTATATATTATTCACGACATTTTTTATTATTGTAAATAAATTCATGTTTTATTATTAGTATATTTGTATATTATGGCTGATATTATATGATTTAATATTTCACATTAAAAATCTCAAAATCATAATGTTATAAATTGGAAAATCTGTTTAGTATAGTTTTGTTTTTTTTTTTTTATCGTGAATTTGTAAGGCACTTGATTATGTTAGGGTTGCCGAGGATATAATTTTGTATGTTGTCATATTATGGGAATTAGAAATATTGTTATTAGAGTAAATTTACATAAATCATTATTGCTACCTAGATATTGTCAGGTGAATGTTAATAATAAACATTTCTTTATAATAAACATTTTTTTTTACAGTGCAGTGCCTAAAAATGATCTGTAATTAGATGTAGCTAATATTAAAGTTAAGCCTAGGTTTAAGAACGCTGTAAATTCGCCTTCAGAAATGTTAATTTATCTCAATTGTAATGTTTTATATATGACAATAGATATGTGCATAATAACGATGTTGTAAATAATTTTTGTAAGAAAACGAATATACATAAAATAACTTTATTTATATATTATGGTTTTATTTTAAATCCGTTCCAAACGTCATGAGCCAATTAGTAAGTGAATTTTAAGAGGTAAAGAATAATAGTATTTATTTTAAAATGCATTTCATTAAAGTGTAAACGCGTCATCATCCTGGTTGAATTAATGACTTTGAATCGCCATTCAGAAGAGAATTCATATAACAAAGAGGAATCTTTGACGAGTTTTGAAGGTTATCTTTTATAGGTTTTTTATACAGTACAGGTTTAACGTTTGGGCACAATTTCACTTGAATACATACATATCATCACGTCTTTCTCCCGTGAGGGTAGGCAGAGATTACGTCCTTCCACTTGCTACGATCTTGACTCACCTCTTTCGCTTCCTCTACTTTCATGAGCGCTTTCATACATGCTCGTCGGTTATGAGTACTTTTTACCTGACCTTTATTTAACACATTTACCGCCGTGAATATCAGTCTTCTAATAATCTGGCACTTATAAGCAACACATTATCAAGCTTTTTTTATTTTATTTTTTGCACGGTATAGGCTCAGTGCTTGGACCGCAATCTCACATGATGTTAAGTGACGATGCGGTCCAGGATGGCAAACACACAGCATAGAGGTATCAAGTGATAATGCCGGAACACTCCTATTGGTATTTGGCAACAGGTATTCAAACTTGACGGTGGTAGTTGCCCAGGCGGGCGTTATTAGAAAATGCCCTACCACCACGCTATGGTTACCTCACGATGTTTTCCTACACCGAAAGCTCAGGCTGATTTTGGAGTTGGATAGGTGGACTCGAACCCGCGTCCATTGATGTGGAATCCGGACGCAATATCCATTGCGCCATCATCGCTTCAAAAGTCGCCTATATCCTATTAAATCATATATATAATATTGTTTTATTGTATGTTTATTGTTTGAAAAAAAAAATTGGACCAGATAAACTATCCCAAACCGATGATCGCAGCAATATTGATTTAATAAGTTTTAAAACAATATGGAAGAAGTTAATTTTTCCTTTTTAATAGATATATGTAGTAATGGTCCAATGGTACATTTAACCCAGATAAATAACTGTCGTTTATTATTGATATCCTACTCTATTTCATGAAGCGTATCCTACATCGTTACCCAAAGAACTAGTTATAAGGTAGGTAGGTAAGTACACATATGTTTATAATTTCACGAACGCTTGTTTAATTCTTTGGACCGTGACACGTCCGCCTTCCTTTTCCGATGTTGGTGAAACGTTATAAGTTACGCAAATAAATCGAATAATGCGAAACTATTGCTAATACAGAAGTTAAACGAAATATTGATTAGAGGATATTCATTATTCGTATACGTCACTCGCATTTCATCACTTGTGCTTCCCCCATCTCTTTGTACTCGTGACAACTGGTTACATTTAAGAGTCTCGACTCCTAGTGTGACTACACTTACTTTACACATCTAGATATGATGAAATTAAATAGCAGTTCCTTAATTCGTTTTGTTTCTGCTTAAATTGTTTTAAAAAAGACGATAAACTATATGAGCAGATTTTGAATTGTGACGTCACGAAATTACGTCACACACCGTCGACCCTTCCCAGCCCTTAACGTGTGACGTAATTTATGGATGGCCCATTATGTATGATGATCAGTTAAAATAGTAACAAATAATAATGTAAATAAGAAAATCTTAAACACTTCTTATGAATTTCCGTTCACATACTTAGGAATGGATTCTTCATACTAAACGAAGAGAGAATTACATATAATTATACACTTAATAGGTATGATATCGTATGTTTGGTAAAAAGAAATGAACAAACGTAAAATGTAGGCGTCGCAAGTTGCGTCTAATTGATAATATGTAAAAGAGCGTACACGTGCCAGAAGAGAAACTTCTTTGGTAATCTTTAGTTTAAATCTGTAAGACCAATTATTAGTAAGAGATATATATCAGAGCAAAAAAAAATATATTTTCTCACTTTTTCTGTTCACTTACGTACGTATTTAATACATACATATGTACGGTTCTTTATTATTACATTGTGACGCTAAAACATCTGACGCTCATGGGTTCATGAGACCTTGATAGACATCGGGCGCAACGAAGTTGTGTTACCAAAATAAAATTCACATGTGCTTTATCGACTAATAACTACTTAATTTTTATTTCAGACAGATGTGAGCTTGTAATGTAACCTATATGAATTATATAATCTGACGGGGTGCAGTTTATGGTTTTTAGTAAAACCCCTTATAATTCCAAACATATCTTTGAAATATTCTCGAAAAGTGGAATTATTTTTCTGAATTTTTTTTCATGTGTACTAATCTTTTAAAATAATGTATGAGCTCAGTACTTTGGCGACAATCTCACTTGATGTTAATTGACGTTGTGGTCCAGGATGGTAAACGCACTAAGCCTAGAGCTACTGGTTCTCAAGTGATGGTGCTAGAACATACCTGTTGGTATTTGCCGAGAGGCTTTCAAACTTGAGGGTGGTAGCTACCCAGGCGGGTATTATTAGTAGATTTATTAATATTTTACTTTAAGTGGCTTCTTAAAAAAATGTTATTGAATTGTTACGAAGTTATACTTGAATTATAGTAATTGTCCAATGGACAAAATAATTAATGTTTAAGGTGACCAACTACCAAAGTTCAAGTAATAGGTTAAAGCACCTACTATTTGATATATTTCAGTACGTATTGTACTTATTACGTTTATTAATTTACTAGTTGTGTGCACGTGGCTGCGCCCGCGTTTCACATATTCTTCGCTGCATTTACATTTTTTATACGGAACCCTCATTTTTTTTAGTTCTAATATAAAGTAAAAATACTTCTCATAAATTAAAGCACTTCCCTTAAACTGTGCATGAATTCGAATTTTATTAAATTTTTTATGAGCTTTAATTTATTTACAGGGATCCAAATTTTTTTTTATAAAATTAAAAGTACCCCAAGTTACCCGGAGTAACATCGGCTATCAACAAACAGACAGACAGAAATTTTTAAAATTGTATTTTTGGTATAGGTATTCGTGCCCACTTAGTAAAAAAAAAATAATTTTGACATTACAAACAGACACTTCAATTTTATTTATTAGTATAGATTATTTGGAAAAGCGATCAGATCTTTTGTAAGTATTTAATTTAATGTGATGAGACTAGATTAAAGAAGTACGACGATTTTTACATAAATTAATTGAAATTATACTGTTTCTTAATTTTTATAACATCGTGATTCGTCCTAGCCGTTAGGTTAGTGCGGGGCAAATTCCACGGATTTTTTAGCACGGGTAGCAGCTCAAGCCGAGTTTTGTGCCATTTTGGTGTCGTTGCACTGGCTAACATTTGTAGACTGAGTGCCTTAAGCGCTCGCCTCAAAGTCTGGTGAAGCTGTCAAGGCCATTCAGGTCAACAGCGTTTTGACAGTTAAAAAAGTTAGCTGTAAATATAAGAAATAATTAATAACAAGTGTCTCTTTTATGCCCCATTCCACTATATAATCGATTTGTATTTCAAATATCATTAGAATCCTTGTAACTTGTTTGAAGTGATATTGATAGATAAAAAATATACTTTCACTTTACTTTTTTTAATCAAATGACTTTCAAACTCCGAATGAAAATGTTTGCACCAACATTCGCTGTAGTTAAACTATTATTTATGATATCTAGTATAAATATGATTATTAAGGGGGCGTAAATTATACATGATATGGTCCTTACAATGTTGTATGGTTAAAGGTCGCACAGGTTTATAGTTTTTTCTGAATAAAACAACATTATTGCGTTCGTTTATGCTGTAATCTTTATTTATTCCAGAATAATGGTGGCATTACCGTTATCATAATGGCAAGTACAGCTCAATGCACCATTAATCGTACGTTTAGTTGTTTATTGCTTACTTGAGATTAATATAATGTCTGTATACGTTGATATTGAACTCTTCTTTCGTTACGTTTAAAAATAAATGATTTTTTAAATAATTTATTACGGTAATGGATAAAAGTTCTTTCTTCCCAAATTCGTATTATTTTACTAATCTTCAGTGCTCAAACATAATAGCGGTTCTTTAAAACTATTCCGAGACTGTTGATGTAGATTTCATTTATTTACATGCACGCTCTTAGGCATTATTATTTTAATTTTTTTTTTGGAAAATGTAAAATATTATCCATATTTTAAACTTACTAAATTTATGGGAGTCTCATGTATTAATCTTTAACCTTTATCGATGGTTTTGCGTAACTACTGTAGATATGAATTACCATAGTACTGATCCTATAATAGTTTCATATCTTTAACAGGTATAACTTAATTTAATCATGGAAAATTTTGGAAATCATTACCTGGCAACGTCTAGTCATGGTTATAAATACACGAGATATCTCATTGCATACCCTGCCTGCAACCCTTGTCGAGCTTCACGTGATTAATGGATGATCCTCTACTGTAAAATAACGGTATCTTAGTTCTATACATAAGTAATATGAACTTAAGAGTAGCTTACCTTGGATTAAACCGATTATTACTGAATTACATGAAACATCTTAAAAGACTTATTCGCTCTCTTCCGGTATGATTCATTGTTAACAGTTTAAAATGTTTAACGTGTTTAAATAACACTCTTATTTTATGTTTTCAGTTAATATAAATAAACAATAAGTAGATATTCCTAAGCACGTAATTCGCAGATAATAATATACACCTTCTGTAACTATTGAGAACAAATTGACAACAATGTTAGTTAACTTATTTTAAAATACGTTCTATGTCGTTGCCGGTTTTGTAGAATATTTGTTTCATTTGTTTTGTCCAATATGAGTATTAAATTTTTGTGAGACAATTGTTAATCAATTATTGAATGCATGATCGCGTTTCAAAACATAGGGCAAACAAAGGTTTATTCAATACCGTTTGTACAACTTATTCGTTTTAAGATGAGAGACATATTTAGTACAATACTAAGTAACATACAATGTAAAGACAATTAGTGTAAATCAATTTGTTTCGCCAATACAAATATTTGTTATAAGTAACTTCATTAGTACTGTTATCAAAAACTCTTGATCCGTAATAAGCCATGTTCTTTAGATGAGATACGTGTTAAAACTTAAAACCAATGTTTATGTTCATCATTAAGATTCAATTAGAGTAGGTGATTAATGAGCATTTTTGGGTTTGTGTTCTACTAAATAAAATTTCATGCTATGGTATACTTTAGATTTAGTCTTTACAATAAGAAAACGGTCTCAACCACTGTTTCGCGACACATTGTTCTATCACAAGTACCATCGCGAAGCGATGATGGCTTAGATGGCAGTGCGGTCGGATTTCGCGTCAATGGACGCGGGTTCAAATCCACCTATCCAACTCTAAAATCAGCCTGAGCTTTCGGTGAAGGAAAACATCGCGAGAAAACCATAGCATGGTGGCAGGGCTTTTTAAAATAATGCCCGTCTGGGTAGCTACTACCCTCAAGTTTGAAAACCTGTCGCCTAATAGGTGTGTTCCGGCAGCATCACTTGAGAACCAGTACCTCTAGGCTTAGTGTGTTTACCACCCTGGACCATATAGTCACTTTACATCAGGTGAGATTGTGGTTAAAGGATTGAGCCTGCCTATACCATGTAAAAACCTTTCCAGTGTGTCTCGAATTTGTAAAGAGTAAGTTAGTACGTCACTGAATAAAAACGCTTGAGAGACGCTGGACTAAGAGAACAAGATTTGGCCTGAATGTCATACTTACAATACAATAAAATACAAAAACGAAGTAATAAGTTTGTTAAAATGACATGATATGATATGATATGATATGATGATATGATATGATATGATATGATATGATATGATATGATATGATATGATATGATATGATATGATGTGATGTGTGGTGTGTGGTGTGGTGTGGTGTGGTGTGGTGTGGTGTGGTGTGGTGTGGTGTGGTGTGGTGTGGTGTGGTGTGGTGTGGTGGTGTGTGTGGTGTGGTGTGGTGTGGTGTGGTGTGGTGTGGTGTGGTGTGTGTGGTGTGGGTGTGTGGTGGGTGGTGTGGTGTGGTGTGGGTGGTGTGATGTGATGTGATGTGATGTGATGTGATGTGATGTGTGTGTGGTGTGGGTGATGTGATGTGATGTGATGTGTGATATGATATGGTATAAAGCTACCTAAACGATCCATAATAATTGTTAGAGGAAATATTAGGAAATTAATGAATTCTTTGTTAAAAATATAAATGAAACAACTATTTTTTAGTTTTCGATTAAGAGCTAGTCTTCATACTTTTAGGGAGTGTTTTTATAAAATACATCTCGTCAATCAAGATGGAGGTTGTTTTGTAATAATGAAATATTTCTTAAAACTAGCGGAGGACTTCCAGCATTGTATTGTAATATTTGCGGAAACTCTTCGGGCATTGTACCACAAGGCTGCGTTATATCATCCAAGCTCTAGAAACAAAGCGTCACTTGTTACATAATTTCTCTGTTAACTGTAACACAAACGCTAAAGGGCGGGCACTTATAACTACCTATTGAACTAACAGTGTTAATTAGAACAAAGAGGTATTAACAGCTTAATTAACATGTACAATAACGTACATGAACCACTGAACCGGTTAACATTATTTTTCTAGTAATTTAATTATATTATCTGGTCACATTTTCGTATATACGTATTTCGTTACAATAAGTAGAATATGCTAGAGGGACGAAATCTTTACATTGAAGATATTTCAGAACAAAATACCATAAGGGGGTTTAGAATCGACAACAGAACACATTTCGATGGTTTTTAAAACTTTTGACTGTCTGTCTGTTTATTAATTTGTTTGCCAATCACGCAAAAAGTACTGGGCCGAAATGGATAAAATTAGGTATGATTGTAGAATACACTCTGTAGTAATATTTAGGATAACATTTTATACATATATAGATTTATATAATGCGTAAATAGCGTTTATCTATATTCATATTAAAACATCATAATAAATATGTGTTTGCTTAATAGTATTGTAAATGAATAGTGAAATGAGTAGAAATAAATTTTTATCAAATCAACATAATTTATTTAAATGTAATTTTTTAAATGTATTTCTGACGAATATGTATAGATGGCACTATACTTATTTTTTAATAATTTGGACTGTTTTGAAACATTACAGGGACGTAGATAATCTGTACTAAGTAATACTATATTAATAAAAGGTTAAAAAGTTTGTCTAGGTCTGTTTATTAATTTGTTCAAAAACTACTAAACCGATTTCGATAAAATTTGTTATGGTAGTAGTTAGTAATTAAAATAGTTTTAATCGAATCATAGAATATTTTATTTGGATTTAGAATATTGTTTATATTTATAAACTAGCCATATCCGCTCCCTTCGCTTGGAGTAATTGAAATTATGATCTAACACACCGGAGCTATTTGGAGCTATGATAGTAATCTCATGTACCTTTTCTTCACACAAAGGATACTTACGTACAGTTTCTCCATATATAGTGGCTCGTAATTACAATAGATATGAAAAACTATCGATAAGGTGATTTGGTTTGTATGGAAAATCTACCTATGAACTTTTGAGCGCTAAAGTTAGTGACGTGCTGTGGGTATGTTCATTTGTCATTTGCTCCGTACTGGTCGTTGATATTGCGTTGTACCGCTTTTAAAAACGCTATCTTTAACGTGGTTATTTTTAGTATGATTAAAATAAAGCACTATTCAATTAATAAATAACAGAATTCGAAAATGGAATTTAAAAATAAAATTTATTTATATCAAGCCATCTAGTGGTGAGTTGTAATAAAAAGAGCTACATAAAAAATCTCCTTTATGAAAAAAATACATTTAAATGTCTTGATCGAATGACGGTAGAGTTTAAAAATCGCATATATACAAATATTTATATATAACCATATAAAATATTCGAGTGAATAATTACTTGACATTATCATTTATTGCTTTACGAGAATCGGAAGCTGTAGAGATGAAAGTAAAAGTGGTTCCACCACTTTTAATAACTCAGTCTTCATTCAATTTTTAATTTGAATGCCTCGGTGGCGCAGTTGTTACGCTATTACGGTACGACTGTCGTCTGAGGTCTTGGGTTCTCAATCCCGGGTCGGGGTCAAATGATATTGGGGTTTTCTACTCAGTATCATCCCGGGGTCTGGAATTTGTGGCCGATATGGCGACAGGCTCGCCCCCTGTCATAATATCTGGAACGGAACAAAGCCTGGCGAAATGTGTGTAGTATAGTTCGCTATTTCACCTCTGCCTAACTCTTCGGGGTTAACAGACGTGAGCTTGTTTGTTCTGTGTGTTTTAATTTATCATACAAATGCAAAAAAAAATTACAGTTGTTATACGATAAATCGTTTTGCGACGAGATGTACGAAGTGTTCCATTTGATACAGATAAATTTGTGTGTTGAGTTGAGTTGAGTGATGTTATTATAGGTTGAGCCTTCGCAGACCTTTTTTTTTTGACGAGGGTAATGCATTTACGCACCACCCCTACCAAGTTCATTAAGAAGACCGAAATCTCCCCAATGAAGTTGGTAGGGAGGTGTGGAGGGTCGTCTCCACAACAGTGCGGGACTCACCCGGCGAGAAGCCTTCTCAGCCTTAGTATAGAAAATGCTAAATTTTAAGTAATTTCTTAAATGCAAAAAGGATTGATAAACTAGGTGTATTTACGACACCTTATTATAACCTATACATACAAATAAGTCAAATTGAAGTGTCTGTTTGACAATCAAAATAATAACTTTTTACTAAATAAATATCTCTGTATATAAGGTGCCCATATCAAAATTACAATTTTTTGAATTATTGTTTGTCTGATTGTTCCGGCTAATCTCCGGAGCGGCTGTATCGATTTTGACGGGGCTTTTTCTGACAGATAGCTGAAGTTATTCTGCGTATCTTAGCCTAAGTTTTAAATAATTAGCATGCCGCGTAAAAAAAACTGATTCAACGCATCGTTTTAACCATTTGATATGTGAGAAATATCTTTGCTATCTGTTAGTAGATACCCAATTTATTTTTAGGAAAATAATTAGGGTTTCTTGTAAAAAAACTAATGAAATTGTGAACAAAATAGTATTCAACAGAAGGCTTTAATAGCAAGTGCTTGAATTTGTGAGCTTTCTGTAGAACCAAAATCAATTGAAGAATAGAAGCGATGATTGTGCAGTGGATAGTGCGATCGGATAGTAGAGGCGGGTTCGATCTCACCTATACAATTCTAAAATCGGCCTGAGCTTTCGGTGAAGGAAAACATCGTGAGGAAATCATAGCATGGTGGTAGAGCATTTCGTAATGATGCCCGCCTGGGTAGAGCTACCTGCAAGTTTGAAAACCTGTCGCCAAATACCAATAGGTGTGTTCCAGCAGCATCACTTGAGAACCAGTACCTAGGTTTAGCGTGTTTAGCATCCTGGACCACATCGTCACTTAACATCAGGTGAGATTATGGTGAGCCTATATCGTGTAAAAACAACTTTTATTAATTACTCGTTCTTGTTCATTAACTATCATTTCGAATACAGTTGAGGTCATATCTTTTTATTATTTTTATATTTAGTGTAATAGACGGTTGTCATGGTTACGATTCTAAAATGACACGCTTCAGGGTTTCCGATTCCCAATGCTAAGAGGTACTTAGTCGGCGACGTCCAATAAGTACGTATAAGACAGTAATTTGAAAGTTTCATATTGATGCAATCAATACATAAATATTACTTATTTCTACCGTATTTAATAAATATGAAGGAGACTTTAGGTATTTTGAAAGTATTTTGTTTTTATTTACATAATGTAATATAGACAGGCTGCTGGGATGTTTTACATTCGAATGACAATAAACTAGGTATAATATTTGTTTGAACTTTTGATAAAATAGATATTATATGAAGGTACCTACTATTATCTAAATGGGTTAAATTTTATTTTGTATACCTACTGTAGGTTTTCAACGTTTTGAATAAAGTGTAACCTAATGTTAAGTGACGATGTTGGTTTAGGATGTTAAAGACAATAAGTCTAGCGGTACTGGCTCTCAAGTGATGCTGCTAAATCACACCTATTGGTATTTGGCGTCAGGTTTTCTAACTTGAGGGTGGTAGCTACCATTGGGGCGTTATAAGAAAACGCCCTACCACCAACCTATGGTTTCCTCACAATGTTTTTATTGACCGAAAGCTCAGGCTGATTTTAGAGTTGGATACGTGGGATCACACCCGTGTCAAACTTCATTATCATCGCACAATTATTTTTATAGCATTGTATGCTATAGGTACGTATATTAAATTAAGAATTTCTTATTCTTAAAGAGTGAAGTATGTGTAAGTTATCTTAATGATTTCAAAGCTATTCCTATATTACGTCAGTAGATACAAATATAGTCCCTTTCTTTTTAAAAAAAAAACGATATTAAAAGTGATATACTTTATTTTTTTAAAGTAAAGAAAAATGTTATTTAAAAAACCTGGCCACTCAATAGTGGAATTTAAAAAAAAACAACATTCTCAAAGCTATACGAACTTGTTGATTCTTAAGTGAAGTGGACTGTCAAAAAGCAAAATTTATAACGTTCCTTTCAGCGCGACGTTTATAAAATGTTTACAAGAGCACAGTAACTTACTTGTTATTGATTTTGTTAAGAGGTTAAGTGTAACGTGACTTGTTCGCATAAAGCGTATTTCAGTGACTAAGCGCATAGTAGATAAGTAGGTATACTAGAGAACAGAGTTTGCCGTAATGCTGTTTAACAACGACTTATTTACTGAAAACACACACTGTACAAGATTTTTTCTAAGTATTTATATTTGTTTTTTTTTTTTCTTAACACTAAAAACAAAATTGTAAGTAACAAAGACTAGCTATCGTGTGTAAAAGAATATTCTTTATTGATCATTTAATATACAATTATCAATATAAATTTAAAAACCTGAGGCTGATAGTTAAATTGTGTGATTTTAAACAGAGTGTAAAATTAAAAAAAAAAGAACTTGCTTATTTTCATTTATAAATAAGTACATTGGTAAACTCCAGCTGGGATCGAGTTCAATATTATAAATGGTATTAATACAAAGGATATAATATTGAAGTTAGCAGAAGTAGATTAATAAAGTAATTATTTATTTACTTTTGAGTGCATTTTCATAGTATATTCTTTAGAAGTCGGTTTTGTTTTTAATTAAAAAACTTTTGTTTTCTACTTTAGTTTTAGTCTTTTAGGCCATGGTCTTAAGCCAGTTTTTATTTTTCTCTGAAAATAATTTTATTTCCGTATTAATTTGTTCTTATTCCTCTTTTTTATTCACTGTTAGTGCAAACAAATAAAGTACAACAACAAAAAAAATATTCTACAAATACTCGTTAAAATGTTGCATTTTCTATAATCAGATCAGCAAAATAAAATGGTGACAGCAATATACAAACACTTGAATAGCTGTGGAAGCAATTATATATACAAATGTAAAAACGTTATATAGAATTCAAGAGTTTCTCTTGATTTTCTTGAGATCCACTGATCAGATCCTTATTTAATAATGGGACTACGACGGGAGTGTACTCTTTCGATTTAAAAAAAAAAATGCAAATCGGTCCACAATTGACGGAAAAATCGAGTAACAAACATGCAATAAAAACAGACGAATTGATAACCCCTCCTTTTTTAAGTCGGTTAAAAAGTTATACACGTTCGAAAAGAAATAATAAAGGCATACTTTTCCTATTAATTTAATTATAATTAAATGAATTGTGGTCTAGGGTACAATATCTAAACATAATATTATATTATTAAAACGAAGAATTTTCGTTAGTCACAGTGTTTGTTGTGAAATATAATCTGAATCATAAATAATATAACTACTTGTAAATTACCAGTAGGCATTTTTATTATATTACGTCACAACGTCGACGAAGATGAGTATGTATTGAAAGAGTTGTTTTTGTATGAAAAATGACGATATTTATTTAAGTTTAATTTAAGTATATAACGTAAAAAGTTCATCAATTTTGATCAGGTATTCCATAGCTAGAGATTCCATTCGATTCGATAAAACAGTTTCGTGTTAATGATGATTTAAATACTGAATGCCGACGTAACGAACAGTTAAGATAGTGGGCAATAAATTATTGACCACTTTATACCACAAACCTTTAGTATCACGCAACGACTACGTCATTTATTAACGCTGTGTTAAGTTTAAAAGTATATTTTTGTGGATATTCGGTATCGTTTTATGATTTAAAAATGCAATGGTAAGACTGCATTTGAAAGAATGCGTCATATATTCATTTGTCATATTATATATACGTAATTTAAAAAAACATGATCGGATTATTTCTCTATTCGGTGTTTGTTACAATAAATTCCAAAAACTTCTGAAAAAAGACGATAAAACATGGAGGTTTATTAGAAAGAATGTCTAGATATAAAACCTCTTAGTTCATAAATCCGCTATTATCAATAAAATAAAGTTCCTTTTACTTTCAATATCTCGAATTTATATGAATAGAAACGGTGATACAACAAGTAAAAAGGTTTTCACTTTTAATATGCGTGAATGGAAAAAGGTCAGTTGTTGGTCAAAAGACTACTCAGGTTAGTCAACTCGCCAACAATCACTCAGTAGATTCAGGTATCAACAGATCTATGCACAGGAGATTGTCCTAAGCATTAAATATGTAACTGGATAGAGGGCAATTGTTTTCACCTGCAATTTAACACGAATCATAAATTTTACTAT
Organism: Samia ricini; assembly: GCA_014132275.2. Classification (NCBI taxonomy): domain Eukaryota; kingdom Metazoa; phylum Arthropoda; class Insecta; order Lepidoptera; family Saturniidae; genus Samia; species Samia ricini. Next base: position 25,131,707 of record AP028161.1, read on the forward strand.
CTTTCAATTAATTAAACGAAGAAATTTATTACAAAAAAGTATAATAAGTAAAAAATAATGTATGTATTATACTTTTTATTAATCTTCTCTATAATTGATAAGGCATTTATTTAGCGTACCGGCTTCTTGATGAATTAATGACCAACTACCTTTTAATTGCAAACCAAACAATTGATTATAGTCAATTACTTTTTACAATAAACACAATGGATCGTCTCCTATAAAAAGAATAGTAGAAAGTAGCTATAACAAAAACAACTTTATTTCCACTACGTCTACATTGATGTTTGGTAATAGACAATTTCAAAGAAACCTCGTCCATGGTTCAACGGCCATGCATTTAGCAATATGCTGTTTCGAACATTTTTATAACGAATTATGTAAGAGTTACAAAATGATTAGTACAAACGGTTTCTATTTTTTTTATGAAGAAAACTATTTAGATATAACGATAATCGATAATAATCTATTTAACTCAGTCTTTTAAATGAAACACAAAATGTTCTATTATTTTTAGTTCAAATTATATACACAGAAATAATTTTTCTAATGTCAAATAACCGCTATTGTTGCAACTTAATTTATGTAAATAAGACGTCGTCCATCATTGTCCCGCTTTACACTCTACAGTGTAAAATTAAAGTTGTCAGCTTTAAGTCTTAATTTTCTAAATATTACAATACGAAAATGACATCCGATTAATTCTTTTTACGTTTTCGAATTCCCATTTATGGGTTTATTCTTTCTTCATTTCTTACTTTATATAAGCGTAGATTAGGAATCGTTATAAATTTCAGATTTATAACACGCAGATCGTGCGCGCCGAAGTCTACTGGCTATCTAAGGATTTTTTTTACATCTAAAAACTATTTTGCATATTTTTGAGGAGAGCATGCCAAGACCGCCAAGTATCATGTTTAGTTTGATAGTGATAAATAGATAATAGAATATGCAGTCTGAAGAACTCATGGGTAAACATACTGGTTGTTTGTATTTTTAATAATTTCCTTTAATTATTATAAATGGTTCATTTCTGTTACTTTAAAATACGAATTGTTATCAAGTTTTTATTATAATTAAGAAGTTTCTTTAACATAAATTTGAACTAAACTTCGTGGTTTGTTATTAATAATAAATTAAAATTATTATTTAGCTGAAATTATTTAGGAAGTGAATTGGTTTATTTCACACTAATCTATTATAGTTGAAGTGTAACGCATCCGGCAACAACATTTCAACATTATTTCGCTTTCGTAGTGCTCGCTATATAAGCATTGCTCATGTAAAACTTTTACGCCATTATGATTACGCGAAATATGGAGGTGAATAAAACATATTTCAGCACGCTATCGAATGTAAACGTGCGATGTTTTGACATTAGTAACGAAATAAGAGCATTCTCAAATTATGTAACATATTTTTATGTATTTAAATGTTATTTTTCACTTCTTGCAGGTTTATATAATACTAGCAACCCGCCCCGGCCTCGCACGGTTACATAAAACTTTTAATTTTTTAATTTGTGCTTTGACCACAATCAACTGATATTAATTGACTATGTGGTCCAGGACGGCAAATACAATAATCCTAGAGATAATAAATATAAAATATAAAGGTAAATAGTTCTCCAGTAATGCTGCTGGAACACACTTATTGGTATTCGGTGACAGTTTTTCATACTTGAGGGTGTAAGGTACCCCAGGCGGGTATTATTAGAAAATGCCCAACCACCATACTATGATTTCCTCACGATATTGTTCTTTATCTAAAGCTCAGGCTGATTTTAGGATTACATAGGTGAGGTTGAACCCGAGCCCATTGACGCGGAATCCGATTGACTAGCAACTACGCTATCATCGCCTCAAGTTAAATAAGATCCAAGAAATATCTATCTATAAAAAAGAAAAAAATACTTTTATCTCTTTATACAATAAGTACATATAGATTTCAAAATGGCGATAATTTTTAATAATACATAATATAATATTATTACATATTATTTGTAACTAATATATTGTAATAATGTAATTATCAGTTTGTGTCAGAGGTTATTCCTGCGTGAATCACTTTTGGAAAACTGTGTATAAACTAATGGATCATCGCTACCTATTTATTTCTAGAATTGGGATGGTATGCCTACACTAAACGATTACTGTTTAAACTTTGAAGGTTTATGTTAAGTTTACCTAATCTAGTATTAATCAATTTGAAAACAGCTATTTAAACAAAGAATATTATTCGATTTATTATTATAATAATATGTTTTTTGTCTGAACAAAGTGTTCCTTTAACCAAGGTCAAGTATACAGAGTTTATTAACTTCATATGTATAAATAATATTCATAATTAAAAATATTAATAATGGGAATTCTTTAATAACAAAAATCAACAGTCTTTGTGGAATTACAAATATTATTGCCTATTTTGAATGTTCGGAGGTAAATGTTTTATTTTATTTATGTGTTTTATACCTATGCTAATAAATAAAATGTAAGTGTCTGTTTGTAATTTCAACATTAAGTTGTTTTACTAAATAGATATGAATGTATATACGATACCTATAACAAAAATACAATTTTTAATTTTTTTTTCTGTCTGTTTGTTCCGGGTAATCTCCGTAACGATTGAATGGATTTTGACGGGACTTTTTTTGGTAGATAGCTGAAGTTACTCCCGGGTAAAGGGTACTTTTCATTTTCCAAAAATAATTAGGGTTCCGCGTAAAAAAATAAAACGCAGTGAATAATACATGAAACGCGGGCCCTGTCGCGGACACACAGCTAGTAAAATATAAAACCCTCCGGTGTTAATTAAAGTAATAAAACATTGTGAGTATAATCTTTCAATCTTGCTATTCGTGCTTGTGTAGGTGGTGTCTTCATGTCGTAGGTATGAAGGCAACGAACTGATTAATAGTTTTTTTTTAAATATAAACACCCACTCTTGTTTTTTTATGCTCAGTGCTTTAACCACAATCGCACCTGATGTTAAATGACGATATAGTACAGTATGGTAAACACGCTAAGCCTAGAGGTACTGGTGCTCAATTGATTCTGCCGGAACACACCTATTGGTATTTGGTGACAGGTTTTCAAATTTGAGAGTGGCAGCTACCCAGGCGAGCATTATTAGTAATTCCCTACCACCATTCTATTGTTTCCTCAAGATGTTCTCCTTCAGCGAAAGCTCAGGTTTATTTTAGAGTTGGATACGTGGGCTCGAATCCGCGTCCATTACACTCTGAATCCGGTCGCACTACCAACTGCGCCATCATCGCTTGAAGTTAAATAAGACCCAAGAAAAAGAGGTGAGTAATGTGAGTCTCAAGATGAAAAGTCACGTGGCATAGAAGTAGGACATATCATAGGGGAAAAGGAGCCTTTACAATGCTACATACATAATAAGTTCTTGTAATACCATAAAGATTTAGCATTTGACTACAATCGCATCTGATCCTTGAAGTAGCGATGTAACCCAAGATTATAACATACCTCTAATGATTGGCTCGCAGGTACAATTGCCAGATCACATCTAAATGTAAATTGCGAAAAAAACTTTTACTTGAGAGGTATCCAGGTGAATACTCGTATTACTAGAAAATATCACGATGCTAATAATTATTATAATAAAAGTGTTGTAACTTTATGAAATATATTTACTGTAAAAAAGAATAACACTAATATTGTCTGCACGTGAAAACGGTTCTGAAAAAAATATTCTGGGTTAAAGAAAGTGTTTATGCCCTTGAAGACTAAAGTCTTTAAAGTTTGCGGTCTCATTTGTTATTATTAGTAAACTGATTAACGTGGATCGCGTATTTAAAACAGGCACACTACATGTCCAGCTTTCTTGTGGTGTTCCCTCTAGTATTTATAGAATGGTCGTGTATTTGCTATTAGTTAACTTGCAATAAATTTAGCCGAGCCAATAAAGAGATATACGTAAATTTGTAAAATCACATCACATTTGTAAATTAAAACTTCGGGTTCATTCAATTATACTTGGTCAAAGTATAATTATTATGATATTCAATTTAATATTTCCACAAGGTTCAAAGAGTACAATATCAGGGTTATCAGATGGAATCGTAAATAATTGTCGGTGACAAGAAAAAAAACTACAGTATCTGTTGTTTGACATTGAAAATAACAATAGTATTCGTTTAAGATTGTAATTATTTCTTCATTGAATTCTTTCTGATGAACCATATTATCTATAATTTATAACAGATATGAGATATGGAATGTTAAAACTCACTAAGAATACCGAATGCATATTTAATTATGTTATAGTTATTTTTTATATCGATTTTGCTTTATCTTAGTATGCTTATTGCTTTATCAATTTTACTTAAACAAACGAAAGAATCGTCTTCGGGCTTTTAGGTCCTTTGCGTTAGAACAGATACTAGTCGACCCATAATAAAGAATTGAAACATTTTATCGTATACAAGAACTTTTATACTAATAATATAAATATTAGGATATATATGCATTATATTGTGGATAAAGGGTTTTTAAGTCATAAATCTTCGATATATTATACTAAATAGATCAGGCATACTGCGTATAAATATATAGTTATTGAATATGTAATTATTTACGTGCTATGATTATTTACAGTTTAGCTAAATTTGTTTTACAACTATATTTCAACATGGGGATAAATTAAAACATCTGATCTAAGACCGTCTCATTTTTGCTTAGTTTTGTTTAATTTTAGACCGTTTTTACCGTTTCAATGCTCAGATAGATAATTAAAATTAATGTTTTCACCATTTAATGTATTAAAAAGAAAAGAATATTTAGTGTTAATTACATTTAGTCACACTAGTTTAATAATTTGAAATAACCTTTTCTATTAATTGTCCGAAACTATAAAAATATCACTAATATTCAACAAATTAAAATGTAAACTGTGAAGTTGAAAACAGACGACCTTCTTTACCGCAACGAAACAACAGTTAAACAAAAAGATTTGATTACTTTTTTTTCTTTTCGGAAGTAATACAATGAAATGGATTACAAATTTTAGCCAGTTCACTGAGCGTAATTTAAATACTATACAATTAATGATTTTTTTAGTGATTGACGCTAACTTTTGACACAATATTATGTCAAGTGACGATGTGGTTTGAGATGGTAATAAAACCAAAGCGTGATGCATGAGTGTTGCTGCCGGAAATGCTGAAATAAACCGACATATGTTTGATGACACGTTTTTAACTTGACGTTGTTTTAAACTAGCCAAACAAACGCTAGAAAAACCCTATTATAATATTATTCTTAACTAGCTGTGTGCCCGTCTCTGCGACCGCATTTCATATATTATTCACTGCGTAATATAGTTTTTAATTTTTTTATACGGAACCCCAAGTAATTTCCACAATTGTTTTTGCTACTAACATTAAGCAAAAATGTTTCTCACTAATTCAAATAACAAAGTACAATTGTGCATTGAATCGGATTTTATTCACAATGTCATGAGTTTTAATTTTTTTACGCAGAACCCTAATTATTTTCGAAAAACAAAAAAACAAGGTTACGCTTAACAAAGCTATCTACCCAAAAAAGTTCCGTCAAAATTGGTCCAGCCATTCTGGAGATAAACCAGCGCAAACAGACAAAAATGTTTAAAAATTCTATTTTTCGTATAAATATCGTATTTACATACATATGTATTCAGTTAAAAAAAAATTGAACATTGCTAACAGACAGTTCAAATTTATTTTTTAGTATAGATAAGGTTTTCCTTTATCGAGACCTCATGTTAATTGTGCTTGACGAAACGACGTCAATCGACGAGATCTCATTATTATGACTATTTGAACTTTCTTTCAATGAATGTTACTACAAAAGTATAAATAATATTTATATAATATATTGTAGGGGTATTGGATTTTACCACAATTTTGAAGGTGTGAACATGCGAAAGCAGTTCCTACTTTTTGGGCAAATAATTGAAGGAGGAACACCGTAGGAATTGATTCAGTAAGAATCTCTTTTGAAAACGTGTATGTCATGTACAACTAAAATTTTTATTCGCGGTTTCTTTGATTTTTTTAGATGAATAAAGTAAGGTTATCCTATAAATTTAAAGGGTCTTGATTTTGGTCGGAAAAAAAGGACTGACTTTGAAATGAAATTGATTCCGAAAATCTTTATTTTTATTTTTGCTAGAAACAAATATGTAAACTTCAAATTCATCGATTTATCCATTTTGTAGAGATTCTTGCATCCATGTTTTCACGCCGTATATCTCGAATCGGATCCAAATTGTTCGTTAACACAGATAGTTTTTTTTCTGTGATCAATTTATTAGTCATAGTGTTAATGTGTATTGGATTAAATATATTTTATCTATGACACATACTTCTACGCATGGAAATATTACTCTGTAGAGTCCAAACTCAAATCACATTACCTTTGTAATACAGATCGTTGTTTTAACACTTTGGTAGCGTTAATTTTCTATTTTTTTTTTCCAATAAGGTTATTATTGTTCACGTTTGTTTTAATATTGTACATCTTACGTTAACATCAAAGTTTCATTTCTCCATGACGCAATCATTCACTATATAATAATCAAAATTTAAAAGAATCTTTAATTCTAGACCTACAAATTTGGGTTACACTCAAAACACTAGTATTTTTAGGATTGTTTGTTAAATTTAATAGGTACTTTATATATCTATAGCAGCCACAATATAGAAAAACAATAAATCGCTTGGATTCATTTTAGACAAGTTTGTTCGATTTGGCAGACCCTCGACCTCAATCACGTGTGACCCCTAATAATTCAAGCCGCATAACAAGATTATACAATGTAATGTCAAAGACCGATAAAAATTATTATATGTATCAATAAACAATGTTGAGTAAACATTAAAATGTCGTACAACAATAAAAACTAAAGTCTAAACAAAACAATTGTTTGAGCCGTTACTAGTGAATTGTGTTGGCATAGCTAAGAGAAACAAGCGCTTCGACCAACTATGTCAATAATAACTGAGACAAAAGTATAAAAAATAATAACAAGAAATTGTTATATTTTTATATGAAAAATTCTATATTTTGTACAATCAACGGAGGTATTATAAAATAGACTGTTATAAACATGGAGGTATTATAAATTGCAAATGTTTACTTATTTGAAACGAAATAATTATATGATTAGACTTGCTGTTTGCTTATTAAAGTGATTTTTGTATCTCAATCCAATACGTTTAGGTAAACAATAATTTATGTTTGAATCAATTTATTAATTTAAAAATAAATTTCTTTAATTAAATAATAAGAAAAAAAAGTATTTATTTATTGGTAATGTAAAAAGCAATGATGATGCAGGGGGTAGTGCGGCCGGATTCCGTGTTAATGGACGCCGGTTCAAACTCACCTATGTAACTCTAAAATCAGCCTGAGCTTTAGGTGAAGGAAAACATTGTGAGGAAACCACAGCTTGGTGGTAGGGCATTTTCTAATAATGCCTGTTCTGGGCGCCTTCTACCTTCACGTATCAAGCTTGAGCTTTCGGTGAAGGAAAACAATAGAATTACTAATAATGCCCGCCTGGGTAGCTGCCACTCTCAAATTTGAAAACCTGTCGCCAAAATACTAATAAGTGTATTCCGGCAGCATCTCTTGAGAACCAGTACCTTTATGCTTAGTGTGTTATCAGTATGGCAGAATAGTTAATATCCAAATGGTATATCCAATTTAAACCATCAGTTATTATTTGTACGATTAAATTCCTATTTAACGTATTTATTGGACACAGTGAATATTGTAGATTTTAAAACGATTATTATTAACAATAATTAAGTGTTGTTTTTTTAATGTATTAAACTCTGCTAGTAAATATTTAAATCATTGGCATTTTTATGTCAATTGACACTTTGTTTTAATCTACAGTGGTATTGTTTGTGGAATATGAAACAAAAGGTTCTCATATAAAAAGCCATACGATTTGAAATGAGCAATTACTTAAACAGATTTATTAGATTAAATAAGTAATGTATATTATATTAGTCACGTTCATGTTCAAGGAATCGTAGAGGTAATTAATAATTCAATAGACGATTGTTTATTTGCACCTACGAGGCATTGTTGACGAAATCGTTTTTCGTATTGTATGTCTTGGTGGCCTTAGATATATTAGTCCATCAAGAACCTTGAAGCATATAGGATAAAATCACTTAATAAAATTTCAAATATTAATAATATAATAATTTACGTAAATCACGTTACCTCAGTAAAATGAGCCTGAGTGAATTGAATGAAGTAATGTTTTATTTCAGACACTTGTCAGGAAAATACTTTATTTTCCACCAGTGATTTGTATGTTTTGAAGTGTTTACTTTTTACTTAATTTTTTGGATTTTCCCGAATGTTGGAATGTAACAGAAAATAAGTTGAGGAGAAATCGTAAAATATTACAAAATTTACGCGTAAATTTCTATGTATTAAGTTACTTACAAAGTTCTTAAAGCAATTACAATGTGGAGAAATAAATATATGTTTCTCTGGGTTCTATATGATTTAAATAAATTATTTTATGATACATACGACTGATAAGTTATACTGTATTGATTTAAATATTCAACCTTTATATATAAGATATTATTTTAGTTAAATATATTTTACGATGTAATCGCTTAGATTTGATCTAGGCATTAGATTAATTAATGTTTAATGTCATTACTATATCACTGACTAGATTTTTGTTACAAATTGTTCTTTATAGTGAGAAGTCGGTGTGTTTTTTTTATCGTAAACGTTTATGTTTAAAATAAGAGGACACAGGGATTTCCTTCAAAAATACTGATAAGAAAGATGGTTCAAAGTAAAACAAATAAATAATTAACATTAATCATAAAAAATCTACACGTTACTTACTTTTGTTGAGCGTATAGAGTAATCTATAATGATAAACTTTTATTTCCTTGATTATATTTTATTATTAGAATTAATGAAAACAATGAATACATGACGATATAATGTACATATTTCTTTTTCAATATAAGTATCGGAGAGCAGTTTATTATGAATGTCTCAATAACAAAATAACTTCCGAATCAATATGGTAAAAGTAGTGAATGCACATAGTGAAAAAACGGCAATGACACGCTTTACCGAATCGCATTCGGGATTCAGCCAGTGTAAAAGTCTTTTTTATATCATTCTCATAATATGACTGGATGAGAAGTGATGTAAACTAATCTACTGTCCATAATAATCAGTTATTTTTCAGATACATGCTTTTGAACAGCCATCATCCTGATGCTTACAAATATCACTGCGCAACCTAATAAGTAACTGAATATTAATAATAATATTCATAGTAGCTGACAAGAATCCCGAGATGCGAAGTGATGATTTCAATTCTCCATAACTTTTATAAATAACTAAATATTCATTGCACAATATAGTAGACACACAGAAGCGCATTTCATTTTAATAGCTTATATTTTTATTGATTAAGTATTTTAGAGATATTTCAACAACAATTCCAGTTTATAAATTTAAAAACTTGATTAGATCTTCATGCGTGGAAGACCTTCATATGTTTGTTAAATATATTTTTAAGTATAAAGCATGCTAACATACTACCTTAGCCATAATGAGATGTGCATATTAATTGTCTTTTTGTACATTTTCTGTGTCGCGATTTTATGAGTCCTTTTTATGGTATTAAAGTAACAGTTATTGTAAATGGGAATTACTTTCGTCGATAAATATAATATTTGTTAAGAACGATTACAGTGTTGTCTATATTAACCTGTAATAATTGTATTGTGTGAATATAATCTCAATCGATTAAGTCATTTATAAGTTACACGATCACTAACATACATTTTATAGATTATTGATATATAAAAATATGTTGCAATAACCAACAAAATATTTGAATTATTTGATCGGATGTTTCGTAAATCCTGTTTGTGAAGAATTCTAGAATGAATCCTAAGTATGAAGGTTAAGGCCGTCGTATTCTGTTTTGATCGTAGAATATTATAACGTAAACATATATTCAGTTTCTTTTTTATATTAATAATTAATTTACACATATTCTTCTGAGAATTTGAATATGAAGCAGTGGGTTATTTTATTTTATTTGCGGCTGAAAACTCTATTCTTAAGATGCTTTCTTAGTAGCATTTATTCGATACAAACGTAGTCCCCTTAATAATACATTATGGTAAATATTTTATACCAAATTATATATATCCACCACCGCTATGCCCGTATACGTTTTGATTTTATCCATAAATTAGTTATTGTTGAATCTAGGAGCCTTTGAAAAGGAAAAAAAAAAAAAATGCTCAATTTTTACCGTCCTTTCCATACGTTCGTCAAACAAAATTGATGGATAAAATTTTAAAAAGCATTACATACAGGCATAGCCTAAGTCTTTATTATTTTAAAACTGAAAGAAAATTGGTTCAGTTTTGAGGAGGAAACAGGGTATTACGAGTGATGTTTTCGTCTATTTTGCATAGGTAAAATCAGCCCGAGCTACAGTTGTCCCTTTCGTGTTTTATAATTCTTTCTTTGAGGTGCAACACGATAGCAATAGATTTCTGTAATGCCTACTTTTCCGACCGCATCACCTTTAATTGAATAGACTATTCCTGATCTTTACAGAAGTCAAATTAATAATAAGAGGACAACATGAATAATTCTCTTTTATACCATATACAATATAAAGTAACACTAATTTATATTTATCTACCGATTTCAATGATGTCATAAGACTGAATACAGATCAACAGACAACAACTAACGGACCAATAGTATGAAACAAAAGGTATGATAAATACAATAATATTGTAATACATCACGGAATATTCATAAATATTCATGATGTGTTCACCACTGTAACACCTTGACTTCGTATAGACGATTGAACAAGTTTTACTATCGCTGATAAGTTTATTTATTTATTTGTTTATAAACAATAACACACATTATCATTCACCTCTAAATACCTTTTATTTTTTCAACACTATAGAGGATTTCTAAATATTCATCTCCACTGCTATTTTACATTAATAGGAGAATTTTTTTCCGATTTTTCCTATAGATTTATTTATTATTGTTATGAGATATGATGATACACTCTATCAAAATCTGTTTAGTACTTACATATCTTAAGTCATTCAAAATACAACAAATATATATATATATATATTTATTTATAATATTTATATTTATACTTATTTCTATCATTAAACCGAAATTATCGCTCCGATTGAATTGGGATACCTTGTTAATTTATAACATTTTAGTGATTATTTTGACGTTATAAAAATATAAATGCATATTTAGCAAGTTTTTAATGATTGTGATGATGATGTTAAATGTTTGAAAGCCGTCGTATTTTAGTTCATTTAGTTTAGTTTCATTTCATTTTCATTGATTTCATTTATATATTTTATTTTAAGTGTAATTATTTAGACTTCTTATGTACATAGTAATACTTTTGTTTAGGAGGTTAATATTCAATAATGATGTTCAATACAAACTAAATAGTACATCACATAAGTAGAAAGTTTTTATTTTACGTCTTTAAAAAGAAATGCGTTTCATTATGTAATAGGTTGTGAATATGTATAATGCATTAACTAAACACTAAGATAAAACGACTGTTCCGTAGTGATAAGTACTAAAACATGTCATCAAAAAAACATTGTTCTCATTTAATTCGGTTCGAATTATAATTGTAATTTTATAATTCATATTTTGTTTCCATAATTTGCAATTTATTTTAGGAAATAACTAATTTTTGTCCACATTTCATTGTAACTATATGAATATGATCCGCACTACAAAATCGTGAAAGAGTTTTTATTTCCAAACCTTTACATTATGTACTAATATCACACTTTTTTATCTAACCCAATTTTTTTACAGAATTAAGGATTAAAATCCTTAAAATTGAGAATTAATTTAATAAAACAATACGTTGAATATATTACTGATTAATTGCTAAGAATAAAAAAGAGCGGAATCACGAGACATGCGTAGTTTTAATACAGAAAAGAATTTGGGATATTGTAATTCGGTGACATGTAAGAAAACATACACCAGGATTTAAATTTAAAAGAGACTTATTTAAGTCACTTTAGTGGTTTAAATTAAACGTTTGGTTTTCGAGTTATAAGCTTTTTTATAACATATAAGGATTTTATAAACCTATAAAAATTTATTACGTATATATATGAAATAAAGTACCTGGTAATAATGAAATATTATTCATCTATTATATTGTAATAGTTTTGTCACGTACATTGTGATGTAATGATTTCTTGTAAAGTAATGACTCTTTACTTTGTTCGAGATCGTAAACTCATCACGTACGTACTATCCAAAGGTTACTAACAAACATTACAATACATTATAATCGATTCAAAGGCAATAATTAATAAAAATATTAATCAATAATTCAATATTATTTGAATTTTGTAATGTTGTATGTTTTAATAACGTACAGTTTAGTTTCTACTAAATTTCATTCCATTTTTTTCTTAACAGGGAAATTCACTAAAACGTTTGCGTAGTAAATTTGACAGTGGTTACTTGTTAAGGCTTGGTTTGAATAAAAAATTAAATTAATAATAATTTATAAGCCTGTTTAATTTAAAATGTTTGAGAAATAAACAGATTTTAATAGTTCAATACAAAATTCAAAGTCATATATTTTCTACAGCATTGTACATACGTGTAATAACGTAAATACTGTGATTTTATGATGTTGTACATACATAAATCATAAAACGTTGCGAAGTTGTTGTCATATTATTCTCGTATGTTTAACTAGCTGCCGCATGCGTCTCTGTTTATGTGAAAATACTTTTAAAGTTTCACAGGAACAATGTGTCTCATGTGTGAAGCGTCAATGGACGCTTCATCGAGCCAGTGTCGTAACTATACCATCTGAGACCCGTGGCAAATTCATTGTATGGGGCCTCCGAATTTTTTATTTATTAAAAATATTAGAATACTTCTGGGCTCGCGGCTTCGCGGGCCGGGACCCCATCGGACCGGAGCCCATGGCATTATGCCAGCTCTACCACCCTATAGTTTTACCACTCGTTTGAAGCCCCTATCCAGCTTTTTTTTCTTTTTAACCTAGCTAATGCTGTTGACCGGAAGGGCCTTTACAGCTTCACCGTGACTTCGAGGGCGAGTGCTGAAGGCACTCAGCTGCAAAAAGGTAACTAGCACAAGGGTTACCAAAACGGTACGAACCTCGGCTTGGCCGTTACCTGAGTATGCAAACTCACTCGCGAGTTGGATCCTATCTAATCCCTACATTTTTTATTTAACATATAAAAAAAAAGGTTCCTTACAGGACCTATGTACCTGCGTGTTATGTGCAGGAGTATGTGTGCAGTGTTGTGCGTCCTATCCATCTCTAAAATCATTCTGAGCTTTCTGTGAAGGAAAATACCGTGAGGAAACCATAACATGGTGGTAAGGCATTTTCTAATAATGCCCACCTGGATAGGTAAGTATCTCAAGTTAGAAACCTGTCGGTAAATATCAATAGCTGTGTTCCGGCAGCATCACTTGAGAACCAGTACAATCTAGGCTTTGTGTTTACCATTCTGAACTACATCGTCACTTAATATCAGGTATGGTCAAAGCACACTGAGTTTATATCGTGTAAAAAAATCGAGATTTTTTTAATCTGTTGTTTTTAATAATAATTTTGTTATTAAAATTCAAGTTCAAGCCATAATTGTAATATGTTATATGTCGAGTATACTTTCGTATTAATTTCAAAACTGCAATCAAATTGGTTTTATTTTCCATATATAAGTTTACATGTTGATATAGTGGTTGCATTATATAACATATTTAAGTATTGTAATGTATTTTGTTGTGTTGTTAAAAGTTAGTTACGACCAATGAAGAATTGTTGAAGAAATCGCTCTTAACCTCACCAAAATATACTCAAATATTTTAAATCGCTGTTATAGTAGTAAATGTGATTATAGTATGCGGTAAAGTATCTTTATCCTACATTGTATTATTAAAAAAATAATTATTCAAATATAAAATATAGACAATCAATTGAAATTGAAGCACAGGATATAGAAGCTGTTACTTCCGTCAGAGCAGACACGCTAATTGAAGTGAAACCTCATTATCATTTTATACATGAAAACTATTGTTATCAAGCGAGCAAGTGCATGATAAAACGTAATAACATTACGCATCGTTGATTTTTACAATATCTACATATTTGTGTGGCACTTGTGTATACATTATATTTGTCGTCACGTGAAAGGTAAAAAAAATAGCTAATGCATAAATCAATTGAGACAAAAAGTTGAGCATAGCATAAGAAGAGCAAGTATCATATATTTTTGAAGTGAAACTTCTTAAGCCGCGTTGAGCGATTCTCGGTAGGGTAAAAAAACTTATAGATTCGCGTTACCAATGCTATCACGTTAGCCGTCAAAATGCTACGCTACAAGATGGCGCTCAGAGATAAATAATGAAATGTATACTATCGCAGCCTATCGTATGTTTTGGATTATGAATAAACTAAACAAAAATGTACATAATCTTTGGCCAATAGATGTAAAAACCAGACAAATGTTATATGTTAAATGTTAGGTTGTTTTAAAAAAGTTCTGAGATTATGAAATTCAAACATTGAAAAACTAGTTTTTCCAAAGTCTCGAGTTTACACTTCTGTCGGCAGTCGTCATGGCTGCCTAGTTTTTTTTAAACGTCCATGTGTCGGTCTTTACTTCTTTTTTAAATCGCTGTAGAAATTCGATAAGTTTAAACAGTAACACAGAAAAATAACACAGTATAGGAAGCAGGTTCGGTTCGCCTTTTGTAGGAAAACGCCTTGGTAAACTTCCGATATGCACTACTGACCTCACCGCAAGGAAAACATCGTCATTCTAAACTGCTTAAGAATTCAACAAATGTATAGGAAAATTATGATAATAGATTTAAATTAGGTGTAGACAAACAATGCTAATGAATAATCTCAATTGAGCTTAATTCAATCCCGTTTAATTTTGTTTGTATGATATGTTATGGGCATTTCTACAGTAACTTGAAAATTTTTATACGATATTGTAATAGTTTATCGAGTGTTCAGTGGATACAAACTGGTAGGTTTAACTAGATTGACTCCCCGGAATTGTATGTAGGTAACAGTCCAAACTGATAATTGTACCATGGTGATTCCCCAGTAATTTTCAAACTACGGTCCGTGGGCTAGCAGCGACCCGCGAGAACTAGTAATCTGATGCGCAATTGCGGGCCCGCTTTATCTAGCTGGCCCAGTCTTTAATTCATTTAGATAAATAAAATATAAAAGTAATCATTGAAAATAATAATCCGATGTTATATTTACCCTTAAAATACAATAATAAAAATCCACATTCATAGTGAGATTGTTAAATGTCATAATTAGGTATATCTAATGAGTATATTTTTCAGTTTTGACTTTTCACTAACACGCGCTCATAACGACTGAAGAAACGTATTACTTCATTTTTCAAAACTGTAATGGTATGAAAATCGGATGAGTCTGCTAAATCTTGGCCGTTGTGTCTTTTTAAAACAAATCATGACCGTTGGCTTAAAAATTTGGAAACCTTTGCCTAGTTAGTTACCACTTTCGTGAAGAAAAAAAAAGAAGATTATCTGTGGTTGGCACCATAATACACACCTTAGATTTACTCATATAGTACTACACTATGACATAATAATTTCATACTAACATTTCTCCTTGTTCTCCCTTCAGTATATGATACAAAAATTAGTCGTCAAAACTTTTTATAGCCTACTTACTTACGATTTCAATATGTTAATTAAACTTTCATTGCAAATATTTACTTTCTACCATCATCCTCTCTAATGTGAGGGATAAAAAAAAAGATTTAGTAAAAATCGATCACAGACTCCGGCCGGAATCAGTAACGACCAATTTCTCTCTTTGACACATTTCAAGTACTTGACACGGATAGAAGTGTAACGTTAATCATATTACTAACATGCATGAATAGGTAATTATATTAGTCATATTAAACTAGGCTACGAGAGATTATAAAAAAATATAAAATATTTCTTTTATTAGGATACTCTAAAGATTACAATATTTATAGGGTTCTTTATATTTTATTTTTAATGTATTCGTAAAGGTATCTTGTTTTGTGTATATTTTTTTTGTATTATGGATGTTTTGTCCACGTATACGATTAGATTAAATGGCACATTATGTGGTGTAATAAAAGTGGCATCGGTAAATAGAACTTAAGCGAACAAATTTAGAAATAATCAATTATTATTTATACCTAATTCAGTTACGTGTTATTACAATTCAATTATATTGTTTCAAAATCAGAATATCATCAGTTATAATTAGGCCATATTTAGTCATCATCAAGTCAAGCTTTTTGTTGAATTTTAGTATAGTATATGAGAGTAGCTTATTACAAAAACCATAACTCTTTGATCTATACTTATAAATAAAATTGAAGTGTCTTTTTGTAATCTCAAAATTAAAACTTCCGTATAAAAAATTAAAACGCAGTGAAGAATATATGACACGCGGGAACAGCTGCGGGCATATAGCTAGTTTACAATAAACATAAGTAGCAATTTTGATATACTTAATTGATTGTCAGATGGCTAAATGACTGGGAAAGCCATCCTGAACTACTCTCATTATTTATTTATTGCTAGGAAACTCTATTATGGCTATAACCCTAATGGCTATTTAATAAATATAAATAAAAATTTCAAATCGGTTTGGTAGTTTTACAGGGGTGGTAAGGGTATAGAGCTAAAATGGATTAGATGTTTTATTTAAAAAACTCACTTTTACATAGATATCAACAATAATACAAAACATTCGTATTCAAATATAAATGTTTGAATATTGTATATTTTAGTCAAGACGTAATTTACGAATTCTTGATGAGCGTTCGTCTATGGAAATTGACGACGCAAGCGCGATGACGATCTCTATAGATAGATATATAAGCACGTATAGTCGCATTAATCTAAAAAGTATATTCACCTTTCATTTTGAGATTGCTATAAGGTTTATATTTCAAAGAATTGGAATCTGTACTATTACATAAAGTTGATTATTTTTATGGAATGACTTAACCGATTTTAAAAATAATTTCAGCTGTACAAAGCTAAATTATCTGTAAATATCATAGGCTATATACATATATTTTTCAATAAGAGATTTCTATATACGCGTGTGAAGACAGGGCGGGTCGCTAGTATTTAAATATAAGTGTCGTTATGTAAGAGGCATAAGTTGTATAATATTTACTTAGTCAACTTAATGAAAATGACTTGTTTTATTCTGATTACGATAATAATTTATACTATTATATAATGAGGTACAAATGATTGTTTGTTACGGATAAACTCAAAAAGTAATTAATCGATTTTAAACTTTTTTACACGATATAGGCTTAGTACTTTGACCACAATCTCACCTGATGTTAAGTGACGATGAGGCCCAGTATGGTAATCACACTAAGCCTAGAGGTATTGGTACTCAAGTGATGCTGCCGGAACACACCTATTGGTATTTAGCAACAGGTTTTCAAACTTGAGGGTGGTAGCTACCCAGGCGGGCATCATAAGAAAATGCCCTACCACCATGCTATGGTTTCTTCACGATGTTTTTCTTTACCAAAAGGTCAGGGTGATTTTAGAGTTGAAAATGTCCTCTCGAAACCGTGTCCATTGACGTGGCATCCTGTCGCAAAACATGCTGAGCCATCAACGCTTCAATAACTTTTTTCTAATTTTTTAAATATGAAAATAGCTACGTTATCAGTGAGTAACATACGCTATACTTAATTTTTTTTAGAAAATTTTATATACCTGTGTAAGCCATTGCGAGTCACTAGTCTATATATAAATGGGCACAGATAGAACAGTTCAGTACAATATTCTCCTCCGTTTGACAACAAGCGGTTTTCTTTTTGGAAAATGAATCAAATCAAAACCACAAATAATCTTTATTCCATTTAGGTCCTTTTTTTTTTGACGGGGGGAAATGCATTTACGCACTACCCTTACCTATTGCATTTCCATTTAGGTCCTAAGAAGGCGTATAAAATGTCAAATTACTACCATCGATTCGCAAAACAACCCAGCGAAAGCAGTTAGTGTTGTGTTCCTCAAAAACTCAGTAATTTTTTTGTGGTCAAATTTTAACCACTAAGCGAAAACTACTACATATAAATAAAAGATAATGTTTGTTACTTTTGTTTGCGAAAGCTCCTGGTAAAAAAAACAATCCCTGGCTCAGCTACGCATTCCGCTCACAGCTAGTAAATTATAAATAACATTATTCAGTGTTTAGTTTAGTTTAAAACAAGCTGGACATAAATGTTTTCTCGGTTCGCAGGTTTTTTTTCTGAAAGACGTGATTTAGTGTTGAAGGTTTGCTCTCCCTTCTTTTATAATTGATTGCATAGAAAAAGCAAACAATGAATAAATTGAGTACGCTTTTTAAAGGCGAATATTTTGCCTAATATCAGTCAGTTTAGTATAAAAACAGTGATAGCCGAGAAATATGGTTTAATCAATAGTTAAACTATTAGGTCGGATTATTAACATGCCTCTTCACGCCAAACTCGAAGGATCCTGTGTTATAAAAAGTAAATATGTTTCGGCAGCAAGACGAAATTCTTTATTATATTTCTTAGTCACATTTATTGCTATGTATAGGATAAAATGACGTAAGATCAATTAAGTCCTAACTAATCATTATGTTATAACAACAATAAACATTATCGTGCTGTGTAGAACTTAGAATAATTTAATAAAACATCATTAAAGTATTACTATTATATACACTGAATGATCATAATTGGCGTGAAAATAAATTAAATTACATCTTGTTATTACTTACATGTGAGACGTATGGCATTCTCACTTAATAACGTGTTTGCAATGTCATTATCCGTGATCGCCATTGGAGATCTCTACGTTGTATGATTCGGTTATAATGTCTTAGAGAATCAATACTATAGAATCGTATAGATAAGTGGTCGTTACACTTTTCTGGTCAAGGTCAATGTAAGGAACCCACTACGGGCCGCACTTTTACGGATTGGTTACCATTTATCAATTAACATATTTTTATGAGCTGTCAAACCCAAATTCCTTATAGATTTTGTATGACAATAACAACCTACTAAGTCATTTTAACAACCTAACTATATGTTAACTCGGTTTTCAGTCGTTGTTTATCAAAATTATTTGCGACATCGCGGGCTGCACAAATATCGTCCAAGGGCCACATGCGGTTCTCGGGTTACAGTTTGACGACCACTGGTATAGATAATGCGAAACGTCTATAAAAGACAATCATCATTTTTTATTAGTCATCTATGTTAATATAATAATTATTATTAATAGACGTTAATATAAAATGAAGTAAATTATTGTATAAATAAAAATTAACACACAAAACACATATTAAAGGAATCGTATAATTGAGTATTAATAATGGAAAACTCATATACTATATTATTTTATTGACTTTCTACTATAGGAGTGAGGTATCCAGAATCCGGAGCTTGTAGTATTTCTTAAATTCTACTATATGGCAAATCCGGCTCTGGCTGTAAAGGCAAAAAAAAGACAAAAACCCGTCGTTGATCTAAAAGATACAGAATAAACATATGCATTTGTGTTTTTGTTCTGTTTTGTGTGGCTTTTTACTACCTATCGTTCCTCATTACGTACATAGGTAAATCTTCAAATGAAGTTTACCTTAATAATAAACACTACAATAACTATCGCAATGTAGGCAAAGGTTACTTATTAATTCAAGGAGAACAACGTACTATTTTGTTGCGTTGTACTTATCCCTTATTTATGAAAAGTTGTGTAATAGAAAAAAAAGGGGGAAATTAAAGTCGTAATAGTGAACAATAATCTATACTTATAATAAAAGGCTAACGAGACGAAATCTGTACATTAAAGATATTTAAGAAAAAATGAGGCTAGAGGTGACTCTTTACCACATGGGTGTATGCTGTCCAGGCCGCCATTCAGGTCCATTAGGACGAGGGCAAAGCGCAGACAGCGACTCAGTCCGGACACCGAACCGACAAAAGTCTGGACTCAGTCGCATTGCCAAACCAAGAGGGAAAGGGGCGGAGGCTCTGACCTTCCATTGAACTTGGAAGGCTACATGGGAGATGGCCTGATTAGGCCGGGGTGACCTCCTCTGCGGGGTCGGGACTGGACAGGACATAGATAGAGATAAGAATATATTAGCAGAGATAGATTGCATCTGGGAGGAGAATATAGGCTATTAGCATATAATGTATGAATTCCACGCGAGCGAAGTCGCAGGCACAGCTAGTATATATAAAATTAAAGTCTTAGTGTTCTTGGGTAATAGGTTCAGTTATGTATTTCTAATATTTGTATCAAGCTTACTAAAGATTTATTATTGTACATAATCAGTTAGTAATTGAATCAAATTTGAATTAATGGCATTAATTTAATCGATTATTTGAGTTAATTTCAAATGTAAATAAACGACATAAATGTAATATGTCTATAGATTCATTAGTTTTATCTTATTTGTGTGTCTTCAGAAAACACCGCAAAACTTTTCCCTTTGACTATAATAATGCATTTTTACACACTTTTTATAAATATTTATTCTATTATAGTGTTTTGGGTATATTTATACTTTTATTTAATTAATGAGTCAATAGAAAATGTACCTTCATATACATATGTATTACATACAAGCAGAAGCTTACGTTTACGTGTTTGTTAGGTGGTATTAATATGTATTAAACCTGTTTATCGTCCTTGTTAATAAAACAAGGTATCCGTAAACGTTTAGCTTAACATTACGAGCACGAACTTAGTTGTTGGATGCTAATTAAAACTACAAACCATATATTATACGACAAACACGTTTATTCAATCAATAGTTTCGTTTACACAACAAACATACATTATTATAGTTACAATATATATGTATATTTATAGCTTATATTATTATAATAATTTTTATAAGATATATTTCATATGAGCGACCCATAGACTTCGTTTTGGTTGAGCTGCATCGATCAGAGTACGTTAACATATTACCTTTTACTTATAATAATGTTATAAAGTTATATAAATAAATATTGTGCAATGATGCACCTTAATATTATAAAAACACAGATGGAATGTTCGTTGTAATGTTGAACCACGGCGTTTTGCAACACGTCCTCGACCTTTAGTTAAACATACTTGTGACTTAAGTCGTCTTCGGTATATCGTGAGCCCCACGTTAAAATATCGCCGTATAACTACTATAAAACATATATATCTTATTCTAGTTTAAAAATAAAAACAGTAGCCGAAGCTTTATATTTTAAAAGGGCATTATCACTGTGACCATCATCAGGTCAAGGTAACTTAATTTTTGGTAATGTTACGCATTAGTCCGAGCGTTACGTAATTAACACTGGGCTTATTAGGGGTCAGGGCCGAAAGTGAACCAAGACCGAGAAACTTCTCAAGGACTAGGCGAGCAGATGAGCGAACGCTATTAGAAGGAGAGAAGCCCCTAGCGTAGGTACTGTCGCTGCGTCATATTGGGGTGTTTCCGGCGTCAAGTCCTCCCCGAACACGTAACTCTTCGAACCGGTATGCGATTTGAGAATCCTGTAGTTAACTTCGCTCGTCGACACTTGATTTTTGACGAAGTTGTACAGCCTGTTAATGACCACGTATACGTTACCCTTGTCGTCAAATGTAAAACGATCTACCCATTGAATGTAGTTAGGATCACGTGCAATTGTACGTTGACCGACGCGAAAATCAGTGGTCGAATTCCATTCTGAGATGGTCGAGTTACCTATCAGACCGTAGAAGAGTACGCCGTTTGAGTCCATTTTCATTCCGTCGGTTTGTGAAGGTTTTGTACCGAGATCAGTTACATAGGGGCGCAGCGCGTTAATACCTTTTTCTGATAAAGATTCGTTCTGTAAGACGGATGCGTTGATCGAATACAAGTGGTAACTCGATAAAGGACAATAGTAAATTTTTCTTTCAACCTTACCGGATTCGGTTAAAAATTGTGGTCCAAGCGCGATTCCGTCGATGTTTACGGGAAGGTTTACAGTAGTTCCATTAATGCGGAAAGAAGTTGCCTCGGTATTTGATTTCATCGATTGGGGGGTCACGAAGTTTCCATGATTGTTTATCACTACGACGGAATACTATAATACCCGGGTCCACAGCGCTGTTGTCCGTGATATAAGCGTAGCCGCCGTCTCTACAGTCAACCACGAGGTCATTCAAGTATGTTGTATTAGGATTCAGTGTTTCCGGAGGGAACGGTATGCGTTCCATTTTATTGTTACCAGATTTAAGATCAATGAAGACAATTGAGGGCGGGCATTTCGTGTCCGGATTTTGCGTGAGAGTGCCAACCCGACCGTTATCGAGTATCCACATTATGCCATCTTTATCAATTTCGACATTTTGTACGAATTGTAAAGCGTTGCAGTTACCGACCGCATTGTCCTCCCAGCTAGGAAACGGTTTCAGCTTTGGTGCAGTGTCGCTCTGCTGCACGGGAATCGTCGCAAGAGTTGCCGGTACTCCGTCCAGCATCCTCGGCATCGTTAAAAACAGGCTTTCGCCGTAAAAGTTTATGCCAGATATTAGTACGTTTTGGGGTATGTATCGGCTCGTATTGAGGTAGGCCTCGCGGTCTTCCGAGGAGGCCCATTCGAAATCCATTACGTTCCATTCGTAAATTACACGGAATTGTTCGCGGCGTGGTGCCGGAGCCCGAGATAGGGTGTCGTTTTGTGAGGCCGCGGCGGCGACGACGGCGAGGAACACCACAGCAAGCATCGTCGGTGGTAACGTGGTGAGAGTGGCGCTAGCGTGTGGCGCGAACGGCGCGCTCGATCTGACTGACGCAGGAGCAACTCTACCCGCTACCGGTGCGAACTCTACGCGGAGGTACGATTCCCGCGTGACATTGTTCGCAACACGTCACTCACTCAAACGTAAATAAACACACTCGGACCCCGTCAACAAATATACATAAATTACATTGTACCGAACTCCTTAGGCAACGTTGAGACTTACACATTTTAGTAATATGTAAATCAAGTTTAATATGGGTGTGCCAAGGTCGCAAATCTCACCCCAGCCAGACGGAGGGTCGGTCGATGTAGTGATTATGTCGAGGGTTCCAAATAGTTAATAATGTAAAATCATAGAACTATATAACTATTAATAGATACAAGATAAGTAAGTATGTGTATTGGATTTACTTTTTAATGTATGCAAGAGTTAGTCGACCGAGCGATTGTTCACTTTCATAAAACCAGTTTCTCACCTACTGTTCAATTTCACAGAAATATTTACTTATGCTTAAATATTAAATGATTAATTAATGCACGTTTCAATTTTGATTATTTTGAATATTATTAATGTTAGATTAGAAAATCATATTTTGTATTGAATGCTTATCTTTTTGATTTTAATAACTTTCATATAGAATTTTCACGACCGTATATGTGAATTTGTAAAATACTAAACTTGGAATTTCAAACGTAGGGTCATGACTATTATGTATATGGTATAAAATATTTACTATAATGTCACATTATCCAGAGAGGAAACATGGGAACCTTTGCATGGAATTAAGGTCGCTAGCATTTCCTCTTAATACCCCACATACGCGTTGATATGCTAACGGAAATAGTAGATAATACCTAGGATGATCTGGCAAAGGCAACTAATTGTTTCTCTACGTTGACTGCTAGAACACACTAATAAGAGTTGGAAAGCTAATTTGGTTGCTCAGGCTTATTTTAGGATTTCAGCACCTTCTACTACCCCAATGGGTTCCGCACACAGCGGGCGGGTCGAGCCACCAGCCCGATTTTGCTGTAGAGGCTCGCGTTGAATCGGTGTCTTCTATAGAAACATTGCGCTGGCGTCCCAGCCTAACCCGCCCGCTGTGTGCTGCAAACCTGTAACCACAAAGTTTCAAAATCTGTCGCTAAGCACGTATGTACGTTTACAATTCTGAACCAAATCGTCAAATAATTTAATAGTCGTTAGTATATCTGTGATGCCCATTGCTTATTTAGTAATCCGCGGTTCCTAGTCATTTAAAAAATCATATTATAACAAAAGTAAACGTTGTTCTTAACAACTTTATTGAATTTTTACAAATATTTTTTATTTAATAATTTCCACACATCTTATAGTAATCTTTGAAAATCGAGTTTAAAAACTTATTCTTTGCTAATTGACTTGTTTTTTTTATGTGTGGGAAGTTGCGTTATTTGAGCAATTTAATAATATTTTTAAGGATTTTCCTCGTAACACCTTGTACGTCTTTTTATCCTCTCGTCTTTGTTTTTTAATTTAATTACGAGTATACTTCAATGTTTAATTCCCGAAATCGGTGGTGTAAGAATTATTTGAAACTGGGCACGGCACGGCGTTTGATACTGGGTCCAATTAAAATAGTTTAATTGTTACTGCTTAGTCCCTATGAAAAAGCGTAATGAATGAAAATGAGTTGCTGAGTTCACACTTCTACATTAACTTGAGAACTGCATTCTCTATAGACCACCGCTGTTGGGAGAATTTTTCAGAAAACCGTAATGTTCCATACATAAGTAAGCCAGTCGTTGACGGTATAAATATTCATGACGCTATTAGGTTTAAAGAACTTGCACGTAAGCGTGTCTCAAAACACTAGCCCGCTGTTAACCCTATTCCTCGGAGTGACTTATTTCGATGTAGCCTGTGTGGCCGTTCTGTCGATCTCGAATTGGCTTTACAAGTCACAAAGAGAAATGTTACCACGACGCTCACTGGAATCATCTTGCGTAAGGGCCAATGATAATGCTGTACAAATCGATACAGTAGATTTTCCATTTATGTCCATTTGCAAATGGAAAATTTTGCAGTTTTATTTTGTACTAGCTGTGTGCCCGCGTCTGCGCCCTTGTTCCATATATTCTTCACTGCGTTATAATTTTTTTTAACGGAACCGTAATTTTTTTTTAATATTAAGATAAAGTAAAAATATTTCTCATAAATTAAAGAACTTGTCCGTAAAACTGTGCATTGAATCTGATTTTATTTAATTTTTTATGAGTTTTAATTTTCGAAAATTAAAAGTATCCTAAGTTACCCTGAGTAACTTCAACTATCTACCAAAAAAGTCCAGTCAAAATCCATCCTTTTTTTTTTTTTTTTTTTTGACGGGGGGAAATGCATTTACGCACTCACCCTTATCTATTGTATTTGCGGGATCAGAGTCCCCCAAATACAATAGATAAGAGGGCACGGAGTGACGAGCTCCGTGCCAGTGTGGGACTCACCCGGGCGTGAAGCGCTCCGGAAATACCCACTAAAACCCCCCGGAGCCGTCCGCTGCATTTGGGATGGAGGCGACACGGGGTAACTTTCGCAAGCACCGCGTCGCCCCCTGCAGCGAACCCACCAGGCCCGTCAGTGCAATGGCCCAATGGGGATGGAGGAGAAAAGTTCCCCTCCACCACTTAGCCCGCCTCTTGAGGAGAGGCATGACCAAAGGTCAGACATCCAGGAGGCGGGATAAATACCCACCCCCCATAGAAGGAGAAGAATAAAAGAAAGAAGAGCAGTGGCGGGCAAAAGGGGAAAAAGGGAAAAAGACCCACCACTGCTTGAAAAAAAAAAAAAAAAAAAACCCGGCCACGCTATGTACGGAGAAAACTCCGCGCATAGCGCGCCCGTCTCCCTCTGGGCCTCTTACGCCTCCGAGGATCCGCCCCCGGATCCTCTTCACGGGCCCTCTCGGCCGCCTCCTTCTGCGACATTATCTGTTCGCAAAAGGAGGCAACCACCTCCCAGACCTCCTCGCTGCCGACCATGGCCTTAACGACCGTCGACAGCGAGAGGTCTGACCCAACCGCCGCCACCACTGCCCGGCGCGGCTCCTCCCATACGGCGCACTCCGCAGGCCCGTCAGTGCAATGGCCCAGCGGGGAGTCAAAATCCATCCTGCCGTTCCGGAGATTATCCGGAACAAACAGACAGACAAAAATTTTAAAACTTGTGTTTTTAGTATATCAATCGTATATACATTCATATCTACTTAATAAAAAAAATATTTTGACTACAAACAGACACTCCAATTATATTTATTAGTATATATAGATATATGTATACAGATACAGATAAAACAATGCCTGAGTTCAAAAAATAACAAGTTTTGGCAAGAATGCAAATGATTTTCTCATTTGCATAATAATAAGAACAAGGTATAAAGCCAACAAAAAAAAATCGTACATACCTAGAAATATAGGATTACTTTTGTGAATGATGGAGTTTGTATTAAGTATAGATGTTTCGCTTTGGTTGATTCGTGATGTACATTTAACACTTTCTTTTTAAATTGAAATGTCTTATAATTAGTCGTTGATTTTTTATTCATCATATAAATAAGTGATACAGCGGCATATTGGGGACTAGACAAAATAATGTTTCCGGTTTTTTTTTTAGTAAAAAATAAATATTTAGCATAAGACTGAATGAATTATGACAAATAAATTTTATAAATAATGATGGATTTATGAAAAATTTGATAATCTGTAAAATAGTTGGATGACACGACATCTATTGTTGATTATTAAATATAGAATTTTATTATATCGATAAAGCGGCATCTATTATAGTACAGAGAAACCTGGCCCTTCTATTAGTGTAGTCGTGATGTTAGTGGATAAGTTACATAGTTCTTCTCAACAGATGGCAGTTAATGCACACTATTCATTTTAGGATTTACGGCATAATTAATTATCTACTGGTTATCGTATATTTAGGACTATATTATGTTTTAAATAATATATCTCCTTTGTTCGAACCACACAGTACAGCATATTTTTGATACTAAGTGTTGTGTTTAAATTAACTATAAAAAAACTTGCGACGAACTAATTATTACTTATGAAATCAAAGTACAAAACAATTATTACATTACGCCTTGATAGATATAACCCTACATAATAAAGTATTTGTTACACTTTATTTCTTGTACAATGTGCGTAGTCATCTTAATGTTATAGCCTATTTTTTCAGTTATTGCTAATTTTATTTAGTTTTTAGTTATTGCTCATCTATATAAAAGGATGTAATGTGTAGAATACTTTTTAAAGTTTCATTGTACGGACCTTGTTTATATAATCTTATTTGATAGTAATTGATGTCTATGTCTACGGAAATTACCCCTTTTAAGTAAAGCTGACAGAAAAGATTTAGGTGTATCTTTATGATACCAGCTGGGGAGGCGGGCTTCAGAAAATATTTTAAAATAATATTTTTTTAATAACACGTTTACCTTCTTCGAAAGTTCTTTCTTATTAAAAAAAAAAATAAGATCTAATACCTGTTAGTTTATATTTATTTATTTAAAATAACATAAGCAGTATTTTAATTAAATTGTCAACTCCCGTATGGTCTAGTGGCTAGGATACCTGGCTTTCACCCAGGAGGCTCGGGTTCGATTCCCGGTACGGGAATTCTTTTTTTGGTTTGTATATTCATTACGGGCAAATACTTCTTCAGGTGTAAATATGTGTTCGCGCACAACAGACTACAATAACGATTTAACAACATTTTGCGTCAACACTTACAATATAAATATCAAACAAAGCTTTGAAATTAAAATATTTACATTCTTCATAATATTATAGTTCGTGTAATTCTTAGAGTATTTATATGACGGACTCTGCAACATGCTGGGTGAGCTAAAATAGAACATACAAAATCTTAAAATATACGATAGAGCGATATACATCAATAACTAGCTGTGCCCGCTGCTTTAGAAAATTTGCAGCCTATGTATGTAGAACTATATGAAATTTCATGCCATGTCAAAAAATGACAAACTTCCTATATTCCTATTACAACCCCCCTAATTTGCCTTCCTAGGGGTAAATCTTTGAAAAATCCCGATACACGTGTACTTTTATTTCTAACCAGAAGTATGTAAATTTTGTGTTTCTTAGTTAGAAAATTACTGGCTTACAACGGTTTATTCCTTATTTGAGATGAGTTTTAATTTTTTTAAGCGGTACCCTAATTCTTCTCGAATCACAAAAATGTTACGAGTTACGCGGAGTAACTTCAGCTATATACCAAGAAAGTCCCATCAAAATCGGTCCAGCCGTTCCGGAGATTACCCGGAACAAACAGACAGACAAACATTTTTTAAAAGTGTATTTTTGGTATAGGTATATCGTAAATACATTCATGTTTTCAGTAAAAAAAAATAATTTTACCTTACAATCAGAAACATCAATTTTATTTATTAGTATAGATTTGAGGAGTAATATCAGTAGGCAGTTTTGTGTGGAGCATAGTACTCTACAATTTCGTACCGTCGCCACTACTTGGAACATGTTTCATACTATAGACGTAGATTTACCCTTACATCATTCCGGTATATATTAACCTATCTTGACGTCAAACCGCTTGTGATGAATAATGCGTCATTCTACGTTGTATACTCTACGAACGTGAGGAAATAAATTATTATTATTATGTTAAATTAGTGAAATCGCTAGTACTATTGTTCGCTCGGTAGTTTAAATTCAAACATTAACATAATCGAAAATTTGAAGGGTAAAAACTATTTTCAATCTTTTGTATAGATATATTCTGTAATGCTCATCAAAGCCCTCTACCTATAAAAAAACGTTGTTTTTATTTTTTCGAAGTATTTCAGAAATCTATTACCATCGCGTTTCTCCCCAAAGAAAGAGTCGAAAGGGACAACTACAGCTTGGGCTGGCATAGCCATCTACGTAAAATAGACGAAATCGTCTCTCCTGTTACCCGCCCAAAAACTTTTCCGTTTTTAATTTTTCTTTGAACTATACATAGAAAGACTGTAATAATGCCTCTACGTTTTGCGTTTTCTGTTTTTTATTATACGTTAAATTTGTTTAACGGACGTCTGAAAACGACGGTAAAAATCGGGGTATTCTCTCCCATTTTCAAGTTTCTATAATAGTTAAAAAATGGCTAGGCGGTGGTAGATATGTATTATATAATAAAATATTTAATACAATGCTATTATTCAGGGAGGAAACATGGAAATACGTTTGTATGGAATAAACATCGCCCGCATATCTTCTTAAGCTTGAAAAGTGGTAGCTCGCGCAAGTGCTACGGACCTCCGCTTGGGCTATTTGAGACATAATTTGCGGACTTTACCTCGCGCTGACTCTACGGTGTTTAAAGGACACTACGGATCTCAAAGTCCCTTACAGAACTGTCAGAACCCATGTACCCGCGCGCAGTGTAATGAGTGTTAAGTTAATGCATGAAAAATGCCATTTCGTCGCGCTGGCGGCGAGTACAGACGTCGTCAATATGTTAAGCAGAATGGTATGTAAAAACCCTTTATTAAGCACTTTATTGCCCATTTGAAACATATGAGTCATATAAACTTCAATTGGTAACCAAAATGACTAATTATAATTTATGTAGCAAACTGGAATACGTTGCACGAGTTTATATCTGTAATAATAACACGTGACCCGCTTGACGATCGATGACTCTTCAAAATACTTATTTAAAAACTTTACAGAACTAGGCTTGGTAAACGTCATTCGCTATTTGTAAAATAATTTCGATATCCTCATTACATTTCATTATTTTTTATTTGTTTTTTACACAAAATATTACCTGTCTACGTATAATATATCCACAAGTATTTTCGATACAAAAATAAGAATACGAAAAACTAAATTTATCAAAGTAAATAGCATTTTGTACATATTTAATTACCGATGAAACGTATACCATAATTGCGAGTTTGAATAATAGTAGTTGAAGAAAATTTTCTGTACATGCGTCCAGCAGACTTATGTCCAGCTGTGGACATCTTTTAGTTGAATGAATGGATGCATGGATGACAACAGACAGATATACATTGTCTGTTATCATATAAGTAGGAAGGATAAGTATTTTTCATTTACACTACAACTTCATCATTGTTGTCTTTAGACGTCACAGAGAAACGTGTTGTTGTGAGTCAGGAGTTATGTCATTGCGAAATTTTCTCTGTGATTTTTGTTGAATCATATTTCTCTGGTACATTAATTACCATTAGCCATGAAATTCAATTTTTTTGCAACGTGATTAGGGACCATTCATTAATTACGTAAGGATGATTTTGACCCCCACCTGCTCCATGTAAGGATACATAAGACTTATCGACCCACCCCCCTTCCCCCCTTACGTAAGATTCAATATCGTTTTTCTGAATAAACAAACCGTTTTAAAAAGGGATCAGTTACACTAAAACTCATAGTTTGATAAAATAAAAAAACATTTTTTATTTTCCAAATTATGAAAATTAAATTAATACGCGGGAAGAATTCACTATGATTCAATTATTCTTTATCACATTAAAAATCGATTAAAATGAACATATTTAAGATTTTAAAATTTTAATAAACAATAAATATTTGTAAAATAAGTGTAAATCGAAATCCACATTACAGAATGAAGAAAACCATTCAGCATCCGAAATAGAAATAGATTGTTCATAATAAAAAAATGTTTTTACCCCTCCCTCTAAGATGTATGCAAGCATGTATAGATTTTCTTAACACCAAGCCCCCCACCTTCCTCCTGGGAACCAATACGTAATTTTTGAATGGCCCCTTAAAGTATAAACAAATATCATTATTTATTTACACAAAGCTTGATTAGGATACACTAGATGCGTGCCTGCGGCTTCGCCCGCTTTACACGGCTTTACCCTAATTATTTTAGAAAAAAATAATTTTGATACTACGAGAAAGCAAACATAATTCTCACAACTTCAAACATTTGGCGGTAAACCTGCCCATTGAATCTTAATTTTTCACAGTATCACTAATTTTAATTTTTTAAAGCTATTTATTTATTTGCCTGAAATTATTTTTGGTACATTAAATAATTTGGTAAATTATTATTACTTAACAAAAAGTATCTATATTTCCCAAAAATTTAAACACCTGCTAGTAAAACTGTCCATTGTATCGGATTTTATTCCCAATTTCAGAATAACTTCAGCTATCTGCTAAAAAAAGGTCCGTTAAAATAGGTCCACCAGTTCCGGAGATTAGCCGGAACAAAAAATAGATAGAGAGATAGAGATATATTTTTTTAAATTGTGTTTTTAGTTTACGTACCTTTATATACATATAAATATATTTAGTAAAAAAAGTTGTTATTTTGATGTTTACAAACAGACACTTTTAATTTTATTTATACGTACAGATTAGGTACGGGCTGCGATTGTAATGTTCTTATCATTAGGTAAGCAAGCACTAGCAAGCATTTAGGTGACGATGTAAAGCATAACATCTAAATAAAATATGTTATTATTCAAAAAACCTTCAAACACGACTGCAGGAGTAACTAAACGCCAGCGTAAACGCGGATTCCGCGTAAATGGACACAGGTTCGAACCTACCTATCAAAGTCTATAATGATTCTAAGAAGTTTCGGTAAAGGAAAACATCGCGAGGAAACCATGGCATTTGATGGTAGGGTATTGTCTAGTAATGCTAATCCGGGTAGCTCCCACCTTCAAGTTTGAAAATCTGTCGCAAAATACTAATAAGTGTGTTCCGGTAGCATCACTTGAGAGCCAGTACCTATAAGCTTATCTTATTTACCATCCTGGAGCAATAGTCACTGTACATCAGCTGAAATTATGTTCAAAGAACTAGGTTTTTTGTTCTAACTTGCTAACTCTGTTGACCAGATGGGCCTTCACAGCTTCACGGTGATTTTGGGGATGAGTGCTGAAGGCACACAGCCGCAAAAAGGTAACTAGCACAAGGGTTTCCAAAGTATAATGAAGTCGGCTAAAAAAAGGAAAATGCGGTTCTTTGTGTCATCACCTCAACACTACTGAACGTATCTGGATAGGACTAGTACCATTCCAGGCGAGACCTTTTGTAGATGGTTATAGGATATTTATTTTCTGGATTCCATCAATCCTTTCTCTTTTTCGTTCAGTTTACGCTTATGTGCTTTTTTCCGCTTTTAAAAACAAAAGTTTAAGTTTTTTTTATAAAGTTTTTTCTCTCACCCCTAAAGAACATATGAAACACGGGCGGAGCCGCGGGCACACAGCTAGTATATATATATATATATATATATATATATATATATATATATATATATATATATATATATATATATATAACAACTAAAGTCTCGCTTACCTTGCGTTATTTAAAAGAAAACCTTGACCTTTTATTCATGATCCAATCTAAATTTAATTTTATTAGTGTTTTCGCAGATTTTACAATTTTGATCATGTTGATTTTCTCACGTAATTATTTGCCACTTATAAAACTACGTTGAAAACTGTATGACAATACTTAAAAACAATAGATTGACGTATAATAGATCTTCCTTATTTTCTGTAGTTCTTCATCCTCTCGACGCTGTTTCTTTTGTCATTTAGATTTCGCCATCACTTTGTTCCATCTATTACTCATTTGCTTTCATACCCGCTAGTATTAAATGTCTATTTTCAGAATCAGCTTTCTGTCATTAAACTTAACTTATGTGAAATTCAAATAAAATAAAAAAAATCATAAGTTAAAGATAGAATAGAAAGTAATAATCATTATTTACTTTTTATATAACCTTTGTTTCAATTCTATGCCATTATCTGAAAAGAATTAGTAAAAATAATACCAACTGTCAAAAAAGGTCAGTAAAGAACGCCATAACAAATTCCATTTTAACGGTTTGTATAATTTATATTATGTCGAATGTAGATTATATATTGTATATATAATTATTGCAATAATATATTTGTAAAACAGTTTGCGCGTATAATATTTTTGTGTAAATCGTTTCATTCTTATCAATGGAATAACCTTGCCTATTTTGCAGATGGACCCAGGTGTGATTATAAGTTGGAAGTGGAATTTGTATTCCAATAAAATTTCCTTTGGGGGTTTATATGTTTGTGTTCAATTCTATTTTATTTAATTCATACTGGTGTGCTAGAGTTCAACAGATAGACAACACTAGAGTTTGCAAGACTTATAAGACACCTAGGAGTTTTTGGCGGGATCTCAGTCTGACATGTAGCAATTGTTTTCTTTAATTCATTAAACTTGTGTACTTGACTCTATATCATGTAATCTTGGTGGCGTTTTGTGTGAAATAGTTTAGTTATTGTGTTCAAGTTAATTCAAGTTATTATAGAAGACAACGCGTAGCATACATTCTGAGGTGCCGACAAAGCTCCATGGAAAGTTTGAACAGGATAGGCCACCGTTCTGTTGGAGCTTGGTAACGCTGATACAAGATTGAAAATCTTACCTACATGACATTGGCACAAATTGTGTGTACACACAGATTGCCATTAACTAAGAAGAAGAAGAAGAAGACACCTAGGGCCAGTGTCATAGAGAAAGCCAGTTGCTGAGTGATCTAGAAATGTACTTAAAATATTTAGAGCGCCTAATCTGTAGTTTAAATTTAGAATTGTTCGATTTGGCGCACTATGTAACCTAGATAATGTACATTGAGAATGATACATTTTTTACCGTTGTGAATGAAATCGATTCGACGTTGGCGCCATTCGACTTTACCCGTACCGTATGTTGGATACGTCAGTTAGATAACAGTTTCTTTGAAACGTACCATGGACCTTCCATCATCACACCTTCTCGTTTATTTTTTTAACGTCGCGAATATACAAGTATAGGATTCAGCAGCGTTTAGCCAGTCACAGCTCGGACAACGTACGGTAGACATTCGCGTCGCGCGCGCGCAAATTATTTCCCGCCGCAAATTAAAAAAAAAAAACCCCGTTCTTAATTCGAGACTCATAGTTCCTTTTATAAAGTAATTATTATTTATAAAAATATAAAATATGCCTAAAAAGAAATAGTTTTAATTTATTTAAAAATATTTGAATATTTTTTCGTATGTTTAATTTACCGGAACATGTGCTAAATTGTGACATTCAAGTACCGCATGTATACAGAGTGCTGTCTGTATTAACGTACAAAATTATTCTGTGATATTATTTTGCTGTGAACATTTTAAGTACTAGACATTGTGTTTTCAATTGTTTCGTGAAATTTTATTTCGCGAAACGCTAAACAAATATTCTTTATGATAGGTCCATATATGAAGGTGAGTTTCAATGTTACATTACTTTTCATGTGTTTTTTCGAGACACATGATACTATTTAGCACCTAACCTAACTGTTAATTAGGAAGGAAACTATTTACCTTGTGTTTGTGTCTCTTATTGTTTTCATTTTAGCGTAAAACATATAACCAATGTCATATTTTAGGCATAAACGTAATGATTTTTACAAACAATGTTTAAAAATTGGTAAATATAGCTTCAATAATTTATACTGAAGTAAATGGTTCAAGGTTACAACGATATAGATGATTTAATGAACGTTGTGTTTTTTTCAGTATGTCGTGTTATCGTCAGAGTATGTACATATGTATAATATAAATTATTTCAATTATCTCTGACAGTATAGTGTCTCGCCGATAAACCCTTAAGGTTCCTTGTAATTACATTCTGATGAGTACAAATTAGTAAAGAATATAATAGAAATGTATGGACGATTTTAAAGTATGAGTCATTAGACTAAATGTATATAAAAAAAATTGTTGCTATCCAATCGCATCCGTCATAATAATAATTATGTAATGACTAATAAATTAAACTTTTTATTTAGTTGTATAACAATTTTCTGTGAAGTTAAGATAGCAGACAAAAACTATGGATACCGGTTTCTCGGTTATCATTAATCATTAATGAATGTTAAAATAAAACGGTTTAACCGTTTTGTTCGATTGTTTTTATAAGTGGAATTGTCTGGGACAATATTTTAAAATAAAATTTGTATTTTTTACGTAGACTATTAATTATTTAATTTCATTAGCTAAATCCAAGATAATGTTTGATTAGTATTTAATTAACAAGGAAAAGTTTAATTTAATAAGCTCTTGACAAAAATAATTGTCAAATTATAAATATTTTTAAATAAAATTGGATATTGAAAAATTACACTGTAAAATTTTACAATACATTTAGAAAATATTTTTACAAAGTTCAGTTATATATTATAGAAATAATGATTATCTATGGAATATATCTAATACGGAATTAAGTAATAGAGAGTAACTTTATCTTTAATTTTAATCATATACTACTAATATTCTGCTGATAAGAATTCACGATTTACGTATAAAATGCATACACACGGAACTACTTAAAAAAATTTCACAACACCAAAAACTTTGCTCAGTTGTTATGAAAAATTAGAAGTTAAATAATTTCATTAAAAAAAAGAACTATAATACATATATCCTTTATAATTAAAAGGTTAGGAATCATTGAGATATCTACACTAACATTATAAACCGGAAAAATTTGTATGTAACGAATAAACTTAAAAACTACTTGACCGATTTGAATGAAATTTCGTATGGAGATTGTTTGAAATCCAGGGAGTTACATAGTACAACATAACATAGGATAGTTTTTATTCCAACAATCCCACGGGAACGGAAACTAAGCAGGTAAAATCTCAGACAGTATCATTAAGTTAGTAATAAAGTTGTATTATTAAGAAATAATTTATTGTTGTAGGTATATTGATATACTTAGAACGTTTTTCTAAAATTGTATTTTTTTTACAACAGAGGTGTTGTATTTTTATATAGGTTCAACCCTTCAAGTTTCCTACGTCATTTTTAGGGTCTAGTTCCTCTAAATTCAGTTAATTTAAACGGGTTTTCACGCGTTACCCTTGCTTTTTTCTATCCCGACGGATATAAAAAAGATAGAAAAAAGCAAAGGTAACGCGTGACAACCCGATTAAATTAACTGAATTTAAATATGGAACGCGAAAACTTAAAAAATCTAGTTCTAATTCTAATTCTATGTAAAATTTTCATAAAACTTTATAGAATATAATTTAGAAATATCAACCTCGATAAAACAATACTGTGATCATTATTAACAAGAATAAACATCTGTATGTTTCTATATATAAGACAAAATATTTCCTTGCTATTATTTGGCGAATCAAATTGATAGTTTTGTCACACAGCTCTAATGGCCTTATCAATAGTTATTGCAAATGCTCTTCCTTGCATTGGAATGTCTAATTATCAAGGAATAATATTAAAGATAAAATCATGGTCAGTTAAGAATCCGTTGGTAACCTTGCCACCATCAATTACTAATATATAAACAGGTTCTGTGATTGTTATTAAATTGTATTGTTCCAAGTCAAGTTATGTTTTAACTAACTTCTATAGAATTCTGATTAATCTTCTATATATTACTTTTTGTTATATATATAAAGACATACATATAAATAAACGTCATCGAGGGAATCTAGATGTTATACAAGAAAACATAGATATTAGGTAAATCAAAATCAATTATAATAACTTATTTGATTTAACCTTTTTTTTTAATTAGTCAATATAAACGATCTCTTTATGTTTATAAAATATTTACTGTCACTATAATTGTCTACCGTGATAAATTTTAATTGTAAATTTTAAAATTATTTTACATAGAAATCTTACACGGCGAATGTGAAAGTTTGTCGGTTACTTAACTACAATTCAACAATGATGTAACAGATCCTTGTTTCGAATACAAATTCACGAAACGGCACGATATTCAAACAACAAGTAATAAATAACAGCAAAAAAAGCAGCTATCAGTGAAAAAAAAAAAAACAAACAACATTTACTTCAAAAGAAAATCACAACACTGGCTAGAAACAACAAATCGTAAAATAGCTGTACTAGCACTGAATATATGAGGAAAATATTGTACACTTTGTTCTAGAAAATTTAAAAATAAAGCGCTGTTTTTTAATTATAAATATGATTGACGAGCTGATTTAATGTTTTCATCTGTGTTCTAATTAGTTACGGATGCAAAATAAGATTAGTTGGCCATTCCACGTTTTAGGCTAAGTAAATCTAATAAAAGTTTTATAGGTAATAAATAGTATTCGGTTTTTTAATAAGATTCCAAAAAACATTACCGATTTACCGGACAATAAGTTCAAGCACTATGTCAAGCATGTCTTAATTTCAAAAGATTATTACAGGGTGGGACATTACGTGAACGATAGTGATGTCTGGAATTTACAACCCTCTTTGTAATTCCGCTGACAATGGTTGTAATTATGATTTGTATAGTTTTTATATTAAACAGATGATATATGTATTCTATTTATAAAAAAAGGAATCAGATCGAGTTTCTTGCCGGCTCTTTTCGACTGGGTTGTTTTCCGAACCAGTCTTGACGTTCATAAGTGCCTTCTTAGGGCCTTAAACTTTTTTTTTAAACCTAAACAGACTCCGGTTACTACGAACTATTACTAGTGACTACTCATGTTATTATTATTTTTTTAGCTAAATTTTATGTTTCGCTTAAAAAGTGTAACCTGGTACATCAATATCGTAATTAGGATATGACCTGGTTTTTTTAAATAATATCGTAGAGATAGTAATCAGTATACTTACGGTAAACATCAAAGACTTGTATTAATATTTTATTCTAGTTTATTTTTGATTTGTGTCAAAGAAATGCGATAACTATATTGATAAATGAAATGTAGGTTATGAAACGAGGAAAACTGAGGGAGAGAGAGAGTACTTACTTACGCCCGCACGCTTTGTACAATTTAAATCATGTTATATTGCAATGTTTGCTCGAATATATGTCAAGTTTGGTATAAATTACTTAACGTAATACACTCGTTCAAGTTACCCATCGTTGACATGTAATTTGATTTATAGTTTTTCTTTAGGAATAATTCATATTTAAGTGACATTTATTAAAATGAGTTAATGAATTCGATCTGTATGACGTGAACATTGAAATAGTCTTAATGATAGAGATAATTACAATACATTACAAATATAATACAAGGTCGACGTTTAATATTTGTAAATTGATTAAATAAACTATAATTACTACTTAATATATTAAAAAAAATGTGATTTAAGAAAACATACTTTAAAATAAAAATAAAGATTTTAAATTATTTATGATTTACATAGAGTATTTTTTTTAAACCATTGAACGTTTTTCATACGAGTATATCATATCGTTCGACATATCTTGTTCCGCGCACTGGCCAGTGACCGTCAAGTAAACGTTACAGGTAGGTGCACAAATACTAGAATTTTCATAATAAAAGACGTTATTGAAACGGGTCCAAAATTGCAATTGCAATTTCCATTCAAATAAAAAAAAAACTTATACTATTATTATCAATTAAATACTTTTTTTCTATGGATCAAAGTCCTCGGTAATAATAACCATGGTCACATATTTGTCCCTGGTGATGATACATTTTTTAAAAAATTTGTCTGCCCCTATGTTTGTTCCAGATAATCTCCGGAACGGGTGTACCGATTTTAACGGGATTTTGGTTGACAGCTGAATTTACTCAGCGTAACTTAGGGTAATTTTGTTTATCGAAAATAAATCTGCGTAAATAAATTAAAAACTGTATTACGCAGTGAAGAATATATGAAATGCAACGCAGCCGTGGCCACACAGCTAGTATAATATAAAAGCGGTCACTACAATCTGAAACATATCTTGGTTACCATTACAAAATATATTCTTGCCTTCTCTATTTAGCTCTCAATCAATAAATATAATACATTTTACATTTATATAAACTTATCACATGAATCATACTGATAAGAATGGCTTAACCTATACTAGATCAAAACTTGAAACTTACAATTGTTTTTAATGTAAAATTATTTCAATGACAATTCATTTCATTGTTCATTCAAATTAATTAATGGTTAAACAGTGTCACAAATGTACTAAATATTAAAGCAGGTTAATGAGTTAGCCCCATACTTTAGCATAGTAAATACTTATTCATATTTTATTAAATGGAATGTAATGGAATTTCCTGTTTTATACTACAGTTTGTTTTATTACGAATTTAGCTAATAGCTAGCTTGCTGTGTGCCCGCGGCTCCGACCGCACTAAACAGAACTAATTAAATTCCTAAATTTTTTCTGGGACTAAAATAAAGTAAAGACATTTCTCTCAAATTCAAGCACTTGCCAGTTCAACTGACCACTGAATCGTTTTTACAATTTCTTGGAGTTTATTTTTTTTTACGGATTCCTAGTTTTTGTTTTTTTTTTTGTACTTACAGAAAGCGCAAATATTTCTCTTAAATTCAAATACATGCCAGTAAAACTGTGCATTGAATCGGATTTTATTCAGAACTAGCTGTATGATCGCGGCTGCGCCCACGTTTCATATGTTCTTCACTGCGTATAAATTTTTTTATATGGAATCCTAACCTCTTCCTATTTTTTTTGGTACTAAGATAAAATAAAATATTTCTCATAAATTCAAATACTTGCCCGTAAAACAGTACATTAAATCGGATTTTATTAATTTTTTTATGAGTTTTAATTTTTTTACTCGGAACCCTAATTATTTTCGAAAATTAAAAGTACCCTAAGTTACTTGAAGTAACTTCAGCTATCTACCAAGAGAAGTCCCGTCCAAATAGGACCTGCAGGTTAGCTGGAACAAACAAACAGACAGAATTAAAAAAAAAAAATTGTGTTTTTGGTATCTGTATCCTATATACATTCATAAGTAATTAGTAAAAAGTTGTATTTTTTTTAATTTTAAAAACAGACACTTTAATTTTATTTATTAGTATAGGTACGAAAACGATAGGTACCATTTGATATCCTTTTAGAAACGTTATTTAACACCTAGTCGATATAATAGACCAAAAACATTGTATCGGCTTTCGACATTGCTAACATTTTCATGAAAAACTAACGATGACTAATTAAATGACAATGGATTTTAATTCGCGCTGACGTTAGAAACTAGAAGGTGAAATATGAGTAATGTAACTAAATACATAAGTATATATATGAAGAGTGTTTTTGTTGAATTTGAATACATTTTTGGTGTTTCTTGGTGATTGATATATGTATATCTCGTTACTACATAACAGTTTTTTATTTGTTTTGCCCTTGTTCATAAAATTTACATTCTTAATAATATTAATTAAAAACGTAAATCTATCTTTTATTACACAGTTTTATAACAGTTAAATTTTTCTATTTTTAAAAAGATATGAAATATATGAAAGTAAACAATCTATTATAATATATTTCGTAATATCCATCTATTATTTTTATTTCAACTATTAATAACATTAATAAAAAAACTCTAAACAGATATTACTAACTACAATTTTAAATAGCCAAAGTTGCATAGGAGTACAATAAATTATACAGCCAATGTGGATACAAGCAATTAACTTTATATTTACCATTTACATTTTCTTATAACTTAAAGCACAAAAATTTTAACCATACCATAAAATAAATGCTTGTTATATAAAATAAAACCTTATATTGTTAATAAT
Organism: Samia ricini; assembly: GCA_014132275.2. Classification (NCBI taxonomy): domain Eukaryota; kingdom Metazoa; phylum Arthropoda; class Insecta; order Lepidoptera; family Saturniidae; genus Samia; species Samia ricini. The sequence goes on from AP028161.1 coordinate 25,172,236, forward strand.
GTGCATTATAATACATCCATATAATAATTAATGTTAAGGCATTCGCGCTATTACATAAATGTCCTTTATTCTAACAACCTTATTTCTGAACAAAAATCATTTTCATAATAATTTCTCGTAAACGTACATTTCAATGATTTAGATCATACATATGATTTTTTATTATTGTTGTTGTTTGTTAATAATTTTTTTTTGTTGGTGTTTTTCCGTTACATGGCATCACCGTGTGGTACGAGAGCAACAACTTCCGCGTTCAACATACGCAATAATAATTAATAAGCTATGATAATTCTATAATATATTTGAATATTGTCATAATAAGAGCACCGAACTATGGTTGACCTCAAAATTAAATAACACAGTTTTTTCTTTCTTCTATTTATAAAGTTTAAGTATCTTATCAAAATTTTACATTATATCCCCACCTAATTAGAATAATTAAAGAATACAATGCAAATTAAACGGTTGAATTAACCCCTTGAGATCTAACCTGGCGTCTACGCCAGCTTTCCATTGTTTTCCTATTGTCTCATTTTTATGGGTACTCGGCATATTAAGGTATTCAGAAACTATTCTAAAATGAGTTTAAGTGTACGGAGAAAGAAAAATATTATGATGTGAAGCATGGCAGGGCATTTACTAGCGCTTGCCTCCTCATGTTTGAAAATCTAGCAAATTATGTAAGTGTGTTCCGGCAACATTATTTAAGAGCCTTACTTCTGAGCTTAGCATATTTTATCAACCTGGACCACACCATCACCTAACATTAGGTACAATTGTAGTCAAACGAACCCACGTATTATTTAAAAAAAAAACTGTATTCATGTAGTAGTCCTTTCAATTGTGTAACATAGTTTATAATAAAAAAATATGAATTATCTAATCAATTATTTACTTGACACTGTTTTAATGTATTAAACACATTTATTATCCCAGTACTTGTGACTTAATTTTATTTTTGAAGTAATAAATCATTACATAAATAATGTAGTTCATGTTTCCTATTTCAATAAACTTGTTTAGTATCCCATAGGAATGTTATTACAGTAATTAATATAAAATACCACTTCTTAGTTCTTGTAAAAAACAAATAATAAAAAGGTAGAGATTGTGATTCAAGTAAATAGGCAATAATTTATTTATTAAAAATTCTTTTCTTAAAGTATTATTTATCCACTATTCATACGCTCAGATAAAATTTCAACAACTTTAATTTTCGCTAATTAAGGAGTATCTTTTGATCACATGCAATACACACTTAGAATGTATTTGATTGTATTCAATAGATCTAAATGTGGTTTATTGATTGTGTGATTTGTCGGAAAAAGTATAATTATAACTTCATAACGAGAGTTTGTAGCTGAATTTTTAATGTATGTGGGAATACCGTGTCGACTGTCGAGGGACATACTTTTTTTTTAATTTATATATTTTATATATTATTTATTTCACTCATCAGCCGTGACCCGATACCTTGTTAATTTATATTTCATATTATAATTTATGTAAATATGGATATATGTTCGAATCTATCTTTTCTATTCTGAATGATCTGAGATTTCAATGAAGGTAAACAACGTGATGAAACTATATTATGGCGGTAGAGCATTTAATAATGCCTGCCTAGCTTGCTAGCCTCGTCAAGGACCTGAGGCTTATAAGTTCCGGTAGCATCATGTGAGAACTAGTTAACCAAAGTTTAGCGCGTTTACCATCCTGAGCCAATTTATTAATTAAAAATTAAGTGAGATTTTGGTCAAAGTGTAGAACAAATACAGTTAAAAAAATGGTAATAAGGTGCGAATGTAACAAACCTACTAATGTTTTAAATATGACTCGTGTTTGCACCACAAGGTTGGGGTAATTATCTTTACGTTCCCATTGTTTCGTGCGGTTAGTTATGGTACAAGCTGGCTCACAACGCCTATACAGCGTTGTTCCGACTTGTAGAGTCGACATTAGTAATTTATTTGAAACAGTCTCTACGTACATGTTTTAAATAAGACAAATATTTTTAATTATTATGTTCCATGTAATGACTCATAGCAACGAACATTGTTCACTGCCATATGCCTGAACCGTAAATGATAAAGTCAATGTTTACACCATCAGATCTGTTGTTTTGAAAGCGTTAGTCAATGTACCATCATCTGTTAGTATTCGAAATACTGTGTACTTTTACCTACTCATGAGTAAAGTTGTATCAATAGTGTTAACCAAGGAGACTCATTGAATTCTAGTTTAAAGAAGGGTATACCTACATCTCGTCGTATGAAGAACGTATAAACAAATGTGTGTTTGCTTTTTATTTTTCAATACTGTTATAAGCATAATTGTCTCCAATAATGATTATAGAAACACTGGGTCCAGACACATTTCAGTTTAATGACTTCAGATTTATTCGTAACGTCATATAGGTAGGTTGTGTCGCTTCTGCGTATTTAAGTATCATAGTGATATCGCACCAGAACATTAATTAATTCCATTCGTTCTACAGATTACCCGTGTAACTATTATATACGACTAGGTATGTCGCGTGACTCCGAGGGTATTTAACATTTTTTGTCTTTGTCTCTTTTTAACCCCTTGAGCACTTACCTGGCGTTTACGCCAGATTTCCGTTATTTTCTTATTGTCTTATTTTTATGGGTATTCGAAACATTAAGTAAAGTTATACAGTGATGGTAATAATGTAAAATGATCATCATAATTAAATTCCATATAATAATTAAGTAATAAACAAGGTATGTAGTAAAATTTGCCTTTTCGAAATCGTCGGACTGACATAAAACCTAAAACTCTCCACTTGTTTTCAACATGCGTTTTTCGTTAGGGTCACGTTCGCATTATTTTTGACAACTATATCACACAAGCTTTGTTGAACCTTATGTAAAGGGTTGTAACGGTTATGAGACCTTTACCGTTACCCTTTCACCTGTAGTACCACTTTTTAAATAAGATTGGATTCTCGATTTGCTATGAAGCGAGGAAGTCCCTTCGCATACTATGATTATAAACCGTCAAACGAAGAGTTCCCGTTCCCTTTTCTTCGCTGTCAGCTTCTTTCCGAGTATCGTACAATCATAAAATTACACTACAGTATTCTATTGCTACGCCCCATTGCACTAATTAGCAGAGTACCAAAACCTGCATAAACATCTATGGTATTAAGTGATGGAAATAGGTTTAATTGTTATCAATTAATATTAATTAATTATTAATATCAATATTAAGTATTAATAAGCAACATACAGACACACAGGTATAAAGACATTGTCTTTTAAAATATGTATGGATGTTGGCAGCGTTACTAACAAGCTTACAACAATTTAAGCAAAGGAAGCAATTAATTTTAAATACGTCTTAAGTGATTACATAAATCGTGAAGGCTTGATCTTTGACGAGTAAGAAGAACAGTATACATTACTTTAGATAAATATTCATAATTGTATACTTGGATTAATTGATAAAAGATTTTATTTCACCAGCGCTATTTTGATTCTAAAACGTATGGCCCTTTTCCATGTTAAGAAGATTTCAATCCACTAATCTGATTTAACGTTAGTGTTTCTGATAAGTATCTAATTTTTACCAGACAGGAGACCTAATAGTCAATTAACTAAAATAAAGCAATAGGGATGTTGACTGATAATGTTTTATTTTCTCATAAAAATTAGTCTATAAATAAGACTGTTGTTCACTGAAAACCAAATTCAAATCTGAACTGAGGAACTTTAACCTAATATATGACGTCAGCCTTTACGTTTTTCTTACAAATTCTATACTAAGGAGCTATCTTAAGAGCATTCTTTCTCAATCTCCACGAAAAACTTTAAACACTTTCCATCTTAGAATTTTATTAGCTAATAAGATTTTTGTTCTATTTACAAATATTATATTTACCTGTACTATTTATTTAGTCTATTATTCTCCATTAAATTAAACAGCAGTCGACTAAAACAAAATTTAATCTGAAACACGTGACTTGATCCCCTGCTTCGATGCGAAATTAGAATAATATCTCTGTTATATCTGTATCGGTTTGGTTACACTTATTTTTAATTTTATTGTGGTTAAATGTAAACGCTCTTAGATGATAAAATATAAGTTTTACGAATTATTTTATGGGATGATAATTAATTTAATTTTTACGTACTTTATATTCCATAGGGTCGCAATGATAAAAAATCATGTAGATAATACCGATTAGTGTTGGAAAAGTTGCTGATCTTGACATAAAAATAATGATATTTGTCTTGATAACAATTACAATATCTTTATGCGTTTGAATTTTTTTGTGCTATTGTTACGTCATATTTACATAATAAATTGTAACACAAGGTCTCCTTAAAAGGGTTCAGTTGGCAGAGTACTGACATAATGTAATTTGAAAACATTAATGTTATATTTGGTGTGAAAGAACTATTGGCTGAAATAATTCTAAAGAAATAAAATCTTGTATTTCAGTATTTTAATCTAGACATTGCGCGATAGGAAGTATTAAGTATATGTACATATATCTATTAATTGCACCTAAATATTCCAAAGTGAGGTATATCACATTTTAATACAAACAAAAAAATAAGATCCGAATATGAATCGTAAGATTTGGTCAGAACTTATTTTGAAATGGATAAGGCAATTAAAGTTTGCCAGCCTCAAAAATCTTTTAAGGTATTGTATTTCGGTAAAGTTATAAATAAACTACAAGAATTATGTAACACATTAATCCAAACAATTAAATATCTATATAATCTATAAAAAGCCTTTAGCAACAAGGTTACTGTTACGACTTATCATACAATAAAAGGCAAGATCATGTGTTCTATGTAAAACCGGCAATTAAGGGAAATATTAATCCCGTTTATAAGCGCGCCGTCTAATGATCTACCTTACTAAGTGGTTTTAATGCGTGTTCAGCTCTGTATATATTATCTGTTAGGGTTTTTCCATAATTAAAATTCGATTGTTTTTGTTTTTCGTACAATAATTTTCAGTGATCAGTGGTCATCTCTCTTCTCTTCATATAAAATCAAAATTAAAAACTCTAAATTCAATGTTGACTCTGGGGTTTCCTTTTTTTTTGTAAACGTAGATATACATCTATATTTCTGCATTTAAACTATATAAATTTTAGTTATAACCGGTGTTAGCGGATTGCAAAGAGTGGGGTGTCATTTTCAGACGTCACTATCGTTCACGTAATGATCCACCCTGTAATATGAACCTCATAAAATTATGACTTACCTGAGATAGTCCTTGAACTTATTGTCAGGTAAATCAATACTGTTCTTTGGGATCTTATTATAAAAGCGAACACTTACCTAAAAAGCTTTCATTTACTTCAACTGCCACCAAGCATGTGGTGAAATATCCGTCATAAAGATACGTTAAGGCCCGTTGTTTTCCGGAATCAGCAAGCTTATATCCAGCCCTACATAAAGAATTTAGTCGTGGTAGATGCAGGTAGACATCATTATTATCATGGGCTGGGTTTATCGTAAAACCGATTCCCTATGGGACACTCCCTACAGGGTGGGTCGATGACCTGGTGAAGGTCGTGGAAGTCCGCTTGATGCGGGCGGCGCAAGTCCGGTCATTGTGGAGATATTTGGAGGAGGCCTATGTCCAGGAGTGGACGTCATATGGTTGAATGAATCATCATGCCGGTTAAATTATTATTTATAGGCGTACATAATCGTTCTTAGCAACATCAGATGAAGTGCAGACATTTTGCTGATCTCGAATAAAAACTAATACAGGTGTGTGTTGACCATAACTTGAGAGTCAGATTGTCTAATCTTAACTAGACGTCTTTTTTATGTTATATCATGAATTATCATCACATGAATATGTGATAAAAAACCTGTACGTTAAGTTTATATGTTACTACACAGTACACAGTATGCAATTAGAATACAATATATAAAATGTAATGAACACGAGCATTATAGTTACACATATATACCTACATCAGTGACTCACTTTTACGTATCACCTATTTTTATGTTTTCACGTTTCGTAAAATAGTTTCTAATAATTTATGAATCATTTCTATAAAACTCACTGAGTTGAACTAATTCAATTATTTCGGAGTCCCCTCCGACCAAGACGTCATCCGTTCCCCAACTGAGGAGGCTCTTGACGCCGCTACCAGCACGATACAGTGACTCTGCCCATGCATTAAGTATTACACGCACAACACTGCATACACACTTCTGCACATAACACACAGGTACACAGGTCCTGTAAGGAACCTTTTTTTATTATTAACAAATAAAAATATGTAGGGTTTAGCTAGGATCAAATTCCGCGGGAATTTTATAACACAGGTAGCTGCTAAGCCGAGGTTCGAACCCTTGTGTTAGTTACCTTTTGCGGCGAGTGCCTTTAGCACTCGCCCTCAAAGATACGGTGAAGCTGTTAAGGCCCTTCCGGTCAACATCATTAGTTAGTTTAGAAAAAAAACAAAAAAAAAACCATTCAATTTTAACTTTTGTTTTAAAAAGTCTTTTAAAGTGTTTTAAAGAGTCTAATTTTTTTATTACATATTTTAAAACCATGGAATTTATTTAACTAACGAGAACATACAGCTCGAAATTTGAACATAATTAGACGTTGCTAAGTAATACAGTATTAACCCTAAAATGAGATTTTTATTTCAAACGCAAGATTACATAATAACGTACATTTTACAAAATAGTGTCGTTTAACATAATGCAATATTTATATTTATAACTTTAAAAAGGTTACAGGAAACCAGTCTGCTATCAAAGACATTTCGTACTAGCATATTACATACCTTGGCATTTTTATTTTATTCTATCTATCAATGTTTTAAATCAAATAATACGTTCCCTGTGCCTCAAGGGCGCAGTTGTATTACGGTACAACTGTCGTTCTGAGGTCTCGGGATCGATCCCCGAGTCGGGTCAAGTGATATTGGGTTTTTCTACTCAGTATCATCCCGGAGTCTGGAATTTGTGCCCGATATGGCGACAGGCTCGTCCCCTGGTACATCTGGGATGGAACGAAGCTCGGTGAAATGTGGGTGGTATAGTTCGCTATTTCACCTCTGCCTAACCCTTCGTGGATAACAGGCGTGAACTTATGTTTATGTATGTCGCTGTAATAAAACAATATTAAAACTAGTTAAATATCTATAGTAAATGATAATTTTCTATATTAGTTAAAAATAAGTCGTAAATGTTTAACTGCTATTTCTCAAAATGATTATACACTGTATTGCTTATCAGTGTCCAACTATTGATGTAAATTGGAGTAAAAAACTAACTGTTACCAATTTTTTTTTATGATAACGCTAAAGTAAAAAGCAAGTAAGTAAAAAAACACTGATTTTTATTTTTGTTTATATATTATTATTTTTTAAAATTTTCGTTTCTATCTATAAAGATTATAGATTCCTACGTTTTGTACTGTTATGAAAAAAAAAAACAATTTCTTTATTCTACACAAATGTCAAATCCTTTGACAACATAAATACAATTTAATAATTGAAAATTAAAAGCGAGAATTTAGGTGTCATATTGAGTCAATCATAAAGACGGCGAAAATGTGTAGAAAAAATTAGTAAGATTTGTAAGATCCTTTCAAAAACAGCGTTTTTAAATATGCTTCTATAGATGAATCAACAATGTAATATTATTATATAATTGTGTAATAAATACTTATTTATGTTGAATGAATAGGTAGTTCTTGTAACATAAATTTTATATATAGAGAAACTGTGATATCATATTTACGATGTTGTCACAATAAATAGCGCTTAATAAATAAGAAAATCATATTAAAATAACTATACATAGAAACCTGTGCAGGAAACCTTACATTTTATAATAAATAAATTATGTTTCCAAATATAATAATGTGACACTAGACATCATATTTTTAGGTTATTGACGACTTAATTTCACATAAATTAGTCTATAATAATATACAGGAGTAAAATAAAAATTAGAGACGAATTTATAATTCATATCGGCGTTTTATGTACGAATTAGTTGAGACACATAATTATTACATAATTGTGCAGAAAAAGATATTTATTCGTTAATTTCAGCCTTAGAGATAAAACTTTTAAATTAAATTAAATTAAAAAAACATTGATGTGTTCTGTTTCATTGATTTAATGTAAAATATTTTATAGTTTTGTCCTATGATAGACTGCAAAAAAACTATGTTTTATAAAATCTCAATATCACATTATACTGTGTGTAATAAGCCTTTATTGTATGTAGATCGGCAGGACAACGGTCTTGAATGACTTGATATCATCATTTCTTGAAATGATTTCACGAACCTACGGAAATAACTTTATTTTGGGACGAGCTCCAATAAAGTCGGGCATGTAATTCACTAATACAACACATTTGTGTACAGTAAAGTTCGTCGGCTTCCGTGTTCATGGTCTAAATATCGTCATGGTCGATGTACGCATGTGTATTTGACCTTACCGATGACAAAAATATAAACAAATTGGTTTATATGTATTGGTTAAAGGGTATTTACTACTGATTAATACAATTTACTTGTAAAATTCATACTATATGATAGTCATAAGGTCATTGGTCAACCAATATTTATTTATCCACTTGTTACATAGTGTCATATTATGATCTAATCAATTACTATACAAAGTCGGTTTGTCCATGTCTACATGCGTAATAATCTGGCAGGTCCCAATGTTTTCACTTAAATTGGATTATACATGTTTTTAATGTAATTATGATTTATGCACTTGCAATTAATTAAATCTATGGGTTTTTACTGTTACAATGTATATGTTTAGTATCATTATATATTTTGTGATAAATTTGAATTTATATTGTAAATTTCACACACTTAAAATGTACGAAAAATTGTACAATCCAACACACATTATGAATATACTTCAAATGTGATTATTTCAGACTTTTGTCATACAATATATTTTGTATTGATATTACCACCTCATTAAATATTAGTAATACACGACAAAGTTTTATCTATAACCCGTTGTCTGCAATAAACTGAAGCAAAAGTAAATATTTCGAACACACATTACAATATTTTCTGAGAAATGCAAATACAAAAACGTATAACGTTAAGTTTTTTTTTTGGGAAAATAATGTTATTGTTGTAATTGAGACCTGAAATATCATATTATTATCGATAATACCTACTTTCATACACGCGAATTCGTAAAAATGCAAATTATATTGACAAATAAAAAGTTGCTGCTTCTGGTCGAGTTAAAAAGATTGCGAAATGTTATCACGTTTTGATTGCCGTTATTCGTCTTAGATTTCGTATTTGTCGTGTTGAATTTAGGTGAACACTATCAAAACAAACACGTTACTGTCAATTTTGCAAAGTAACGACCGATTTACGGACAGTAGTTAACGTAGATACGAAAATATTCATTGAAATAAAAAAAAAAGTATTTGAAACTTAAACCTATGGAGATATTTAATTTATAAACATATTGCATTGACTGATATAATATTGATTATATTATTGCTTTATAGGTTAGGTTGTTATAGTATTCATTTTGTATTTTATTTACAAATAAATCAAATAAACCAGTAAGCCAAATCTGAATGCACAGTGTGTAATGTCTGAATTATCTTCTATACTAATAAATAAAATTGTAGCGCAGTCTGTTTCAAAACATATATGTATAATGGAAGACAACAGAACCATAGCGCGATGTAGAATCGTTCAAAGAAAATAAGTTTTTGTTGTCGTTAATATATAAAATTGAAGCGTCGGTTATTACATATCAAAATAACGATTTTGTGTTAACCCTTACACCACTAACCTGGCGTTTACGCCAGCTTTCCATTGTTTTCCTATTATCTCATTTTTCTAGGTAATCGACATATCAAATAAAATAAATCAGTAAATAATTCTTTTTTACACGGGAAAATCCCCTTTCCACCGACACCGAAATGGAATCTTACGTCAGTTATTAACTGACTAAAATCTGACCTGTTTACCTTTATTCACTTAAATAGCCAAGGTGTGGTAGGAACTGCTTTCTCATTACCTCTACTGATAAATTCTGACTAATTCATATGAAATACTTTTTCTACAAATTAATTAATTTTAATTAATTTCCACTTATTATTAATAACATTGTCGTTCTATAATTTACATCTACGGGTAAACACAAATTTCTGCAAAATTCAACAAGCAAGTAAAATTTATTATTTTAGTTTATTATTACATAAAATAGAGAATATACTATGTGTGTATGCTTATATATTTCGGCTGTCTATTTATATGTTGTTTTATATTTGCAAGAACAATTGAACTTATTTAAAGGGTTTTTGTTTGAATGAATAAATGTATAATAATGCTTTAATGAGTATATTGTGCGATTATATATAGAATTCTCATTAAATTACGAGTATCTATAATATAACAATGAATTAAATCAATAAAAATATCTACCAGATAGAATTGAGATTTTATTTTAAGCGTAGGAAGCCGTAGGCAGTCATTAAATAAATACAATTATTTTCATTGTCGTTTAATAAGGTGTTTAAAATATATATATATATATATATATATATATATATTTACGTGATTGATATATTGAGTTATATTTAGTATATTAGTCACGCGTGAAGTTTTAACTCGAACAATTTGAATCTCTGTGAACGATAAATTTTGTCAATATCAGTATCGTAACTGGGTAATTTATAATTACAGTCTGATATCTCACTGGTTATTAAATGTTAAACAAAAGGTAATACATGATAAAATACAAGCACGATGTAGTTCTTCAGCACGAATAAATTTATAGGGCGTTTTGGATTCATTAGTCATATGTACTTTACAATCTTTTTCAAAAGTTTAATGGATTATATTATTATATATATCCTATTCTATAAGGGGGTGTTTAATATTATTACTGTATCAATGGGGGTCGATAATTTGGTTATTTTTGATGATATTGGGGTATTGTGATTAAGTAAATAATTTCTCATTCAAATTCAAAGATACTTTATGCAATTTAGGCTCTTATGAGGCGCTTATGAACGCCAAAATACCACAATCGGTTCGGAGAACAATGCAGTCATCGAGAAGAAACGGCATAAAACTCGATCTTGTTTTATTTCTGCATGTTTTTTGGAACTTTTCAAGTAATAGTTACAAAGTTTATTGCTAGATTTGCAGAGAAAGCTGTCACTTTCAGACATAACTATCATTCACATAATGATCCACCTATAATAACCATAGGAAATTAAAACTTGCTTGACATGGTGCTTGAATGTATTATTCGGTAAATCGGTAATGTGCTTTGGGATTTTATTGTAAAACCTAACACTATTTATTACCTAGAAAACTAATTAGTTTTGCTAAGTCTGAAACATGGAACTGTTAATTTATGTTTATTCCTTGTATTAAAATTATGCTGATTGTTTACAAGTTCTCTATAATCTATTTACTTATTAATTCTCGTTTTTTAACATACTAATGCCAACGTACTGAGAGGAGTGGGAGTAAGAGTTTTGCTATTTTTGAATAAGGTGGAGAAGGGGGGTTTCATAATGTTCAACATTTTTTTACGTAATACTTGCACTTGATGTTTCTGAGTTATCGGTGAATGAATCCATCGTAAAGAAACCATAGTATGATGGCAAGGAATTTTCTAAGCTACCTACAACTCTCAAGTTCGAAAATCTGTTGCCAAACACCTAAAGTTAAGTTACAGCGGCATCTGCTGAGAACCAGTACATGTAGAGTTACCTTATTTACCATTTTAGACTCCATCGTCACTTGGCATTAGTTGTGATTGTGGTCAAACCGTTGAGCCTGTACCATAAAAAATAAATGATCGATGTTCACGCAATTAATATATATTACCATTTGTTTCTATGGTGATTAGTTAAATACATACATATAATGTCACGCCTCTTTCCAATAAACCCTTATTGCCTACCCAGGCAGGGAACACATCCTTCCACTTGCTACGATCCTGACACACGTTTTGTTTTGCTTCTTCTACTTTCATAAGCACTATCATGCATACTCTTCGGTTTCGAGTATTTTTGACCTGGCCTGTCGTCAGAACGGCCTCGATCTGGTTAAAATACATTCGCCTAGGACGACGTTTACCAGTTCGCCTAGTCACATTCAATTTGTCTTCTTTCTACATGCAGAAACTTACAAATTAATTTTAATAATATTATTGTAATTTTCATAATACAACATTATCTATATACTGATATTAAAAAAAAAAATATATTGCACCTATGGTTGATATTGATTCTGGGTTATAAAATAGAACTCAGCAAATTAGCATACCTACAATCTATCTGATGGTAAAGTTACTGCAGCATATTATAGCATCTATAAATATCTTAAAACAGGAATGCAGTTTTATCCGAGGTCAATAGATTGTCACTCCCGGATACTAAGTTCCAAAGCCACATTCATTACACCTATATACTGATTTTTAGACTCGAAAATAATTACACAAGCATGTTTAATTTACCGTAAAAATGCTTCTAAACATTTAAGAATTATCTACTACTCTATGAACGAATTTTATCTTTAACTATTCTTAGGCTGCTTATTCTAAACTAAAATCAAATAACTATAGGTATGTCACATTTTTTCTTTACGTTTCTTAAACATTGTTTTATATTCTACAACAAAATTACAGCCAAATAAAGATAGAATAGAAAATAAAAAATGCTACGTTTTATCATTACCACAATTGATAATTTTAGTGGATCATATCATTAAAACAATTCAGCTAATAAAGCAAGTCTGCACGGACCAGCAATCACGAGTATTTTCTATATGTAGTTATGCGTGTGTATTATCTTCTATACTTATAATAAAAGGCTAACGAGACGAAATTTGAACATTGAAGATATTTAAGAAACAATACTAGAATAGAATACAGAACACATTTAGATTGTGTTAAAAATTTTTGTCTATGTCTCTCTGTCTGTTTATTAATTTGTCCGCCAATCACGCAAAAACTACTTAACCAAATTCGATGAAAGTTGGTAATGATATATGGTGCATCCGGGGGAGAATATAGGCAAATTATCAGAATTCTAAGCGTATAGAGCCGCGGGGACAGCTAGTAAATGTATAAAACACTATGTGAAATATGGCGAACTCGGATAGCGGTTGTAAATCCAATCTCGCATTGAAATTAAATTTTATATGTCAGAAAATACAATAGCGAACTTCGAAAATATGATAATTTGACAATATATAACCTTCTTAATGGAATTTTGATACCAGAACGAGTTTATATTTTTTATTTGTAATATATTACGTATTATTTTTTTTATAATTTCTATTTAAACTGTACGAAATATTTATCTGTAAATTTTATTATAATATATTGTTTTATTTTATATACGTAATTACGATATATTATTTACTCCAGAATTATAACAATTCTGCAGTGCATGGTTGGTGACCACGGTGAGGCACCGCGCTGGAGCATTGACCCATATTCGTAGAACGCGGGATATTTGGCAGACGGTCTTGATTTGAAATACGGCAAGCCGAGAGACTACGTTGCCGAAAATACGTTGCGGCTCACAAACCGCAAGTGTTGTATTTCTCTAATTCTGAACGATTTTCCGCTCGACGTTTAGATTCTGTGACGCGAAACGCTATGAATATATGACCGACTCTGACGGTACAAGAATATCTTTGTTAATGCGTGAGAATCAATAATCATTTCCATAGTCCATATTTTATTACGCTGTTGCTAATTAAACAAAGTTATAATTGATAGTAACATACGACTAAATGGTCTAACATTTGATATATAAATAAATTAAAATAGATGTTTAAATTTTTATTTTCAGTATGCTTAAATATTAATAAAAACTAATTAAAAATTATATAATTTGTTGAAAAAAAGTTACAGTCTAGATAACGTTATTTATAAAAAAAAAAATATGATTCGTACTTCAGTAGGTATATAAGATAAATAATGTATTTGTATAAACTATTAATCTTAGTAAAAAAAAGGAAAGGAAGTGTACAATTTTAAAATGTATGAAGTTTTATTTCGATACTTTTATAACTGTCATATCTATATTATTTATTAGCTGGTGCCTGCGAATTTGTTTTTGATATTCTAGAGGAACTACATGGGACGTCTGTTAATTTGTCATTGCTATTTAACTTCTGTGAAAAAAAAAAACGTAGTAATATGCTGTCTTCCCCATGTTCACTCTTGTACTGATTACTGAAAACAATATTAAAGCCGTTGAATAGTTTTCAAGTGAAGCACGTGCAAATTTGAAAAAATTATGACTCTTTTATATATACAATGACAGAACAGATTATATTGTAAAACGTCATAGTCATATAAATGGTGGATAATTTTAAATATTTTTATTATGTACAATAAAATAAAATGATAATAGTAAACAGAGCGTTTAGCCAAATGAGTTTGTATATTTTTTTTTAAATCACACTAATTTTAATATCGTTGCTTTGGTATCTTACTTGCTAGATTTTTAATTATGTTATTATTTTCAAATCTCCTTAGACGACATTTCTGCCAATGGTTTACATACAGCGCTCGAGCTAAACGTTGGGTATATTGACTTTCCATAGAGTTTTTGCGAAGACTCAAAACCATATTCATTCACTAATCTGATCCACTTCATTGGTGCACATTAACCAAACTATTTTACGCCAAAATATCACCAACTTTAAGGAAATAACCCAATAAACAGATTAAATAATGTAAGGTAACAAATTAAAACAAAAACTACTATATCAATAGATTCAGATATCGCCAAAAACTTCAATTATATTTATTATATTCGAGTGTATCCGCAAAAAAAAAACTGTATTTTAATCATTTTTATAAAAAGTAAAAAATGGCTGAACTGTATGTAGATACTTTCACTCACTATTTCCTTTGTATATCTCACTTTCACAGACATAAAAGTATATTTGAAGTTAATATCAGGATGGTGAAAACTAACAGTATAATCATAACCGTTTGTGAGAGACATTTATACAGTATTATTATTTTATAAGCACTGGCTTAAAGTCTCTATAACTGTCAAGGAGCTAGCTAACTTTCACAGTTTAATATTATCTAAACTTTGTATTACACAAAGGCGTAAAAAAATAATTGCTCATACGACAGTCAGTTGCGGTCAAAATGCGAAACGTTGGTGAAATCTCTGACTGCGAATGCGCAGTTATTTTTTATGTAATGACAGACTAATTGGCAGTTACATGGCCTAAAATCTATATAACTGCCTAAGTGGTAATTAAGACTAGTTTGTTTTGTTGGCAATTCTTCACTTATTATTTAGCATACACCTTTCTCTCTAAACAATTGTTAGTGAGTTAGTGGCGGGCGTTAGAAAGGCACTAAAGACAGTTATTGTCTTAGCGCTTTCATAAAACTACGGAGTTTTGACTTGGATATTATTTTGAATATTCCATTGACTTCTTGTTTCTATTACAATCAATAAACATTTTAACTAGATATTGGTTTCACTGAATTGTACATAAAATGTTGAAATATTTATTTAATGTCATATTATTCTTGACATAATTAAATTTGCGTCTAGTAATAATAATCCAGTATCAATCAAAACTTATAAAAATAATTTCTTTGTTTCAGTGTCAACATTTCTACCCCAAACATTATGATTTACAAATGGATATTATGATAAGAGTGAAGTGCTGTCAAGAAACTAAAAATCCAAAGTGACGAAGTGCCCTGTAGGTGTCCGTAGTGTGCTACGTTCCGTTGTATCCCCTCTTAACCTTTAGTGTTTCATTATGTCTGACAAAACCTCGTCGTCGGTCGGTCCGAGGAGTTTCGAAACGATATCGGAGGAGGACCTCGCATCGCCATGGGAAAAACTGTTGGATGAAGTGAAGACTGCTGTTCCGACTATAATAAAGACTAACGCGTCCAGTGCTACGATTTCTAGAAGCGGCGAGGAAGTGTCGCCGGATCCTAAGATCGCGGACCTGGAGGAGAGCAAGTTGACGCGCTCAAAAAGCCTTAACCAACGCAGGAACAGCAGTAGTGGTCTGCTCAGTTCAATACCTCGGCAACTGCGTCTCTCGCTTCGCGGCGTTCGCAGTGAACCTTCAAGTGTCAAGGATGTACCTACGACTAGGAATGACAGCTCACTTAACCTCCTTCTTAGGTAAGTTTCTACAATAGTCAAAGCTAAAGCATTTATACACGTTTTTGATTAAAATACATACATGTTATAATTTAATTGATTTAATAGTAGATAGATATTAGGGCTGCAAGTGTTGGACTCTGGAATTTCCATTAGCAAATGCAAAGGTCAAGTGCAAACGGCGCGGCGTCTAAATAGCTTTGTTGGTTGTCATCGTGGGTTTATTACCTCTTTATTGTATCATTGAATATTAATATATAAATATTATTGCATAACTTTATATGTATTTTAAGCTCTCAATGGTATTTAGTCTTCATATATTTTAATTTAAGTTTAAGTTATTATGGACTGGTAATTACACAACAAATGCAATCTCTTATTTGCATTACAGTGTATTAATATTGCTATTTTGAAGTAATTAGATAATTTAAAATTGTAATTAAGCTATATTTCCGGTATTAAACAGATTACAGTGAATGGTGAAAGGACCATTTATTCATATCAGATCAAACATTTGATATTCAAACAATTAAAATATTGGCGGAGGTATGTATTTCGCATGATAAAAGTATTAATTAGCGGTATACCATATTTAAAATACATGGATACATAAATGGTTCTTCCGTTTCCCAATGACGCTGAAGACCAAATGAAAGACATTTAATCGATAGCTTTCACGTCGTATGCAAAATTGTGCACGGAGGAAACGGACGTCCTTTTACGAATCGCAATGATTTACAGGAAACCCGGCGCCGTAGCATTAAAGTAAGACAATACTTGAGTGATGAATAAACTAGTAATAATAACAATTGCGACGGTTAGTCAGGGCCATGTATTTAACGTAATAGATAAGTCTTCGCTTTATCCTTTTTCTATCTTAACCTCTTTTAGACGTTTGAAGTTGTTAGGACATTATCTAGTTAGGAGGTAATTAGACAATTAATACGTTTCACTACGAGGGCACGTTAGGATCTTATGTTTAGCTTAAAAGTATTGCTTATCCATATAGCACCATATTAAAATATTTTTGGGTATAGGTTATGAGCGTTTATAAGCTCTGAGCAAAGAAAAAAAGACATGTTTAGAAATTTTTCTTTGAATAGTTTTGAAACGATGTTAACACAACTAACCCACTGATCCGTTAGCTCCGAAATCGATTCGGAGACGACAAGACGTCCTTACCGACCCCGATGATAAAACCACCGCTGCATATAGGATCTTTTCCCATCATCCGAGGAAATATGCGTGGCAGCGCTTACGCCCGCGAAACCGCCGTTCCTGCTACCGGGGACAGGCGGCTAACTTTGCTCCCGCACACTCTCCGGGTCCTCCTCTAGTGGTAACCCAAGACGTATCTCGTTCCCCAACTGGGGAGGCTCTTGACGTCGCCGCCAACACGATACAGTGACTCTGAACATGCACTGAGCATTACACGCACAACACTGCACACAACACGCATGTACATAGGTCCTATAAGGAAACATTTTTTATTATTATTAAAAAAAAACAATTTATTTACACTTTCGTAACGGCCAAGCCGAGTTTCGAATCCTTGAGTTAGTGAAGCTGTAAAGGCCCTTCCGGTCAACAGCATTAGCTAGGTTAAAAAATAGAAAAACATAACTAAATTGCTTCATTCGTATCTTTCGCAAATTTTCATTTCACTTATATTCATTTGTATGAGAATAAGTATTTCAGTTTAACGTAATCAGAAAAAAAGTCGGCCGAATTTTGAGGACGGAGGGTACCTTAGGCAAGTGTTATAAATATGGATAAAATAAAATATATTTTGCTAAGAATTTACTGATAGAAAAGCCAAGATTTATATGCCTTTAGTAGTATACGCAGGTCAATAACGAATAAGACAAATATTTATTCGTCCATTTAAGGTTATTAACCTGACAATAAAAGAGTTTTTCTTTTATTTTTAACTGTTCTATAAATGACTGATATAATATTGTAATCACCATATAATACCTGCTCTTCCATTAGTTGTGGATAATCTGATCCCCGTAATCATATATTCGGTGTTCTGGCTTATTTCAAGATTTGGGAACTTAAGTTGGTTGCTATTGCGTTAAGATTCAATTAATTTCTTTTTTTAACGACTTCAAAAAGGAATAGGTTATCAATTCGTTTTTACCTTTTTTTTTCTCTTTTTTTTTTAGTATGTTGTTTACGCGAATTCTCCGTCATTTAATGACCGATTTTCAATAAAAAAATCTAATCGTAAATAACACTTCCGATGTGGTCCCATTTCCAGATCAGGGTCTGATCAGTGGAACTCATGGAAATTGAGAAAAACCCTCGAATATTATAGACACTTACACGTGTTTCATATATTCGTTTCCAAAGCTACGAAGTAGGCTTCACAGCTACGGCTATAAGTACATACTAAAACTAAATAGTAGAAAAAAAAACCTTTTTTTTCATTAAAAATAAAACCAACTTCATAAGAATAAACTATAAAAATGTACTAAAAAGTCAATAAGTGATTACTTTATTTATCTGGTTCGTTAATTTTGGAGTCGGCGGCAGCTAGAGTTAACAATTTACTTATTTAGAAATGGATATAACCTCCTAAACTTTTACTTTTTCACAATTACACATAAGCTAAATAAAGGACTAGGGTGTTTTTAAAGAACAATTAATCAACATTTAATATAATTAGCGTATATTTAAACCAGTTTGCTATCCATAAGCTGGCACCGATTTCGAATTTAACGAACCAGATCAATATGGATAATAATATTACAGATAATTATTTATTGACTGGTAGAAAATACCAACTGCGGGCTGGCCGGCCTCCAAATCTCCTATTTCTTGCCGAGGGTCTGGTGATACACTGGGTCGCTCAGGGCGAAAATATAAGGAATATGTCCACTTACCGAGCAATCTCTCGTGCACATCCAATCCCGAGGATCCTGCAGCTTATGTAATGGCGTAGAAGCGGTGTAAAAACGTGATGCGGCGATATTGTAGATTATTATAAAAGTTATGCGGTTTGCGT
This sequence comes from Samia ricini, assembly GCA_014132275.2. NCBI lineage: Eukaryota > Metazoa > Arthropoda > Insecta > Lepidoptera > Saturniidae > Samia > Samia ricini. The sequence continues at coordinate 25,191,403 of AP028161.1, forward strand.
TGCGGAGCGGTTGCGCGTATACTTTTAAAAACCAACTGTCAAACTTTAACTCGCGGCGCGGGTTGCCAGGCAAGAGAAAATCACTCGGCAAGAATGACAGTGATTCCTGACATTCTCACCCCAGCAACCGAATGATTCACCATAACCCCCGACCTTAGGAGAGAAGCGTCTCCTAAGCTCAAAATATTGGAGAGGAGGTGAAAGAAAATTAGATGGATGAGCGGAAATGCGGAAGCGGAATTACAAATTTAACTGAAGGATAAACTAATATTAAAGTAGAAAAAGGATAATAATATACAAAGGAAAAGAACTATTAGAAGGATTATTGGGTAGGTAAAGGACAGACCTTTACAACCGGGCGCGTATAAGTACCGCTTTGAGTGCGGACAGTAACCACACGGACTATTCCGTCAGCACCAGGGTGGCAGGTTTCAATAATACCAAGTGGCCACCTTAATGGAGGAGCGTTATCAGATTTAAGTAGAACAACAGAACCTACAGTAGGATTTGCGGTACGTGCATTCCATTTTTGTCTAGTTTGGAGCGTTGACAAATATTCATTCCTCCAGCGTTTCCAATAGGATTCCACGAGCTTATCCAATAAGTATTTGCGCTTCAACAAAGATTGCGGTTGCGAAGCAGTGTCAACTAAATTAAAAGAATTGAGCGGTTCATAGTTAAGAAAATGTGCGGGAGTTAGAGCTGTAGGTTCGGCCGGATCCGAACTCAAAACAGAAAGTGGTCGTGAGTTTAGTATACATTCGATTTGTGTAAGAAGTGTTGTAAACTCTTCATAGGTAAGTAGCGTGTCGCCTATAACGCGTTTTAAATGCGACTTAATGCTTTTTATATTAGATTCCCAAGCACCACCAAAATGAGGAGCGTTGGGAGTGATCGTTTTCCAGGTAATACCGTGCTCTACAGCTTCATTCAAAAAATGCCTCCGAATAAGTTTTAGATTTAATAAAATTATGTAAATCATTATAATGCGCTTTTGCACCTACGAAGTTAGTGCCATTGTCCGAAAATAACTCTAAGCAATTTCCTCTACGCGATATAAATCGCTTGAAAGCTTTGATAAATGACTCAGTACTTAATAATAACAATGCACATAATTCGAGGCGTGCTAGAGTTTGCATTTTATTAGCAGTTGGCGACACCTTGCTTTTAGCGCATACTAGATTGACCTTGTTGGGAGAACCCTTAATGCACAAATAAACGTTGGCGCCGTACCCACTTTCACTTGCGTCTGAAAAACCTACTACTATCAACTCAGAACTGTAAGATGGCACTCCTAAGAAACGAGGAATTTTTACACACGATAAAAGTGGTAGCTCATTTCGAAGGATGCACCATGCGTCGCAAATGTCTTGCGGTGGGAATTCATCCCAATCTACATGTTGTAACCAAAGCGATTTCATAATTAACTTAGCCTTTAATATTACGGGTGCACAGAACCCATTGATATCCCACAAGCGAGCGATAGTTGCTAAGATAATGCGTTTAGTAATTATTTGCGAAGTTTCCTTTACCGAGATTACGAATTGATCTTTTTCAGGAATCCATTTTAAGCCTAATAATTTTAAATTGTCATTTTGATCAAAATGAACATGTGAAAGATTATGATTTTCAGGAATTGATTCTAATAATGCGGGGCAATTACTTATAAATTTTACTAGATCAAAACCACCTTTTTTAAACATGTTTATTAATTGGTTAGATAGGTTTATACCTTCTTGCGGTGTACATACGGATATTGCCAAATCGTCCATGAATAAATTACTTTGAGCTACATCTGCTGCGTATGGATATTCCTGTCTCTCTTGTTCAGCTAGTTCGCGGATTGTCCGCATTGCTAAATATGGGCTGCAAGACAGACCGAAACAAACGCGATTGAACTCATATAAATTAGCGCTATCCTCATCTTCAAAGCGATATAGAATTCGTAAAAATTTACGATAATTATTATGTACCAATATTTGTAAATACATCTGCTTAATATCGGCACTTATAGCAATAGGAAATAAACGAAATTGAATTAAGATCGCAAGTAAATCATTTTGTAAGTTTGGCCCGGTATGCAGACAGTCGTTTAACGACAACCGGAAGTTGTTTTTGCACTTGCATCTAGAACTATTCGTAATTTCGTACTAATTTTATCATTGCGTGAAACTGCGTGGTGAGGAATAATATATTGCCTCTCACTGGAATTATAATTATCTATGCGGGTAATATAATTTTTTTTTAAGTACTCTCTAATAATTTCGTCATACTGTAATTTTAAATTATTATTGAGTTTAAACTTGCGTTCTAAATGCGTATATCTCTTAGATGCGATTTTAAATGAATCCCCTAACTGCGACGGGTCTTGGTTAAAGGGTAAAATAGTAGTGAAGCGGCCTGATTTATCGCGAGAAATATTATTTGAATATAACAACTCACATTGTTTATCCACGGGTGAAAAATGTTTTTTGTCCGGTACATCTTCAACGTTCAAAAAACGATTCATTAAACCTTCCATTGAAGTATCCTCACTACAAATATATGAGTATGTGTCACTGAGACAAGCGGTAGCGTTAGCGGACGCGGATTGTAAAACACGTGCGGAGCCTATAATAATATAACCAAATTCGGATTCAAGAGCGTCGGGATTCCCATTCGAACCTATGATTTTATTTCCCTTCAATATGTGGGCAAAAACTTCTGAACCAATTAGCATGTCTATTGGACCCTTCGTATGAAACGATTGGTCTGCGAGCGGTAAATTAAATAAATAATCGAGCGATGTACAATCTACATTCACTTGCGGTAAATCACCCGAAATCTTATTAATAACTAAACATTGTATGTTCAAGCGGAAATCATTATGTCGCGAAAATACTGTTACATTGGCTATACCCTGTATCGGTTGCGGATTGTCACCAATACCATTTACTTGAATGGAATTGGCGGAGTTAAATATATTTAATCCAAGTTTCTTACAACATTGTTTGGTAATAAAATGTCTCTGAGAACCCATATCGATAAGTACTCTGACTGGGTGTAATATAGAATTTTTATCTTTTACTAAAATGACTGCGGAACCTAACAAAATAATTTTATTTTTATGACGCGTGGATTCAGAATTCATCTGACTACAAAGAGATACAGTTTTGTCTTGGGTACTTTTAGATGTATCGTTATTATGTAGTTGATTATCAGAGGTCAATGACCTTGAATTACCCCCGACCATGCCATCTAAACTGTTCTCAGGAAAGTGTAACAAGGAATGGTGCCTCTTGTTTCCTTTACAAAATTTACACGATGATACAGACTGACAAAATCGACTAGTATGCAACAAACTCAAACAATTTATACAACCGTTCACATTCTTTATATATTTGTATCTATCTAGCGGTGAAAGAGTTTTAAATTTCGCGCAATTATATATTTGTTCATGTTCATTCGATTTACAAAATGAACAGTGTTTATTAAGACGCGCGGTGACGTCATTTGCAATTAATGCGCGTGGAGCTCGCTGTGTCGAGCGACCGCTCCTCGCGTCTCCAGCGGCGCAGTGCTTATACTTACTACCGGCGCTTGCGTTGATTTTAATATCTGGCGTAATTCTTTTTAATATTTTATATTGTTCCCTGAGAAATATTACAAATTCTTCGTAATTGGGATATGATTGTTTTCTATTAATATTTTCGAATTGTTGCACTGTGTCCGTATCTAGTTTGCGTAAACCTAAATGAACAAACATGTAATCTAACAAATTATCGATCTTTAATTGTTTCAAAGCGGCTACAGACGTAGAATATTCGTCAATGAATGCGTCTAATTGACTCGGCGTAGCATTGTGAAGCGATTTTAGATTTAATATTTTTTCTATATAGGTAGTAGCTATCTCACGGTCGTCCGTGTATTTATCAACCAGTGCGTTATAAATTATATTATAATTTTCTGCGGTCGGGCTTAAACTTAGCCATATTGACTCAGCCTTCCCTTTAAGTTTACTAATTAAGTACCTTACACGTAGTGAGTCATTTAGACTCGGATTATTGTGAACCATTGAGTTATAACATTCAATGAACATAGGAAATTTTTCATAGTCACCATAGAATTCCGGTATTGATAATTTCTCTAATTGAAAATTTAAATATTGTTCATTGTGTTCAGCGGTATTAACATTTTGCGATATATTGAAGCGTGTTAAGGCATTTTTTACTCCACAATAATAATCTTCGAATGCCCATATTGCCTCATAATTTGGTAGGTACTTAGGATCTAATTTCAAATTAAGTCGGTTAATATTATCGACTATATTTTGAAATTCTTCGCGCATCGAATCTATGTTTGTCGCTTGACTAATAAAGAGAGGAGTTTGGCGATCCTCCTGACTCGTAGGTATAGATTCGTAAATAGATTTAATGCGTAAATAATAAGATTGTTTTTTACTTTCGAGTAGAGATATTTCTCCGATACCTACTGAACCTTCAGCTACTTCTCCCTTTTTGGACCTATGCTCCATTTTTAAAGTTAATAATATTAAACAATGTAATTAAAAAACAAATACAATTGAATAGTATTCGTCTCAACGGTAATATAAAATATCAAAAATGCGAGGGTAAATAATAAATTTATGAAATTGCGTATGCGGTTTTAAAGTCTTAGGATGTAAAAATAGGGAATTTAGGACACAATCCAGGAACGAAGGACCATTAAAAGATGGTAGAAAATACCAACTGCGGGCTGGCCGGCCTCCAAATCTCCTATTTCTTGCCGAGGGTCTGGTGATACACTGGGTCGCTCAGGGCGAAAATATAAGGAATATGTCCACTTACCGAGCAATCTCTCGTGCACATCCAATCCCGAGGATCCTGCAGCTTATGTAATGGCGTAGAAGCGGTGTAAAAACGTGATGCGGCGATATTGTAGATTATTATAAAAGTTATGCGGTTTGCGTTGCGGAGCGGTTGCGCGTATACTTTTAAAACCAACTGTCAAACTTTAACTCGCGGCGCGGGTTGCCAGGCAAGAGAAAATCACTCGGCAAGAATGACAGTGATTCCTGACATTCTCACCCCAGCAACCGAATGATTCACCATTGACTTTTTAGTGGAATTTTGTAGTTTATTCTTTTGAAGTCGGTTTTGTTTTTTAGAATGAATATTCTTTGTAATTTTTGCGTATTTGGAAATTACAAAATGTTAAGTATAAAAATATTCGATATTTCAAATTGAAACTTGAGGAGTAAGTATAAACAAGGAATTATTAATTGCAAACAAAACAGTTTTTAAACTACTACATTTTTTTTTTTTGTTTAAATATATACCGACCAAATTATTAAGTTTAATTGAATATTTAATTCCATAAGCTCAGCCGTTGTCATCTTAAAATGTTTCTTATTGCTCTAGAAAGCGTAAGCAATCGAGTCCTTTATTAACATTTAGCAATATGAACGAATTCACTGCACGAATATACCAAGAACGTCGCGAGGCCGTTCATTTCCTCTCCAATGTATATGAGAATTGAATTTTGATCACAAAATAGTATTGGTGTCGTATGTTTGAGGGTTAACACGTGTGTTGGGTATTACAAATACCAATATTTGACATCGATAAGCTAATCGCTCCCTAAGTATATGTCGCTCAGTTATTAAGTTCGATTAGAGATAAACTATCTACAACATGCGACACAGGGTAATTTTTAATGAACTTGTTTTTTACATGCCCTGTTTAAATAATTTTCATAAAAACATATAATTTTTTCAACGAAAACTACTAGATATAAGGCGAACATGGCTTACACTGGATACGAACATTTGGCCAAATGTTCAGTATAACTTTAATCGAACCGAATATTCGGCATATTTGATTCCTATACTGAAACTATGCGAGCCTGTGTTTGTCACGGGAAGGACGTAGATTAGTTGAATCGTATCATATACTTAATTTATTATTTAAAAAATAATTATAATTTAATTTAATTCAAAAAAAGCTATATACATATAGGCTTTTCTTTCTTGTAATTTTATTGGAAATAAAGTTAGAATGTCACAAGCGCATAAAACAACACATGAAATTAAGTACCTCATTAAAACAACGCATTTTATACTACTTTTTATAATTTATTAATCGTGCTCAATTATACAGCTTAGTGTAGTGAAAACGTTGATTAATACTTCTCCAAATATTCGTCCGAACACGAATGTTCGATATAATTGCCAGATATGGTGAGTACCGAATACTCGTGGAAGTTTATACAGATATTTAATTTCTTTTATTCATCGGAAATAATGAAATATTAAATTATATATAACATTACAAACGTCAGTTTGATTTCATACGAAGCATATTTAACAGTTTGTACGTTATATTTTGGCAACCAGTTAGCTCACATGTTTAAATATAATATCCTGGGACATAACATGTCGAAATAATATCTCATTTATCATATCTGCATTATGCTATTCGATAATCAAACTCACTAGTAACTGCGACACGAGAGTTCAACGAGAGTAGATATATTGTCGTTCTCTCTGTTTAAAATGTAAATATTCCTGTTATTTTTTCTAACAAACATTTTTAACGAGCTTGTTTAAAAAACACACGAATAAAACACGTCTATAATTTACTTCCTGGCATGCCTTATCGCTTAGTATTAGGACGTACGCACACTCGGCCCCATTTGAAATTTCTTTACACAGTTTACACACATGTTTTGCAACATTCAACTCTTCGTTCGTTTTATTTTATGAAGTTTGTACGATGGTAAACCATTAACACTCGCATAGTTACATACCACTTTCCACTTGAAATCTGTCATTAAGCACGTAGGTTCATCACACTGAATGCTATGTCAAAGCGATATACTTGAGAATCTAGCTTGTATCAGATGTTAATTTACCTATTACAATATGATAACAAAGTACAACGTGACTGAAAGTCATATCTATTTAGTTGACATACCTATATTGTCGAGGCACAAGGAGACAATTTTATAGACAGCAGTTTGATTCCAATTTGTCTATAGTTTGTACTGTGTTAAAAGGCTGATAAATATACTTTCAATACCATTGTACCACACGAGACATTTAAAAAAATATTTGTTTTTAAATAATAAATAAAAATTTGATCGTCACGAGACGCCGGGCTGATTTGAAAGATAAGACGTCATTTGCTATTACGTTTACCGTCACGGCATTAAAGTCCGTTTCACTGCTAAAGCGCGTTAAAAACATTTCATTTATCCATTTAATTGTTAATATTTGAGTTAGAACTTCAAACATTTTAAAGTCATAGAAAAACATCATTTGAAATTTAATTATTTTTATGAATATTATAACGTAATATAAGCAAGTTAAAGACAAGTCTTAGCAGTCTCTTATGTCATTTATGATAACCTAGTCATAATGTAAAGTGTCTCTAGATTTATATGTCGTCAAGACTGATTAACAAAGAGACAATGCCCCATTAAGATTACTCATTGAATTACTATTTAATAATATTTCTTTGAGTTTCATTTAGTTGCATATTATTTTTGTACAAATGTTTTCACATTAAAACCACGATGATGCGTTTAATTATGAAACGCTGACGTTTGTACGAGGGTACCTACGTACTGTACCTGAATAAATACGGTTAGAAAAAAGAAGTTCTCGGTATTTTCCTTTTGTATAGGTACTCAATAATTTTCTTTCTTAGTAAAAAGTGAGTAATTTAAATAAATGATAATTATCATTTGTTAACTAACGAAGAAACTATCGGAATGTTTGTAGTCAGATGTATAAAAAATCACCTGTCACATTAAAGTACGAAACTATTTAACTGATGTTAGAGAAATTATGCTCACTGTGTGTGATTTGGTTCAACTTAAAATACAGGATTTATTTGGATTAATGACCTGAATTTTTTTTATTATAAACTAAATATTTTACAGGATAAAGTAACCCGGGCAACGCTGAGTAGGGGAGTTAGTAATTATATTAAAAATAGGTTTTAGGTATAGATCTTAAAATTATTTAAATACTAAAACTATATTATTGAGTGAATCATCAAGTAAAACCATTGAAATTAAGATTATAATATGCGTATATGAGCGTGTATTTAAAATTGAGTGATGTTGACTAATGATTTGATTCATTAAAACTAATAGACAACGGCGCCATGTTTTTTTTAACTAGGTATTTTAATAATAAAACTTTAAACACCTAATAGTATTTGTACATATTATGAATTATTGTCTTTGGACAAGTATGGATGACGTACGTAGTTATTTTCTATAGATTATAGCTTTATTCAAGTGTGGATGACGTATTGCTATACAGTTTCAGTGATAGTGACTTTACGTGTTGTAGGCTCTTTTCATACAATTTTTTTGAAATCTTAAACATGGTTATGCAATTCCCGCGACACAGGGCGAATGTTCTAGTACTCGGGCTATCAATAAACAAAAAGTAACATAATTAAATTTCATGGAATTGTCTCTGAATTGTATATTTCGAATCTTATTGTAATTTTATATGTCAAATAAATAATAATTATTATTATGTTGATGCTGCTACTCCAGTAACATTGTTCATAACGTTGCGTAAATTAATACATATTATAAAAAAATCTGTTCCAATTACTAAATGTTTCTCATTCTAAATTCATCATAATCCAAAGTTCCAGAACTTATATAGGATATTTAACATTAACTCTTCTAATGCTCATGATCTGGTTATATTATGTCGAAGCTAACACACTTTATAAGAAAATATTTCGTGTATCACATATAATAATTTATGAATTTTACGAAATTATTATTGGCGATTGAAATATAGATTCAATCCTATTGGTCGTTTACATTTAATGACAGACACAACAATGTAATGGTTTGAAACAAGTTTAATTGCAAATTCATACTAAATGCATGAATAATTTGACCAGATAGTGATAAAACAACATTCCCTTATAGTTCAATGAATTATTCATAAGAGTGTTAAATAACAATAACCGCCAAGAAAGGTCCTATAAACAAGTGTATAAATCGAAATAAGAGGTTGCTAATAGAAAATCGAGATTCAATTATTTATTTATTAGGATTAGGAGTTTTTAAAGTTGATATCTATTTAAAATGATCCTGCTATAGTTATTGGAACATTCTTGGAACTAAGTTAGTTTTGGTTATTTACTACAAATAAGCATTTTTTACAAATAAGCATAAATATTCATTGTTGTAAAATTTTCAGTCAATAATGTCTATCGGCGAGTGATTTAATATTGTACAGGTAAACGTCTTATACTATTTGGGTTATACAGAAAAAGCTAACGAAATTAGCATCTAATATTATATTGTTAAAATTAATACTATGTTGCTACACCAGTTTATGTATAGTTGTATCGGATTATTTATGAAAGTATTTATTAATGATATTTTAATAGTTTAAAAAATTTGAGTTCATGAATTACAGACATACAGGATACTTGTATAGAATAACCAAATTATAGCACATTAAGAACCATCAAGATTACATGATATAAAGTCAAATACACAAGTTTCATGAATAAAAAAAATAACTGCTACATGATAGGCTGACATCCCGCCAAAAACCCCTTAGAGCCCCAAAAACCCCTTAGAGCGATTCGATTTTTTTTTGTGTTTCATTTACTCCTTTTCAAGAAAAAGGCAAAGTCACTATACGATGCAGCCAAGTCTGATGTTGGAAACACTTTTCATCCAACGCTCTAACAAAATGAATATCCTTTGTTAAAGGAGTTGTTGAGAAATTTCAAACTACACACAACAACTAAACTATGTCACGTAAAAAAATACCAAAGATACAAAATATAGAGTAAAATAGTGCAAGTTAATTAATTAAAAACAAGGATTGTTACATTATATACCAACACCGCGCTAAAAACTATAAAATAATTCGAATGACTTAACACGCCAAAATATGACGTTTGGTGTTTCATATCTGGCGGGAGGCTCGTGGCAGCCATTTCTTTTTTCTTTTTTTGTTACAAAAGTTGCAAGATTCTTACTTCAGTAATCAAATAAATATTGGAGAGGATCTTTTTTCTATGTGTGCTAGTTTTTGCTAGTTTCAAATTTGTGTCAGACAACAGTTCTTTCAGTTGATATCTGTAGAAAGTCTTAACACCTACACGAGTTCTGTCAAAGTATACTTATTATATGATAGTAATAGCAATACTAAATAGAGATTAGTCACTAGAAAACAGTGTTATTTATATATTTGTACGCCATTAGTATGCTAGTTCGTATATGCTAGTATAAAACAAAGTCGTTTTTCGCGTCTATCTATTATTTATTATCAACTAACTCCTCCTAAATCATGCAACGGATTATGGTACAGTTTTCACCGAACGTTTTTATTTTTTCAAGGAAGAATATGAAAGTAGAGAAAAATAATGTTATCTAAGTTGGATAGAAATCAATTTTTATGACTCATGTAAAGTAAAAAATACATCAACATGGTGTACTATATAATTGTGGTACTTCAAAAATCCTTTTGAGAATGCAGCGCGATAACATTTCTATCTCCTGCGGTTGACTCACAACAACCATTTTATTTTATTTTAGTCCTACGTTATAATACCTGTAATAAATGCAACTACAAGTTTGTTTGTTACATTTTCACACCTTAAGGAGGTGTTTAAGCTATTTAACATGAAATTTTGAATTGTCATAACTACAGAAAAGGATATATGGTCCTTTAATTAGTTGATGTACAAAACCTACATTAACGTGATAGAAAGAACCCTTGATGAAAAGCTATCTATACTAATAAATAAAGCTGAAGTGTCTATTTGTAATGTCAAAAATATTTTTTTTTACTCAATACATTTGTATGTATATACGATACCTATAACAAAAATACATTTTCTTAAATCTTTGTCTGTTTTTTCCGGGTAATCTCCGGTACGGCTGGATTAATTTGAACAAAACTTTTTTTGGTAGATAGCTGAAGTTACTCCGCTTAATTTAGGGTACTTTGGGACTTCGAACATAATTAGGGTTACACGTGAAAAATTACAAACTCATAAAAAGTACATTCAATGCACAGTTTTACGGACAAGTCTTTGAATTTATGAGAAATATGTTTACTTTATCTTAGTAGTAAAACAATAAGGATAAATAATTATTGATAAAGGTTAAATAAAGATTAATAAAATAAAGGATAAAAAATAATTACGGTTCTGTATAAAAAAAAATTAAAACGCAGTGAAGAATACTCGTATATGAATCGCGGGCTCAGCCACGAGCACACAGCTAGTTAGTGCATATACTAGACAATATTGGTAGGTAAAATGAATATTTGTAAATCAGATAACTAGGTATAAGTTTAGGTATGAGAAAGTAACTCCTACTCTATATGAGTTCTTCGGTCAGGCAGTCAACAAATACAAGGCTAGTTAAAGCGATACGATGTTGTATAAAACAGTAGCGATTACTAATCGTTACATAATGATAGAGTCATGGTCGCGAGTTCTCATTGAGTTAAATCGGTAAATGCAAATCACGTGCTGGGCTTAATTAGCTACATTTAAGGTACCTATAGTTGAAATATAAACATAAAAGAATGAACAAATGACGGAAATAAATAAATGACGGTGTGACTTATAATGATAACTAAATCTAAATATACTAACAGTAGCAAACAGTAGTAAAAAGACAGTGCCAATGTAAGGATACATAGAGCAGCCCCAGTCCTAGAGGGGAAGAGCTGCAAACCGGCAGCAATAAAATATAATATGTTTATAATAAACTTGCTCCACACAGCGTATAACATACGGAGGAAGCCTGGTTGGAAATTTAGATGTACATAGACCATTAATATGCCAACCATTATATATTTGTCAGTTTGTAAAAGTAATTCATCTCAAAACGCTGGAGCCAATATCAACTTTGTACCAGGTATGAAAAAATCGTAGATCCTCTGCTGACAAAAAGTGGGTTTGCTGGGAAACTTAAAAACACCTAAATATCTAGCTCTCAACTAAATTTTCCCAAAAATAAACGAAAAAGAGTCTGAGTGATATCCAAGCTCATGTCTTGAGATCTCAGCGAGAGATCCCTATCATCAATGTAAGTAAAGATATGATTAAGATGATAAAAAAAATTACGGTTAGAAACTACTGTCTATCAAATCATGCTGCCGAAACATATCTATAGGTGATTGACGACATATTATATTCAAACCTGAGGGTGGTAGCTGACCAGAGGGACATTAGCTAATACCGCATCGCTGCCATAGCCATAACTTAATGAAAACTCATTATTGAATAGGATGCATTAACAATTATCGTAAAGTATTATTTATGTAAAAATATATTTAAGACAATAGTCTATAAATCAATATAATACAATGAACATATTCGTTTTTTTAATTACTTAACATTTTTCATTTAGCATTAGGTTTGATCGTGATCATTATATGTAGGTAGCCTAATAAATCTACCGAAATGTTGGTAATAATATAGAATTTTATGGCATTTCATGGGCCACGCTTAAAGTTTACCATATACCGTAGTCTATTGTAAATTAGTAATACATATTATATATCTTCCTTATAAATTTTACAAAATGTACCTATTTCTAAACAGATATGAATAGTACAAAATAATGTACACCCTTGGAATTAAAGTTACGACCAGATATATTTTTAAATGAACTAATGTACTTTAAATACAATTTTGATATATTTTCGACAACCAGTATTATTAAAAATAATTTCCAAGACATAAATAAAAATGACCGTCCAAGGATGTACCTGTACACAATGTACCAGTTATCGTTTAAGTCAATAACCTTAAATTTAAGATGGTGACCATAAAACAGCAATCAGATCCTATAATAAGATATAAACTGTCAATAAATAACAAGCTGACTATAATCTATAATGGTATTCACAGATTTTTTTTTTTTGTTATAAATAATTGAATAATCAGCATTGGTAAAATTACAGTTATTTATTTAAAAAAAAACTAGGAGATTATTATTTGAAATTATTATTTGTACCGTAAAAATTTCCACTCGTAACTTTTTCTTGTAAAACGTTGTCTAGAAACGTGGTATATTTTTTTTTGCTATTTTTTTTTGCGCTACATAGCTTCGTATTTTTTTAGTCTCATGAGTCAGATTCACGAGAGGTAACGATGTCATGATGGTTCATTCAATTTTCAATGTAAAGTCCACTTTTTTTGTCCTGTATCTCGACACCAACGCAAAAAGATTTCTGCGCATCACGTCATCTACCTATACAGTTACATTATAAAGTTAAGAATATGCTATATGAACTGCGTAAGAATTATTATGGTTTCCAGAGAATGTAAAATTATCTTAAGTACATAAATATGGTTTTTATTACATAAAAACATTAATAAGTCGTAAAAAAATATGACACATGTACATACAAGTAGTATTGTCTTTAATTACCATTGTTTTATTCTTGTAGATAAAATATAATACGCATTGCTATGAATTTCGTAACTTTTTATATGATTTGAAGGAATTTAATAATCAAATGTAAATTCTATTTAAAAAAAATGTAATGAAATCTATTAATATTAATATTAATTCAATAAATGTAAATACATAATATTAAATATTTGATAACGTGTGATTACAATGAAATAAATTTAAATGTAAAAATAAATTTACAAAACAAACCAAAAACTATAGTTAAATTTATACAACTTTTACATGGGAAGATATATTCACAAATAAATAATTCAAATAATTATCATTACAATATACACGTAGGATATTGTCAATCGCTATGCATTTAGATTAGGACGATACAGTTCAGTGAAAAATTGGCAGTTGTCTATTGAATGTGTAATTAGTACGCTGTAAACGTAATAAAATTTGCAACTCGTACCAAGAAGAGTGTGGTAGGTGCGCGCAGAAATAAAGTATACGGTCATTATGGCCTGAATGACGGACGTGGACACGTTTCCTCGTCAATATGTCAACGGGAGTGTGGGAAAGAGCACATTTTTGCATAAGATTGTCAATAACGTCGCTGAAATGGTACATTAAGGTTGACAAAGTATTCTAAGTCAATTGATTAAACTTTTGCATGAGATAGCAAATAAAAAAAAAAGAAATTGAATATCGATTTAGTGTGCTGACAAATATTAGTAATCATGGGCCTAATTTTGTCTATGGAATTAAGGGGTATATGCCTTATCAATTTTTTTATTTTAAAAATAAAGACAAATTGGTCATCACATGATTTAGGCTCAGCAACATTAATAAAAAGCTTTTTAGGAAATTCTGTTAGGTTCTACAATAATATTTAAAAGCTCATTACTGATTTACCTTGACGATAAGAAAAAACTCTATTTCAAGCTCGTTCTCATTATAAAAGATTATTATAGGATAGTTTATTATATTAACGACAGTGATGTGTAGAAATTAGCTTTGTAAAATAAAAAAAAAACATTATAAATAGATACAAAAAAAAAAACAAATTTCTTGATCATTTTCTGCTCAATGACGGGTTTGTTTTCCGAACCCGTGATTTGAACTTGAATGAACGTCAAGCGCGTAAATTTTATAAAAGATTTTGATATTCTATTATGAATGCAAAAATATGACCGTTACTACTAAGGACAATGGACATTATAAATTGAATTTGAATTACTCATCGCTTGTAGACATTCGTTTAACTTGAGATATATGTATCTATCTTCTGTACTGTTCTGTAAGTGTCTGTAATATCAAGATATGAATGTATACACGATACCTATACCAAAAACGCAATGTTTAAAATTTTTATCTGTCTGTCTGTCTGTCTATTTGTCCCGGGTAATCTCCGGAACGGCTTTATGGATTTTGACGGGATTTTTTTTTGGTAGATAGCTGAAGTTACTCCTGGTAACTTCGGGCACTTTTAATTTACAAACATAATTAGGGTTCCGTATAAAACATTTTAATTGCTGTGAAGAAAATATGAAACGCGCGCAGCCGCGGGGACATATCTAGTATTAAATAAACAAGATAGAAGTCAGCAGTGGAAAACGTGGCGCAGGTTGCATTTAGTAGCAAATATTTAGTAGTGTAAAAGTCGCTAAGATACTAGGAATAATGCCAATAAGTTAATTTTGTTTGATTAACTTCTGTTTTTCCACATATCACTAGAGTCTGCCAGCAGCGAAGTTATACATAAAAGTATCCATTATTAGTAATGATCAACTTCGGCAATTTTATATCCTAGAAATTGCAAAGTATCGTAACATTTTAAAAAACTGCGACTTATATTGTAGAGACATCTATGAGTTCGGAATAAAACTAATTTTCACCAATGTACCTTCTTCAGTAAGCCATGGAAACTGATAGCGAGATAGATAATAGCTATTTCCGACACACGTGTCACCAGACAAGGCGACTTGGCAACATCGCCCGTCTATTTAATTAAGAACGGAGTTCAGTAGACCTGTCAGATTCTGTTCAGACTACAGACATTTCAAGTTCAAAAAATAAGAACAAATTTAGAGAAACGTATGTGATTGGTGAATATTGACTAACGAGCATCAAATCAGTTTTTTTTTAAATATCTATACTTCTATACTAATAAATAAAATTGAAGTGTCTGTTTGTAATGTCAAAATTATTTTTTTTACTAAATAACTATGAATGTTTACATTATAACTACACCAAAAATGCAATTTTTAAAAATTTTGTCTATCTGTCTGTTTTTTTTTTTTTCCGGGTTATCTCCAGAATCGCTCGACCGTTTTTGACGGGGCTTTCTTTGGTAGATAGCTGAATTACTCCAGGTAACTTAAGGTACTTTTATTTTCGAAAATAATTAGGGATCCGTGTAAAAAAATTAAAACTCATGAAAGAATAAAATCCGACTCAACGCACAGTTTCACTGGCAAGTGAAATTTGTGAGAAATAGTTTTACTTTCTTAGCTGACGAAAAAAATTAAGGATAATAATTAGGGTTCCGTACAAAAAAATTAAAACGCAGTGAATAACATATAAAACGGGACATAGCTAGTGTAGAAATAAATATATTTGATTAGCATGTATTTTGTTTAAATCTAATTTAGTTTTTTATTGTATGACGTATGTTGGATAAATGACGGTTTATTTTTACATGAGATAGATAAAGGAATAAATTGCTACATTTCCGTTCCATAGGGAGAACAGTTCAACAGAATACTAATAATTCTTGGCACGATTCAATTAGATATGACGTTGATTATAAAACAACTTCTCAATTTGTGCCAAAATCGCTGATAACTATTTTCTCAATAATCGGTATATTTCTCAGAAATTACTATTATTGTACTATTACTATATAATTCTACTACCTTTATATATATTACTTAAAACCGGAGTTGCCTGCTTCAAAACGTTCAAAAAGTTTCCTGGGCAAACAAATTTTTTTTATTGTTTTTGCAACGCATGTCTGTTTCATTTACTACAAAACAAATTAAGGCCAATCTATATGTGCTATAAGCTAATGAATATTACATAATCGCATATAGTTTTATTATTTCCTTAGTAACTATTACTTGATAGTTCAAACCAGCCGATAGACACCTAGCTATAATACAGTTGAAACTAATAAATATGACGTATTGACAAAGCATCTCATCGGGCTTGGTTTTCCCAACAATGTGGTTTGTGACTTTGTTCTCTTTGGCAAAAATATAATACGTGTACCTAATTGCAAACCGATTTAAAGTTACCTTCAAATGTTTGGCATATGTAAAATAACGTGTGACTTAACAGAGATGTGTAAGGTCATTTGCTGCTTCGTTGTCAGAAGAATAGAGATAACACATACGTATGTATATTGTAGAGATGACATTGTTGATTTATTATTTTTAACACAGTTTTTGCATCTTGATCTTTTCATGGAAATATTTTTTTAAACTTATTTTAGAGATGAGTCTCTCACTGAGTACTATTTCAAAAAAATGTTGAGGGTTACTTTAACCACAATTTCGCCAGATGTAAAGTGATAATTAATTCCAGGATGGTAAATATGCTTAGCCTAGAGACACTGGCTTTCAAGTTATGTTGCCGGAATTTATAAGAGCTCAGTGATGAATTACAATCAAATTTGATTGTGGATAGCTAGCTAGACTGGCATTACAAATGCCTTACCACGGTGCTATAGTTTTCAATACGATTTACCTTTATCAAAAGCTCAGATTAATTATAGAATAGAAGTAAGCGAATTGAAACCTACGTCCCTCAACGCGGAATCTTGCCACACTACCTTCAGCTACTCAGCCATCATTACCTTCGTTTATATTATCACTTGAACACCATTGGAAGATTTTAAATAAACAATACGCTAAGTAACATGTGGTAGTTACGATGATAATTTTGATTCTATATTCTATTCTAGATTCTATATATTCTGTAATTGTTCTTGTAATATTTTATTTAAACCACTGCATATTTTAGTAATATATTATAGTGAATAATGATTGTAAAGAATATATACTTTTATATACGCAAGCGGAGTTATATAATTTTAAGATTAATCAACATTTTTGCAAAAGTATCGCAATCGCATTTTTACTTTATTCAGCTCAGTATTATGTGTGTATTTAAAAGTTACAGAGATGTAGTGAAAGTCAGGGTGAGCTCATTACACAGTTTACAGAATTCTTATTTTACTGATTTCTTAATGAATTTTCCGTTTGCAAATTTCGCAATATTTACAACTCCACTGGATATAGACATATATTGTTTTTAAATAAATAATTTGTATTGTAAACTATTTATTATATTGGTGAGAATTGCAACTGTTATAAATTTACTTTTAATTCGTAATATGCAGCTTGGAAGATTTCGTAGAAAATGCCGTTCGACTGTATTTTCCTCTGGATCGATCATTACATCAGTGTTTTTTTCTCGTTTGCCGTCTATTTGTCCTTAGATAGAAGACAAAACTTAATAATCTTGAAATTCTTGATAAAGATACAATATTGAAAGAATAGGTATACCATGCAATGAGATTATTCCATTTGAAGCGATGATAGCTCATTTGGTAGCACTTGTACGCAAGTTCGAACTCTCATATTCAAATCTATAACGAGCCTACAATGTCGATGTAAAACAACGTCTAGAGTAAACCGTATTGCGATGATAGGGTATTTTTAAATAATCCCCGCCTGAGTAGCTGCCACTCTCAAGTTTGAAAACCTGTCGCGAAGCACCAATAGGTGTGCTCCGGCAGCATCATTTTAGAGGCAGTACCTATATGCTTAATGTGTTTATCACACTGATCTACAGTTCAGATTGTGGTGAAAGCGCTGAACGTGTTATATTGTATACAATTAAAAAAAAACCTAAAATGGTACTTGTTAAAAATACAATATTGAAAGAAAAACTGTACGATGAAATGAATGAATGCCAATAGATACAACGTTACAAATGGAATAATAGCAAGGGTGGTGTGAGGACAGTATCTTTGCAATGATTGTATTATTTACGTAGTAGTGGTATTCGTAGAAGAATACGGATAAATATGAAGCGACACCTGTTTCATTTCAATACGTAAGACGCGCAGAAGGAGGGTGACCGTCCACCGAGCGTGTCGGGTAACGAACTTATATATCTTTAAACACAAGGTCGAATAAACGTCGACGTCACATGATTCTTCGATCGCAACTGAAATAGCGTAAAGTCTAGAACATAAACGTGAGTTTGCGAGTTCGCTATCGTCGTAGAGTAATTTCTAATACCACCCTTCAAGTTTGAAAATCTGTTTTCATTTTGTTTTGTTCGTGTTGTGTTTTCTGGCTATTGCCGTAATGACTATTACAGCGATAATTCACTAGAGAGCCTCTAGATTTAGTGTTTTTACCATATCGTCATTTAATATAAAGTGACATTATGTTAAAAATTCGGTACCTACATATTAATCAATAAAAACAATTTCTTGCTTCACAATTTATTGCTATCATAACTAATTTTATTGACTACCTAACGCAGGGTTGTCAGACTCAAAATCTTTGGTGAGCTAAATTGAAAAACATCTTAGACTACGTGGGCCGGAGCGCCCTTAACTAAAGAAACCGATCCATGCGTATCGAAGAACAAAACGGCAAAGCAATCCTTTTTTACTTAGTGGAATAATTTTTTTACAGAAATTTGACATAATTTTTATGTATGTTAATTTTAATTTTAAATATGTTAGACCATTTATATTTAAAGATATTCTCCAACATTCATATTATACATTCTAACATTTATATCACCTGGATTATGCTGATGTTTATGTGCTTATAAATTGTAGTGTAATATGTTAGAATTAATTATGCGGTTTTGTTTTTTTTCCTTTCAAATTATAGTATATGTACAAATAAAAAAATACATATATTGAAGATTACACTTTTTTAATAACATATCATGATGATAAAGCATATATTTTACAAATGCATATCGCTTAATATTGTTTCATAATCATCTATAAATATATTACATTTCATATGTAAAAGAATCATGGCGAAGAATATTATAAAAACTAGCTGTGCGCCCGCGGCTATGCCCGCGTTTCGTATGTACTTCACTGCGCTTTAACTTTTTTATACGGAACCCTAATTATATTCACGAGTTTTATTTTATTACGTGGAGTCCTATTTATTTTCGAAAAATAACAGTTACGCGCAATAACTTCAGCTATCTAACAAAAAAAGTCCCGTAAAATCGGTCCAACGGCTCCGGAGATTAACTGGAACAAATAGACAGAAAGACAAAAAAATTGTGTTTTTGTTATAGGTAAATAAATATAAAACATTCATATTTATTTAGTACAAAAAATGTTGACTTTACAGACACTACAATTTTATTTATTAGCATAGATTATCAGTTCGTTTCTAGACTTTTTATTATTATAATCTAGATGTACTGTTTACAAACTTAACATTTGGTGGATTGCATTTATTTGTTGTTTCATTTCACCTTATTAACATTAACTTAAAATTATTTGTCATTGAAGAACTTATTTTTCGTTTAACTTGGCGTTTATTTTTGTTTATTGAATGAAACCTTTAGCGGCGTTGAGCGATTCTCGGTAGGGAATAAATTTCTAGATTCACGTTCCCAATGCTATGACGTCAGTGTACAGTATGTCAAATATAAAATAGGGTTTAAATGTTGGCGCTCAGAAATAAATAATAAAATGTATGTGCAGTTGGCCTATTTCATGTTTTAATTATGAATAAACTATATGAAAATGTACATAACTATTACTGGGAGCGCCAATAGATGTAAAAACCAGACAAATGTTATATTTTAGGTTATGTTCATAATAACAGTTTTTCCAATGTTTCAAGTTTTCATTTCTGGCGGCAGTCCCCACAGCTGGCTAGTTTCTCTTTTTTCTGTTTTTCTAAAAGTACTACTAAGCGAAAAGAAATATTTTTCATTTTTATTACATTGTTAGCTAATGTTTATTTATCCGACTTGCGATTCAGCGTATATACTCGTAGATAATTTATAACTATCGTTTCGCAATTCACCACAACGGCACGTTTCAAAGTCACGTGATTAATAGGCAATAGAAATACATCCACGTCGATAAATTATATCTGGACATCCTTTACGGGGAAGCAATAAATATATTGAAGCCATAATAGCCTACAGAATTTCGAAACATGGTCGGGTCTATACGTACCTAAGCGGTTCTAGGTATTTTAAAATGTTTCGTGGATACAAAGAAATTGAAAAAACGTGACCTTTTCGTGCGGAGGTATCATCTATTGAGCATGAATTTTACATCCATTAGTTTATCAATAAAGCACTGATACTCACGTGTAAGCGTTCGTAGATATCGTTATGTAAACAGAATATACTGTAGGAGTTAACGACATGTGTTAATTGCTTTAATGTGTGTAAATAAATAAATAAAAATCCTTCACTTTTGCGACGACCTTTGTAGTATTAACCATTGTCCGGTACAGGAAAATTTTAAAGATATTCTAATTGAGTGATAAATATGTACAAAGTCAGATTATAATTACAGCAAATATCCCTAATTCCTCCTTAAATTCCGTGGTATTTGTGCAATTTTAACTTACATGCATTTTTAATATTGTATTGGCTTAGTGGTTCGACCACAATCTAATATTAAGTCACGATGTAATTTAGGATTGTCAACATACTAAGCCTAGAGATAATGGTAAGAGATATAAGTGACACACCTACTAGTTCTTGACGACAGATTTTGGCTAACCAGCATTATTAGAAAATACCCTACCACCTTGCTGTGGTTTCATCAAGATGTTTTCTTTCACAAAAAGTTCAGGCTTTATAGAATGGAATACTATCTATTGACGCAGAATCTGACAACACTGCCACTAAGCCATCGTAGCTTGATTTGCCATATATATGCATACATCCCATTAATATGAGTAGCATTAGTAGGGTACTTTACATAGTTAAAAATCCTAATTTTTTGTATGTATGTGATATACCTGACGTAATTATAAAATAAATCGTTAATATTCAAAGAAAACATTGATAATACAAAAATAAAGAATTGTACTACTGCCGTGAAGCAGGAAAAATATAAATTCCAGTACTTTGAATTGATTAAATTTTCAGAGTAAATGATGAATGAACCTTCAACAATATATTTAAAGTCAATTATATCGTCTTTTGCAACAGATTAACCATCTGTTGATATTACATCGATGTTAATTGCAAAACACAATCACAACTGACGAATAAAAACATAATTAACCATGAAAGATTACTTATGTTCCTAGATTCCATCCTGAATTAAGCCATTGCAAATAAACTTGGTGAAACTCTAAATCAATAAACGTGTGTGGTTTCGCAGCAAGCTTTAATTGTCTAAACAACACGTCAGAGATTAATAAAATTTAAAATAGAGTCTCAAGAGGCTCTAATTCGCGGGAACATCATCTTGTCCAAATATTTATCTCTCAATGAAATCATCCGGTAAAGTTCTCGATATGTATCTTATTGTATATGTAAATTTTAGATGTCTTTTATTTATATAGGAGATATACTATAGAGAGAAGATTTTTTATTCAAAAAATAGATCGGGCGACGTCTCGACACGTAGCGGCGCCACTGCCAACGTTGGCAACGTTCGCCTGTCTCTGCACTGTTTGTTTGTGAAAATCTTAGCAGCATCTGTTTCGTTAAACAGTCGCCCGTTTCAGTATTGGACCAATTCCCTTCGCAATCGGTGCGAGTGGAAAGTCCGTTTTACGACGGAAGCCACGCAGTTTTCCTTACGTCGCCATTTTGATTATACTTTACTTTTTTTATATCACGTTGTGTTTCCCTTCGAAATGACTTTGATAACGATGATGCGGAAATTCGTTGTGTTGCATTTCGATATAAAGGAAGTGTTTAGTGAATCTCTTATTAATGTGCTTCTGAGAAATATAGTGGATCAACTGTAAATTTTGGTACAACATAAATTTTATACGTCTCATCACTAAAGGCATATATACCTATACAGTAATCTCATTGTGATACTTTAGTAATAATCTAACATACAATTTTCAATAATAATATTTGAATACTTTGTATTCTATTGGTTTGTCATTTATAAAACTGCTTCAGAGTCGAAATATTTATTAAAAAAATAAGTAACATATTAACAGTAAAGGTGAATACAGTACTAAATAGAATGTCAGGATTAAAAAGATGCATAAGCCAAATGTCAATGTTAATGACCGGCAAACCTATAAATTCATCGGAATCAGCATGGAGAGAAGAATTAGCAAAGTGAGTTTTATCAATGATTTATTGAAAAAAAAAAACAAACATTTATTTTATTCACAACCGAAGATTTATAATAATCAGTAAAGATTTATTCATAAATTGTTATTGTAGTGTAAATTGAAGCAAAAAAATATATAGTCTATAGATTACTGGATAGAAAATGAATAATGGTATCTGTGTAACCTCATAATAATAGATAAGGACTGATAAAGAACTATAACGCTTTATGTCCATATCCATGAACATAATCTAGTGCGTTGATTATGTGGTTGTATTCTTAATATTCCATGAGATTCTATACGCCACGCAGGCTAGTAATAAGAAGAATATTTACAAATACCAATGATGTCTATATGCGTTCTTCGTGTTGGAAGAAACTTTTAGGAGAGATTAAATGCGTCGTTACACTAAACATACTCTTAGATAGGAAGTATCGGTTTCGAGGTTTACAAATATTTGGCAACACTTATGCTAATTTGTTTATTTTTCTAAAATTTCGTAGAATTGTATTGTTTATCAGTTATTAAAATGATTAAGTGAAGCAATGATTTATTGCCGTGTGGTGCCGGTCAAGAATAGGACCATCCCATATCTTCCCTTGGGTGTCGTAAAAGGCGACTAAGGGATAAAACCATATAAGGGATAAACCAGAAGATGAGCAGCAGCATCCAAGCGTGGCGATTATGGCAATCTCTCCCTTATTGGGGGAGATCTATGTCCAACAGTGGACGTCTTATGGTTGAATGGATAGAAGCAATGATCGTAAAATGTATTCGGATTACACTGAGATGGTAATATTTAGTTGGTAGATTTATGTTTGTTGATGGAGTTTTGTTTTGAAAAAGGTTTTATCAGAGTGGTGGTGATTTATTTTGTATTATATGTATAACACAGAGAATAAAATTATAATAATTTATTATTAATAAATTAAATACTTAACATTTTTGTAAACGCTATAATGTTATTTTACTATAATTTAATATTATTAGTCTATAAATTATATTTAATATTGATAGGCTTATATAGATTATGTCAGGTGGCTCCGCGGACATTGCTCTATCTTTTCCGGAAAATAGTGTGATTTACTTATGGGTATAAATTTTAATTTTGACCTATAAAGTACAGAAGATGTTAATAACGACTACACCACCATTTATGGGATTGTAGCATCACCTCCTGAAAACAAATGTATTGTATAATTAAACCTCAACTGGACAAAGCGAAATTACAAGATTACTAATATAAGCATCAACGATTGTAAATCTTTATATAAATAGGCAAAGATTTTAAAAAATCAGTATGTTATGCACACCTGTTTGTAAATCAATTTTGTTTTTTAGTACTACCATAGATAAAATATATTTTCTAGTCTGTAGGACTACCTATATTGCTTTATTGTTATTAATGAAAACATCTGGAACCCCTTTCTTTCCTCGTTTTTTTAATAATTATTATAGTCAAATTTTGAACATTAGTTAATATTAACATTTTATTTTGACTAACGCTTAGTAATATCCTTTAATTATTATCTACGACCTTCGCTTTTCAAACGACGATTTGTATTCCAGAATCCCGTTTTTTTTACACATTGCCCGGTTTATCAAAGCGACCTTCGTTTCGTCTGATGTCATCCACTCGACACGAAGTGGGCGGTTACGCATTACTGAACGTTTTCACGCGATGACCATCCTAATAATTTACGACATAAAGGATTATTGTAGAATATCTAATATTTATTTCAATTTTAAATTATTCTCATTGACGGTGGCAGTAGTCACCTTAAAAAAAAGAAAGATTTCTTGTGAAATCATTAACGAATACACACACCTACTTAACTTGGTCTAGTTGATAAGAAATTGGTTACGTACATTATTATATATATATATCATAATATAAGACTTTGTTCATTTTTCAAACGTTCATTCAATCATAAGACGTCTACTACTGGACAAAGGTTTCCCCCAATAAGAGGGGATTGCCATAATCACCACGCTTGGCAGGCGAGTTGGGGAACAGAGTAGGTATTTTTACTACTCAGAGGATGCTGCTGCCCATCCCCTGGTTTATACCCCTCAATCGTCTTTTAGGACACCCATGGGAAGATATGGGGTGCTATTATTCTTAGCAGGCACCGCATGGTATCCGGCACCACACGGTTCCACAGTTAAGTTACACGTATATTTCTTTATTAATTAGCTAACTCGTCCTAAATCATGCTACGAATTTTATTGCGACTTTCACTCTCAGTTAGAATTTGTTTCAAGGAACGTTTAAATATGAAATGTATCTTAGATAAACTTAAAAAAAACAATATTTAGTAATCAAGTTGCGAAAAGAAGAAATTGCATCAAAATTACGATTGACCTACATAGTTTCTCCCTGGACCCAGTTGTAAATTCAATGTAGACGAAGTCGCGGATAGAAGCTAGTCTTCTGTTTCAAAACGTACATAATTAACAAATATTCATATAGGAGTCGCAGGCTCGAATATTTTTTCAAGTACCTAATTTGTATTTATATAAAGTCAAGTTTCAGCGATTACAATTCTGTGAATTGAGCAAAAAAAAAACGTTCATCAATATTCAATTACTCAATAACAGTAGTACTCAATTATTGTATGGGATTACGACACATTATTTTTTCTCTACCCCTTTTACTTTAAACGAACTTCATTGAAAATTTCATCAAATATTTCACAACGACATGATTGATCAAAAAGTTATTACTCAATAACATGTTTTTCTTCACACCCTAATAGATTTATGTCCTTTTCAAAGACTCAATCTTGCATTCCAGAATTGTATTTAATTGCATTCATCAAGATTTCATTAAAATATAATACGCATTCTCGGTAGTAAACGACGTCATGATTTTCGTATCCTGGAACTTAATTTACCAATATCGGATACCTACATATTATGTACTATTAAATTAAGAAGAAATATTAAATATCTCTCATCTCCTCTTTGATTCACGCTCTTGAATTCCTTAAACATTGTTAAATATTGGAATTTACTCCAATGTATATAGCATTACTACGTAAAAGTTACAAAACAAACGTTGACAGTTTGTTTTTTTTATTACTTAAGACTCTATATAGAGTGTATTAAAGCTCTATGTATTTTTATAATAAGATATATATTTGTAAACTAGATCTGTGTTATAGTTTTTAATTATTTCGTACGGAACTTTAATGATTTATCCAAGTTTTTTTTTTACTGCTAACATTAACCAAAGATATTTTTCACAGATGAAAATACCTGCCAGTAAATTGTGCATTGGCTTTTATTCACAATTTCATTACTTTTAATTTTTTCTACTCGG
Source organism: Samia ricini (assembly GCA_014132275.2). Classification (NCBI taxonomy): domain Eukaryota; kingdom Metazoa; phylum Arthropoda; class Insecta; order Lepidoptera; family Saturniidae; genus Samia; species Samia ricini. The sequence continues at coordinate 25,217,461 of AP028161.1, forward strand.
AACCCTAATTATAATTTACGAAAAATAAAAGTAACCTAAGCTACACTGTGTAAATTCAGCTGTCTGTCAAAAAAGTCCCGTCAAAAATCGGTTAAACCGTTCCGGAGATTATACGGAACGTGTTTGTTCTAGACAGACAGACAACAATATTAAAAATTGTATTTTTGATATAGGTATCATCTATACATTCATATCTACTTAGTAAAAAAAAATTGACATCATTACAAACAGACACTTCAATTTTGTTTATTAGTATAGATTAAAATGTAACTACGAAGCATATTGTTTTAAAAGTAATTTAATACATGGCAATACGCTGAGTTATAAATACCTTATGTGTAAAGCGAGATTACTAATAGTTTTGCAAAAAAAAATACCTAACCTTATACGGTAGGCGCCGTAGGTACTTAGTATAAAATATTTTAAAGTGTACGATACCAGTTAAATGCTTCCATTAGTGCATTTTTATTTATAGTATTTTTAGTTTAAATTTCAATGGACAATGATGTATTTTTTTTAAATATTATTAATAAATATGTAAATATGTTGTAATAAATTGTTTTTTTTGTTTATTATTAAACATGACGCAATGCCGAAAATAAACTTAAGCGCCTATTACCTGCAATTCTAAGAAAGACAAAGTTTATCCTATTGAGGATAAACGTATTGACGTTTCTACAGAAAGTTACGCAATAAATGACGACAGCCTTAAGTTTTATTGTAAAGATTTTTTTATATCAACTGATTCTATTTTAAAAACCTTCGATTTTTTTTTAAATTATTATTTGGTCTTGACTACTTGGTCTTTGGTCACTACAACTCTACAAAGGTTCGATATCTTCTATTGCTACTTACCAGATATAAAAAACCTTTTAGACTTGATTATAATATTGTATTTACTTTAATAAATAATAAACCAAAAGTAATTCTACAAAGAAAAAACACAGCGCTACATGACTTTCGAAGTCTAAAGTTCTCAAATTAGGGCAAAGACGCACAAAAGTGACGTCAAACGGTTAAATACAGATTTATGGAGCGCTTGGTGATGAGTTTATTATAATCGCTTTTAATAATTCATTTAACTTTGATAGTTTTTTTGTAATAAATTTATTAGATACAATCTTTGTACGATCTACAGCTTTATTCTATCAGTTTTCGTTATGTCGATGTTTAAAATTACACATAAAACGTCAACATACGTTCCGAGATAATAAATGTTTTCAATATAAAAAGCTTTCTAGATAAATTAGAGTGGGCACTTAATTCGTAAAGTAGTTATACATTAGTAATATGGTGAATTGTTATCTAATCCTTGCAGGATATAGTATTGTCGGATATTATTATTCAAGTAGCATTGCTATATGATAGAAAGACCTGAGTTATTCTCATGTTCACACATTTAAATAATTTTGTAAAATATTTCTATTAATTTGTCCAAATAACTGGTCCAAAAAGAACACTGTAAAATTACAACTGAATGGCAATTGTTATAAAATCTCTGTCTTTGAAAATTGTTGATAAAATAATAGTTGTTTGTTTATTATTTATATGGAAACGTGTTTATTGTTATTTTTATTTAAAAATCTTAGATTATAGAGTCACGATTTTATCGACTACCATAATTATGTGTAGTTATTGACGTAATATGTTATTGGCTTCTCGGAATATATACATCAGGTAAATATGTTGTTTATATTTAATAATAATTTAACTAGAATTCATACTGAATATTTATATTGATTTGTGTCTTTAATTATTTATAAGAATATTTTGGATATAATAATAATTTCGTATGCATACGATTAATATTGTAAAGAATTAATTACAGGTACTACATTGGCATTGTGTAAAATTAGGATTGAGCTTAGGATTTTGATACGACAAAGTTTCGATTATAGACCTTTTTTATGTTACATTTATATATTATCTATTATATCTAGTTTACAGTAATATAATTATATAAATAATATAATAAAATAATAGAATATAATATAATAGATAAAAATGTAGTAAACGTGTGCGGGAGTAGTGATTACAGCTAATAGCTTTAGCAATGTTTTTAAATGTCAAAATAAAATTAAAATATCTATATCATACGAAATTCTGTATACATAACATAAGCTCACGCCTGTTATCCCCGAAGGGTTAGGCAGAGGTGAAATAGCGAACTACACCACCCACATTTCGCCGAGCTTAGTTCCGTCCCAGATGTGACAGGGGGCGAGCCTGTCACCATATCGGGCACAAATTCTAAACTCCGGGATAATACTAAGTAGAAAAACCCAATACCACTTGACCCGACCCGGGGATCGAACCCGAGACCTCAGAACGGCAGTCGCACCCTAATACAAGTGCGCCACCGAGGCAGTCTTTTTTGAAATCCACGATAAAATACTATCAAACAACTAGAAATCTATTTACCCCGCTGTTAAGATAATTTCCAAGTCACAATGAATTATTCATTGGGTGATGTATTACAGAGATTAAATATTAGAAAACTAATATAAAAAATTCCAATACTGGAAATATTCGAAAATAGCACTTAATTTTTATTGTTCATTTTTGTACATAACCGGTCGGTACATGTCGGTGACGAGAACCCATTAGTTTTGCACACAGCTAGTTCATAATAAATACGTACTCATGCATTCATTACGTTATGATCATAAATTCAGTTTAATAGATGGACAGTCAAGAGAGACACTTGATGTGTGTCGATAACCCATTCCCGTTTCACCCTCAATCTGCGTAAATATTTACCATTAAAGCGATCATACCGATGGATCGTCATAAATTATATTAAGATGACGTCACGAATACATTTCCATAAATCGTGAACCCATTCCAGAATCATTTGAGCTGAATAAATAAATTATTAAAATAATAAATAAATGTAAACGTATTAAAGGATTGAATGAAAATTGATGAGGTTTGATGAGGATTGACCCTTACAAGTTTCAAAAGATGTATGTATGTTGTATTTCTTAGGGTATGACCAATAGGGTAGTTTATTGTTACTTAAGTTATTGAAGTTAAAAGCGAATAATATAATTAAATATATTATAATACGTATACAAGAAACATATTTCATGCGGATAATTAAATTGAGACATATTTAAAGTTTTTTGCTGAGGGGAAAGAGGAAGTCCTCTATCTCTTTATCGCAAAACAAAATGTTAGTATAGATCTTGTACACATCACATAAAACGTGATATCATACGTTAGTATAAGGCAAACCTCCCATAGGACTAAATTAAAATGCTTAGAAGTTCCGTATTTTTGGTCGGAGTTTTTTTACACTGTAATAGGCTCATTACTTTGACAGCAATTTCATCTGATGTTAGGTGACAATGTGGTCCAGGATGGATAAACACACTAAGTCTAGAAACACTGGTTCTTAAGTGATGGTGCCGTAAGACACCTATTGGTTTTTGGTGACAAGTTTTCAAACTTGAGGGAGGTAGCTACCCAGGTGGGCCTTATTAGAAAATCCCCTACCAACATGATATGGTTTCCTCTCGATGTTTTCCTTCACCGAAAGCTGAGGCTAGTTTTTAGAGTTGAATAGGTGGGCTTGAACCCTTGTCCATCGACGCGAAATTCGTCCGCATTACCAACTACGCCATTATTGTTTATATTTGCTTTAATGGTCAATATTATTTATGATCTATTTTTAGATGAGGCAATAAAAAATAGTCAATTATTAACATCCCTATTACTTTATGAATTTCAGATACCGTCAAGCCCGTTACGCAGCGAGACGCGTCAGGAAACGCGTCATCTTCAAGCACGGAGACTGCAATGTCGTCCAATGGAACGTGGCCAAGCGCAGGCGCCGATACCTTCAGGATATCTTCACCACCTTAGTTGACGCCCAGTGGCGCTGGACGCTACTAGTTTTCGCTCTTTCCTTCATCCTCTCTTGGCTTCTATTCGCTCTTATCTGGTGGTTAATCATCTTCACCCATGGCGACTTGACGCCTCCGCCCCCCAACGAAAATATAACATTCATTCCATGTCTAAATAACGTCAATTCCTTTACCGGATGCTTCCTGTTTTCCGTTGAAACGCAACACACAATCGGCTATGGATCGAGGACGACTAATGAAGAATGCCCAGAAGCGATATTCGTTATGTGCATACAAAGTATTGTCGGAGTATTTATTCAAGCTTTTATGGTAAGAGACAGGTTTACTTTTTGCATCATATCATTTTAAGTTATTACTGTTTCAGACAAGAATTTAAAATTAAACTATTAGTAGATGAATAATTTTTTTCATACATAATAAGATTGAAGAAATTAGATAAAAAGATATCTATTACTTATGACGACTCAATACTAATTTTAACTTCATAGAAGTTTTAATGCAAACCTCCTTGACTTGAGTGCTGATTATGTAACTTCTTTGCAACCTTTTTTCAAGGTTACATTATTTAGCTACTTTTATTACTTGATTTAGTATCTAAATCATGGACTATGCCTGTATTTATAATGATTTAACGTTTATGTCTGTCTTATGATTTGCATAATTTTAAAGTTAAACCTTCAAACAAAATTAATCGGGAATATTAAGAGGTAGAAAATTTTATGAAAAAATGTTTACTTCTACGTTAGTCATAGAAATCCTTCCTACTTCGATGTTAATATGATAATTTAATATAAAAATAAGCTTGGAATTGAGCCAAATGTATTAACGTAACGTATTATATGATCCAGCCAGATGTACATTCAAAAATGATTCCGAAGTAAAAGATGCCACTCAATAATTATTTTATATACTTTTTAATTTGTTTGAATTAAATGACGTCATGGAATATATTTTGGAAAACTGAATATGTTTCAATTTTTTTTTACTATTAATATTCAACGGAGAAGATTACGTAAAGCGTTAAAGGTTCCGGGGTTCGATTCCCAATTTGGAACATATTAACCACGGTTATTGACTATGTGGTTATTATTGTATTTTTGTTTATTTTATTACCATAGTGCGTACGACAGTGAATGCAGAAAATCTGATATAATTTTAGGTGGGAATAGTTTTCGCAAAGCTCTCTAGACCAAAAAAACGAGCCCAAACCCTGCTTTATTCCCGGAACGCAGTCATTTGCTTGCGGGACGGTCAACTGTGTCTGATGTTCAGAGTCGGTGACATGAGAAAATCCCATATCGTTGAAGCCCATATAAGAGCGCAAATAATCCGCCGCAAGGTATTAATATTTCGACAAAACGAATACTGGTTAGTGATTGGGGATTTCAGTCAGCACGCTTCAGAATTCGTCTAACTCGAGTTTGCAACTGACTTCGCATTCTCTAACGTACATCCTTTCGAAATTTGACAATAGCAATTTCATATTTCGATTTACGTGAAGTTTTGAAAGTTTAATTTCAAAACGATTTTCTCTTGTCCATAGGTGGGTCTTATATTCATGAAGCTAGCGAGAGCCAAGAAGCGTAACACTACGCTCTTGTTCTCGAGGAATGCGGTGGTTTGTTTGAGAGACGGTGAATATTGTCTTTTATTTCGCGTGGGAGACATTCGGAAATCGCACATTCTGGAAGCGCACGTTCGCGCTCAGTTCATACGTAAAAAAAGGTATATAATAATAATAACAATAAATTGTTTTATAATGTAATAGTAGTAGCACCTATATACCTGTTCTTATAAATTTGTTCAGTATACGTTTTCTATCGCTATATTTATATTTCATTTTATTGAGACCCATCTACGGACTTTACTATTGCTTACTAACGTTTTATTTATTCTTTATTTCATATTTGTGTAGAACTTGATTGTTTATGTTTCGTGTATTAACGCTTAATATAATATTATATTGCAGAACAGTCTAGAGCTTATCACAATCTTTCTTCAGAATACCAGACAGGGGTGTAATGAAAGACGTGTTTTATTTAGATATTTAATCTAATCTACAAGTAGATTTATTGCTTTATTTAGATTTTTTAAATTTTAGGTTATTATCAAATGATAATGTCAAACGTAATATAGTATAGTGTTTGTATAATCAAAATAATACCACTTGAAAAAGATGATTTTAGTTTATTGACAAGATATACTGGTTGCTAAAATAATCTGAAACTCTTGAAAAAAAAAAAAAACCCGGAGATAAACTATATTGGGTTATTTATTTTCAACTGTAAATTCTGTTTGTCTCTACTGAAAGTAATTATAGCTCAAGACGTTTCTACACACTGTATCTGCTTATTGTATTCTATAAAAGCAATGTTACTTCATGCTAGTATAAAAATTAAGTTCGCTTAGAATATTCGTGTATTTTGTTTGTAATTTGTTTTTATTTTCTTGTAACTTAAGTAAATTACTTCTATTAATTTTCTATTTCTTCTTCATTTAAATAACTAATATTCTAATAAAGAATATTATTACCGTTATCAATATAGTAATTTATGAGCAACGAGTTTCTAAGTCTTCATAAAATGGATAAACTAAATTTTATTGAATTTCTCTATGAACGTTTTTGTAACAAACCCGATAAAAAACAACAAAACCATTCTTTCATTTCCTTTCACTTCTGCTTACACAAGATGTAAGCTATTTAAAGTAAAATAGACTCGAAATAACGAACTAAAATTAGAAGTCTGATATCATTTTGCAAATCCTGAAGACTTTCATTTATTAAATTTTAAAAAAAGCTAAAAATAAATAACTCATTTCTGAGGCGAGGACGAATTTATTTAAAAAAAACAAACGTTTAGTTTGTTTATATCCAAATACTTATCTATATTTTGTATAAATCTAAATACTTTTATAAGCTTATTATAATAGACTTCATTATCATAATTAATACGTTCAATATTAATGACATTATAATAAAGAAATTCTAGTTTTTTATTTTATTTACCGGCAACCAAAAACTTTTCAAACATCATTCAGAAACATTGGTCTTAAATAATGAACAAGAATATTCACTTGATCTTTAATTATAAAGAAATCCATTTCTTCGTGTAATGGTGGAATAATATAAAATGAATTCAATTTTATCACTTCATGCTAATCATCAAACTAAATGCATGTAACATGAGCTTTTTTATTATAGTTATTAGTTTAAACCAGTCTAGAAATTATATCACAATACAAAATTGATATTACTTTCTCAAATTTTATTATTCACACAAATAGTTTCTAGTATGGTTTTGTAAAATATCTATAACCGTTATAAATGCAATTTATATTGTGTAACTTGTATGAACAATCTCTGGAAGGTCTAAATTACTTGCGATAGATAACCAGAGAAGGAGAAGTACTCCCGTTCTATCAACAAGAACTGAAAGTGGGAGCTGATGGTGAAGAAGACAGACTAATGTTCATTTGGCCGATGACGATCGTCCACAAGATCAACGAGAAATCGCCCCTGTACAACTTATCTGCTTCGGACATGCTCAGGGAGAGATTCGAGATCGTCGTTATGCTGGGTACGTAAATAATTATCAGATAAAGATAAAATATTAGAGGTAAAGAAAGTTAATTAAACTTTTTTAAATGAAATTATTTGTTTATTTATGGCCAGTGTCCTAACAGAATACGCTACATTACATTTTATTTAAAGAAACGGACTATCTAAGCCTTTTAGTTTACAATCGCATGCTTCATTTCTGATCACAACTACATAATAGGTTTCTACATAAATGAAATAAGATAACAAAAAACTGTTTGTTAATAATAATACGTATATTAGAATGTCAAAATAAATAAAATCGTGTAACGCTACACAAAAATTACCACAGATTCGTAAACCTTTCAATAACCGACAAACCGAATAACCATTTAATAACAATTAAAATCGTTAAAGTTGAGATTTTTCAGTATTAATAAAACACAACTTTTATACTTTCAAATGGTTTATTATATTGAATTTATAGGTTATACAAACCGTCCTCTATGCCTACGCAAAATTAAAATACAAAACGGCTAATTCATGATCGTCTCGACTACAGTAGAGTTTAAGTAGCGTGAGAACTAAATGCAGATTTATTTCAATGTTTCCATTCTGGAAACGGTTTTAGTGAATTATAACTATTTACCTCGTGTGTTCTATTTGGATCTTTATGTCTGTAGTACGTTTACGTTACGGTCTAATACGTGGGTGTACTAAAAACGTAGCAAAATAAAGTTTGTGTACTATAGTAATCCATTAAATTAATAAATGAGCATGTTTTGATATTAAAATAAAGTAGTAATGACGAACTGTTTTCGTTTTACGTAATGACTCAATATTTAGAAGTATCAATAAATAATTTGAAAGAGTTGTGAAATTGATTTAGAATTCGACTCTAAAAGAACTAATGCAACACACTTTTTTTGCTATAAATATTTACAGGCTTATTTTTGTTTGGTGTTACTTATTGTATAAATTATAGTGACCAATTAGGAACAAAAAATCATTGTCAGCCTGCGCTTTGCGATAAATCTTTACAGACAATTATTAATTGGCTCTAATTTTAAATGCAACTTGAAATAATTACGGTTGATTGTAACGTAGAAACTAATTATAGTTTATAATCTAATAAATCTAAATCTAATTGAGTTATGCAAGTATCGTTCCTTATAAATGCATGAATGAACTAGATAAAATAAATTAAAAAAAAACTTCATGATATTACATTTTATTTTAAATGTCGGATGAAAAAATATAAGTGAGTAAATTAATACATTACAAGATAATATTAAATTAACGTATGACTTTCTACACTTCTTATCTAAAAAGTAATCTAAGCGGTAATAATTAACTATTACATATTACAAGACTTCGGAAATTATTAATTTAGATTTTTTTTTTAATTATGTCAATTGATTTTAAGATTACATCTAAGATAAAATTTGTTTCCTTATATAAATAAAATAAAGTACACATAAAAAAATGTAATAACGAACTCTGTTTCGATTTATTAATGGCAATAATTAGTTATATAATAAATCATTATTAGATTACAAAATGCATGTCATCAAAGAAAAAACACTCAATTTAACAGTCAATTTAATTAATGTAAAATTGATAACAAAATAAATAATAAATTTTAAATTAAAATAAAATAATAAATAAATTCTTTGGAAACACAAATTCATTAGTTAATTTAAAAACCTGACAACAAAAACAATATGACTTTTTTAAAGACCCAGTTATTCAACGTTATTCTATTAAGAAGAATGTCTAAGTGTTATTTTATATCTGACAAATTTTCTATATGATCTATATAGAAAAAAAGAAAGAAAACCTTTATTCAAGAATGAGATACAAAACACATACAGAGAAAAATTAGAAAAATAATAATAACAATGAAAAAAAAATTATACCAAAAAAAATATGACATTATTATTATTAAATGTAGTTGAATATACAAAACACCGCATGCTTTTGGCAGTGCCCTTTTACGCACTGCCCTTATCTATTGTATTTGAAGGATCAAAGTCCCCCAAATACAATAGATAAGGGGGCACGGAGTGACGAGCTCCGTGCCAGTGTGGGACTCACCCGGGCGAGAGTCGCCCGGAAATACCCACTAAAACCCCCCGGGGCCGTCCGCTGCATTTGGGATGAGGGCGATACGGGGTTGCCAAGGCATGTCGCCGCGTTGTCCCCTGCAGCCCGCGTTGCCCCCCCTGCAGCCCGCGTTGCCCCCTGCAGCCCGCGTTGCCCCCTGCAGCTCTTGGCAGTGCCCTAACATTGTTTTGGGAGATTGCCCTGAACTTACACGCAGAGTGCACTGTAGTTATTTGATCAATATCTACTATGTACATAATGTAGTACGCTAAGAGTAAATTACATTTAAACTCTAGAATATTCGAAGTACATTATGGTCAATACTTAAGTAAATTATGTAATTTTATTTTTGCAAACGCATTTCAAGTTTGTAATAAAACTATCACAATAAACATTAGAATGTTGTAACTTATTTTCTCAATATTATAGTTGATATAATTTATAATATACAAATGTAAAAAAATATATTTCAATTTTAAAAAATCTCGACTTAAATAATATTATATTTCGATGCGAATGAACTAACTATCAACGTTAATATTCTTTCAATTTACCTTTTCCATTGTTCGAAAGTGCATTAATTTATATATATAATATTATAAAAAAATAATTACATATCTTATCGTCGGACGGCTTATTTTATATATGTGATGATAATTATTACTGTCATATTTTTAATACTTATAAAAGTATGACCTTAGATTAACAGTAGTAATTGTATAAATAGATGTAATAATAACATGTTTATCAAGAATTTCCTTGAGAGTATCGTGTACTGAGATGACATCGTTTATAAATATTTGCTTGCAAGCGTTTATCTGTAAGTAATATTCTATGTAAATTTTCCAGAGGGCGTTATCGAGTCGACGGGTATGACAACGCAGGCCCGAAGTAGTTTTCTGCCATCTGAAATTCTTTGGGGACATCGATTTGAGACTATGGTGTCATTTAGAAAAGATACTGGTGAATACGAGGTGAGTTCACGTTTTAGCTTTTGGCACTATGAAAAGATTAGATGAGTGTTATTTTGTCTGTCGATGTCTATTCACAAGTTGAGTACAAGTGTAAAAATAAAATTCCTACAAATATATTTTGGAATTATGTACCAATTTTTAAATGCACACTTTGTTCTTTCACGAGTATAATAATTAATATGAAACTAGATATTTTGGTAATAATTTAATATAAAACATCATACGCCAAAACTATTAACGCAATCAACCCTGGTGAATCCATAGAAATAAAATACTCAGAACGGTAGTAGTAGTCGCACGCGACGTAAAGCCATTTCAAGTTGGCCTTAAAAGCCCACGTACACCTTTTGTTGCATACCGGTTATTACGTAATTCCGTGTCGTTTAACCACACATTTTAATACTTGTAAGTTAAACGAGTTTATGTATAAAGTATCACTCTTAGCGTTATTACTCTATGGGTAATTCTGTGTAACACATTATTATTATCGGATTAGTTTAAATTTGCCGAAACATGTTACTCTTTCTCTGATTTTTATTTCAGTTTTGATATTTTCAAATAAATCATGCCAGAAAAATTAAACATACATTATTCGCTTTATTACATATACGAAGAATTTAAGGAAAAACTTGTTCGTATCATTTTTAGGTACATTAACAATCAAATATTTTATATACAGCTTTATCATTCTGTAAAATTAACATTTACTTAAATAATAACAATTGAAAAGTATACCATATAAATAAAATAAAATGTTACTGTAATGAAATAAATATTTATTGTTACACATACGGTTTAAAAGTGCACATATTTAGCGAAGAGTTGTGTTAGGTTTGGCTGTGTATCAAGATGTGGTAGTCCCTACACTTATGTATGGTAGTGATTGGCAGAAGGCGCATGAAAGTCTCAAAAGTGTAGTTGGGGTGAGAATGATAGATAAAGTAAATAAATAACGTGGTAACGTTGTATTATGGTAGAGATGAGCTGAATTATCACATGGAGAGGATGGATAAAAGAACATTGACAAAAAAACAAATTTACAAGGTCACCTTGACTTTGCAAGCTTTAAAGGCTGTCGTCGGCGAACGTATCTCGAGCAGGTCGAAAACGTTCTAAAAAAAGGCTACAGTCAAAAGTACCGGAAACTGAATAACGAGTATGAAAGTGGCAGAATCGTAGCAGGTGAAAGGACGTAGTCTCTGCTTAACTTTCTGGTAGAGACGCATGATGTTATGTATGAATGTATATAATTTTTTTGTACAAAAAGTTATGAATATAAGTTAATAAATATTATTAAAAACCGTATTATTAATTTCAGGTGGATTACACTAGATTTAATAATACTTATGAGGTGGACACACCCCTATGTTCCGCGAAGCAACTTGATGAACTTCGGGCAACTGTCTCGACTTCACAAAAATTAGGTACTAATTTTACTTTACTTTGATACAAAAAGTGAGCTCTGCTCAATCATATTCATTGCAAAAATGTTAATAAAAACATTTTCAACCATTCTAAATTAAAAAAAATATGCTTTGTACACAAAATATTATTTTTATATACTATTATTTTTAATTCATTCATTTCAACTGTGTGATGTATTTGTCACCAGTGCAGATACAAACATTATTATATTTGTACCCGTTGCCTTGAATCAATACATTTTGTGTTATTTTTAATTATTTAAATATAATTAATCTTCATTAAATTTATTTTAGGTTTGTTAAATGTTAAATATTATAATGTACAACACTTTGAAATTCCAGATCGTATGTTAGGCACCATACCTAAGACATTCTCCAACGATACGCTAGACCTGAGTTCCGTAGATTCCATGTCTCTAGACGAGCATATAGAAATAAAAATACCAGAATCTAGAGTCCGCGAGAACCGGCTGATGGCGCAGAACAATTTCGTTCAGCATATCAACGAAAGATCTAGAAACCCGAGTCACACGCACCTCGCGGTCGACATCGGAACCGATCTGCACAGAAATCATATAGACCACAGGCATATCGATATGAAGGAACATATGCCGAGGAGTAACAGTCACACCAGTATGAAGAGAGTACACGGTTTGACTCCAAACGGCATCGGTTATGCGGGTAACGGACACGATCATAAAGTCGATGAACATGATAAAATCAAAAAGTAAGTTATTAAAATTATTTAAAAAAAACGTAAATAATGTCGGAAATAAAATATCACAAAAATAAACTCAATAATAGTTAGTTAAGTAGTTGACTGCGAATGCAAAAAGTGGTTATTTTTAAGTGGATTTTTTTACAGTTCACTGACTTAATATGTATTGAAAATTCAATGTAATATTAATTAAATATTTGACCTTTAGGACCATTCGTGTCGGTAAATATCATAATCGGTAAAAAACCAATTTGAGTGAAAATATAAATTTAAATGCAATATAATTGTAATTTTAGTAAGGAATATGACACCTTTTTCAACAGCGGTAAAATCAATTGTTTTGCCATAGTAATTTTAATTTAAGTTTGATTGAATGTCAAATTCTTCAGTCAAATCAATCGTTTAAATCCTCTTCTGTATCAAACTCTGCTATATCCAAACATTATTTTTTTTTTGACTATATTTATGTATATATATATATATATACATAAATTTAGTGTCGGTTGATATCAAAAGAGTTTATATCCTGAGTAAAGCTTTATTCGTGGCTAGTTCTATTCAATTAGTTTTACTTCTTTTACTTATTTTTTGTTTAATCATATAACAAGGTAACTTTATATATATATATATATATATATATATATATATATATATATATATATATATATATACTAATAATATATATATATATATATATATAAGCTTTACTCAGGATATAAACTCTTTTGATATCAACCGACACATTTATTTAGGAATACGAGTTATTATTAATGCGTCTCTTATTTTTAATACAACATACAATGCGACAAAAAATAACAAGGTCGAAGGGTTAATATAAATTAAGTACCTAAAAAGATTATCTCAGTCATGCATAAAATAATGAATGTATAGTAAAACATAATGAAGTCCTTTGGGTATTATTGATTATAATTACAAGAAAAAATTGGACTTCATTTTTTATACAGACCTTAATTAATTTTAGTACAACACTTTTTAGTATTTTTTGTTAGTACAACCAGCCATTTTATTTTTATTTATTTGCATATATTATATAATTTTTTTTTATTATATCTGAAAAAGATTACTCGTTAATACTCGTGTTTTACTATTTATGGGGGTTCAGGATTCAGAGTTTTGTAAAACTTAAATTCAACTCACAAAAACTGATCGACAATATATCATGTTAACTTTAATGTATTCAAAATAAATCAGTTCCTAACGAAACATAAGAAAATACTTAGAAATATAATTCAATTAGAAATCACTAAAATTAGTATAAATGTAATTATATAATATTGAAAATTTTGTCTTCAGGTCGCCAAGCGAACATTACATAGAGAAAGTGCCAGTGATTCCCATTCTAGTGACGTCACCCGAGTCTGAACCAACTTAAATTCTAACGCACAACCTGTACATCGTACACAGCCTGCACAACGTACACAACCAGTGCAATCTGCACAACCAGTACAATCATCTGCACAACCAGTACAATCTGCACAACCGGTACAATCTGCCCGCGCGTACCTGCTCATAAAGAACATTGCACGTACGGTTCTCGATCTTTCGAATTTAGAATTTGCATAAATACCGTTATATAAAAATTCCATAGTCTCGTACGAATATTGTATCTGTACGAAAAATAGTGTGTGTTTCTTTCTTGAAATTGGTTTTAAAAGTTTACAGAGAAAAAAAACATGTTTTTATAAATAAAATTTATCTGATACTTAATGTGCAAATAAATATGTCAAAACTTGAATAGTAAGTAGTTAAGGTATTAATATATGTTGGTATATTTATATAATATCGAAGTGTTTCGTTATAATTTATTTTATCATTTACATATCATTCGTAAAACAGGACAAATAATAAATTGACAAAAAAATGCCGTTTATACATTTTAAAAGTTTTGGGCACTGAAATTTTTAACAGAAAACACAAACTACCATAATTTTTATTATATTTATAAATACTTATGATATTTTATACAGACATATTACAAAAAGAAACAGGCACTCAATTTTGGTGTTAACATTTAATAAAACACTTTTTATAAACTAGAGTTCGCACCTTATTTGAATATACCACCAAATGGTTACTAAAATTTTGAAGAAAAAACCTGTATAATTGCTTCTAACTTTTTTAAATTGACAAAGCTCATAAATAGATAAGCGATAAACAAATGAGAAAATGCCTAGAACTATTTACCTATTTTTATTAATCTATATATTGATATGACCATAAATATGTGGTCAGTACAAATATTTGGTTTTTGTTGTCTTTTGTACTTTTTCTACTTACTATATATATTCAATCAATGTACCAGATATAATTGTATTTAGACCGAGTATTTATTCAGTTATCGTACTTATAAATATGTATGAAGCTGAAAACCTTTAAATCACGTATCCAATTTAATTGTTTTTAAATACAAGATTCTAAATCTTTATATTATAGATAATGTTTCGTCAAAAGTGAAACTGCAGACGAAATTAGATTAAATTTTAGTGAATAAAAATGTAACTAAAAATGAAACGCTTAAATTTGGAATCAAAATTATACGTAAAATTTTTACAAATGTATTTAAATAAATAACAAAAAAATTGCCTCCTATAATAGTAGTATAATTTACTGATTGATGTTTATGATTTTAAAATGTTGTAAACAATTTTTTTTAATATTAATAATTAGGTAATCGGTTATGATTGCGCTTACTATTTATTTATGGATCAAATCCAAACTAATATAGGATGCGACTATATTATATAAGTATTAAAATTCTAAAAAAAAATCTAATAAATTAAAAGGCTGTATAAATAAAACATACTAAAAATGTAGTGCCAACTGTTTTATTATAACTTGTTGTTACAAGTTTGTTATATTGTACAAATCTTAAAATATGAACCTTCATGTTTTAAAATGATTATTAACAATTAAAAAATGTATAAACATGTTAAAAATACTTATATACTTATAATACGTAAGTTTCGGAAATGAATTTTGTTATCATCATTTGTAAAAAATGAAGGCGCTATTTCCTATAGACATAGGTTTTTTTACTTATATTTATATATATAGAAAAATATATATAATTAAGTGTTAGTACTACTAATACTTTCAATATGAAAATAAATTGTGCGTTATTATTATAAATCTTATATAATATATTTACAATTTATTATTGTTATATATTTAACTGAAACTTTACATCGTTTTTTTTATTTATTTATACCATTTATTTTCAAAAAATAATTGTTTTACTCGTCAGTCATTTGTTCCTCATTCAAATAATTAAACAATTTGGAATGGAAATTGAATAAAAAAAAAGGTAATTGTAAAGTCAAAGTTCACTTTATTCGTATATAAAGATTATACGATTATATATTTGTAATACTTCGCTTTATTCGAAGACAAGGTTTAAAATAAATAGTAAATATAAAACAAATATAAATTAATTATCCAACACGAGCGTGAACCAGCGCGGGCGCTGTAAACAAATTAGTCTAAAATGTTTATTTTAATGACATCGATAACCATGGCAACCAGAATAAACAAATAATTATAGTTTACGACGATAGTTTCATTTCACCCTTTAAACTATCTTAAAATTCAACATTCATAATATTAATCATAACAACGGTCTTATTCATAAAATTATTATAAGGCTTATAAACTTGTTATAAGGAGATTACAAAAAAATCATTAAAATAGGTAAATTAGTCAACATATTGATCAAATGATGATCAAAACGACAAGAGGTTTGTATAAATAAGTTTATAGGTGCTTATATAGGTACTTATTATATAGGTACTTACTTTTATAGGTACTTAAGTTTATAGTGAATAAATTTATGATAATTGAAATTTCGCGATCAAGACAACACCATTGCATTTGAATATGTTTTGTAAGAATACTATTTGTCAACAGATGGCGGTAGTTGTTGTTTATAATTGATTACGCTCTTGAATACAAGTTCTTTAGCTAGTTTTGTATTATTTACTAACCTTCAATACCCAGTAAACTGAGACCATTTGTTAACCGTTCCAAAGCAGTTAATGAGAAATTTCATAATTCGCGCTCGGTGTCATTATTTTCAATACTCTTCACTTATGCACAATAACGAAACTATATCAGGAAAGCCATTACTAACATTACATAATATAGACTTATATACTGCAAATTTATGGATTAAAAACGAGGAATGCAACATGACAGTCCAAAAATTGCCAAAGAACTCCATAGTTGTTGTTGTTGTAGAAAGTTGTTGCGTTAATGCAGTCAGAATTTTAAAACTGGTATAAATCACAAACAAAAGACGTATCAAAATAATGTATTCCCGTTAAAACTTAATAAATTAAACTTAAATTAAAACTTAATTTTATTTAAACTTTATCAACAATTCTGTTTTGTTCTTTTTGTTTATTTTCTTTCTCCTCGTCGCTTGACGAGGAAGACTGTTCTTCGGGACTATTAAAATAAGGCGGGTATTTGACTGTCGAAGGTCTGTTGGTCAAACTCGCTCTTCTTATAGCATCCGCAACGAGTCTATCTGATATGCTGATGATAGGTGAACTCGGTAATCCTTGCGAATTCAATGAAGTCCGGTAAATTACTTCTCCCGGAACCGGCGTACCGATTCCCATATACCCTGAAAATGATACAAATTAAATTATTACGCTTAAGTAAATAATTGATAAATAATACTATCATTGACTAAATAATGTGTTTGAAGCGATTTGGCTCAGTGATAATGTGAAGGAAAACAATGTGTTTGAATGATCTTAGGGCATTTTTAAAAGACCATTTGGCCAGCTAAAGGTCCGTTAATTACGTAAGGTACGAAAAAAATGTAGGCAGCCATAGCGACTACCGACAGAAGTGAAAACTCGAAACTTTGAAAAACCTAACATTTAACATATAACATCAATTGGCGCTCCAAGCAAAAATTATGTACATTTTCCATATCATGTTTATCCATAATCAAAACATACGATAGGCCGCGTAAGTATAAATTTAAAATAATTATTTATTTCTGAGAACTTAAACGCCATCATATTTGACATACTGTAGCATGTTGACGGCTGACGTCATAGGATTGGTAACGCTAATCTATATGTGTTCCCCTACGGAGAATCGGTTGGTGCCGCTGAAGAAGTTAATACTTCAAAAATCGCGAAGTATCACAAGTAGAAAGGGGGGCCCAGTTTTTATCACGAGCACGTACTTTGAATGCGCGCGATGTCTAAACCGAAAATTGGTGCGTGACCTTGACTCGCAAAATTTTTTTAAAATTTCGTATTTAATGAATGACCCCTACCATCTTTCAATGATAACTATAATTAAGAAGCTAAGATAATGTTATACATTCCGGTAACGCCACTTAAGAATCACTCCCTCTAGGTTAAGTATTTTACTATTTCCATATCAGCAAAATCACGAATGTGCAAGAATTAAGTTGTATCATACAAAATCCATACAATTAGGTATTATTAATTCGGAGCCCTTTTTAATGCATACTTGGTTAGCTAACACCTTTAAGTTTAAAAACCTGTCGTCAAATGCCAATAGGTATATTCAGTAAATAGGCTAGGTTCTAGTCATGGGACATATCGTTACTTAAAATCAGGTGAGATTGAACTCTAACATTCAACTCATACAGGATAAAAAATACTGTAAGTCCAAATACAATATACAAGTATGACCTTACTATATAACTCGTTTCTAATCTGTGTATTTTAATTTTTTTACAGACTTATCGCACGTTTGACAATGAAGGTATTGGTATAGTGATAAAATCACACGTCATTGTCCAAAATTGTCATACGCTGTAGTCGCTCTGGGAATAACAAGAATGATTAATGTACAGGGTCGTAATAAGAGTGTAGGAGGTCAGAAGCTTCATTTAATATAATCCTTAAAGTACATTACAAACAGTTTTGTTTTTAATTTTACAGTCGAACTACGACGCATTGTTTTTTTAAATGGTTATCAATATACCTCCTATTCTCGTATCCTGGTTACGGTCCTGGCTATGTTATGTTTGCAGTTATCCATTCTTCTTAACCCACTGTTTTATGAGCACTATAGATGTATAGATAATGGTAAAGTCTGTTTTCAACTAGGCTGGTTTGTAAGAGAAATTATTTATTTTAAATGTTCTCAATCTCTTAAGATAAACACCTTGCAGTTAAACTCAGTTAAGGATTTAGCAAATACAAACATACTGGCACGTGGATAGGTTACTTAAATCTTTTAATATTTTGAAATTAACTGATGTATGTGCCGTGTGGTGCCGGCCAAGAAGTACCACAACATGTCTTCTCGTGGGTGTCGTAAAAGATGACTAAGGGATAAAAACCAGAGAATAGACAACAGCATCATCTGAGTATCACAAACACCTACTGCGATCGCCAACCTGCCTGCCAAGCGTGGCGATTATGGCAATTCCTCTCTTATTAGGGAAACCCTATGTCCAACAGTGGACATCTCATGGTTGAATGAATGGATGGATGGACATTAACTGAAGAAATCAGTGCTATTATTTGTATGTATTTTTTATATTTAGTAATACACTAAAAATATAACTATTAAAAAAACCTGTTATATTATATACTTACATTATGGATTTAGTCGTTAAAACCCAATTCGATACATTACACAACCATGAGACACTCAAACACAACACATAACAATATGTAAACAAACCCACAAAGGAGAGGAAGGACTGGGAAAGTATCGTTAGGCCAATAGGACAAATAATAGAACCGCCAACATAGCTATTTTCAAAACTCCTTGATTCATACTCACCGAGGTAACGATACCAAAGTTTAATAAACATTAATTATTTTTTTCCTAATTACTTTGTTCTTAATAAGAATTTACGTAGCTTGCTACGGCGTAGCGTGTTGGCGGTGCGAATGCGCAGTAAATCAAACACAAGACGTCACAACATTAATATTCTTTCAATATTTACATTTGACAACAAAACACGATTCACATGACACGCTTATGACAAACACATTGACCTACATAAATATTATTCGAAAAGTAGATAGGTAGGTAAATAATGTCAAATATTTTAACAAAAAATTAAAAATATATGGTAACTAACAAGTAATATAAATAATATAAATATCACAATCAAAATTATGCGAAGATCTGATAATGATTTGAAAGCAATTTGTAATTATAATACTAAATTTATAACATTTATTTAAAATTGCTAACAAAAGTTTTTTTTTATGCACTAATTTGGAATGTTATGAATTCATTTATTTTTAATAAACTTTTTCAATACTTAGTATATGGTATGACTATACTTTTAAAACTGTTTTTAATAATAATCTGTTTTTACATAGAAAGTGACTAGTAGATATATTACTACACAATTTAAAAATATATATTAAAATGAGTTTTTAACACTTTGAAATAAATATCTAAAAACAAAATAATTTGTTCTTAATATTAAGTTTAAATCATTTTTTAAAATGAAACAATGTTTGAATAAGATATATATTTTTTAAAGATTATTCAAAGCAAATGTTTGAATTTCCAATTATAAAGTGACAGTAAAGTCTCCATCCCTTTGTTCTGCTTTTGGTTCGTTCGGTGCGCGATCCGGCATCTTCAAGACAAGTTGATGGTGTTCCGTGCTCTCTGTATGACATCACAAACACATACATAATTACATATTTATATGAACGTACAGTAACAGTAATTAAACAAATAGATATTACCTAAGCTAATATATATACTCAAAGATAAATGCAGATGGGTAGGGGCAATATTGCAAATAATTTTAACACATATAACGAAAAAAAAACCATCCTAACTAATATCTGAACTCTTTCTTCAGGCTTTGGATGGGGTGGTGGAAGAAGTAATTAAAGAAATGACTACTGAAACCATATATTTGACCTTTAATAAATAGTTATTCGTTTAATTGAGATTAAATAAACTTTTTTTATAATCTGTTTCCCATAATCGTTACTTTCTGTATAAGAACACAAAGTAATCAGATTATTGAATTACTACAGAAAAAATATTTTCGTATATTATAATAATAAAAAGAACACCAAAAAAATGAAAAATGCTTGCAAACAATAATATTTAATCGTCCGGTAACTTTTATTTTTCTCTACAGCATTTTTCTTGGTGTTTACAATGATTTTTAAAATCTTTATATATAATAAACATTTTATATTTACAATGGTACATATGCTGAATTTATTGATAAAAACCCTGTCTATATCATGCTACAAATCTAGTAAATACTATCACCTATAAACATAGCGGCATCCAATGAGTTTATGAAACCCTAGATATTATACTAGGTAATTATGACATGTTTAGTTACTGATTAGTCGATATTTTAAGCTTAACGACAAAGATTTCTAAGTGAGTTACAAACAGTTCGTTTTTTAAAGGTCAATTAGGACTATTTCATTTGATAAGACAAGCTAACCTGCCTAATATCGGTATACGCTATATGCTATAAGATAAATTTCACAGATAGGTAGTTTATTTTTTTACATTTCAGTTTATGAACATTTTTACAATGTTGAGTCGTCGTTTATTTTCATTATAGATTTATATTTCCGTTTCAAATTAACACGCTAGATTCATGCAGATTTTACATAAGTAACATAGATAAAAATAAGTAGTTGTTTTAAAACCAACTGTAACTATATATGTTAAGCAAATACGTTAAAGCTATTCTTATGTTCCAAATCAAAGTAAATACAATATATAGTAACATTAAAAAAAAACTGCAAGTAGCAAAGTTTGTTTAATTAATTCTTATCATATTCTTTTGAGCCCTGTTAATTATTATTCGTAACTGGACTAAATATGCGTATTAGTACAGAATATTTATTGATAAAGAAAATAATTTCTAGTGATAATATGATGGTAAAAACTATGCGTCATATATATTGATAACTTGAATCAAACACAATTAATTTTTTTTAACGTTTGCGTATAACCTTAAAACAAGAGATAAATATAGATGTTTAGTAAAATTACTGATTCTTGTAAGTTGAAACAATGATACATAAGTTATGCAAATTATACATACTTAAGGAAATTATAATTTGTTTAAGAATGAAACAATTAACATTATTACAGCTAAAGTTCTTTTAAAGTCTAAAGTTATTATATTCATCAGAATCACGAGTTAAATGTAAAACTAATAAAAATAATAAACCATTTTTAAAACTAAATTTAATTTAAATACATATTATTGCAACTAGTTTTAAAGCTGATTAATCATTTATACGTTAATGTGTCGAGTATCCGTAAAAATAAAACAATAGAAAGACAATAGGAAAACAATGGAAAGCTGGCGTATACGCCAGGTAAGTGCTCAAGGGGTTAAATATTTACAACTAGAAAATATCAATGTAACTATTCGTTCTAATATATACCACAAACAATATCTCAGCAGTTGATAAAAGTAATGTATCCTGTGTCAAAAAGGGGATAACCAATTGGCAAAATAGCACATCCTGCCGAGATTTGACAACGGTCACTATGGTATATTAATTTGGAACAATATTTTAAAAGGTTATCAAAACCTTAAAAAAACCTTACAAACTCTTTAGTATCCACACAGAAGCAAAACTTTCGAATCTTCATATTTACAGGAAATACCGGATGCTCAGAATTAATTAACATTGCTTATAAAATATAAATTAACAAGTTAAAGTAGCTTGAAACGTTTATTGGCATTTTATTTTAGCACGTATTATTGAATCATATCTATAAGAAGAACTCATTAAATTAATTACTGTGGTGTGAAATCATTTTGAAGATAAATTAACGCTTTATACGAAGGCGTAGTGGACAAGTACGTGACGATTGTTTTTTTTTTTATCTGGATCATTTATTTATATTCAAATGGTATTGTCTGTATGCATAGATATATTTTGTCAATATATGATGTCGTAGTAAACGCTTATGCGGACTGCATGCTTAATCTTTGATCTTAATCTTTTTACTGCTTATAACCAATGTAAAGAGTACCTAACTCCGTACGCAACAACATTAAAGTAAAAAATTGCAAATATTATCTAAATAAATTATATTTATCCTGTTTGTAAAAACCCTAATCACCTTATTTATTTGTACTCAAAAATCCATTGTAAGTGCTACAAACAAATCTTCAAGGTTTAAGTGGCATTATGTACATGTAAATTATTTATAATAAGTTTTCTTGATTATTTAATTTTAACAAAAGTTTTTTTATACTAGTCATTAATAATATATTGCTATTTCTAAGGAGTAAGGATCAAGCTGAAACGTCTCATACGCGAGTGAGTCTTGTGATTATTTGCAGGCGACATACACATGGTGCTAATGCTTCTGCGGACAATCTTTTAGGTTATCTTATAGGTTCCCACGAATTGTCATTTAAACATAGTATATTGTGTAGTACAATGCTTAAAAACACAAATAATACATATATAAGATTTTATTACAATTTTAAATATACATTTAAGAGTGAAATAAATGATAAAAATAAAATAAACGATCTATATTATACATCAAAGATATTGAGCAACTTATATATAGTTATAAATGAAATGTTATATAAAATTATAATCAACGGTCAATTACCAATTTCAAATTAGTAGTAAATTATAACGATTAGACCTATGTGATAGATTGTCGTTAATTGTACACTAATTTTAAAAAAGTCAAGAAATATTCTTTTCAACAACAAAGCTTGTTTCGCTTTTTTGTTGCTATTTATTTGTAATTAAAGGTAAAATAATTTAATTTTAGAGTGTAATATTTTAGATTTGAATTAAATGAAAATTATATACGGAATATTATATTATTAATATATCTTCTATAACATATACGTTACTTAGATTATTAAATAAGTAATTTAACATCAAAGAACTAATAAAAATCAAAAATATCTATCTACATTGTAGACACATATTATTACCACCAAAAAACAGTACACACCTCTCAAGATAATATGTTTCCTTCCAGTATGGCCGCTACTAAAACATAATATGTTTGATATATGTTTTGTTTTATATACATATATGTGCTAATATTATAACCATAAAGAAACAATCAATGGTCGAACATTGCAAATCCATTTTTGACATACCCATCGAAAAGACAACTTTAATAATAAAATTAATAAAAATCATACAAACACTTTAATTGTATTTAATTATAAAAAACCCATGATTTCTCTATATATTATTATTGAATGTATATAACTGCATTTATTAAATAACTGAGATATTTACTATAAAAATACATTTATCTAATATTTATAAGGCATATGATAAGATTTAATATTTAGACCGTTTATATTGAAATGCACTACAGAGATATTTTTATCAAGTGCAAATCAAACATGCCGCAATCTTTATATATTATTATTTTTGATAACACGCTCCTTTAACTACCAAAACATGAAAACAATTCAATATGCAAATCGAAAAAAAATCAGTGGCTATAATTATCCATTCTATAAAAATGTTAAATCTATACTAATAAATAAAATGTGTCTGTTTCTAATGTCAAAATTATTATTTTTTTACTTTTGATTGATTTTTTACTAAATAGATAAGATACCTATACCAAAAATACAATTTTAACATTTTTGTCTGCCTGTCTGTTTGTTCAGGGTAATCTCCGGAATGGCTGGATGAAGTTACTCCGGGTAACTTAGAGCATTTTTAATTTTCGAAAATAATTAGGGTTCCGCGTAAAAAAATAAAACTCGTAAGAAATTTAATAAAATCCGATTCAATCCACACATTTACAGAAAAGTGCATGATTTTATGAGAAATATTTTTACTTTATCATGGTAAAAAAAAAAATGGGGTTCCGTACAAAAAATTAAAACACCTTAAAACATATATGAAACGCGGGCGCAGCCGCGGGCTCATAGCTAGTATATAATAAATACTGTTCGTTAGTAAGTTCATTGGTTGAGAATAGCTTTCAAAAAGTTAAAAACTAAAAATTTGTATTAAATTAAATTTGTATTACGATATAAATTAGCAATTTTTTTTAAATTGTAAATCCAGTTTCGGCACCTTTTCGATAACGGGGAAGTTTACAGTTTAGAATAAGTTCGATAGGATTTTCACGGAAGAGAAAACAGTACCCGAAGAATGGGGAGGATCGAGAAAAACTAGGTAAATGTTTGTTATGAGATTTTTGTATGAATTTGTAGCAATTGCAACCCATTACTTACGATTCGAACAATAGATTTTCGTAATTTATTATTACGTTTTGTTTGTTACGATCGTAAAAAAGATAACAGTAAAAACCATAGGGGAAAAATTAAAAATGTTGTAAAACTGAAAAAAAAAAACAATTGAGCAGGAGAGGTTTTTCGGCTGAACTAGTGGTTTATAAATAAAAAAAAAAAGCATGTGTATGCTAATATGCCTACGTAAGAAGTTATACTTCTTTGACGTAGTAATAGAAAAAACTAAAACTTTGACAGCTAACTTCAGGGCGTTGGTTTTTCGTGACGGTGTGCGCGCGCATCGTATGTTGACTAAGTAACTTCAAGGTGTCGTTTTTTTTCGTGACGGTTGCGCGCGCATCGTAAAACTTTGCTCTCATAATTTTTCTCTAACGCGCCCGTAGAAGTATAGCTTCAATAATGAATTATTCTTTAACAAACATTAAATTAAAGTATTTTCCACTAATATCTTAACATATTCAGAGTTGCATGAAGTTTACATATTTGAATTTTTTAGTAAAACTATTAAAGCTAGTCAAACAATACTAAATAGATGTTAATTTTTTTTTTACAACAACGAAACTAGTAATTTGGTATATTTTGAATATCTAATAATAATATCAACTATGAATAATTTAATGTCCAAGAACAAACTAACAATTTATTGGAAAAAGTATTTTAATACTCAGACATTATTCCTGTTCTTGCATCTTTTAAAAAGTAATTTATAAAGGTAAATTATTTCGTTAAGATTTTCAATTAAACAATTATTACAATTAATAAGCAAATGACGAATCAGGAAACAGCAAAAATGACTAAATTAAAAAGGACATATATAAAGAACACATAAGAATATTTTTACAATAGTTGCGTACTAACGAAATGCGGATACATTCGAGCGGAGCGACATTTAGCATTGAAAGAAGGGTTATCAAAAATAGACTTACATTGAAGATGTTAACTCTAACTAGCTAGATGAATATTAAATATACATTATCTAAATTGAAATTTCTTATACTGATAACAGGTGTGATAATTTGAATTTTGTCTGCTGAATAAAATTTTTGTGTATCATAAATTCCACACGCGGGCCGACGAGATAGGTATGTATTTGTTTACTGAGTACATACATAGGTAGATATTGTGTGACACAGTTGACAAGAATCACGAGAGTATGCTCTGACGAATAATAATATCCATAATATTATCTACTTTTAGTACAGCCTTACGTATATAATATAGTCTTTTAAATAATAGTAAAAGTATCATTTTTCCTAACGATGACTGGAATATTATTTGCTCCGATGGTAATTTTGAAGTTTATATTACTATGTCATCCTCAAAAGCTTGTACTTAACAAAGTTATTTGATTTTTTTTTTCTTTCGGTAATAGTAAAGACAGACATAGTCTTGACTACGTATAAAATATTCCACATCACCAGAAACTTGAAACAAATAAATTGTATTTTACGATATACATAATACAAATATATATTCTAGTTAGCGAACATCTACAAGATTCAAACTTGTCTCCAAGCAACTATATAGTTGAAATTATGGTTAAACATAACTTTAAATAAATATAAAAGTGTGAGAACAGAACCTCGGATACCTTATCGTAAAAATAGTGTCCTTTCTATATAGGTTTTTTTAAAGAACAAAGTAAACTGAATGTTATCTATTCTGTCTCTAGATTTAATATTAAACGTGAGTAACAAACTACTTCAAGTATCAAGTAGATGCAATAAACCCTTTAGGCAATAAATTAAACATTATCGTGTGGAGTAGAAAACAAGGCAGCTGTAAGTATGTTGACCCTAGATAAATATTACTTGCTAATGTGATAATTCTAAATAGAACATATTGTATTGGTACACTTTTGGTGGACAAGTTATTTTGTACCAAATTGTTTAATCATAAACACCATTTCTAAATATCCATACATTAGCTTAATCTAATTACCATATTTTCTAGTTTTGATCAAATTTTTTATTATAAATAAGATAAAATAACTCTGAATTGGCTATGAATAATACCATAAACATAATTGAAATAAAATTATTTTTACTGACTGATTCAAATAAAAGGACACTGATAAAGACAATTAACATTTAAAAGCATTCTTAAATTACTTTCTTCACACAAAGCCAACCACCACCACGTGTTTTAACTTTAAAAATTAACTCACCAATTGATCTCCGTTCCGCTTGACTACCGTAAAACTCGTCCAGTTCTTTGGCCGAGCAAAGCGGAGTATCCACCTGTGCCGTCTCGTCGAATTTTGAATAATCTACTTCGTAACCCTGTCGCTCACGATTGTATGACACTAGCGGCACAAATCTATGTCCCCACATTATTTCACTTGTTGTGTAACTCGATCTCGCCTGTGTCGTCTGCCCTGTTGACTCTATTGTCCCTTCCAAAATAACAACTATCTCGAATCTTTCCTGTAGTACGTCCGCCGCGGAGACTCCGTAGAATGGACTCTCACGATTTATTCGATGCACCATTGTAATTGGCCAAATGAAGAATAAGTTACTGTCACATCCGTCAGCGTTTAGCTCTAATTCGGTTTGATAGTGCGATAATACTTCCCCTTCTTTCGTTGTCCTAGATCGTATTAACTGAGCCCTCACGTTAGCTCCAATTATATGTGACTTCCTCAAATCGCCCACACGGAACATCATACACAGTTCACCATCTCTCTGGCATACGACGGCGTATTTCGAGAACAATAGTGTTTGTGTTCTATGTTTTGGCCGCGTCATTTTAGCAAATACGATGCCCACCATGAAAGCTTGTATCATAACACCCACAATGCTTTGAAGGCACATGATGAATATTGCTTCGGGACATTCTTCTGTAGTCGTACGTGACCCATATCCGATAGTGTGTTGTGTCTCAATACTGAATAGAAAGCACGATGTAAAGTCATATATATTAAAAACGCATGGCTTCCAATTTGATGATTCCTGCATTGGCGGCAAGTGATCCAGTTCTAAGTCGCCGTGTGTGAAAGCAATAAGCCACCAGATGAGCGCAAATCCCAACCATGATAAAATAAAGGAGAGTGTGAACACTAGCAGAGTCCATCGCCATTGTGCGTCGACGAGTGTAGTGAACATATCCTGGAGGAACCTAAGGCCCCGTTGGGAGATCCGAGATTTAAGAATATTGCACTCTCCATTTTTAAGTATCGCCCGTCGCCTCGTCCTTCTAGTGACACCGTGTCTGTGCGAGCGACTCCTGTAAAGAAACACGTAAATATTTATAGAGTACTTTACTTCAATGATGCATGTTATCTATTCACTGCATTGTGCTGTCCTATAAGTGTGAATGTCTAGTTCACGCTTGCATTGACGGTGCGAAGACGACCTTCGTCAATGTTAACACAAGTAATGCACAGCGTTCGGCTTTAGCTTTCTAATATTAATTATTATATATATTTGTAAACATTAAACAAAATGAATGGTGAAGCTAATAACGGACAAAAGCGAAACAGTACGGTATGGTTTCTGTCGGTGACGGCACGGGGTTGCGTGTGTCGACGAACCTCTTGCTGCCGGTTGGGTAATATATTCCAGGTGATAGGTTCCCATTAGCAGGCACCGCTTTCACTTTGAGCCATTCGTCGGGCAGGAGATGTGTCTCCTCGCGGCAGGTCGGTGTCTCAGGGTCTCCGTGCATGATTGGATTGATGCTGTGGGGTCGTGCGCGCGTCTCACTCGCAGCGGATCGTCTGCGCCATCATCCCTCGGTGATCTCCTGAAGCATCGCGCGCGATAATGCCTCAGTCACGACTGACTCTCTCGTGCCCACTGATACAACGACGCGCTAACTATTGTATAATTGTACCGCGAGATTCTATATCGGAAATTATCAGCTCGCTACGGAAAACAAATTTAATAGTTAGTGTGCCTACGTCGACGTTGCACGCTTCACAGGATGTTGCTGGTTTTTTTTAAATATGAATTCAATAATAACTAATTATAAAGTACATAGCATTTTATAAATTTGAACAAAAAATCAAACTAATTAAAGCTCCATAGAAAGGACATACTTCCTTATGATTTGGATATGATTGCACAATGCCAAAAAATTGAAACTGTTATATGAAATACTCCAATAATCGCTGGTCTGACACAATTAATAAATAAATAATAAGCACTTTGTATGATTTTTTATAGGTTTCTTTAGTGTTTGTATCCCTTTTATGGAAGGTAAAGAACACTTTTATATTTGTAAACTTACATTATATTTGTAAATAACAGATTATTAGTGATACTCACATAAATAATCACTGAACAGTCTGATAGTTAGAGCGATGTATACACTAAATTAAACATTGAGATCTACAGTACGTGGGTTTCTTTACAAATTTTTCCTTCTTAACTCTTACATATGTATTTTTTAATACCTGTTTCACATGGTCAAACATAGGGACCTATTAGCTATACACAATTAATGTATTTCCACTTGTTTACTAATATTTTTTTCACATTTATCTCTTATCTTATAGATATAATTAATACGTTTTATTTTATATATATTTATTTATCTTTATTGTTTTTATGAAATTTTAATGATAATTCATTTAAATACCTACTTTGTAACCCATCTAATTGCGTTTTTTTCTATAATGTAAATGTTTAAAACGCTTTAACCATGAAATCATCTGATGTTAAGTGTTCATGTATTCTAAGTTAATAAACATGCTAAACCTAGTACAGGTTCTCAGTTGATGCAGTTAGAACCTATAGATGCTTGGTAAGAGATTTTCAAACGCCTTTTTACCATTCTATGGTGTCGTCATCACGATAGATTCTTTCAACGAAAGTTTTTGTTTATATAGAATGGTATTCGAACCTATGTCCATCGAAGCGATATACAACCACAATACCAGTAAGCTATCTTCACTTCATTTTTATTCGATCGTGTTCATGAAATAAAATAGAATCTAAGAAAAATGAGGGTCTTTTTTATGCTTATAGGCTCAGTGCTTTGACCACAATCTCACCTGATGTTAAATAACGATGTGGTCCAGGATGGTAAACACATTAAGCCTAGAGGTATTGGTTCTCCAGTGATGCTACTGGATCATACCTATTGATATATGGCGATAGGTTTTCCAACTTATGGGTGGTAGCTACCCAGGTGGGAATTATTAGAAAATGCCCTACCACCATGCTATGGTTTCGTCACGATGTTTTCCTTCACCGAAAGTTCAGGCTGATTGTAGAGTTGGATAGGAGGGCTCGAACCCGCGTCCATTGGCGCGGAATCTGCCAGCACTACGGACTGTGCCATCGTCCCTTAAAAAATTCTGATAGATCAGAATATATCGGCAGTCGCCGTCACCATGTCGGACTATATCAACCACGATTAAAACCACTAGATAGGTTTGGATATAAGACAGATTTTCAGTGCATGATGGTCTCAACCCCGTCGGATACAAATGCCTTAACACCTTTTCGCATATATTTTTCATTTGTAACAACTTGTACTATCTCAAACATCAGTATGAACAAAATTAATCCAAGCCAAATAAAAGCCAAGGCTTACCTTTGACTGTAAATATTTCGACCTACGTTCATGTACTACCTTATGTATTACTTTGGTGAATCACAAAATATAATTGACATTTTTGTAGTGAAATTTTTTTTAGCGACGTTGATCGATTCTCAGTAGGCGCAAATCTTATAGATTCGCGTTACCAATGCCATGACGGCAGTCGTCAACATGATACAGTATATCAAGTATAAGATGGCGTGTAAACGCTCACGCTCAGAGATAAATAATAAAATATATCGCAGCCTATTGTATGTTATGATTATGAATTAATTACATGAAACAATGTTTTACGTTTTATGTTATATTACTCAGAACACCAATCGATGTAAAAACAGACAAATCTTAAATGTTATGTTAATAATTCAATTAGCAAACTATGAAATTTGAATATTAAACAACAGTTTTTAAAAAGTTTCGAGTTTAAATACACCTCGGTTTTCTTAATTGTTTCCATCGCCAGGGACAGGCGGTTAACTTTTTTCCCGCACACTCTCCGAGTCCTCCTCCGGCGGCGACCCAAGACGTGTCTCGTTCCCCAACTAGGGAGGCTCTTGACGACGCCGCCAGCGCAATACAGTAACACTGACCATGCATTGAATATTACACGCACAACACCGCACACACTCCTGCACGCAACACGCAGGTACATGGGTCCTGTAAGGAACCTTTGTTTTTTTATGTTAAATAAAAAAATGTAGGGATTAGCTAGGATTAAAATTCTGCTGAAGTTTTCAAACTCAGGTAGCGGGTCAAGCCGAGGTTCGAACCCCCTGTGCTAGTTACCTTTTGCGGCTGAGTACCTTCAGCACTAGCCCATAAAGTTCGGTGAAGCTGTAAAGGCCCTCCCGGTCAACAGCATTAGATAGGTTAGAAAAAAAAAAAATGTAACACATATAGAACAAAATTATTTTTTTATAAATTTATATTAAATTAATAGTAATAATAGAAATAATAGTATTCTTACTTTTGTTATTTTATTTATTTTACATCCTTTATATTATTTAACAACAAGATGGCCGAACACCCAAAGCAATTTCATTAAAATAGCTAATTTGACAGTGTGCAAATTAGTCTGCTAATGCGAATCTATTTCCTACACTAATTTGTTGTTCTCGATTTTTTACAGAACGAAGGTCGAAATGAACTTCAGTTGTGACGCGATGATAGCTTACTAGTAGAGGCATCTGAGTATGTAGATTCGATAGATTTCAATATGGAAACATAAGCCACAAAAGCTACCTCGCTTAACGAGCTAAATGATTCAAATTGAAATTCTGGTCAAGTAACTCACAATAAGGATGTCAATTTTAATCGATGATTATTGAAATCATATTGCGACAATAGAAGTAGTATTGATAAATTTGTACATAAATAGGTAAATATAAAACAGTTCATAGCTTTTTCACCTATGTTTGTTACCTGACTTTGTTTTTTTTTTTTTTTAGTAGTATTAAATATCATTTATGTTATTAATGTAAAAAAAAAAACCCTTAAAAACTTTCAGTTTTTGCTTGCAAATTTTCTATTCCAAATGATTATGGCCGCATTTTGACCACCGAATAAACAGTAGTAGTTAGTATAAATAGCGAAAATATTCTCTTAAAATCAAAACTAATTTTTAAAAAACAATTTTTTTTTCATATAAAAATACTCGAATATTATCATCATTTACACATGTCAACAAAGACATCATAATATAAAATATTATCAATTTAAAAAAATATAATTCACTTCTAGTACATGTTGGTAAATAATTACGTCAGTAAGTAGTTACCAACCCATATCTACATTACTAATTTCAATTATTTAATATCCGTGTAAATATTATTAAATCAATCGATAATCCTATACGAGTATGATATTATTTACATGTCTGGTGGATTTTTAGTGGAATTAATAATTCACACCACGCCTCCGTACAAATATATTTATGCACGATTCATTATTGAGTTGTAAACACTGTGACATTTTTGTCGTGATTTCAGAATAAACACCTGTTTTATTATGTGTATTTGCCGATTTTCCGTAAGCGTGATGTTAATAAATTTATTCGCAAATATTATAATTATTAGTTGCTACCGAACGATATTTAAAAAAATATGTTTTCGCTTTTAAATTAGTGTATTTAGCAAGACGTAATGCGTATAACAAAGGAAAGTTGCATTCGATTTTATTGTAAATGATTATGTCTTTTATAGCTAATAAGTTATGAATATTCTAATTTCTGAATGCAATTTTCTGATAATTTCGGTTGGTTTAAATATTTCGTACAGGTGTTGCGCGTTCGCCCGGCTCTGTGTGGTGTGAGCGGCGATTCTGTGTTCGTCCCTACTCATGCTGGGGTGCGCCGCAGACGCGTTCCGCGTTTTCGCAAAAAATCAACATGAAATCATAGAACGATGAATTGCATTTTATAATATTCGGTTGACTAGCTACCACCTTCAAGTTTGAAAATATGTTACCCGTTCGTATCTTAGCAAAATCACTTGATAGCTGGTACTTTAGATAGGTATGTAGCTTTAGTGTATCTACCATTTTGGGCCATAATGGCACTTAACATTACGTCAAAGCCCTATATAGTATCTAAAAAATCTTGACAATAATAATCTTTATAAATTATTCAGGTTTAAAGCACCCACAAAAGTAGCTTAAACATCATGTACTGAGTTCTCACATGCGGACTATTTTTATGGCAGAATTACTCTGAAGACTAAATCAAATCAAAATCACATGTAAGACTTTCAATAATCTTGTCTGAAAATCGGCTTGAAGTTATGTGCCTAAAAATGAAATTAACAGCAGCTTAGGTACTGGCTACTAAATTCGTGGACAAACTTAAGTAATTCCGACACTAGATAACTACGTTAACTTTTATATAATAAGCGCTGCGACTGGTTGACAAGATTTTGTACTCATGTGACTTCAAACTGGCTACCAATATTTATACAGAAATATACGTACTTATATGTCGATAATACTGCCCAATTTCAAATATTGCTCAAAATGATGTATTTTTACTGTCTACATAATATTTTGAAGATCTAATAGTCTGATTGTGTGCAGAATACCGAAGTATTAAGACAGTGATACCGAAGTGTAGTTGAGGCATATTTGATACGGCAGTTTCGATGAATAGCAATTATGTATTAACTCTTACTCGTATATCAATTATGGTAAAAGAGCGTATGGAAAAGCGCCAAGCAAGCCAAGCAAAATTTGATTTTGACGACTGTGACCAAAATCATTTATAATTGTCGTCACTAGTAACTTATGACCATCATCATCTTATTAGCCCGAAAGACGTCCACTCCTGGGTATAAGCCTCCCCAGGGATTTCCATAACGACCCATCTTGTAATGGGTATGACAGTATACTATTTGGCTAGTAGTAAATCAGTAGTCCATTATGAGTATATATTAATTAATAGCTATACTGTGATGATTTAAAATTTTACAACATATATTATCATAGAAAATTCATAATTGCAAATTTAAAAGCCATTCTACAATTAGAAAGAGAAGGAGGAGCCATTAGAAGGAGGAAAGATCATCTCGAAAATTAAATCCTCATATCTTTATTCATTAAAGTAAACATTTCGTCATTTTTACGCCCATGAAAACATAATTAGTAGAGTAAAAGATAAATATAAATGAAAGTTTAAGAATAACATCATATAACTATATTAATCCGTGAGCAAATGAAACATGTTAGGCTACAATTACTTTTATTGTGATTATGGAATAAAGAGAAGCTTTATTAAATAATTTTTATATAATACTTAACAACACTAATATCACACACGAAGGTTATCTGTGTAAAAAGAAACATACAATTAATATCCGTAAAATTTAATTGTTTTTTTTATTACCTCTTTCTATGAAACACAAGAACAACAAAGGGTTTAATGTTTGCATATTTGCAATATCTAAAATTTATATTTCATAATTGGAACACTAAATATGTCATTGTTTTAATTCGTTTTGTTGGTATAAGGAGCTATTACAGTTTATCGAGCTGATGTAGCAGACGCTTAAGTCTCAACCGGAAATGGCAATTAGTACAAATGTACCACAATAACACAGACTTTTTGTTGCCACGTAAGCAATTCTGAGGAATATTACTAGCTAAACCAACTCAAACAATCTTAGTACAAATATATCATTTCAACCCAAAGACATATAGCACTAGCGGAAACCTGCAACTTTCATCAGGTCTTCAGTCCACCTTGTTGGGGGTTTTTACTTGTTGCTTGTTAGTGGGGCTCCTATATCCGCAACTAGACACATTAGTGGTCCGTTGTGTGTGCAGGATTATACAGCTACTCGAGCCAGGCGAGCTCCTTCCAGAAGCTCAGAAGCCTCCTGGGGCGATCACAGGCTTCCTGGAGCGACCTCGTTTTCTTGAGGGTAATTGCCCGTTGGTTGAATACTCCAGTCCATTACAGGACCACGAGGGCGGCAGTTACTTCTTCTTCTAGACATCCCTTACACATAGGGTTGTCTGTTAGACATATAGTAAATAAATTAAATGAGCAATGCCCCATCACTACACCCACTACTAGGCGAAGATCAGTGCGAAATAAGCAGTCTCCGTGCCAAGCTCCGTGATATTTCCGGAACAGCTTGTTTAGACTGTCTACAACCAGGGGTGTTAGCCCATCTCTCACCGTGAGTGCTGTGGGTGTATTGACACAAACATGATCTAAAAGTACTGTGTAAGAGGAAGATATGGCACAAGGCCTGCCACTTTTGTCGTCGATCCTCTTTTTCCCAGCTCGTCTGCTGCGTCGTTACCTGTTGATCCACTGTGACTCTTAACCCATTGTAGAATGGCCTTGTTGTTTGTCGCTATGCGTTCCAGTGCAAGGTGATATTCATAAATGAGGCCTGTAGTAATGAAAGTACTCTCAAGCGCTTAAAGTACGGCCTTGCTATCAGAGAGGATTCGGATATCAAAGTTTCTTATACTCGTTTGAAGACTAGATTCGCTGCTTCGATTATAGCGATACATTCACATTGGAATATGATGCTATGCTCACCCAACCCTGCAGATAGCTTGATATTGAAATTTTGCTTGTTGGGGTCTGTCCAATCTGTATCTTATGGGATGTGGATTTACGGGATCATCATTCAAGACCTTTTATTCTAATCGTGCATTAGTTTTACGGGCAATGTACCCCGCCCACTGCCACTTAAGTTTGGACATTATGCGGGCAATGTCGGCTGCTTTGGTTCTTCTGCAGATCTGCCTATTCTCGATTTGAGCATAGCCCTCTTTGTATTGCCATATGTAAAATATGCTTATATATATTTAGTTTATCTACATGTCATAACGACAATTTTAAAAAAATGTGTTATTTGGGTAATATCATGGAAATGGCAATATAGTTTTAGTATAAATGTAAAGTAAATAATACCCACTATAAATAATAACAAATTTTTTGAGTTAATGGCGGGATCTCAATCTGGCATGCAGTAGTTGTTAACTTAAATTCTTTAATTTGTTTTTTGGCCCTATATTATCTAATTTTAGTGTCGTTTATTCTGATATATTGTAGTTATTGTATACGAGTTAAGGATATAGGAAATAATAACGCGGAACCTGTATTCTAAAGCGCCACAAAAACTCACTTGAAATTATTAGTAAAGTGGCCGTCATTTTCCTAAACCGTTGAAGCATTGTTATATGGTTGGGAAAATGCCACTGGTAAAATTGAACACACAGGTTGTCATTAAGTAACAAGGCGAAGAACATTCTTCATTCAAAACAAAAATGCTGTTTGAACAGTCAACACATTACGAATAAATCAGTAGGTATAAATAAGCAAAATCATATCATTAAATTCGATAAGAGAACTTAATGTTTACCCTTGAAACACATTATGCCAGGGAAATCGGTGTCATCGTACGATCCAAAATATTCTCTGTTATCTTTAAAACTAGTCTACAATATAGCGACCTTGAGACAGTGTAGTCTTATTCTTGATTGATATCTGAATTATTTACATAGTTAATCCAACATTCATAATAACAGTTCGTTTAAATCACTGAAGATCATAAAGTAATGTTCTGTTAGTGTACCATTATATTAGTACATACAAGTAAATCTTTGATTTATACAATACTATATATGGTTTATTTAAAAAATAACACGCGTGTGGAGAGAACGGATAAAAGAAAATTGACGAAACAGTTTTACAAGCCGAGGATGACTGGGCATGCCGGTAAAGGACGACCTAGGCGAGCGTATCTACACCAGATCAAAGATGTTTTGAAGGAAGACCATGTCAAAAGTACTCGTAACCGTTGCTTAATGAAAACGCTCATAAAAGTAGAAGAGAAGAAAGACTCGTGTCTGTATCGTTGCAGGTTTTATATGGGATATCGATTTAAAATTAAATTCAAAATTTTTATTTTACCTCTTTAGTTAGAAAAGTTTACGATTTACGACATGACATTGACAAGTTCATCTGTTATTACAATCATTAAATTACATCCTTTTATTTTACTGAAATATAATCATAATAATACCTCAATAAAAGTTGGACCACTAGCGGTGTTATTGTTATAATCCGTTTATACACCAACTGTGATATCTTATATTAATAAAGTTATGCTGAATTATTATATGATATCTGATATTTATTTTTCTACTTTATATTTGGAATAAACTAAATTCTTATGCTATAAGTAACGGGCTGCAATACACTTTTTGGTGTAAGGAAAAAAAAGCTTATAGATAAATTATAGTAAGTGATTATCAAAGGGAAGAGTTATTTAGCTATGAGATAATATTAATTATTATTTATTCTAATAAGTAATTATAAAGTACCTAGTTGAAACAGACATTCCCGACTAATTTTCAAATTCATAACTTAGTGAAAACCTCAGTTACATATCTATTATATTTCCTTTAAAAAGTAAAAAAATGTATTAAATGATATGAAAGTAAAATACCATCTGATATTATAATAGCAGAAAGTACAATTACCTTATCTCGTATCGTTTTACCGGTTTTATTAAATAAGGCCTACTAGATCTTATGTTTCGACATACATATTATCTTATCGGAACCTTTCAATATACACTTACTAAGCGATGTTTTGTATTGTCTTTTTCTGTATAAAATTATATAGACTTGAATATACTGCCAAAGGGTTCTTGGCTAGAAAGGACTTGGTGTGAACATAAACGGCGAGTATATAACACACCTCCAATTTGCTGCAGTAATGGCCGAGACCAAAGAAGATTTAAGCACGATGCTCGCTGACCTTCTTAAAACCTCTGATGGAGTTCACCTTAAAATAAACATGGACAAGACGAAAATCATGTCTAATGTCTGTTGTGGCGACTCCTATAAAAATCTCTAACCTTGAAGTTATATGTGTACTTGGGACAAGCTG
The DNA here is from genome assembly GCA_014132275.2 of Samia ricini. Classification (NCBI taxonomy): domain Eukaryota; kingdom Metazoa; phylum Arthropoda; class Insecta; order Lepidoptera; family Saturniidae; genus Samia; species Samia ricini. Next base: position 25,255,286 of record AP028161.1, read on the forward strand.
TCCAGTTAGGTAAGTCCAACTTCGAAAAGAGGATAATCGTCTAATCTCACTTGGCTGGAACCACCGCGTTTACCGCGTTCGGGAAGCTGCGCAGAAGGTTCTCTTCAGGAATACCTCAGAGTTTTAAAACGAACAGTGTGTGTTGTCAGTGATGACATACCGCACTGAGACGTGGCCGCTCACAACGGGCTTAATAGAAAGTTCATAGTTGCTCTAAGGGCAATGGAGAGGGCTATCCTTGGAGTTTCACTGCGTGATCGAATCAGGAATGAGGAGATTAGCAGAAGACCAAAGTAACTAAACTTAAACTAGTGACAGTGGTCTGGGCATATTACTCACAAAACCGATGCCCGATGGGGCCAACGGGTTCTCGATTGGCTACTACGCACCGGAAGACGCAACATGGGTAGGTCCCCCTTCAAGGTTGACCAACGACCTAATGAAGGTCGCGAAAATCCACCGAATGCAAGTGACGCAAGTTCGGTCGTTGTGGAGATCTTTGGGGAGAGCTATGTTTACCATTATATGTCTTTCGGTGAATGAACGGATGGATGGAATATACCACAGCTAAACATAATATCGTATACTATTCTATAAATATTTTCAAAATGTGTTATTTATGTAATTCTTCTCTTATGGATTATTCTCTTACCATCACACAAATTGTCGTATCTATATTAGCTAATTGCAAACGTGACGCGTCGAAATATTTCACAATTGCGGCATTTCACCATGTATATAGTAGTCGCGACTCAATCGGCATTATTCTCTTACCACCACCGAAATTGTCAGATCTATATTGGCTGATTGCGGAACGTGACGCGTAGAAATATTTCACAATAACGGCATTTCACCATGTGTATTGTAGTCGCGACCCAATCGGGATTATTGTCTAACTACCACACAAATCACAAATACATCAAATTTTTATGGCAATACAACGTGTATATAGAATATCACGTTTATATAATTAATAAAAAAATAAGTAATATTAAATATCTAATTATAATGTTTATAAAATAATAATTATATTATAATTATTATTTACCAGCCTTATCGAGTTTCTTGTTAATTGCTGTCGTCCTAAGATTATAGTTTATTAAACGGTGTTAATTTTCTACTTACTTCTTAACTGCTTTCTCGAAGTACTAATAGAACAAAAATTTCGAAATATTTTCATCATAGAAGTAAGAAGCTTCCTTCAGGCAGCTATTGGCATGGTCATACAATTTACGAATTAGGGTTTTTGGTTAGTAGTACAGCTTGCTATAAACTCCAGGCCTTCAAGGTGAGCGATAACGATCCCTTGTGGAAGTAGAAGACCCAGAGTAAATTAGGCATCTGTAGATAAAAATATAGTGTCAAAAAGGCAGAAAAATTAAGATGGAAAACTCTAGAAAAACATATTTTCAAAGGTTGAGAAACTGTGCTTAACAAACTCTGTTATTGGACTGTACTTTATTTAACGTGAGATGAAAGGGAACCATTTTGATGATCACAATTTAAAAAATATAACCACTTAGCTGTACCTGCTACTTTGTTCGCGTAGAATAGTGTCTTCGGGTAGGATTTTTAATTATTAAGGCTAATTATTTTACAAATAAGAAACATGCGTATAATTATAATTTGTAGAAGGGTCACTTCTATCCGATTATGATGAAGCCCAATTGGTGATAAATACTGTGGATAAATTTAATCGACTTAAGGATTTTCAATTTTAGAAAAGACGTATACATGAGAGAAAAATTTGAATTCTTTTAACCCCTTGAGTACTAACCTGGCGTTTACGCCAGCTCTACATTGTTTTCCTATTGTTTAATTTTTATAGGTAATCGACATATTAAGAAAATAAATTGCTTTAATTAATTATTAATTAAGGTTATATAATAAGATACTATACAATAAAACCCTACAATGAACATATAACAGCACTGTTGCATTACAAAGCGACATTAATCAGAAAACAATGACAAAATAGGCAGTTTTTCATTCGCGGCTAACAAAGATTGAAGTCAAATTACATTTATCAAGCCTCACTGTACTATACACATGGAAAGGTTTTCCATATGTGATTAATCAAGATTATCTAGACACGTATCAATGTTTACAGATTTCTCTTGGATTTACAAGATTAACTATTATCCAGGGGCTTAGAGAACCTTGGTTCGTGACGTTTTTATAGTGAAAATAGAAGAAGTCATTTGCTACATAGACCACGCTGTTTGAAGATGATTCTGTGGACAAAATGTACTCTATAGCTCAATATTGACGTCAGAAGAAGAGTAAACAAATAAATATGTTTAATCTACGTTTAATACAAAACAGTCATTTTCGTTGAAAGCAATTAAATTCGTATGAACGGAAAAGGAAGACGTTTTTAATCATCGAAACTGACAAATTCAGCAGATTAGACAGATAGAACGGTGATAAGATAAAACAATCAAAACTCAACATAAGTTTAGGAAAAGATTGATGATTACGGCTGCATTAAGTAAGATTCTCGATACCCGTGTGGGTTAGTAAATATACTTCTTTTTATTTATCAGGTTTTATTTTTAAATTTTCATTTTACATGGTAATTTCTATTTTTAACGATACCTAATAAATTTGGCTTTGGAGTTCTATATGCATAATTATGTAAATATAAAAATTTATAATATTTATTAGATATTATAATGATGTATTTACACTGTACAGTTTGAATATATCTCACTTGATGACGATGATTGTAATTGGTTAAGGGCTACGTATGTTTTAGTGTGCATTGGTAGAGCGCTTCTGCCCCAGCGTGAGTCCTACACTCGTCTCCGTGCCCACGCACCAAATGCATTTCCCCGCGTAAAAAAAAGGGGTTTTTAAGTCACACTGAACGAACACTGGGGGAGAATGCACAATTGCGTAGTGATAATTTTTGTAGTCGAACTTAGTAGCTAAGCAGACTAGGCATAACAAAATATATTACGACCATACATAGGTTAGGCTTATTGTTAATATGAAGATCATGTCCAACCACAATACCTCTCAGTCTAATATATCTTAACATAAAAAAATCTAACATAATATATAAAAAGTGATACGAAGTATAAAACATTAATTCATATCAGGGGACAGCTCTTAATAGATAATCCTAATAAGTAGATAATTTACGAAAATTTCTGTTATCTATAAGTTTATAGATAGTTCATTAGTTAATGAACTAATAAATTTTCATACCGGAAACTTTGTCGAAATTGAACAATTATTACCAAAAATGGAATAATTACTTTTTCAGAAAGTAATTAAAAATTTTAAGTGACAACGAAGTATGATCTGATCTATATAACTTGGTAAATAAAAAACCATAGCATGGTGGTAGGGCTTTTTCTAATAATTTCCGCCTAATAATGTAGCTACCATCCTCAAGTTTGAAAATCTGTCGCCTAATAACAATAGGTATGTTCCGGCATCTTAGCATTAGTGCGTTTACCATCCTGGACCACATCGTCACTTAACATCAGGTAACCATGTAAAAAAAATATTACATTCCCTCACAATTAAACTTTATGTTTTTACTGCAAAATATCTACAAATTACGTCATCTTGGGATTTTAGGAATATATTCCAGGTTGTACGATAAAATTTACTCCTAAAAACGATAATTTTATCACATGAAAATACGATAATTTGATCTTCAGGTGTTAGCAACATTGTCACCTTTGTATTTTGCCTCGTCTGAGTTTTTTACGACTCATATAATTTATGAACACACATTTTATTTAAATGACTGTAATTGCAGAATATATTCTTCTTAGATTTCTAAAATAAGATTTAAAATAAGATTTCCTTTCAAAGTGTAATCTGAATTGATTCCGAAAAGATAGCTTTAGACAAATAACAGAATCTGTTCTAAATACTCACGTAATGTCTAATCCGGATATATTCCTATGCTATCATAGGAATCAATAATATATAATAATACACTTATTTATTTGCATTATAACGGTGATTTACGATTTAACATCAAATTGTCAATGAGTCATATATTTTAGAATTTTTAGTCCACTGATAAAAAAACCGTACAAATTTTGTTCGTTAGTATGGAGTAGGTTACCTATAAATTTATTGTTTTCTGGTTTTCTGTTTACTTTCTTTTTTATATTAAACTACGGCCCTCCTAGAGAGGCAATCACTGCCTTTTGTACTTTTGTAAAAATAAAGTGACAATATTGATTTGATTTGATTTGATGGTTTGGAATTGATTACATTACAAAATATTTTCAATTATTTAGAAATAAGCACAGCCTGATCACAAATTTGATTCCTGTACAGAATTCCTGTACGACGCATTCGTTGTACTGTTATTAATCATACGTCTGGTATATCTATATAAGATAGATATGTTAGAGATATTTTGCAAATAAGTCCAAAACTAAGAGTCATGATCGTCACATAATAATCATATCAAAAATACATATTTACGAATTTATTAGTTTTTTTTTCAATTAAAAAATGGGTGTCCATTTAGTTTTAGTGAATAATATTTATCATATATTTACTTTTTATTTATCTATACATATAAAAATGAACCCGTATTTCTCCTGGTCACGTTAAAACTTGAGAACGGCTTTACCGATTTCATTAATCTTGTTTTGAAATGTTTTCTAATACTTCTTAGAAGGTTCTGACATTAAAAAAATCAAGAAAGTTACGCATAATTTTTTTAACATTAACGTTTTCTAACGTAAACCTTATTGCGTTCGACATAACTGTCAGTTGTTTGACAGTTCGCGTGATTGACAGAATGCGCGCTCCAAATATCGCTTAACACAGATGCATCGGTTGAAATTATATAAATAATTAATTTATCATTACTTGGTCAATATATTATAATGAATTATATAATTCGAATTCGATATTCATAGTTAAGACAAGACAAGACAGTCTGTCGGGTCAGCTAGTTTATATATTTATAGATAAACACTTGGAAAATGGTACACAAAATTAGAGTGAAGCCAAACGAGCGTAACAAAAACTCAAACTATGTAAAATAGAATAGTACCTTTTCTTCCTTATTGTCACTCGATTTTGTTTTTTCTTTAATTTGTAGCTATGGACGAGCTTTAGTGTAAACGATAAAAATATTCTGGAAATAGCTAATTTTTTTATAAATTTTCAATCATTTTCAAAATTAGTGATTACTGATTAAGAACGATAATTACGAATATTTTGGAAATTAAAATAAGGCGTTCGAAACTAGAAACAAAGGAAATGTTAGATTCATCAATATTTCTAGCGAACTTTTGGAGCATAATTATTATAATTACCATATATTATGGCAACATTATTTCATAAATTTCATAAATTATGTTCTAAAACAACTTTTTGGCATTGTGGTAGCAAATTACTCATAGATAGTTCAAGTGAAATTAGTCAATAAAATTATAGTATTTGTTGATGTTATTATTTTATTTAGAATTACGATTGTCAATTCCAATAATCATATTGAACTAAATTATTGCGTTGACTCTAATTTTTAATCATAGATAAGATTGTATTTGATTTAAAATGTTTTATTATATGGTCATAGTATAAGAAAAGCTAAGAACATATTGTATTGTTTTCTTAATTACTTATAATCTCTAAAGCAGCCTTTTTCTTAGATTTACGTGATACTTATCTACAGTGCAAAATTTAGCAAAATATTTTTCAATAGATTACAAATCCTTCGGATAGATCCAAGCAGATCTTATTTGTGAAACGGACATACTGTAGATATTAAGAATTGCTCTACTTCTTCAAACTATGTCAAGAGAAAAATCTCGTTTTCTATACTATTAAAATTTACAAGACATACCTTGTCACTTCAGTTATTTACTGACACACAAAATTAGAAAAAAAAACTTGGCCAATAGAGATAATGTCTATTTTATCACATCACTATTTGCGTCTGCGGCGCATTTCCGGACACCTCAAATACTCCTTACATATAATTTTCAGCACGAAATATATAATACGCAAAAATAAAATCACTTTAAATAAAATTCGATTTAATAGATTTGTATCGGTATTTTTTATCAATGTAACTAAAGGTGCGGTATATAAACCGTTCACTGTGTAAGTACGCCAATAATACACATTTCACGAAACTAAGGCGATAAGTCAAGTATTTATCTGGTCAAATGCGATTAGATATTGGCTCCTCAAGGATTCGCAACGCACATTCTTTAGCGTGGTTTCAGTTGAAGTTTACTTAGTACGTGTGGTATGTCCATAAATGAATCAAAAATAGTGTAATGTAATTATGCCTGTAAATCTGACTCGCTTATATGACTTAGACCTCAACGAGAATCATATTTTTTATTCTTTAATAAGGTTTGTCACGTTAATAGAAATTTCCTAATTTTGTGCCACATTTTAGAGGTAATTATTAATAAAATTTGAACTCACCTACACGTATCCTGTCGGTAAACAGTGCTATGTCCAATTGAACTGCTGTACGTCGGTATCCTATGGAGGCTAATAGATGGATGAATTTGCGATGTTTTCAGAAATCCACTGCCGCTAAGTATTGGCGCTTCCACAACAGAACTGTCCAAGACGCTGGTATCATCCGTCTCATCCTCGGTGACTCCCGGTCTGTAGAATATCTTCCCGGCTGATAATTTTGGTTTTCTACTATCATCGTTATTCCTTTCTATCATTTCAAATGAAGACGACGGGTCTGCTTTCGTTGTCATTTTAATAAATGTCACGACAATGTTTCAATTCTATTGTTGAAATTAGGCATCTTTATAATTGTAGTAGCTTCTTCAGTCATTCCCTATTTTTTATGAGTTTGTGTATATCTGTGCTTTATGAGGTTCCTGAAATTTTAACGAGATCTGTATTGTTTTTTTTTTACTTAGTATAGGCTCAGTGCTTTGACCACAATCTCACCTGACTTTAAGTGACGATGTGGTCCAAGATGATAAACGAACTAAGCCTACAGGTACTGGGTCTGAAGTGATGCTGCCGGAACACACCTATTGGTATTTGGCAACAGGTTTTCAAACTCGAGGGTAGTGACTACCCAGTCGGTCATTATTAGAAAATGCCCTACCACCATGCTATGGTTTCCTCACGATGTTTTCCTTCACCGAAAAATCAATTATCAATTGATAAATTAAACAAAAATGAACTGCTTTATTTTATTGGTTTTACGTCCATATAAAAAAAATGTGCTTATGTACAATAATCATATTTGATGAGCCAGTCAGAGTGACGAACTCTATACTAAGAAATGTATACTCATGGCGTTTGTTTGTTTACTCTTTGTCATTTCAAGATTTATCTATACGATTTATGTGTAAGACATACAATATGTTTATAATACGTTTGCCAAACTAAAAAAAAGCTAAAAAAGGTAGAAGTCTATTTTAGAATAAATGCCATAAGGTCAATTCGAGTCTAACGATTAAATTAACACCGTTCTTAATAAATCCACGTATTAATGCTCATTTGAGTTTACATTTTCAAGATATAGTAGCATGATTGAAATTTAAATAAAACATGTATTTTAATGAATACTTCAAATTAAATTATTAATCGACATTCATTAACTTCCATTTAAATTAAGTAACTTTTGTAAAACGGGAAAGGTAGCGCCATCTGTTATTGAGTAGATAAACTTTGTCAACGATTTTACTCCCATGTGACGTGGAATTAGAGAAACAATAAAGCCAAACATTCAAAATTAAGTCATAAATGTAATAGAAAAATTCGTTCGAAAGCTGAGGAAAACATCGGGCTTTGACCTAATTATAATAGTACCACACTATGTCTTCCTGTAGGTGTCGTAAAAGGCGACTAATATAAACCAAGAGAGAGGCAACAGCATTCTGTGGGTATCAAAAACACCTTACTGCGATTGCCAACCCCCCTGCCAAGCGTGCCGATTAAGGCAATCCTCTTATTGTGATTTGGAGGTATTAGGAGACCTATCTATGTCCAGCAGTGGACGTCTAACGGTTTTTACGGACGTAAAATGTGTTTGTTGCCCAATAAAATAAATATTAAATGAAAAAAGCTTTATCATTTTAAAAACTATCTAATGAATATTACATGAAACGATGCATGGCTAAATAGTAGTAAATAAATGATAAATTCAGACGTAAAATTTAATTAACATGTAATTTTAACACTTAAGAAATTCGTCATAACTTAAAAAATGATTTAAAGAATTGTGTAATTTATCAAAACTGATAAAATTAGTACAAAATCATAATTAATTGTTACATATAAGTTAATCCAGATGTAATTTATATGCTAACAGATCGTTCTGCTATTACGTTTGGCATATCATGTCCTTGCACTCATTAGGATGTAGTCGATTCTAGTTTACCTAGTTAACGCCCCGATTACTGTTGTCGGATGTCTTTACATCCTCCCACAGGCAAACCATTATTGCGGAAAGCCTCGTAAAAGAATCTTTATTCCGTGTTTGCAATGCTTTGTATCAAGATTACGATGAATTGAGTAGACACATCCGGAGTTCCTTTCTGTTTGAGTTTAAACAGCTCTTCGGAATTCAGGGCAACGTACCTACGTGTATATCTTTAGTTAAACGTACGTTTAAAGTGCGAATTAAACTTAATTGGATATCTTTTTTATTGTTGACGGTATCCATTTACAGCTGGTTTATTGAAACCGATCTCAATCTGTTTTATCTACTGAAATCCGAGATTTTAATCCTTTTTTTCTCTCTAAAGTGTCAATTTATCAGCGTCGGTGATCAGTCACAAAATCGATATATTTTTGGTTTTATCTCAATCTTAACATTGAAGATTCGATATTCAAATGTGCCGTTAGTGACATCATCATTTATAATCACATGAAAGCATAAAAGAGGCGAAGTAAGTTTGGAAAAATAACAAAATAACACAAAGGTGGAGGGAGTTCTGTAGTGAGATATCACGTGTATTTATATATTGCGAGTTCACGCTATTTTTGAACCGAAAAGCAACCCTGTGCGATAATTGTAGCTTTGGTTCGCTATTGCCATTTTAAAATTTTTATGACGGTGCTAAATATTCCAGAAATTAATCAGATTTTATCTGTATTTAAAAATTATATTCTGCTTTTTTAACTACTACTCGACGCATGGCATCAAACACATCTTATGGAAAGTGAGGATGAGGCTGACGATAGTACGTGATCGCTCCGTAAAAACTGATTCACTCTTCCTTTGAAGACCACTTTAGTGTAGAAATTTGGAAACACAGATCCAGGTAGCTTATTCCATTCATTCGCGGTTTACATTATGAACCACCTATCCAATTCCAAAAAAATATCCTGAGCTTTCGGTGAAGGAAAACATCGCGATAAAACCATAGTTTGGTGGTAGAGCATTTTCTAATAAACCCCACCTGGGTTAGCTACCATCTTCAAGTTTGAAAGCCTGTCACCAAATAGGTGTGTGTTCCGACAGCATCACTTGAGAACCAGTACCTCTAGGCGTAGTGTGTTAGCCATCCTGGACTACAACGTCTGATGTGGCTCTCAAATACAATTACCAAAACAAATTCTTAGATATTTGCCCTTTACACCTATACCATGTAAAAAATGTACTTAATCTTTTGTTTCTATTTTCACCACCACTTTCGTGCCAGACTAGGCGCGGAGAGTTCTTGGAGTGATTTTCGATTCTCATGTTGTGGGCCTAACTTCTAATTAATCAACTTGCAGTATATGACTCTATATTATGTAAGTTTGGAGGCGATTGACGTTATATAGTTTGTTTATTGTGCATAAGTGAGTTGTATTTAAAATAATGACACTGATACTTTAATTGTGAAATATCCCAACAACTTCCTTGGAACGCTACAAAAATGGTCACCATTTTGTTGGGCATTGGAGATAAGTAAAACAATACGAAGTTAGGCCTAAATAATTTTTTATTCAGGTAATTAATTATAAACAACAAAGCGCGACATGTTGAAAACAAAACATTACGGCAAGTGATGCCCGTCATCAGCCAGTTTAGATCTAGCAGATAGCGGAATGGTAGAGTAATAATTGAACCCCACTGAATTCTATCAATGATATACACAAAATTCTTGTTTTTCTTGTGATTAATAATTTATGATCCACGAAAATAACGTATAATGCAAAGTTAATTATTATTAAATATTATTAGTGACCAGGATATTGGGTCGTTATTTATACCTAGATATGTTTATATTATCATTTAATGATGTATATTGGAAAATTTATGCGGTTCATCGTTATCTCTTAGTACCTACCTTGTTATCAGAATAAATTAATAGCTACTATGTGATAATAAACCTTTTCTAATTTTAAAACAACAATTCTTTTATACTCTCTTACATCTCCGGATGTAGCCCCTCTCTCCAGCGTTTGAGATAAATTACTTTAAAAAACTCACAAATATATAATGTTTGGCATTTTTTTTTCGAATGTCCCAATAAATATCTTTAATAATTTTGTACTCTTTATAGTTTATAACCTAATAACCTTATCATTTATGTGATTCTGGAAAAAATAGAGTAGATCTACATCCAATAGGTCTATTGTACATCTAAATTTTCAACCAGGCTTCCGTAAGCTAACCGCTTTATGGAGCAAGTTTTTTTAAATTTTTAAACATTCGAATTATTTTTATTATCTTGTGATTTTGACGCCCCTTGAAACTGCCGTCCGGAGTGTCCCGGTTTACCTACACCATATATCTGGACTGCTCTTTTATACCTTTATTATATTGGAAGTATAAAGTTTTGTTTTGGAAAAAGGTAAACAATGGCTACAAATTAACTAAGCTACTTAAAACTTAATATAATTTCATACACTCACTATTTGGCATTGTAAGTACCTAACTAAGAAACGAAATGAAAGATGGAATATAAGAATGTTCTTTTTTATTATTTTTATTGCTTTAAAATAAACTGTGACCAATAAATGTAATCATATAAATACGGAATCAGACCATTATTTTGTATGTTTCAAATATTATTTGTAGAATATCGTCATTATGCGTAAGATATTTTTTATCATAATAATAGAGAAAGAATATCTTTATGATAATAATTACGGTAATTTATACATTTTATTGTAAAAGTATAGTTGATTCCATATTTGTTCTTTTGTTTAACATACTAAATAAGTTTTGTATCAAAACAATATATTTTCAAATAAAACGATTATCATTTGAAAACTGATGTCCGCGATTTCATTCACAAAGATTTAAAAATAAAACTTGAAACTATATTCCTGGAAAAAACATTTCTCAAATTATTTAGGAAATCAGTCTTTCGACTGCCCAAAAATACATTAACAAAATTAATAAATATGATTTACCTACTGCCTCCTTCCTCCACCTACATGATATTTCTCTTGTTTGAGCTGTCATAATTTCCTGTTATTAAATAAAAGCCATCGACATTATAAACGTAATAATGTACCATGAAGATAATACCCATTATTAGTACACAATGAAATGTAGTTCGTCCATTAATAGTCCATATGTAAGTACATTCAAATTAATATCAAGTTGATTATCTATTTTACTATACTGTTGGTAAATTATTTATATTAGACGTTTTGTAGTTGTGCGATAGTGGATTGGTATTTTCTAAAAAGTAAATGTATTGAAAGTTATTTTACTGTCTCTACAACGTTCTAGTTTAATCGATTGATTCCTCTTCTTCTTGGTTGATTATTTCTGTATTATATCTTCTGGCTACGTTTCTAAATACCAGTAAAAGAGGTGACTAATTTTGCTAGAACTTTCCATGAGGGTTTTGTAGCATCTTGGAATAAGCGTTTCGCGTCATTATTTCCTATACACAACACTAAACTATGTCATATAAAACCTCACCAAAATTACATAATATAGACGCAAATACGCTTGTTAATGGATTAAAGGCAATATCTGTTATATGAAAGACTGAACTTCCGTCAAAAAAACAATCGATTGATTTATTAAGTAAATTCTTATTTTTTTATGATAAAGTTTTAATACAATTTATTTAAACACTCTTTGGTAATTTTAAATGAAGATTACAGGGTCGTTCCAATAATTTCCATTCGCATTACTCATATAAAAATATCTATGTTAAGGATAATCATCAGGGATTTAATAGTTTATCTAATACTATCTAAAATTCTAAGCCATTTTGTTTATCATAGCTACTTCGTAATCCAAATTGAAAAGTGACGATATTCAATTTAAAAAGGTTTTTTTATCATAATCACCCATGGCTTACGTTAAATCTTGCCCACGCTTAATTTTAAATACAATTATATTTAACACCTTTTAACGCTTACTCTAAGGAAACTTACAAAGAGCATATATTCTTAGTTCTACTCATAATAATAAAATGACACTTTTAAAATTTTGATATTAATATAAACCGCACTCTTTACGAAGATCTACATGTACGCTGTCCTTTTATGGAAATAAAATAAATCAGTATACTTACATTAAAAATTCCAACTGAGCTAAACAACAAATAAGACAAAAACTTTCCGAAGGTCTTTTTCATATCATTTGTCACTAATTGTAGCAACCCATCTTATCAGATTTGATTTAAATGCTTTGGGATAAGTGAATATTTAAATATAACATAACTTTAAATGTTATTTAGCGAAGTTAAATTATTATTATTATGTATTTATAATTAGGTGATATTATTGTTTTGATACATTCCATTAGATCTATAACTTTGCACGTTATATTAAAATGTGCAGAAAATGTCTGGATCACATACATACCTAAGCTTTCTTGATGTAAAACTTATGTAAGATCACCAAGACATATTTACTATCCATTAAAACGGGTCATTAACCACGTAGGACCTCATCAATATATTCATAATTTAATTGAATAAATTCAAAAAACAAACAAACGAATACTAATAAGATTCCTAAGTCTCAGTGTTATCTCATTTACAGGAATATATCTTATATTGCAGAGATTTCGTATGATATGTAATAAACTCGTGAAGATAACATGCGACTTATAACATTATTTAGCATTACGATTAAAGCATATTAATAGGATTATTAGAACATTCTAGAAATATAAATTGAAGAAATATGTTTATGTCTTTAAAAATGTAATCATGTTGAGGTTGCTTATTTTTTTTATTATCGTGTAAGATGTAAAAAGCAAATAAATAACTAATAAATCCGAAATTTATTATAACTAATATATAACTTTTTTAAATGTAGAAGAATTACTTATGGTGCAGTGGTCTGGTGGCCCAGGACAGAGCAAAGCACCACGAAAGCTCGCTTACAGAGGTTTCAAAGACTAGCCTGTGTGGCCCTAACAGGCTGTATGCGTACAGCTCCAACAGCAGCCATAGAGGCCTTTATTAACTTACCGCCTCTTGATCTGTTCATACAGCAGGAGGCGAGCATGGCAGCCCTACGCCTCACCCACTAGGCTTATGGCAAAGAACAGGTGGGTCTCATACCAAAATATGGGACAGAATGGTAGGTATACAACCTCTTCTCGAAGCCCCCTGCGACAAGATCCCTAAAATTTTAATATTCGACAGAATGTATAAAATACAGCTTAGGGAAGATATAAAAGATGAACAGATTACCCTTGAACATCACATCTACACGGATGGATCCAAGATGAAATCTGGAACAGGTGCGGGAGTATTCTCGCATGATCTCAATATCAAGCTATCTACAGGGTTGGGTGAGCACAGTACCATATTCCAATGTGAATGTGTCGCTATCATCCAAGCAGCAAACGCAGTCTTCAAAAGGGAAATAAGGGACTTTGGCATCCGAATTCTCTCTGATAGTAAGGCCGTACTCCAAGCGCTTGAGAATATTTCCATTACCTCAGGCCTCATATACGAATGTCATCTTGCACTGCAACGCATAGCGGCAGTCAACAGGGTCATCCTACAATGAATAAAGGGTCACAGCGAATCAATGGGTAACGACGCAGCAGATGAACTGGCAAGAAGAGGATCGACAACAACAGTGGCAGGCCCTGTGCCTTATCTTCCTCTTGCTTACAGTACTTTTAGATCATGGTTGCGTCAATACACCCACAGCACTCACAGTGAGAGATGGGCTAACACTCCTGGCTGTAGACAGTCTAAACAAGCTGTTCCGGTAATATCACGGAGCTTGGCTCGGAGACTGCTCAGCTTATCTCGCACTGATCTTCGTCTAGTGGTGGGTGTAATGACGGGACATTGCTCACTTAATAAACATTTATTCACCATAGGTCTGACAGATAGCCCCATGTGTAGGGGATGTCTGGAAAAAGAAGAGACTGCTGCCCACGTGATCCTGGAATGCACGGGAGTAGTCAACCAACGGGCAAAAACCCTCAAGCAAACGAGGTCGCTCCAGGAAGCCTGTGATCGCCCCAGGAGGCTTCTGCGCTTCTGAAAGGAGCTGGGCTGGCTCGAGTAGCTGGCTGATCCTGCACGCACAATGGACCGCCAATGTGTCTAAGTGCGGAAACAGGAGCCCACCAACAAGTAACAAGTAACAAGTAAATGTAGAAGCTCAGCGCTGACCATAATCACAACAGATTAGGTATTACAGAGTTAGATAGATTAAGTAATTATGCTAGTGATCCTAGATGGTAAACACGCTAAACTTGCTGGCTCTTAAGAGGATATGTGAGCGGCATTTATTCCATACAAACGTGGACTACGTTTCCTACCTTGATAATAACATTATGGCAAATATTTTTATAACAAATAATACGTTTTGATTTTTTCCATGAATTAGTTATTGTAGTAAAAAATGCTCAATTTTTACCGTCATTTGCAGCACAAATTTGTTAAATAAAAACAAAAGAAAGCATAACGTAGATGCATATATCCAACGTCTTTCTTATTCCATAACAGAAAGAAAATTAAAAATCGGTTCGGTTTTGAAGAAGGAAACAGGGTACTACGAAGTGATAGGTAAAATCAGCCCAAGCTGCAGGTGTCCTTTTCGTGTTTTATTAATCTTTCTTAGGGGCGCATCGAGATAGCAAAAGATTTCTGAAATACCTACTTTTAAAATTTGTTGCCGACCGCATATCCTCTTAAATGATGCCAGAATACACCTAATAGGTGTAACCATATTAATTTTTGCAATGAGCATGAGGTTTCGCCAAGGATCATTTAACCATCTATACTAATGAATAAAATTGAAGAGTCTTTTTGTAGAGAAAATAATATTTTTTTTACTAAATAGATATGAATGTACATACGATACCTATATGTACCAAAAATAAAAAAATTGTCTGTTTATCTGTTTTCCGGGTAAACTCTGGAACGGCTGTACGGATTTTGACAGAACTTTTTTTGGTAGACAGCTGAAGTTACCGTGGGTAACTTAGTGTACTTTTAATTTTGGAAAATAATTAGGGTTCCGCGTTAAAAAAATAAAACTCCTCAAAAAGTGAATAAAATCCCAAGCAATCCACAGTTTTAAGGGCAAGTGCTTGAATTTATGAGAAATGTTTTTACTTTATCTTAGTACTAAAAAAATGATTAAGGTTCCGTATAAAAAAATTAAAACGCAGTGAAGAATCTAAACGAATATAAAATAGAAACGCGGGCGCAGTCGCGGGCACATAGCTATTATGATAAATATATTATTATGTGGGCTCTAAAATACATGATTCTTGTTTTTAATAATAGAGACATGCGTATTAACATCCAGTTTATAGAAATCACTCTTGATTTGAAATTTTCTGGCCTAATATCTATGAGTGTTTGGGTAATTGCATTTGAAAGCCACATCCTATAATCTTACTTATAATCCACATCACTAGATTTTGGAAGAATTTGTGTTCTTACGCTGAATTCATATAGTTATTGGAACAATGCGTTCACTGTCATAACTACTGTGGAAAATAACAAAATATATATGTTACCAGCTGTGTGCCCGCGGCTGCGTCTGCGTTTCATATGTTATTCTCTGCGTAATAAAGATTTTCATTTTTTTTTATATGGAAACCCTTATTATTTTCAATTGTTTTTGCTGCTAACATTAAGCAAAGGTAATGCTCGCAAATTCTAATACCTGCCAGTTAAAGTATGGTTTGATTCGGATTTTCGGAACGAAATTGCATGAGATTTTTTTTTTTTACGCGGTACCCTAATTATTCAACAAAACCAAAAATACCCGGAACTTACCCGGAGCGACTTCAGCAATCTATCAAAAAAAGTCCCGTCCAAATAGGTCCAGCCGTTCTGGAGATTAGTCAGAACAAACAGACAGACAAATAAAAATTTAAAAAAATTGTATTTTTGCTATAGTGGTCTTCGTATATACCTACATCATATTCATATTTATTTATTAAAAAAATAATGTTGACATTACAAACAGACACTTTAATTTTATTTATTAGTATAGAGCAAATATATTTAAATTTAAATGTTTAAAAAGTATTAGGTAAACACCAAAAAGTAGATTACACTCCACACAAACCCCTGCACATCACACGTAGATACATATATGTAAAGGTTTTTTTTTTTTACGAATCGTAAATAGCTAAAGTAAATTTCTCGGGATTTTTAACTCGGATAACGATCAAGCTGCTCTGTCCAAAGTTAAGAGAAGGTCCTTCCGGTCAATAGCGTTAGTCGATTAAAATAAAAATGGCGACGGGCAATTCAATGATAAGCATTTTTTTTACGAAATGGGGAGGAGTTTTTTAATGTGAATTACGTCAACAATTTTTACTTTACTTTTGCAACTGGGAACAAACCAAGTTTAATAAATTTTGTAAAAAATATGCGTTACGTTTCCTACCCTCCTTACCCATGGCTTTGCTTATCTACTTTTGTTGACAAGGGGCCCTTTACACTGCAAAACTAAATATTAAGATAGAAGAAATAATACTGTATAACGTCTTGGTGATAAATAGATCGACATTACACAAAATAGGGCCATGACCAAAGTCGTTTAATTACTGTAGGAGACGTAATTGAACTCGACTCATGTACGCAGGTATGTTTTGTAAACGGAATGTATCTACTTCACTTTACACGCAAGTATTAATTATCACGTAAAATTGTGATGCGCTTCGATATTAATCATAAGGTAAATTAAGGGACTTTTGTCCTAAAATACATGTCAGTCCCATCATAACTAATCTAAATTCATTCGTAAATACTTTAAAATATAACGTGGAAAAAAATTCTATAAATTATAACTTCATTTTAAGGAACTACACAACATTCTGGCAGACTCCGATGTTGGATCTGCCAGAATGCTGTGGTACGCGTCTACATCCCAGATATTATACTAAATTTAGTATCAAGTGTCAATATATTATTCTATTTACTGCAACATTCCATCAAGTTACACTTGTTACATAAACGAGAATCTGTTTTCATGAGATATCCATACTTTCTTGATGGAATGTGTAAGCTAAAGTATATTATTAAGAGTTTTTATACTATCTGACTTATATTCTTTAGTTTAATTTACGACAATTAACTGTTTGTATAATATTATTATTATAACATATAACATTTTATAAGCAGGAAATAATGTTTATTTTTAATTTTATAGCCTTTTAGACGCTATAAAGGTATTGATAAATAATTTTTTAATACCTTTACGAGTCATAAAATAAAAGAATTAGCGTTCAACTATAACAAGCGCGAACCTGTCTTTTGATTTGATTAGGCCCGATTCATCTGATGCTAAATGAATGGGAAGTCAACCATACTAACTGGGATGACGTTATAATAGTAATTTAAAATTGAAATATCGTTACATGTTATTTATATCTTTTTATTCAGTTTTTTGAGTCATCCATCATCACCACCTTGCTCCCAATTTATTATTTGGCGTTGGCGCAGTACGTCTTCTTTAGTACATATCTTTAGCCACCATGTTTTCATTCAACTCTTTTGTTTTCATATCTTCCCTCACACACTCCATTCATCTTTTCTTTGGGCTTCTTCTCCCACTCCATCCCTCAACTTACATAGTCATCACTTTTTTTCGTTACATGCGATTCGCCTCATCTCAATACATTTCCATACCAAGATAAAGGATTCCCTTTTAGCTTTTCTGTCACTTGCACCACTTTCAAACCTCCTCTAACATATTCATTCCTGATTCTGTCCATCCTGGTCACGCCACACATCCATTTCAACATTCGCATCTCTGCTACATGCAGTCGTTTCTCATCCATCTTCTGAATAGCCCAATATTTCGATCCATGCAGTATGACAGTTCTTATAATGGACTTATATATTCTGCCCTCCAATTTAACGGGTACCACTTCATCCAACCTTAGTAGCCTTATATCTCAGTCGATTTCACCGTCACTTTGTATGAGAAACTCGAGGTATCGTAAGTCGGAACAGACCAGTATGGGCACTGACGCAACTGTTTTTAGCAGAGCACCGGAGATACTGCCAAAGTAGCTGAACATGTATTCTATTTTATTTTGGCTTATATTTAGGCCTACGTTCTTCAGTCTCTGCCACCACATATCCAGTCTGTTCAGCACAACTTGGCCACTTTCAGCGATCAGCACGATGTAATCGGCAAACAACATAGACCAGGGTGCCTCTTCCTGTATATCCGACTTAAGGGGGTTCATAAGTAACAGGAAGATGTACAGGCTAACAGCCGACCTCTGGTGTAGTCACATCAAAACTATCTATGTTTTTTTATTATTAAAATATATTTATAAGAGTGCAAAAGAACAGTTTATTACATTTTTACTTTATTCTCATTAATAAAAAGATAAGAAAAACTCTATTAACGTTATAAATAAGCATCAGGTTATTATTTTTAACTAAATTTCTAAAATAGCTTAACGCTACAACGATTATGGGTAGTAGCTACCCTAGGCAGGCACTGTTAGAAAATGCCCTACCACCATGCTATGGTTTCCTTACGATGTTTTTTCTTCACCGATTTAAGAGTTGGATAGGTGGGAATCGAACCCGCGTCGATTGACGCAAAATTCGGCCGCACTGCGCCATCATCGCTTAATGAAAAATGCGTATGACTTATGTATATAAACTAATAAATTAAATAGAAGCGTAGATTTCTTTTTCTAAATTAACTAATGCTGTTGACTAGAAGGGCCTTTACAGCTTCAACATAATAATATACTGTATAAATTCGAAGTGTTTGTTTTTTTACTAAATACGTATGAATGTATATACGACACCTATACTAAAAATGCGATTTTTTTTACATTTTTTGTCTGTTTGTTTGTTCCGGTTAATCTCCGGAACGGGTCGACCGATTTGGACGAGAATTTTTTTGTTAGATAGCTGAAGTTATTCCGCGTAACTTAAAATTTTTTAATATATAATTTGGGTTCAGCGTAAAAAAAAACTCATAAAAAAGGAATAAAATCCGATTCAATACAGTTTTACTGGGAGAGGTATTTAAATTTGTGACAAATATCTTTGCTTAAAGTTAGCAACAAAAATTTTTTGGAAAATAATTAGGGTCCCGTATAAAAAAATTAAAAACTACATTAGGCAGTGAAGAATATATAAAACGCGGGCACAGCCGCGGGTACACAGCTAGCATATTATAAAATGAGCATACATATTTTTTATCTTTCTCTAATATCTAAAACCCTTCTTACTTTTTAACATGGTTTTCAAAGAATTTTCTCCTGTGATTCTCTCGCGCTCTTTTTGAACTGTCTAAATTATGAGTATAATACTGCGAGTTAAGACTATTTTGTTTTAACTTATAATCTCATATAGAGAATTGTATATATGTACATGTGAATTGAAATTAGAATCACAAGACTGACAATACTACCCACGAAATTCAATCAACCCACGGATTAACACTGCACCTGTGACTCAACACTAAATTATGATATGTCACATAGTATAACAGACTGTCAGTTTATTCGTAATAATATTCTTCGAGTTATATTTATTATTATATTGTATTTAATCTTTGTAATGTGGAATTTAATAATCTAAGAGCATACAAATACCAATAACAATTAGCGTGGCGATGAAACATTTTTTTTTTATGTAATACTATCGATACCTACATATTACCTAGTATAGTCTACCTAGGCTATTACCGTTTTCTGAACACTCCCGATATCATTAAGGTGATTGTAGTCAAATGTTAAGCCTTTTTTTTTACAAAGTAATAATTAAAATGATGACAGGCTATTTTTTATTATTATTTTAAACTAAATAGAAACTTTAAAAAAATATTTTATATCCGTTTATTATTATTTTCTTTATATTATAAATGTGATATGTATAATGTAATTAAGTTAGGAGAGTTAGTGCGGTATAAGCTTTAGTAATAATCTCATCTGATGATAAGTGACGCCGTAGGCTAAGATGATAAACATTAAACCTAGATTTTGCTAAACCTAAAGTGATGAACTTAACTTACCTATTGAACTATTTTTTTCGTTTCTTTTTCTTTTTGGTTGGGAGCTTTTATTCAAAGGAATATATTAGCTCTATTGTACGCCGTTCTGTATAAGTTCTGGTCAAGGGGATTGCTGGTGGGTTAATATTACTAAATGAAATAATTTTTTGACCTCATTTGAATAAGGTTCTGCTAGTATTCTTTGACAAATTCCTAAATTTTCGTTATTTCAATTTAGATTGTCCCATAACAATATCTTTCAGTTCTATTCTTGGCACACTCCATCAGTAAGTGATGTACATCACCAACTTTTCCACATGTATCACAATTTAAGTATTCTCTTTTCTTCATGAGATGTGCAAAACTTCCCGATGGATAGTGCCCTGTGTGAAGTCTTAAACCTTTCTTAATAAAGTTCCTAGTTAAATTACATTAATTGAACCAAGGTTTCTAAACTTGCATACTTTCTTATACTTTACTTCTTTCATCAAAATATTAATTCTAGTTATTAAAACATCTATTTCTAAATTTTAGTAAAACTTCCCAGATCTTGACATCTTTTGATTTACACTTTAACTTGAAAACAGATTTTCAAACTGAGCGTGGTAGCAAGTCTGGCTAGGAATAGAAAATGATCTACCACCATAAGACTTTTAAGATCATGTTCGATCGTAATAATATAATTTTAATTACACATATGTCTTACCAAAAATCGTGTGTGCAATCTAATTGTTGTATTAAATAAAACGTAAATAAGGGAATACTATGATTATTCCTATCATTTAGATAAGTGAATTAATTAAGTCTACAGGAGAACAGATACAAGCGTGATCAGCAATATCACCTGTTTATATTTTATGTAAATAATTATCATTGTATGTATAATGCACATATCCATCTGAATTTCAAATGAGATATGCCATTATACATTATCTGTTTACTCGACTACCTAACTATGTTACATACGTTTATTTTTATATTATCATTTTCGCGGTATATTTAAATTTTAGAATTTAATGTGATTATTAAAAATGTCCAATTTGTATTTCTTCCACAAGACGTTTTACGAATAAACTATCTATCAGGCCTTAACATATTGTATAAAGTAATTATTAGGGCATTATTCGCAAAATATAAATATAAAAAATCTTATTAGTTATCTATTAGTTATCACATGGTACTTTAATTTTATTTGTTTAAACATTACGAATTATAGTATATCTTTCAAGGAACATTAAAGAGCCAATGACATAATTTTATTATTATTCATGTTCGACATATAAGGTTAAATAACAATAATTCTACATTGTTTATGATGCTTCTTACCATTATCATCGAAGAACATCTGATTCACTATGCAGAACTTGACTTAACGTAAGGTAAAATAACACTGTATTACATTTCTGGCACGATTAGTAGACGTTATTTCAAATTTTAAATAGAGAACGTTACGGAAAACTTTTGAATTGTATTTGTTTTTAAATTGTATAATTTTGAAGAGGATTTATTTAGTAATACATTATTGAAAACATCGATTTCGCGTGTTTTAGCTAAGGTCCAGGGAGTTTCATGTGCGCATCGTTCGCCTGGATGACGTGCACTAGAAGTGTGCGCTACCTCTCTGTCCGCTAGGTACATACATACCTAACTCCAATTGTCAATGCGATTATTTGTTAACTGGCCACGCGTTTTGAAACAATTGAGTGCGTTTGTTTTTAGCCTTTATATGATAAGATTTTGCATGTCCTGTTATTCATTTTTACGGACATTTTTAACACAATTGATAGACCTTTTTTTTAGTTTTTGAAATAATATACCTTTATGTACTTTTATAAGAAAATAAATACCTGCTGTTATTGTTTCTTTATTAAATCGCACGTTTCACTACTCATACCTAAAATGTTAACATGTCTTACGTCTTTTATTACACACATTTTAGAAAACATAATACATATTTTTTTCCAAATAGCAGATACTTTACGACTAATTTTGAAAGCATTAACAAACAATACGTGGGCTATTAGTTCAAATATAAATGAGCGTAATAAATATAACGAAATCTGTGTCACAGAAATATGTGGTAGTGCTTTATTATTTACAACTAAGCAATGAGCTCGATGTATCAATGACTATTATGGAGTACTGTTTATAAAATCATACTATCTTTTTTGACTTATACCAAACAAATTGTACTGAGCGCAAAAGAAGTTCCCAAATGGGTTAAACATAAAGTTTTTTAAGGTTATTTTTGTTGAAGATAATTTTTGAACTACATTTGATCGAAACTTACATTATTGTATACCACTCATGGCTAGGTACTAGTTCTAATCTGAGAACAAAATTACTAAGGACGAAAATACTGATTGGTGAACAATGAAAGTAGGTTATTGGTTGTCAAGGTGGTATGCCCGTTTGTTCCCCTATTAAAATATAAGGTACGCAATTATTTAGGTAATATACATTACGCTACATTTTGTTCAAAATATGAATACTTCGCGTGGTTAAAAAAAAACTTCCACTTTATGCATTACCAGTTTGAATCAAGGTCCGAAGCAAACCTATTACAACTTAATTAATTCACTATTTAGACACCATCCATCCATTCAACCATAAGACGGCCACTGCTGGACATAGATATTATAGTGATAAGGGAATAGACTGCCATAATCGCCACGCTTGGCAGGCGAGTTGGCGATCGCAGTTGGGTGTTTGTTGTACTCAGAGTATACGCTGCCCATCCCCTGGTTTACATCCCTTAATTGCCTTTCACGACCCCCACGGGAAGTACTAGCCGCAGCTTTGTTGTAAATCTAAAATAAGAATATTAACGTGTTTATTGATTATTAGTTTGAGTCCGCGACTTTTTATTCACAAAAAATAGAAGGAATCTCTAAATTATGTTATGTGTCCTAAGAAAAATTGTAATTATATGTTAATGATTTTCTTTTATTTGACGAGTTTTAAGCGTTTAAGTAAAAAAAAATCAGAAACAGTTTTTTTTAATTTCCACTTATGATTATATTTAGTTGAATTTCTACCACTAAGCGAATACTTTTAATTCTAAATGCAAAAAAAATGGTGTATATCCCTAAATGACTTCCATTAGATTGGAACAAATTAAGTGAAATTAATGAAGAAGAATGGAGAATCAGAACAGTGATATCATAAAATCTTTCATCTTGCTTACTTAAATTACATCATGCTTTCATTTACGTTAAGTAACAGCGGATACGAAACAACTAGTTTTAAATAAATAAAAAAAAATACAAAGAATTTACTATGGTCGGTGCTATGTTGCAAAAAAAAACAATTCTCGGATTAGTTTCATTTATTGTTAAAAAATATTTACTTCATAAGATACGGGCTTTCTTTACAATATTTAATGATTAATGGTACTAGAAGACTGTACTAGGAGTACATATTCCGTTGTAACGTCAGTGTAATATTAGCGGAATCATTCAATCCAACAGATGCCGCATTTCGCGTGTACACCGCACCGTTTTATCATAATCGGCTATTACACTCTTCATTGGCACAGTCACTGTGTATGACAGATGGACTGTCAGCTGTGAATGTAGCTCGTTCAAGAGCAAGCCGATTATCGAATTACGTTCCCCGCACGTTTGCTCTTTCGTTTGTCACGGCCGATGCTCTTTCCTGCCGGTCTGCAGTAAATCATTCCGGGTTTCTGATCTACGCTTTGTATTAAATTGCAGGATGGACGCAATATTTTCCATTAAAAAGGAAACTTAACTAAAGCTGACACATAGGGGGAATCCTTAATCAATTTAGAGTGATGATGGTCAACGGACGCGGGTTCAAATGCTCTTATCCAACTCTTAAATCACCCTGAGCTTTCGGTGATGGAAAACTTCTTGTAGATATCATAGATTGGTGGAAGGCTATTTTACCAACCTCTAGTTAGAAAGCTTGTCGCCATATACCAATAGGTGTGTTTAGGCGGCATCACTTGAAAACCAGTACCTCTAGGCTTAGTGTGTTTACTATCCTGGACCACGTCGTTTCCTAAAATCAGGTGAGAATGTGGTCAAAGCACTGAGCCTATATACTCTTTAGTATAACTTTAGTCCACCAGCTGATCTCCATTTGTAACAACGTTTTTTTTCTATACGATATGTTATTTTTCTGTTCTCATTAAAGGAAGATGTAATTAATGATGAAGATAGGGGCAAATAAAGAAACTAGAAAATTGGGCTTATTTTGTAGGTTATATGCCTACCTAATATCATTAATTATTAGCACAAAAACAGAAGAAATATTAACCGCTTTAATTTCTTATTAATATGCACATCTTCATTTTCATACAAGGTGACGAAACATTTAGGGTAGCTTAGGTACGCGTCTCATAAGGTGAGTCGACTACCTGTCGAAGGTCGCGGGAATTCGCTGGATGCGGGTGTCGCAAGACCGGTCGTTGTGGAGATCTTTGGAGGAGACCTATGTCCAGCAGTGGACGTCTTTCGGTTGAATGGAAATGGATGTATGGAAAAATGTTGTAAAGCTAGGTTTACCTTTATAAACGTATTTCGTATAGGTTAAAATATAATTGTAACCGTTTCAAATTTTCCAAATTATTTCCTAAGAATAATCAACCAACTATTATATTATAATTATTATACACTCTTATCTATTAACTCAAAGCTCATTTACAAAGCCCGCAAGTAACACCCAAAAGCCATCATTAATATGTTTCGGTCATTAAAGAATGATTTGGACCACCTCGAGGCGTGAAATCCACATGAGGTAAGTAATCACTTTAAGTTATAGGTATCTATTTACAAACAACCTCAAATTCGTCAGCTCAAACAAACCCACAGTTACATAACATAACATTACATAAGTTTTAGATTTTTTTCTTTAGTTATATTTTGCTTCTTAGATTCGCAATTAAGTTTACAAAACCCTGAGGTGCGGATTTACATCTATCTACATATGTCGTATTCATAGAAGGTGGACCCATCTTACAACAGCGCTATTCCAGCTTTCTTTAATTATAAAACATTCATACGAAATTTACGCATTTATATAAAACCGGCTTTAACTAGACGATTTAAGGCTCAGAGTACAAATATCTATTTACTTGTTTTATAAATTTTATTTTACTTTAATTTATATTAGATTTAATTTATATTTATTATACTTATTTAATCTTTATTGTACACCATTATACACATATAATAGTATGCATTTGAAAATATAAAATTAGTACAAAGGGCGGCCTTACTGCTAATAGCAATCTCTTCCAGGCAACATTTAGACGGATATGTTCCATGGATAATAATCAGCGATGTTTTGGGTATATAGATAAATCTAACCTAATAAATACGACATAAATTGAAATAATATGAACTATAACATACATATGAAATAAAGTATAAAATACATATAATATATAACTTATAGACTACTTTATAATAATACATAGATATGAACCAAAATTGTGTATATTATTACAATTTATCATATATAAGCTATGTTAAAAACGACATATAGTACTTTTGATCATTTTTTTTTAAACGCCCATCGTTTGTAGCAAAAAACAGGTAGTGAATTCCATAATTGTGCAGGCTGGACTGTGAATGATTTTGCACAAAAATTTGTAGAGTGTATTGTGACTTCAAGCGTTATGGTTTCTGATGATCTTAAATTTCGTGTGTGCGTATCGCAAAGGAACTTCAAACATTTTATTAGGTAAAGAGGAGCGATAGGGTTAAAAATTGTTCTGTATAAGAGTTAAAGGGTGCGAGAATTCCGGCGAAGCCTCATAGGGAGCCATTTCAGCTTAGTACGAAAGTCTGAGACATGATCAATCTCACGTAAACCAAATATGAATCTTATACAAAAATTTTGCTGTCGTTCGAGTTTATTAAGTTGAGCTTTGGTAAAATCTTAATATTAAGTGCCAGCATAGTAAAGAATCGGAAGAAGCAGGGTTTGTGCAAGCGAAGTTTTGGTAGTAACAGGAAGAAAACTCCGAAGTCTTCTTAGGCATACGGCAAACGCAAACATTTTCCGACTAACTTCGAGAAGCTGTGGACCCCAAGATAAATGTTTGTCAATTTAGTTTCCTAAATGTTTATAATTTACAGTAATACTTATATGAAGACGCGGATAAACAGCAAGTAAAATAATATAAATAAATTGTCAAGACAATACAAACAACAAAAATAATTTAGAGGAATTATCGCAAGTTCGGTTACATATTTTTACACGATATAGGCTCAGTGCTTTGATCACAATCTCACCTGATGTTAAGTGACGATGTGGTCCAGGATGATAAACAGACTAGAGGTACTTGTTCTCAAGTGATGCTGCCAGAACACACCTATTGGTATTTGGCGACATCTTTTCAAACTTGTATTATCAGAAAATGCCTTACCACCATGCTATGATTTTCTCACGATATTTTCCTTTACTGAAAGCTCAGATTGATTTTAGAGTTGGATAGGTTGGCTCGAACTCGCGCACCTTTACACGAAATCCGGCCGCACTATCAATTGCACCACCATCGCCATGGTCAGGTGTGGGTCAGTGGGCCCCCGGAGCTTAAGTCTCTGATGCACGGCCCCAATTAACCTCTTAGATGCTAAACCACTGTATATATATTAGGTATGCGATACATTTTACTCAGTTCAAATTTGAAACTGATTAAATATATTTTAGCGTAAAATTAAATTTTACTTTACATTTGCTTAAATAGGTATCAAGTCAATTGTACAAATGCCTTAAAATTTATATAAGTGTAAAACATACCCTTAAAATATATAACTTATCTTAAACAGATATCATTATCTCTCTTGTTCAAATAGGCTCTTAATTCAGTGTTTTAATACGTAATATGTTATTGAGGAAGTTTCATCATTTGTCATTGACACTTTATTCCGTGCATAACAAAATCATAATGAAAAATGAGAATTAAAATTTATAATAGCAAAAATTTACTAACTTAGAAATGCATTCTGAAGCAGAAGAACATAGTCTTAAAATAATAACAAGAAATAATGGAGGTACTTATCTTGCTGCAGCTGATAGCAACACTCCTTTACACAGGTAAAAAATAAATTACTTCATAATAATAAATTTACTTATTTAATCTAAAATATATGTTAATTGTTTTTTGTTTTTTACAGGCATGTCCGTCATCGTAACTCTAGTTACAGGAAGAAAACAAACCGCGTAGTCTTCAAATCGGGTCACTTTAATTTGGAAAAGTCAAGGAAATTCAAATATCGCGTGTTCCCCGACATCGTTACAGCTTTCATCGAAGCCAGGTGGAGGTGGACTATTGTGTACAGTATCCTCACATACGTCTCGATATGGCTCTTCTTTGCATTTGTCTGGTGGATCATCTTATATGTACATGGTGATTTGACTGACGAACATCTTCCCCAAAATCTGAATAGTACAGAATGGACACCTTGTATCACGAAAATATACGATTTCACGTCGATATTTCTCTTCAGCATTGAAATTCATACAACAATCGGTTATGGAACTAGAGCTATCACTTTAGAATGTCCTTCGGCATGGATGGCTATGTGTATAGAAGGTATTCTTGGCACGATCACCCAATCTTTTGTCGTGGGTATAGTTTTCGCAAAATTAACAAGGCCGAAGAATCGAGCGCAAACGCTAATTTTCTCAAAGAACGCCATCATCAATCAACGAGATCGGAATCTGTGTATGATATTTAGGGTTGGTAACACGAGAAAATCGAGGATAATTGATGTTAGACTCCATGCTTATCTTCTTCGATGCGTCAAATCCGGGGAAATATTAAACGAACAAATGAAATTAAACTTATCAGTTGATTCATGTGAGAATGTCTCATTCATGTTGCCTATTTCTGCGGTTCATAGGATCGATGAGATAAGTCCTTTATATTTACTATCTGCTCATGATATATTGAAATCGAAACTGGAAATCTTAGTCGTATTCGAAGGAATCATAGAATCCACCGGTCAGCCTGTCCAAGCGAAGTCTAGTTATACGGCACAAGAAATATTATGGGGACATCGATTCGCTCCTCTGGTCGAATACAAAAAAGAAAAACAGGGGTTCGTCATAGATTATTCTAAATTTGATGAGACGCTTCGGATAAAAATACTCCACTGTGTTCTGCTGGGCACCTTAATTTTTTCCATAAAGAAAGTTCAGAGTATGACTACATTTCTTTTAATGGGTTTAAGTAGTTTCTCGATTCTACCTTATTGTTCGTAGATGTGGATGTAGAATAACAATAAGCTTCCTGAGTTCCATAGTATCCTTGTAAATTATCTGCATCGCTGTCATTTGCATCTGTAGATTTGTTACCAATAACTTAAGCGCTGTTAATTGTGTATCACATTTTTGTAAATCTAGATTCAATTTAGAAATCATTGCATTATTAATTTCAAGTTGCCTTTTAAAGTATTGTTGAAAGTTAGTCATTTTTTGTTAATTAAAAACGTCACTGTGACTACACATTTTTTTTGTATTTACTAAAAATTTTATTCTTGTTTCCAAAGTAAACACCCGCGTCGATGGTATATTTCTTTTAAACTATTAAAAAGCAAAGAAATATAGATTTTAAGTGATATTTAATTGTTATTATAGAACGCAATCTGATGTTTGGTACCGCGCGTACGGTGATTCTTACGCTATTATCACTTATCACTTGCTTATCATAAGATAATATATTTACTCAACCATAACGTTTAGTAAACCTACAAGATTCTGATTAAAGAATATACAAATAATAATGAATTTGTTAAATTCGTAGGTACGTTGAATTTATAGATATTGTAACGTTTTCATAATATATGAAATTTGAAACCATATACGCTTCATCAATTCTTCCAAGTTTAAAAAAATTAAAAAAACAATAAAATATTTGTGGATTCTCTTGTTAGTCTAATTAGGCTATGTACCTAAAAATACTGCGTTACGCATAATTATGAAATTATTTTTTGTGTTAGGTTTAATTTCCAAAAAGAATAACAATACCTTAACTTTAAAATCAATCCTTTACCTATACTTTAAAGTTATTTCCTTGAAAAAGTTCCTACAGACTTCAGTATAAAAAAAATTATTGTAGTAAAAGTTAATAAAAACAAGCTGAATCTCAATTTTTGCTTAAATTGGCCTGCTATAATGAATGGTAAAATTTAACCTGGTAAAGTTTAATGTTTAACCTGGCTAACAGACCGGAAAGTCCTTTATAGCTCCACCATGACTTTGGGGGCCGAGTGCTGAAGGCACTCAGCCACAAAAGGTAACTAGCACAAGGATTACCAAAATGGTACGAAATAAGTTATTGTGTAAAAACCAAGTATATTGGAAATTTAAGAGAACTTTATGAGCTAGTACTACTCTGGTGACTTTGGGTTCGACGTTTGTGTAGAAATGAAACGTTCAATCAGAAGGTTGAAGTATATATTTCTTAATAAATGTGACTACTTTTGTACCCGAATATGTGAATCTGCGCGAGTAAGAAATCAGATCGCTTAGTCTTCTCTTCCATTGCGTCAATGTGGTTTATGATCAACAGATGTTGTAAAGGGTCGGCGCGTGAACGCCTTAGCGCCACCCGCGGCGGAATTCATCAGCTAGGGTATTGTTGTTCTGCGCGAAGATCCTTTGTTGTTGACTGCAGGTAACAAAGACGGAACGCCGGCGCCTCTCAGTCGGTCGTGATCTGTGGAGAGCTTCCGCTCTTTTTTGAGATGATAAGTGCCTATTTATTTGTAGACAATCTTGATAATTACGTAATGATGATGGTATTTACGTAATTATTAATATGTAGAACTATAAGAGCAGCTACAGAAATATTGACACGGGACATTCGGCATGGGCATTTGCGGATCTCATAATGATACCCTTGGAACGCTGTAACAAAGTACAAAATACCTACCGCCACTTTATTGTGTATAATACGTTATATATAGATACTGAGAATACTATAAAATAGTAAATTAAAAAAAAAAAAAAATGGTTAAATAACAAATTTTAATGAATTAACCAGCATTTCACCAACCATATGCCGATTAATCGTCAGACCACATTTCGTACTTATTCACTTACTTATTTCGTACTTAAATATTTGGCTGATCTAGAGTGTTCAACATGGATCCGTTCACCTTTTCTCCTGTTGGACATCAATCAATCAAAAAGATAATCGTCTCCATCAAATACATTGCCATAAGCTGTAATAACATTAGCTGCAGTATGGTAATCGAAATCCTTGACTTTCTTCTTCCGGCTATTTCCCTCATCATTAATTTCTCCCTTAGTTCTGATGTTTCCCGTCTTTATGGCGTAAACCTATGTAATTCCTCTAACCAAAATCCCAAACCCATCTCTCCCGAGCCTTTTTTGTCCCATATCAATTCTTCCCTTTCTATCTAGGTGCTCGAGACAGTCGAGGCCTGTGTACCCGAGCAACTATCCATGACTGTGTACCAAAATAATTACAATCCGGCCAAAACCATTACAATCCGGTTTTAGGTCAAATAACTATGGTAATATTCAAGCTAAGGCTTTAAGAGTTATATCTGGTACAATGAAATCCACTCCCATAAATGCCCTCCAAACAGAATGTTGTGACCCTCCTCTTAACTTAAGACGACAATCTATCTTTCTGATAGATTTATTTTCCGTATTGTACAATTTTCTAATCATCCGTTAATCTCCAAACTTGAATTACTTTCACAAAAAATTATTCCATCTCATAAGCCTTTACCCTGCCTGTTAAAAAGTTTAAATCGATACAAGCTCCGACACATGCCTTTCGTTTACTGCCGTTATTTAATTCTCCCTTTGATTGCCTTCTTTTATCTCCGAACATTTGTTTTTTTGACTTAACATTGAAAGGTCTGATACTAATGCTAATGCTAACTTTAATTATATTGTAAATAGTAAATGGCCAAATTGGCACCATATTTTTACAGATGCTTCTAAACATTCTACTGGCTGTGTTGGCGTGGGAGTGTTTCACAAACAGTACAATATCATTCAAAAATTCAAATTACTCCCAGAAACCATTGTTTTTACGGCAGAATGTTTTGGTCTTTTGAAGGCTATTGAATATATAATAACTTTCAAACTCAGGAATAGTGTGATATTTACTCAACTCAACTCAATTAAATTAAACCCATTTTTTCATATATTAATTGAATGTAAAAGAAAGCTGTTGCAATGCCAAATGAATAACTATTTTGTTACTTTTTGCTGGATACCTGGCCATTGCGGCATTATTAGAAATGTGAAAGCTGACACTCTGGCAAATGATGCTACTGTGACCGGCGATATGTATCCTTACAGGATTTTCGGCCATGATCTTGCTGCCCTACCTAGGGCATATCTCCATGATTCATGGAATATGTAGTGAAGAGAGAGTGGTCAGATCAAGGGACGTTTTCTGTATGCTGTGCAATCGTTAGTTCCCAGGAAGCCATAGTTTGCCAGAATGTCCTTTGGTAAAACTGTCACCTCTGTGTTAATCCGTATGCGTCTCGGCCATATTTGTCTTCCCGTACATTTACATAAACTTGGACTAGTGCCTGTGAGTGTGGTGAGAACTATTGTGACATGAATCATGTTTTCCTTTCTTGTCCTTTGTATGACCATTCTTCTCTCTATGAGTCTTTAGTCTCTCTTTGTATTCCTTTCCCTACTAACATTTCTTTACTACTTAGTACTTGTGAACCTTCTGTATATAATGTAATAAATAAATTTATTGTATATAATAGCATTAAACTGTAGGACTAGTTACTTAAATATGTTTTAGTTATTATTATTCAGATTTTTTTAAATTCTTATTTTATTCGCGGTTTTGTTTTCAGCGTTTTGCTTCCCGCGTTTTGTTGTAAGTCGGTACATAATGTTTGACACCGATTTTATTCTCAAACCTTGTCAAGCCACAAAATTGACACAAGGAAAGATTTACTTGACACTGGCTAAGACACAAGCCGTGCAAGTGAAAACTTCTTTAGCCGCTTCGTGCGATATTTGGTAGAGGCAAATCACGTCACCGACATGCTAATGCGACGTTTTGCGTTTAAGTGATTACATAGAAAAATGAATAATAAAAACTAGTATTTATATATATAATATATTTACGTTGAAATTTTTAATGTTACTTTATAGTTTTCTAATATTTAATCCTTGTAATATATGTATGTTCTTTTTTGGTTCCATTTATTTCTTTTTAAGGAAAAGGCAAAGGCACTAGTAGACCATGCAGCCAAGTCAGACGTTAGGAACGTTTCAATAAATAGTGATAACAAAATGGTGGCCTTCTGTTACAACTACAACGGGAATAATTGACACATTTCAAAATTCACGCTCCGTGTCATTATTTTCACTTCACTGCACTGGGGCCTTATAACTACACTATATCACCTAAAATCCCACCGAAATTACATAATATATAGTCAAATACTGCAAGATAATGAATTAATAATAAGGATGACAACATGACAAATCAAAATCGCGCTAAGCACCCCAGTCAATAGAGTTAACAATAATGCCAGCTTTTTAATAGACTAATCACTAAAGATAAATAATCATCTTTGAACGACGTTTACTAATTTTCTAAATGCCTATGTGCTCTGTGTCTATAGCCAACATTGAGGAAAAAAAATTGACAAAAGTGTGCTGTCATTTTTCTGTCTATTGAAGTAATATCTCTGTTGATTTCATAAAACAAAAGTGAAAAGATACTATCATAGTAAAAATGTTTCGTGCTAGTAATTTTGACAAATTACTTGGTATGTAGTTAGTGCATTAGTAGTTTACTTACGTTCTTATGTTTATATTGATGCCCTAGCTTTGCTAATAAATTAATCTTATCATGTATACATACATTCGATGTGATATTTTTACTGTCGCAGTTTTCTCTTATTCTACTTTCTCAATTTTTATATTCATTGCATAATAAAAGAAATAATACATACATAATGGTAGCAAAGGTTTTATTGTAATTTGACATTAGCAATGACGATGTACATTCTAATAATAATAAAATAATTTATTGTAGAAAAAGCTACAAGTAATCTGCGTCTAGACCCCGATTGGCCAACGATCATACAAATCTGTGATTTGATCAGACAGAATGATTGCTCGTAAGTTTTATATCATTTACTTTTAAAGAGAAAAGATATACAAGTGAAAAACATTTTTTTTTTACTTTTTTTTGTTGTTTCCACCAAGATTTGTCATTATAGGAGTGACTCAGATATTAGATATACAAAAAATGATTGGTGCAAAGTTTAAAAGTATTGCTAAAGCTACTGTGGTGAGACATGCCACAGCTGAGCTAGTTTAAAATAATTATTCAATTCTGTTGTTAATTGTTAGTTAGCAAATGATCAAATCAAACCAATGAAAAAAAAATCTTTATTCAATTTAGGCCCTAAGAGACCGTTTAGAAACCTAAGAAACCGTCAAAAACACTACCACCATTTCAGAAAACAACCCATTTAAGAAGAGCTAACAAGAAACTCGATCTTGTTCTTTTTTTTAAATATAAAAACTATACAAATCATAGTCATAACCAATATTAGCAGAAGCACAGAGATGTGAGTTAAATCCAGACATTAATATAATTCACATAATGATCCACCCTGTAATAACCTTTTGTAATTAAGACTTGCTTGACCATAATACTTGAATTTATTGTCAGGTAAATTGGTAATGTTTAGGATCTTATTGTTAAACCGAATACTATTACCTATAAATCTTTGATTAGACTTACATAGCCTAAAGTGTGGGACCGCCAACTTGTCTTTATTTCTAATATTAAAATTATGAAGATCATTCACTAGATCGAGCTAGTCTAAATTTTTATGAATACGCATTATATTATTGAAGATGTATTGTGAGGGCAAAGTTAAGATATATTCTTGAAGCTTGTTCTTTAGAGATTTGCGAGGTCCCATATTATATATTGCTCGAAGAGCTCTCTTTTGTAAGGTAAAAATGGTGTCTACTTCTGCTGCCGTACCCCACAGCTAAATACCGTAAGATATTAAGCTATGAAATAAGCAAGGTGGACTAACCTAGTAGTAGCAATATCCGTCAACTGGTGAATTATTTGAACAGCAAAAGCAGCGGAGCTATGCCTATCTGCCAAAGTTTTAATTAATTAGTATTAGTGACATTAGTTATTTCCTTTGTAGACCAAAATATGCAGTGTCAGCTGTTAAAAAGAAACTCTACTCTCAGAATCCTCATCAAGCCATGTTTGGATTGCTCACACTTGAAAGTATTGTAAAAAACTGTGGTAAGTACATAACTATAATTACTAATTAATTTATCTCCTTATTATAGCTGAAATCATATATATAAACTTTACACATAAATCAATATATGTAATTGTACCTTTATTTGTTTAATAGACCCTTGTTTTTATTATTTTTTATAAACTTCATCCTGCATTAAGAAATAATATCATACTAATACAAATGTTTTTACAAAAAACCTTCAAGGAAAAAGTATTAGTAAGTTTAAATAATAGAATACTTATAAGATACAAGAGCTTGTGAATGTATATCTGTAGATTAAGAATCACTATTATCTATTAGTATCATTAAATTTGTAAAGAATATTCCAGATTTGCAATTCAAAATTATAAAATTCTTTATTCAATTTAGGCCCTAATTAGGTGCTTATGAACGTCAAAACACTACCACCAGTTTCAAAAATAACATAATCAAGAAGAGCTGGCATGAAACTCGATCTGGTTCCTTTTTTTATAAATTCATAATATAAATATTATTTTTAAATACAATTTATACAAATCATAATTACAACCATTGTTAGTGGAAGCATAGAGAGGTGTGTGAATTTCAGACATCACTCATCTTCATGTAAGGATCCACCCTGTAATAACCTTTTGAAATTAAGCATGCTTGATATGGTGCTTGAACTTATTGTCAGGTAAATCTGTAATATTATTTGGGATCTTATTATAAAAAACCGAATACTATTACCTACAAAACTTTTATTAGATTTACTTAGCCTTCAGCGTGGAATGGCCAACTTATCTTTACTTCTAACTTTAAAATTACGATGATTATCCACCAGATCAAGCCTGTCCAAATTTTTACGAACATACATTAGGTTATCAAAGATGTATTTATTGCAGGGGGCAAAGTTAAGATATCATATTCTTGAAACTTGTTCTTTAGAGATACTAGAGAGAATTATTAGATTTCTAATTGTTTTATCAATAATACTGTAGTGTCAAGCTAATAAATATACTTAAGTATTGTAATCTTACACTATTTAGCAAATTGTATAACAATATTTTTAGCATATGTTTCAAAACTTGACAGATATCAAAGCAAAAACAATCCCAAAATATTTGTATTTGGTATTTAGTCTATTTCCTGTTATGATATATATTTGCTATAATTTAGATTACTTCCAAACCTTGATTGCATACCTTCTACTTCAGTACTATATCAGTACTGTTATCATAATGTTGATATAATTAATAACAAACAATTTGAATCACATAGTATATTGGTTAGGTAATGGCTAACTTTGTCATTAGGAATCTTTATAAAAGATTTATAAAAAAAAAGCACATATTTTTAATTTGTGTTTGCAATTGGGTGGTGTAGTTCGCTATTTCACCTTTGCCTAACCCTTCGGGGATAACAGGCGTTGGCTTATGTTATGTTGTTTTTAATTTGACAGGCTCTGGTGTTCACGATGAAGTGACCTCGAAAGCGTTTTGTGAAATGTTACGTGAATTGGTGAAGACCACACAACACGAAAACCTACGAAACAAAATACTTGAGCTCATACAAGCTTGGGCTTTCGCATTTCGGAACTCGCCCAAATATAGAGCTGTGCAGGTATCATCTATATTTTCATAACATCAATTAATTTGTTATAAATGTATTACATCAACTTTCTTATAATATATGTTGAGAATGTGATGTGAAACACTATCTGAATTAGTAGAACTATAATATTTAAAAAAAAGTTGTTTGTAAGTAGACAAAATGTCCTGTTGGTCAAATATTCAGATTAGTGTGGATCAACACTAAATTAAATTAAAAAACTTTGAGACAGTTATAGGATGTTAACTCTTATAAATTACAAATAGTAATGACTCTCTGTCCATTAGAGTGTTTATAACTTGAGAATTACAAAACTTATTCATACTTGTTTCTTTTTTACAATCATACTCAGGTTAGATTTTAATGAGTTTTTGTCATATTAGGTATATGGAACAAGTTATCGAGAATAGCATAAGATTTTTTTTATTATCAAGAAAAAACATACTATAAATAATTTACATATATATATATATATATATATATATATATATATATATATATATATATATATATATATATATATATATATATATATATATATATATGCCACTTAAACCTTAAAGGTTTATTTGTAGCACTTACAATTGATCTTCAGGTACAAAAAGGTAAAAGTGATTAGGGTTTTTATTACCATTAAATATGTATGGAATAAGGCAGTCAATAAGTGTTAAGCATATATCACTCCAACAGTTTTATATATCGCAAAATTTTACTGTCAATGTTACATAAACCAATAGCATTGCTATATTAATGCGATTATTAAGATCTAAGTAAAAATCAGTAATCAATTTCACAATTATAAGAGTTCATTGAACTTGCTATGTGCACGACAAGGTTTCTCTTCATTCAAAACTGTAAACATGTTACAGATATTGATCTAGGTACTTCTTAATTGAATTAAGCATGTTAGTAATGTCACATAATATTTAGAAGTGAATATTATCATGTACTGTCGACACTATAGGTATTATACAATTGTTAAATGAGCTTAATATGCATTCATTTAATCAGCTGGGGTCTGCAGTAAATTATAGTTTATTGTTTTGTTTATATTGCCGAGTTCGTGTCAATGCCTGATACTGATTTTATCAATAGTATGTATAGAGTTGATTTTCAAGTGTTTACTCTGTAAATATTATTTGAACTTTGTTTTTTCAACGTAATTATTTTAATATAGATTCTGTGAAAATGAAAGTTTTGAAATAGGGTGTTATGTGGCACTTATATTGTGAGATATATTATCGGCAGTAGTTATTTAGTGGTAAAAATAATACGTAACCTTAGTTGGGTGAGTTTTAGTAAAAAATAATTAGTAATGCTATCGAGCGCGTTAATTTGTGTCTGTTGCTTAATTGTACTGTAAACTTGCACGTCACGTGCAGAGATCATGATGTCACGTGTCAGCCCTGAATGCTATTGTTAATAAATGTTACATTTTACTTTGATGAAACTTGCTGTGATGTACCGGCTAAGAATAGTTTCACCCAATATCTTCCCGTGGGTGTCATAAAAAGCGACTAAGTGATAAACCAGGGAATGGGCAGCAGTATCCTCTGAGTACCACAAACACATGACAGCGATCGCCAACTCGACTGCCAAGCGTGTCGATTATGGCTATTCTTCTCTTAAATGGAGAACTATGTCCAATAGTGGACATCTATCACTTGAATGAATTGATGTAACTTACTAACTGTGCTTGAAATTACTCTCTAAAACCAATTTCTATTGTTCATAGTTATTCACTTAATGATATCTCTAAATATTCAATGGTTTAGGTATTCAGTCCTACAGGAAAATCATGTTTGTGGTAATTTTTTGTTGGCTTAATTAATTATTATCCCATAATTTGGTTCATGTATTATCTGAACATACATCTTTACATTTAAAAAAATTGATAATGTTCAGTGGTTGACAAGTTATATGCGCATTAACGGACATAAAGGCAACAGTTTACCTTTTATAATATGTAAATATAAAAAAAAATATATATATTTTATTCAATTTTAGTTCATGATAAGCCATATACGAATGTTTACCTATACACAATAAAAACGTCACATCTTATCATTTGATCGCGTGAATCATAACATCCCAGACACAATACACAAACATTTAGTTGTTAGTGTCTGCAGTTAGTTGTTTCTTTGTGTTGGTTGCAACAAAATTTCGATGGTGGTAAATTATTATTAATGTTTTGAGTAATATAATATAAAATTGTGTTTATAGAAGTTATTATTAGAAAATTGTTTCATAGGATACCGTGAACATTTTAAAGGCGGAAGGTTATAAATTCCCATCACTTAAGGAATCTGATGCAATGTTTTCTGCCGACACAGCACCGGAATGGGCCGATGGAGAAGTGTGCCACAGGTCTGTATACAACCAGGAAACTTGTGATTACCGAATACTTAAAACTTTTATTTACTTCATGGTATTTAAAAGTATAATAATGAATATGTAATTCTCAACATTTAAAATGTGTAATTCAAGGTATATCTAAGTCATAGATGTTTTATTATGGCCCTGTCAACTGGCATTATAATAAAGAAATTAGGATTTATGGGAATATTTCTTATCATGTTTTTATATCTTTTTTTTTTGTTTAAATATACCAATCCATAATTATCTAAAAATTAATATTTAATTTTAATTAGTAAAAAATAGTCTATATTTATAATTTATAATATTTTCTCTATATCTGCATAAGCAATTTTAAAATATTTTGTTTTGTGCAATAGGTGCCGTGTTGCTTTCTCACTAATAGTACGTCGACACCACTGTCGTGCTTGTGGACAAGTCTTTTGTCAACTATGTAGTTCTAAGACTTCAACTCTTCCCAAATTTGGTATTGAAAAAGAGGTATGTTCCAGTATACTTCATTGTTTCAAATAATTATAAGGTGTTTCATATAATTAAGGACATAATAAATTAATTAAATGGCAGTAAACTATAAAAAACCTTTACATATTACTGAAACTAATGGCCTTTTATCTCCTATCTTCATTAGTGAGTTAGAGCTAAAACATTAAAGTAATTTGTTATTAAATTGTTAGATGTTTTTTTTTTTTTGGATTAGTTTTATAGTGTGTTTTGCTACATCAGGTAATCCATGAAAGAATTTTTAAAGATTGAATAAAGTTGATAGAAATATGACTACCGGTACATTCTTTGTTATCTATGGTGAATAATTGTATAGAATAGAAGTTTTTTAGGAGAGAGATAGTGCTAGCAGTTAAGTATATAAATAAAACGCAAAATAAAAGATTTCTATGGATGGTGAAAGGAATTATTTCAGAATATATAATATAGATCATATTAAGTAGCAATAACAAATTACAACAGGTGCGTGTATGTGATGCTTGTTTTGATAAAGTAAGCCGGCCTCCAACATCCAGTGCTAAATTGGAAGTAGTAGACGCTGCAAATGACTATGGACCAACTCAACCTAAGGCAAGTAAACTTAATATAAAATATATTTAATCATATTTGAATTACTCCTGTAGAAACTTTTGTCTATAATAAACAAAATAATTTCTGTAAATAATTGCATGTTTCTACATCACTTTGGTAAGGTTGGTAATAAATAATTATCCTTTTATCCCTGGCTTTGTCAACTAATTCTTTTCAGCTATAGTAATCATAAACATAGTATTATATAGTAGTAATCATGGATATTATAAATAACTGACTAACACTGTCTAACATGTATTGAAGAATATCTCAGTTTCACTATACTTTGTGGCAAACACTTAGGGCACTCCTCTAGAAAACGGTATCTAGCACAAGCTAGTTGTGTTAGTAGTCAACAGCATGTCAGTTTGAAAAAAAAAAGAACATTCCAAAGTATCATTAAATTCATCCAGCTGTGTTCTGAAGGTATTTACTATTTCTTTAAATACCTAACCTGCTTAATAGTAGGTAGTTTACTCTTGACTGGGAGTAAATTAAACTATAATTATAAATAATAAAATTGTTAAACCTTTGCCACTTTCTAACTCCATGGTTTTACTGTGAAAACTGTGAATGACTTTATTTTACTATTTAAAATGTGTCAAGCCCATGAAAGTACTAATTTTACAACCTCTAAATTATGGTAGGGTATAGTAATAGGTAAAAACTGTTTCGAAGTTAAATAGAATAAAGAGACCAAATCATTACTAGAAAATAAGTTCACTCTTTTAAAATTATATAGTTTTATGAAAAGCAAAAATTTGTCTATACCTACCTAATAATAGATAAAAACCATCTAAAAAGTTTATAACTTTCGTAAAAAAACTGCATTTTAGCAATATTTATATAAAATAATTGCAGATCTTTGTGATAGATTTGTTTGTTTTAAGATTTTTGTTACATATATTTACTAGCAGACCCATATTAAAAACAGATAATTTTGAGTACAAACATATGATGATTAAAAATAACACACCCCCTCGCCACTCAATCCCAGCACCTCATCTCTACTCTCCTTTCCTCTCATCTCTCATGTCCCTTGCCCTGAACCTACTGAAATACCTTTGTTACAATATTATTGTAACTACTAGACTTATTGACAGTTTAGTGATTTTATTTTAAACAAACTTTCTAGCTTCTATATCTCAAAATTATGTTCATTGCATTTATCAGGTTTTCACAAGTAAACCTTTGATATTATCAATTCTATAAATAATTTTATTGCTTCATCTGATTTTTCT
Source organism: Samia ricini (assembly GCA_014132275.2). Classification (NCBI taxonomy): domain Eukaryota; kingdom Metazoa; phylum Arthropoda; class Insecta; order Lepidoptera; family Saturniidae; genus Samia; species Samia ricini. The sequence goes on from AP028161.1 coordinate 25,296,180, forward strand.
AGTCCTAATATAGATTATAGTAAAAATATATGGTTTATTTTATTGTATTTGCAATGTGTAATGACTGACATTTAGTACAAACATTGTTATAGTGGCAATATAAGTATTTCAGTGTTATGTTTTGTTAACCTACAAGACCCGTGGGATCTTATAAGCAAAAGCTATCAAATGGTACTGAAAATCAGGTTATAAGCATATAACAATTTCTAAAGGTGATTCTGATTATATAATAATACAAAATTGTAATTTAGTTTATGAAAATTAAATGTTGCGGAACACTTTGAACAAGGAACATTTTAAAAGATAGTTTAGTAATTCTACAGATCATTGTTATATTTTCGAGAATGTGAGAATCATATCATCTAAGGGTAAATCATAATAACTGAACATTTCATCAATTTGTTCTAGAGGTTATAAAAGCATTCATCACAAATACAAACACATTTTTATTTTACCTAATAATTTATTATATAACATCACTGTCCATCGTATGATTCACCAGGCATTTCACCACCAGGTACTAACATAGCAATATTATTTCCATTCAAAAGTATCTGATCTAACTTTGTAATTTTTCTTCCTTCTGGTGTTGATTCATATTCTGTAACGTCATCTAATAACATATTAACAAAGTCATCAAAACCCTGCAACGTTCCGACCATTTCTTTGTCATTCTTCATAATAATGTGTATTCTTGAGCCAATACATTTATCCACAAGCTCTAGTGGCAATAGTGTGTTCGGATTTGGTAATGGAGCCTGCGCCATTATAACTTTTAGATCTAAAGTTCGAATTGAATTATGTACTTTAGTAAATAACAAAATACTGTAAAAGCCGATTGAAACTCAAAAACAAAATAACGCGTTTTAATAAAATACAAGCTTCCATAAAATTCTTTCAGCGATAGTAGCTGTCACTTTGACACTGACAATTTAACCAAACATTGTCATAGACTAACCTGTTTACAACAATAAACATATAACTGGCTTAGGTATCGAAATTATAATTAATGTTAAAATGAAAGTGAATTCATATGATAAAATATAATAATTTACTCTGACTTAAGTACCTATTATTTATTTAAATAATATCTATTAACATGTTGAAATTATATATTAGAACCTTAAGAATTTGTAGCAACAATTCTTCCTGTATTATAAATTTGTTATTTACTGGCAAAAAAGCGCATTAAAAAGTTGCCTTTTTCGAGTCTTTATACATGTTAAAATAATTTCGAAAGTTGGCTGTATGATTTAGTATCTTTGCCTTTTCGTTAGAGAGGAATAAATGAAATATATTAAAAAAAAACAATTTTAAATTTTAACGTTACCTACGTCCATATTTCTTTCAAATTCGTCCAAATAAACAAAATTATGGCTAAAAATTACGTGACTTTCTTTCGAGGCGAAAGTTGTCTCACACCTAGTGCTAATGACATAAAAGACGAACCAGTAAGTCCAACATCAGACGACTTCGGAACTACAGTTTTGATTATAAACACGAAAATGGATACTGTTCCATGAGAAAATCTTTATCAATGAACGATATCGCAAATATTGAGAGAGACAATGGTTACCAAAGGCACAAATGCCCAGAAAGAGGATTACAAGAATTCGGTAAAACAAAGTTTGTTTCCATGGCTGAAGCAATATATCACTACCATAAAGATACTCCCAGCCGGTTTCACTCGACGAAACCTCAAACCTTTCGTCCAAACATTACTAGATTTCCAATTGGGTTGACTGTACCGCAATCACCAATGCTTCGTTGCAAGGCACGTTCAAGGCCTGTTAACATTCTTTCCCAAAAAGAAAAAGAAGAAATAGAGATTGAAGAAATTAAAAAACATCAAATTAAAGCTCATCCAATACCGAAATTTATAAAAGAGGGAGTAATAAAATTGCCAGAAGTTCCTAAAAAGACAATTACTGTTCCAGAGCCTTTTCATTTAACAGAAGTACAGAAAAAGAATGTTAATAATTCACCACAGATACAAAAGTTTAAAGCTCGAAGTGCACCCAAACATATCTTAGAGAAACCTCAAATTCCTTTGAAACCACCAGTACATACTACGAAACCTGTTAGCCCAAAATGGCATTATAAGAAAACTGTAAATTATTCTGTTAGTAGTGAAAAATCACAATCTCATAAATTGGTTGAAAGAAATCATCAAAGATTGGGACCCGTTAAACCTGAACCATTTTCATTTGAGAAAAGAAATGAAGAATTAAAGAAGCGTAAAGAAGAATGGATCAAAAAACAAATTGAAAATGATCGTAAACAAGCCTGCCAGTTTAAAGCAAACCCTTTACCTGGAGCTATTAAAAAACAGACAAGGGGTGAATCTGCCCGAGGTTGCCCACCATCAAAAAGTTCTGGAAATAAAGAGAATCACATGTAATTGAAGTTCATCCTGCTATTTAATAATTATGTGAATATAAAGAGGTTTTTAAAAGAAATAGGTAATTTTTAAGAAAACTACATAAGAAAGTGATGTTTTAAAAACAATTGGAAGAGAAACGTGAAAAGGAATCTTTGTAGGCCTAAAAAAACTGCTAAAAAGATCCAAGTTAAAAAATCCTATTTCCTGTCAAGCTTTTATTAACTTCATAACAAGAAATGTATGTTAATAGTTATTTAATTAACTGTTAAAGCATGAACCTGGTGTTATGCCAGCTTCCGATTGTTTTCCTATTCTCAAATTTTTATTGGTATTTGTCCAATTAAATACCAACATTAAAAACAAAAACAAATATTGTTAATTTAAGCAATGGACTGAAGTTGGATTTTTGAAGACATTTTAGATAGATTAGGAATTAATATAATTGTATTTTTTAGGAAAAACATTTTGTTTCCCTTGTAATAGATATAATATTATGAATGATTGTGAGTATTTGACTTGATTTTGACTGTTTAAAATAAATAATACTTATACAAACGATGAAGTGTATTATTTTTAGTAGTTACATGGCATTAAGTGTGACATCATATGTTGAAGTACAGTTTTTGGTAACAAAACTCGACATTTTAATAAAAATCTCTTGTTTGGTTTTGACCTAAAACTAGAGTTTAAAGTATGATGACCAATAAACAATATTTTATATTATAACATAAATTATAATATTTAAAAAATAAATTAGAAAATGCTGAAAGCAAGATTCTTATGCCATTTTTCTAATTAGATTATTACCATCATATATACAGGATTATTCCATTTGCTATCAAAAAGCTTTTGAAATTGGCTGTGTGTATGTGTTCAATGATTTTCTGATGTTATTTAAAAGAAAAAACAACCTCATTAGTATGCTTCTGCGGGTTAATGATACTTGTAATAATAGAAACTTTGAATAATGTTTTATACTTTTCACCTGCATACTGCTTCGTAAATTACCTCATTATCTTTTACTAAACAAAATTAATTGAGAAATACGCTAATGAATTTGTAGTAATTTTTTTTATAATAATTATTATCAAAACAAATGCCACTTCCAATGCAACTGATATGTATTTGACCTATTTATTTAGTTTGTAAATAGTAACGACTTTTGTGTAGAAAAATATAACTATCATTGTCAGAAATTTGTCAACATATCTTATATACTCGTATGTTGTATTTTAAATTAATTATAACCAAGTTTGCTCTTTTGTTTTTGTCTATTCATGTATCAGCAACCTTTAAGTTAAGAATATGTCATTAGGAATAATACTAATTTTATGTCAGTTCTATTTTGAGTTACATTTTTAGCGTAAACATATTTAATTAGGTACTTGGGGTAAAATTTAATGTTTGTTAACGAAAATATACTTCGTATTAACATGCTCCTTTGTTTTCCTGTGTATTATGACATATTACACCATTGTATTTTGCTCATACGCACATACTTTAGTTTGTCACTAATAGTTAATATTTATATAGAAAAGTCCTGGTGGAAAAAGTGCAGAAGAATTACAGGAAGAAGAAGAATTGCAGTTGGCACTGGCACTCAGCCAATCTGAGGCTGAACAGAAAGAGAAGGAAAGAAAATCTCGTGCACATATCGCGCCAGATCCTACGCCTAATCATCCAACTGGTACTGTTTCTATTGTTTTATTTTATAATTGTGAATTAACATTAACCTAAAAATTAAGACTCTTTAAAACCTCTCTTTTGCTCTGAACCTTGCAATGAATCGCAACTTCGTGATAAAAGCCATTGATAGTATGGGATTTTTTAGTCTTTGTCAACAGGATTTAGGTGGATTAAGTCAACGCGGTAGCCTGTAGCAAAGGTTATCAATGCGGTCCTAGATTTTTTATATCACGACTTTTACTACGATTTTTTCTACTTCATAATTAACGGAAGCATATTTGGAGGTTTATAAAAAAAAAAAGTCGGCCAAGTAGGAGTACCATGCATATATTGCTTATATATTTCTAAGCGCAGGGTTCGTAGCATTGGCTACTTTCTGCAATATGGCTTATCCAGTCCAGTATGTTCGGTTATTGTTTTCATGTTTGTATAAACTGTAACATGCACCTATTATTGTGGTCTGATTATATGGAAAAATAACACTAAATGTTGGTGTATCAGTAAATTTGAAATTCCTATCTATATTATTACTTTTGTTAATGTTGCTTTATTATTTGAAGTTTCTATTATTTGTATTCATAGTGTCTCCGTCACCTTCAACTGTAAGCGCGTCCCCGGAACATAGCACGCAAGCCAATACGGAGCTATCCCGGTACTTGGATCGTAATTATTGGGAACAGCGTCGAACCCGCGACAACGGTGCTGCCGCCCCCACGGCACCTGCGCCTGCCTCGCATACTTCGAATGATACCAATGATGTAAGCAACACATAAATATAAATCAAATCCTTCTGATATCTTGCATTAAACATATACTATAAAGAATTTAGATTTCTTTAAATATTGGCAATCTCATAACTTAGGTCTGATCTCAATAGCCTAAGTCTAGATTCATCGCTGTACCTAAGGATACCATAAGACGGATCGTATGCCTCTTTGACACTTTACTGGGATAAAAAAAAAATTAAAAAATTGCATCCTTTTAATTTTTTTACATTTCATTACTAAAGGTACATACTTCTCTGATAATTTTATACACCATACAATTATCTAGGTAATTTTGTGAAAAATATCGCCAATTTATTGTGGAGGAGTCACCATTGGATTTGGTTTCCTGCTTCAAAATATTCAAGTACACCCTTCACCAATTTTGTTGTTAAAGTTACACTTTCTTCGAGTTCTTTTAAAATTCGCAACTTTGAATTGAATCTAAGAACTTGAAAATTAAACTCCATTCACATTTGTATGAGAGTTTTATGTTATGTTTATAAAACAAGAATATGTTTTGAAATTTTTCATAGACTTTCATCATTCTTCCAAAATCGTATCGTATTCTAAATGTTTTTATCTATGTACGATATTTAACTATATTAATATATAAAATAATCATACTGTTGTTGTAATATGGGTTTTTTTTCTTTTAATTAATTTATTCTTTATTTACAAATTGTGTAAAAAGACAGACATAATGCCAGAGGCGTTCTCTACCAGTCAACCTTAAGATGGTGCAGAGATAAAATAAAGTAGGTGTGATAAGAGATAAATAGAGAATAGAGATGAATAGAAAAATAGAGAAAGAAAATATGTGACATTTATAGATAATACATATATTATAAGTACATATACATACACACATACCTTACTAGATAATTTTTTTTGGGGACTTTTGTATTATAAGACATACCAGGTCCATCGTAACTAATCTAAATACTATTACAAATAGTTTAAATTACAAAAGGATAAAAAATTGAATATAAGGAGTAATTGAAATAAATTGGTGGCGATGAAGCGTTTATGGCGCAGTGGCTAGTGCGGCCGTATTCTGCGTCAATAGACGCGGGTTCGATCACTGAGCTTTCAGTGAAGGAGAACATCGTGAGGAAACCATAGCATGGTTGTAGGGGATTTTGTTATGGTACCTTTTTTTTTTTGACTGGGGGAAATGCATTTACGAGACCGAAGCCCCCCAATGCAATGGGTAAGGGGTTTGTTATGGTACCTACCATCATCAAGCTAGAAAACCGGTCGCCAAATACCAATAGGTATATTCCGGCAGCATCACTTGAGAAAAAGTTAATAGGGTTAATGTGTTTACCATCCTGGACCACATCGTCACTTAACATCAGGTGAAATTGTAGTCAAAGCACTATATCGTGTAAAAAAAAAGGAAAAAAAAAAATATGTATAAACTAAATTTAAAAGAACTACACAGCTTTCTTGCAGACTGCAATGTTGGATCTAACAAAATGCTGTGATACACACATCTCAGATATTAATATTAGACTTATTGACAATGGTGTTTTTGTCATCACTAATGTTTGTGATGTACTTTTATCACCTAATAAAGATGTAGATAATTATTTTTATAGCTTTGAATAATGGTCCAGACATCGACCAACTTATATCAATGTATAAGTGCCCTTAAGCCTATCCTTGGCCTGGTATAAAAAAACCGCTGACAAAACATCTCTTTCGCGCATACAAAGTCCAAAAAATGGCAACATTTTTATTTAAAAAAGCGTTGGGGTTCTTTTTAGGATTTCCCCAAAGTAACGAATCCAAAATCGCAAGAAGACGATGCAGAAGATAAAGAAATCGATGAATTTGTGGAAACACTAAAGTCTCAAGTCGAGATATTTGTTAACAGAATGAAAAGCAACTCGTCGAGGTTTGTTAATACATTTAATTTCTTTTTTTAAATTATATACTAAAATATTTACCCTTATAAATATATATTTAAATGAATTGTCATTGATTAATTTTTTATATTAACTGTTTATGCATTTAAATGTTCGAGATGTATAATTGAGTTATTTTGTATGAAGCAAACGTTTTGTATTTTCTTGTTTGTGTTCGTTTGTATTTATGATACTGATTAATTTAATTATTTATAAGAATATTATTGAAATCATGGAAACTACTAATTGGTGGTTTTTTTTTAATTACAAATTCTACGAGACTTCAAACCAAGCACTTATTTAAACAAGAAAATACATTAAACTTATTACATAAATGTACCTAATAATTTACCCATGCCATTGTATGTATGTATTTTTAATTAAAGTATTTTTTTTATGTATAATTCTATATTATTACTGAAAATATGATTTTTATATTATTTTATATTTATATTATTTTGTCCTTTGAAATGTTTTAATGTATTTTGTTATTATTTATTTAATAGAGGTCGCTCTATCGCGAACGATACAGCAGTTCAGACTCTGTTCATGAACATAACGGCGATGCATTCACGGCTACTGAAATACATTCAGCTTCAAGATGACAAACGTGTATATTTGGAGAGCTTACAGGTATATAATATTTATTTAAATAATTCAAGATGAAATATAGTACAAGACTAAATTAATAAATAAATATAGTATATAAAAAAAACGCCGTAAAGACATTTGAAACACGGGCGCAGCCGCGGGCACACGGCTAGTATATAGTATAATATATTATAGACAGTAGGTTCAAGTACTAAGGGTATGCAATTGGCAAGGGTAGTTCGTAAAAAAAAAAAAAAAACTAAGTCATGTCTAAAAATGACATCCCTTTTCGTAATAAATATAGTTGATGTTACTTAACTAATTGATACAAATGATTTATTTATATACAATACTAGCTGTGTGCCCGCAGCTACGCTCGCCTTTCGTATATTCTTCACTGGGTTTGAATTTTTTTTATTCTGATCGCTAATTATTTTACTTAAATAAATTTAGTATTAAGATAAATTAAAAATATTTCTTATAAATTATAGTATTTACCCGTAAAACTGTGCTGAATCGGATTTTATTTGAAATTTTATGAGTTTTATTTTTTTTTTTTACACGAAACCCAAATTATTTTCGAAAATTAATAGTATCATAAATTACCCAGAGTAATTTCAGCTATCTAGCAAAAAAAGTCCAGTCAATATCGGTCCAGCCGTTCCGGAGATTATCTATTACAAAAAGACAGACAGACAAAAATTTGAAATTTTTGTTTTTGGTATAGTTATCGTATATACATTCGTATCTGTTTAGTAACAAAAAAAAAATTTGACATTACAAACGGACACTTCAATTTTATTTATTAGTACAGTAATACCCCGCTTAACGCGAGGGATACGTTCAGAAAAAAAAAATCGCGTTAACTGAAATTCGCGTATATCGAGGTTTATGATTAAACAGTCAAAATTTAATACAAAAAAATACAAATCATTTTAATCAATCACTTTAATTCTAAGAACACTTTATGCAATACATACTCTTATTTTTACGGAAAAAATACATCTATTGTCTGTTTATACGCACTCTTTCGCGTAATGCGAGGCATTTGAGCGCGAAATTTCAAATTCGCGTTATAGTGAAACCGCGCGTAACGGGGTCGCGCTAAGCGGGGTATTACTGCATAGATAACAACTATTACAATACGGTGTTGTATTTTTTTTTTTGTAATTAACTTTTAAAGGATAAGGTAAGTCAAATCAAGGACAGTCGTGCGGCTCTCGATACTTTACGAGCCGAGCACGCGGCGCGGCTCGCGGCCGCGGCCGAAGCGGCCGAGAGGCAGCGCCAGATGCAAATGGCGGCTAAGCTACAAGCGATGCGGAAGAAAAAACACGAGTATTTACAATACCAGAGGCAACTCGCGCTGCAGCGTGTGCAGGTGAGTGCTTCTCGAGATTATTAACAATATTATTCTAGCCAAAAAAAAAATTAGCCGCGTGTTGAGCGATTCTTGATAGAGGAAAAAAACCTATAGATTCTTCTTACCAATGGTATGACGTCAGCCGTCAACATGCTACGGTAGCTACGTCAAGTATAAGACGGTGTTTCAAGTGCCGGCGCTCTGAGTATATCATTATTGCTCGGACACGCCAATAGATGTAAAAACCGGGCAAAACTTTAAGGTTTATCGTTAGGTTATGTTAACAATATATCATTAACAATTAAAAAAAAAATCGTTTTTCCTAAGTTCTAGTTTTTTTTCTGTTGGCAATATCTATGGCTGCCTGTATATTTTTTTACAAGCTTGGTAAAATGACTACACTTGATCTGTTTTTCTATAAAGAATGGTCCAGGAACTATGACTATCGCCAATAGAGTATCAATAGACACTCGGCATCATAATGCCACCGTACTAAATTTTCTAGATAGGCGATAATATATAATTGCGAGTCTGCTAATTTTGTTAAACCTTAACATATCTGGTTGATTATTGTTCGGTGACACCATTTTATTGAGATAATACAATATATAATTTACTAAGTGCCTGTTTGTCCGCTTCGCTTGCCGTAAATAAAATACAGCGTCATCGACTGCATCAAATTATAGCTAAGTACGACTTAGGTTAGACGCAATATACGCACAAGCGATGATCGCGAAGTGGATAGTGCGACCGGATTCCGCGTCATAGGACGCGGGTTCAAACCCACCTATCCAACTCTAAAATCAGCCTGAGCTTTCGGTGAAGGAAAACATCGTGAGGAAACCATAGCATGGTGGTAGGGGATTTTCTAACGATTCCCGCCTGGGTAGCTACCACTCTTAAGTATGGAAACCTGTCGCCAAATACCAAGAGGTGTGTTCCGGCAGCATCAGTTGAGAACCAGTATCTAGGTTTAGTGTGTTTGCCATCCTGGACTACATCGTCATTTAACATCAGGTGAGATTTTGGACAAAGCACTGAGCCTTTACCGTGTAAAAAAATAATCATTAAGAATCCTTTTTAAGCCAGAAGTATAATAACGAACACACGGACATATTTGTAGGTATATAAGAAGAACAAATTATTAGAGAAACGTGTTAATAGCAAATAAATACAATAATCATTATTATTTTTATTATTTCAGGAACAAGAAAGAGAAATGCAAATGAGGCAGGAACAGCAGAAACATCAGTACATGATGTCCGCTAATAGCGGTTATTATATGCCCGGGGTATCAATGAATCAATTCCAACCTGGGGGGTATCCTAACCAACCTATATACGGTAATCCACAATTCCATCCACAAATGATGCCCCAAAGTGCTAATGATGCATCTCTCACAATGCCAGGCCAACCTCCAATCTCTCAGCCTAATATGCCCTTAAACCCTAACCAGATAACATCAATCACTCAACCTATGACTCATATGACAAATACCTATGCCATGTCTACGTCTCTACCAGCTGTTGGTCAGCCACCTAACTCCCAACCATCAATGAACCAACAAAACATTCGCCCACAATTAGCCCAACAGATGTCATTGCAACAGCAAATGATGATGCAACAAATGCATCAGATACGATTGTCTGCGCAGCCAGGCATGCATCATATGGTACCACCGCCGGGTGTAACTAACGGTCCTGCCGCCCAGCAAAATGGACAAAATCCTCAAATTCCCAAACAAAATTTGCCCAATCAACCTCAGCACACGAATGCTATACCTCCGGTGACTATTGGTCAACAAAATATGCCTCAACCGATGATGAATCAAAATAACCAAATGTTAGGAATGCATATGCAAAACATGAGAATGCCATTAGTCCAAGGCAATCCACCTAACGCTAATAACCAACAAGTTCCTGTTTCGAGCTATCCTATGAACATGCAGAACCAAAACCAATCGATTCCTCAAGTACACAACACACAGCAACAACCGCAAATTTCTTTGGCAAATCAGCCGATGGTTATGCCAGGTCAAATGTTACAGGCACAGTCTCTACCAAGTCATCATCCTCAAGGATTAGCTATACCTAATCACATTCCCCAAAATAACCAAAGTATGCCAAATCAAGGAACTCAAGTTCCTCAAACACAGAATCAACCGATGCATCCGCAAGGTCAACATACTCAAAACGGTACACGGTCATCCGACTGGTGTTACCGGACAACCGGGGCAGCAAATGATGATCCATGGCCAACAATTGGGTCCTCAAGGGCAGAACATACCGCAGATAGGTCAACAAATGTTGAATCAAGGCCTTCAAGGGCCAATGCAACCGGGACAACAGATCCAACAGATGATTCCCGGGCAACAAATGGCACCACAGATGCAAAGTGCTCCAATGCCACATCAGTTGCCGCAGGCTCCTCAGTTGCAAGGCCAATTGCCGCAACAGATAGTCGGTCAGGGACAACAAATTCCAGTAGGGCAACCGCAACCTAATTCGGGGCAGCCTATAAAACTGCAACAACCGAACTTTGGCAATGCACCCCAAGACCAGCAACAACATGCTGCCAGTCAAGCACAACAAGCGCAAGCGCCTGTGAAGTCCGAACATAACAATAACACAGCAGAACTGATTAGTTTTGATTGAACGCGTTAAAACTTGAGCGAGATCTGTTTGATATATGACTGGAGAAAATATTCATAACATAATTCCTATCACGAGTCGTGAGCATAATTCTGACTTGAGTAAGGATTGGCTAATGGCGCTATGAGTAAACGTTACTCATCCGTTTCAATCGTTACTCATTCGCTAGTGTATTTAGCTGACACACACACACACACACACACTCATGCGTAAAATCACCTGCTTCGTGCTCATGATTCTATATATAAAAAGACTATGTAATAATAATAATTTACAATCTTTTAAAAAGAAAATATTATTTGCATAGAAAGAATTGAGATTTATATTTTAAAAAAATGTTCATATAGTGAATGGTCAAATTTATTATTAGGGACAGAGACATTATAAATATATACATCATAGAAGATCTAATAAAATTGTTGAAACCCTCATAACAAATACTAAACATAAAAAATAAATAAAACTCTATAGAGATATCCCTCAAATAGAAACTAAAATTACAGCAATGGGTGCTATCACTAAATACTGATCTTGATTTTATTAATTAATAACATTATTACTTTCATTATGGTTTATTACAATAATAATGTCATGAGTAAAATTATTTACAATACTTAACAAGACAATCATTGAAATAATTCAGATAAACCAGAAATGTTTTACTACTCCTAATAAATTAACCACACAAAATGTAAAAAAACAAGAAATGAAATTATATAATTAAAGTTAACTCACATTATATTTTGACACAAAAATGCCCTATTTCTAAAGCAATTTTTAAGTGGAGTTCTATCACTGCGTTTTTATCTGTAACAATAATTGCTTATTCAAATATTTTTATTTTTTAATGTCATTATTTACGTTACAATTAAATATAATATATTTACCATACACATCATCACACAAATAATAATAAATATCATATTTAATTTGCAAACAATTTATTATAGTTTTTCACCTATGCCTTACAATGTACGTAAATGCGAAGAGTATAAAATAGGCGGTTTATTTTTTAGAGTTAATATATATATGTAAAGAAAAAAAATTATTTTATTTTTTATTGCGGAAGTATGTCATTGTTTTTGTTAAAATATTTTACAATAAGTTATGTAATGTATAAATACTGATTAAAAAGTGTAAAATTTTATATCTTAGTTTTGTTTTATTTAATTACATTGACCTCTACAGATTATGCACGTTTTATATGTTAAATTATGAAAAAGTTTAATAAAGATAATATAAGCATGTTCTAGACGTAATTTGCTGCTAATTTCATCAATTGTGCTGACAATGCTTTGCAGACACAGCTTATTTTCTGTGCTATTTTACGTTACTATCGTTATGATTTCAGGCAATACTTCTGAAAAGCAAATGACATGTAAAAAATATGTAAATTAATTATTTACCGTTAGTTTGCTTGTACACTTGAGGTAAAGCTTTTGCGATGCTTCAGGTACATGAGCCTGGAAAATGCTCGTCCGCTCTACCTGTTAAGTAGTAACAGAAGTAGGTTCTGATCCCGGTATGGTTTATCCGGACAAAATTCTCATCAATCCCAAAAGAGATCAATTTTTTTTATATTGTCAGTTTTCCACAACAATTTTTAAATACTTTTTTTTCTTAAACTTTGTTTATGTAATCAAATAATTAATCAGCATTCTTAATTAATAGTCTAAACTTACTACTATAATAACTAGGATTTATGTTTGATATAATTAACATTCAATGTTTTTAAAAGTTGTGGCAAGAGGACATGGCCTATACTTGATCAAAACTGTAATTGTTGAAACAGACTGAAGTTGACTATTAACATGAACAATCGTTTAATAATATAAGAAATCGTTAACATTAAGTTAGGGATAAAAGACTTTATCCAGTTGCCGTCATAATTAATGCTATAAAAAATTGCGTGTCTGTCGTGGGAGCAGAAATCACAGCATTTCCGACCCTATTATGCGTTGACGGTCTCTGTCTACGCTATTATGAATCCCACACATTACTTAATGCCCATAAACTATTGGTTGTACGTGGATGTATTTCCTTCACACTAAAATAAAAAAGGTACTATAAAGCCTCATGCTTATAGAGTTAATATAATAATAATATGTGCCTAAATAAATGTTTTTATCAATGCAGAACACTATGTCGAGGAATTATCGTATCAGATCATTGAGACTATTTTATATAAGAACAAGCGAGTAGCGCTAAATTGACTTTTACGAGATCACATAACTTTATTTACCGTAGCTACAATATATATTTTAATGAATATACAGCACAAAATGTTGCTTTAGTAATAATTTCGAATGTTTGAAACTCTTCTTTAAAAGTTCTAACAAACGATAGCCATTTTGTTAAGCGTTCTATAAAAAGTGTTTGTAGTGAGGGTTGGCTTCATGGTCAAATGTCTTTGCCTTATTCATCCAAAGGAATAAATAGAACCAAAAAAATCTATGGTCAAAGAAGTTTCGTCATTTCGTAGATAAATTAATATAGTCTTTAGTTGTAGGGATGCTTGGCGCGATTTTGGTGTATCATGTAGTTGTCTTTATTTTTAATTCATTATCTTGCAATATTCGACTGTATACTATGTAATTTTGGTAGCATTTTACGTTATATAGTGTAGTTATGATGCACAAGTGTATTGAACTGAAAGTAATAATACGGAGCGTAAATTGTGAAATGTTCCAATCACTCCCGTTGTTGTGGTTGTAACACAAGGCCGCCATTTATTGATAGTGTTCTTAACGTCTGACTGGGTTGCATGGTCTACTAGTACTTTTGCTTTTTCTTTGAGGGGTTATATCAGTGTTGAAGGCTGTAAAATGAAAAATTTTGTGGGATTATTTTTTGAATTTTTTTTTATTTTTAATGCATTTTTTCGCTTTAAGAGTGGCCGCAACATGTCGTTTAAAAAAACACTCCTTGTCGGTTGACAGCCTAACTGCCAGATGAAGCATCTGAAATCAGAAAGATAATTAAATTATAATAGAATAGGTATTGCAGCATCGTAGGGAATTGAAAAATTTTGATTAGAATAAAAATGGCGGAGATTTATAATAAAAAAAATGGAATTTTACACAAACATTTTGCAGTATATTTTTCATAAAAAAAAAGTAAACAATTTAAAAAACTCTACTATGCGACGATAGCGATAAGTTTTCTGAAGAGAATTCTTTTTTAATCAAGTCGATTGGACAATATTCGAGAGGGTTATGCTATCAACCAGGTTAAAAAACATGGTTTCGAGAAAAACGCGTTTGAAATTTCAAGAGAATAAAATTGAATGATGTAGTTTAAATATTAATATAAAACAAGTTTTTACCGATTAGTTTGCTATCCCTGGACCATATAAAAGTTCATTTGCGTCAAGCAAGGCCATTTCCTCAACCTGATCTCGCTTTGCATCACTCAAGCGTCCCTCGTGCGTGTTTGCTGATAATTGAATAATTTTTCGCTTATGGAGATGCCCAAGTCCTCAACAACATCCAACAAAGCCACGAGACCATAATTAAATATGATAAGCCAAATTAGCGGCTGTTTGGACTATTTCGGATTCGCAAAAATGAGTTTTTGGAGCAAATTTCCAAATTATGAATTTAAACTCTCGTTGTTGTTTTGATTAAATGCTCCCAACACCTATCAAGCAACTCATCACGACTCAAATCTTCATAAATTGATTGCCTCCCCAACATTTGCTGGTAGTGCTGCTGCGTGTCTGTATGTGTCAAGAGCACCGAGCGCGCGTGCTTTTTGCCAAGTACACCAAGATTCGACGCCCTCCGGACAACAATGGTGTTGTGGATTCTCGTCTGTGGAGCACTTATAGTAAAAAGTGGCCCATATTTTTTTTTCATGTTCATTTCGAGTCACTGTTGCGTCGAATAGCGAGTCCATAATACAAGGTTAAATCTTTTATTAATTTATCCATGAGCTTCTCTTTACCTCAGAGTTCTTTTGTTCCCTTTTTGCAATTTTGCAGCCGCGTGCCCATTCTCTTTTGAACGTGGTTCGCACACTCCTTTATTACTTCATAAGAAACATTTTCAACAATCTTATTTAATGTTTAATCTTATTAAATTGTTTTAGTTCGGAAAAATACCAGAAAAATCAACTAAGTGGTAAAAGACACTTGGAGTCAATGTTACCGAAGACTCGCCAAAAAGCTTAGTTTAGCCGAGGAGGTACTTGATTTACCTTCTTTTTGTTAAATGTATCGATTCTTCGGAGACGCGAATTTTCTTTTCTGCCTGTCAGCCCTTACCACATTATAACCCGAAACGTGTCTTCTACTTTTTCTGTCCATGTTATGTATTTAAAATTACACAAATTACGCTACTCAAAATTGGAATTTGAAGATGTAGTGCTTGAAATATAGCTAGATACTAACCAACCGACTACTAATTTACAAATATTCATGTACTTGGCTGTTCACCTTTCTACCTGCTTCATATACCTGGCTTGGGGTAGACGAATAGGGGAGGGACGCTCCGACCGTATAGAACGCTCAGAGATCCTTGACGCATGGCGTTAGTTTAGAGTATATTTCTAAGTCGAATATTGCTTTGAAAATTTGTAGGCATATTATTTAAGGCCAAAACTATATATTTAAGCAAATAAAAACCGAATTTTTTTCAACACTTATATAACCGCTTAAGAAGGAATAAATGAAACCAAGGGTTTTTGCCATCATTGTCAAAAAGAAGAAGAACAGAACCAAAAATAAAGTTTATGGTCACATAGGGATGCCGCTTCGTTTCAAAAAAGATTTTAGAACCGATTCGAATTGATGCTTTCTGAATCGTTTCACAAAAAAAAAATTGAGTTTTAAAAAGATTGATCTCTAAACAATCATAATTTAGTGAACATTTTTAGGTATAACTGCTTCCGAAATATTTTATCAATAACACTATAGCTCGTCGATAGAAAATAAACAACAAAAAAAAAACAGTCTGAGGAGAAAAAGATACTAAAGTCTTTTCTCTTTGCATATTTACAGGTAAATCGATATCAGACATAACAAAAGGGTTTTTAATTAGTGTGATGAATATTTTTCATAAATTTACTTGTGTTTGGGTACATTCTTAATTGTAAATAATTTTGTGGTTCTCATACAACCAGAAAAATAGAAACCTCGATTTCTTAGGTTCTGAGAATGATTTACTGGATCAATTTAGTGCTAAATGTCGATTGTTTAAAATTAATTGTTTTGCGCTTAAAGATCGATTCTTCGATAAATTGATCTCAGAACGTTATCCCTAATAGAGCCCTCACAAGTTTTTGATGAATTAAGTGAAAATTTTCGCACCTTTGTATTAATTTTGGTATATTTCTAATTAATATAAATTTGTGATTTTAATCAAAGCAGAAAGATGAACCTCGATTTTCTAGAATAAAAGATCGAATCACTGAATCGATCTAATGGTAGATATCGATAAAAAAAAAAGCAATCTTTTGGTCAAATAGATCGATTTTTTAATTAAATAATTTCAAATCGTCATCCCTGTGGTCACACTGTCACAAATTTTTGGTGTGCAATTCAAAACTGTGCCCATGATAAGTGCTTGTTTTGTTATGAAAACTATAAAAACTTTGGAAATAAATGTAATTTTACAAAATGGAAGAAGACAACCAAAACGGACCATTTGCCGTGTGGCGAATGTTTAACGCACCGGCCATGGTATTATTCAATAATTTAGACACTGCTGCGGATGGGCTAGAAAGACTCTTGACTTCAATTTCCAAATTAACTGGGTAATTTTTTATTTGTGAACTTTACACTGTAGGGTTTTAAAGCATCAATAAACTGCGAGATGACAGAAGTGTTCTATACATTTGTTTAATGTAAAATTATTATTTGTGACTATGCTCCTGAGGGCAGGTTTTTGTTTTGTATTATGTTCTATTTAATAACACAATTAAACTTTTGTAGATAATTATCAAATGGTTCATTACAGAGAAGTTTATTTTAAAGATTAATGTAAACAGAATTATCAAATATTTGGGTAATAATGGAATTTTTGGAAAATAAATCATATGTTTGTTGTTTTTGTGATAAGTATTTTATTAAATACAATAATTTTAAATACTTTCAGAGATTTTTCTGAAGTATTAGTGCCAAGGATGGGTTCAACAAAATATCCTGATTCATACTACAGTGCATTTAATACATGGTTAATAGGAAGACTATTTTATGTGTGGTCTTTAGAGAAAATGAACAGGTAAATAGATACATTTTGAATATGTTTATAATTATGCTAAATTTTAAGCAGAGCAGAACTTAACAAAATGCATATTATCATAATATTCTTACTATAAGTATTTCAATTCAACATGTAATTTACAGTAATTAATAAACTCGGTGATATCTTTCAGAATTCATATTGCAAGTAAAAAGGCACAGTTAAAAATTTTGAATATATTATGCACCAATGGAGCCTCATTTTATAAAAAGCTGCAGTCAGAGTATATCTTAATACTAGATAAATTGTTACAATTTTACAACAGTTATCCAAGTCAACTTGAAACAACATTAATATTAGACCATTTCACCCCTGAATGTGCAGAAATTCCCAATGTAGAATTAAATTTGGAAGCCATTTATGTGGAAGTTAAGGATGTTAAAACTTGTACAACATTAATTGATTTAACTCTTCAACTTTTATCAGAAATCTTACCACTTAATTCTATGAGAATTGATCAGAACCGACTGGAATATGAAAAACTATTTACACTAGTACTATTTAATATGGAATGTTATAGTGTAGAACTAAAACTTATATCTTTAAAGTTTTTCACAAATACCATTATAAATTATAGTCAAACTAGTATTGACAGTTTCCAGAGTTTATTTTCAGACATTTTCCGGCAACTCTTGCATTGTATTGAAATGATGGTTCAATCAATGGATGTGTTATATGAAAAAGGTGAAGTTGATGCAATTTATCTAGATAGTTTTGATAAAATGGTTTCTGGTTTTATAAAGACTGTTCAAAGTGATTTCAAAAAGGAACATGAAGAGAGTTTGTTAAATATTTGTATAGTTGTACTAAATTCAAAGACAACAAAACTATTCAGCAGTGATATTAAATTGAAATGTTTACAATTGAGTAAAATAGTTAATCTACCACAGAATTTACTACTAATTGAAAATATGGGGTTAAAGAAATAGAAATGGTATCAGATTATTACCATCAAAAACTTATATCACAGATGAATCTTTACACAGATTTGGATAAGTTTTGGTGCTACAAACAAACTATTTTAGTAATAAATTCTATAAATTTTTGTGGGGATCCGAATATAAATACATTCCTTTTAATGCGACATTTACAAAGGTGCTTTTGTGCTTTGAAAATTTTAAGCAAAGTCTTCATAGAGGATACAAAAATTAAAGCAAAAGTAGATACTTCTGATAATTTAAATCAAATGTTGACAACGAAAAATGGAAGACTCATTTTAACTTCATTATTAAAAATCATAGAATTTCATAAGAATGTTATATTACGAGACATCGATTGTGCTACATTAATACTTGATATATTACTTGGTACAGTTATTTTATATCAAAATATTACAAGAGAGGAAGTTAATACAGTTTTCCAATTAGTCTGTTTTCAATTTACATCAAATTTTACTGAAAATGACATGAAATACAGCGAGCAGAACAAAATGTTGATTCTGAAATATGCTATGGTTATTAAATATATTATAAAAAACAAAATCAAAGTTTGCTTCAAGTACAATACTAAATGTTTTTTTGAGTCTATGGTTAAAAATAATACTGGAATGGTTAAAGAGGTAAGTATTATATTATTATTCTATTTTTTTATATTATATTATTCTTTTGTTATTTCAGTAACATTTAAATCAGTTTTTATAAAACTGCACACAATAAGGTCAAGCTTTTGGTGGTAATAGTTTACCTTCAAGTGTTATACAAAATTATTAGTGGATCTGGCACACATTGTTCAGTCGTTTCGTGTAAATATACCACACCATCTATTTGAATCTACTTTCCAAATTTTGTTTTATTTTTATTTAAAGCAACATACTGTATAATTATATGTAAGTCATTTTATTCTAATATAATTAAATACACAGTAGTCTGGTGATGACTATGTGACAATGAAAGTTAAGGGATGGATGGGGAGAGTACACCCAAAGAAAAGGTGAATGGAGTGCGAATGGGAAGATGTAAAGGCAAAAGGGGTGAATGAAGATATGGTGGCTGATAGTGATGTATGGAAGAAAAACACAACTGTGCCAACCCCAAATAACTAATTGGGAGCAGGATGATGATGATGATGATGATACAGTAGTCTGGTATAAAAGTTCAGCTAGTTCAGCTATATTTAATAAAGTATCATTTACAGTTTGATTCATGAGTTATAAGCCTTCTAGCAGACAGACAGAGAAACATTGTCTTTTATAAAGAGAAATATGGAATATGAACTGGGAAGCTAGATTTACTATGTTGGTGTTTGCAATACCATAACTAAAGTTATTTGTCAATATAATTACAGCATAGTTAAGGTTGTCAATAATTATCCAACAGTGCTTCTGCTGATATTTCTTATTTTTATAAACTAACTTTACTTGCGACATATTTTATGGACTATATCAAAGCATAGACAAGAATTTTAAAATCAAGTACATACTTTATCAATGTTGCATTTAAATTACCTACATCAATTTAAACAAAAATAAAAATAGAAAAATACTGTTAACAATTTTTTATTAGCTTATACTATACTTATTTATAATTTCTATTTCAGATCATAGGGTTATGTCCGCTTTTATTGCTTAATAATTTATATTCAGCAAGTAAATTAATAGGAGACATATTAATGCCATCATTTCTGAAAAAACAACATAATGTACAAGAAGAAATCGCAAAAGTTTTGCCAGTAATTGCATGCATGTCTTTAGGTAGTTACAGTATTGCACTTAATGCAATGACAATGACTGATGGGCATATTATATTCTCTAATACTGCTTTTGATATATCAGTTATATGTGCTAAGTGTTGTAATTTAAACAAAGATCAAATGAGTTCAGATCAATATCTTTGTATCGTAAAGAAACAAAATTTTGTATTACATACAGAAATAGCCGGTATTCAACCTAGTAAACTTTCTATTATTATTGGACTTAGAAGTTTGCTTGCAAAATTTTTAAACACTAAGCAATATTTGGATATAGACAATAGTGGATATTGGAATCTTTTAAAACGTTTGTGTAATCATTTTTATGTGTTCAAATATGGAGTTTCAAGTGATATAATGTCTGTTGACAATTGCCATCACATTGTGAGAGCTTTCAGGTCAATTATTGAAAATGACTTGGTATGTATGGATTTTTTAAATCACGAAATGATTACAGCAGTTAACGTTTTGAATTAATTTGTATACCGAATTTCAGGATGAAGACCAGGAATTGTTGTCGCAGAGAGATATAGTATTAAATTTGTGCATGAATTTATTAGCCAATTCTACAAGGTCAAGCTTAGAAAGCAATGATGTCACAAATCAGACAAATATGTTAAATCTCATCAATGAAGTTGGATTATACCGTAATGAGAAAGTTTTGATGCCGGTCACAAAATTATTTGTGTATTTTGTAATGCACCTGCAGTGTTCACTCGGGCCTAAAGCTATCGTTTGTCTGCGAGACGTTTGTGAAGCACACGGTTATACACCGAACCAGATATATCATAGATACAAGAAGGATTACTGCAGACTCTTTGTTGAATGTAGCCTTTATAACGGCAAAGATTTTACTATATCACTTCTAAAGATTGTGAGGGCTTTCGGATTCGTCGGTTATAGGGACTTCATATCAAAAGATGTCCACCATTTTTTGCCTTATCTTATACCTTATTCAGTGTCCATAAGCGAAGTACCGTCCATGATCGAGGAAATCGCTACCCTAGTGCAGTGTTCGGTTTCAGATTTCTTAATTGAACGGTTTCCTCATATCTATGTCCACATTTACTTGAATGAGCCAACCGATGTGTCGTTAAAGTGTTACGAAATTATCGAAAGATTGACGAAGCTAACTATATCGAATCTAATTAACAGGCACTTCAGGGTCATATTGACTGAATTTCTCTTGCAGTATTGTTGCAATCCAGAAAAGGTTTTAAACGCCTGTAGATATCTGGCATGCCATGATCCTGACGTTTCCACACCAACTGGTACCATAAATATGACTACTGCGCAAATAGCGGACTTTTTGAATCCAAAATTTTTAGGAGTTTTGGCGTATTTCGATCACAAATTGGTCAACTCAAAAGTGGCTTTATCGGTAAAAAGGAAGGCGTTGAAGAGTTTTCCAGACATTTTGCAACTGATGGGTGTAAAATATCTTACACCTCTGAGATTCAAAGTTTTGGTTACGCTGAGATCAGCACTACCGTTAGCTAAAGAATTTCCGAAAATCTTGGCTGACGCGTGGAGTGCTTTCATTCACAACATTGACAGTATCTCGTTAGGGCCACTTTTATCGAATTTATCCGTATCATTATTACAACAGTTCGAATACGCTCCGCAAGACATCAATAAAATGTTCTATTACCTCGTCATAAGCAATGAAAATTTGTTGAGTAGCCACATTTCCGATTTATTTTTCATGGAAGACACAAAAGTTGCGCCAAAATTAAAATGGTAATCAAACGGCATGTAAATATGACACAACCGGACATATTTACGGATAAGATCAAGTGGTATTTGCAACAACTTAATCAAGATATAGCTGTGATCAAAGTATACGCGTTCAATCATTTGAACGGTTTGTTAAAAGCGAACAGGACTGAAATACATAGAGCAATATTTGGTGGGAAGAATATTGATCCGGTTATTGTAGAACTCATAGACACCTTGCTCATAGGTACGGTACTTAATAAATCGACATGTATTAACTATATTTAGTTCCCCGTCATGATAATTTTACTATTGTTTTGGTTTTCATAGTCTGTATGTAACCATAGATATTTGGGACCCAATACTTTTTAGCCGACTTCAAGTGACGGTCATCACTTAACATCAAGTGGGATTTTAGTCAAAAACGAAAACTACTACCAAAATTACTAGCTGTCACGGAAAGATGTAAAGCGATGAAGGCTTAATTGATTTCGCGTCAATGGATGCGGGATCATCAACCCACCTATCCAACTCTAAAATCAACCTGAGCTGTTTCGGTGAAGAAAAACATCGTGAGAAACCACAGCTTAGTGGTACGGCGTTGTCTAATAATGCCCGACTGGTTAGGTAAAAGTTAGAAGTTACATCTAGGCTTTGTGTGTTTATCATTTTGACCACATCGTCACTTAACATCACGTGACATTGTGGTCAAAGCACAGCCTATACCGTGTAAAAAAGGAAAGAATTTTAATGGGTCAGGGGCATTTTTCTTCGCGAAAAAAACAACTTATTAAAGTTTTTTGACATTCCGATAAATGGCATAAGAACGTATATAGGGAACAAACATAGAAAAATTAATTGCTTTTTATATAAATAGCCGAATATAAAAAAAAAATGGTTCTTATTTCGTTTTTTCGTTTAGTTGTAATTAAAGACTTATAGTGTTATCAATTAAAAATAAATGCGAAACGGCTAGTTTTTTATTTAGATTTTTAATAGTGGTTATAGTCGAATTTCTATAATCAGGCAATAAAAAATAAACAACATATAGACTATTTAGGTGTTCACCCTAACGCTTTGAAGGCGCTTTATAAATATATCTTTTTAGGTTGTAAAGACTCTGACCCGCAAGTGAACACAGCAAGCGGGGCTTGTTTAGGACAACTGGGAGCTATAGAAGCGGGTCACCTGCCTCGCCAGTACGTTCAGTCCGAGAGAACTCCATTCGCTTTTTCAATAATAGACGATTGTTTCGCTACCACCGCGCTACTGGAGCTAACTAGAGCTTTCCAGTATGAGAAGGACACTGTTGTATGTACTAAACTTGTAAAAAAAAAATGTAAATTTCCTTCCTGCTAAAATAAGAGATCGCAGGTCGGTGTTAGTGTGGTAGCATACTGTGTCGATTTAAATCCTAATCCAAAATTAATTTACGATTTCCGTGAAGAAAACTATCTAAGTTTCATAAAATATTATCAGGCACATACATATGTGTTCCGGCAGCATCACACGAGAACCAATACCTCTAAGCTTAGAATTATTACTATAATGGACCTCGTTGTCACTTAACATTAGGTGAAATTGAGGTCACATGCTTATACGACAGTACCCGTCATACTTTCCTGGAGGCTATATAAGTCAATGTGAGGTACCACTGCGGCCCCACTTTGAGGGATTGGGTAGTTGATAGCATCTATTAACTGACATATTTTTAGGTGTTTTCGAATGCGAATTGCCTATAGTCTTGGTATGGCAGTAACAGCATATTGTCTACTAAATTTTTTTTACAATACCGCAGGCCGCATAATTTCTTCAATGGGCCCCCGTGCCGCAGTTTGACGACCACTGCTAAACAAAGTATAAAAACAGGATCTCTGTGTATCCAACGTATAAATCAGTTTTTCTCAATTTACAGAACATGGACTGTTATGCCTTGACGATACAGGAGATGTTAAAAATGTATGAAATATCACCGAACGGTAGAAAGAAAGACGTCTGGGACAATTTTCCAGAGCACACGCATCAAATTATGTACCCTTTACTCAGTTCTAGGTTTGTTCCATTTCTTAACACAAGTTTCAGTGCAAGCTAGTTAAAACGTACTAACGTAATCGAATATTTTAATTACTTAAAAATTTTTTTGCACATTATTACACAGTCAAACTTATGGTATTCTCTTCTAATTAATTTACGGTAGTGAAAGAAAATATAACCTCGCATTGATATTGAATGTATAGATCTCTGTCTCTCTCATACATCACGCGCTCCCGATTGCCTGTCTCACTCACTCGGCTTAATTCGATTACGCAGTATTGCAATAGTTTCAGTATAGGCCGAGATACAGATTAAATATCTACAAACAATTCATATCACACGTTCCTGATCTAAATGCATTTGAAGATATTTCGTAAAAAGCTTTATTTCTCCGTCTTTTTAAAAGTAATATTTATACGTTTATTTCAACAGGTATACATTAGCTTACCCGTCACAACCGAAAAAGACGCACCCACTTTTCGGTTCCACTCATGCAACTACATTTTTAGAATGGGCTCACAAGTATGTGTTCCATATTATATTATTTAAATTAGTTTATATATGATCAAAAGTAGAACGTATAGTGTACTTTTAATAAATTAAAAACCAATTGTCGTATAATTTTTTGTATTTATAACGTCACCCGTCAACATACAACAGTATGTCAAGTATAAGATGGCGTTTAAGTGTTCCCGCTCTGAATATAAATAATAAAATTCATACCTACGCAGCATATCGTATGTTTTTGTTTATGAATTAACTATATATGAAAATGTACATAATTATTGCTCCGAGCGACAATGAATGTAAAAACCAGATAAATGTTGATGTCAAATGTTAGGTTAGGTTAACAATTTTTGTTAATAAATTATGAAATTTTACATTACAAAATAAGTATGCGCGTGTACTTATGTACGCACGTAAGAAGTTATACTTCTTTGACGTAATAAAAAAAATAACTAAACCGTTGACAGCTAACTTCAGGTGTCGTTTCTTCGTGACGGTTGCGCGCGCATTGTAAAAATTTACTCTCATCATTTTTCCTTAACGCGCCAAGAGAAGTATAACTTCAAACAACTGTTTTTCCAAAGTTTTGAGTTATCACTTCTGTCTTCAGCCCTAATGGCTCTCTAGGCTTTTTTTTTTACACATCTGTACATGTCTGTACATCTATGCAAATTATATCATTATTTGTATGACAGATAGTAATAAGTAACTAGAGATATTGTAATTAATTCAACAGTTGGGCCGGGCAACTGATATCGTTAATCGAATCCGAAAGCATTCGCGAACTCCTGTGCACAGTATACCCGAGCATGCGTCGCGACGTGAGGACGCTCTTCCTGTTTCTACCATACGTGCTATTACACTCTGTCATGTCTAAAAACAATTTACAGTATATACAGGAAGAGATATTGGCTGTTATAGGTGGGTTTATCAATCTATACGAATAAATAAAATTGAAGTGTCTGTTTGTAATGTGAATTTTTTTTTGTCTGTCTGTTTGTAACGGGTAATCTCTGGAACGGCTGGCCCGATTTGGACGGGACTTTTTCTCTGTAGATGGCTGAAGTTACTCCGGGTAACGTAGGGTACTTTTAATTTTCGAAAATAATTACGGTTCGCTTAAAAAAAACTTATAAATCCTATTGATTGCACAGTTTTACGGACAAGTGCTTCTTATGATAATTTATAGGAAATATTTTTACTTTATCTTAGTAGTAAATTTTTTTAATTAAACATAATTAGGGTTCCGTATACAAAAAAATAAAACCCAGTGAAGAATATATGAAACCCGGGCGCAGCCGCGGGCACGCAGCTAGTATACAATATAAAATTCATAAACCTTATATCACTTGGTAATACGTAAAAGAATCCTCTTTCGCTAATGGTTTGAGTTTGAGGCAGCCCTAATCGTTTCTTTAATATCAGTCTTTGCTACGCCACTGCTATGTCTGTAAAATTTTTCTTATTTTAGAATAAAAAACGTCTTGTCTTTACTCACATATAATAGTTTCTTTTAGTAACAATATCGTATACATAGTTTTAAATTATGTAATGAATTACTATGTTCTATTATGTATACAATATTTAGTCTTCCTGTGGCTAGCTTTGTTATATACATATAAAACTAAGACAAAAATCAGGATCAGTAAAACCAAGCAAACTGAATATTTTTACAGTTATACATACATTTTAAATATATATATTGTCGATTAATTTAAAGGTCTAGAAAATTTCGACAATGAAGCTGGCAGTTCAACAGGTAGATCCAAGTATATAAATGTTACGTCACATCAGAATGACTCCCACTGTTAATTCCATACAAACTGAAGAAGGTAATCAGGTATGGCATTAAAAACCTATTTTATCCATATATCTATTTGTTCTGTTATTACGAATGTCAATAATTTCATTGAAATCATTTCATATTTTTGATTAAACATAATGAAATACCTCATAATTTATTTTATTTTTCTTACAGAGTAAATGCAGTAAAACTATTTACACCTTACTAGATTTCTTAAACAGATGGCTTCTAGAGTGGTCTCATTCCAAGCAACGGCCGACTGAAAACGAAAATTACAAGTAATTAATTAATTCTTATTTTTTCGAATTGACTAAATTAACTTGAATGGCCGTAATTGTCTTTACAGCTGCACTAGGGATGTTCATCTACAACAAATATCGATATTGTTAAACCGACTTCAAAAGAATAAACTACAATAGTGCACTAAAAAGTCAATAAATAATTACTTTATTAATCTGGTTCGTTAATTTTGAAGTAGTTATATATATGCATAGACTAACTGTGTGCCCTCGGCTGTTCCAGCGTTTCATATATTCTTCCATGTATTTTTTTTATACGGAACCCTAATTGTGTTTAGTATTAAGATAAACTAAAAATATTTCTTATAAATTTAAGTACTTGCCCGTAAAACTGTGCACTGAATCGGACTTTATTCAAATTTTTGAGTTTTACATTTTTTACGTGAAACTAATTATTTTCCAAAATTAAAAGTATCCTAAGTACCCGGAGTAACTTCAGCTTCGGTTTAACCGTTCCCGTGATTACCCATTAAAAACAGACAAAAAAAAAAAGGTATTTTTGGTATAGGTATCGTATATATTTAGTACAAAAGAAATTGACATTACAAACAGACACTTCAATTTTGTCTATTAGTATACGATAACAACAATAATACTAGTTACCTTAATTATTCTACTTTTATAGGCAAATCAAATCGTTTCTGGAAAAATTCGACAAATTGACAATAGCTCGTGGTAATTTCGCGTGTGACGAGCTCGAGCGCGCGTTGCAATATCTAGAATTGTACATGGACGAAAACAGGGATAGAGTACAGGAACAACTACCCTTCTTAGCGGAGATATACGCTCTGTTGGACGAACCGGATTCAGTCGCTGGTAAAATTATTTTTACCTTTTTTTTTGGTGATTTTATGGCATACCATCAAACTTTTCTTCTGTTACAAAAACCGGGATTTAATTAAACATGCCAAGTCTAGAATTTTGATAAAATCTTGTATGCCAATACTGGTAGGTACCCTTGACAAAGTTTCACTTTGAAGGTGGGTTGATTTGTTGTATTAAATTTAAAAAAAAATTAAAAATCGTCTTCGACGCAATAAAATCTTACTTTTATAGATTTTACCAGACACAGCTGTTATTGATTTACCGGTTTCGTAATTAGCAATGGTGTTTTTTTGTTAACAAGGGTACAATTGATATAGGTATTAATATTGCAATAAAAAAAGCGGATTTTCTGAATAAAATTATTAGTATAAAGGAAAATTTTGCAATACTGCTAGTTTCATTACCTATGCGTTATCATCAACAGTAACAAATACAATCTGTAACAAACTTCATAAAGAGTTATCATCAAATCAAGCAACGACTTTAAAGGAAAAGTGCAGTAAAAATCACCCGTATATAAACTTAATCGTCCTCTTGAATTGTAAAAGGTTAAAAAAAAAAATGTTTTAATTTTCATTCACGAAAGTTTTTAGCTAAATTATAAATAAAATAAGTGTCTAAATATTGCTTTTTGATTAGGTATATTGTCGATGAAAAATTCAGAACCGTCGTTAAAGGAATTAATATTGGCTCAAGTAGTGACTGGACGTTTGCAAGACGCAGCTCTCTGCTATGAACGTTTAGCACAAGAGAAGCAATTAGATCGATACAGTTTACAAGTAAGAAATAAACAATTTTTCTATCTCAGTTTAATCTCAAACTGAATTGCATTTAATTATAGTCAAAGATCAGCATCGACTGTAGAAAGTTAATGCAAAATAAAGATATAAATAAAAAAATCAGAAAGCGTACGCGATAAGCTTAATCCAATGAAAGAACAAGAACGAATATAGCCGCGGATATCCTCCAATCAGCGTTGTGGTGTCTCGCTGTTATCTTCATACTAGAGTCGTGTAGAATCAAAAGTGTATAACTTTTGGCTAACCCTATTTTTTTTTTGTAATAAGATAAAGTAAAAATATTTCTAATAAATTCAAGTATTTGCCCGTAAAACTGTGCATTGAATCGAATTTTATTACATTTTTTATAAGTTTTTTTTTTGCGCGGTACCCTAATTATTTTAGAAAATAGCTATTTACCAAAAAAAGTCCTGTCAAAATCTGTCCAGCCGCTAGACAGACAGACAGATAAAAAAAAAAATTGTGTTTTTGTTTTAGGTATAGTGTATACATTCGTACCTATTTTATTAAAACAAATTAAATTTGAGATTACAAACAGACACTTCAATTTTATTTACTAGTAGGTATAGATAAATGCGAAAGTATTGTGCTATCGCTTCACTTCTAAGATGAGGTACTAAGTAATTAAGTTCACATTGTCTTATGTATCACTTATAGGGTATGGTAGATTGCTACCTCGGTTTGGATCAACCGTTTACGGCGTTTAGGTTGTTAAGCGAACACGATGCAGAGGAGATGATGGAATTAGCCGCTGAACCTTTATGGCGGTTGGGCCGTTTTGAACAGTTAGATGAGCTAGCGAAGAAACCTGTTGTGAGTTTTTTTTTGTTATTATTTCAAAACTTGCAACTAAATATTAAACCGGTTATCCGCAATTTGGTTGACCTGGAATTTTGCATACACGTTTATAATTCTTGGCCGGTGTCAATATCGATTCTTAACTTTTAGATTGATGTCAAACAGAAAATAAATCTTTTTTACTGTCTGATCACTTTAGAGAAAAAAAATGATTCAAATTTCGTTTTTCAGTCTGTAAAAACAGATTGAGATCGCATATTGAAACTGCCCGTATATGGCTTCATTCTATATCCAATACGGTTGATTTCCGAAGATTGCTTGCGAACCAGTTATTTTTTATAAAACGGCTGTCAAATGAAATTGTTTTCTGAGAATAATGCAAAACCAAAAAAAAACAAACTTTTTAAATATGGTTTTGTTCAATACTTCAGTTTGTTTTTAATAAAAAAAAAAAAAAATTAATGATCGCATTTTATCGATAGATGTGCCAATAATTATCACCTTATCTCTATCCTAAACTTAGTGGGGTAAGCGTAACATATGTTTGGTATAACAGCGGTTTTGTCGCATGAGTGACTTTTCTGAACTTAGATAGACTGTAGAAGTGTACATCGCTATCATCGAGAGTAAAGATAAGGGGCATAAAGGGAATAAAGATAAATATGAGGGTAAATATTAAAAAGTGTCCAAGCAGCAAATTACAACTCAAAACCCAAATAAAGCTAGTGTAGGTAGAAGCTATGATATAAATTTAGCGGTTGTTGACGAATTAAAGTAAGCCGAGTTGGAAAATGCAATATTTTCGGACAGTAAAGTAGTTAATGAAACCGCAGTGTATGTAAAATCTCAGCTATTTACGTGGGTAGTCAAAAATATTTTTTTTGTGAATATTACTTAAAAAAGTGAATATTACTTAAAAAAATTGCTGTGTAATTAACCCACTTGCTACATATAGTAGCGCGCCACTCTAATTTGATGCTTTTTAAAGAAATCTTATTCTTACATAAATATGGTTCTCCTTGCCTTTATTCTCCATGACCGATACTTTAACAGCACGGCACTGTCCATCCATCCATACATTCAACCATAAGACGCCCACTGTTGGACACAGGTCTACCCCAATAAGGGGGAGAGTGCCATAATCGCCACGCTTGGCAGACGGGTAGGCGATCGCAGTAGATGTTTGTGGTACTCAGAGGATGCTTCTACTAGGTGCTACTATTCTTGTCCGGCATTACACGGCACTGTATTTAGTGTGAAATACAAGTCATTGCCAGTCGTTGATACATATAATTGGTTTCTATTAAAGCCGCAATGTAAAGAAAACTGGGGTTTGCTAATGGGTCGTACGCTTCTCGCTTATCGGAGTCAAGATCACGAATGTTTTATAAATTCGTGCAAGAACGCTACGGTAAGGCTTCTCAGCCAAATGAACGGGGAGAGTAAAGGAGAGAGTGCACTTCGTAGCGGATATCAAAACATACTTGGATTGCATATTGTGACGGAGGCCGAACACGCCGAAGAAGTTTTGGAAAAGTATGTAATTTTTTTCTACACAAAAACATTTTTGATCCATTAAATTTGATCCATTGATCCATTAAATAAGTATGTATATAATTTGTTGTAAAAATTGAAATAATAAAATGTTAAAATATTGACAATTATATATGTGTTTATATTTTATGAGTAAACTAGTTGTGTGCCTGCGGCCGCGGCCGCGTTGCATATATTCTTCACTGCGTTTTAATTTTGTTATACGGATTCCTAATATTCTTTTTTAGTACAAAAATGAAGTAAGAATATTTTTATACATTCAAGCACTTGCCCGTAAAACTATGCATTGAATAGGATTTTATTATTAATTTTACCCGGAACCCTAATTCTTTTCGAAAATAAAAGTACCCTAAGTTATCCGGAGTAACTTCTAAGCTACCTACCAAATAAGTCTCGTCAAAATCCGTCCAGCCGTTTCGGTGGTTAGCCAGAACGAACAGACAGACCGACAGTCAAAAATTTTAAATATTGCATTTTTATTTATTTAGTATAAAAAAAAACAGACACTTCAATTTTATATATTAACGACAGTAAAAAGTAATTTTCTTTGAATGATTCTACAGCGTGCTATGGTTCTGTTGTCTTCCGTTATACATACATATATGTTTCGAAACAGCCTACGTTTTAATTTTATTTATTATCAATTTTGTCGTGTGCGTTGACTTATCGTGTGCATTTATGCTAAAAAAATATACGATATTAAAACTTCAGATTGAAGAGTTTAACTGACGGCGAGGAACGGGGTACGAACCTTTTGAATAAAATGCTAGACGATTGGAGAAGAAGGTTGTCTGTGGTACAATCAGACGTAAGAACTATCGAGCCTTTACTTAGGTTCAGAAGGATATTGTTACAGCAGACAGAGGTGAGTAGAGAACTAATATATCTCTTTTTACAGGTCTCTGAAAAAATTGTAGATTTTACTACTTTCCCCTTGAATAATCGTTTTTTTTTTCAATTATACAATACTTTATTAACTATATTTTAGAGCAGGGCCGTAGCTACCGCCGTATCAATGATACGGGACCCCCGTGCCACAGAGGCCCCTAACGTATGTAAGCAAAAATTAGTAAAATGTTATCCGCAATGTCACTTAATCTCGTGTTTCCCGGGAAAAACTGTCATACGTGCCTATAGAGTTTTTACTTCAGAAATGACAAAAGTCAAAAAAAGCAGATCAGCTATCAGACTTCTCACTAATGTTTAATAGAGGTAAAAAAATTTGAAAAAAGACAAGAAAAAAAATGTATGTTTAATTTCAATTGTTTGGATAACTCAATATATAGGAGGAAGTGATAACTTCAATCAATAAATATGTATTTTAATTTAATGGAAGAATTTTTGATTCTTTTGTGAGAAATCCTTACCCTTCATTTGGGATCTTCAACTAATTTTGATACAGGGCCCCTCCAAGGTGCTCTACGCAGTGGGCTAGTAGCTTAGAAAAGGCATTACGATAATTAAATAAATAAAAAAAATATGATATTAAAAATAATTAAAATTAAAAATTTATAGAAACAACACTGTTTACATAGACAACACAGACACGTACTGTTGATTAAATAATGATACTAATAATGTACATACACAAAATTCTAATATACATATTCAAGATTTGTACTGAGAATGAAATATATTTTATAATCAATAAAAGACATTATTAATAAACTAGCTGTGTGCCCGCGGCTGCGCCCGCGTTTTATTTTTTACTACTAACATTAAGCTAAGGTGTTTCTCATAAATTCAAATATCTGCCCGTAAAACTGTGAATCGGATATTATTCATTTTTTTATGAGTTCTAATTTTTTTACCCGGATCCCTAATAATATTCGAAAATTAAAAGTAAGCTAAGTTACGCGGAGTAACTTCAGCTACATATAAAAAAAAAGCGCCGTCAAAATATGCCCAGCCGTTCCCGAGATTAACCGTTAATAAAATGTTACTTTATAATATTAGTTATCGCCGTGTCAAGTTTCGTCAAAATTGGTTCAGTACTTTCAGAGTGATACGTGTACATAGGGGAAGACAGACAGACAGACAAGAATTCTAAATAAAATATTTTTGACTTCTATATGGATAACAAAGTCCAGCCCGATCATAATTTTCAAAAAATTATTTAATGTACAGATTTGGCCTAGTTACAGTATTATTATATTATTAATTAATTAATAGACAACCTTTCCTTACATTATCATATTAATATACATAAGGTCTATGTAATAACCTAAACTTTTCTGAAGTTAAACAATTTAAATAGTTCAACTTAGATTAGTTTAAGTTATCACGTCTGTCAGGCGTCCCGGGACGCTCACTTTTTTTCTTTTATTTATCAAAATCAAAATTTATTTATTCAATTTAGGCCCTAAGAAGGCGCTTATGAACGTCTAAAACACTACCACCCACCGGTTCGGAAAACAACCCAGTCGAGAAGAGCGCAGGCAAGAAACTCGATCTGGTTCTTTTTTTTTAATAAATATAATGTATATCACTTTTTGTTTTATTTTAAAAACTTTACAAATCAGTCTTAATAATGTTAGCGGAAGCACAGAGATGTGGGTCAATTCCAGACATCACTATCGTTCACGTAATAATCCACCCTGTAATAACCTTTTGAGAGTTATCGTTTAGGAATTACTGGAACCGAGTCATCAAATGACCGCAAGCAGACTGAAGACCTGCATCGGTGAACTTTGGTTGGAAAGCGCTAAACACGCGAGGAAAGCTGGACTATTCCAACAAGTAATGACAATATTTCTATTTGTATGTTATTCTATTATATATGTGTGCTCGCGGTGACCAAATTCTTTAGCGGTGTTTAGCGGTTCTCGGTATGAGAAAAATTTATAGGGTTCGCGTTACCAATACTATGACGTCAGCCGTCAACATGCTACAGTATGTTAAGTATAAGATAGCGTTCAAGTGCTGGCAAATAATAAAATTTATATTTACGCAGCCTATCGTATGTTTTGATTATATGAAAATGTAAAAAAATGGTTTTTCCAAGGTTCGAATTTTCACTATTGTCGGCGTGACTGGAATTGCCAAAATTGAAATTGCAAGGACAAAATCATTCCAAAGACCTTATCAGCTTATTCACTCAGCCCAAGTCTGAAGAAGCCTTGATGCTCAGTAGGAATCAATTACGAGTATTAATGAGACCACTTACTGGATACTGTGTTTGCCCAAACACATGTACAACATTGGTGTTTAGAACACAAGACAGTGCAAGTTCTGTGATATTGCAGACGAAAACCCAAAACACATCTTGTATGAAAGTGATCCACTAATACCCAGAGGTAATCGAGGGTAAACATGTGCTGGTCCCGGTCGAGGTACAGGCGCTCTCTGCCAAAATTATCCTATAGTATATCCATATTAGGTCTAGGCAGTGAGCTTTAATAATGTGGGGCGATCACAATAGATCTTAGGCCACAGTGATACAAGTCTGTTCTAGCCTGCGCATAGTCACTTGCAGAATAATAATAATAAACACTGTCGGCAGTCCCTGTGGACTGCCTAGTTTTTTTTATTCGAACTGTCCAAATGATGTTAACCTGAAGGGCCTTGACAGCTTCACCGAAATTTTGGGGCAAGCGCTTAGGGTGCTCAGCCGGGAGTACTAGCTAGCACAATGGCATCAAAAGGGTACAGACTTTAGCTGTAGGCCAAGATATGAATTCCGTGGATTTTGCCCCACGCTAAACCTAGGGATGCAGTGCTAAAAATGCTTGGAGTATCATGGACAGAACTCCGTACCAAAATCTCAGTATCCAAGAACTTGGCATTAAGGAGCACCTGTGTAAAATAGGACAGTCTCGTATTTTCAAAATTTTTGGGCATATCTCGTGAAGTAACCATGAGTCTTTGGATTGATTGGTTTTGGAAGGGAAAGTCGAAGGAAAAATAATGCGCGGATAAGGATTAGATGTGATGAACCGACCAGATTAAGTCTGTTCTAGGTGGTTTATTGTATTAGTGCACGAGATTAACAGATGAGTGAGGCGTTTTGGCAAAATATCGTGCGACAATCGTCAACAGCCCTTGATCATATTCCATGACGACGACAACTCTGCTAAGAGTGAAACGAATGAGCTGGAAAATGTATTCATTCATCATCATTCAAATTTATATATACGTATTAAAAAAAAATTAACTCGTGTTTATTTTATGCGTATCTGTAGTATTTATTTATATTTATTTTGCAAGGCTTATATGTACATATTGAATGCGGAAGAATACCTCCCAGAAAAGTTGTTCATTGAGAAAGCGAAAATGTATTGGGCGCGCGGACAACACGAACAAGCGTTCACAACATTGAAACGCGGACTCGAAGACGCGTACCCGAACTTGGACCGGCTCAATAACGAACAAAGGTACGGATATAATACGGATAAAAAATAAAGTTAAATTAAAGTAATGTTGTTTTTGTTTTGAGCGAAGAGTTTTGTTAGGGAATAGAGTGAATGAGGCCCTGCGTAACTTCATGTGCAGCCAGAAAGTGATTGAAAAGGCGCGTTTGGCGGTGCATCGAGGAATCCTGGTCCCTACACTTAGGTATGGTAGTGAATGCTGGGCAGAAGAAGCATGAAAGTAAGATTAACGCGGTGGAAATGAGAAGTCTGAGAAGTATAGCTGGAGTGAAGATGATTGACAAAGTCAGGAATAGTATGATAAGGGAACGCTGTGGTGTGGTAGAGGATGTGGTGACCAAAATAGAGAAAGGTATGCTTAGTTGGTTTGGGCATTAACGAAATTAATTAATAAGGCGAGGGTGAATGGGCAAGTCGGTAAGGGTCGACTTAGGCGAATGTATCTGGACCAAATCAATCATGTGTTAAATAAAGGCCAGGTAAAAAGTACTCATAACCGACGAGCATGTATGAAAGCGCTTATGAAAGTAGAGGAAGCGAAAGAGGTGTGTCAAGATCGTAGCAAGTGGAAGGACGTAATCTCTGCCTACCCCCACAGGAGAAAGGCGTGATGATATGTATATGTATGTATGTTTTTATATCGTGTCTCTTTACTAGTTGTGCCCGCAGCTTGGTCCGCATGGAATCCAAACCATTTACATGCTATATTCTTTCTATATTTAAGTATCTCAGGGGGTAACATTTTTAAAATCGCCGATAAACATGTACATTTATTTCTAATTATTAGCCGGTGTATAACATTTTATGTTTCTTAGTTAAAAAAATGTCAAATTTCCCATATTATAAACTTATTTCTAACCAGATGTATGTATATTAAATTTCGTGCTTCGTAGTTTGATAATGATGGACTTTCATACAATAGTGTATCCTTTATTTTACGGCCTTAAGGATGAAAGTTGCAAAAATCCTTTCTCAATTGTTGCTCACATCATAAAAGGCTAAAATTTGAAGTTTGTATGCCCAGCGGTTTAGGCTCTGTGTTGATGAATCAGTTAATCAGGCCAATATATATATAGATAGGCCAACATGTATAGATAGGCCAATATATATAGATAGGCCAATATATTTAGATATGCCAATATATATAGATGCTTCAATGGGAGTGTTAAGGGTTTAATTATCAGTAATCATCGTTTACGTTGTTGGGGCTATTATGGTTCAGTGATGGTCGGACACTGGGTCTTGGATTGACTTGGATTCATCATGAAACCATAGCATGGTGGTACTGCTAGCTGACATTTACCATCCTCAATTTGAAAATATATGGTCAGGCATCTATCTATAGGTATGTCCTGGCAGCATCACTTGAGTGTTAATTTGTCTATAGATATAGTGTTACCACCTTTAGGTAGATCGTCACAAAACACCATGTGAGATCTTGGTCTAAGTATTAACAATTTGATTTTGATGATTTCCAGGAAAATATGCGCCAAAGCGAAATTATTAATAGCTAAATATAACGATGAAACCACTAACGTTGATGTCGACGTTAATATCGGATATTATAAGGAGTCGGTTGAAGCATTCGGTCAGTGGGAAAAGAGTTTGGTAAGTTCAAGTATATTTATAAAAAAATATCATTTTAACCTTGCAACTTGTTTGATTTATGGTTTCAGCTCACAGCGGGCGCGCCGGGACGCCAGCGCGATGTTCCTATATAAGATATCGCGTCGACGCGAACTGAGCGCAACATCTACAGTAAATCGCGCTGGCGTACCAACCCGCCCGCTGTGTGCCGAAACCATTAATCTGCTCGGCCTTAAAGTTATGAGGATAACAGTGAACGAAGTCTACAAACAAGTTACTATCGGTTTATTTTTTAACCAAACTATTAATAGTGTTTAGTTAAAAAGTGTGTAATTATCGTAGGTTACAGCTCGTAATTAACAAAGTAAAAGTTGTTTTTTTTAAATTATTTATTACTTGTATTTAATATAATTGTATGACAGGTTAGTTTGGGTGCTTATTTCGAGAAAGTAAGCAACAGTGGTGATACGGCAACGCATACCAATGAGATGTGGTCGCGCAGACGTCACGCGTTGAACAGTTACGGCAAGGCGTTGCAGTACGGCCACAAGTATTTATACCAGAGTATGCCCAGAATGCTTTCTATATGGTCAGCGTTTAATTTATGTACATTTATATTTAAAACCCCATGAGCACTAACCTGGCGTTTACGCCAGCTTTCCATTGTTTTCCTATTACCTTCCTATTGCCTCATTTTTATGGGTAATCTCGACATATTAAGAAAATGTAAAAGTAATTTTGTTTTACCTATTATTAATAAATAAAAAATGTAGGGTTTAGCTAGGTTCAAATTCCGCGGGAATTTTATGTCACAGGTAGCGGCCAAGCCGAGGTTCGAACCCTTGTGCTAGTTACCTTTTGCGGTGAGTGCCTTCAGCACTCGCCCACAAAGTCACAGTGAAGCTGTAAAGGACCTTCCGGTCAACAGCATTAGCTAGGTCAGAAAAAAAAATTGACTTAGTTCGTTTGTATATATAACTCTGTATTGAGTAAGGATACACATAAACTTCCAATGTATATTATCATTCTGTTACAAGTATGTTGGTAAACTTTTATTTATAGTTTTGTAAAGTTTCTTGAACGTTTTAAAATTATTCGTAAAAGTCTTGAACGTTTTCTGAAAAGGTTTTAGGAAGTTTTCACTATCGGCACTAATAGTTATTATCATTCGACGATTAAAGTTTAATTCTCAAGCTTGACCGGGACATATATGTAGAACTAGCTGTGTCCCAGGGTTTCTTATATTCTTCACTCCATTTTATTTTTTTATACGGGACCCTAATTTTTGTTTAGTACTAAGATAAAGTAATTATATTTCTTATAAATTTCAAAACTGTGCATTGAAAAGAGGATTTTATTAATTTTTTTTTAAGATATTTAATTTTTTTACCCGGAACTCTAATTATTTTCGAAAATTAAAAGTACCCTAAGTTACCCGGAGTAACTTTAGCTGTCTACCAAAAAAAACTCCTCTCAATCCGTCCAGACTTTCCGGAGACTACCCGGAACAAACAAACAGGCAGACAAATATTTTAAAAGTTATGTTTTTGGTATAGGTGTATACACATTCAGACCTATTTAGTAAATTAAAAAAAAATTGACATTACAGACAGACACTCCAATTTTATTTATTAGTATAGATGGATTTTCTATAATGTACTTTTGTGGTATTTAATTTATTAATAATACACAATAATTATCTGTAATTGTGTGTTTTCTTGTTTTGAATTGAGTTCTAAGCATAAGATAACGCTTGAAATGGCGATATTTTTTTTGTGTGTCATGTTGTAGGCTGGATGTGGAGGTAACGGCTTCGGATCCGAGCGCTCACGCTGTTTTAGCGGAGATGACGGACATTATAAAAGTATACTCTGAAAGGTTACCCCTCTATCTCTATCTGACTGCGTTTTCACAGATAGTATCGAGGATCTGTCACCCTGTTAAAGAGGTATATATTAACTTCATTTATTATAATATTATATATTTTATTCCTAGAGTAATGAAGTAAATTGACTAAAGTAAGGAAAAGTTTAATTGTAATAAATTGTTAATTGAATTTATTAACATAACCTAACATTTGTCCGGTTTTTTTTGTTTGACGGGGGGAAATGCATTTACGCACTACCCTTACCTATTGTATTAGTGAGACCGAAGTCCCCCAATATAATAGGTAAGGGGGCACGGAGGGACGAACTCCGTGCCAGTGTGGGACTAGCCCGGGCGTGAAGCGCCCGGAAATACCCACTAAAACCCCCCGGGGCCGTCCGCTGCATTTGGGATGGGGTGACACGGGGTGGCTTTCGCAAGCACCGCGTCGCCCCCTGCAGCGAACCCATCGGGCCTCGTCCGTGCAATACTGTTGCTCCGAGCAATAAAGATATACATTTCCATATAGTTTATTCATAATCAAAACATACGATATGCTGCATAAATATAAATTATATTATTTATCTCTGAACGCCAGGACTTAAACACACATCTTATACTTGAGACATAGTGTAGCATGTCGTCTGTTGACATCATAAAATTAGTAACGTTAAGGAATCGATCAACGCTAGTAAAGCTGTTTCTGTTTCAAAAATGAGGACGCTCATGTGTTCTCAAAACATAAATATTTTCCCATAAATGCCCGAATAAAAAATGTTCTAGACGAATCGATTACTACAGTAAATTATTCGGTTGGTTGTCTAAATAAAGTCACAAGTAAGAAGTGTGCGATATATATCGATATTCAATAAAATATCGATACATACTCTCGATATATCGTACCAACCCGATATTGTCGAATCATCTGATATCGAAGAATCAATCAACGATAAAAATATCGAACTAAATTAAAAAAATACACTATTTCTACTTTATTGTGATGTACAAATGCCACTTCTAATAATATTATATATCAATAATAGATAATTAATTAAACCATTGTCAAGAGGGGCTGGTGTACATGAGTTGAGCATACGATATATGGAAAATATCGATATATTTGTTCGATATATCGCATCAAATCGATACAACGTACATACAATATCGTATCGAAAAAATATCTACATTTTTTCTACTTGCACATGAGTCATAAGTAATCCGACCCCAGAACTGAAGTACGCGTATTAATAATTTTACTTTAATGGAATTCACACGCGAAGAAGTGAGACCTTAAAAAAATGTGTTACCCGCTCTGGTTTCGAAACTCCAACCTTTCTGTCGTACCGTCTATGAGACACGCGGATTAGTCCACCGGGTTAACCACGGTATCAAAAATTAAATGAAAGGAATCCAACCTCGCAACAGAAACGTACTGTCGCTTTTTCGTTTCATTGACTTTCAAATCACAACGACGCTAAAGAAGTTTTCACTTTATAAAAAACAACAGTTTTTCCAAACTTTTCACTTATATCAGCATTCCCCATGACTGCCTGCTTTTGTTGTTGTTGTCAGGTTTACCTTCAGTTGAAGGCGATTATTGTGAAGCTGATGGTGGCGTACCCGCAGCACACGTTGTGGATGATGATGTCGGTGATGAAGTCGAGTTACCCGCAGCGGATCCGGCGCTGCGGTGATGTACTCGCCGACCCGAGGCTCAAGGAGCCACTGATGCTCAAACTGGTCAACGATTTCACACAACTGGCTGAGAAACTCATTGAGCTCTGCAACAAACCTATAATCGGAAACGCACCGGTCAGTATTCTACATGTACATACTTAACTACTATTGTTACATTGGCTATTCTTGTGTTTAAATCAAATAAAAAAAAAAATCTTATATTCAATTTAGGCCCTGATAAGGCGCTTGCGAACGTCAAAACACTACCACCGATTCGGAAAATAAAACATAGTCGAGAAGAGCCGGCAAGAAAGTCGGTCTGGTTTTTTTTATAAATATAAATATACATATTATTTTTAATAATAATTTTAATAAACACAATGGTAATGAATATGAATGTGGAAGGATGGAAAAGTAGAGGAAGGCGAAAGAAAGTGTTGATGGAGTGTGTAAGAAATGATGTGAAAGAAAAAGGAGTGAATGAAGAGATGACGGCTGTTAGGGACGTATGGAAGAAGAAAACATACTGCGCCGACCCCGAGTCAGTTGGGAAAAGGCATGAGAATGATTATTTTCAAATAAAATCTATACAAATCATAGTTACAACCATTGTTAGCGGAAGCACAGAGAGGGGTGTGAATTTCAGTCATCACTATCGCTCACGTAATGATCCACCCTGTAGTAGAAAGAAGAAAAGAAAGAAAATCTTGATTCACAAATGAGATACAAAACACATACTGAAAAAATAGAAAAGAAAAATAATAACAATGAAGAAATGATACATAAAAAAAAAATCACATAATAGGGTAACTATATGTCACCCACCAACCAAAATCTCATTAGATGAAAGGGTCTCCAGCTCAGCATATGCTGAAGTACCAAGAGATAATCAGCGCTGATTTTCAGCTGAAGCCCAGAGCGAGTCACGGAACAAAAAAAATCTTTGCAAAAATTACAAATTAACCTTTTGAAATTAAGACATGCTTGACATGGTGCTTGAACTTATTGTCAGGTAAATCGGTAATGTTCTTTGGGATCTTATTATAAAAGCGAATACTATTATCTAAGTTTTAATCTTGCTTTGTTGCTTCTTCTGCCAAACCCAGCATTCACTACCATACCCAAGTATAGGGACCAGCACTCCTCTATGCACAGGCCCAAACGCGCCTAATCAGTTACGTTTTGACTTCACATGAAGTCACGCAGGGCCCCCCATTCACAACTAAAACTCTTCGTTCAATATCACTGTCACACTTTCCAACTGCAATAAACAGTTGTTTGATTGTAGTTGAGCGTTCAAGAATTTAATTAATTTTTTTTAATATTGCGCAGCATAGTGACTGTATTGAGCCTGATGTTGAGTACAGTACAATCCAAAAACAGTGGCGACTGACACTGAACAGAATTAATTGCCAGTCACTGCTGTCATGCTGGCATGTTTAAGTACTTCTTCACGCATTTTTTGAAGGACCCAATATCATTCATATATGAATTGTTTTTTTATCCATTTATTTTTTTACTACAACCATTTCTGTGTGCTTTAATTTTGTAAATAAGTTATGAATTTCTTGAATCAAAAACCTATTGAAAATATCCGTAGGTTTTGAAGTTTCTTGGTCGTCGGTACTAAATAACTAAACATGTTTCATAGTCTAATGTGATAATTTAACTACGTTTTAGACATTTCCAAAAGAGGTTTTTAATAACAATGGAATTGTTTTTGTTTGTCCAGTATTATAGAATCGCATATTCGGATTGTTAGCTTCTAAAAAAAACTGCTGAATCGTGAATGATTGTTTTAGCACGCATCAGTACAAACCATGGTTAAATTATTAGGAACAGTTTTTTTTACAGATATTTTGTATTCTTATTGAATTATGTAAATGGTGAAGTAATTAATTCTAAATCTCGTAAATAATCATTTAAAAATGGACCCTATATTTTATACAGGCT
This sequence comes from Samia ricini, assembly GCA_014132275.2. Classification (NCBI taxonomy): domain Eukaryota; kingdom Metazoa; phylum Arthropoda; class Insecta; order Lepidoptera; family Saturniidae; genus Samia; species Samia ricini. The sequence continues at coordinate 25,338,248 of AP028161.1, forward strand.
GTAAATTATTGACACTAAAAAAAAGTAAAGATATTCCTCACAAATTCAATTTCCAGTAAAACTGGTCATTTACAATTTCATTACTTTTTTTTCGCGGTACTCTATTCATTTTCTCATAGTTGTTTTGGTGCTAACAGGAAAGTAATATATTTCAGACAAATTCAGTTATCTGCCTGAATAAGTACCGTTAAATTTCGCCCAGCCGTTCCGAAGATTAGCCGGAACAAACTGACATGCGGTATTTTTGTTATAAGTACCGTATATGCATTCAAATGTATTTAGTGGAAAACTGTCAAATAGTCCAGTCAAAATATGATATCACAAAAGGACATTACAATTTTATTTATTTGTGTACATAACGTATCGAGATAATTATAGTTGCAACTGCAAGAGATGCGGGCGATACAATTTTTTAATTTTGAAAAATGTATACTAATTCGAGTAGTGTAGCTACTGGCATCTGTCACTTTCTAGTTCTATACTCTATTGTATATTTTTTGTTTTTTTCTCGGCGTCGCAGAAACATTTGCCAGAGTTTTATTATTTATCTCTGATAGAAAGGAGTGATAAGTATAATGGCACATTCCTAAGCTTTTGTGTTGCCACATCTAAAATATCATTTATACAACAACAATAAACAGTCTTTTTCAAAGTTGTCCCTTCTCTCGGCAGTTCCCATGGCTGCCTAGTTTTTTTAAGTGGAAGTAATATATGCACCTTTACAAATTGATTGAAATAAATCTCATTTATTTATTCGTGAAACACACGCAATTAGAAATACGTACAAACGACAAACAATAAAACATTTTTACGCAAACCATTCAAGTTACTACAATAATAAATAATAGTTAATCAATTAAAAGCAAATATATTAATATTAATAATAATCTAAACTATGTAGTAACAATAGTATTTACTAATGGCCATACTTTACTGTAATTTCGTTTTCTAATCGGAGCATGATTTCTGTACAGATTTGCATTTCATTGAAGTGCAGGTGTTCTTTTATCAAATATCCTTTGATAATAGAGTTTCTATCTACGGAGAATAATTAGATTATTAACTATGCCTTATTTTTCGTATTAATGATCTCTATCTCTAATAGACCTACAACCGAATATATCGAACTAGGAAATTCAATTAACTTAATACGTAGTACTTACATGTACTTATTCCGTAATAATTTGTCCATCACACACAGATCATTAATTTACATGATAATCTTTGAATGATTTTGTGACGTGGATGATGCAAACGACAAATATTTACCTTATAAAGATTACCAGAGCGGTGTTAATCAAACGAATATATTAAGATTCAATGACAAAATTTTGTTTGTTGTTCCTGTTAACGCGCACCGTAGTTGGGTGGTGTTAATTATTAGTGCTTATTTATCATTAGGTTCCATGTGTATTTTAAATTTTTGGGGGAAAAACTGTATACGATTAACTGGTACTTTATAGAGAACGGCAAATATTATTCGATGTTTTTTCTCTTCAAGTTACTTATCTTTTAGTGACATTAATTTAAAAAACAAACAATATTTTGGGATACGTATCAAATTCATAGATATCACATATATACAAAGACATAAACAGAATGTGAAAAATAGTAAAAAAAGTAAAAAAATAGTATTATTATACTGGTCTTAAATTGATTCATATTCGTATTCGTATAAAAAAGTGGCAGAGTGGGTTTGATTTAAAATTTGGCCCATAAAAATAAAAGCTGATTAATTTTAATTAATTAATGATGTGTCCATATATAATTATGTTTTATTAGAATAAATTAAAATATTTATAGTAATTCATAAATCAAAAATGATTATAGAGTGTTTAGGGACTTAGTTCCGAGTTTGAATATTTTTTTTTATATTTATCTTATTTTCTAACCTCCCCATTTTGCCGTCATTGACATTATGCGACTGAATTGTGTTTGCTAATCATATAATAGCGGTAATAATATGAAGCGATGATGGTGCAGTGAGTAGTGCGGCCGGATTACGCGTCATTCGACGCGGGTTCGATCCCACCTATCCAATTCTAAAATCGGCCAGACGAAAACTCAGAGAAGGAAAACATCGTGAGGATTCCATAGCATGATGGTAGGGTATATTCTAATGCCCGGCTGGGGAGTAGCTACCACCCTCATGTTTGAAAACCTTCAATTTTACGATGCGCGCGCACACAGACACGAAAAACCAACATCCTGAAGTTAGCTGTCAACGTTTTAGTTTTTTCTATTATTACGTCAAAGTAGTATAGCTTCTTACGTGCGTACATAAGTTACACAAACACTTTTTTTTTTCCTATTAAACATCTCGAGTTCGACAGACGAACAGAAAAAAAAATCATCGAAATCATTCAATTCCTTCTCGACATATTGTCATGAAAAAGGCTGAAACTATAAAAAAAAACCCTGTTTAAAACTATTAAAAAAAATGAATTTCTTTCATAATTTTTACCGTTATTATAATATCACACGTAAATCTGTGTATGATGTACGCTGTTAATGTGCCAAATAAATAAAAGATTAATATAAAATCTGTCCAGCCGTAATTGAGTTATAAATGGTGTTTTAACTAACAAGACGGACGAACTAACTCTGTTTTACATGTTAATTTATATATTTATTTTTCTTTATAAAGTCAACCACGGTATCTACACTTGTTCGTACGTTACCGCGTCTATTAGCGAGCGATAGCTTCAGCCGTATAATGATGCCGTTCGAGGAGTTCTGTAAGATAGTTCTACCCTCGAAGGCTGCGAGGCAGGAACGTATCGATTTCGTCATACCGACAGAACCGCCCGTTTATATATCGGGTATTAAAGAACAGATCACGATATTACCTTCGCTACAGAAGCCGAGGAAAGTCACACTGACCGGTAAGGGAATTAATTATATGTAAAAGTATTAATTTTAAGCGATGATCGGAGCATCGGATGGACGCGGGTTCGAACCCACTATCGTACTCTAAAAATCAGCTTGTTTTCGGAAACACATCGTGAGGAAACCATAGCATGGTGGTAGGGGATTTTCGAATATTTCTCGCCTGGGTAGTAACCACCCTTAAGTTTGAAAACCTGTCACGAAATACCAGTAGGCGTGTTTCGGCAGCATCTTTAAGAACCTGTACCTAGGCTTAATGTGTTTACCATCCTGGACCACATCGTCACTTCACATCAAGTGAGATTGTGGCTCAAGTACTGAACGTCTACAGTATAAGAAAGTAAACGACAATATGAGACAATCTTACAAAGTAAAAGGCAAAGATTTTGCCTTTCAATTCAAGGTGTATTTTTTATTCAACTGATTTTTTTAAATATATTTAGTTTTCGTTCGTTATTGATGAGTGTTATCAGTAAATAATAATGGTAATATATTTTTTGTCTTCAAATTTTTAATATTTAATAAAGTCGAATTTCGACCACTAGTATAATAATTATATATCTCTTACATAAATTATAGGAAAGTCATTTTACATAATGTGATAAGAAAAAACCGGTATGTCTTTTAAAGGTCATTTCGAAAAAAAAAATGGAGAAATCGTTCATGCATAATGTAGAGACGAGTTTTATATGGTAGATCTCATGCCTAAATTTAGATCGAAAATAATAGAGTTTTATGAATGCGTTTATAGTTTTTTTTGTTGTTAAATGGGTGATTCTACGATAAGAGGTTTCGAGTACGTAAAGGATACGGATACATATCTTATACTTTTTCGAAGACCAGGTAAATATAATCAGGCAATCATATTATAGCCTTTTTTCTAAAAGAAGCGCTTCACTTACAAAAATACACATATGTAAATTATCTTGCTATTGTACCTTCAACAAATAATAAAATTTTCTCAGACTTGGAAAATCAAGATAATTTTCATATTGTATACGGTTCATTAAATGAACATGTTTTAATCATATTAAAAAACTGAAAACTAACAAATAAAGGTACTCTCTTACTCTCTCTACAAGACCAAAAAATAAAATTATAATGCTTAAACAAATGCTTTCTCAAACACATTCACCGACTTTTTAAAGTATTTATAGTGATAACACGCGTACGGACCGGACCGCGGACATTGTACGGCGGACGGCCGAGGTCATCAGTCGCCTAATAAGGGATGGGAATAAGATTTTTCAAATCTTGTATTTGTAGATTGTGATTGTAGAGACTTTTGTAGGAATTTCAGAAAAATGTGTTTCAATTAGGCATTAAATCGTGAAGTTATTTATTGAAGTATATTAAGATGATGTGGATAATTAAAAAAAATAGAAACATATAGAATAAAAAAAACTGTTTAAACGGATTGCCACACAAGTTACCTTTATTCTAGAATCACCCATATATGTTTAGCGTACAATTTAAGTTGATGTTAAGTGGCATTGTGATCAGAGGTATCAATGCGAAGCTATGATGACGCAGTTGGTAGTGCGATCGGATTATGCGTCGATGGACACAATCTCGAACCCACCTATCCAACTCTACGACAAGACTGAGCTTTTAGTGAAAGAAAATATTATAAGGAAAACATCGTATGGAAATAACGTAGCATGAGGATAGGCCATTTTCTAATAATACCCGCTTGGATAGGGCTCAAGTTTGCCTGAATCCTGAATAACATCGTCACTTAACATCAGGTGATATTGTGGTTAAAGCGCTAAGCAGTATATATATAAAAAAAAACTATACAGTATATATATAAAAAAAAATCATGTCAACTAAACCTATAGGTACCAGTGGTGCTACCGGAATAAAATTCTATAAGTTCTTGGCTACCGTTTTTCAAACCTGGAGGTGGTTAGCTAGTCAGACAGATATTACAAAATGCCCTAATATTATGCTATTCTTTTAATATTATACCATATTATCCTTCAAACAAAACTGTCAGGTTCATTATACTGTAGGATTCGAATCCACGTCCATCTATGTGGTGACCGACCACATTACCGCTGAGCTATCACCATTTGATAATATAATATCACACTTAATATTTGTCGCCGTAATTAAATGTAGGAAAATTTGTTTAAAAGGTTCCGATGGTAAATCGTATATAATAATGCTAAAGCCACGTGACGATTTGCGTAAAGACTACCGCCTGATGGAATTCAATGGAGTCGTTAATAGATTCTTACAAGACGCACCAGAGACGAGGTGTCGTAGACTTTATATACGAACGTATAGTGTATTGCCTTTGAACGAAGAATGTGGTTTAATTGAATGGGTCCCTAAATTAGTTGGATTGAGACCTATACTGATGCATATTTATAAACAAAAAGGTATGTTACAACTAATATTTAATTGCTAAAAATAGTATATTTAATGTAAAACTCATAAATGACATCTACTCATTTCTATCTATTTGGAATATATAATATCAAGTATTAATTAAAAACTCTGATAGTTATTATTATCATGGATGGATATTTTATGAATGTCATAGAAATGTATCTATTTTATAGCACTAAAGTATTAAGAACAAAAAATATGTTTGACATCATGGATAGTACTTTGTATGGTAATTTTTTTTTTTCTCATTTATGTCTTAGATGTTTTTAAATTATATAGTATAAACATATTTTATATTATCTAATTTTGTTCAATTTCAATCAATCCATATTTTTTTTTGTTCTGGAATAAGTCTAAAAGGATTTACTTACGTTGGTAAGTAAAGAAGTTCTTTCATACTACAATCGCCGCGTGTCATTCAAATTACTATAACTTTTGATAGAGTGGACCGATATTAATTAAATAAAATTGTGATGCTACTCCAGAATATGCTTTGTAATTATCTCTTTGAATTTTTAAAATAGACTTCATAATTTCTAATTGATGCCTGCACAACCAAACAGACAGACAGACCGACAGAGAGACATTTCTAAAAATGATATAAATGTTTGGTGATATATATGATATAATACTACATAATAATAATAATACACATGAAAAAATGATATAAATGATATAAATTACCTATTTTAAGTCTCTTGCAAATATTCGTTTCACAAAAATTGGAAATGTAAAGAAATCTGAAATTTACAATTTTATCACTGTAATAGATTTTTTTATCCGTATATAAATAGTATATAGCCCCCTCCGTGAAAATCTAATATCTCCCTGGATAAGTGTAGCAAGATGGCCACCAATTTGCTGGCACATTGAAAATTTTATAAAAGATTGGCCCTGGCTGTATCGTCTCAACACCTTTTCCTTAGAAAAGAAAATACTTGAACCATAAAGAAGACGGGAGGAAATGAATTATATATTATTCTTTTGTGGTTAAAAAAAATGTCCATAACATGTATTTGATTGGTGGTATTTCACATCGTAGGTATACACACAAGCAATCGGGAGTTAAAAGAAATGATGTGCGCAAACAAGGATCCGGTAGAGAAAAAGATGCGTATATACGTGGAGCAACTCCTTCCTAAGCATCCACCAGTTTTGCAAGAGTGGTTCAAATTAATATTCTCCGATCCGTACGGCTGGTAAATAATTTTGATATATACTCATATCTGCGATTAGTTATGTTTGTGTAATGTTTTCTTCAAATCAACTATTGATATATTGAAAGTGCATATTTTAACTAGTGAACTATTGTACATCTAAACTAATATTATAAAGAGGAAAGATTTGTTTTTTTTTTTGTATGTAAGGAAGAAACTTACAAACTACTGGACAGATTTGGATGACATTTGTTACGGAGATAGTTTGTAATCCAGGGAGTGACATAGGATAGTTTTTATTACGAAAATCCCACTGGAACGGGAACTACGCGGATAAACCCGCGGAGAGCAGCTAGTTATACTATATTATTGTAGTGGAAACTTATTAAGCGTCGATATGGGATTCGGTAGGGGAAAAAAAACTTATACGATTCGCGTTACCAATACTATGACGTCAGTCGCCAACATGCTGTATGTCAAGTATAGGTGACGTTTAAGTGTTGGTGCTTAGTGACAAATAATAAAATGTATACTTATGCAGACTATCGTATGAATAAACTTTATTAAAATGTAAATAATTATTACTAGGATCGCCAATATATGTAAAAATCATACAAATGTTAGATTATGTTAATTCTATCAATAAACAAATTATGAAATTTAAACATGAAAGGCAGTTTTTTCAAAATTTCGAATTTTCATTTCTGTCGGCAGTCCCCATGGCTGCCTTGTTTTTTTTTTTACTTTCTTTTTACAAGTTCAAATACAAGTTCCAAATACAGACATGGAAGTTTGGGATTTTGTTTAGAGAATTTATTTTGGATTCAACCACTGTTAAAAATAGGCTTCGAATAATTTTAATACTTCGGTTGCATCTAGACATGTGCTTAAGAAAATTATTTTATTATTTTAGGTATCAAGCCAGGTCTGCTTATATAAGAACTGCCGCAGTGATGTCTATGGTTGGATATATTTTGGGTGAGAAAAATTCAATGCCTATAAAAATAAATTACTTAACCGTATCTCTTATTATTTGTACTAATTAAAAAAAAAAGCAGACATCTTCCGAATTTGTATTCCACGTTTATATAACAGTTTACAAATATGTAATATTAAAATTGACAATAATTATTTTAATTCGTGCACGTTAAATATTTTGACATGATTCACTATTATCATTTATGATAAGGCATCGTCCATTAATCACGTGATATTTCTTTAGCAACTTTAGGAACCCCCCTTGGTGATACGTGGTGATGTTTTAGATCAACCTCCCCCCTTCCACCATTACTAAAGATCACGTGTCTTTTCTTGGTACAAAGTATCATAAATTTTTTTTATAACATTATCATTAAATACTGCTATAAACTAATTGAATACTGGAAAATATTGGAAATTGTTACCTGGTAGGGTCTCCCTTCTCACTCTCTGATGTTTTCCGAAACCTCTATTTTTTGAACCTCACATGATCCTTTATTATGATGAATCTTTAACTAAATGTTATAGACGTTTATTTTTATGGCAGTTAAACCATTATTTATTTGGATATTAACTAGGTCTGTTGGACTCTATTCGAAGAGGGTCTAAAACATTTAAGTCTAAAAAGAGATTTCGTTTCTCGATGTTTGCCCTACAGTTTGTATAATGGATTGTTTTCTAAGGATATTCCTGTAAAGGTTTTCCCCCTGGGTTAATATAGTATGTTTGAAAGTGGAGTGAAAGAATTTGTTAAAAATATTTGTGCAAATTTCTTGTGATACTGGTTGCTACAATCAGGCGGATTACCATCTTTCCAACTTCGTAGTATAAAAAAAAAAATCCGTTTATAAGTCCGAAAGTAAACTGGGTCGGATTGGTGGATGTATTCAAATGCAATGCGTTATCGTTGTGTAGACGTTTTTTTTATAGTGTATTGATAGGCTTAGTGTTTTGTCCATAATCTCATTTGATGGTCTAGAATAGTAACCACACTAAGTCTAGAGGCACTGGTTCTCAAGTGATGCTGCCCGCACACACCTATTGGTGCCTGGCGACAGGTCTGCAAACTTGTGGTAGCTACACATTTGGGCATTGTTAGGAAATGACCTAGGGGCCATTCATTAATTAGGTAAGGGTCTCCAGAGTGAAGGGGGGGGGCTGGTAAAAATCTATATTATCTTGGGGGGAGGGGGGTAAAATCCATACTTACATAATATTTTACTAGTCGAAATTTATTATTAAAAATCTATTTCTATTTCGGATGTTGAATGATTTCTTCATTCCATAATGTGCACTTCTATTTATGTACATCTAATTCTAATTTTTTATTATTTTTTAATATTTGCATTTTCATCCATTTTAATTAAAAATGTCATAAATAATAACTATATTAAAACGAGATTGAATCTTACATAAGAGGGGTATTGGGGGGGGGGGTTTAAAGAAATCTTATTTATCCATGGGGTGTCAAAATCGTCAAAATTATCCTTACTTACGTAATTAATGAATGGCCCCTAACCACAATGGTTTTCTTACACCGAAAGTTCAGGTTTATTATATAATTGGATAGGTGAGTTTGAATCTACATCCATCGATGCGAAATCCGACCACAGTATCAAATGATCCTACATCGATTAAGAACGTACTAATTCATTGTAGGATTGGGAGATCGTCATGGAGAGAATATATCTTTCGATTCGACGAACGGAGACACGGTTCACGTTGATTTCAACTGTTTATTTAATAGAGGGGAATCGTTTGAATGGCCCGAGAGGGTACCGTTTCGACTGACACATAACATGGTGGCCGCCATGGGCCCTCTTAAATATGAGGGCATGTTTAGGTAAATTGTTTTTGATAATAATTATGTTTTTTTAAGCATATTTGTTTACGTCACTATTAAATATATATTTTTTTTATTTTATTTTTACCCAAAATGTAATGGATTATTTCAAATTAAGGGTAACTGTGAGTATATATAATAATGCCAGAGTCTCTTGGATATAATTATACCATTTTTTTTAGTTTTCATGCAATGCTCTAGCAAAATGGCGGCTATTTTGTTAAAACTAACCAGGTAGTTTTTGTGACACCTCGGAATTCAGATTCCATGTTTCTATTATCTCATGTTTAGTGAGCATTATAACCAAATTATGTCACGGGTAAAAAAAAAAAAAAAATTTAATTTAATCAATAACAACAAAACTAAACTTTCCGGCTGCATTAAATTACTAAACAAAGTTTAATAACACGTTGATAACAACATTAGTATGTCCTTAATAAAGGATTCCAAGTGAGGTCGCGACTTTCACCTTATTTTATTCAATAAAATGTGTTTTCTCAACATTAGGTTTTACAGTTTTTTATTAATAATTTTTATTAAATATATCAATGAACATATTTATTACGCAACCTTATTGGTATAATATGTTCACAATAACATTTTATTTGACAAATTATAATTTTCATCCGGTAAACAGATAGGTGAAGGTCGACCTTATTTTGGATCTTAGACCAACTGTAATAATTATAATCTGTCAATTTAGAATTGTTTTAAGAGGAATTAGTGGAAATCTGGGAGGGGCTTCCTGCTAATATTTAGATCTTTCGGTTACCGTTTCTCCTAGGAAAAGTTGCGAGGCTGTAATGAGAGCCCTGCGTGCTCAGACCGCAGCCCTTATGTCCGTTATCGGTCCGTTCGTCTACGACCCCCTGGTGTCTTGGGGCAGAGCCCGACCGGTCGACTGTGGGGAGCGAACGAACGAACAGGCCATGCAACATTTACTACATATAAGGCAACGTTTGAACGGCAAGGTTTGTTTATTTTTATTTCTACTAAATATTTTCTTCTTATATGGACATTATTATTTAATGGCAATGTGTGATTTACATACACCATTCTGTCATTCTCATGTAGATAAGTTATATTTTCATTCTTGTGTCAGTGCTTCTAAGCTCCAGCGTAACAACGTTGTTGCTCGTCTTTCTAGCATTCTTCGTGGAGTTTTCGTGGCACCTCAGAATAAACGTTTCTCGTCATTGTTTCGAATACATTTTACCTGTGCGCAGAATAACAAACTATTAACATTTCTAGGTTATATTCCTACGTTCATAAGGTATGCATAGGACAGAACGGACCACACGGTTTTGTTAGGTAACCCCGTAATGCGTCTATTGTATTCGCAACATTTAGTTTGTTAAACGCATTTGTCATACGTAATTGGATTTTAAACACATGTGTTTGGGTTATTGTAGTGTGTAGTATGCAGTTTTGTTACGTTGTAAATAGAGGAATATTAACATAATCGTGTGCAGTTTAAGTTAAATAATTCATGAATTATACATATTAGCAATGAATAGGTAAAGATAAAAAGGTTCTACATGTTTTTCTCCTCTGTTTATCAAACGATTTTTTTTTTAGTAGCTATCAATAAGTTCTAGTTTCTTCACTAGGTGATCTAGTATAGTTCGATGTCTCCAAGATATCCATATTGATCCATAAACTAATATGCGTGTAAATGTTTCGATTACGAATGTCGGTTAGCAAAACAAGTTTTTTTTAATTAAAAACAAAACCGACTTCAAATGAATAAACTATAAAAATACTCTAAAAAGTAAATAAATTATAACTTTATTAATCTGCTTCTGTTCCCCTCAATACATCCTTGTTTTAATATCATTAATAATTTTGAAATCGGTGCCAGCTTACGAATAACAAAATGGTGTAAATGTACGTCGCTAATTATATTTAATTTTGATTAATTGTAATTTTTTAAGTTTTCGCGTTCCATATTTAAAATCAGTTAATTTTAACGGGTTTTTTACGCGTTACCTTTGGTTGGTGACCACGGTTGGTGAAACCCAGCCGAAACGTCGGGATAGGAAGAAAAAAACCAAACGTAACGCATAAAAACCCGTTAAAATTAACTGATTTTGATTAATTGTTCTTTAAAATTAGCCTTGTCCTTTATTTAGCTTATACGTAATTGTGATAAAGTTATGTCCATTTATAAATAATTACATTAGATTGGTTAACTCTAGCTGGCACCGATTTCAAAATTATTAATGAATAGCTGTGTGCCCGCGTTTTATATTCACGTTTTGTTTTTAATTAAAAAAGTTCTTTGATGATTGCTACTCTGAATTTATTTTTTATTCTGCTCTAGGCCCCCCTACATCCCTAACTCTAAGTCATATAATGCGCTATGTCTGAATCATAAATGATGGAGACAGCACAGTCAAAAATTTCATATATTACTGATCTGATTTACATATATTTGAGACTCTTGGGTACAACCGTTTAGTGAACGGCGTAATATTCGTCTGTTTCAAATCGTCGCAGCACCATCTATTGATGAACGTCCGCAAACTTACCTTTACCTTGATTCTTTAATCACGGTCGTTCAAGCCAGAGCCGCGACCTATATCCAATATGTTTTAATTTATTAAAAATATATTTTAATTTCTTTCGAGTTCTTTTTTATTTTTAAACAAAATAAATAAAATCCCAAAGCACATTACCGATTTACCTACCAACAAGTTCAAGCAAAGGTTATTATTTATAGGGTCCATCATTATCTCTGAAAGTATCAGCTTTTTCTGTGCATCTATTAATAAACTTTGTAATTATTCGTTCTAAAGTTTAAAAAAAAACATGCAGAAAAAGAGACCAGATTTAGTGTCTTGCTGGTTGTGGTGACTGGATTGTGAACCGGTGGTAGCGTTTTGACGTTCATAACCGCCTCACCAAGACCTAAATTGAATAGAGTATTTTTTTAATGTAAATATATCGAAGATCATAATATAATATTTGATTAAAATTTATTAGCTTTTAAAAAAAAAATATCATGGCAACTTATTGGATAGGTGGGTTTGATCTCATGCCCATTCGGAATCGGATTATCCTACCAACTGAGCCATCATCGCTTGAGGTGGTACAATTACTCTGTCATTTAACAAAATAAAAATAATTGAAGTTGACTCGACCAAATAGTTTTCATGCATCTTTAATTATGGCGGCGTTTTTTTTTTAAGATAAGTTTTAAGTTTTTTTCGCAATTCAACCAGAGATATTATTTTTATTATTATAATTGTCTAAATATTGTTACTGCGAAAGGAATGCGGAGATAATTAAAAATAAAAAATATTCTTTGAATAATTGAATTCCTATTTCCTTATCATGAAATACTAATATTGTTCATTATTATCACCATTACAAAAGGTATAAAATTGATCACGTGGACTTCCTGGTTTGGTTATTGGTAAACGAGGGACATTCGTACTTGTAAAAGTTGTCGAATGGCCTTGATTAAAAATAGTTACACGTTATGGGTCTTTTTAATTATTTTTTTTGTACTTTTTACACTATGAATACGGATTGTTTATAAACAAAGTATACATAATTTTAAGTAGGTAAACATAAATAAACAGTTTTATTCTTAATGCAGTAATCTATCTACATATATAAAACAATATCGGGTTAAGTTATTCACATAATGTATGACTCATAAGCGGCTAGAATGATTTTTATGGTGTTTGATTTGTCTCCATTGGAATAGCTGAATAACTATAATAAACCTTAATAATATATCTATAATTATTAAACAAAAACATCACTTAAAAAATCGTTTCCTTAGGCCAGCCTATACTGTTCAAAGTAATAATTTACCATACTTTTCATGCACTTAGTACATAGTCATGACGTCATCAGAGCGTGGTGCCCAGTTCTGCGAGTTACAGTGTGAATCACAGAGTCGTGTATCTCTTAGAATAAAGGTAAACGTAATTGTTGGTGAAAAATTAACCGATTGTTTCCTTGTCGCAGGTGAGAACTAAAAATAAACAGCTGTCGTTGTCTCTGTCGCCGGAAGGTCAAGTCGATCATTTAATAGCGGAAGCGACGAGCATTCATAATCTTTGTCAGATGTACATCGGATGGGGGCCATTTTTATAAATTACCTACTATGTACCAGTAGATGTAATTAAACATATAACTTGTTGTAAAGCTTGATTTTAAGTTAAAAGTAAGTGTTAATATTTTTATAAAAATAAAATATTATTTGTACAAATGTTACATTTTATTGATCTCTATTAAAAATACCTTTAATTACTTTTAAGGTTATGCCAACTTAGTCAATGTTTAAAGGAATCTCTTTTGATTAACATTAGTTAGAAAATATTATAACTATAATATTTTGATAGTTAGTTACTTGATGTTATGAATGGCGCAAACGAAGATGAGAGCATGTTAGTTAATCCTAAAAAGAGGAAACTGGTGTTGAAATGCAGTTGTAATTGACTCACTGCATGATAGTCTAGCGAATACTGGAAAAATCTAGACCATCTTTTATCCACTGACACTTTATATATAGGCGCGTCAGACACTACATTATTGCAGTAAATGTAGCGAAATTAAACTATGTTTATATTTGAACAGCACGTGAAAATAGATTCTTGTTTTTAGAAATTAAAGAGTATATATTTCGAGTTACAACGTCTTTATATACTTCCTCAAAGGTTTGAGCGCGCATGACTTGCATGACCTGATGTTTTTATTGCCAAAATAGAACGCGTTTTACGTACTTATAAAAACATCTTGAGTTTTATGACGATGTTTTTTATCGATAGCTTACTAACTAGGGTTCTAAAGCAAAACTTGAAACTTTGGAAGAACTTTTTTTAATGTTTAAATTTCATAATAAATTTGTTTATTGAAATTATTTACATAACCTAACATTTAACATAAAACCATTTGTCTGGTTTTTACATCTATTGGCGCAACACTTTAGTACATTTTCGTATAGTTTCATTCATAATCAAAACATACGATGGGCTGCTTATGTGTAAATTATATTATTTATTTCTGAGCGCCAGCACTTAAATCCTTTATTATTATACTTGAAACAGGTACTGTAGTATATTGACGGCTAATATAGCATTGGAGGTGACGCGAAGTAATTATTTACCGACTAATAATGTATTGACACTACAATAGCTGCGTGACCTATTGTGATACGATTCACAGCTGATTAAGTTTTATTTGTCAGTTTGTTTAGGTACGTTGCGTTTTCTATAACTAATTGCCTTGTTACAATTCGCGGTCATACAACTGAACTTGTAAAATGTTTAAAAAAAAAACGAATAACATACCTTTGTATAAAATAATAAATGTATTACTACAAATTAATTTTCAATCTAAATATTTCTTTCTAACTTATTACTGAAAGTTACTTTTCGACTATTTTACTCATTTAGAAAACAAATATAATTGAATATATTCCATACTAACAATGTCGATTATGGCATACTGAATATGGAATACTGTATTTAACGAGACTGAAATCAAGAGATTTTATTAGGTATCTATTTTTGCGGTGGGCTTGGGTAACAGGGTTTTACGATATAAATAAGCTTAACAAGATGGCCTAGATTAAGGAAACGGGTTGATCTAAAGTCAATATAATTTGTCCCAATTGTAAAATTGTTAAAATCAGTACAGTTCAAGGACCTACTTAGTAATAAAATATCTATTAAGAAATTGAAATTGTTTATTTCGAATAAACATAAGGAAAAAAGAATACAATAGCTTTATTTCTATGGGAAACAAAATGATTTTTAGTTTTTACTTTCAACAGATGATAAATGAATAGGTGTTCGAGGTTATCCATTGTAAATTCTTCACGCGTTTGAAATGACCTTTTCCCTCGAGTTTGTGCTCAACATATCTTGGGTCATTTATTTATGTCAACCTTTGTCGCATCTCGATACTAAACTAAAAATCAGTAGGTATTTTTACATTATATTAGAATTAATTTTGTATGAATAAAGATAAACATTAACTCAATAATAAACTATAATAAAAGGCTTGAAATATTATTATTCAAGCAATATCTATTTTACTTATTATATTATATACAAGCTATGTGCCCGGGGCTCCTCCCGCATTTCAATTTCGGTTCTGCATAATATAGTTTTCAAATATTTTTTGGAAAATAATGTTTTAATGATGCTCTCCATCGAATTGCATTTTGTGCACAATTTCATGAGTTTTATTTTTTTTACGCAGAACTCTTAATTATTATTGAAAAATAAAAGTTGCCTAAGTTACGCGGAGTAACTTCAGCTATCTGCTAAAAAGTCACGTCAAAATCGGTTCAGCCGTTCCGGGAGATTATCCAAAACAAACTGACAGAAAGACACACGGACAAAAATAATAAAATTTGTGTGTTTGGTATAGGTACCACCTTAACTCCTTAGGTACTCCTTAACTTCTCTGTCACTGGTCCTATTTTCAAGCTTCATCTGAAATACTCATTTTTATTCTAATCCGTTCTATAGTTATACCACAAATCCATATTAATATTCTCACTTGTTATATATGCACTCTTCCTTCACCCATCTCTTTAGTTGCCCAATACTCAGACCCATTATAATACAATCTATCGTGTTGTATTGAAAGAAGTAAGAAGTTAGGAAGATTATAATAAGTATTGAAAGATAAATTATAAGATTTGTTTTTTTATAAATTTTTCTTTTAAAAGCTCAGGTAACCTTGAAGAACTGACGACGTTACATGCATCCAACATTTATCTTGTCCTTTATTTCCCGGCTAATGTCGTCATCAATGTGGATCAATGAAGCGAGATATCCAAAATATGAGCAGACCATACACCGTTTAAGTATATATAAGAGAACAAGTTTTTATTCGATAAAACAAACTTTTCGAGAAACTAAATGATTATACAAAATATATATGTACATACGAAAATTCAAAAGTAGATTATCAATATATTTGTTAATCAATTCAATTACTAAGCTCGGTAGTGTTTCTTTAGGAACTAAACTTTTTAATTCAACTGTAACATTTGTTTGGGACAACGTTTGATAATTATAATTATAATCTTTTTAAACCTTCAAAATCTCATATTGATAATTTTACTGTAGGTAATCGTAAAAGTGAATTAACAATATTTTCTAAGATGAAGTTAATTCATCGTTTATGCAACCATTTCGCTTCGGTCCAGCGCTTCATCTTCTATCGCTTAGCGGTTTCTGTGTAGGTACGTAGGTAGCCGAGCTGGGTTGACAGGCAATATCCGGATGATCCATTGTTCACCTCATTGCGGATTCCGAACGGCGTTGTGCTTTAACTTATCTTTCATTCAGTGCTTGCTTCACCACGGGGGGAATGAGAAAAACTGTAAATAAAATAAAACGTGGCTTAGTTTAAAGAGCATTGACGTTATTTTCTATTTATGTTATAGATATTTACCAGCTGTGTGCCTTTGGCTGCGTTCGCACTTCATATGTTCTTCACTGCGTTGTAATTGGAACCCTAAAACTAGGCGTAACTTAAATTTTCTTAAACTTAAAATTTTCGAAAATAGGGTTCCGTGTAAAAAAATAAAACTCATGGAATTATCAACAAAATACGACACAATCGACAGCAGCTTCAAAACATTATTTAATTCAACCGCAAAACATCCACTGCTTCAAAGATCTCCATAATGAAATGTGTCGTTCATAAGAGGGTGAGGATTGTCATAATCGCCACGCTTGGAGATCACAGTACGTGATCAGTACTCAGAGGATGCTGCTGCCCGTCCCCTGGTTTATCCCTTATCCCTTAGTTACCTTTTATGACATCCATGGGAGGTTATGGGGTGGTATAATATAACACTATATTACGCAGTGAAGAATATATGAAACGCGGGCGTAGTCGTGAGCACGCAGCTAGTATGTAATGTTTACGATCTGGTAGGGAAATCACAGGATTGCGACTAAGCGACCAGCAAGTGTCGACATAAAGAAAACTGTCGATAGATTCTCATTTCCTAACTGTTAAAAGATGTACTTTAAAAAAATCCTAATTAACAACAATAATATTTCATCCATCCATACATTTAACCGAAAGACATAGGTATCCCCCAAAGAACTCTACAACGACCGGTCTTGCGCCATCCGCATCCAAGGGATTCTCGCGACCTTCACCAGGTCGTCGGCTCAACTTGTAGGGGCCTACCAACACTACGTCTTCCAGTGCGTCGTAGCTGAGAGTCGAGAACTCGTTGACTCCATCGGGTGTCGGTTTTGCAAGCAATATGCCCAGCCCACTGTCACTCAAGATTAGCTTTTCTGCGGGCAATGTCGGTTACTTTGTTTCTTCTGCGGAATAGTATAATTTAAATAATATAAATTCATTATTATTTGCTTTTGTTTATAATATTACATATAATCGTGAAATCATATTTACAGACTAGGTGCGCTCGTGACTTCGTTCACATTTAATAATTTACACTCATGATTATTCACTACATGATATCTATTATAAATATCATTATTTTGTTCAGGTAATAAAGTATTTGCAGCGAACATCGTTTGGCACTTTATTTGCTTTTCTTTGTATCCATATTGTTTTTAAAACTAATGAAATAGGTAGGTGTATATACCTAAAAGCTCTCCCAAACATGGATGTATAAAATAATTTTGTAAATTGGTTAAATAATAAATCTTACAGTGAGACGTTGCCTTTTTAATATAATAGCTGTGCCAGACAAGGATTGCGATGCAAAAGAAGGAATTTTTAGGCCGGGAACTTTCGCATGCTTTTATCATAATCGGATGAATAGTATAGGAATGCGTAGATACAAACATACAGAGATTTTTATTTATATACATAAGTAAGGCATGTTTTCCGTACATATTTGTTATGATATTATCATGCTTCATAGTATGCAAAAAAGACTTGTGAATGCCCCGATTGAGAATATCTAGATTAGTTGTTTGCTTATTATATTGAAACAATCGCTTATTTATTTTATGCATAAAGGCGAACGAAATCGAAAATGTCGTTTGAAATTTCAAAGATCGTTGATCTCAATGAACTATCTGATAGTCTGACAGCAGTGTGGGTATATATTTAAATATAAAAAATAAAAATATCCAAGATTGTAAATTTGGGTGATTTTTTTTTAACATTAATTATGTATGTATGTTCAATAATCGTGATAACATGATAAAACGATTTCAATATTCTCATAACTTATTATATAATTATAGATTTTTTGTTGCAATCATAAATGTAAATGTACTAGATAATTTTTGTCATTATGTTAATTAAATACAGTATGATTAATATTCACAACTATAAATGTAATAGGATTGATATAACTTTGTGGAGGTAGATTCTCTTTTGGAGAGAAATTTTGCAAACCAGTGAGAGCGGAGCAAAAATGGTTACGTACCTGATATATTGTTGCACAAGTCTTAGATATCTTTGGTAATATCTGAAATCGAAATTATTTTAAATGTATCATGTTTGGATATAATGGTATGCATTAATTATATTTATTTCTATTTTTTTTCGACAAGAACATAATAAATTATTACACTCTTGGCTTTATGCAAACAGCCGTGTATGTTATGTAATAGTATAGAAATTAATAATGATTACTGATGATATTCACTTTACACAATTTTCCATGGTTTTAGATATAATCTGTTACGAATAATATATAAATATTATCTATCATAATATTGATTGTTTCTTGTCTTAGTTGATTTGTCATTTCTTGCTGTGTCATATAATTATAATAGAAAAATGTGAACCATTAAATAATAATATAATACAATAAATCGTATATAAATTTAGTCATTGTTGCTGCCTATATAATCTTTAATATAATTGACCCGAAAAAGTACAACGAAACGAATCACTTTATATCTCTTCTTCTATATCTTATGTATGGCTTTAAAAAAAATTTAAGATGGATAAATATTCAGGACATTCGTCTTAACTTTAATTCACAACTTTAGTCAGAGAATCGCAGTTTCTCCCAGAAATCGTAGAAGTTATATACGGCTACAGAATTTCCCTATAGTGTAGATACTGCTCTCTTAGATTTGACTAGCACAAGTTGCCTTAATTATGAGTGTTGAACTTTAGAAACTAAGCTCAAAATTTTGGTTTAGTCGACGACCACCGAGTTAGGAACACGGTGTTGTCATTTCTACTGAAATTTGTAAAGGAATCATTAAAATCCAAATCCTTCTACGTATAAATAACCATTTAAAAGTAATTAAGTGCCTACCTATATACGATCGATTTTTTAGTATCAAATTTAGTTATATCAGCCACATCGAGAGCGCATTATGGGAAAATAACAAAATATTCAATAAGTGACAAGATGTCACCGCAAGGTATTTGACTCTTTTGTCGTTTCTCTTCAATTATAAATCATTTGTTTGTATCACTTAACAATAAAAAATAAAAAGTATTGAAACCTTTTATGCGAACATCAAGACTAGTCACGAATCACTTGAAATTATTCAAATAAATACCAACAATTAAAAAAAGGCGGAGTCATTGATCCTATCAACTATTTTTTTTCACAGATCAATTAATCAAACAAAATCTTGACAATGCGTCTTTGTAGCACGAAACAAAACTCTTTAGTTCAAATCGTTTTTTGATAGTGCCAGTTATAAGGTTTATTGTATTATTTAACTTACCTTCTTTTTGATTAAAGTACACGTGATTGTCAAACATTTTTTAGTTAAGTAGACAAGTTGTATGAGGAAAGTTTAGTGTAAATTACGTAACATTCTCAACGGCATAATGCAAAAACATAAATGCGCAAACATTAGGTAATCTATAGGTAGCTATTGCATATAAAATAACTTATAATCGTATTATATTATCACCACCAAAATACATTTTACGCATCGATTAGACAAAGTTCAATATAATGTTTTTGAAAAATGTACTAATGTGTAAAAAAAAGTAAGTCAGACATTTTTATGATTTTTTTTAAATGAACTTCCTTAGAATTACTCTCGATTATGTATATGCTTTTTACGTATATACGATAGATGAATAGTACCACCCATATCTTCCTGTGGGTATCGTTAAATGCGACTAAGGGATATAAACTAGGAGATGGGTAGCAGCAGCATCCTATGAGTACCACAAATACCTACTGCGATTGCTAACCCGTCTCCCAAGCGTGGTGATTATGGCAACTCCCCCCTTATTGGAGGAGACGTATGTCTAACAATGGACGTCTATCGGTTGGCTGATGATGATGAGGTCTCAATCGTGGAAAGTAAAAATGTAGTTCAAGGTTGGTTAGAAGGTGTCAACGATACGTTTATAATAGTGAATCGCCTTAACACATAAACGAATGTTAAAACTATTTACGCTTTTTAGATAATGGAAGTGACATCCCTCTATGTGCATCTGCAAAAACGCTTTGCAACTATGAATTATATAGAAAAGAGACATACCAAATCAAGGTATTTGCGTGCTCTTCTGCGATGACTTGGTTGCTTTCCGAACCGGTGATAGCGTTTTGACGTTTATAAGCGCCTTCTCGAAGCCTAAATTGAGTAAAGTATCAATTGATAATGATTTTGATTTCTAAAATACTTTTATGAAACCGTCTTCAACAGTGCCCCGAGCGTAATTACTCCGTTCAACAACATGGGATTTAGAAGGCTTTTGCACTCACTGTATGCGCGAGGTGAATCTGCCAAGGTCACTCAGGTCAACAACGTTAGTAAAAAAAAAGTTTAACATAGATAATAAAAACAAAATAATAATATGCGAAATAATAACAACATTATAGTTATCGAAATTGGTTTGCCTTTTAGGAAGTAGTAGCGCTAGTAAAAAGAATCATTAATTTACACGTTATATTTGACATACCTACGGGAATACGTATTTTCTCACATTAACATTTATGTATTTGGTAGGTATACGTACGTTTGGTACAAATACGTATAAATAGGCGCCGACGCTCTCAATTTTTTGCACATGGAAAATACGTTGTTTGCAAAAGATCGTGTAAAAAATGTACTGAACTAAAGAAGCATTATACCGAGTTACTAGTTTCAAGAATTATCTATTTATATCTTATGTAATATTGATCCTTTACTCATCAGTACTTTGTTGAATTCTAAGAAACTGATCGGCTAGATTTGTTTGTTTTTTATACATACGTTTTAACATAACTTCGTCTAATAAAAAAAAATGTGTTTCTAATATATTTAAATTAACAACAATATTTACATAATTTAGTATTCTATCTGAAATATCCATATTCGAGTAATATTTTCTTATATTATTTTCCTTGTCTTAATTTCATTATATCCTTATTATATAGGCCGAGCTAACTAATTGAAACTTTAGTTCTATCAAAATAATATCCACAAATCTATATATGTTAGATATATTCGTTGCTTTCAAAGACTATAGGTATATAATTAAGTTCATACATTATTTTCCTGCCATCATGTATGTAGTAGATAAATCGTAAACGTAATGTTGTTTTCTTAGGTATTTCCATATAAATGGGTATCATTTGCTATTTACTTACAAATAACTGAACAACTTTATGTACTTGAGAGTGGCGTAACTATACCATCTAAGGCCTGTGGCAAATCCGTTGGATGGGGCCTCAGTAAAAATTGTCACGTTATAATTTTATTTTAATAAATCACTAAAGCAATTTAAATATTTAGTCGTTTAACTTTAACTGTATTTATAATTAAATAAACTAAATGTTTTAAAATATCTTAGGATTCTTCTGAACTCTCGGCTTCGGCGGCCAGGGCCCTATCCGACCGAGTCCGAGGCATTTTGCCAGCTCTGTCACCCTATAGTTTCGCCACTGGTACGTGATGTGCTAAATAAAATATATCTTGTGAAGATTTTATAATAACATCATATTTCTTATACAACTTAATGAGTAGATAGCTATTAGGGAACTTTTTTGCACCTTAGTTTTGGCACAAAAACAGCTAGACAACGGCGATTACAAAAACAGTTTGACCGTGAAACAAGCGAATTGCATTAAGAAACGTCAATTGATTGAAAAATGTGTACTTTGTTCAAATAAATGTTTAATTTATTAGTGGAGTTGACTACATTGTTACAGGCGGTTAATAAATTTCCTGGTCTATATTTAAATGCGTTACATTATTTCTTGAGTCACTAGTATCTTAAGATTGTTAAATTATATTTAACTTAAATATATGTGTACAAGTAGATCGTAAGTCAGTAGTTCGGATTATTATTATAAATACCTATTTCAATCGTATAATATTCGAATAATTAAATTTAAGCTAGATGTATGTAATTATTTATTATAAATTACTTTAAGACTTAAATACACCTACAAGCAAGTTTTTATTCTTATTTCATACTAGCTGTGTTCGCTACTAGTGCCCGCGACTGCGTCCGCGTTTCATATATTCTTCACTGCGTTTTTTTTACTGTACCCTAATTATTTTCGTAATTTTTTTTTGGTTCTAAGATAAAGTTATAATATTTATCATAAATTTCAGCACTAAAACTATACACTGGAGAATCGGATTTTGTTCAATGATTTATGAGTTTTATTTTTTTTTACGCGGAGCCCTGATTGTTTTCGAAAATTAAAACCTTTTTTAACCTAAGTTACGGGGAGTAACTTCAGCTTTCTACCAAAAAAAGACCCGTCAAAATCCGTCCAGCCGTTCCGGAGATTACCAGAAACAAACAGACAGACAAAAATTTTAAAATTTTTAGTTTTGGTATTGGTATCGTATATACATTCATATCTATTTACTAAAAAAAAATGTACACTATAAACAGACACTTCAATTTTATTTATTAGTATAGATATTTTTACTTTATCTTATTACAGAAAAAAAAAAAATAGGGTTGCATATAAAAAATTATATGCAGTAAAGAATATATAAAACTCGGTTGCAGCCGCGGGCATACACCTAGTTATAAATAAAAATGTACGTGTTATTACAATGTAATAAAAAAAATAATTTCCTTAGATTTGAATTTGCCGCGCTTATCATGCTACGCGCGCCATTATTGTTTTGAGTTTCCAATAGGTAGATTGATGTCAGGTGATTTGCAGCGGAGTGCGGAGACAATTTTGGTGTACGAAGCAATGTTCGATACCGCATCACCCCAAACCAAGCGGCGGTTCGTACACCGTGGTGTTTTAGTGAGTAGAAGCTTCACATAGGCTACTATTCTGTCGAACAGTAGGGGTTACCCACGTAAAAAAAAAGGTTATGATGAGTAGTTGAATTAAAGAATCATTCCGGAATAGAGTGAGTATACGTGTGAAAAACAGAAAAATATACTTTTTACATTATAAATAATTACTGTAAAGAAAGTTAAGAAAGTAAAGAAAATAATAAACTCTAATTGTCGTTTCCTTTTTTTACAGATAAACATATTTTGTTTATTATATCATTCTACATAATTATTGTCTTATATTAAAAAAAAAACTCGAATATAGTTCAGTAATAATGTGTTCAGAAACGCGTCAATGAAATTAGGATAGAATCAACCTACCTTATTCCATAAAGCGATGATGTCACAGTTGGTAGTGCGGTCAAATTCCGCGTCAATAGACGCGAGTTCGAGCCCAGGTATTTAACTCTAAAATCAGCCTGATATTTCAGTGAAGGAAAACATCGTGAGGAAACCATAGCATGGTGTTAGAATGTTTTCTAATAGTAACCGGATAGCTACCACCCTAAGGTTTGAAAACCTGTCGCCAAATACCAATAGGTGTATTCTGGCAGCATCACTGGATAACCTCCAGGCTTTGAGTGCTTACTATCCTAGACTTCGTCACTTATCAGATTAGATTGTAGTCAAAGTCTATTCTATACAAAAAACAAAATTTATGAGAATTTCCTTACGATCTAGTGAAAAGTATGCAGGCAATATGTAGGCAGCAACAAAGTCAGAATTAGCCAACTTAATGTAGGTTTCTTAACAAAGTAAAATTATATGACGATCCAGTTGAATTTTAAAATATTGAGGCCGGTGCATAAATTAATCTTAAATGAACCAGAGTCAGAAACTGATGCGGACATTCAAATTCTTTTGTTTCATCAATAATGAATTCATTATTTCCATTTCGATAACAAAATATAGTCACTGAATATGTTGAGCAATGTATCCATCCATTCAAACGGGTTAAAACCTTCGTTATTGTATTGTTAAAATTAGATGTTCCTGCGTTAAATGCATATAAAATATGCATTTCAGGGTTAAACTATTATCGAGACGTTTTTTATTTATGATAAACATCACGCGATTTGCTCTTTAACTGCATTCATGATATATCTAACTATTGTAGAAGTGCATTTGCTGGCTCGTTTTACGGATTTAGTTTCAACAATTGTATGTTTGTTAAATTCATATTTTATATTGTACCAGGTCTGAAAAAATTTAACTGCGTTAAAAACGTAAAATAAAAGATCCACGTCGTCTTAATTATATGTAGTACTGATATAGTTTTAAAATGTCAGTATCAGTCCACGAACAGATATTTCAGGTTGCTTCAATTTAGAAGAATACCTAATACCATTTTATTATAGCCATTATCGTACTTATGTTAAAGTTTTGCGTTAAGCCATTAGCTGCAGTAAAATTAAATGCGACTTCTCAAAGCTTGAGTGCTATTTTACCAGAATAATCTGTATAGGGCTTTAAAATTAATTTAACGGTTCTGCGATTTCTTGAGATTCACTGAAGATTGTTTCTTACCTAATGCATTTTGGGGATCTATAATATCATCTTCATCATGTTTTCATATCAGATAAATAATGTGACTATTGTAATATCATAGTTTTTATTTTCGACGAATTCTAAGTATCTGAAAAAATACAACTATAGAAGTCATAAGTCCAGATTCTACTTAAAATGTATTCAGATTAAAAATGAAAGTCAGTATTTGTCTGAATCCGAATACGCACAATTGACCAATACAGGATCTTATGGTTACAACATAGAGCGGGCGGCTCACGTCAACGCGACCTTTTCTATGGTAAAGTTAATTTATTTATGCTTTCTACACATTTATTGTAAAAAGGCTGTATTAATTAATGCCTGAGGAATTCTCTGCTAGTCAATATTGGGGTGGTGCAGATATATAAATGAAGTAAAAATCGCGCTGGCATCGGTACCCGTCCGCTGTTTGTTGAAACCATTACACGAGATTGTAATTTAGGTTAAAAAACGTGTGGGTTATTATTTCATGGTCTTATTTAATATACAAAAACGTCAAATATCTAACTGTCCCATACAGTTATTACTCAAAGCTAATATACGCTACCGCGAGTTATCAATTATTGCAAAAATACCTAAAAAGATTCGATCACCATCACATGAAAATACGTGTAGGGCCTCCCTTACAGTCTTGTTTTGGAACACTTAATATTGTGTTTATACTTTTTCTATTGAGTAACCTTTAATTGATTTGAAGGGCTTGGTGAGAGCCAATGTCACTTAGTTGGATTATTATAACCTGCACAAGTACACTCAAATAATATCAAAATTTTCGGAATTTTATAGTTTAACCTTATTACTATTATTAACCATTAATAAATATACAAAAGAAAAAATACCTATTTGCTTTATAAACTTTACGAGTAGGTGCAACTATGTCATAAATGCAGTCTTTTATATTTATACCACGAAAGTGGCAAACAGGCTTATACTGCCTGCTTATGTTCTGCCTGATGGTAAGCGTTCACCATACCCTATGAAAGCTTGTAACGCCAAAGGTAATAAATACGCGTTACTGACTGACTCTTTAAAAATTCTTACACGCCTTTTTTGAACCCTATACTGCATTCCCCGGGAAACATGGTCGCCGGGAGCTCATTCGCGGGAGGAAACTCCTTTAGAACTGCATCATCTATTTGGGCTCCAAGTCATTAGGATGAACTCTCTACCGATCACAAACATTACGATGGTGCATGTTGCTTCTGTATTATGTCACTATATCGCGTTGGCAGAGTGTGTAAGAGCTTCTCCAGTTCGGGAAGACAGCATGTCTTGGGCTACCATCGGAGAGGTAGTACTTTAAAGCTAGTACCATTCAAATATAGTCTTAGAATATGGGAATATTTGGTATAGTAATGTCATTCAATTACAGTATGTAATCAACAGACTCTCTCCTATATAATAACATGCAATAAGATCATCTAACAATATATCGCTCATTTGGCAGTAAACATGACTGTTACGTATTAGTGCTGTGATTGTTATTAAAAATAAATGAAGACTGCTCGACTATTTTACTCATTTATATTTAAAATAAAACTGCTCATTTTTTGAGAAATTTTATTATTATTCTAAATAAGAGTTTTCTTGTGTACCTAATTAGTAAATTAATTATTTCACTGTGAAACTGGTTCACGCTAGTATAAGTCTATACTCGGGTTACAGTTTAATATACCTAGTATTTTTGTATCGCTAGTGGTAGATAAGTTCACCAAGTGTTGAAGGATAACCAGAATATGAATTCGAATTATACGTGTTTTAATGGAAAAGCTATATGTTGATACAACTGAACGAATAAATTTAACATTGAATTAAATTCTGATTTTAAATTTAAAACGTTTTATTATTATACATACACATGGAATTATTTAAATGTCTATTTTATATAATATTTTTCATTGTTTTTTTTTATGATTTGGAAAGTGTTTATTTATTTATTTAAACATGTATTGATTTATAGTTACTGCTTTATATGTATATAGTCAACTTACCATACCACCATGGTAAATGAAATCATGAAGTGTGACAGGTAAATTAACTGATTGTAAGATTATTGTAGTTTGTTTCCCATTAAGCAGTTTGTGTGTAGTCGTCGGCCAATGCGCAAGTTAAAAAAGTTTAAGGCGCATGCGCGCGAATCTCAAAAATAAATTTAAAGTAGTTGATAAAATAAGCATATTTTTTACTTCGAAAGAAAAAACAATACGTGATTAATAATAAATGTGATTTGTTATTTTTAAAACGATACGTGTCGACATTAAATGTGTATTTTAAAATAAATTATAACATTTTTAGAATGTATTGTGTTGTGGTAATAAAGTAAATATTATAAATTTTCTACGCAGGTCGCTACAACAAGGTAACACATTTATATTAAATAATGTATTTATATTATGACTAATTACTATTATGTAATGTTTTTTAAGTAATTTATATAACACGTTCTTAAAAATATATTTAGTTACAAGGAGAATCGTCGTATGTTGCGTGGTTTGTAATTTTCTTTTGAGAGCGTTTCTATTTAATTAATTAAATTTATATTCGATTTGATTTCCAGTGGAGTCTTGTTGTATGACTTTGAGGAAGTAGAACACAAAAAAACACAAAAAAAATAAATAAAAAGAAATATACTTAAACATTTTGATACAGTTTGAAATATAATGTAGTAGAACTACATTTTCTATTTAAAAAAAATACCTACCACCTGTGTACACAAATAAGTCTTAATACAATAAAACAAAAATAAAAATTTACAATGTTTTTTATTTACAGTATTTAAATAAAATTGAAACAATTAATCAAATACATTTGGTAACATTTTCAGTTACGTAAAATTTAGAAAACACTTGATTCGCCCTTGACATGGGTTACGGTCAATAATGATGGGTACTCTAGTGCTCTTTGATACGCGAAATTAAAATGGTTACATTTAGAAAACTATAGAAATAAAAATGTATTTTATTCAATTTAAGCCTTAAAAAGGAAGTTTATGAAAGTCTGAGTTTGTTTGGTGTTTGGGTTTATTTAACTTATTACTGACTGTCAACCTTGTTTAAAATACATTATTTTTTAAAATCTTATAAGAAACCATTGGAATAATCAGCAGCCAGAATTTTATAGTGCCAAATTTCAATAACTGCTATAAAGTGTGCTTTATGAAATGAGCACAAATAAATCAAAATCGAAGTTTGTGTAACTTTGCTAACCAACACTTGCGACAAATAGCAAGTTACAGAAAAACGATGCATGTTCTTTGAAATGTATTCTGTAGGAAGAGAATTCGATATTTCAATTGTAGATTTATTGACCACACAAGTGTGTCCGCTATTGTAATTCTGGTTGGTTATAGTCAGAATAAATATGAAACATATCAATGTTCTTAAAAAGACGCACAGTAAACTGTAGGTACTAGCTACAATTAGGCTAAGATCTCTCAAGAGTACGCTTGGACGGAGTTTTGCGAAGAAATAAGGAGTAAAGAAGCCTTAATATGTGTTGGTACAAGTGAGATGTTTTCCATATAAAGTTAGGTTGTTTCGGATCTAGTAATTGCCCAGTAGTCGAAATTCGATCATGATAATTATTGAAATTTTGATTTTATATTTTATTTTTACACTTTACACGTAAATAGTTACTAAGCAAAAAAAAAGAACATCTGCTAAATAAAGGAGAAAAATGTCTCGAACTATTTTATCTTCGCCTAGTGTCTATTTATAGATTCTCCTTATTCAAAGTCTACAAGTTTATGTAAATAATATAATAAATCCAAATAGAATTCAACAGGTTTAAAAAGTAAAATAAAAATGTTTTCCGACAACGTTAATGTAATTTTTATTTTTTAATATTTGTATGAATATTGTTCCAAGGTTAATTAGGATAAAATACACTTGAATGCGGAACAATGATGTGACGACAAAGTGAGAGAATTCCACGTCAATACTTCAATAAAGTACTATGTCTTAAGTGTTTTAATAATATAACATATTGATACTTAATTAAAACAAATTTTACAATGATCATAATATACACTTTAGAAATATAAGGGATTTACGTATGTGGACATTTTGGTACATGTGAATTTATATGGTAATTAACGTGCGTTTGTGTTTCAATACATATACAATACACTGCAAAACTACTGAATCAATTTGAATGTAATATTCATATTAATATAGCAGTTAACTCTGAAAAATCTAGGCTACATATCGTTATACTCTTTCATAGAATTTAACAAGTATTGTACTGTATTGATTTAGCCAATTTTCGTCTTAAATGTCTTGACATATACTAACACGATAGAATATTATTGACTTATTATTAAAAAATGGCTACTGTTGCTAAGAGCTCAATACAATTAAATTTGGTATGAAGCATGCGTTTTCATTATGTCACAGAATCCGATATTTTTTTGCTTCATCGCTTTGACCATAATCTCAACTCTATGAAGTGACGCTGTGGTTCAGGATGCTAAACGTATTAAGCCTACAGATAGTGACTCTTTAATGGTGTTGCCGGAAGACACCTATTTGGTGTTTGGTGAAAGATTTTCGAACTTGAGGGTGGTAGCTACCCAAACGATGAAGAAAATACCTTACTATAATAAAGTTTAGGCTTTATAGAGTTGGATAAGCGGGTAATCTTTTGAAGTATAATAAACGTGGTAAGCACCGTTCACTGCAGTGCTTGTACATCACACTGAAAGGGTTCAGAGTTCTTATATCTAAAAAAATGGCCACTGATTGATACTTGGCTTGCAAAGAATTGTTTAGTAATCCTTCATCAGTTATGTGACAAGTGACGCACAATGCATTTATTGTCTCATATGATATAACTTTCCCTCTACATTCACTCGCCGTAATATATCCATATTTTGAACACAATATAGTTACTTAACAATCCTGGTATCTTTGATAAAGCACTAGTAGGAACAGAGTAAATTTGCCAGCACTGTTGCCAGCATTTTAAACTAAAACTTACATAGTATGTTATCGAAATAATTTGGTCTTTAGTTTATCATAAGCAGCTGCTTACTTGCCTTATGCCCCTTATTTTAGCATTTATCTCAATAAATTATATAAAAATATAACAAAAAAAGTATTATGGCTTGCCACTTCATTCTAATTTTATGGCAATGTTAATATGGTAAATAGTGATGACCTTACTTGGCTGGATAGAATGAATTCATAATTTAATAAACGTTAATATTATACCTAGGAATCGGACTGGATTTCTAATTGATTCGGGGTTTTTTTTTTAAGATATGATAATTATTAAATTCTTCACTTTTAAAATAAGAGTATTATCACAATACTGTACGTATGTTCATCAAAAGCGGTTTTTAGTTTGACTTTTGATAAGGACAATGTGAACTGTTTTATTTTTACTTGCATCATATTACGATTACAGTAACATTCAATAGTAGTTTGAGAGGAAGATTAGGTTAGCGTGCAAATGCAATTGTTATCGCTGGATTTATATATGATAATAAAATGGAATTTTCCTTTATAACATGAAAGCAAAAGTAATGTCAATATGAGAAAACTAAAAAAAATAACACACACTTATAATGGTTTTATCGCAGGCTAATGCTAAGATTCTGCTATTATTCTATAATGACCTCGTGCGAAGGAAAACATCGCGAGGAAACTATAACATGGTGGTAGAGTAACATTGTTTTTTATATTCCCCGCCTGAGTAGTTACCATCCTGAAGTTTAAAAGCCTGTTACTTAGCAACAGTAGGTGTGTTCAGCAGTATCACTTGAGAACCAATACCTCTAGGCTTAGTTTGTTTACCATCTTCGACCACATCGTCATAACATAACATCAGGTTAGATTTTGGTCAAAGCCTTTGATATAGCCAAATCTAATGAAACACATCGATTCATTTAGCCAAAATGCAAGTTCCCTGTAAAAGTTGCGTGAGCAATTTTTTTATAATGCTCGATTGTCATTAAAAGACATTCAATTTCTTTTCGTCTACTCTATAGACTAATTAGTTGATCATTAAAATTCGTATTGTATCGAATTTAATAAGCCTTTAAATACGCTAGGAACTGAGTTTTGTGGCTATTATCGGTCTGTATATTTATTCGGAAAATGTTAAGTTGTAAATGTGAACTGTAATTCTTTAAGGTGGTTATTGTAATCATTGTTTAATTGTTAAGATGATATGTTAGCGGTATTTACTCCATTCAAACGTAGTCCCCTGTTTCCTCGATGGCAATAGCATTATAGTAAATATTTTTATGCTAAATTATATATATCTACCACTGCCATGCCAGCACGTTCGGATTTTTTCGATAAACTAGTTATTGTAGAAAATAGGAGCCTTCGGAAATGAAAAAAATGCTCAATTTTCACCGTCATTTTCAGATGTTCGTCAAAAAAATTTGATAAACAAAAATGAAAAAAAAGTAACGTAGAAGCATTGCCAAAGCCATTCTTAATCTATAACTGAAAGAAATTTAAAAATCGGTTTAGTTTAGGAGGTGTATCACGAAGTGATGTTTTCGTCTATTTTGTATTGGTAAATTGTATAGGTAAAATCTGCCCGAACTGCAGTTGACCCTTTTGTGTTTTATAACTCTTTCTTTGAGGCTCAACGCGATAGCAATGGATTTCTGGAGTACCTACTTTTCAAATTTGTCGCCGACCGCATATCCTCTTGGTGTTTAATGTAACATATCTGTCAAGGGTCAAGTTAATTAATAATACGACATAACTATGGTAATCAGTATAAAAATTTTATAACGCTCTTGAAATCAATAATAACATGATAAAACGAGTCTTTATCGTCATCTGTGCGAATACGTATTGTAAGTATTCTATGCCGATCATTCGTAGTATGTAACAACAAAATATTCCTAATTCGTTTTTTTTTTTGTTTCGAGGCTAATATATTAATTTGTATTTATGCTAATTGATGGAACTTTCAATTTAATATTTGACTCCATCGTCAGACAACATTGAAAGATGTCTTTTGAAAATTAAAGTTCAAAATAAATTTTGTTTGGTTTATGTACTATGAGAAAATTCAGTTAAAAATTTTAATGGAAGTGTCATAATCATCAAAAATTAAAAAAACTACAAAACTACATAAAATTACAAAAACCAAAAAAAGGCAACCTTACATAATTAGTAGCGGGAGCCCGCGACTTCGTCTATATGTCTATCTTCATTGAATTTGGGACGTCCTGATTTTGTTGTTTTTCATAACCTATCAGTTACTACAGACCGGAGAAGTCGATGATTCCCTTTTTCAGTAATTAATTTCCAAAGAAGATTAAAAAAGATTATCATAAACTTTCTACATTCAATTTTTTATCAAAATCTGTCAACCCGTTTTCGAGTTAACGGGTAAATATTTTTTTGAGTTAAACCCGAAAACATTTTTCGAGTTAAATCCGGACATACAGACAGAGAAAAACACAATGTCGTATTCGAGATGAGTAATGGCTAAATCACATAATAAATATCTATCACAAAATTCCTAAAGTAAGTTAAATGTATAGACAACATTCTTATTATTGGTTTAATAAAGTAGTACAGTAAATAACCGCACGCACCGAACGAAGTACTTAATTATTGTGAACTCGGTTCTTTCACAACAATAATAGAAAGAAAGTGAGATAATTCAATATTGGAAAGCATTTGTAAATAATTTAATTAAGAGTTATCTGGAAAAGTATGTCATCGAGTAATTTATTTTACATTGTCAAATTCAACCGATATGCTTGTAAAATGTTTACAATTAAAAAAATAGATTAAAACAACTTCATGCGATGCCCTTGTAATTTGAATAAAAGGATAATGATAAAGTAGTATTTACGGTGGTAGTTTTTTAAATTTTTTAATGTTATTTGTAGACTAGCTGTGCCCGCGGCTTCGCTAGCTGGAATTTAGTAAATATTTATTTTCATCCTCTGATTGGAATCTATCTCATTAATAGATTTTATGGAAACCTATTCAATGGTTTGAGTCAGTGGAGTGGCCTACGTATTCTACGTTTCTAGTTGTTATGTAGATTCCCAATTTATCGTTATTTCGTTTAATTTTTTTTTATTTAACATCTAGTGTGCATTTATATCAATTTTTATAGTTTGTTAGCTCTTTCGATACACGGTTACACTGTTTACACTTAACCTAAGTTTATTTTGTTTATATTTTATTCATAAATTTCCCATAATAATAATAACAATAATAGTAATTGTAACAGCAACAATAATAATACTATAATTAATAATGCTTTTTAACTCTCATCTCATTTTTTATCTGTTTTTGTTGAAGATTTTAATTTTTGTATATCACTACATTGGCAACTTTTTTTAACAATTATAAAGTCGCTGTGATCGAATAGGTACTTCTCGAATAATGCTGAACTGAAAACGCTTGATTTATGCGAGACATAAATAGGTAAAAAGCTTAATTTTAATTAGCAATGAACGTAATCGTAAAATATTTAATTAAATGTACAAACAAGCTGTGTACCCGCGGCTCCGCGCACGTGTGATTTATTCTTTTTTGCGTAATATAGTTTTTAAATAATCATTAAAAAATAATGTTTTGATGATAACGATTCTTTGACCCTATAAATTGTTTTTTGTTACTAATATAAATCAAAGACATTTTTTTTTACAAATTCAATTATACTTGTAATTAAAACTATCTATTGAATCGTATTTTGCTTACCAATTCAGGAGTTTCCTTTACGCGGAACCCTAATCCGTCCTGAGATTAGCCGCAACAAACAGTCAGACAGACAAAAAAAAATGGTTTTGGTATAGGTACCGTGTATACATTCATATGGATTTAGTAAAAAGTTTTTTTATTCTGATAATACAAACAGACATATCTTATTTGTTTGTGTAGGTTGTACATTCGTTTTTGTTATTATATTATACATTACCGCATTTATATTAAATTTCTATAGGTTAGATATTTTGTAGAATACCTATATTATTTCTTTATTTTATCTTTTAGTACAAACGTTTATGTGAAGAGGTAAATTGGATATTGTATTTCTATTGCAGTGTAAATAATGTTGAAGCTCACAAATCCAGTGCGATTAGTCGGCAGCGTGTTCCCGATACTACGGTGGTCGAAGAATTATGACCTGAGGACAGGAATAGGAGACTTAATAGCCGGGATCACAGTCGCACTCACGTTGATACCACAGTCGATTGCCTACGCCTCATTGGCTGGATTTGAACCTCAGGTATTATTTATTCTTTGTAAAGCTCTAAAAACTATTATTTTCAACTATATTTTAGTAAATTTAGCGGGTAATTCATAAACAGATTTATCTGTATATAATAATCAAAGATTCTCGATTCTACATTTTATTAATGTTTTCGACACACAGTGGCCGGAACAGAACGCTAGCGCGATTTTACTATAGAATAAGTGGTGCTCGTCTCGCGTCGACGCGATGCTTTCTAGATAAATATTACGTTGGCGTCGCGACCCACCAGCTGTGTGTTGCAAGCATTAAACTATGTACAGAACGGCCGGCGCGGAGTTTCTTGACAGCACTGAAGTTAGTTTCTCTGAACGTACATGTATTCTTTATAAGTAAAATGTTCTCTAAATGATAAATTAATTAGTGAATAAATATAAAAAACGTGCAGTCTAAATTAAAATAATACGCTATCTATAGTTTAATTTCAATAAACAGATCTCTTCTGCGTATGCATCTATAAAAAATTAATTCCGGCCAAGTCTCATCGGTGGTACTTTATAGATCAAGTCGACGATCTCTATTCAGTTCATAACGAATGCATTTGCCTGTCATTTCCTCATAAATTATAATAGACTTAAATCACATTGTGTAACATCCCATTGTATGCACTGACCTTGTAAAATGACCTCATGAATAGTCATCAGTTCCTCAGTATAGACTAGCACTGTGTTATCAAAATGGTTTCGATCCGTAATTATCGGTAATAATAATAAATATTTTAGTCGTGAGATTTGTATTTTGCACACCTCATAGAATTCATGATATCGTTTTATAGAGGAGTTTGATATGTAATATAACCTTGTATTAATTTTAAATTACGCTCATCTATTCTTATAATAAAAGTTTAACGAGACGAAATCTGTACATTGTA
The DNA here is from genome assembly GCA_014132275.2 of Samia ricini. NCBI lineage: Eukaryota > Metazoa > Arthropoda > Insecta > Lepidoptera > Saturniidae > Samia > Samia ricini. The sequence goes on from AP028161.1 coordinate 25,373,367, forward strand.
CACCTGTACAAAAATACTATGCGGGGCTTCAGAATCGATTACAGAACACATTTCGATAGTTTTCAAAATATTGTCTATCTGTTTATTAACTTCTTTGTTAATCACGCAAAAACTACTGAACCGAAATTTTGTAATCACATATTTTGCATCCAGGGTGAGAACATATGATTCAAATTGTCTAAATTGCAAGTGGGTGAAGCCGCGGGCACAGCTATACTATACTAATATATACTATACTAATTAATAAATTTGAAGTGTCTGTTTGTAATGTCATAAGTAAATTGTTTAATAAATAGATATGAATGTATACACGATACCTATACCAAAAACGCATTTTTTTAAATTTTTGTCTGTCAGTCTCTTTGTTTCTCCCGGGTAATCTCCGGAATGGCTTTACGGATCTTGACGGGAACTTTTTTTGATAGATAGCTAAAGTTACTCCAGGTAACTTAGGGTACTTTTAGTTTTCGAAAATAATTGACGATCCGCGTAAAAAAAATTAAAACTCATAAAAAATTGAATGAAATCCGATTCAATGCATAGTTTTACGGGCAAGCGCTTGAATTTATGAGAAATATTTTTCTTCAACTTAGTACTAAAAAAAAAATGAGGGTTCCGTATAAAAAAAAAGAAGTAAAGAATATATGAAACGCGAGCACAGCCGCGGCAAACAGCTATTATAATATAACCACGATTTTAACTACACTAAATTATAAAAATATTATTTGTTTTCAATAAATTTTTAGTGAAACATTATATTGAAAGTTATTCGTAAATGTTTCACAGAAATTGTAAGAAGAAATTGTTACACTGTATAATGACTTATAAAAATACGTATTGTACTGCCTGTTTGTAGTTTTTGTTTACCTTTATAATGTTATTTACCATCGGGAGGAGTTTACTAGAAGAATCTTTACTTTGTTTTTCAAATACGTGCTATCACATATATAGCATATAATACAAAGAAGCAATATTTTTCTTTCGAATTAACACCGAAATAATTCCATTGTAGATTTTTCTTTAGAATTATATATTGATTAAATTCCATTTTTCGTGTTTTATGTGCATACACGGCAGTAAAGTTTATTTTTTATAGGGTTTTAAATGGTTGAATTATAATCCTAATATTGATTAAAAGGCATGTGCATATCTGTCAGTTTTCATTAACGAAATATTATTATTAAAACATTTATTACGTTTGACGCTAAAAAAGTAAGCTACTATTAGATAATGAATAAACGTTAATATTTAATCCACCATCTATCGGAAATTTTGTAATTATAAATTAAACCAACATGAATTGTGAATATATGATATATTCTGGTACAAACCGCTGTCTTTACAAAACAAATATATTTCGTTCTTATGAACTCAATTGGTGAAATGGTTCAGAAGATTTGGGTGATTCTTTTCTTAAACTGTGTGTATATTGTTTGTGGTCAGACTTTAGCGTATAGGGGGCGTTAAAAAGTTGCATATGCAACAATGATGAAGGGGTTATGCTTTTCAGAGTTTTGATGGCTTGATGATCTAAATATTATATTATGTAAGCAATGTTTGCTTATTTACTTTTAATTATTTGAGGAAATTTTGTAATCATGTCAACGCTTACTTTTACAAGTTTACATGAGTTTTGCTTACTATTTGTTGGAGGTTGTACATTATCATCATGATAATGGCACGTGTAATTTATTACGTGTCAACAAATATATTTAAATATTGTTAATAGTTCGAAATATTATGAGTAAATAAAAAATGTTATTTTATTTCAACATCATCAGCCAATTGATAGACGTCCACTGTGGGACATAGATCTCCCCCAACAAGGGGGGGAATTACCATAATCGCCACGCTTGGCAAGCGGGTTGGCGATCGCAGTAGGTATTTGTGGTACTCAGAGAATGCTGCTCCCCATCCCCTGGTTTATCCCTCAGTCCATGGGGTGGTACTATTCTTAGCCGGCACCACACGGCATTATATACATTATACAAAAACTGTGTTATTACTCTGCTTATCCTGCCATATATATATATTTATAAAATTTTCACACCAAACACCAGTGTATCGCTACGTCAGTGCTTACTGACTAGAACAAGAGCCGCAATGTTGAGTCACTATGTCGAGCTTATAGTAACGAATGGTGATCGCAAGTAAGTTGTTCTTGTCTCAGTGGCGCTCACTTGAATATATTAAATGCTATCTGACGTTCGAACTATCATACACTACACTTAAAATTAATATTCAATGTATGCCAGATACATTAATAATTTTAATATCAACTATGATTATAGAACTTTGTACCTTAGTTTTACTAGATTGTTTGAATTTACGATCACTAACTCGTTTTTGATATTTAATGGTAGAGTAATTAAATTACTATGTAAAGGTATTTATTACTAGCTATAATATATTTTTTCTGGAAAAGAAAAAAAAAAACCAATTAATAGAAAAGATGTGGATCCCTTATGGATACGAGAGGCGAGGGAAAGAGATCTATGGAAAGGTTTAGGAGACGCCTACGCGATAAGGCGATAAGTATTCATTAAATCATGCATATTTGCACAGTAAAATACATAATATCTACAAGTTTATAACCTAGTTAAATGATATGTTTTGGACTGTAGTAGAAATCAAGGCTTTTTTATTTTATAATATGTTATTATAGGTTGGATCAAAGACAATTACCATTAGCACCTTTGTTTTTTTGTTGTTTTTTTATTCTGTATATATTCAGAGCTTTGACTCTAATCTCATCTGATGTTAAGTGACGACGTGGCCCATAATAGTAAACATACAATGCCTAATGATACCACCAAAACACACCTATTGGTGCTTAGTGACAGGTTTTCAAACTAGAGGAACTACCCAGCCGGGCATTATTATAGAATGACCTCTATTATTTCTTCACTATGGCTTCCTTTACCCAAATCTCAGGTTCCATATAAAAATGCATAGGTGGGTTAGAACATACCTCCATCGACGCGCAATCTAACCACACCAGCAACTGAGTCATCATAGGTTCAATTTGAATTAAGACCCTATAACGTTTAACTAGGTTGAATTCCGATGAATTTTCATGCCGGTAATATGCCGAAGGTTCGCATTGTTGTGGTAGCTGGCCAGGCCAGTTTGTGCCGCACCACAATATTTTCTGTAGGAGGAGGTGTTACGCAGACGGACGTTTTGCCTTAACTAGGGGAGAAGGATCGGAGAAGCCAACCCTCTATTGCACTTGGTTAAGGCCATCTGGAGTACCGTGCGAAGGGGCCATTTTTATATTTTTTTTACATAGGGAAATGCGTTTAGGCACCGTCCTCCCATGCGGGGGCAGGTTGGGTGTGTGGGACTAACACTATGGAAGGAGACCCTAGCGATTACCCACTAAAACCCTATGAGTGACCGTCTCTACCGCCACATAAGGAGGGCAACACGGGATCGCAGGCATACACCGCGACATACCCCCCGGACGGATAGCCTAGCCCGAAGGCCAAGACCCTACCCGCAAAAGGACTAGTCCCGGTCAACCAAGATTAAGCCCCCCGACGGCTTCCCAGTGCAATGGAAGGTCAGGGCCCCCGCCCCTTCCTCCCTTGGGTCAGCAATGTGAAGAAGTCCCGGTGCCGCACGGGCGACACCCGGACTCCGCCATCGCGGCCGTAATCGGCCTAAATGGCGAGCGAAATAATTTGGTCCGCGTCCTGACCATCATCTGCGCAGAAGGCACAGTGAGGGTTAGCGGTAATGCAAGCCGCGGCCCTATGGCCTTCACATCCGCACCTGAAGCAAAGATGCTCCATGCTCACACTTGAGGGACAGACCGGACGGGTGTGACCTAAGCCCGTGCAGCGGTAGCAACGCATAGACATTGCCGCCAACAGCTGACCGTGCGAAGGGGCTTGGGATTAATTAGGCCGATGACGCGGAGAGGCGAATCAGAGTACATGCGCAAGCTACTCCGAGTTGTTACCTTATGCGAGTATTCGACTGTACATCATGGTGGTTTTAGTGCCTCACAGTGAGGGCATGCCCAAATGCATTTCCTCCATGTAAACACTGTTACCACGTTACAACCGAGTGCCCTGAGCGCTCGCCATAAAGATCGGATGAAGCTGTCTAGACGCGACAGCAGTTGAAAATTACAAGAATAGCTACATGCTGTCGTAACATCAGGTAGACTGGATGCCTATTTGCCACCTTATTAATTGTACGAATTAATTATATACAAGAATTTCTATTTACAAAGCATATAATTGCTAATATTTCGTCTTTGTAAGTCACAATTTCTCTGTTTTCATGATTCATGAAGTCTCATGATTCACTAGTTGACTGAACTTCGCCCCATCTCAAAATCAATACATATTTGTTACAAATAAAGTGTATGAAAAATGAATTTTCTTCATGTTTTTTTTTGTGAATTTTGGCTGTTTTTTAACCGAATTCAAAAAGGAGGATTCAATTCGTCTGTGTGGTTTTTTTATGTTACTCGATTTCTCCGTCATTTGTGGACCGATTTGCAAAAAACATTTCAATTTTTTTAATCGATGGAGTATACTTCCGAGGTGGTCCTATTTCCATCAGATCAGGATCTGATCAGTGGAACTCAGGCAAATTAAAAAAAAACCCTCGAATATTATAGACACTTACACGTGTTTCATATATTCGTTTCCAAAGCTATAAAGTAGGCTTCACAGTTATACCTAAAAGTCCAAACTTAAACTAAAAAGTAGAAACAAACTTTTTTCATTAAAAACAAAACCGACTTCAAAAGAATAAATTATAAAAATGTACAAAAAGTCAATAAATAATTAGTTTATTAATCTGTTTCATTAATTTCAGAGTCGCTATCAGCGAGAATTAACCAATATACTCCTTTATAAATGGAAATAACTGTCTAAACTTTATTACAATTGTATATAAGCTAAATAAAGGACTAGGGTGCTTTTAAATAACAATTAATAAAAATTGGATATAATTAGCAACGTACATTTACACCATTTAGTTATCTATAAGCTGGCACCGATTTCAAAATTAACGAACCAGATTAATAAAGTAATTATATAGTAAGTATTTATTGAGTTTTCAGTGCATTTTCATATTTTATTCTATTGAAGTCGGGGTTGTTTTTATTTTAAAAAGTTTTTTGTAATAGTTATTCTGCTATTCGGAACGGATACCAATACAATCCAACAAATCAAACATTATAAAAATCGGTGCACATATTTTTGTTTTATAAATAGTGCAATTAACCCGACTCTGTTTTAGAATAGGTATTTAAGATATATATTACACATATACACTAAATATATTTTCTTATCATTCATACTATCCATCCTATCTATATATTATTAGTATTATTACGTTCAATTACGGAACAATCATGACGTAAATGAAATCTAAAAATGTGAAGGATTCTTCAAAGTCAAGTTTGATCCATACTACAATCTGGACGGTTATCATAATGCACCACCCGCTCAGAATCGAATGTTTTAGCGATATCGCATATGATATCTGTAAAATGTTGTCTTTTAGAAGTCAGAAAAGTGATATTTATTTGATAACTTCCTTTTTCGAGATCAACTTATCTACGTCTAAAAGATCTCTGTAAGATGGGTAAAAGATATATTCATGTGAGTGATTAGCATAATCCGGATTCTTAACCCAATATTTTGAAATAACACTTTTTCGCGACTAAGGATGAAATGAATGTATTGCATGGGCTTATTTTCTTTTTGATCAAATTCTGTGAAATTGGATTCTGGATCGGTGGAGAGAACATTTTACTGTCGATATAGGATGCATCAGTGGCATCGTTAAATTAGAAATATTTAAGTACACCGTTCTCTCGAAGAAGCGAGCTTGATCATACCACCTATTGACAATCCCCGCTTAACTAATTTCCATCGTGATGTATAGCAGAGTATTACCCGAGTAAGCCTCTATTCAGTTTTGATTGTGAATATCTCGGACAAATGTATTTCGGGACTGTATAATATTTTGAAATTTCTACTACGTGTCTGCGTACTGCACACTTTCATAGTTGCCTTTATAAAACATAGTTTTTTGATATTTCTATAGATATCATTTCACTAAATTTATGTAACTTTAGTATTCGAATACTACTTAAAAATATAAAATGGTTTGTGAAAAGTTGAAAGGTTTTCGTTTGTCGGGGTATGGACATGCTACGAAAAGAGAGGAATCGCATATGGGTAAAAAACAGTAATAAATATGAATGTGGAAGGATGGATAGGTAGAGAAGAAGGCTAAAGAAAGTGTGAATGGAGTGTATAAAAAATGATATGAAAGAAAAAGGAGTAAAAAATGAGAAAAACGGCTGGCATATGGAAGAAGAAAACATACTGTGCCGACTCCAATTGAGAGAAGTTCAGGGCATAAGAGTGTGGTGTATTTGAACCATTCAAAACATTATCACGAATAAGAATTGACGAAATACCGCATTAAATAACACTCCTTGCAACTATTGTTAATATCAGTATTTTATTGAGAGTATTCTATTCGTGTAGGTCAACGTGTAGAAATTCTTTAAATTATGACACGTGGAATACTTTATCATTTCTAAGATCACCAGACAAACAAAATCTTTAAATGCCCAGTAACTATTCGATTTGTGTCTGATTTATGTTTTTAATTACACTATTCAAAAATAATGATTTTTTTTTAATACATAATATATATACTAGATACTGTTACTATAAGTGAAACTTTTAGAAAAAAAAAATATGTTGTTTATTTAGGTATAATACGATATTTCCTTGTTTATTGGTAAAGTGCGATTACTCCAAATAATTAGTTTAGTACTATTCGAAATATTTGAATAGTAAAATTAAAAGAATATTAAGAGTCCTAATTGGGATATAAATATCCATCATATTTGTTATATATGATTAGAAGCAGCTGTTCTCTAAAATATTACATAACATGATATTTTTTTCTCTTTTTACGAGACAAATACACAAATAAGGTAACTTTTTATTTTTATAAAAGTAGATAAATATTTATTAAACTAACTGTGCCCGCGGCTCGTCTGTCGTGAACAAAAAAAATATTAAAGTTGAATATATACTCTTTATTCTTTTTCTCCAAATATATAATATAGAATCTTTTGTAAAATAAACACGGTAATTGTGGTTTAAATATGATAGTAATATTTTACTACTTTTTTCCGTTATTATTTTGATCTTATATAATTATTATATTTTATTAAATTTGATTTCTTGTTGGTACTATTATTTTCATAACTTGCTCCGTATATTATTTAATTTATATATATGTATAATATATAGAGTATATTAATTAAATTTATGTTAAAATGTCAGCCTCTGCTGAATATATGATATCCTCAAAGGTTTCCACTTTTACTGGTCTTGCGCTATTCGCATCCAGCAGATTTCCGCCACTTTCGTCGTCCTGCCATCGGAACACTTTGTTGTTGTCATTCAAGAAACCGTTAGCCCTATCAGGCATTGACTGTATGAGCGATGACCTCCGTCCACTGCCACTTTGATTTGGTTTTGGTTCTTCTGCGGATCTAATTCATCACGCAGTCGAAACTTACCTTTGGGTAACATTAAACTTTCTTATGTTACACATTGTGATTGACCATTTTTCTTGTATTCTGAATCAGTTATTACACTACGTGAATGTCGTTTCTTTCGCGGGACGTTTGTTTCTGGGGTGTAGGTCGCTGCGGCTACCACCAGAGCGTTCGGACGTGTTTCCGCTCGATCGAAATCTCTGCTAGTTAGGGACGTGAGAACGGATTCGATAAACGGTAGGTTCAGATCTCTGTGGAGATGGCGACTATGTCTTAGTACCGTATTTCACTGTTACCAGTTACACACTAGTTAAAAAAAACATATAAATCTATTTAGCGGTTGTCAATTTATATGCGCTACAACTGATACGATACATAGGCAGACAGATAAACGATTCTATTTTTGTTTTTTTTTTTTGTAAATGAAATTCTAATAAATTAAATAAACAATAAAGCACTCAGCCTCAGAATATATGTCACTGACCGATTAGTGCTAGTTTTGTCTCAATCAAAATGTCAAATGCGTTTAATCTTATCGTTAATTATAATAATAAAAATTATATTATGTAGTTGTACCTACGTGAATAAAAACATTTTACATTATATGATTTAAATAAATGATGAACTTATAAACCTAGTTTAGTTTTTAAACGAATATTATAAATACCGATATGATAATCGAGGTAACATTATAGTCAAATAACTTGTTTTATTATCATTACGAGTACATTAATCGTAAAAGTTTCAATAAAAAAAAAACAATTGATTTTTTCGGTGCATGCTACACTCGTATGTACGTGCACTGGTTATCTACATGTTTGATAAGATCATAGTGAATGCATTCATATCTTATCAAACTTTTTAGATTTTTTTATCGAGTGTTCTTTCTTCTAATATCATCGCGACATCGCGACACCGCTCGTTTATAGCAATTTCTACTCTTTGTAATTTTTTAACGTGGAATAATCTTACATAATATACCCACCCCTGGCAGTGAAGGGTGTGTTATGTCACATTTCTACTGACTAAAACACCACGATGTTCCTCCATCACCTATTTGGTCAGGGAGTAGAGAGTCCTTGTAAATTTTATGTGCTTTATGGTAGGTGTGGGCCTTCTTAATGAGGGTATCTTTCTTCATTTTGAGAAGTCAAGTGTTCTAAACCCTGTGACGATCGGATTTGGAGGTGAATTAATCACTATTGTGCCCTCACCTGCCTGTGCATATAAGGATCCTGTTTATACACAAGGACGATGAATGTGCCCGAATGCATCTGTAAGTTGTCCATAATAAGCATAAACCGCTGCCCGCTTCGTTGACCGCGGAAGGGGAGCTCGGTCGTCTTTTCCCTCTCGTTCGCCGCCATCTCTTTTATAGCATAACTAACTAATAAAAGGGTGTTATGGAGTCCCCCACTCGCTCTTGTACATCGTCTTAATGGTGCCCGGGAGTGAGAGATCGGGATCTATCTTTGCGATTAGATCGCAACGTAGCAAATATCATGCAGGACAGAAGCCCAATATATGCTGCGCAGTATCTTGGTTGATACCAGTGATTGATAGAGTTGGATGCGGTGATTCGAGGGTGCATCCATTAATGCGGAATCCGACCGCACTACCAACTGTGCTATCGTAGCTCATAATCAACGTTATTATAAAATGTAAATGACAATAGTGTAAAAGTGTCGAATATGAGATGATAAATGTAATCTCTATAACTGTTCGAATCGGCAAATCGTGATTAGTAAATAGTGTACTGTTACAAAATTACAATAACTTTACTTCACATACACTCATGTAAGTAAATCATATTACAATTGAAACATATAAGACACAGCCAACTCTAGAGACAGGCATATCCTCAGGGTACCAGTATCAGCCTTCGTAGATAGACTACTAAGTGAGGCCTTATGGTCTCTACAGTCTTTATAATTTCACTGCATTATATCTCTTGAACAATGTACATAAAGTATTACAAGCCTCGGCAGTCATTTTTGAACAAAATAAATACTAGAGCACACAGACAGCATTATGTAAATCCATTCAGTGGTTTCCGAATTATAAGACTACTAACTGGGAAATCGAGGGGACAAAAAAGCGTTGCCTTAATTATTACATGTAAAGATTCAGACATCGGGTCAGAATACAGCGATATGTCCGTAGTAGATAAATTAGGGTTTAATTATGAAAGGCTTCGTACCTCGCAAGACAGAGTGATCATTGGTAATATTTGTTCACATCGTTGTTTGGATTGCTTATATTCATGTACAGTGATATTATTTTGCCATGTACAATAAAACATGAAGTCAGTACACCTTTAATGCATGTAAGGTAATTAGTTCGTACCAGCTAGGTTAGTTTAAAAATATTTTATAGGTTTTGACTAAAATCTCACTCGATGTTAAGCTATGATGTGGTTCAGAATGACAAACACATTAAACCTAGAGGTACTGACGCTCAAATGATGCTGCTGGAACGCAGTTATTTTAAATTAACTCTGAAATTTTGAGGGTGGTAGCTACTACCCAGATGGATATTATTAGATCTTCCACCCACCATTCTACGGTTTCCTTTACCGAAAATTTAGATTCATTATAAAGTTGGATAAGTGGGTTCGGACTTTCGTCCATCCGACCATGCTACCAGCTAAGCCATCATCGATTTGAAATATACGCTTTACTATGAATAAAACTTTCTTTTACAGTATGGCCTATACGCATCGTTTATTGGAGGATTCGTGTATGCTGTCATGGGGACGTGTCCTCAAGTCAATATTGGTCCAACGGCATTACTCTCGCTCCTGACATTCACCTATACGAGTGGCACTAACGCAGACTTTGCAGTGTTACTATGCTTTTTTGCTGGTGTCGTCCAGCTGTTTGCCGGAATAGCGCAGCTTGGTAAGTTTGATTTTACACTATACTATCTATGTGCCCGCGACTGCGCCCGTATTTCATATATTCTTCACTGCTTTTTTATTTTTTATACGGATATATACGGATGATTTTCCAAGTTTATTTTTGGTACTAAGATAAAGTAAAATATTTCTCATAAATTCAACCACTTGCCCGTAAAACTAACCAATGAGTCGTCTTTTTTCCAAACTTTTTGTGTTTTTTTTATGCGGAACCCTAATAATTTTCCTGAAATAATTTTTGGTAACATCAAAATCAAAAAATCTTTATTCAAATTGGGCCCTGGGAAGGTGCTTATGAACGTCAAATATTACCGTACTAATAGAACACATAGATACTTTTTACTAAACAAACAAACAAACAAACTAGACTCTAAACAAATTTAAACACCTGCAGTTAAAACTGTGCTCGATACAGGTTTTATTTACAATTTGATGAGTTTTAATTTTTTTAAAGGAAACTTTAATTATTTTCGAAAAAATAAAGTAACCTAAGTTATGCGGCGTAACTTCTGCTATCTAACAAAAAAAGTCTCGCCCAAGTCGGCCCAGCCGTTCCGTAGATTAGCCGGAATAAACAGTCAGACAGGCAAAAATTGTATAAATTTCATTTTGAGTGTTTGTATTGTGTATACGTATATATATATAAAGTAAAATATTGTTATTTTGATATCACAAATAGACACTTCAATTTTATTTATTCGTATACATTTTTTGAAATAGCGCTTATGGTAAACCTATCGAACAATAAGGTTTATCTATACTAATAATAAAAAACTGAAGTTTTTTTCTATACATAATTTTTTTTAGGAATGTTTTTGACAGACGTATTTTTCAGTTACTCATCTCGCATCTGACATTGCTATTTTTTTATCCGTCTGTCCGTGTGTACGTCCGGATTTAACTTGAAAACATTTTGATTTCGGTGACACTTTGTACGCGGGAAGTATTTATCAAGAAAAAACTGTTGATAGGCTAGGCTATATAGATTTTCGAAATGATTTTTATAATTCGTATAAAAAATAATTAGGAAAAAAATATTTTCGGCATGGACTAAAATAACAAGTTAAACGATTTTGATAAATTTTTTGATCGCATAAAGTATGTATATGTAATTAGTGATTGATAAGTTACAACAGATAATCGACGTCATTTTTTGGAAACTATAAAAATTTAAAACGCAAAAGGGCTTCATCGATTTAAATAAAATTATTCTCTTTTTTCAGGTTTTCTAATAGAATTCGTATCATTGCCGGTGGTATCGGGATTCACATCAGCTGCCGCAATCACGATAGCTTCTTCTCAAATCAAAGGTCTCTTGGGGCTCAAGTTCAGTGCAGAAACGTTTCTGTCGACTTGGAAGGGCCTTTTTGAACATATCGGCGAAACTAGGATGCAAGATACGTTGCTCAGTTTGGCTTGCTGTATTCTGCTAATGGGTATGAAGGTACGTAGTAAATACTTATGATAACGTTTTCCTAAAATCAAATGAGCAAGCATGAATTAGTGCCATAATTGTTCCAGTAAATTAAGTAGCGCACCTACAGCGTAAATAAGACAATATGGGATATTTTCCATAATTGAATATTACATTAATGGCCTGTTCATGCTTGACGAAGTGATTAACGTTATATTGTCTTCAGAATGTTTAATTATTACGTCAGGCGAGAGAAATGGTCACTTAAGAGGATATGCTAGTGACATTTATTCCATACACACGTAGTCCCTTGTTTCCTCCCTTAATAATAGAATTGTGGTAGATATTTTTATACTAAATAATATATATCTACCATTGCCATGCTTGAAAGTTTTGATTTTTTCCATAAATCAGTTATTCTAGAAACTAGGAGCCTTTGAAATTGAATAAAATATATCGATTTTTACCGTTATTTTCAGACGTTCGTCAAACAAATTTTACTGATAAAATTAAAAACAGGTATAGCCAAAGTCTTAGTCATTCTTAAACTGAAAGAAAATTGAAAATTGGTTTATATTTAGAGGACGAAACAAGGTGAAAACAACTACGAAGTGATGTTTTCATCTATTTTGCTAGGATAAAATCAACTCGAGCCGCAGATGTCCCTTTCGTGTTTTATAATTTTGTCTTTGGGGTATACTTTGAAGTAACGCATTCAAATAAAGCAAATCGCAATTTAGTTAAATTACGAATTAAGAGCTTTTAAGTGATTATTAATATTTATAAATTTAGTTAATCACTTAATACGTGTGTACAGGTTAGAATAAAAATGTATAGAATTTCTTAATTTACTTTTAATAAATATTATTTTAATTTACATAACTTTTCATGCTGATAAGGTTTTTTATCGGTTTAATAAAATATTAGTGAATAATTCCATTACTTAATAAAATACAACATTTATGTGAGGTAAAATATTTTATAGTCATTCATTGTTATTACTTTACCCAATAATTCTATATCTTACCCTATGTATAATAATAAAAATATGTTTTAAATATACTATATGAGAGAGAAAGAGGGTAATTATCTTAGTTTAAAATGTAATTATGTATGTATAAATAAAGTGGACCTTAATTAATCAAAGACTACTCACTCTTTTCTCGTAAATTAATTCAAAACTAAAGTCAAAAGATATCGGTATTCTTGAGAAGTGAAACCTTTTTATAGAAATTAACTTGAAAACCTTAAAAGTAAAATTATCTCTTTTTCCCGTAATGATCTATTGATAGCATTAACGAAAAATTACGTCTGATATTTGTTAAGAAATTCTCTTGGTCTTTATAAAATATAATTTTACTTTTATCTTTAACCATTTTATCTTTAAAATTACGTATAAAATTTAGTAAAATATGGAAATATGTATATATATATGATTATGTATTGAAATTTTCTATTAGTTAGTGGCGATCGCTAGAAAATGTACTTTATATAAAATCATCTGAGTAAGTCAATACATTAGTTGACTTAATACTAACCTAGTAAATAATATAATAATAATTTTAAGTATGCTTTTTCATGTCTGGGGATATATTTAAATGAAAAGAGAATACAATATGTAATATTATATCTTGGACTGTGTGCACCCATAACAAATTCGTTTATTGTAATTCCCGAATTTAGAAATCTTAATTATTCGCTTATTTAAATATTAATTCTTTTTGTATGTCGAACAAAGTGACTATTTTCTTTAAAGTTTTTTGTTTATAATTTATGCTTTTGTTTTGGCACAAGCGTGTGTTAATGTTTATGATAACGAATCACAAAATTTCAAAGATTTGGTAAGTAGACACGTAAAGAATTAAACACTTAATTACATCTGAATTATTTACATTGTTTCTCTTGTTGTTATTAATATTAACTGCAATAATATATATTTATTTAAATGATACATTGCGTCTATGTATAGATTTTTACGGTGTATCATCAATTGTGTGGTATAATATAATAGGGCAGAACACCCACAAGTTCACAAACTCAGTTACAAAGTAAATATACTCACTTTACTCAGACGGTCGAGCCGTTGTAACTAACTACATACCGTATGTTTCAAGGACCAGTGACGTATTTCATGAACAATTTCTTGATTGAATTATTACTGGTGCAAATTATATAATAAGAACTGCAGGAAAAATATGGATGTATAAGGACAACTGGAAATCTTTTGAAGAGACTTTTACCCTCAACTGAGAGGGGTTCACGTTATATTTATTAATAAAAAAAAAAACATTTTTATAGTACTTATTGTTTCTGTATGATTATTTAATTTCGTTTTTTTTTTGTAGCTGTATTCTCCTTTTTGTATAAATAGTGTAAAATATACAGTCTTTTTATTTTATATATTCATGTTAAATTACTGTAATACTCTATTTATTTAATGGATGTTCAAGTATCAAGGGGGGTCTGACACGGGAAGTGGGCCCGTCTGATATATTTAATTTTGGCTTTTGTTTTCTTAAAGGATTTTGTAAAAAAATATCCTAATGCTTACGTTTTTATGAATAGTTTTGCTTATTATTGCTGAGAAGCAGGAGGGGAATCAAAATGAAATTTGTAAAATTCTGCTTATGTGATACTCGAACGACTCCTGTGGAAACTTTTAGTATATTTAGTAAGATTTATACACATACATACATTTATACATATATAATACCTACATTATTTTATATTACTTTATGTAAAATATCTTTTAAAATTATTGTATCTAGTCATTATTCATTATTTTGTGATTTACTTTTTAACCCCTTGAACACTAACCTGGCATTTACACCAGCTTTCCATTGTTTTCTTAGTGTCTTCCTATTGTCTAATTTTTATGGGTAATGGACATTATAAGTCAATACTTGCATCATAATATCTTACAACAAAAAAAAAAACATGTAAAAATAAACCCAGATCGAGTTTCTTGCCGGCTTTTCTCGACTGGGTTGTTTTCCGAACCGGTAGTAGTTTTTCGAGGTTCATAAGCGCCTTCTCAGGGACCAAATTTAACAAAGAATTTTTTGATGTGATTTGATAAGAGGTTCCTATTGCCAAAATTTTAAGCTTACAGGCCCAGCGGTTCAGGCTGCGCTTTGATAAATCAGTCAATCAGTACAAGTAATTTTATATATAGATTTATATTTTTTCCGTTGATACTTTTCAATTTTCCTTATTATCCACCTATACAAAATGTAGATTACTTTCAACTGTTGGTGATGTTCTGGCTTTTTTTACAATATATTTGTTTCCTTATTTTTTATGCGAACATGGAAGCATCCGCTATCGACGTTTGTTTTTCCAGCAACGTATAACAAGTGGTTCTTGAGGCAAAAAGCGAATTCAGCCCAAACTGCTGTAGTCCCTTTCATGTCTTCCACTATTTTTGGCCCCCATTCCGATAGCAATAAATTTCTAAAATACCAATTTTTTAAATCTGTCGTCTACCGCATATCCTCTTCATAGATGATTATAAAGTTGATATTATTGTTTGATTACAGGCTTTAAAAGATATAAGATTCAAAGAGAAAAAAAAAAAGCCGGAGCGCGCTTGTATTGCAGAGGTTTCTATGGTTCTTAGGTGTTTCAAGAAACGCAGTGGTTGTTGTATTAGCTGCAGTTTTGGCATACATGGTACATGAAGATAAAGGCGATCCGCTTATACTTACTGGTAAATCATTTTCCTTTTCATTTTTCCAACAATGAGCATTCCTGATAAGTTTTAAAAGTAAGTTCGTCATAACTTTGATAACATTTTAAGAATAATGTGGTAAGTAATATCTATACGTCTGTTAATATTTTCCATCTTTAAGAATATACGTAGAACATATCTGCAACATAAAAACTTCTTTTTTTTTCTAAATTTTGTGTACCTCAAACATATATTGTTAAATAAAACAGTTATGAAATTAAAAATTTAGGTTCATTGAACCACTTATTTTTATTATAACAATGGCGCCGTGCTATAGCCATGAGCAACCATCAAGAGAGAAGATACATTGTAGTCTTTAAATTAATTAAGTTAAATTTAATTAAAATTAACATTAAGAAAATAAAATTAACACTGTTACAAAACTAAAAATGTATTATGTTTAATATTTATATTGTTTAATATTATGTTATCATATATATATTTAATATTTATAATCAACATATATTTTAAATATAATTATAGACCACAGATACCAAATTTTATTAGAAATAAATT
The DNA here is from genome assembly GCA_014132275.2 of Samia ricini. Taxonomy (NCBI): domain Eukaryota; kingdom Metazoa; phylum Arthropoda; class Insecta; order Lepidoptera; family Saturniidae; genus Samia; species Samia ricini. The sequence goes on from AP028161.1 coordinate 25,389,499, forward strand.
GATGTGTATAATACTTTTTACTACTACATGCTTCGTCGTGTAAATAATAAAATGTATGTCCTTTGTTTATGTGATCATCTAAATCAATTATTTTATACCACAGGTAACATAACACCAGGATTACCGACTCCCAGACCACCTGCCTTCGAAACAATTGTAGGAAATACTACGTATACTAGTGGCGATATGCTGTCTTACCTCGGCTCTGGACTCCTTGTCGTCCCTTTGGTAGGGATTATATCGAATATCGCTATTGCGAAAGCGTTTGGTATGTTTTTTTAAATATTATTTTTGGCTTAACCTTGCTTTATAATTCCTTCTAAAAGTGATATTATATTCATTTAGAAGGATCCAATCATTGTTTAAAGAGATGATGCGTGGTCTATATTTTTAACTAAATTCTAATTGAATTACATTTTTAGTCAATGACTTACTAACCTATTACGTTTTATATATTTATAAGATGATTTATTTGAAAATAAAACTGTAGGTTTGGAGTTTTAAAAAATGTTTATTTAAGTAGTTAATAGGTACCTTAGTGCCATAAGCACAATTATAGGTGCATTTTCGTACATTTCAAATGCCTATGTGATTTTGTACATAAAGATTTCTAATTTGAGATACAATTTTGAGTAATTATCATTAATTATAATGTAATATTACTCTCGTAATGTAAGGACTCCAAATCGTATAATTTTTATAAAATAAATCCAACACCGGATTATAGTTACCTACAAAAATGGGTATACGAAATGAACACAAGATCGACCTTTAGGAATCTTTGATGGGACCTTCGTGCTTATAAATCTTTTCATCTCGGCTCAACACTCGGTCAGGATCTTAGATGTGGTTATTTATCAACCAGAAAATATACCATTTACGGAGCCACAGAGTTTTTTTTTTATTTATTTCTTTTGTGACAAAAGCTGTCACTCGGGGGTAAAATATGGACGACGTTTATAATAATTCTATTTGTGTCGTAGGAAATTTAATCTACATGACGTAATATCTCAAGAGTTCAACAATGATATATGGTAAACATGTATTATAAAGATATTCCAAGTATTAAGAATGTTTTTGCGACCAATGTTTCGTGAAAAATTTAGAGATAAATAATTATTATTACTTACTCTTTGATGATTAGAAACTACTAGATAAAAGATTTGAATAATCATTGTGTTCCGGAGATAATTATTATTTTAATTGAACGCCTCCAAGTACAGAACTTAAATTTGTAAACCTCACCCACATCTCCTGAATAAAAAATAATATACGTTATTTATTTACTTCATTATTACCAGTCTATTTTATTACAACAACATTCTTCTCTTTGTTTATTGTTTGAATATTATGCAAGGTTCGTGATTATTATTCCATGAATAATGAATTTAAAGGCAACCCTTTCAATTTAGGGCTTGGCTATGGACTTGTGAAATTGCGAAGATTTTGAGGAATAATATTGTACAATATTGTAATTATTAATGTTTTTCGCTATGTAGCATGTATTGTAAGGGTCTATTTAATGCTGTAAATGGTTTAAAAAAAGCATAGAACGCAATATTACAAGTATACAAAACACACACTTCGTATTTCTGTTTTTAACCAACCTCACGAACAATTGATTCTCAGCAGTATTAAATTCCTCGGAACGATCTTTAAGAATTTGTTTACGAACAAATTATAAACAAAATGGTAAGAGAATAAAAAAACTAAACAGCCATGGGGACTGGCGACAGAAGTGAAAACTTAAAATTTTGGAAAATCTGTTTTTAAAATGTTTAAATTTCATATTTGTTCAATTCTAATTATTAACATAACCTAACATTTATCACTTTCTGGTTTTTATATGTATTGGTGCTCCGAGCTAGCTGACGTCACAGCATTGAAAACGCGAATCTATAAGTTTGTTTCCTCTACCGATAATCTGTCTGAAATTTAAGCTATTGAAGGGGAGGCGATATTTGTGCTTGCCAAAAAATCGAAATAACTGGTTCCGCTCTTTTTTTTCTAACCTATCTAATGCTGTTAACCGGAGGGGCCTATACAGCTTTACCGAACTTTGTGGGCAACTGCTGAAAGCACCTACGGGTTTCCTTACGAAGCGATTCTGAATCACTTGAAGAAAGCCGTCTTTATGGGCAAAGGCAGGAACGCAACACGTCAAGATCGGTCTGACGATAGTTTTAAACAAAGTAACATTATAGCGGAGACCCATTTTGCCATGACGGTCTGGTGTTTGACTTTCATTGAGACGTCTAATAGGACACCGTGGTGCTTGACCTCGGTAGCCCAGGGATCTCTACTCCTAGATATTTAAGGAGACGAGGAGGTTTTTTGTTCCCTTCGGAGAACATGATCGCGGTGCTCTTTCCCGGGTTTATCTCTATGCGCCACTTTTTGTACCAAAGGCTTTGGGGCAGTCAGTTTTGGACAGTTCACAGCTTTCTGGACGCGGGCTCTGAGAGTGACTCTTTGTCTATAAGAGAAGTAAATGACCGCGTCATCGGCATACAGACACTAGTATGATTAACGGATGGACTGGTCCCCCTCCAATGTGCTAAGCAGGAATATATTTGTTTCACCTATCCGAAGTTAGGAGCGCTAAATACGAAATTAATGATATCATAGTTATACCTGAGATAAATGTCAATTGAAAAACCAACAACTACATTTGAGACAAATAAACAAACTAACAACTTTATTCATTTGGTTATTTGTGGATTGAAAAATCGGCCATTAATTAGATGTAATAATGAAATAACTGGTTATCAAGATTTATTGCAACGCAAATTATTTTAAGTGTTAATATAATCTTTAATTTATGTGACTGGAGTTTATTTATTCATTAAATTTTATTTGTAGATAACAAAGACCCATTAGTAAAATATTAGTTATAAAAAATTATAAATTACAATTATCTTAAAAACAAAATAAAATATATTTACAAGTAATACTCCTATATTGTTGTTTGTTGTTATTTTTTTTTCTTTATATTGGGAGACATTGAGCCGGAGTTTTATATAACATAGGTATTGGAGAAGTATCCTTCAAATGTTAGTTCAAATCAAAATTGATAGGCAATTTATTTGTTCTTATTTTGTTTTTCAATTTAAACGTCACCAAGCGAGCGTGTGTTTGAAAGCTTTCAAAACTTCACGCAAAAGTTTAGAGTAGTTTCGACATCAAGTCAACACGAGTTTAGTGGTGACAGCGTAAACTTTAACATACGTATCTATAAGACTTTAACAATTTTCGTAATTGGAATTGAATATTTTAATTTTTTTTATACATTTTAAACTTTAAATTTATATTGTGTCCGTGGTGTAATCGTATGAAATTACTTATTGATATTATGAAGGTTTTATTAAGTGGAAATGGGGGTATTTTTATTATATAGTGGGGTAGTTTCTTAAGTTAATAATAACACATTATAATTATGGCAACTCAGTTAAAGTTAAAGAGAAATCCCTAATATTTTTGTGTTGTTTGTATAGTGTACAAATTTACTTATTGACCAGTTTATATTATTTTAATTTTTCTATAAACTGATGATTGAAAAATAACAGTTTTGTGAACGTTCTCACCATACTTATAATCAGGTACTTATATGAATAAATAACTAGTTAAACTAATTATTTTTATAAACAACACTGAATAATGAAAATATATGATTTTTACAAGTTGGATTTTGAATACAATAAATTGATATACCTAAAAAGAAATCAAGAAATCGATTCTCGTAAACTTACACTTAAAAAAAATAACTTCAAAAACTGTATAACACCTAATTATTTGAAATATTATTACTTGTAAACATAAGTTACCAAAATTAGAAGAATTTTGAATTAGTTTTTTCAATGTAAAAATCTTAGAACTTCGTCAATGTTTATATATATATACGACTTATTTAAAGGAAATTATTAATTTCTAACTAATATAAAAAATATTTGTCATGTTATATTTGTAATATTAAAATTCCATAGCAGTACAGTTAAATTCTAGTGTTATATATAATTATATTGTGAATTTTAAACAATTAATTATAAGAAATAAACTCGTTTATATGTTTTGAATAAGGTTTTTGAATAAATGATGTGTTTTCAGCTAATGGCAAAACCTTGGACGCAACTCAAGAGATCGTGGCTTTGGGCGCCTGCAACTTAGTCGGCGCTTTTTTCCGCTCCATACCTGTAAACGGATCGTTTTCACGAAGCGCTGTAAGCGATGCGTCGGGTGTCAAGACACCGGCAGCTGGATTTTACACGGGTGGGTGCCTTGGAACATCAAGATAATAAGATGATATGAACATAAACTTTACATCATCAGTTACAAATTAAATTATTAGGGCTTTATTTTATTCATATGCAACAGTAAATATTAAGCATTTTTTTAATCGGTCCCAACAAATGTATACTTTACCGGATTTTTTTGTAACACATCAAACAATAAATAACGCTAAAAATACAAATTAATTAAAGGCAAATACAACATGTTCTAAACAGATAGGCTACTTGCTCGATTTCCAAAATAATTCTAAATCTAAACTAAACAAAACTAATAAATAACAATTATTTTAATACTTTGAAGTGTGAACAGTGAAGCAGTAATACATTCTCCATATTTTGGTAAAGAATCCACATGAATATCTGTCGTTAGACTTACACTATTATACAATTTACACATTTTAAATATGGGTGACTTACTCCCAACAGTTGATTTCCGTAAGGCGCATCACTTGGCGTGGATATCTACAAGATATTTCGAGACAGTCATTTTTTTTATTACGGCTTTATATAAAAAGAAATCTAAGAAATAAAATGTAGTCCAAATACGATGGCGACTTCCGTTGGATGAAAATTTATTGACAGTTGCCATCGCAATGCTAACCTACAATTACCACAACTGAAGCTCCTAGGAAGGTTTGGATTTTATCACAAGTGTATCGTGGTTGCGATCCAGGCGGGCTTAATTACCTTGCAACTCCGCCGATTAGACATTTTACACTTGCTGATTAAGAAATATTATGGCAGATTTTCACCATACGTATAAGTTGTACCCGTCTATTTATTAAACGTAAATAATATACAAACTTTTGATTTGGACTATATTTTTTAGTAAAATATTTACGAGATACCAATTTTGTGATTTACGTATCCCTCATGGGAGTAATATCGTAACCCTGCTGTTCGGTAAATTGCTTCTCGTGATTGAGAGTGTCCATACATTGTGAAGCACATATATACCTAGCATATTTTACGTCATGAGCCTTGCAGGTTCACTGAGGGGTGAAGTTACAATAATCGTAAAGTGAATTAGTTTGGGGCAAACATAAACGATTTTTTAAAAGAAAATCTTTTTAAAAAATAAATGCGCAGACTAGGATTTAGTTAAATAGCCGGATTCTTTAGATAGGACAATAAAAATATTTAAATTGTATTTATATTACTTTCTTACGATGTTTTAAAGCGATTGTATATACCAAAAGAATATAAAGTTTTTGATACAGAAATTGTAGTAAAAATATTTGACTTAATTAATTTTATTTGCCATCCGATACACTTTATTGTACACACTTACCTCTTTTCATATATAACACAAAATAATCTCGATTGCGGTAAGATACGAATGTAAATCTGGAGTATAAATCATTCGCCACGTGCGGCACGTCTAAAACTATGTAGGAACTTCATAAATCTAAAAGTTTACATCATAGTTTACAGTCACAGAACAGTTTCCGTGGTGGTTTTACAATTTCAAAGAGAGACATGATATTTCTTATGTGAATATCTTATGTTTACGAATTATAATTTTATTTCAAACGTTACAATTGGTTACCGATACTTTTTTGATCTTTATTATGATTGAATCACTAAAAGTTATACCTATTCCAGAATTCAAATGTGTGAAAATAATTTGATAGTGTTGATTTGCAGATTAAAACTGTTTTCAAATTTTTTATGGATTATAACACTAAAGCTCGCTAATAACAACTAAGCCAAACATAAAAGAGAATCTGTTAACAAACAGAGTAGAAAAAGGCACTGTACTGTTTTATCTTTACCTCTTTATGTATTTATATTCGTCAGTCAAATCCATATTTATAAATCCATATTACGGATTTTTTAAGAAGTAATGTTAAAGTTTTTATTTATATTCTTAGTAATCATATTAATAATTTTCTTTACTAACAAAGAGTTCTAATGTATAATAATATTATCATTTTCTTACATTCAAAAATAATTTACAAAGTTTGTACAGACGTTCTGTAATTGATGTTAGAGAAAAACACTTCGTTTCAACAGCACTTACAAAAAATTACTTTTGAGTTTTATAAAAAAGTATGAGCAAATCATAAATATTGTTTTATGTATGTAAAATGTGTGTTTCGATGATTACTGACATTATTTGTGAAAAATGTGTTAAATAATTGTTGCATTTTTTTAATGTTAAATTTATTATCTATAGGCACGTTAAGCAAAAATATTGTACCCCTTTTTACAAAAAAAACACTGACGGAGGAGTTTGAAATTTGGTGTAGTTAAAGTTGATATGTAGAAGGGAAAAGTAATATTTTATATATCTTATATGCATTAGAAATATATTAAATTTTAAAAATTGCCTTACCTTTTTTAATTACCTATTAAAGGACGTGGAAATCCGCTGGATATGGATGGTACAAAACCGGTCGTTGTGAAAATAATCGAGGAAGGCCTATGTCCAGCTGTGGAAGTCTTTAAATTAAATGCAGGGATAGAATTTTAACACTAACATTGCATACATTAACTACCATGCGTTTGACATACACACATATCTATAATTACCCCTTACGATTTCCAATGCATTATAAATCACCAAAGACTTGACATTTATTTACCGCCGGACAAAATATTTACTTTTGAGATTGTTTTACTTAAAGCAATTGACATGGAAAGGCAAACGAAATTTATGGCATCTTTTGTAAAAGTCATATAAAGGAGACCTTTCTTTTATAAAAGAAACAAAATACTTTTAATCACAGGTTAGCATTAGTATGATATAAACATTAATTCCCTTGAAACTTTATTCTTATCAGGAATAATAGTGCTTCTAACTTTGGCACTTCTGACGCCGTATTTCTACTTCATTCCGAGAGCGGCGCTTGCAGCTGTCATCGTGTGCGCTGTCCTACACATGGTCGATACTGATACAGTAAAGAAGTTATGGACGACTAATAGTGAGAAATAATATTTAAATTCAATACAGATTGGACAGTCGACAACTTTTAAGTCTTACCAGTTGTTTTATAAATCTGTATAACCTAATAGTAATGATCATCAATGATAAATAAGAAGGAATTATATTCTCTGTCAAATGGTCACTACTTTGTTATTCCATTAAACCAATTATGTATTCCGTCAGGTACTTAACTTGCCCTCCATGACCTTACAACACAGATTATAATAAGTAATTCGGTTATTCCATCACGGACGAAGGGCCGAAAGGGACATTGTACTAAATTATTCATGTATTAAGTCTGAAGTTGATCCTAATACCGCTACTATAAAAAATAATATATTTTACTTTTGCTTAGTCATACTGTAAGTTTGGTTTTAATCTTTGTTACTGATATGGATAAGATGTTAACGTTGTACTCGTTAAAACTTATTTTTCTGTTTGATCTTACCTTAACTTGTATCTCGATGAAAGGATTAGAACTTCTCCTCTATCCAAAAGTATTATTTGTATTCGTTTACTTAAAACTAACCATATTAGCTTTATTTTTCTTGATGTATACTTGTTGTCCACCATGAGCATAGATTATTAGAAGATGGCGCCCTTTCCAAGTAACTCACGAGTAGGTTTTGTAACCGTCTTAAGGATTCATAACACATTGAGTTTAGTTTAGGAAAGCAAAATATTTGGGAAGTGAAAAAACAAAACTAAATTTGAATAAAAATGCTAAAAATTCTTTATAAAAATATCATAGTCTTGTTGTGGTCGTTGCGTTATCATTAAGTTAAAAGTTAAGAATAGCCATAAAAATTATCGGCGCGTGTGAGCTATTTACACTTTCGCAATATCCCCTATATCCAATAAGCACACTATAATCTAAAATTGATTTTCATTTATGCAGGATTGGATCTTATTCCTTTATTGGGTTCTTTTGTATGCTGCCTGGCGCTGGGTATAGAAATTGGACTTTTATGTGGAGTCGGTATAGATATGCTACTATTAGTTTACTATTATTCAAGACCACCACTTGAACTGCAATATGTGGATGTAAGTATTTTAAATTTGATAATTTTTTTAGATCAGGTTGGAAATTTATTGCCGTGTTTGAGTTTTCGGCTCTAACGGATTTTGATTACGCTAATTTAGAGGTAGATACTTTTTAAACTGACAAGTGCTGTTGATCTCAGGAGCCTTGATAGATTAACTGAACTATAGAGCGAATATTTATAGTACTCAGCCACAAACTTTAATATTTTGCGCAAGGCATCAAAGTGGTACGAACATTGGCAGGTATAAAAATGCTAGCTTAAACTCTGCCGTTTTGAAAAAAAGCATCCCTTTTAGAATCTTTTACCTTGTTTGTGTTGTGCAAACCAGTCTATGGAATGTCATACGGGTTGTGTTACAGTATTATTGTAACGCGCTTGGGGAGGGTTGGGGGTTGGGCTACAAGAGCTTTCACAGTTGGAGTTAGATCACTTCTTATGCCTTTGCCGGAAGAGGTCTCGGGGTGTGTATATGAGCAAAGTTTGCTGTTCATTTCCACTAAATGCTTTCCATATATATACATACATTTTTATAGTTACCAAGGCTTAAATAAAAAGTATATATCTTTCAGAATGGTATTCTACCTCCACATTACGCCGTACATCCAATTGGTGGACTTCACTTCGCCAGTGCTGAGAGAGTTAGAAATAAACTGATCGCTCTAAGAGATCCTAAAAACAAGAACGCACTACCTGTTGCAAGTATAGAAACTCTCACTATTATACCAGATAGTGACACTCATATACGTGTTAACGGTGTTGCGGCAAGCATTCCCGTGGCTAATGGAGTTCCCATTTCGGCCACTGAAAATGCTAATGTAGTTAATAATAATAATATAGAAACGAACATTAGAACAGATCTCTTGGTGATTTACTGTGATGCTTTGTATATTGTGGATTATACATTTTTACAGGTAATTATATTTATTTTTTTATGAACATAACAAATATTGAGGGTAATTATATCAAGCGATTTTTATATCATTTCGCAAGAGTAGTGCGACCAATTCGAGTGCTGTCAGCACGGTTAATATTACGATAAGGATTACGCTCCATTAAATTACTTATATTTAGAAAAAACAAAAGGAATACATTAGATAAAAATTAAACGCTTGCCGTTTTTGTCGTCGATGAAATAAAATAATCATGAATGCACGTTTAATAATAGAAAAAACTATTTAAAACGCCGCTATTCATGAAAATTATCAGTATATTTATTTGGTCAGAATAGTAGAAAATGGTAGAAGTAGTATAAATCTGAATTATGAAGCATCATGAATTGAAATTGAGTCTCATCATCCAACTCATGCTGTTATATACACATAGTTATAAACGTGTATGGTTTCAAATTAAGAGACTATTATAATATTAAATAAGTTTTACACACTTTTTTCAACATAGGTTCGTCCTGGTAACCTATTTACATCTGACAAAATTTGAATATCGACAAAGCAGTCTTGTATTATAACTACGTTGAAATATTGTGTAGGCCGCAAGCCACAAGCTCAAATCACATGCAATGTTGATGTGTCGACCGCAACTCTGGCTGGCTTAAATATCTGACACGCGCGGCCATTGCGCTCTTGTTAAATATAACTATATGATATAAAATATACATCTCTTGGTTATTAATAAACGATAATTAAATTTTAAATTAAATCACGTCGGTAATATTTGCTTTTAATTTGGAATCAGAACGTCATGAATAATCTTGTGCATAAGCAATTAACGGGACTAGTGGTCGTAATTCAAAGATAATTATTAACTAATTGTTTAAATTTTTCGGAGAAAAACCTGTTTCCAAAATTATTTTCTACACTAGTTATTAAACAAAACAAAAAAAAAAGGACTCGATTGACAGACATGGAAGAAAAATGGACTGAACTGTTTTATTTTTAACTAATTGTGGATAGATATGCTAATTAATTTCGTATTTCGTTAGTATAATATAAGTATATTTATGTTATTACTTAGTAAAAAGATCTTTTCATCAAACTATAGCATACTATTAAATAAAAATCACTTAAATAGCTACTGTTTTAATTCAATACAAGACAAATTGCAACGAACATTCAAGTCAAATGACATGAAAACACATGTATAAGTATTTCAAATCAGTAATAATTGTATAATTTAGAGGCAATAACGGTGTTTAATGTGCTCTGGCATACCGTATTAGTTGGGGTGGTTTCAGTGATAATTGAATTCGGTACGGCACTCAGAAAATTAAACGCCAAAGGGATTGGTTAGGCTTCTATGGATGTCATCTGTCAGTATGATACTTCATTTATCTATACTAATAAATAAATAAATAAAAATATGAATGTAAATACGACACCCATACCAAAAATAAAATTTTTAAAATTATTGTCTGCTTGTCTGTTTGTACGGCTGGACTGATTTTCACGACACATTTTTGGTAGATAGCTGAAGTTACTCCGGGTAACTTTGGGGTACTTTTAATTTTCGAAAAAAATTAGGGTACCGCGTAATAAAATAAAACTTATTAAAAATTGGAATAAAATCCGATATAATGCACAGTTTTACGGACAAATGCTATAATTTATGAGAAATATTTTGACTTTATCTTAGTACAAAATGTAAGGAAAATAATTAGTAAAATAAAGTAATAATGAAACGCGGGCGCAGCCGCGGGCACACATTTAGTTTATATTATAAATATGACAATTCCCTTGTATTACAGATTATATAGAAGCAATAAATTCTATAGTAAAATTAAATTAAACTTTATACATACATATACATACATTTATACAGATATACATTTCATTTTTTTAATATAACAACTATACAAATTATAGTTATAACTATTGTTAGCGGAAGCACAGAAAGGGGTGTTAATTCCAGTTCACTATCGTTCACTTAACCCCTTGAGCACCTTCCTGGCGTTTACGCCAGCTTTCCATTGTTTTCCTATTGTCTTTCTATTGTTTCATTTTTATGGGTACTCGACACATTAATGATCCATTCTTAAATTTCCAAATAACCTTTTGAAATTAAGACTTGCTTGACACTTATTCTCAGGTACATCGGTAATGTTCTTTCGAATTGTATTGTTAAAACGAATACTATTACCTATAAAGCTTTTATTAGAAAAATTGAGACGGCACTTATTGTTATTACTGATATTAAAATTATGTCGATCATTTAATAGGTCAAGTTTGTCTCAATTCAACGAATATACATTAAGTTATCGCAGGTGTATTGGAAGGGTGAGGTTAAGATACTAAATTCTTGAAACTTGTTCTTCAGAGAAATAACAGTAGAAAATGTACATATTATTGAAACTTGTATTTTAAATGCAATACCATTTTTATTTGTATGAAATTTGCTAAGTGATTTTCTTTTACCAGTGCAAGCATGTCGTACGGTATACTGTGGAAATAAAAGATAAACAGATATTACCAACAGCTTTATTACAAGATTCTTTGTATGTATATTCTTATTATTCGAGCTCAGCAAAATTACTGGCACTTAATAAGTTCATCAGTATGATAACTATCAGGGCTAAAGCCTTTAGGTTACTGATCCTGGAATGGAACTTTAACGTGTGACTAATACAGGCTTTAACAAGTATGCTGTGGTCGCGATTGCTATACCACCACTCTATAGCTGATCCTGCAATGCGGCACGTTTGAAATGTTTTCCTATAGTGAGGTTTTACCATGTATATGGTGGTCACGACCAAGTCGGGAACGTAAGCCATAGTATCCTGTTCACCCATCCAGTCAACTGAAAGGCATCTACTGTTGGATATCGGTCTCCTCCAAAGAACTCCACAGCGACCGCTCTTGCGCCTCCCAGATCTAGCGGATTCCCGCGACATTCACCAGGTTGTCGGTTCACCTCTTTGGGGGTCTACCCACGCTGCGTCTTCCAGTAGGTGGACACTATTAGAGAACTCGTTGTCCCTATTGGCTATAATAATTTATCTATGGTTCTACGAACTATTGTTCGCCCATCTCACTGCCACTATTGTTTGGCAATTCTTCTGCGGATCTCTTCATGCCTGATTCGATCACACAGTGATACTCTGACCATAGCCCTATCCTTTGAGTAACTTTCAGTTTTCTCATTAAGCCTATTGTAAGCGATCAAGTCTCAGTGCCGTATGTCATCCACTGGCAACATACACTGGTCAAACGCGGACCCCTGTAGTCTTTAATGTTATATTTATTTCCAGAGTATAAAAAATGTTGGTGACGGAATGGACGCGCGTCGGCCGCGTGTTGTGGTGTGACGTGAAACCTAACGTTAAGGAACAGTTGAGCAATGTTCTCGTAAATCCTATATTTTGTAACAGTGACCAACTCGGAATACTTTTAACAGGTGAGTGTAAGTGTGGTAGGATATTGAATCCATCATAACTTATTCTATAACAAGCTTGAGCTATAGTGAAAATCTTTCGCAAAACAAGGTATATTGTATGGTATGTTCCGGCAGTATCACCTGAGAGTCAGTACCTCTAAGCTTAATGTATTTACCATCCTGGGCCACCTCGTCACTTAGGAGACAGGTCTCTTTCAAACTCTGGTCAGATCTTGATAGATTTCATCACGTTATATCTATTTAGTATATAGTCGATAATTTAGTCAACCATAATATTTATGATAACATGTAACTAACGGAATATAAAATTTCACATTAATAACCAAAACAGAAGGGTGAAAAGGAATATTTACGTATTCATTTAAATATAATTCCATTTATTATTGCAGATGCAGTGATCGAAGAGCCACCGATATCAAATATTAACGATACACCACTTTGATTTTAATAATTTAATCATGTAAATATGTGTAATAAATCATAATACAAGTAACTTCCTATTATTGTATAATTTTTCGTGATCAATTTCATTTGTGTAGCGAATGTGGTGCTATTATTTCACTCCATATAAATATACAGTTACACTTTGACGGATCTCAAGTATTCTCAATTCACACTCAAAATAATGACTATCCTCAAATCTTAAAGTAGATCTGGAACTAACGGACACATTTTACTATAGGTAAACATAAATACATATTTGATTTATCGTTTCGGGACACAGCGGGCCAGTCTGGACGCCAGCACGATTTTACTAAGGAAGAGTTCGCGCTCGGCTCGCGTTGAGGCTTTGTGTTTCTATAGGAACATCGCGCTGGCGTCCCCACCCGCCCGCTGAGTGTTGCAACCATTAATAAAGCTGTATTGATCTATTTTGTCATAACCGAATTCGTTTTATTTGCATTGTTTTTCATTTACAAAATACTTCTAGAACACAATTATGCAAACATAATAATTAATGAATAAAAATCTTTTTTTTTTTTAATAATTAATTCGTAATTTTATCAACGAACGCATATTTTGTTTTACTTAAATGTTTTAACCTTTTATACCTGGTAAAGAATTAACAGCGTTTATACCTGATCAAATTTTAATGTTTCATTTGAAATTTAGCGTCAATAAACTTACAAGCTTAGCTTAATTTTTACTAAACCACTGTTAGATATTATCGATGAAATTATTTCAGAAATAATTTCTGATCAATTATAGGTAGGTTTTAGATTTCTATAAGTTAGGTAAAAAAATAATAAAAATTTAGTAAATTTCGATAAGTATTTCGTATTGTTATTAATTTTGTAATGATGATATTTATTTCATTTTCAACCATAAAATATTATTAAATCATATTTCGCTATTTTTTAAAGTACTAAGTTCGTTTTCGTAGAAATGTGATGACGACAATAATTTAATTAAATTTACTTTCGAAGAATAAAGTTACCAATATTTAATTTAAGACTCTGGTGAGTAAATCGATAACTTCAGTGTGACACGGGGCTCAAAAATGGAAAGTCCTTCTCAAATATAGGACTGAGCATGATAGAAAAATAATGAAATAATTATTAATAAAGTGAGACAACTAAAGTTTACTTGTTTTATTTGCCTTTTTTTCATTTACGAGAAAGTGAGATATTTAAACATAAAACTTCTTTGCTTAATATATCGATTACCCATAAAAATGAGACAATAGGAAAACAATGGAAAGCTGGCATAAACTCCAGGTTAGTGCTCGAGGGGTTAATGGAATAAACTCATTATTATACGATTATGGTTACTCGTAATGGCATAATTAAAGTTTAACATACACATTTTATGGGACGTATTTTCCAGGGCCTTAATAATGACAAGACAACATCCCATAAGTTCTAGTAAAACTGTTAATAATCTTATTTTAAAAAAATGTATTTGTTATTTACACTAACATAGTAGCTTTGTAGTTTTTATGTTGACTGATAAAAAAGAATAATTAAATATAATATTAGGCTAAATTATAATATAAAGCGAAAGCTCCCGTTAAATGTAATGAGTCCAATCAACAAATGAATTGGGCCTAAGTTAGACTGTACTGTACGATTCCTTTATTAAGATAGTATAGGAATTTCTACAACATGATATGAAATTTGCAGGTAAATTACCCGAGGCGAAATAATGGTTCATACAGGTATGTTGTAAGTAATTTTGGGGTAACGTTATTAGAATTGTTTTTGTTTTTGTACCTACGACTTCTATTAGTTTTAGTAATACTGTTTTAATAATTAATTAATCAAGTATACCTGCAAACGCGAATGTTGGTTTAATATTTAAATGGATATTATTATAAATAAAATAGTAATAAAAAAATTAAAAACTAAACAGCCTAGAGGAGTAAAAACTCAAAACTTGCAAAAACTATTTTTTAATCTTTAAATTTTATAATTTGTTAGTTGAAATCGTTGACATAAACTAACTTTTACTTGTCTGGTTCTTACATCTGTTGGCGCTGTGAACAATAATTATGGACATTTATACATAGTTTAGTCATATTCAAAACATACGATAGGCTGCGTAAGTAGGTATATATTATTATTTAGTACCCATACACGAAGAGCTTATGAAAGTAGAAGAAGCGAAAGACGTGTGTCAGGATCATAGCAAGTAGAAGGATGTGGTCTTTACCTACCCTTATGGAAGAGAGGCGTGACGTTATATATGTATGTTTAATTAATTGAAAAGTGTACTAAAATTTGAAAATAAAATTACTAGGACAAAACAAATATTGGAACCGTCTATTGGAAATCCGACAGCCAGATACAAAGTAATAGAAAAAATACACATAATTCATCGGAATGTCTTGTTTAAACTCTTTTACACATAATAACATAGTGACTATTAACTATAAGATGAATTAGACTTTATTAAAACTTTGTTAAAATAAAAACTAAACTAATTTTAGTCACGTGGAGTGAAGAAGTGGTCCAAGACGATAAACAGGCTAAGCCTAGAGCTACTGGGTCTCAAACGATACTGCCGGAACCCACCTAGTGGTGTTTGTCTCCTCACGATGATTTCCTTCACCGAAAGGTCAGGCTTACTATAGAATTGAATCAATGGTTCCAACCCACGTCCATCGACGCGGTACCCGGCCACACTATTAACTAAGCAATCATTACTTCAATAATTAAAAAGTCATTAAACGCCAAATATGTGATACCAGATCGCAAGGAACGCCTTTACGTTCGTATGTAATGTGCAAACACACGCGACATGGTCATTTACTTTTAAGCGATAAATAAATTAATAACGTATCATAACATAAGGTCCCGCCTGTAAACCCGAAGGGTTAGGCAGAACTGAAACAGTGAACTACACCACTCCACATTTCGCCGAGATTAGTTCAGTCCCAGATGTGACAGGAGGTGAGCCTGTCGCCATATCGGGCACAAATCCCAATCCGGTATGATACTGAGTAGAAAAACCCAATATCGCTTGACTCGACCCGGGGATCGAACCCGAGAACTCAGAACGACAGTCGTACCGTAATACATCTGCGCCACCGAGGCGGACAGAAATAAATTAATATGTATCAATATAATCGATTACATGATAGTGATATTTGTATAAAATATTGTATTCTCGTGGGAATAATTAATAAGGTATTACTGAAAACAATACTGCGTCAGGCCATGATAATGTTTATAATATGTTTCAGTTTGGGGAATAAAACTAAATGACCTTTGTTCCAAAAACAATTTAGAACTACATAATACTATTTATAAAAAGGTGTGTCAAATTTAAGAAACGTTAATCTCAAAGTATTACAGAGGGAAACAAAACAGGAATTGATTATTTATTAACACCATATATTTAATATACTTTCATAGGTTGGTATGTATAATATTTTGCTGTGTGGAACAGCAGCCAAAGTATATACTTTATACTTTCGAGCAATTTATAATATGGGACCTCGCGAATCACTTAAAAACAACTTTATAACTAAACATAAACTAAATTGAATAAAGTATTTTTTAATTTGAAACCCAGCCCAAATCGACAACACAAAGGTACAGTAGGACCTTTTGTCGCGTATGATAGCGTTGTGGAATGGGTTACCTAACTTGGTTTACCCTCAGGGTTATGATATGGGGCTTTTCTAGAAAGGACTGAAAAATGCTCTCCAAAGTCGGAAAGTAACAGTAATGCCTCTGGTGACACAGTTATCCATAGGCGACGGTAACCATTTACCATCAGGTAGACCGTCTGCATGTTTACTGCCCTTTTATATTAAAAAAATACACAATTATAATTATTCTTATTAATTATTAATCGATTCCATTTCATTTACAAATTAATCCGAAATGCTTTCTTTAAAAGACATTTAATACGTTCAAGATTACTTAGTAATGAGAAATCAAAAACACACAAAATAAAGTTAAGAGATATTAGCATCTTTTCTCATAACATAAATAGAAATAGACAGACACAAAGTTGTCAGTTTTTACTAATAAGTAACCAATAACGATTTAAAAATTAATTTCGATGTACGTACCCAGGTATGTAGCTAATGAGTCTCACACTGGCACGGAGTTCGTCCCTCCGTGCCCCCTTACCTATTGCATTGGGGGACTCCGGTCTCACTAATGCAATAGGTAAGGGTAGTGCGTAAATGCATTTTCCCCCCGTCAAAAAAAAAATGTATGTAGCTAATACTAAAACTACTATGCACCTAGTTAAAGTGGTTTATGATATAAATAATTAAAAAATAAACATGTATAATCAATTATTAACACATTGGCACTTCGTAATGGCTATATGGATTATTGGCGATAACATAAAAAAAAATTCCTTCCACCTTCGCACTTTATTTACTGTGGAAATTTATATAATTAATTCAAGTACAGTGTGTTGCATATATATTTACCACTGAGATTAGTTTAAGATGTTAAAATGTGTTTTTTTTATTATTGGTTAACTCTAGCTGGAGCCGATTTCAAAATTTGATATTGAAATAAATGATATATCGAAATAAGCAGAAATTTATTAATAAAGTAAATATTTATTTTTTTTGAGAGGGAGGCATTTTGAGAGGAGAGGGCTATGATTGGAGTTTCACTGCGTGATTGAATCAGGAATGAGGAGATCCGCAGAAGAACCAGAGTAACCGACATGGCCCGAAGCATTGCTAAACTTAAGCTATTTAAGCTATTTACCAAAGAGTCGTGTCAAAATCAGTCCAGCTGCGGGGAGATTAGCTGGAACAAACACAGAGACAAAAATTTTAAAAATTGTGTTTTTGGTATAGTTGTCTTAACATACATTCAAATGTATTTAGTTAAAATAATTTATTTTGATTACGAAATGTACTGTATTCGACCGTTTCAAATTAAAATGACAGCTGTGAATAATCTCATACTTGTGTAAAGTTATATTAAAATCAGAAGAAGTTTCAAATACCTAGTATTCTAATTTTGAATGGTCACGCGACATACAAAAGAAAAATTAAGAATGAATTCGGTCATGCGTGTGCTTAGTATGGCGATAATATTTTTGTTATTTGCGACTATCAACTGCCAAGACTTGCCGGAAAAGCGATACTATGACTTGAAAGACTCGGTATCCTTATTCGAAAATTATGTTGTTAGATACAATAAACATTACAAGAGCCCTGAGGATCGATTCCTTCATTATCTCTATTTCGTCAAAGCATTGAATAATATAAACAGATTGAACAAAGCAAATAAGTACGCCACTTTTGAAATAAATAAGTTCTCCGATCTAACGGATGAAGAAATAAAGCAGCATCGTGGATTACTAGAAAATTAGAAATAAAAGTGAAAAAGGTAAAAAATCATTTTATTAAATTATTACTATTAGAATAAAGGTAAGGAGGTCCGGAGTAACTTTGTGTATGAAAGAGGTTCCGACAAAAATTCTCAAATTAGGGTGGAACTCTGTAACAAGCTGGTAAATATCAGAGCAGTTTTTAGATTATATTTACTAAAAATGATTTTGTACTACTTAAATAATTAAGATATTACAAACTACCTACGGATTCATTATATACTTTAGTATCCGATAATATTACATTCATATCATACCCCCTTTCTACGCTAGCGCTATTTTGGTTGGTTTTCGATTTTTAACTTGCTGGTGGATACTTTTTCAACTTGTGCCTATATAAGATGGTCCTCCTTATTTTTATTCTTCGTGGTGTTAAATGTAATATAAAATGACTAGTTATACAGGCTATCAATGTACATAAACCAAATATAACTTCGGAGCGCTAGAAATTCAGACGTACGAATGAAATCATACCGCCACATGTTTTTCTTCAGTAAAACTTTGATATCGCCTTGTGTTCCGGTCAGGAAGGTGTGATTGGCAACTCATACTGCCATTCTATTTAGAAATTAAGAACAGCAGCCTGTCTGGTCTAATTTATACTGAAAAAAAAACTCTACTAACTAAACTAGTCCTTTTATCTCCATATACTTATACGTACGTAGGTATCGATAATATTGACAAATATCGTTAAAAAAAATTTTTTTTTTTTTTAGTAAAACTTAGGAGAGTACCATAATTAATTTATAACGACAAAACTTAATTGCAAAAGTGATGAAGGCACAGTGGTATTTTGGTTAGATACTGCGTCGATGTACGTAGATTCCAATCTTCCACTTCTATTCATAATTAGCCTGAGTTTTCGGTGAAGGAAGAGATCGTATTGATATCGCAGCATGGTTGCATTGCGATTTCTAAATTTTCTGGCTAGCTACTACCCTCAATCTCTTAATACTCAGGCTGGTCTCACTAATATATTTCGAAAATCTGGTGACAATCACCTAAAATAAACCATCCAGCAGCGTAATTAGTGTACTGGTATGTTTGTCTACCTTACTAATTTGAATCATATTGTCGCTTCATATTAGTTGAGATTGTGGTCAAAGCGTTACGTCTATACATTATATGAACACTTAAAAATGTAATAATGAGCCCAGGTTCGAACTCACCTGTACAAAACTCTATATTGCTTGAGCTTTCGGTAAAAGGAAACATCGCGAGGAAACTATAGCCATTGCCATTTTGTTACCCTGGTGCTGGCTACCATTCCTAGGCTGAGCACCTTAAGCGCTCGCCTCAAAGTTCGGTGAAGCTGTTAAGGCCCTTCCGGTCAACAGCATTAGTCAGATAAAACAAAAAAAAGGAAACCATAGCATGGTAGTAAAGGATTTTCCTATTATCCTCAAGTTTGAAAACCTATCGCCAAATACCAATAGTCGTTTCTGGCAGCATCACTTTAAAAATAAGAACCTGTACCTCTGGGCTTAGTGTGTTTACCATCCTGGACCACACGTTCAAAGCGCTGATCTTATATATACAATAAATTACGCATTTTATATTAAAAGTTTTTATTTTTCAGATTAAAAATATTGATACATTTGATAATGAGCTCCATAACAACTACATTAAAGATGCAGAAACCACAATAAAAAATTAGATAAACATTAACGTCAGAAAATAATATAGTGTCATCAGAATATCATATATGTCATCAATATAGTGTCTGTCATCGATCAATAAATAGTACAGTATATGTTTATAATACAATATAACGACTTTATAAAAAACGCATAATTGTTTTATTAATATTTCTCTGAATCAGTTATTTTCAGTTTGTACTCTGTTTCTCCGTGATTCAAACAAAGGTTCCATAGTACATATGTATATTCTAAACCTCTGCTAACACTACAGAGTATAACATTATAAAATTACCTTAATTTTGCCCTTAGGTTAATATCCTGGTAAAGTTAATCTAATAACGTGCTTCTGTTACTTGCCTGATGAACCCCAACGTAAAAAAAACTATATTTGTACCAATTTTGTTAAATGACTAAAAGTTAAAATTCACCCTACTCGATTCTTGAGGTAACTTATACTAAGAATTTGATTGAAATTGTTGTTCTAGGATATTACTTCCATAAGTTATTTAAATAATGTGTTTATTTAAATATAATATTTAGGAAAATACAGAATTTTATATAGTTCGTGATTTTTTTAGTTCTATTTAAGACGCTTATAGCAAGTAATATTAAATAAAGTGGGATGATGGCACAGTTAGTATTGCGATCGGATTCCGGCTCGAAAGACGTAAGTCAGAACCCTAATTCCAACTCTATAATGAGCCTAAGCTTTCGGTGAAGCGAAACATCGTGAGGAAACCATAGGATGGTGTTAGGATATTTTCTAGGTAGCTACCAACTTCGAGTTTGAAAATCTGTCACCAAAAACGAATAGGTTCCGGCATCAACACTTCAGGCCCAGTACTTTTTACATAGAGTGTTTACCGTCCACATTATCATTTAACATCAAGTGAGATCATGGTTAAAGCGCTATGCTTACAAAGTAAAAATAAAAAAAGTTACTGGACCTATTTATACATTGAGGCGATTTATGAAAGATTGAAAAACGTAACTCGATTCGGAATTTCGAGGTTCAGTTGGAGTTAAAAAAAGTCACACACAGAGTACAATTCTTCCTTTTTAATCCTCTTACATCAGATAAAACCACTTTTTAATTAAATTTATACTTAAATATACAATTCTTGTGCGACTTTTTTGTGTCATTCGTATCACCCTAAAAAGCGGTAATAAAAATACTTCAAGAGGTACATATTAAGTTGTTATAAAAATATGAGGTAATATTACGTGTGGGGGCATTTCACGTGAAGCGGACAACGAAGAAACAGTGAGGTTCTGAAACTCGCT
Source organism: Samia ricini (assembly GCA_014132275.2). Classification (NCBI taxonomy): domain Eukaryota; kingdom Metazoa; phylum Arthropoda; class Insecta; order Lepidoptera; family Saturniidae; genus Samia; species Samia ricini. The sequence goes on from AP028161.1 coordinate 25,410,845, forward strand.
CATATTCAGTCTAATTGTAGTTTTACTAGACATATATGAGACGACAGAGTTTTTGAAGAGAAACCTTCTTTAGCGGCGTAGAGCAATTCTCGGCAGGAGAAAACTTATAGATTCGCTTTACTAATCAACGACATGGATTTTTTTCTTTTTTTGGCGTCACAGAAACATTTTTGGACTTTTATTATTTATCTCTGGTGGAAAGGAGTATTAAATATTATGACAGATTCCTAAGCTTTTGTGTTGCCACCAAATATCATTTAAACAACAAATAAAAACAGAATTTTACAAAGTTTTAACTTCTCTCTGCAGTCCCCATGGCTGTATTTTTTTTTTTCTTTCTTTGATGTTGATTTAACAATCGTAAGATTGAAAATTGTCGTAATTAAAATTAGTCTTTTTTTGGAAGCAGTTTTGATATTAAAAAATCAACAATGAAACCCACTATGGCTTAAATATAAAATATATAATTATTTTTAATTATAAAATGATATTTTTAATATTATATATATATATATATATGCATAACCGGAAGTAATTTTTTTTTGTAACTAATAATAATTTGACAAATGAAGATCAATGAATGAAATTTGTGCCTTCAATTATATATCTACTGAACTATGATTAGACCGAATTTCAGAAGCTCATTTTTACTCGCTGTCCGCTTCACGTGAAATGCCCAATATATGAATGAACACGACAAATTAAAATTGTAATATATACACTTAATTGAAATACAGGATTTCAAATGTCGAATGAACAGACATTCATTTTATATACATGTATTATTTTTAATCATATTTTTTAAGAATCAGATGTATAAGAAGTAAAATTTAATAAGAAATGATCGAAATCTAAACAGCAAAGCTTGTTCCACCAAACTTCCACCAAGCTACGGCAAGAAAATAAATACCTCTGAATGCGTAGTGCTTATAAAAATTGTAGCCTTTTTTTTTTTTTTTTTTTACCGTCCGCCGCATTTGGGATGAGGGGCGATACGGGATGGCTTTCGCAAGCACCGCGTCGCCCCCTGCGGCGAACCCACCGGGCCTCGTCCGTGCACCCCTCCTCATCTTGTCTTGCAACGGCAAGACATAGCGAGGAGAAGCCACCACCAGCCCCCCATCATCCAGCCTTCGCCATTACGGCGGAATCCGCGAAAACGGTGCCCTCATCGAGGGAGGCCGGCAAAACACCCCCCCCATGTGATGCCGGTCCTCCCTCCCAGCATCAGCACAAACCGCACACTTCGGCGTCTCCGCTGCGCACTCCACAGCCTTATGGCCGTGGACCCCGCAGCGGAAACACTGTTGCCCTCTATCTACAACCGCCGCACACAACGCCCGTGTGTGCCCCAGGCCCATGCACCTAAAACATCGCATGGGCTTTGCCTCAAGTGCACAGACCCGAGCCACACTCCAGCCAACCACAACCTGCCCTCTCTGTATTAATCTTAATCCCGCCTCTACCGGGAGCGACATAAATATCGCCCTGGCCCCCCCTCTCGCAATCCTGACCGGACCTGCCTTTACAGACTCCGCCCCTATCGCCAGCTCCTGAGCAACCCGCCACACAACCTCGTCTGACGTCACTGAGTCCTCCAGGCCCTCCAAGCGGACCTCGATCAGCTTCGTCGGCCTGGAGACCTCAGCCACACCCTCCATAAACCCCCGCAGGCTGGCAGCGAGGGCATCCGCACGCTCCATGCCACAGGGACCCGAGATCTCCAGGATCCGAGCCCCTGTTGCAGTGGGGCGACACGAAACACCCTCAATCCCCAGATCATGCCATCCCACCTTCGACTTGGCATCAGCAAACACCTCCTTATACGTAACCCCCCTCGCCACCGCGTCCGGCCTCAATGTGACGACCACCGCTGCCGTCCGTGGCGGCGACGGGAGTCTCACCCTCCTCTGCACTCCTGTCGCAACCCCTGGCTGCACCGTCCGGTCCCCCGAAGGAACAACCACCTCACCATTCTTCCTCGTCCTCTTCCTCCCCTCTACCCTCACCCAGACATCCTCTGCCCGCTGCACTCCCACCTCCACGGGGACTGAACCCGGCAAAGGTGCCCAGTCCATTCCCAGCGGAGGCCCCCCTGCAGTACCCTCCTGCACAATCTCCCCCTTTACCCCCCTCCCACCTGCCACCCTCGCACTCATACGAGGCAAAGCGGCAGTCGGGATATCCCTCTCTTTCAACCTCTGCTCCACTGCCCCCAGCCTCGCACTTATACCCTCCAAAACCTCTTTGAGGGGTGAGGCAGAACTTGCTGTTTCATCCCTCTCTGAGGCCACCTTTTCCTTCCTCTTCATCGCCTTCCCATACTCCTTCCTCACCTCCACGACATCTTTCCGCAACCGCATCGCCTCCTCCTCCAACTTCCTATTCCTCCTCGTCATCACCCTCAGACGCTTCGCCAATTCCAGCGCAAACCTGGCCAGCCCCCACGTAAACTGCCCCGTCCCCCTAAGTCTATCAAGACTCGTCCCTTTCTTTTCCGCCATGGCCATGGTCTTCACCACATTATCCGCCGTCACCATCAGCTGTTTAGGGGTCATGCTACACACTCCAAGAGAAACAGACCCCTCCCTCTTCAATAGATCCTCCACCAAGGTCCCATCCTCCTCCTTTATCCCAGCGTAGTACCCCGCCGGATAGCAAGAGTCCCCCAGCCCCTCATAGTCTGCTTCCTCCTGAAGCACCACCACAGAAGACCATCTCTCATCTTCCTCACTACCTCCTGCATCATCTATCACTTCCAGCTCCTAGACAAAGTCGCACTATTCGCCCTCCTCGACGATCTTGTTGCCGCAGAAAGCGCCCGCGGTCGCCGTGAGACAGTTGCGCTTACGTCCGTCCCGGACGGCGTCCAGCACGCCACTATAAAAATTGTAGCCTTGATAATTTGAATAGCTTCATATTAAATGAAGATGTTGGGGTATTTTATTTTTTAGTTACTGATAGTTGTTTAATAATTATTAACCAAACCTAACAAATTTATTCTTGCGTGACGCGCGCACTATCTATATAATTTCACTTATATAGATTCACTTTATTGTTGTAAAAAAAGATTTCAAAAATAACAGTAACATAACTTGAACTTGAATATACCTTTCAAATTTGGAATCCAAATTATCTATACATATAATAAAAATGTAACGGATCGCTGTCTGTACATGGAAGATATATGAGAAAAAATATTATTACGACCTTTATAAACGCAAATAGGACCCAAAACAATGATTCTTAAAATTTTTGTCTGTTTGTCTCTTTGTCTGTGCGTTTGTGCACGCTAATCTCAGAAACGGCTTATCCGATTTAGATGCAGTTTTCACTAATATATTGTAGTAAGCTTCACTTAACATTTAGTGTTTGTTTCATGTAAATCAGTACATAAATAAAAAAGTTATGTCAATTTAAAGAACCACGTCGAACATTTATTCTATCTAAATTCTTTCTCTGTTCAAATGCATTGACTTAAACTTTACTAAACTTCATAATAATAGTCTATATAAAGTCTGATTATAGAATAATAATAACATGATAATAAATAGAAGTTAAAAATGATCAGTTTCGGTAATTTTAAAATTCCATTTTAAGTTGACCTCAGATTTATATAAACATTCATATGAATTAGGGTTCAGGTTAGGCTGTAATTGTGGATTGTTTATATATGTATATATAAAGTACGCCGAAAGTCGGGCCGCTTTTCGTTGCATTCGATAACACTGACTGTTTGCATATTTCATTTATTTATATTTTAGGGTTTGTAAATACATATTGTATGTATATAGTCTAGGTTAATTTGTTTTCAAGTTAGATAAACACGTCTTATTAGTTAAAACTGTAAATACAAGTTTATACAAGTTGTTAATTTTTATATTTAAATTTTATATTTAATAAACAATTTAGTTATTTGCGATTAATTAATACATGAGTGAAACATACATACATACATGAGTGCAACATACATTAAGCGAAATTTTCACTTTTAAATTTCTGAAAATCTCGATTGAGTTTGAGGCACGTTTGTCCACCGATCGCAAGGCTCATGCAATATCGCGTGAGTCTGAGACCTTTACTGATAAGAAACCCGCCTGAGCTCTCAAAAAGCACGAACTTTGCAGTCTAGAAAGCTAGAAAGTAGTTTAGATCGTGTTTCCGATTAACAGCTGATCGAGGAGAAGAAAGAAACTGCAGAACAACGTCAGTCACGACTAAATGCCGATCGACTTCGGCATACACTCAATAAAATGTTATCAAGTTTGATAGAAGACCCAGAAACTGGAGCGGAAATTGATATCCTTCCATGGATTACCAAAGAGAAAACAGGTTATTTGTATTCGCCCAGAATTGATTACTCTGAATTCGCATCTATAGTAGGTATGGTGGTATGTTGTCAGTTTTGTAATGCTCAAAAATGGAGAAAAGAACCAAATGGAATATGCTATTCAGGTGGCAAAGTGCTCATTTAAACTTATCATGAGCCCCTTTATAAAAGTTTTACTAAATAGTGAGCATCCTCAGTGTAAACATTTTAGACTATATCCGTTTATATAAAAGTGTATTCCAAATGACATCTTTTGGGGTCAAACATATCACAGCCAACTTTTAAGGTGCAGGGCCAATTTATCACCTGATTGGATTTTTGCTTCTCCAAAATGAGACAAAATTTCTTTAAATTTATTTTGTATAAAATTACAATTAACAGGCCCATATACTACTACATCATAACTTTCCTCAGCTGAACATTAACTTTATATTTCAACTTGAGAATATGTTACATCAAGTAAATCCGTATATCAGAAGTTTCAAAGCCGCAATAGATTCCATCCCACAAGGCCAAAATAACAATTATAAAGTTATAAATAAGGCTGATAGACGGCCTGCAGAAGAACATCGTGAAAAGTACAATGTCCCCGTAGCAGACGAAGTTGCAGTAATATTAGTCAATCAAAAATGTGATAGACGTGACATCGTGCAGCGCACTCATTATGATCGCTTACAACGTATTTGTAAAACACACCGAGCATGTGATGCCCTGCAGTATTCTTTGATATATTTCCATGGTCAGGATGGGTACAATTTCAGACTCTACCAAGTTAATCCATCAAGTTATCAAGTTAAGCACTAGCATAACAAATAATAATAAAAAATATCATCCTTACAGTTTTATTCATACCAGATACAAATTAGATTAGAAATTGTTGTATCTATTGCTACTATATTTTCTCTATAGTAACTTGAGATCCGTAACGGTGTGTATCCGCAGGAACAAGGAAAATTTGTTCTAAACGCAAACCTATGCTGCGAAGTTTCATGAATACGAGACCTCATATCATCCGTGTATGGAAACGCAACGCAAATACCAACTTGCGATAATTCATGGCTTTACGAAAGAGCTATTTTAAGTCCACGAAACGACCAAGCAGCAGCAATAAATGTTGAAGTTTAGAGCTTTGTTTCGGGGGATAATGTAGAGTATATCTCCATTAACAGAGTTATAAAAGATGAAGAAGAATCTACCAATTACCCAGTAGAATTTTTAGAATCTCTCAGTGCTCCTGGACTACCAGCTCATAAAATAAATTTAAAGTCGGCGTACCCATAATGCTGCTAAGAAATTTAAGACCGCCAAAACTTTGCAACAATACTAGATTAAAAGTGAAATTTTCTCTTTTAAATTTCTGATTCTGCGAAACCTGATAGAAGCAGAGATTTTAACAGGTGGTAGTGTTTTTATTCCTCGGGTTCCTCTCATTCCAAACAATTTTCCGTTTAGTTCTAAACGACTCCAGTTTCCAGTAAGCTTATGACCAGTTTCGCGATGACAATTATTAAAGCCTATGGTCAGATGCTAAAAGCTGTGGATGTGAATCTAAGTATTAGCTGTTTTTCGCACGGTCTGCTTTATGTGGCTTATCACATGTTAATAACTCTAGCAGCCTTGAATATTTGCTTTGTTCCCCGATGGCTATACGATGTAACGACGGTGATTATAATCCAGAATAAACCGAAATCCGAAAAATGCTGCCCAAAGTCATTATTCCACGCAGACGAAGTTGCGGGCACAGCTAGTAATATATATATTACTCGAATTGAAAATATACAAAAACGATTTCTTCGTTATCTCCAGTTTAGATCAAGTATGTTTGTGACTGGCTATACATTGCGTTGTAAGAAACATCACATGCTTCCACTGTATGAATGGAGAAAAATAGCTGATATACTTCATTTATTTTGCATACTCAACGGTAATATTGATTGTTCAGAGATACTGAGTAAAGTTAACTTAAGTTTACCGGCAGTGCAGTGTAGAAAATGTAATATGTTTTACAATTCATTAGTTAGAGCTACATACAGGCAGAACTCATATTTCACTAGAGTGACCGATAGCACAAATAAAGTGCTCAATGAAGATCAAGAATCAAGATCCCAAATCTTGATTCGGTTGGTAATAAATTGCTGTACGCTGAAGAGACTTATAATTATTAGGTAGATTATTTATATCTATCACCTATATATTTGATAATTAATTATCATACAAAAAGTAAATTAATAAGTATTTCTTATATTGAAACTAGCTGTACGTCCACTATTCTGTTCGCGTTGTCTAACGGAAAGGTAAATATAGTCTGACTAGATAATTTATCGGTTTTATTTATCGAATTTAAGCGATTTAAATAAAGAAAAACGTTAATATAAATGAATGACGGAGTTTTCGAATAATAAACATACCAATGAAGAGACAGACAGACATTGCCATTTGTATTACTTTTATATATTTACTTTATTACTGATAACATTTTATATAAAGTATTATGCTAGTTAAAAGAAAGATAGGTTAATTTCATAATAGTTATTTAGAATGATCATCATAACATATTTTCTCGCCGCATAATTCTCCCCATAAACGCCACGTCATCTTTCCGGGTTTTTCAAAATAAGATAAACCTCGGGCAACTCTGTTCGGAAGAGAATTTTACGAGGGTCCGACAAATCCCCGGAATGGTTGTGCGTGGTGTACAAACTTGCCAATTTCTGTCTCCCAACCCGCGTTTCAATTTACCCCTTGTACAGTTACTCGTTTGGAATGAAACGTAGCGTTTTGTTTTCCAAACAATCATGCCCGCTATTGTTATTTTTATATCTTGAAGCCCGCACTCTTCTGACGGTATACTATATTTTTATCAAATTGTTATAATGTTTTGTTGATTTTAAATTAAATTCTTAATGTTTTAATTAATGTCATTAACTAGTTTAACACTTAACTTATCATACTAACTATTTCACTTTAACTGGATTACATGTAAATTACGTTATAATAGTATAATTAACCTAAATATATATAATGTTAGGTATGCGATTGTATGTGTGCATGCATGCATCTATTCGTGAATGCATGCATGCATGCATGTTTTGCGTACAATCATTTATCCTACCTATCAAACCATTACCTATCAAACTTTGGGTACATTTTATTGATCGATATCGAACTAAACACTAAGCTAGAACTGAAATCAGTTATTGGGCTTATGTTTTCGTGTTTGCCTATTTTGTAACTAATACTACAACAGTATTAAATTTTAAACACATAATCAAATATTTGGTAGCAGAGGTAACATAATGATAAAATTATATCACATTATTTGCACATTATCTGAATATAGCCAGTCATCCCAACGCGATGACGATGCAGGCAATAATAAACACGTAGCCGATGAACGGTTTTTAATTAGTTTCAAAATGAGAATATTATTTTTCGCTTTAACGTAGGAAAAATAACGAGAGTAGAAAGATTTCTATCCGACGGATGGAGCAGGATAATTGTTTTCAAAGAGCTCAAATTTCATAACGTGATTGCATTTTGACTTATTAAAACATAGTTAAATTAAAAAAGGATGAATTAGAAAATATTATCTGTGACACAATCTTAATTATTCAACATATTATTATAATTTAATATATATTTATTTATTGAATTATACCTGATATTAATGAAATACGGTTTACTTTATACTTTCAAGGTTAGTATGGAGTCATTAAGAATACCATAAATTAATTTCGATATGCGTTTATTATGAGTCAATTGTAGGAAACTTATATTCATTTATTTTTAAAAGCGTCTTCAGTATAATGTAAAATCAATTAATGTTAACAGGAACAGTGAGAATCATAGCAGTTATAAAATATATTATTTTAGGCTGATGTTTTTAAGGTTATATGATATAATACATACATGAAGAGATGTTTTATACTTCGATCTTTCTCGAGTTACTGCATCAATTAATAAAATAGATATACTCGTATTACTAACTGGCTGTGATCCCGCGGCTGCGCCCGTGTTTCATATATTTTTACTACGTAATATGCTTTTATATTTTTTAGATGGAACCCTAATTATTTTCCAAATACAAATTTTAGTAAGACGATGAAGTAAAAATATTTCTCGAAAATATTTGTCGGGCATTTGCCCGTTAAGCTGTGCATTATATCGGATTGTATTCAAATTTTTATGGGTTTTTTTTACGAGCCACCTTAATTATTTTCGAAAATTAAAAGTACCCTAAGTTACGCGGAGTAACTTCAGCTATCTACAAAAAAAGTCTCGTCGAAATCGGACCAGCGGTTCCAGAGATTACCCATTACAAACAAACAGACAGACAGACAAACATTTTAAGAATTGTATTTTTGGTATAGGTATTGTATATACATTCATATGTAGTTAGTAAAAAATGGTTATTTTTATATTACAAACAGACAGTTATATAAGTATAGATTAAGTCTACTACCAATTGCTTAATATATGGTTCAAAATATAAGGGAACATATATACGTATTTAATTATTAGAATTGTCTACTTGTTTGTATATAATAGAAAAAAAAACTCGTAAAAATTTATATCGGAGCCAAAAAAAAACATCACTTAATATTCAAATATTCCAAGTAATTTCAGTTAAACCGTTGATAGTGTTGCCAAAAGTTCGTCGTAGTTAAAACTTTATGATAATTAGTAGAGCGAGCTAATTTCAAAGATCGAGCCTCAGAAATTGGAGTTTGTCACGCCAAGTAATATCGCTACGGGTTTGTGTTGTAACACTCGAGGAATCTGTGAATTGTAATTGAGAGAATAAGTTTTAAACTAAATCATACAAACTAAACTAGTGTTGCACTAAGTTACGACGTATTTATTTAATGTTTAATTAAATTAATATGGCGAATTTACTTCATAAATCGTACGTAGGTGTATACTTCGTAATAGAAATTTATTTTCAATTTGATACCATTTTAAATAATAAAAAATATACACACACCAATTGAAGAGGAAGTGGAGTGGAGTTTTTATTATTTTCCTGTGTTTAAAAAAAAATCATTGCAGTCTCTAAAATAAACACTAAGTAGCTATAAAATGATAAAGATTATAAATAAAGGTTTAACTCTATTTTTTGCGTTACATTTTTTATTACATATTTTTGGTTTTATTTTATGTTAGAATAACCAGTTAAGATTCATAAAAGTACATAAGTCAATAATTTTAATGTGATTTTACAGATCAGCTTAGACAGCAAAATCTAATATGATTTGTGCGAAGTATTTTCCTGGGTCGGTTATGACAATTGTTTTCAACATTTCCTAATGGAACTGACGCTTTGCTGAAAGGTTTGATAACTTATTTATATGTGTTATTGAGTTACCAGGAAACGGAGTAGGTTTATCGCAGTAAAAAAACCTTTATGTTGCCATAAATCGCGTGAAAAAAAAACGCTATAAAGTTTCAAAAGACGTGGGTAATTCTTATGCGATTACAATGCCACTAAATCTTCGGAACTCGTTAATCGAAGTTTCTGGAGGTACTTGTTGGCGTCTGACGCCAACTGCCTTTGGCAGTCTCGCTCGCTTTAGGCGACGATTTAAATGAATTGAATTTTAATTTAAATGATAAAATTGAGATCCCTCAAAGGATAAAATTCAGATTATTCCGCCTTAAAAAAATTAAAAATCGAATTTTAATTTTAACATCAGATAGTTTTCAGCGTTTAGTAACAGATTATTTTGGATGATATCCGATAAATTAGATAAATTTTGTTGTGTTAGTTAAACGCACAGTTGACAGGTACAAATTATAACCCGCTTTTGTACTACAGGCTACTCAAATACATGATTAAAATTGAAGTGGAGAATGCGGCTGGATTCCACGTCAATGGACGCGGGTTAAAACTGACGCATTCAACTCTAAAATCAGCCTGAGCTTTCGGTGAAGGAATACATCGTGAGAAAACCATAGCATGGTGGTAGGGCATTTTCTAACAATTGCCGCCTGGGTAGCTACCACCCTCAAGTTTGAAAACCTGTCGACAAATACCAATAGTTATGTTCCGGCAGCATCACTTGAGAACCAGTATCTAGGTTTAGTGCGTTTACCATCCTGGATCACATCGTCACTTAACATCAGGTGAGATTGGGGTTTTAAATTATATAAACAATGAAGTTAAGAACTTTTGTACGACTATTTTTAATTATGGCTATTTTATTGCCATTTTTGTGTATTTTTAAAGTTTTTTTTAATAGTGATTTACTTTCAATGTCATCATGAATACCCATGTTATTATATATATCAGTATATTATTGATATTAAGTCCCTCCGTAACTCTGGCGGGTATTCAACTTTTTGTAAGCAATTGTTTCCAATTGTTTTGTTCACATTGTTACTATATGTTACTAGGAGAAACTTTCATCTACCGATACGTTATGAGTTTTACTTTAGTAATATTATATGGGAATATATCTATCTATACATATAACAATAATGTAAATTTCACGTATCCTGCACACTTTCGATTTTTGTGACAAACAATTATTGCGACTAAAATAGGTAACTAAATATACATTTATCTGTCTGTTTTTTTAACCAGACATCACTGTGAAAGTACAAAGTATATTTAAAAAATACAATTATAAAGCATATTCTGGAGTAACGTTCTATTATTATTTCATTAAAATCGGTTCCATCTTTCAATTTAAATGACTCGCGGCGACTTTAGTATGATAGAAGAGTTTGTAAGTAAATGCGTTTCGTCTTATCCATATACGTAATAATATTTAATTGTAACGTCGATCTTATTAAGGGGTAATTTAATTGTTACGTGAGCATCATTGTAAGAATGATTTATGTTTTGCTTATATTTTATGAAATGGGGGACTGCACACAAATTAACCACAGTTTTTGTGATGAGTTCACAAGTAATATTTATATATTTCTTTCATTCTTCTTGCTATGTTTACCATTGCTGAGAAGGAGAAGGGGATTAAAACGTCAATACTTAAAACAAGAACGACCCCTAATTATAAATACAAAAGTAACTGTGTTCAATTCATAGACTACTTTTGACGCGATTGAAGGGGGTGAATTAATATTTGAAACTTTATTTGGAGAATAAATTATTTCACAATTTAAAAATTTAGAGAATTTTGATATCTATATACTTATGGTGAAAACTTTTTTGGATATCAATGTCGAACGGTGGTCGTTGTTGTTCGATCAACATTAATCAAGTGACAGTTGTGATCGTCGTCGAAGAATATCAATTTATGATGGCGAACGCCGATCTAACCATGTCGATGGATAACGATGATAGTTGATTGTTCCTAGCATTTAGTGAATGTAACCAGCCTTAGAGTATGTCAAATGATGGTGGTGACCTTTGCAAGTGCCAGTCACCATAATCAAGTTTAAGTAGTTATCCCGTAGATATGGTTTAGAAGGTATCGGCTACATCTGGCTGCCTTTTTCATGTCTTGACCTCTAAACGGATTTTGATAAAATGGAATCAATTACATACACCTAGATAATATAGGATACATATTATCTGAATGCCATGCAGACGAAGTTGCGGGCAGAGCTATTAATATTGTTTACATGATAGTACGAGACCTTCAATTCACAGGTAAAGATCGGAATTAGTTTTTATTTTATTATTTCCTTTTTTATTCTGCGCGTTATTCTCAATTTCACCTATCATGCTAATCCTAAGTAGATACTTGATCTCAAGCGACGCATTTGGAACGCAAATATAGGCGTTTAGAGACATATATTCAACTCTGATAGATAAGCTAACTGCCAGGCGTACAAAAGAAAATATTTGATCAGCTCCTTAAAATGGTTACAATCCGATATTTTCCATCAGGTTCATTATAGAATAGGATAGTTTGCCTCGAACCCACGTCCATCGACGAAGTATTCACTATTCAATCACACCATCACTGAGCCATCATTACTTACTTTTCCTTTTTCCTTATAAGTTTTGACTTCTTTAGAAATACTTCTATCAGTGCAGTTACTATAATAATATTTTATTCTCCACTCAATATCATTAAAAAGTGGCAGAAGCTTTATAAGTTTGTATTTGTTCATTTAAACGCCAGCACGTAATAGATCCTCTTTTACTGCATTCGTAGTCTTACGCCGTCACCCAGGCCGAGGCGTTTCTGGAACTTTGCCAATGATCTGTCCATAGTGTTTGAAGTACGACAAACGGATGTGCATCAAACTGCTTTTATTACAAATGGTTTTAATAAAACCCTTTCTGATGCACTAACAGTTATTCTCCGTTTAAACAAATGAAGTTTAAACAATAACTGTATTCAAACGTCTGTGTGGTGCCTTAGGTATTGAATTAATATTTATTTATTGGAATGTTCACTTAGATCGTTTTAGTTTTAAAATGTTTTAAGCGATTTACATGATTTTTTTTAAATCATCGACTTTTTATCTGGTCAGGTTTTAATTTATATTTATTTGTATATATTATATTAATTGTGTATATGTTGCTACTTTCAATAAAATGTGCGAATATTTAAGAAAACTATACGTAATAATAGAAAAAAAACATTCTAAAATCAAAATTATCGTGTAATCTACATTACTATATACTTTTTTTTTCTTTTTTTGACACGGTATAGGCGCAGTGCTTTGACCACAATCTAACCTGATATAAAGTGATGACGTGATCCAATATGCTAAACACACCAAGCCTAGATACTGGCTCTCAAGTGAAGCACCCGGAACATATATACTTGGAGACAGGTTTTCAAACTTGAGGGTAGTAGTTTACCCAGGCGGGCATTATTACAAAACACCCTACTATCATAATATGGTTTCCTCACGATGTTTTTCTTCATCGAAAGCTCAGGCTGATTTTTGGTGTTGGATAGGTGGGCTCAAACCCGTGTCTATAGACGCGGAATCCGGCCGCAATATCCACAGCGCCATTATCGCTTCAAAAGTCGAAAGGTTGTCTTTATATTACATAAAAGTCAACATCTATTTGTCTCTCTTTCGTTAGTATATGCGAACGGAGCCGCGGGTACGTAACTGATGATTTGTAAAGCAGAATATACTTAACATATTCTTTTATATAAAAAGTATAATAATATACTAGACAACGAATAATATAAGGCGAGATTGTACAACAGTTTGTTATTTTAAGCTAATTATGCTACATCAATATCAATGACATATCATTTCCACTTCCAATGTTCAGTCTTCTCGGTATATATATTGTTAAATGTCGTAGAAGAATTTGAACCCAAAAATCAAGTTTTAATGTGCATAATGTTGTAATAATATTTCCATAAGAACATTGAAGCGAGTGCCGTCGGGGGCAGGGGTCGCTCTGCGACGGCGACATGAGGCTTCGCTAACAAATCTACATAAATTTGCAGTTTTCTTGTTGTTATATGCGATTTATGATGTGAAAAAATTGTTTATTTATTGTTCGTTACTCTTTAATACGTTTTAATAATTTGTACTATTGAAATTTTTCGCTCGTCTAGAGAAAACATATTCTGTTCAGAAATAGAAACAAGGCTATGAAACTGAAAGACCTGTAGGAGTTAGATAGAATTAATGATTACTTAATCAAATAAGATTAGAAAGTAAAATAATTCCTAGTATAGGTTGATGTAGTAATAAACCTACGGATAAAATAATAGTTAAAATTTATGTAGATCTTAAATATAATTTATTCTATGAAAGATAATTACCATTCTTATCAATAAAACTGGTGTTTAGACCAGAAAGCTTCTCTTTTATATGTGATGGATAATAGAGTTCAAGATTAATTTAGAAATAACAACAATTAAATTTTTTTCATATAAATTGTGATTAAGGAAAAAAATAATATAGTAAATTAGATTAAACAATTACTGCTAATAATCTATACTTATAAATAAAATTGAAGTGTCTGTTTATAATGTCAAAATTATTTTTTTAGTAAATGCATACGATACGATACATATATTAAAAATAAAATTTCGAAAATTTTTGTCTGTCTCTCTGTTTATTCCAGTAAATATCCGGAGAGGCTGGACGGATTTTGACGGGACTTTTTTTGGTAGATAACTGAAGTTACTCTGGGTAATTTAAGGTACTTTAATTTTCGAAAATAATTAGGATTCCGCGAAAAAATTTAAAAACTCATAAAAATTTGAATAAAATCAGATTCAATGCACAGTCTTACGATCAAGTGTTTGAATTTATGAAAAATGTTTTTACTTTATCTTAGTACTAAAAAGTTTTAATGAAAATAATTAGGGTTCTGTATAAAAAATTAAAACGCAATGAAGAATATATGAAATGCGAGCGCAGCCGTGGCAGTTAGTTGATAATAAGAATAAAAATAATTCAAATTATCAGAAGAAAGTACTGTCTTTTATACCAAATACGCAGAAATAAAAACAAGCAGTCTTGACTTCTTTCTCATTTGGCAAGTTTTCAACATCTAAAAAGTTGAAAATCTCAAAATGCTCATACGAGTGAACCGTGTACTTACTGCTTCAATATCTAAGTTTAAAAGATGCTGTTTGTTACTCTGAACGAATAGCATTTGGTTAAGTTTAAAATTAATCAGGCCTATATTTCAATAATAATAAACTCGTCTATTATTCGAAACAGTAGTTTGATATAACATCTCCTTGTTTATACTGTATTAATTATTATTCTAATCTTAGTTAGTTAAGCGTTTAAATTATTTACTAAAATTAAATTGAATTGTTCTATATTCAAAGTACCCTAATCAATGTCTTTTTGAATGTAAATTATTATCAATTGATTGATATTTATATTTATCAATTGATATTTATCAATTTATAACATTTTTTGTATAATATGGTCTACGGTCTATTAATAATTCTAAAAAGTAATGATATTATTTAACTATTTATTCGGGAAACACACAGTTAACAAAATATACATCAGAAATAGCATAACAATATTACATAAACCATTCAAGTTTCCATTAAAATTGTATTTAATCAAAAGTAAATATAACAATATTATTACCATTGTACATAAACCCTGCAATATTGTTGATGAAAGATTTGCTGAAAAGACTATGAGACATTTTTGCCTATTTAACATGTTTATTAACCCCTTGAGCACTTACCTGGCGTTTACGCCAGCTTTCCATTGTTTTCCTATTGCCCTCCTATTGTCTTATTTTTATGGGTACTCGACTCGTTAACAATGGATGAATAGAAGAGATTATAAGAGATAAATAAAATACGACAATATCCCTGAATTATCTCTCTTTATCTATTATTATTTTATCAGACTGGGTACTACGTACTAGCCACGATACAAAGGCCCATGCTATGTACTTCTTTTGTGAATAAATCTCCACTATTTTAGATAGCTCCAGGCAGAATGTTCTGAACTTTATAAGATTTATAAAATAGATATTTTAACCTTTTAATAAGGAATTTCGTGTAAATTAAGTGGGATGAATTTAGATTAATATTTTTGTACCAAAAAAGGTTTGATATTAAATCTTACTAATTAAAATTGGAGATAAGAGAACTGGTTCTTACCTGTGGTTACCAGAATGTACTGGCATTGTTTGAAGGCATTTATCAACCGTGCCAACCATTCCAATTATTAAGAATTATCGAACAGTTGCCTATACATTTTTCTAGTGTAAGATTATAGAGCGAGTTATAAACAACCATTTCCTAACTTAACTAAAGAACAATAACATTATAAGTATACGTTAGTTAGATAGTACAGTTTTTGTTAACAGTTATCGTTTAATTTTTCCGTTTCCTAGACTATACTCTCACAAGTAATACTGAAGAGATATGGAGAAGCTCTTTTTATGTTGAAGCTTTGGTTCTTAAAATTAACAGATTGCCGTGTCGATTTGTAACAATTCTAGGTTTAACCCTAAGAGGGGCCGAATGACTAAATTCTATGGGTGTTTTCAGCAATGTTCTCTTCTCTAAGCCCCGATTAGGTTTTCACAATATAGAGAAGCCCTAACCGCGTCTCTTGACATTTAAAAGGTCTTCGATAGCATTTGGCACGGAAGCATAATACGGCATCTCTGATAGACAGTGTAAGGATTTGGATCGAAGATTTCTTCAGTGACTAATGTCTTTAAAGTTATGAAAATCGAAGGCGGAGCTTATTATGTATATAAATTTATTTAGCCTTTTGGAAATTGAAGTTTAGTGCTGTTTATATGAACCAAAGATGAAATCATGTCAAACACCATTAGATGCGTGTTGAAAGATTTTAAATGTGCGAGAGGTTGCTAGCAATGAGAGTTGTAGAAAATGTCCAATAACCAATGTATGGTTTTATTGGAATGTTATTTTTCAGAGAATATTATTAATCAGTTTTAGTGACATAAAGGATTGTATTGACTCGATATCTGAAATCTTTGCCACTGAACTATCACCGCTATTGTTATTTACTAAATATCATTTTGAATCGACTACGGTAAATTTTAACGAGATATTAACATTATCTGATTTGTGTTCCGAACCTAACAAACGAAACAATGGGCGATACCAATAATTTTAACGTATTATTTTCAATCAAGTATACTTCCATTGTAACGATAATACAATTGGAACAAAGTTGAGAATATCGAGACTGTTGAGAAACGTTTTCAAATAATTCTCTATCAAATACTTGACTTGATCTTGAAAACAATAACATTTAAATTGAAAATATTTTTAAGTTAATAAAACTTGAAGTATCGGGTAAACTCACTCACTTGTTTACTATTTAACTAAAGCCTGTAATAAATTTATTATTTAATCCAGTATCAAGGAGTTGATTTTATAACGCTCAGACTAGGCGCTTATTGAATTAAATAATACCTGATCAATTATTCAGTAATATAAATATTTATTTCAATTGTCACTGCATCTCGAGGGATTATTGAATTATTTGAGGTTAAACACGATGGTGGATCGACAAAACGCGGGTCTCATAAATTCGATGGGGTCTTGTTTGCCGATAATTTATGTACGGGAAAACTTGGCCCCTCGAGAAATGTTCACGATACAAAATTATTCATGGCCTTTAAGTAAATCACTTCACGCAGAATAGGATTCACAAACGCTATGGACCAGCAATTCCAAATATTCTCATGATAAATAAATATACGAAGTAACTTATTCATTTTATCTTCCTATTAGAATATCTACTCATAAATTTACTATAATAAAAAAAAAAATAGTGGAAAATTGAGTAAGTTGTGGATAAGTATGAAATATGCCAATTGATATCAATACAAAATAAGGAATAATTTCACAAGAAATAGACGATAGTTTATACATTAGTTAATTATGGAATACAAATTAAATTATAATCTTTTTTATTATTTTCGTGAATTCGTTTTAATTTAAATCACATTAAGCGCTTCTAAAGATAAAAAGTACACACCGATTTATTTGCAATGAAATTGTCAGGGCCCATTAGTCGCAAAGATTACTTAGCAAAATATATCGCCGCTGCTTCCAATCTCTTTGATTACAATGAGATTACATTTGTGTAAGAATATAAGATAAATAACTGCCCGTTACGACGTCTTTTGAAACGTAAGTAAGGTTATATCTTACGAAATTCCTTAATTGGTGATACTAACTTTAACTGAGTTAAAATGGATGACAATAAATTGGTTTAAATATAATATAAATTCTAATTTGTTGCATTGTTTTCATACTGTGGTAGTTACAAGAATTGCAAATTTATTTATCTATTTTGTCTGAAATATTTGGTATCTTTCAAGCTTCGTGTACTCCAACATATTGTAGATTAACGCGCGAATTCAGCAACTGCACGGAAACGTTCGTGTGACAGGGACGCGCTTCATGTGTAATCGTTTCTATCGTCAGATTTGGTATTTTGCCGACTCCGGTACTGAGAAGGCGCGCGCATAAATTAGTCATTAATTGTTTGTTGTTGTCATAATATTAATTTTCGTAATATATAAATGTACTCAAATACAAGTGTATTAAAAATATATTTGTGTTTCATTCAAATTGAATAACTTCCAACGTAGTTTCAATTCAATACTTGAATCACATCAATGTTAAAACTATAAAAACATATGATATTACACAGTAGAGTTTATAAGTTATTAAATCATATTTTATTTATGCTCATATAAGCATATTATTTGATGGTTCATTTTTTTTAAACGGAGGAATTTCATTTACGCATATGTCTTCAGATCTCTAATCCGGGAGTAAAATCTCTCGGATTAGAGATTCCAGAGGGGTATGTGGAACTGCGAGAAGCGTCAGGAATACCCACTAAAACCCATCAACAAGTATTTAAAAAGCAGACACAAAAACAATTAACAATCGTTGTGCTTATTAAAATGTTTTTTTTTTAATTATGGCTTGACATTACATTTTCCAAGTAAAGTGCGAAAAGCAAATAGAATAAAAGGTGTCGTAGATAGATATTTATTTTAGACGACGTGTAACCACGTTGTGGCAGCAAATTGTACCAAATGTAGCAGATAAGTGAAATTTATGTATAATGATATCGACTCTTGCCCCTTGTATCTGTGTGTATGCTTCGATGGCGTGACTAGATACGACGCTAATTTATGATGCTTGACAATTTGGACTAAATTAATCAGATAATATCTATGGAAACGTCCCAAGTAAATCATGTGTATGAGAATGTTTTGTTTGGTTTGTATTAAGCTAAATTTCAATATTTGTTATTTTAAGTAATGCTAATGTGAGATATATTTCATATTATGATCTGCTTAAAAGGTCAATTAAAAGTCAAGGATAATATTATTATAAGGAATAACAAAAGAGTTAACGATTTAAAGTGATCAGAGCCGTCCATGACCATTCAAAGTTAACTTCAGATAAGTCTATAGCGCAAGTAGCTTATTGCAGAGCATTAAGAATCGAGAAGAGTGACGATAGTTCAGTGTTAACTCCTTTGCGCATCACATGAATCGAATTGGTATCGATTTCTATAAAGATTCTTATGATAAAAGTGTTATTACAAAAAAAAAATGAGTGACTTCGGATAAGTTCAACCCCCTAACGTCCTTTACTATGTATACGCCTTGAGATTAAAACTCTGTAAACATTTTAGTGATTAAAAACATTATTACAAGTATTTAATGGAAATAATCTCGAAAGCTTACTTTCACAGTAACCAAATACCTAAATTGATCGGGGCTTAACATTACTCAAACAACATTAATTGCAACTTATATCTATTTGAAATATGATATTTTCTGTGTAACCCACCTGCTCCAAAGTTTAACTTACTCTTAAAATAAAATAATGTAAAAAATACTTACTTGGAATTACTTATTTATCTGAAATGATTTTTACGTATAATAAATAATTATCTCCGAAACGGTGTATCAGTGTGCTCGAGAATGCTTTTAAGGGTGTGAACTGGAAAGGACTTGGGATCAACATAATCGGCGAGTACATAACATACCTCTGCTTTGCTGTTGATATTATTACTTATGACTGAAACCGCAGAAGACATAAGTTACCGCGAACCTAGGTTGTTCTCTGACCTCAGAAGATGATCCGAACGAGTGGACCTTAAAATTAACGTAGGTAAAACGAAATTTATGACCATGTCCATGTCGTGCCGACTCCTATAAAAATTGGTGACTCTACGTTTGAAGTTGCTGATAGTTAAACCTGGGACAAACTGTCCAGTTAGGTAAGTCCAACTTAGAAAAAGAGGCCAGTTGTCGAACCCAACTCGGTTGGGCCGCGATCAGGAAAATACGCTGAATCTTTTGTTTGAAGTACCGGAACGTTTCAAGACAAAAGCCTTCGAAAACAGCCAGCGATGGCATACGGCACTGAAATGTGGTCACTCACAATAGACCTAATAAGAAAGGTCAAAGTTTCTCAAAAGGTAATCGAGAGGGCTATGCTCCAAGTTTGCCTGCGCGATTGAATCAGGAA
Organism: Samia ricini; assembly: GCA_014132275.2. Classification (NCBI taxonomy): domain Eukaryota; kingdom Metazoa; phylum Arthropoda; class Insecta; order Lepidoptera; family Saturniidae; genus Samia; species Samia ricini. Next base: position 25,431,101 of record AP028161.1, read on the forward strand.
TGAAGAGGTCCACAGAAGAAACAAACTAACTGACAGTGCCCGAAGATGTCCAAACTAAAGTGGGAGTAGGATGAACACATTGCTCGCAGAACTGATGCCTGATAGGGCCAATAGGTTTTCGAATCGCTACCACGTATCGGAAGATGCAACGTGGATAGGCCTCCAATAAAATGATCGACAACCTGGGGAAGGTTCCAGGAATCCGCTGGATGCAAGTGACGCATGGCCCGTTTTTATGGAGTTCTTTGTATTGACATGACGTATTTTAAATGTATTAACATGACATATGACCTACATATGTCTAGCAGTGGAGGCTTTCGGTTGATGATGATGATGAATTATGTTCCTGTGAGCTGTTTGAGTGGAGACTAAGTGGATAAATATGGACAATAGTCATCTTTATGACTAATATACAATACAGACTTTGACCTTCAGGTAGCGACAGACCTTCTATAGAAAGTATGCTAAGAATACCCAGCTGAATTGTAAATATTACATAAAATATCAGCAGAACGTATATTTGCGAAAATATAAGAATGTTTATCATTTATTGCTTGAAAATATTCTAACGTAGTTTAACCTCTGCATATAGTTCGCATCAGTTTCGTGCTATAATATTCAAAGTCAGGATAGACATAATGATAGCCAAACTACGGTAGGATATAGCATTTTATGAAAAAGATACATTAACTTCAACACGTTAATATAAATGTAGTTATGAAAAAGGAAGAGCACACTTTTTTCTGACGTGAAACAGAAATCGTGCTTGCGTTACCTACTATGTACTAATCCGAAGGTTATGGTTTACCATATGTAGTTTACCACGCGATGATTTTCAACTGAGACTTCATAAATAGCTATATAGTAATGGACGTCAGGCGTCAGGACTTTAGTCTTTCTGCGATTAGTTGTGTAGCAGCTGTAGCTAGCTGGCTACATAATTTATTAATTTAAAAAAAGAATGACGCGACATATTAGCAACGTTTAGATATTTTAGAATATAAAGAATTCTTAAAATCGATGTACGTACGGAAAATTTCTTAAATCAAATTCTAAATATATCGCTACTTCATTTGTATTTTTATTTATCAAAACGTTAGAAACCACCATAGTTATAAATAAGTTGCAGGGAACACCATCAAGTAAACTGTAAGCCTATTTAATGTTGAAATAGTCTTTTGTAATACAGAATGTAAACAATTCCTACAGTCATTTGTTATATTAAGAGACATCTTGACATCATGTGATTGACATTGAGCAATCCCCTTATTCAACCTCGTAACCGAAATGAAAATCAATCCTTAGGGGTTTCATATAGACCACTTTGGGAAATGTTGCTTTTGAGATGCGGAAGTAAGAGGGGTGTCAGATTTACTGTAATCAATTATTTTGAAGTCATGTTTAGATCAATATTGAAATTACAATACGTTACAGTATATCTTGTATTTCTTATATATCACTGTTTGTATGTCGATTACCCATAAAATGAGACAATTGGAAAACAATGGAAAGCTGGCGTAAATGCCAGGTTAGTGCTCAAGGGGATAATAAAAATTAATCTATACAGAATTAGTCTATACTATAAGAAAAGACAATTTTTATTCTACATAATACCAGCTGTGCCCGCAGCTCTGCTTGTGTATAAAATTACGGTTATTCAAAAATTTTAATTCTGTGTAAAATTTCATGGTCACAGGATAAAAATATCAGTGACAGATTATAAACGTCGTATATTAGAATAATGATTTTGAATATTAAATATGGATATAAGTTGATAGTCAGACAGAAAGAGACAGAAATAATAAGCTTATTGGCTGTGGAAATATTATTTTGTTCCTCTTTTTTTGTGTCTTTTATATAACGTACAGATAAGGATAAGGAAGGAACACGTTAATGGTCATTTTTATGACATATTTTTTCTATTATTCAGAATACTTTTGTTATATACCCGTAGATATTATTTTATGTAATGTAACTATATTTGATCAAATAATATATATACGAGAAAAGAATAGAATCTCATTAAGTGGTTCAGTAGTTTTCAATCTACATACCAATTAACCGACAGCCAAACAGACTGAGAAGTGTTACCTTTTACATTATATAACGATATAGTATAATGTGTTAATGAAATTTAATATTAAAAAAATACATAAAAGAAGAAAGTTTAAAGACAGGTTTACATTCGAATTCTGCTCATTAGGTGCAATATAATTTTAATTAAACGATGTTTTAAAAGTTCTGTCATACGTTTGGCTTGGAGCCACCGCGAATTTAATAATATCATTAGACGATGTCTCGCTTAAGCCACTTGTTTTCATTTATAACGTAATGGCCGTCATTACGGCATAGAGCGAAGTGCTGTAAGCCGTTATAGCTTAAAGCGGACATTACTCTCGCTTTCTGTTAGCGTAACATCTAACTTTTAAACAATATTATATTGTAATCTGTTTGTTATGTTAAAATGATGTTTTTTCTGAAATTAGATTAGTGAAACTATGTAGAGGTAAACAGGTGGGGATTTATTTGAGAGCTTAGTACTGACTGTATATATAAACACTTAGATACATATAATATTAGCGGGCACACCCACGGCTGCTCCTGCGTTTCATAATTATATTCTTCATTGCGTTTTAATTTTTTTATACGGTACCCTAATTATTTTTATTAAAAAATTTTATCACTAAGATAAAGTAAAAATATTTCTTATGAATTATGGCACTTGTCCGTAAAACTATGCATTGAATCGGATTTTATACAAAATTTTATGAGTTTTTTTTTACGTTGAACCCTAATTATCGGAACGAAGTTTCTTACGGCAGGCTTGGAGGAGACAGGGATTTTGCTGCGTGATCGACCTGAAAAAAATGTGATACTAAAACCGTAACAAAAATATTTGAGCTGTAGGAAACCGTGTGTATTCGTTAGAGAGTAACGGGTACGCCATACAGTACCAAGTTCCCAAACGTTACTCTCGAATGCATTTCGTTACTCGCATGTTTCGTATTTTTGTACGGATGAGAGTTTGATCGATTTTTTATAAGTTTATTCAAACAAGTGCAACTGTTTCAGTACGGCAAGTACCGTTGGTGCGTCAATTGGGTATTTGAACGAAAACGATATAACTCTAAAAATTTAAAAAAAAAACAATGCTTGACATATTTTATACAAATAAAAAAAATTGTGGTGTCTGTTTGTAATGTCAAAATTATCTTTTTTTACTAAATAGACATGAATGTATATACCATACCTACACCAAAAATACAATTTTTAATATTTTTGTTTGTCTGTCTGTTTTAATGGGTAATCTCTGGAACGGCTGGACCGATTTTGACGAGACCTTTTTTTGTAGATAGCTGAAGTTACTCCGGGTACTTAGGGTACTTTTAATTTTGAAAAAAGGTGGCATGGGACACCAGTTAGGAACGAAGTTCCTTTGGATAATATAGAAGCAACACAATTTGCAAAAAAAATATTGCTTAATTTTATACGTATATTTTGTTGACTTTTTTTAAATTTCGATAATTGGTTTTTATATTAAGGTACATAAAACTCAAAAAAGTATTTGAATTTGCAAGAAATATGTTTAATGTTAGTAGTAAAAAAAAATTTTGGAAAATTATTAAGGAAAATGATAAAAAAATTAAAAACTATATTATGCAGTAAAAATTTATATGAAACGTGGACGCAGACACGGGCATACAGCTTGTATTAGAATACAATAGAAAAAGTCAAAATATTTAGTGGGGTCTGAAATTTATACAGATATTAATGATTGTATCTTTCGAAATTATAAAATATATTTGAAGCACTGAAATTTTAATAGAGTAATACAACTGACTTACAATACATTTTATTTGGCTATAGACCAGCACTTTTGTATTCAATTAACATAAAAAATACAATTGTTGAAATTTTCATAGTGCCTCGAATATCAACCCTAAAATTTCTATCAATTCTGGAGTTTTAATATTTTGTAACAATATCTGTGGTCTATATTTAAAAATTTTTAACATATTTACTTTTCGCACATGATATTATGTTTTTAATACGTATGTTAGATCATGTTACTTTCGCGATTGTATGCAGAACATCTATGGTCTTAGTATTTACTACATACATATATAATATAATATAGAACATAGATAAGGATGTCACAGTAATTGACGATCGTTATAAACCCAGCACAATGCAAGACATTAAGTGCTTGTGACCGAAAATAAGCTGCAAATAGTATAATGATTAAAATAACAATAATAAAGTTGTACTATTTGAATTTTATTAAGGTTGCTCAAGTTCGAAATTTCTATTAAATTCACTACCTCAAAATTTTATGAAAAAAGCTTTTGAGCTATAGAAGAATATTGCAAAGGATTATTTAAAACAGATTCAGTCTTTCAATAAGTGTAAATCTCATAAATAATACGCAAGTAACAATTTGATTTTATTCTGACTATAGACTAACGATGAAAGATCGTGTAGAATTCAAGACACAAAATAATTTGTCGTGATGCAGCTGCTTAGCAAATACACTTAGAACCATAGATTCTTCGTTATTTGAAATTAATTATAAAATCATCTAGCCGTGGTCGATGTGAGAAATATTCCTCTTCAAGAGTCTGGCCTGGTAGTAGAATATACAGTTTCCTTCACAGTTTGGTGTTATTATTATTACTGTCAATCAGATACGAAAGAATTAATCATAATAGTATATAGCGAACATCAACAATCATTTCATCTGACGTGAGATCTCAATATGACATATTCATGAAAGAAGACGAATAACATTTCCTACCTACGTGATTCATAACAATCATATTCCTACATTATGTGTCATGTAATTTTTCCTTGAAGAACTTTTTATATATATGTATCTATTTTTCAAATAAATATTGCTTATGACTTATCATATAAAATGTTATAGCTACTGTCATTTCAATGATATTAAAACATTGTTCTCATTAACTGACAAAGTCTAATAACAATTATATTTAAATGTATTTCAGAGAATGTGTTTCTAAGATTTCTTACCTACAACAGACTAAGTAGTGAAATATTCCAATGTTCTCTAGAAAAATCATTCACTAAAAATGTGAATGTTTTAATCATAAATGAACATTTTCAAGTATCGTAACAAATAATTGATGAGGTAAATTAATTATCCTTTTAAATTATTATTATAGTGTTACAATAAAAAGAGAATGAATGCCAATGATTGACAGCTAATATATAAATATTTTAGGAATTTCTACTGTCAGATGAAATTAAGGAAACTGTGGATGAAGAAGGCTCATACAAAATCATTAACAAAATTATTCAATTAAGAGTATGAGACAAGTATCACAACGGGTTAACGCTTATTTATAATATGTGTATAATATAAGTAAGTTATATAATTATGAAACCAAGTACACTATTAATTTTGAATTAATATTAATACCCACTAAACTCTTTTTTTTCTTCTTCTTTTTAACTGAGTCAAATACTTGCATATTTATTTGTAAAGCTACTGCAATTTTACAAAGTTAAAAATAGATCTTTTACATTCATATTAATATCGGAAGTCAGTAGCGTACATTTTGTGTATTGATTTCCGTTCCAGATTGCATACAATACCGGAAGTCAATAGTACCAAGTCCAAACCGAATAAAGTATTCTCTATTTAAAAACAAAATTTAACTTTGGAAACATAAGGTAAATAAATATTTAGTGCTTTATAAATATAAATGATAAAAGTAATTTTCTATAAAATATAATTTTCACTTTACCTAACCATTATATTAAAAAAATATATTTTTTTAAATTTATATCTGTCTGTTTGTTCTTGGTAATCTCCGGTATGGCTGGACCGATTGAAACGTGACTTTTTTTGCTAGATAGCTGAAGTTACTCCGCGTAACATTTAATTTTCGAAAATGTTTTAAATTCCTCGTAAAAAAATTAAAACTCATAAGAAATTGAATAAAATCCGATTCAATGCATAGTTTATGGACAAGTGTTTGAATTAATGAAAACTATTTTATAAAAAAAATAAAACGCAGTGAGGAATATATGAAACGCGGGTGCAGCCGCGGACGGGTACACAGCTAGTGTTAAATAAGTGTTATACATCTATTATTTAAGAAGCTCGAAGTAAAATGCCCTAAACATTAAAAAAAAAAAAACGTTCCGTTAAAAAGATGTATAAATAAATCAAAGATAATAAAGTACTTCCGCTAAACCAATTATTTTCTACAAAAAAAAAAGAAGTTAGTGAGTTAAACTCGTTATAAAAGTTTTCAAAGTTTTCCCCACCGATCGGTAAGTCATCTATTGCATTCCGAGGTCGGGTGGTCTTATGACAAGAAATCCATTAAAAACCCTTTAAATTCTCGTTCCAATGTTTTCGTATCGTCCTAAACGTGGGTAATGCGGTAACCGCAGCTGTTTTTCTGATTATGCTAACGATAATACGACACTAACTCTGAATTACTGCTTCCCAGCTGAAAGTTTCTAACGTAATTTACTTTATAGAATATTCCACACGACATTTTATTATATACTTCATCTACTTTATAATATAAAAGTCGCATATTTAATGTGCACATGTGTTTTATATTTTTATTAACAAATATTTTAATAATATTTTAGTATGGGATTTTGAGGACGAAAATTAATTTAAGACTTTAAGAATTAAATTATTTAAAATTATAAGAATTATATAATAAACCTTATTACTACTATTTAAAATTAAAAGCTTCAAAAAAATCATATGCTCACATGTTTCCTTTTATCATATATTGCTTTAATAAAGATTATCGGTACTCGAGCCTTTAACAACAATAATAAGAGTTTGAAAACATTTAATCCGTTTAATAAAACTTAAATAACTGCTAACGTTTAATTGCATTGCACAAAAAATTTAAAAAGGAATTTTGATCGTCTACCTAATACTTTGTTTTACTAACTGAAAATATATTTAAGAGTTTTATGCTTATTCTCCGTTATATTGCCCAATATTGTATTGGTATTAAAGGTATGTAGTTTGTGGATATTTGAATAAAACAAATAACAGTAAGTTGGTAAAAGAACAGTACTTATAACATATACTTTAAACGAGATGTAGTCGGAAATTGCTTCAATTCTGATATATTCTTGTAAAGTATATAAAATTTAATATAAATCTATATATTATTATTTATTTAATAAAAATATCTCTTAATAGTCGATATAAAAACATGAGTTACAATATTGCTGTTTCATACTATTAGTGTTTTCACGTCGTGCAAGTTACTTCACATAATTTGGATTGTTTATTACGACGATTGTTTTGCATCTTAAACTTGTAACTACTTAGTACCACTCCCTCAGTAATCTGCCTATCTAAGGAGAAAATATATTTTTTTAAATGTAGTAAAATAATTCTAAAAAAGGCCATCTTTTAAATTAACTATTAAATTGTCATCTGTCTATAGTAAGATAATTAAAACCATTGTTTATTCTTCCCATCTGTTTGTAATAAAAGATTTATATAATATAGTATTGTTTTGTTTTCAATGATAAGGTAGTTTGTTACAGTTGTACACATTTTAAAACTTTGTATAGAATACGTTTTATTTATGCTAATTCATTAAACCCAGCTAAAATTGAAAGATTTATAACAATAACAACATGGCTGAACATAGGCTTTTTGTTTAAAAACACGATCGTAAAAGTTGTATTATGGATATACATGACATTAGATTTGTGTGAATATATTTTTGAGCGTAACTGAACCTTTTATAATTATTTTTTATTTCACTCTTTAGTCCAACTAGTAACTATATTTTCATCTGTACACACAGATTTATGGGTAATATAAGTTATTTAAAATAAGTAATTCTAAGTCTATTAAGGTCGTTTGCAAGTTTAATGTTGGTGGAACATAAGTAATTACGCATTTATGTGGCCGTGATAAAACTTAATGAGAATAATAATATTTTGGTTTTACGCGTTAGCTTATTCATACATAATAATGTCAGTAATAATACTTTATCTAATCGATATTATATATTTTTTTTTAATTTTAGTTTTTTTTAAATGGTATAGGCTCAGTGCTCAAAGCACAAAGTATCACCAGATATAAAGTAACGACGTGGTACTGGGTGGTAAACTAGATGGTACTAGGTACTGGTTCTCCAGCGATGCTTCCGGAATACAGCTATGCCTGCCTGGGTATTTTTTAAATGCCCTACCACCATACTATGGTTTCCTCATGATGTTTTCCTTCACCGAACGCTCAGGTTGATTTTAGAGTTGGATAGGTGAATTTGAACCCGCGTCCATTGACGCGAAATCCGTTCACACTACCAACAAAGCCATCATCGCTTCAAGTTCAATAAATGAAATTTGTATAATGTATAAAAAGTTAACAGTTAAAATATAAAATATAATATAATAAACAGTTAAAATGTATAAAAAGCATTTATGTTTTTTAAATAACATTTTGAATTTTATAATAGGCGATAAAATTGTACACACAAAAATAGTATATTTGTAGAATTTGTTATTCTTTTAAATGCAAATATGATACATTAGGACGTAAAATATTCTTATGTTTTAGTTAAAAATCCTTGTTGTTTTTACGAAGTACTCAGTATTTTATATATAGTTAATCGTTCTTAACAATTACTTGAATATAACTATATACATATTTGAAACCACTTACTTTACAGCGTTAATTAACCGTCATATAAGTATGTACTTTTTAGAATATACAACAAAATATTAGATTCATTACTTTATCTCTCAAATGGTATATAAAATTATTATTTTCAACGTAAAATAGAGCCGCCACATAATGTTTTAACGAAAGTTTAACATCTATTTCAGTAATTAATATTGAAGGTAAATTCATTCTATTAATTAATTATTACGAGACAGAATATTAAAGTGGATTTGTCAAGGGCAGTAATTTTTGCAGCCACTAGGTAACTAATATTTTTGATATTTATATCAGTAACGCACAAAGGTCGGACTAAATAAAGAATTTTTTTCTTGACTAATAAAAATAAAATAGTTAACAATGAATTATGTGGGGAGCGCCCGAGAAGCGTAAAAAAGCCAATTAAAATTAATATGGATTTAATTTTAGAGCTACAGTTGCACTTATATTTAAACTAAGCCTAATACAAATGACTATCGTCCGACATTAGATCGAATAGTCCTTAAACCAAAGAGAGGTGACTACCGATCGAGGTGTGACCGAATAGTGTCTTCAGCGGAGGACTTGACAGGCGAAGCGAGCCTCAGTGAGACTCGGCTGGTGTGGCGGTTCCCACGATGACGATGACTTGAAGTTCCGTATAATAGCAGGTGGCATGTAGAGTCGGTGGACCGATTGTAACCAATGTAGCGGTTTCCGCGGGATTCAACAATGTGTCTTAGGTCCATGATATTAGGAAACTGCAACGTAGACCTTTCCATGGAATACGGCTACGTAACAAATGAGTAAATGATTTATGTTTCATACTAGTTGTCTGCACGTAGCCGCGCTCGATTTCATATATTCTTCACTACGTTTTAATTTTTTTATACGGAACCCTAATTATTTGTCAAAAAAAATTTTAGTACTAAGAAAAAGTAAAAATATTTCCCACAAATTATGCATTTGCCCGTAAAAATTTGAATTGAATACAAATTTTTATGAGTTACATTTTTTTACGCGGAACCCTAATTATTTTCGCATAATAAAAGTACCCTAAGTTAAGTTACCCGGAGTAACTTAAGTAAGCTATCTACCAAAAAATGTCCTGACAAAATCCGTCCAGTCGTTCCGAAGATTACCCATTACAAAAACACAACAGAAATTTTAAAAATTGTATTTTTGGTGTAGGTGTCGTATATGATATGAATGTATCATATATAAAGTATTTATTAAAAATATAAATTTCCACATTACAAACAGACTGCGATGCGAATGTTGAGAGCGATGTGTGAATGGGTAAAATAAGGAATGAATATATTAGATGCAAATTCTATTGAAATAGTTAGGAGAAAGAGATCTAAGCAGGTAGTACTCATTGTAACTCAAGTCAGTGTGTATTAAGTTTCACTCGCATTAATAAACCATACACTAATACCTCTTGTGAAAATAGATTCGACGATTCACCCCGGTCATTCCATCTTAACGTAAATCTTTATCTAACGTTAGCCTTATTATATAAACGTGTCTGTTCAATATCAAAACGGTTAACGGATTTAGAAGTCGTAAATATCATCATAACAGTTATGTTCGACAGACGAAATGCCATTATCTGAATTGGAATTTGTGGCTATATTATATAATAGTTGTGTTCTGAAATATTTTTATGATATGTGGTTATTGTGATGACTCATTATTTTTATACATTGACGGATATTATTAAATGAAATAAAAAAAATCTTTTTTCAATTTGTGCCCTGAGAGGTGCTTGAACGTCAAATAACTACCAGCGGTTCGGAAGACAACCCGGTCGAGAAGAGCCGACAAGAAACTAGATCTGGTTTGTTAATAGTATCAAACTGTAAAAAATTAGTACCTACGTGTAACCCTTACGCGCGGTAAAACATCTTTGACTGTTAGGGCCGGTGTTACTAAAACATATATTAAATGTATCATATTAAAGTTGTGCCCTAAACTTTAATTATAGATAATACTAGCTGTCTTCCCGCGGCTGTGTCCGCGTTTCATATATTATTCACTTCGTTTTAATTTTTTGTACGGAATCCTAATTATTTTCCTAAACAATTACCCCGTACCAAGATAAAGTAAAAACATTTCTTATAAATTATAGCACTTCCCTGTAAAACTGTGCATTGAATCGGATTTTATTACATTTTTTACGAGTTTTGTTTTTTTACGCGGAACCCTAATTATTTTCGATAATTAAAAAGTACCCTAAGTTACCCTGAGTAATTTAAACTATCTACCAAAAAAGTCCCGTCAAAATCGGTCCAGCCCTTCTGGAGATTACCCGTTACAAACAGACAAACAGACAAAAATTTAAAAAAATGTATTTTTGGTATAGATATCGTACATACATTCATATCTATTTAATAAAAAAAATTGACATTACAAACGGACACTTCAATTTTATTTATTAGTATAGATTAAAATAAAATATACTCTTTGTAACAATAGATGAATCTCTAAATACACTTTGTCTTTCAGTTTCAGTTAAATAGTATTGACCTTAAAAATGTTTTCGTTTAAAATATGTTTATTTATAAAGAAATTAACGTGAATTTGTACCCAATGAATAAACATTTGAGTTATCATGTTTCAGTGAAAGTAGATATTGCGTGGATTCGCAAATTTGTAAACCGTGAAGTTTTGTTCCCAATTGGAAGTTCGATGTTAGGACATTAAATGTCTGCAAAGAGTATAGCAATATCTGGAGCCAAGCCAATATAAGTCGGTTTATTACCACATAAATACTGCTGTATATAATTTGGCTCTTTGTATTTGTCAGCATAAATGTTATATAATTATGAATGTGTAAAATATAACAAAAACTATTTTAATACCCTCTATTTTCTAATGTATCATTTATGCTATTCTTTTATTACACATTCTTCATAACATATAAAATGTAAGTTACTCAAATAAAAACTCAGCGATAACAAATAAGTTTAAAAACTGTAACCCAACTTATGGAAATAAAGGTAGGTGCCGTTTGATATCATCGTCTTATTGAGTGAAACAATACTTTTGATATGTTTCTATATTTATTTAGTTCTATTGAAATCCTCTGTCAGTTATATTTTAATAATATTATAATTCAATTCAAATGCAGTAGGCGGGTAAAAATTACCTTATCATGTATATGATATAATAGCCTACGCTATAATGATAATGATGATTATAACCGAAATAGGGTAAGGTTAAAATTTAAAATGCAGTTGAACATTTTACCTCGATAAGCTAAAAAGCTTATCTAAAAAAAGTATCCGTTTTTATATTCAACGATTAGCGAATGTGCATGCTCAGTAAGTTAATTGCGACGTAAATTCTTATGTAACGCCCAGTTCTCTATGAGAAGATTAGAAGTTTTAAACATTTTTATATCCATACATTTGGATTCAGTTGTTCATTCAAAATGTTAGTTATTCATTCAAATTTATTTTGTCGCTTTTAAAGTATGCTCCTTTAGAAACGATACACTTATGTACGCCATGAAATAATCCAATCATCAAAACATTTTCAAACGCTTTTTTCGGAATTGAGTTTTAGTTCTCGTCGCGAATTCTCCTTTACGTCTTTTACCGAATCAAAACGGGTACCACGTAGTGGTAATTTGAGTTTAGAAAAAAGTCAGATGCAGCCATATCTGGTGAATAAGGTGGTTGCTCGATGGTATGTTTTTGAGTTTTTGGTCAAAAATTCGTTTAAATTGATAGGCTTGTGCGAAGGCGCATTATCGTGGTGGGACTAGCCGAGCAGCAACATGTTTCATACCCAAGTGATCATTTAAAAATCATAAGGATTGACTTGTGAGACACAGAAATTTCAGCGGCTATCTCTCTCAAACTTTAATGAGGATTTTTAGTCACGTTTTTCTTCACTTATTTATTTCAGTTGAAAACGTTGATGGCCTACCAGAACGAGGCAAATCTTCCAACATATCTCGAGCGCTTTTGAACGGTTTTTATTTTATTAATTCGCACTGATGTGTGTTTAGAAGCGATGATGGCATAGTGGGTAGTGCGGCCGGATTCTACGACAATCGATGCGCGTTAGATCTCACCTATCCAACTCTAAAATCGGGCTGAGCTTTCGGTAAAGAAAAACATCTTGAGGAAACCATAGCTTGGTGGTAGGGCATTTTCTAATGATGCTCGTCTGGGTAGCTCCTACCCTCAAGTTTATGTGTGTTCCGGTAGCATCACTTGAGAACCAGTACCTAAGTTTAGTGTGCTAACCATCCTGAACCACATCGTCAATTAATATCAGGTGAGATTGTGGTCAAAGCACTCAGCCTATATCGTGTAAAAAAACGATTCACTAAGCCTTTTGTAACATTTTCTGTGTCTCTGAACACGAAATACCATTGGCGATGCAAAATTTAATACAAACTCTGTTCGACTCTTTTTTCTATTATGAAATTCGCAATATACACTAGATATGATCTAACTAAAAACAACATTTTATTTAATCTAAATGACAGATGCAACTCAAACTTCGCACCAAAATGAAAAACAGTTGTACCATTCTAACAAGAAAAAAAAAAGAAAATTGAATTTGGAACCATAAACATACTTTAAATATTTCAGACATAAAGAAAATACAATTTATTTATTACTAGCCGTGTGCCTGTGGCTGCGCCCGCGTTTCATATATTTTTTACTGCATTGGATTTTTTTTATTTGGAACCCTGATTTTTTTTAATACTGAGATAGAGTAAAATATTTCTCATATATTCAAGCACTTGCTTGTAAAACTGTGCATTGAATCAGATTTTATCCCATTTTTTATAGGTTTTAATTTCTTTACGCGGAACCCTAATTATTTTCGAAAATTAAAAGTAACCTAAGTTAACTTCAGTAACTTCAGCTATCTACCAAATAAAGTCCCGTCAAAATCCGTCCAGCCGTTCCGGAGATTACCCGGAACAAATAGACAGACAGACAAAAAAAAAATTAAAAATTATTTTTTCGGTAAAGTTATCGTATATACTTAATACCTTTTTAGTAAAAAAAAAATTTTGACATTACAAACAGACAATCCAATTTCATTTATTAGTATAGATTATCTGTATTAATCTAAGCGTAAGCGTTTTTTTTTAATTTTAAATGCTTTCCGTTTAATAGCGAATGTAATGTATTAGGTTTAATAATTTCTATAAATTTAATAAGTATGTTAACTTCCAAGGACAACACACGCTACTCAAAATTCGTGTCCCCTTAGAAGTTGTTATAAAATCGTAATATTGAAAAAAAAAAAAACACATATTAATTCATTGTTTTAAAAGTGTCTTTCGCATTTCTGAATGTATTTACATATTTAGGTACGTATCGTTTCTAAAATATTCCCAAAAAGAAATTGAAGAGGAAAAAAATCGCGAACAAACTGTTCTCTCAGCAATTTTCTTTAAGTCACCACGCGTTAAGGCTTTTAACTTATTCGAGGTAGATTTAGGTTCAGTGAGCGTGACCTCATCTAAATGGAGGCGAAACGCGAAATTATGTAAAAACGCGCCTTTTAACATCGGATATTTTCTTTACTGTTATCAAAACGTAAATTATTCGAAAGGACTCGTTTTATATTTGGGCCGTTAGCTACGTTCTGAGCGATAGCTCAAAAAAAGGTCGCCCGCAATAAATTTTGTATTCCTACTCACATTAGTAAAGCTACAGTAGAATTTCTAGTGTTTTTTTTTTGTATAGTTACTGTAGTATCTAATATTTATTATCGGGAGGTAGACGACACAATATATACGCGCTTAGATATCAAATTAAATAATATTAAAGAACGTACCCTCGATACATTTTTCCTTTGATACAGCGCTTTAAAAAACCTATTAAAAAGAGTTTAAATTATTACCGATAAACCTTCTATTAAAATAGCAAATAATTACAAAGAACGTGATAGTTTTAAATGCCTACATGCAAAGTAAAGAAGAACCCTTTATAAGAAACATAATCATTTAGTAACATCTAGCCAAGTTGGCTTCTATACGGGTAGGTATTTCATATGTCAAATCACATTTCTAAATAACTCTCTTACTGGTAGTGAAACTACTTAGTACTTATGTATGTTGTATAAAAAACGTCTTATAAAACGCCGAATTAATTTAACGACAGATGAAATTATAAGTAAGAGAAACGCTTATCATAAAAATGATTATTTCACTAAAAAAAAATAATCTCCGTCAATGTTAGCTTATTAAAACTAAATTAAGCTTATAAGTTACGGATTTTTTTTAGGTTTAATAAAAAGTGCCCGTTTCGAAATTCACGAATTTCAGTTTCCACACGAATTGTGTTGGTGCAGTAACAATTGCAAAAATGTTAGTAGTACTCGGTTCGTTTTCAATATCACTGGAGCGAGTATACTTCGCTTTCTTTTTCCACATTTCTGCGTGTTTTTCACCGAGGCCTAGGCCTGTCGTTGCAAGCGGGAAAAATGGACGAGTCGCACAGGTCACGAGCTCGTCGAGTGCAAATCGCTGTACGCCGTTAACTTGAATGATTTCTGTGTGGTTTGTCTGTGATTTTTTATGTTTGTCCTGTACTTTTAATGTTTTATTCTTAGGTTTTCTTTTTGAAGATACGCTTGTGTATTTATTTATCTTAGCTTAAACTAATATTAATCATAGCTGAACTGTCAATATTTTACACATTTATAATTTTAATTTAAAAAGGATTATTGTTATATCAATTTTGATAGCTATTTGTAGAGGACGTGAAAGATTTTTTAAAGAGTCGGCAACGCGCATGTTATACCTCTGGTGTCGCAGATCTCCATAGGCTACGGTAACCGCTTATTATCAGTCGCAACGCATGCCTGTATGGCAATATCATGGTATAAAAAAATGTTGTAGGAACGTTTCAAAGACCTCCAAGTAACAGGCATAATTTTTTAAAATAAAATATTCAAAATCGATTTCAGTAATGTAATTTTTTGAATTTTCGCGTTTCATATTTTAATGCAATTATTTACCAACGGATTTTCACGCGTTACCTTTCCTTTTACCTATACCAACGTTTCGGCTGGGTTACACCAACCGTGGTCACGGGCTGGCTGACGATGCGCAGCATCGCCTTTGCGTTGAGGGGTATTTTGATGAACTACCTCCGTTGTTCTTTATATTTATTATAGTCACAACACTCAATACTAACAGTATCCATCGACGATGCCTGTGACGATAAATCGTGAACCTTGACATTTTTTCCTAGCAGAAACGTCGGGATGGGATAAAGTAAAAGGTAACGATTTCAGTAAATTGTAAATAAGTTTAGTTTATTTAACTAACTTATTAATGATATTATACTTTACAGACGAGTAGTTTTAGTCAAATATTCACTGTCCATGTATGAATACCAGAATGTTTATATAATTTCACTCTCCTACTGCAAAGCAAGACACGAAATGCACACTTGAACGTACAATGTAACTGACAATATAGTCCCAGACGCAACATATTTAACAATACAGGGCGAACTCTCTAAAGTCAGATGCTTAATTAACTTTAAAGCTAGGTACAAACTTCGTCCGGAGTAAGGAAGTAAGTCCTCACACATCGCATTCTGCGGAGCGCGCTCGGCAGCGAGGTCAAACGGCAACTCACCCTCCTAAGTGTATTGCAAAGTTTGGCACAACTTTGTGACTCTTATGTGTCACGTCACGAAGTATTTGACTGCTCGTAGTATTCACCAATGAAAATGTATTTTTTTCTTCTTCTTTATTTAGCAAAAGCGCTTAATGTTGCGTATAAAGTGCTCTGAAGAGCTTCGGGAAAGTTTTCTTCATATTGTTATCTATATTGGACGTATGCCTGTATACATTTTTTTCAAAGACAAAGAAATATTTGTTGTCTTTTCCAATTGTTTGATATATTACGTCATAAAAAAACTTCTTTTTACATAATTGTATTAACTGTATTCTTTATATAATACTAGTGACCCGCCCGGCTTCTCATGGGTACATAAAATCTGTAATTTAAAAAAAAAATGTCTATCTCAATTTACTGATAACTATAGTCCGTTCACAGTTATTTTACTTCTAGCCATTAAGTTGTCGTTCTGAATATTGTGCTATCATGTTCGATATGTATTATTCGCCTTGATTTAATTGAATATACAATCGCAAGCTTGAGCTATCACAGCATAAAGAAACTCCGTAGCTACTGGACACTTTAGTATATCGGTGGGTCGGATGAACAAGATAATATACATCAGTTGTAAGATAGATTTTCGGTAAAAACCTATACTTATAAATCAATAAAATCAACATAGTGTGCCATGTGGTGCCGGCTAAGAATAGTACCACCCCTATATCTTCCCGTGGGTGTCATAAAAGGCGATTAAAGGATAAACCAGGGTACGGGCAGCAGCATCCTCTGTGAACCACAAATGCCTACTGCGATCGCCAACCCTTCTGCCAAGCGTGGCGATTATAGCAATCCCTCCCTTACTAGGGGAGACTTATGTCCAGTAGTGGACGTCTAATGGTTGAATAGATAGAGAGTTTACAGTTATTTTATTTCTGATTGCATATTAATCAAAATCCTTTTTTTTTGGATATGTATTTTTTTTGAAGTATTTAGTATTGAGACATAGAAGCTGCAACTTTGCGGTAAAAGCAATATAATATTTGTTTATAAATTGCTTTGGGTAAGACAACACTATTTTAGGTACGAGTCATGGCGACAAATCGTGACGAATTGAATTAACGGATCTTTATTTGATCTCTCTCTTTCAGAGAATGTATGTATAGGTAGAACAATATTTGTAGCACTACTTTGAATTAATTTTGGCATGTTTTACGATTTAAATATGCAATAAAAAGAAAAAAATCTAAAACGTTCGACAAAATATTTTGACTACGTGACAGCTAGTAATGCCACCGCACCAAAATGAGACTCCAGAGGTAAGCAAACTGTGATTGGGATTATAGCGCACAGGTGACATCATTTTAAAAATCGGTCGAAAGTAGTTTTTGAGTTCATCCATGACAAACAAACTTATATTATAAATTTCTAACATTGGCCAATCACAGAACTTCGCTATTTATGAAGAGACTATGCGGGTATGTATTCTTAAAAAATCTAAATTTATTTTAGTGTTCATTCCGGGTAAGAACAGCTATACCTAATAACAATTTACCTAGGACAGGTAGTAGCCACTAAAAGTAAATGTATTAACGATTTTAAATGAAGTATACATAAATAAAGAATGTATTATTTATTAATTATAAATCTTAAAATACACTTTTTAAATACAAAATGTTGTAAACCCAACTAATATGTTATAGTCGTATATACTATATTTTTTCTGTTCCTTGCAATAGTGGACCAGCCAGGGTTAGCAGGCTCCAGAAAGGTATCTTCCCACCTTTTAAGCGCTCTGCCTTTTTTTCTTTGACTACTTCTAGGGAGCCCATCGGTACTTATCTTTGTCCATAGATTGCTTTCCATTCGAGATACGTTTGTTATCCTTTTTACTACGTTCGTTATTTGTGTTTTTCTTGTTTTAATTATTTTGTTTGGCAGATAGCTAGTCTATGCTAAATTTTTTTTCAACAATCAACTTTTTGATTCAGACATAAGAGAATCGTTGGTGTATAGACTTTCTTATATAAATGAAAATAATTACTTTATGTACTATCAGACAACGTAAGGCATCTTGTGGTTTCTTTTACAAAAAAAATGATCACACCACTCGATTTGAAATTTTACATAATTATTTGATGTAATGTTTATATACATTATATATCACTAGTAGATTATATTCATTAGCTGTAAATATTTTAATTGGTTGTATATCACCAGAGATACATAACAACGTATACGCGTCAAATTCAGCGTGTTTATTTCTCTCTGTTCCAAACACGTCAAAGGCGTGTTTAATTACTTGCCGTTTTCAAATTAAATTCAGATCTGATCCACACGCACAATGTACCTACAATATGTTAATAATTATTACAGTCATATATATATGAAATATATTATAGTTCTGTATAATGTTACGCAAATGTTGTATAGCAGAGTTTCTCTACATAAGATCTTAGCTGAAGAAGTCATCTTAATTGAATGAAAAGTTTATCACGAAAACTATATGTCGGTAGAATACTAATGCCATACAAATATAATTTGTATGAACCTTGTTATTGATTAATTATTGAAAGCACACTAATTTGCGTAGATCTATTTAATAATCGAAATTCGACAATAATCATTATTGAAAATTATTGGCTCAAAAAAAATTCATCCATTAAAAAAAGAACAAAAATGATTTATTCTAGTCTATTAATATAATGTATTATATAATTATTTAGTTAAATCTTTAGACGTCGAGTCTATATTATAATTTATAATGTGATTTAAATAAAAACTATTAAATCTATTTTTAGTTAATATCAACTTTAACAATTAAGAATTGAAGTTAATTATTTCATATTGTGCTTGTTTATATTTGAATTTTAGTGTTGTTATTATATTGTTTTACTAATTGTTTAGCGTAAACAACTTGGTAAAGTAACTCTCGAAGTTAACTTGAAAGCCTTCTTGAAACAAACGTAAATTAGTTAATTGAAAATTTCTTAAGGGCTATCAAATATTTCTTAAAATATTAGTTAACGTCTTATTTTACTTAATTAAATCAAGAATTCGTACATCTATTCAAGCGAAAGACGTCCACTACTGGGTATTTGTCTCCCCCAAAGTAAGTATATGATAAGATAGCTATACTAATAAATAAAAATGAAGTGAAAGTGATTTTTACTAAATGGATATGAATATATATAGTATACCTATACCAAAAAGTTTTGTCCGACTGTATATTTGTTCCGGCTTATCTCCGTAACGGCTATACCGATTTGAACGGATTTTTTTTTGGTACATAGCTGAAGTTACTCAGCATAACTTTAAGCTACTTTTATTTTTCGAAATTTCCGCGTAAACAAATATAATTCATAAAAATTTCATTAAAACTCATATCCATGCACAGTTCCACTGACTGGTATTTAAATGTATAAGAAATATTTATGGTTAATGTTAGTAGCAAAAAATGTTTCTAAATAGTTAGGGTTCCGTATATAAAAAAAAAAAAACTATATTACGGAATGAAATTATGTGAAACCCGGGAGCAGCTGTTCGCACAGAAGTACTATAAAATAAATATGAAGTAACGGATTATTATTAACCAAAGATTTGTCCAACCACAACCAAAATAAAATGTGTTTACTTCTTATGTAAAAGTAAATTGTGTAGCAATAAATGCATTTATATATAAGTGATTTAACTTAAAACACATATCTATTGATTTAAAATTCTGAAAAAAATAGGTCTAGAAAGAAGAGAAGTCGCAGCTTCTGTCTCAAAACTAAGTACACCAAGAAAAACACGTATCCAAAAAAAGACAATTTTAATTGATGTTTGATCAGAAATAAAATTCATGAAATCGTTGTTATTATTCAGGTACAGCTGGAAGTTTTTAGCGAAAATCTATCTTACAACTGATGTATCTTGTTCAACCTACCCACCGAGATACCAAAGTGTCCAGTAGCTACGGAGTTTCTTTATGGTGTGATAGCTCAAGCTTGCGATTGTATATTCAATTAAATCAAGGCGAATAATACATATCGCACATGGTAGCACAATATTCAGAACGACAACTTAACGGCTAGAGATAAAATAACTGCGAACGGACTATAGGTACATTCAAATGTACGTTTAAAAGTAAGTTTAATTTTTTTTTTTCAATTATAAAACGAAAAATATGCGATTAAAAAACGGAATATATGCAATTATAAAATCAAACTCGTTAAAACACTAATTGGGATGTTAAATTTCAAAGTTATGGATAACGAGAAATAATACACACCTTAAATATTTTAAAGGAATCATAGTTTTAATTGCTAATTTATTTTTAATTTACTTCTATTTGTTTGTTTGGATAAATAGTAGATAAATAAAAATAGTAGATATGCCAATGATAATTTGAGTTAAATTTTCTAAATATGATATTGTATATGTAGAAAATGGAACTAAAAAAAAATCATTCGCATATCTACTTTATTTATTCTATAATTCACGTGTAATATTTTTCCAGTAAGTAATAAACAAGAGGCTCGGTAGGTACATTTTTCCTTCTACATTTCACGGGGAACCTCAATATTATTGGTAATAAATGGAGTAGAAAGGATTCCCGAAACACGAAACGTAAGACGTGAGTAATTTACTCCATTTTTTATAAACACAGGCTTTATATTAAATTACTTTTCTTTTCTTTTCTCTCATAAATATCTTTTTTGTTTTATAAATTGTTTGTTACTGGAATTTTTCACAAAATTATTTTATTTAGGTATGGGTAGGTGAATTTGAAAATATGATTGCAAAATAAGAGGGGTTTTCAAGTATTACTTAGCCATCAACGAGGACTGATTGTCTTTGTTTAGTTTATTTTTGATGATATAGGGGTGAGAGAGCTTGTAGGAATTGTTTATTGACTTTTCGTTTTTTCTTCAAAATTGTGAAACATAGAAAAACACTTACATCTCTCCGGAAGCACTAAAAAGGCCTATAAAGACTTACGAACGAACAAAACTTGGATAGAAAGCTTAAAGAAGTCAGATAAAGAACTGATTAAACGAACAGATATTATCACTACAGCTACGGATTTTTACAAAAACCTTTACAGTGACAAAACTGAAACACCCACAAATCCAGTCAATAATATTACTACACATGACAGCATTATGGAGAATATTAAATTAATAAACGAATCTGAAATTGTAGAAGCAATAAAAAGACTAAAACTAAATAAATCACCTGGTACTGACAATATCACGAACGAATCTTTGAAAACAGCATACACAATTTTAGCCGCGCCTCTAGCTGAACTATTTAATCTGGTTCTGCAAAATTCCGAAACTCCTACACAATGGTCCGAATCTAATATTATTCTAATTTACAAAAAAAAGGCGACCCAAAAGACATAGGAAACTATAGACCGATAAGCTTACTTCCAACTCTATATAAGGTGTTCTCCTCTATAATAAACACAAGAATAAGGCCGGAAATCGAATCTAGACAACCAATAGAACAAGCTGGCTTCAGAAAAGGTTTCTCTACAATCGACCATAATCATACTCTCGAGCTTATAATAGAAAAATACCAGGAACAGCAAGGACCCCTGTATCTTGCTTTTATAGATTACCAAAAGGCGTTCGACACAGTATCACACGCAAGCATATGGGAGAGTTTGAAAGAGCAAGGAGTCAGCGAAATATACATCAAGGTTATTAAAAGTATATACAACAATAATTTGGGAAGAATAAAGTTAGAAACCCTGGGCCCCCTTTTTCCAATTAGGAGAGGAGTAAGACAGGGCGATCCTCTATCTCCGATAATATTTATAGCCATCCTTGAAAACATCATTAGCAAATTAGATTGGAGTAGATCAGGACTATATATACAAGGTGCATTCCTAAGTCATCTGAGATTCGCAGACGACATAGTGTTGCTATCAGAGACAAGCTCACAGCTACAACTCATGATTGAATCCTTACAAGAAATTAGCACAAAAGTAGGATTACAAATAAATTTCACTAAGACAATGTCAATGACGAACAGTTATGAAACACCAATAATAATTAATGGAAGGTCTTTGAATTATACAAAAAATTACTTATATTTAGGGAAAACAATCAGTTTCGACAGTAAAATAAATGACAAAGAAATAGGAAGAAGAGTATGTCAGACATGGAACAAATACTGGAGCTTAAAAGAATTTTTTAAAAGTAACCTACAAATTAATATAAAAAACCAAAATCATGAACTCATGCCTCTTGCCATGCTTGACGTACGGATGTCAAACATGGAAATTAACAGCTAAAGCAAAACATAAAATCAACACATGTCAACGAGGACTAGAGCGGAGCATGCTCAATGTTAAAAAATTAGACAAAATAAGACATACAAAAATAAGGTCAATAACTAAAGCCGCAGATGCCTTGAAATTAGCACAAAAGCTTAAATGGAAATGGGCAGGCCATGTAGCGAGGCTAACAGATCAGAGATGGACTATAAAAACAACTATATGGAAAGGCCCGCAAGGGAAAAGAAGTAGAGGAAGACCTTTAACACGATGGGAAGACGACATTACAAGAACCGCCGGCTCAAATTGGATTCTAGTAGCACAGGACAGAGAAAAATGGGCATCTTTGGAGGAGGCCTTTACCCAACCTGGGGTTCTTGCTATTAATAGTGCAAGAAATAAATAGAAAAAAAACTCTTATTAATTTTTGTGCTTAGATATAAGATTACTTGTGTATAAGGTATAAGCAAGAAATAAAAGGCTTTTTATTTTATTATTTATTTTATTATTGGTGTTGCCGAGCTCAACGCTCAGCTCATTCATGTACAAGTTGAATAGTCGGGGTGATCTTATTATTAATTCCTATTTTATTCAAACTAAATATATTGATTTAGTTATATTCAATACAATACCTTATATCTGGAAATAAAAAGAAAAAAACGGTTAAAAAATGTTACTTTCAAATATTTTAAAACGCAAAGAACACAATTAATGATACAAATAAAGACGGTGCAAAGTTTATATACGTGAAAACATTCTTTCACGTAACTCAGAGTATGTTGTGCTATAAACTACAGTAGAGTGTGGAAGTAAAGATGAAATCAGCCATGCAATTTATGCGCCTGCAAAAGGAACCGGCTCCGAATATATTTGCAATAATTCACATTTAAGAATATTTACGCTACAGGAAAGCCATTCGTTTCACAATATCTTACAATCGCTTAACCGTACGTAATGTCACTATATACTTGAAATGAGAAAACCGTGTTCGTAACTAACTACTTCACAGTTTGAACTTCAAATCAAGAGTTAGTACACATAATAAAATATATAATTAACCTAAGCTTTCAGTAAAGTATAACATCGTGAAGAAATCATACCACAGTGGTGGGGCATTCTCTAATGATGCCCACTTGATTTTCTCTCTGATGTTCTCATGTTTGAAAACTGGTCGACAAACATCAACAGGTGTATGCAGTATCACTTGAGAGTCTGTATCTCTAAGCTTAGTGTTTTATCACCATGGACTACAACTCAGTTAACATCAGGTGAGATTGTGATTAAAGCATACAAAACATAGAATATGAAAATGTATTTAAAAAAAACAATGTAATTGCATATATGTTTACAAAACTATCATTTTATTTTACGTTTATTCTAGGTTATTAACATTTAATTTAAACATACATTATATTAGGTTTAAACTTGATGAGCGTGTAGATCGATGCGTACACAAAACTTATTTAACTGAGATTCTGAATTAATGCAGTTGGAAGCTGTTTGCTGTAATGCTACATGACTTATAGATTAGACTGCGATTGGAATGTAATATATCTATAATGTATTGAAACTCTTAACTTCTCTGTAATATTTCATAAGGAAGTCATACGGACAATGCTGCATTTTATGGCAACTAATAAATACAATTTATAGCAACGCATAGGTATTAAAATTTTTTGAACAATCATTTGAATAGTTTTGAATAAAGTATAAAGTTAAGAATAAAGTAAACAGTCAAAATATTCGTAATAATCATACTTTTTTCGATTCCCATATGAATTCGAAAAATGAAACATTTCACTACAAAAAACGATTCGGAATATTTTACGAACTATAAATTCGTTTTTATCAAAGCATTCCATATATCGTTAGGCTGAATGTGTTCGCGCCATATGTTCCACGGCTGGAATACTAGTTTGGTAGTACGTTACCGCAAATTGGTGACCGTGCATGAGTATCTTCCCAATATAAAGCGTGTACTCCACACCAGGGTATCAGTTTTAAAAGATTTAGTCAATCAATTACAACCGCTTATAAGTTTAATACTTTCTTACGTTTCAAATAATTGAATACAATGAATTTATTTATAGACTATGCAATGTAAACTTGTAATTATTTTACTTTTTCATAGTAATAAATAAATTTTAAATGATTGTTTGCAATTTCAAAACAACATTTTTTTACTAAATTAATGTGAATATATTATAATAAAGTACCCATGCCAAAAACACGCTTTCTAAAATTTTTGTCTCCGGAACGGCTGAAACGATTTTGGCGGGACTATTTTTTTGCGTTCACGTAAAAAAAAAGTAACAAAATTGTGAATAAAATCCAACTGAATCGCACAATTTTAGTGGCAGGTGTTTGAGTTTGTGGAATATCTTTGCTTTCTATTAGTAGATACCAAAAATAAATCGAGGAAAATTATTAGGTTTCCGTGTAAAAAAAGTAAAACTCATGAAGTTGTGAACAAAGTACGATCATCAAAAAATAATTGTATTAATTACTTATTTAAAAGCTATTTTATGCAGTGAGGAAAAAGTCAAAAAGTCAACATTCCAAAAGCTCTTTGTCTTATAGTAAAACGCGAGAAGGTTGCTTTTAAATTTTTTAACAAAGCTGCATGCATAGTCGATTAATGACTGCAGCCCATAGCAATTCGTTTAATATGAACAAAGCTACATGGACATTATGTTCCTGACATGTTATTTCCCAGCACCGCAATGTTGGCACACGTTGCATCGTCCGACAGATGGTAGAGCTAGTCACACAAATCAATGTCCCCGAACTTTGAATGGCAATCGAATTCTGTTCTGTCCCACTTCACTTTGTGATTGATTTGATACGGCCTCCATCGAATCCCACTACGACCGGTATGGACATAACCATTTTATTAATAGTACAGTTACGTTTACAAAGTGGCATTTTTTGTTAAACAAATGAAACGTCAGATAAATTACAATAGAATTGTTGTTAAATAAGTGCAATAAAATAGAAGATTCAGAACCGTAAACTGAAAGGGATAATAAAAAAAAGGTTTTGATTATTTTTCTTTAATAATAATATACACGAAACCTTGTTTGATTTTTAAATCGGTAGATGCATGTAAGGTAGAAAAAATATTTTAAAATTAAGGGTATATTTTTCTAGAGCTAATGTGTATTGGTATAGATACATATCTATTTGCCATTAGTTCTAAGACAAGCATTTTAAAAAAGAAAAACATAATTTTTTATGTAAGCTAAATTGTAAATGGAGTTCGTTTATAGATTTTTTTTCTTTTTAATCCTAATATAGCTTTGTATTTATTTTAAAAATTACGAGCATCAGAAATATAACATTGTCTAAAAAATCGGCGTTCAAAGGCTGTAGGGTTTTGAAATATAAATATACATATGTCTGTATATATAAATGTTTTGAGTTTGCCCTTTGTTTAAAAAAAAATTAAAATATATTATTCATTCATATACAAACATAATCATAATAATAAAAAATATTACGATTCTTTGCTAATTATTATTGATTGTTTTTCATTCAAACAGGCATTATTAAGTAAAAAGGGGTTTGTCAGAATTTTTTAAATTAGGAAAAATTATCAATGTTAAATGCGTGGAACTGTTAAAAGAGCGCCAGAACATAAAGTTAAGGAATTAAATGTAGTCTTTTTAAATTTTATTACAGAATAATGTATATATTCCTTTTTGCCCATTAATAATAAACTTTACCCATGTGGGGGAACAACGAAGATTTCGGAAATTTGATTTTAATGAGATATCTGAAGAAAACGTCTCTAAGGGCTAAAGTTGACGTACAAAATCCTTTGAAAAGGCAACGAAGTTGCGTCTACCCAAAAGTTTGGGTTGTGGCATGAATTCCAAGTTAATTAACTGTTACCCACCGAGTGTGGAGGGTTCCTGCTCTCATTTCATAAAACAAGATGCTTAACCAGCTCTAATTATCCGAGCATGGTAAAGCCGACATCGATAAAAAAAATCATATGTAAACTTATTATCTTAAAAGCTAATTTTATTCAATTAAATGTAATAAATTAAACTTCAATTTCAAAACGCATATACCAGTATAATTTACTTTAATGCAAATTAACTCAGAAAAGTTAATTTAATTAGTTTAGAACTTTGAATATTTAAATTATCATTATTGTCAATACTAGTCAAGAAACACTAAACAGAGAAAAAAATCATGACAGACAGGAGAAAAGGTTTCTGAACTGTCAATTTATAATGAAATGATATACTTTAAAAACGCTCATAAGAAATCTATTTGATATGCACTGGCCCTTAAGTTCCAAATGGGCAAATTACAAATTGTATTAAACTTCTTAGTAAAAATATACATGTTTGTGACCTCATTAATAGAATTCTTGACTTGGGGTTTAAAGATTAAAAAGAAATGATTAAACAAGTGCTCAAATAAGCTGAAGAGAAGTTAATCTAAACTTATAATAAAATACTAACGACACAAAATCTTTACATTGAAGATATTTAAGAAAAAATACTATGCGAAGCTTAAGAATCGACTACGGAACACATTTCGATAGTTTTACATTTTTTTGTCAAACAGACTGTCTGTTCATTATTGTAATTTATTCGCTGATCAGGCAAAAACTACTGAAACGAGTTTGAAGAAAGTTTCTAATGACATATATTGCATCAAGGCCGAGAACAGGCAAGTTGCAAATTGTCTGAATTCCAAGAGGGTAAAGCCACAGGTACTTTAAAATATCATTAGTTATAGGCATGAAACTCGACAATATTCAATAGCTAATAGTCATTTAAAAGTATATGCCATTTGAAAGCATGTCCTTACAAATTTTATTAGCTGTATTGGAGACCTTATGTATGAAATATGTATAAAACAAATCAATCACATTCGCGTGAGAACCGATCCATAAAACTTTCTGTATAAGTACCTCCATCTCTTTTCAAGGAAGGCAGCTCTTAAGTGACATGACTTTGATAAATTATTTGCGTGTAGGAGATCGTTCACAGACAGAAATGTATAAGGCTATATTATGCGCTCTTGTCACTTTTTTAATGAATAATTATTATTTGCAAACCTGTGATTGAAATTCAACGATAATATATCATATTATTGTTTTTTTTTTTACAAGAGTAGTGATTCATTTTAAAAATGAATCTCTAACTATTTAGTTTATCTTTCCTTGTCAATTGCTTAAAGTAAGAACTCAAAAGTTCATGCGATAGATTAAAAATGGAAAGTCTGACAATAGATATGTGTGTGTTAAAGACATGGTAGTGTCTGTAATGTTTTATTTTCTTAAGTTAATATATTTTTATTGTATATTGTATAAAAATATTAACTTTTTGCACATCTTCTATATATAAACTTTAACTATGCCAAATTTGAAACCCCACCGTGCACGCAGTGTTTTTAAAAAGGGACCCAAATATCCATACTAATAAATAAAATTGAAGTGTCAGTTTGTAATGTTAATTTTTTTTACTAAATAGATATGAATGTTGAAAAAATGCAATTATTAAATTTTTTGTCTGTCTGTCTGTTTGTTCCGGGTAATCTCCGGAACGGCTCTGGCTGGAGCTGAAGTTACTCCGGGTAACTTCGGGTACTTTTCATTTTGGAATTAGGGTACCGCGTAAAAAAACAAAACTCATAAAAATTGAATAAAATCCAATTCAATGCACAGTTTTACGGGCAAGTGCTTGAATTTATGAGAAATATATTGACCTTATCTTAGTATTACATTTTTTTTAGGAAAATAATTATTGTTCCGTATAAAAAATATTAAAACTCAGCGAAGAACATATAAAACGCGGGCGCACAGCTAGTTAATATATATAGATAGATAGATATTTTGTCATGACGGAAGATAAGGAATGAATACAAACATGTATGTTAACTTTAGTTGTACAAATTCGCACTTTAAATACCTTCCGATATTAACTAGGTAAGCAAAATTTTAATTTTTTATTTATTTTCCCTTCCCTTTGCCAACATTTAAATTAAGCATTGACATTACTGTTAGTGTATGTACATAATAGATAGATTCTGTATTGATTCACGCACGTCCGCTGTTGAACTATGCGCTCTCGATCTGTATGATGGGGTGGTTGTAAAGTCAAACATAAAGCTCTGAACTGGAAAAGAATGAGGTTGCAATTCTCAGCCTACCAGTGGATATGATACTTTGGATCCTCAACGGCTTCCTACTGGCAGTATAGGGCGGCATTGTCGTCAAAGACACGTAGTCACGCGGACTGACGTCTCGGTTGCCCACTGGTAGGTAAACCGTTGTCGGTTTGGAACGAGTATCCAGACGTGGTCGCCAACGCAGAGTGTCACGATCTGCGGAAGCTACAAGCGCTTGCCAACAACGCAGCTTCCACGAGGTGTACGCACATCTCGATGCGCCAGTGAAACCACCGTCGGCGGCCGAAAGGAGGTACCCGTCGACTAATTGAAGCCTAACAACACACAGACTACAGACAACGCGCAGCTAAGGAGAAAAGATGTCCCGTCAGAATGACTATTCTGCGACTTAAACCATGGGATAACCACTAAAACACCGAACGACCGGCTCATAGTAATGTACTGCAGCGCATCCACTGCCAAGGGCAGTGCGTCCTGAACAGTTCTCACGTCTCTCTCGACAGAGAAGGGTGCGATAACTACATAATGTGTCGGACGGCAATCGTCTCATAAACTGGACTGGGTGTAGTAAGCCAATGACTTATATGCACTAGGGTATTACAAGAATAATTATGAAAAAAACTGAAAAGTATTATAAATAAATGTGCATTGCTAACGCAATCATCATTCTCTTACCCCCTCCCGTCCCCATGTTATCAAAAAAAGAAAAACCCCTCGTGCGCCATTAAACCTTGCGTAATACTTGAGGGGCCTTAATATACTAAGAGACAAATATTATAGAAATTGTATTTTTGGTATAGGTGTCGTTTATACATTCATATGTATTTAGTAAAAAATTGTTATTTTGACATTACAAACAGACGCTCCAATTTTATTAATATAGATAGATAAACATAATGCTTGTTCGTTTTAGATGCGTGAGTTTGCTAATACATTGTTTTCATATATTTTTGTTATTCCAATAACGGTTTTAATATTCTGTGGACTTTGTGTAGCATTATATACCCGTATTATATTAACATTTTAGTTTTTAATTTCTTTACGCCATTGAACTGGTTTTATAAAAGAGTCGTAGAGCGGTCACTAAGCGCTGGCCGAGTTAAGTGCCGCTTTGTGAAAATACCGTGTGTAAATCGCACTAGGAGACCCACTCGCTTGCATTTTATTTTTCTTTTCATATTTTTTTATACTTTCTATAAAAGCCTTAACACAAGCTAAAAGTTTAATTAAAACTACACTTTGAGAGGTCGCTTCGATAGATGGCGCTGATTACTTTATTTCGTAAATTGGTTGTATACTTTTATGTTACTTTATATGAAACGGCGTAGCCTATTGGCATTACGTAGTAGTAAGTATTAAGTAGGATCTAATTTAGCAAAGTATCACAATTAGTGGTCGCTTGTTTATGGCGAGACTCGAACCCTTATTAACGCGGAAGCTCAGGGCCGTGGCTGAATAGAACATGAGTTTGTTCTGTAAAAGTTGACGGAGAACTCCTTACTCTGTCAGTATGATGTCTCAAAGTATAAACATTTTTTATTAGATGTGTTTTAAAATAGAATGTTGCGTCACTATGGAATTCGGTGTTCGGTGAAGCTGTCAATGCCCTTGTCTAATTTTTTTAGAAATAACGTCGAACTTGGCTGCATGGTTATAGTACCTTTATCTTTTCCTTCGAAAGGAATAAATAAAAACTAACACAAACCTCTGTTTTGTCTTTAGTTTATTGCTTTTCGGCGGCACCTCAGTCTGTCATGTATAGCTGATATCTTTAATTCAATAACTTGTGTTATAAGACCTTATATCACATGATTTTGATGGCGTTATCCATAGTGTAGTATTTTTTTTTTTGTTATTGTGCACTAGTGAAGTGAATTGAAGATAATGGGCATGAAACATTTGTTCTGAAGTGCCACGAGAATCCATGGAACATTCTAGAGGGATTGCCATCGTCTTGCTAGTGTTTTGATACAAGTTTGAACTTCAGAATAGGCGGTATGGACATAACGTCTCCTAGCCTATCCCATCGGACGAATATTTCTAATTCTAAAGCCAGTAGGGATTTAGTTATAGTGAGGCAAGGAACGATTGAGTTAAGCAGAGTTATTACTTTCTTACTCCATATACGAGTATACTCTAACAAGTCGCCTATTTTATTGATTACGTGTATAATTTCAACTCTAATTCAAGAGTAATATGTTTCAATGTTTCTTTTATCGTAAAGCTTTAAAACATGATAAAGGAATAACTTTGAAGCTATTTCCATAGCTTTGTCCATCACAGTTTTACACGGAAGTAAATTTAACAAACTTGACTGAATCTTATTGAAGTCAACGAGTCTTTAACGACAAAGTTAGCGTTTCGAAATCGAGTTAAGATACGTTAACTATTCGCGGTTTAATTTGCTCCGGCGATGAGGTTTTAATTTCGCTTTGATTTAAAATCTCCTTTAGCAAAATTTCCCACGATTTGTGTATTTAACCATTGTTATGGGTGGTATTATTTAGAATAGAAAAATTATAACTAAGATTCGATGTTTATTGCAAATTTGTTTTGGAAAAAAGTACGTTTTTAACATCTCACGTTTCGGGGTAAGGTTAGCCTTTTTTGTTTTCTTTTAAAATGAGGTCAACTTTGAATTGTACTTTATTACATACCTACAGGAAAATTTACACAAAAAATAAACAAAAAAAAAGTAAACGTAGCCGAAGTAAATTACCTGTTGTTTCAACAAAGTATTACGAATAAAATCTTAGTATGAACGAAATAGGAGTTCGTCTCTGATTTTTAACCGACTTCAAGAAGAAGGTCATCAATTCGTCTGTGTTTTTTTTGTATGTTTGTTACGCGATTTCTCCGTCATTTATGGACCAATTTGCAAATTTTTATAATCGAAGGAGTACACTTCCGACGTGGTCCCATTTCCGCCAGATCCGGATTTCCAAACGATAAAAGAATTCGATACAAACGAAGAGTAGATTGAAATTAAAAAAATATTGTTTCCTACCTACTTTTTACATGCTATTTTTTATACATTTTAAAATGTTGTCGTTTTCAGATTTTGCAATCGTATTCCATGAAAATACATCCACATCAGTAACAATCGTGTTTAATAGAACTTTTTTCATATTTGTAACTGCAACATTCCCAATTTTTTGGTTTTTTGAAAAAAAAAAATATTTTGGAATCTTAATAGGCCAAATAAACTTCAAATTCAGTGGAACACAATAGTTTTTTTTTTCTTCTCCATAACATCGGTTTTTCATGATTATTTTTTATTTATTTTTTTTCGGCTTTTCGCAATTTTTCAAATGTTGATGGCTCAAGGAATTAGTTAACCTTCAGATTCAGAGGATTGAATTACATAAAAACCATACTTGGTCAGATTCCAGAATTTTTTTTTATTGCTGTAACTGCAGTTTTTCGCCTTTTTTTGTTTTTTTTTTTATTATACTCAAATCGAAGTCGTGACCGGGCCAAACGGACCTCAAATTCGGATTCAGCAGATCGATATACATGTTCGTAGGTGGGTCCGGGCAAATGCACAAATAACTTCTTTTTTTTGTGTGTCGGTGTAATTTAAAATTACGCTTGGTGTAATGTGTTCTTCGATTAATATCTAACATTCACTTGAGAGAGTATATTTCAATTATCTTTTTTTTTGTTTTATTACACGTATATTTTTAAAATAGAGAAATATATGCCAAGAATTTATCTTTATAAAAATTCATAAAAAACCACTTGTCGAATTTATCAGTTAAAATAATATTAATTAATTAAAGAAACTACTGCTCCAATTAATAAAACTGGGTTAATACATTTTAATTTGCTTAAAGATTCACTTTACATGTTTAAATATCATCTATTCAATCGATTATTAGTACTAGCGCTATTATTGACATTGTTGTCATTTTCATATTTATGTATATAGAATTGGAGATAATGCTCTGTTGTTCGTTTTAAAATATTTTGTCACCAATATACAAAATAAATAATAGACCGAATACTTACCTAAAGTATGTTGCATGTGCAGTAATATAATCTGTTAGTGCAATCGACTTTATCTTGAGTCCTTATTTTAGTTTGTTTTTATTAATGTAGTTTAGAATGATACCGTAAGTTGTTAGTACAGCTTTGGTGTTTCTTTAGATAGATACAGTTAGGAGTTGAAAGATAACTAACTGTAAAAGAGCATACTACGAGATATCGCTGGTTCTCTGATATGAATCTCAGCATTATGCGCGCTAATTTACTTTAGAAACATGATTTCAACAACTTATAACAATGACAAGCTTATCTCAACTTCGATATTCTAGAATTAATGTTTATAAATACGCTTTTATTATATTATATTAAAACTAAGTACGTCTACTGTATAAAGATTATAGCATTTTGACGTGAAATTTAATTAACTTTAGATACTAAAACCATAGCGTTAGTATCATATGAACATAAAATTACGTTATTACGTAAATATTATTCTGTCTAGTTGTTGTTATTCCCTAATATAAAACAAGCGCCAATCGCCATTAACAAAGGCAGTATTTCATTCCAATATAATGGTATTAATGGGTGCGCATTCATTTGCCGTGTAACTGCAGCATGCATCCGTTCCTCGTATTCTTGTAAAAGGTGCGTTCATACGTATAAATAATTTATTTGTTTGTTCTATTATGACTACCATTCATTTTCTTTTCTAACTTTTTATGTTTGTGTTATTTATATTTCCCCACAAGTTATTTGTAAATTAATTTCGTATACAATTTCATTTCTATAAATCTATACATATATTATAAAGGGGAAAAATTTGTTTCTTTGGAATCGATAATCCCGGACACTAAGATTCAATTTTAATCATTCTTTCGCCAGTCGAAGGTTACTTTATCCAGAAGTATCATAGGGTATGTTTTTATTTTAAACAAGCTGTGTGTCTGCGGCTCTGCCTGTGTTTTATAAATTCTTTACTGTGTATTATAGTTTTTAAATAATCATTGAATCATGTTTTGATGGTGCTGTCCCTTGAAGCGGATCTCTAATTATTTTTGAAAACCAAAAGTACTCTAATTAACGCGAAGTAACTTCACTTATCTATAAAAAAATCGCCCCAAAATTGGTCCAGGCGTTTCAGAAATTACCCGGAACAAACAGACACCCAGACAGAATTTAAAAAATATGTAGTTTTGGTTTAGGGTACAGTATTCATATGTACTCTGTAAAAAATTGATATATTGACATTAATAGAAACACTTCAATTTTTTTAATTTTTTAATTCAACTATTCATCCACTCACCAAATGGAAAAGTAATAAAACCACCTTAAACTGGCTGTTAGGCCTTACTAACGAGGAAACAGAACAACTACTCATATTCAAACAATAATAAACTAAATAAAGTAATTTTATTTTTATTACACTGATACATATTAAGCATACATACACACATGCACACAAATACATGCAATACTAACACATGGTAATTTTTTGTTGCAACACAGTTTTTAATTAAAGCAACTACTATCGTTTTGTAACTTGTCGTGTAAATTGTTTTATCTAAATAAATATAGAAATAAAAATAAATAAAAAATTTAAATTACTTTTTACATGTTTTGAAATCGGTCTTCCGCTGGATTATTCTAAACTAACCTTTATAAATTAGTATAATGGTATATTGGTGTTAAACTCAAAGAATGGCTGTCTGGCGTTGAGCCAGTGTATATGCTTTGAAAGAAGGAATTGGATTTAGTAAATATTATTCCATTTAGTAATCTCAACATGTTAGTTGTTTAGCTTGTGTAAGTGTGTGTAAATGTGTAAGGTACAGTCTTATTGTACATGCGCGTACATATATTTCATAAAAAAAAACTTTATATTCTCGTACTTATGTATGATTAATTAACCATAATGGATAATCTAACGTATATTGAGATCATGAATGAATATTGATAAAATAAACTGTTATACTATATTAAGTATCAGAGATGATTTAACAAAAATAATATCGTACCATTTTTATAGGATCAGTGTTTTGACCACAATCTCACTGGATATTAAGGCAAGATGTAGTCCAGGATGGTAAACACACTAAGCCTCTCGAGGTATTTGGCGACAGGTTTTCAAACTTGAGGGTGGTAACTACCCAGGCGGGCATTATTAGAAAACACCCTACTATCATGCTATGGTTTCCTTCACCGAAATCTTAGGCTAATTTTAGAGTTGGATAGGTGGGCTCGAACCCGCGTCCATTATACTCTTATATCTACTATCATTATGATTGTTTCTTTATTTTCTGGTAGCTGGAGTAGAGAACCATTCCATTAACACCTTCCAGGCGTAAGACGTGTATCTCTAAATATTAACCTATAGAAATGTAATAAAATGTTAAACTGTTAATTTTGTAATATTTATTCAGATATCTGGAATAACAATATAATATAGCAGAAAAACGTTTAAGCGAAGTAATGTTTATTACTGTCTATTTTATAGCGTGATTTGAAGCGTGGAGCAGGTATACATAGTCTTTACTACGTAATGGCTACAAATCGTCGATAGTTCATAGCTAGGAATCTGTGACCATTATTTTGAAGTTTATTCGAATACTAAATGTGTCCCCGCAGCTCTGGCCGCGTTTTGTAAATTCTTTACTTTGTAATATAGTTTTAAAAAAAAAAAACATTGGAAAATAATGTTTTGATGGTGCTATCCCTTGAATCGTAATTATTTTACTATTTCAAGAGTTTTAATTTTTGTTATTAGTAACCCGGATTTTTAACGGAGATTACCCAGAACAATAAAACAGACAGACATAAAATTTTTTCTTAATTTCTTTTTTTTTTAATGTATTTTATTTTAAAAAAATGTTATTTTTATATTACAAATAGACACTTTAATTTTATTTATTATTATAGAGTAAAGATAAATAAAGATAAAAAAGGAATTCAACACAACTGTCTCAAAACTTTTGAATTCGTTAAAAGAACTTCCTTAAAAGATCGCGTCATAAATATAACATTTGTCTTAACTAAATATCAGCAAATGGAACAAAAATAAAAGGCATTAAACAAAATAAAGTTGAAAATTACCGTTTGACATAATTTTTTCTGCGCCTTAATTATCAAGTTTTAACCAATTTACCTAGTTGTGATCCTAAGCGCCTACTTACCGGTTAAAACAAAAGATTAATAAAACCTTTCGAGCCCCCACTCAGGTATGACATTCAATTGACATTGCAAACAGCTGAGAGCTCCCATAGTCCTTTAGGAACAAAGAGGCTGACTTTGAATATTTTATATCAGTTTTGAGCTCAGCCATTCCCGGAGGACAATATTGCCTTCTCTTCTCGTAATGTTAAAAATTTAGAATATTTTTTTTTACCTTGCAATTTAATTTTTAAAATATTGGTTAATTTTATATGTTGATATTTTATTGTCTTTTATTACTACATAATTGGATAATTTGTAAATTAATTGCGATTTGCAATAAACATATCACATCACATTAATGATTTATTTATCACTAAAAATAATATAAATTTTAAATTCTAGTAATTTTGAAAATATTTTCATTCGGATTTTATATTATTCGAGCCTGTAATTAAAACAACTAACAATATAAAGTTTCTCGTTTCACCGTAAAATATACAAACATTATATTTATCATCAATGTTTACGAAATTCGCAAAAGGGTTTTAGACGTAAATTGAATATTTTAAAAACGTTTACCCAAAATATTAACGTAACCTAGTTTCGAAAATTTTCTACAAATATTTATAATGCGTACGTATTGTAATTTACTAACTAGTAAAGAAATATATATATAATTTTTATTTTCTATAAAGTTTTTTGGGCTCTAGCCCTTAGGGTTACACTGGCCTCGATTTTACAAGATTTAAAAAATAGTAATCAGGTTGTATATACGTAATGCGGGGGTACTTGGCGCGACTTTGTTTTTTCATGTGGTCGTCCTTATTTTTAATTCATTATCTTGCAGTATTTCACTATATATTATGTAATTTTGGCATTTTACGTGATATAGTTTAGTTACGATGCACAAGTGTAGTGAAATGAAAATAATGACACGGAGCGTGAATTGTGGTGGTGGCGTGTGGTGAACGTTGTGGTTGTAACAAATGGCCGCCATTTTGTTCCTGCCATTTATTGATAGTTTTCCTAACGTCTGACTTGGCTGCATGGTCTACTAGTACCTTTGCTTTTTCCTTAAGAAGGAATAAAAAGAAAATAGATAAGGCGTCATTATTATTAGAACTTGATGGTATCGCATGAAAAGCACACTGACCCCCACATACAGTGACTAAGATCAGACATTTCTTTATCAAGTTGTTCATATCTTCAAGAAAAATATTTAGCCCTACGACAAAAATAAAATATTTTTACTACTTTCAAACACTACAAATGAGCATAACTTTCAAAGACACAGTGAGACAGCGGTTGGAAATTTAATACGACACAATTATTATTTATTTCCATACTCGATGAGTATAGCCTACACTATAAAATAAATATCGATTTATAAATTATCCAAAGATAACACAGTTTCAGACATTTTTCTCCTTGTCTTTCTATTTTTTTGTTTAGTACCAATTGAGTACCAACAACGTTGTGGAAAAAGTTAATTTTTTTAAATAAATATTTTGTCTATTTTCACCCGTAGTTACATTAAATAAGTTTGAAGGTTAATTTAAAAAGTAACAAAAATGTGTTATACTGAATATGTAGGGATCATTTTTTAACACAGAACATATGAAACGCGGGCGGAGTCGCGGGCACACAGCTAGTACTTACATATAAATAAATGTTGGTAATATCTTATGTCTTATCAACAAGACCCTTAAAAATATTGGGACACTGTATCCCCCAGGAGATGTCGGATTTCCTCAGATAAGCTGTAAGCGAGACTGTATCCTAATTACCGGTACACATCTCACTGTTTATATATATAAAAACATTCAGCCAAATGTAGCCACTCTCCTGCGTAATAAGGAAGACGGTAATGGTAAGCAATTAGATTCGAACAATTAAGCCTTTCGGGACAATAGAGCTTAAGGATATAAGTAAACGAAATAGCTATAAACTTTAGTAACATGTAAATGTTTTTTCATTTCTCTCATTAAAAAAAGTGTAACTGGGTATTCTTAGCTTCCACTATGAAATTTATACTAATTATTCGATTGATGCTAGTCCGTTCGTCTCGGAAGAGTCTACATCGATCTGAGGATACCTCGTGGAGAGGCGAAATACTTGTAATCGATTACGACTATCACACTAAGACGTGACAGCTGAAAATCTTTAGAAGCGGAGTAAGCAAAGTAAAAAATCAACCATATTATTTAATCTAATTGTTTTTGTTTAATTATACTAATTAAGTAATTTATTATTAAAAAACGGAAATTGCGATTCTAATATGGATTTTAGTATAGTATCGTCGTGTGGTGCCGGCCAAGAATAGTTCGTATCTTCCCGCGGGTGTCGTAAAAGGCGACTATGGGATAAAAACCAGAGAATGGGCAGCAGCATCCTCTGAGTATCATAAACACCCACTGCGATCGCCAACCCGCATGCCAAGCGTGGCGATTATGGCATTACCCTCCTCATTGGGGGATACCTATGTCCAACAGTGGACGTCTTATGGTTGAATGGATTGTATTGATTATTT
Organism: Samia ricini; assembly: GCA_014132275.2. NCBI lineage: Eukaryota > Metazoa > Arthropoda > Insecta > Lepidoptera > Saturniidae > Samia > Samia ricini. The sequence continues at coordinate 25,469,457 of AP028161.1, forward strand.
CAAGGTCGATACAATTTTTACTTTTCATTAGATAATATTATTGCAATCTTAAATCATTAATTATATTTAAATAAATAAATATCGGTTTTTTATACATTTATAAAGGGCCAAACGTTGAACATATTTATAACTATGTTAACCTTTTTTATCTTAGCTGAACTAAATGCTTGAACTTTGTGATAAGACATAGTCCAACTAAAAGCAGATAAATACAACTACACGTGCTACATTGAGAAAGTTAGATATACAATCAAACGCTAAAGCTAAGCGAATGCATATGATACAATTCGGCAGTTAATCACACACCCCTTTGAGCATACCGCACATAAGTCAATCACCAGAAGCGCACCCTATTCGAGTCTATATTTAATGAGAGTGGTACATTGTTGAATATTATTATGGATAATAAAAATTGTTAAATAAAATTGGCGTCACAAAATATTTACTGGTCATGTTTTATTTGCCTTATTTAAAACAATTACGTCGACATATGCCACTGACGCGTAATCGCTCACAATGGGCCTAATAAGATAGTTAAAAGTTACTCAAAGGGTAATGGAAAGGACTACGCTTGGAGTTTCACTGCGTGATCGAATCAGGAATGAGGAGATCCGCAGAAGAACCAAAGTAACCGACATTGCTCAAAGAATTGCTAAACTTAAGTGGCAGAGGGCTGGGCACATTGCTCGCAGAACCGATGCCCGATGGGGCCAACGAGTTCTTTATTGACTACCACGCACTGGAAGGCGTAACGTGGGTAGGCTCCTCACAAAGCGAATCGACGACTTGGTGAAGGACCCGGGAATCCGTTGGAAGCAGGTGGTCATCGTGGAAATCTTTGGAAGAGACCTATGTCCAGCAGTGGACGTCTTTCAGTCGAACGGATGGATGGAAATAAATAAAATGTGAATTAAATAAACATGTAACAATATTTTCTCTAATTTTTTTCTGTGTAAGTATATTGGCTAATTAAAGTCACTGAAAATAAAAGTTTGGCATATTATGTCTATGTACTATAGGGCCATATAATATAACTGTTCCCTAGAAATTTAGTTTGTAAAGTTAGCTCGTTGAAACTACTATACTAGTCAAATCTTAGAGCTACTCTACATATAATTGAGTTTGCTAATTATGTTTTAACTTAGAATTAGTCTGTTTTAAAATAAAAATAAGGTTATAAATTTTAGTTTGTTAGGATTTTTTATTTCGTTTTTGTTCATTATAAATAATAATACTTGCATAAATAGATCCTAAAGACTGCGTAAATTTAAATATACTATATTCGTTATTATTTAGTTAAATAGTTATATATTTTATACAAACATACAAGAAAATTATCTAAACAAATAAACAACATTGAAGTGTTTGTTTGTTAAATTAAAATAACAGTTTTATACGTGATGTGATATGAATGTTAATAAGTTATACTCACCAAAAACAACATTTTTTAAATGTTTGCCTATCTTTTTGTTTCGACTAATCTATGGAACACCTTGACCAATTTTCAATGGAACTTTTCTGACAAATTGTAAACAAAATACGATTCAATGGACGGCTTTACTGGCACGTGTTTGATTTTTTTAGAAATATTTTTGTTTTTGATTCTATAAGTATCTTTAGTACTAAGAGAAAGCAAAGATATCTCCACAAATTCAAGCATTTGCTAGTAAACTGAACATTTAATCCTGTTTTCACAATCTCTTGGGTATTAATTTTTTTACACGAAATCATAATAATTTTACTGAAATACGTGAAATAGCCTACGATACGCGGAGTAACTTTTGCTATCTGCCAGAAAAAGTCCAATAAAAATCTGTACAACCGTTCCGGAAATTATCCGGGACAAACAAATAGACAGACAAAAATGTATCGAATATACATTTATATGCATTTAGTAAAAAATTGTTATTTAAACATTACAAACAGACACTACAATTTTGATTATTTGTTTACAAGTATAATCATTTTAATATTTACGTTTACTTAAAGGGGTGTATGTAAATTTGGAACTTTCTGTTCTGTTTACAGCGCGTTGAAAGTAGAGGGGGAAACATGAATAAGAAAGTCTTTGTGGCGAACGTTCCGCGTTTTACAGCCGGTGGACGACTCAATTTGGTCCTTTAATGGATAGCACGAGTCCCCTGAAAGAAAAATTGTTCTTATAATATTTTCCTTCGCCTAAAGTAAGCTTTCAGTGTAAACTGATGCCGAATACAAAAAGGACCGATTCTTTTTAATGGTTTTTATGGACTTAGTGTCAGTTGGTGAAATTAGGTAGGCACTTTTTTTGTTTTATAATATTTCGTTCAGTCCCAGTAAACGAAAAAGTCTAAACTAATGCTTTTTTTATTCCAATAACTTTTGCCTTTAACTCTTTGGGTTACGCCGGCCTATTGTATATACAAATTTTATTTAAAGTATTTGGCAACTAAGTTGTATACCAACAGGGCGTCAGCACTGTTAGGCTCTGAAATGATTCCGTGAAACGTATCCTGATCCCACTTATTGAGACCAAGGTGTGCTACAAGTCTTTCCCTCTTTGCTTTGTTCCGGACATATTCCATCAACATGTGATGCATGTCTTCAACTCTATTTTATATTTCTCCCAATTCATATACATTTCAAAATAAAAAAATATCAAGCGTCGTTTCGATTATTTAATAAATATGTACCGTTTAGACGAAACTCATAATATATTCGTTTTCGTTTACGTCTTTATTTATGTTATAGTATATAATGTTATAGTATTCACGAAAATGTAAATCTATTACTTCTTTCAAATTTGTATATAAATAGGCACAGCTAAAAAAGTTGGGTGTCTTCTTCTGTTTGTCAATCAAATTTATTTTTATTTCTGTGTCTATATATACGTTTTAGTATTGATAAAACAAAAACAAAATTACAAACTGTGCTTTTTTTTTTCTCAAATTGTTACCACCTAACAACTATGACAGAATTTGGAATACTAGTTTACATAAAATTCCTTTACAGTTTAACTGCCATCAATATAATAACCCTGCTGTGAAACAGTCAGTAAGTAAACTCAAAACGTAAACAAGATGTTACACTCCCATTATTTGTGACATCGTTAAAAGCGAACACGAAGAAATCTTTAAGTCGACGACTACTGCGAAACATCGATCACTAACGTTTGACGTGCCGAAGTAGGATTTTCCTGTATTTAAGCGGCATCTGACCTTTACAAAAGTGGCTCTTACCTTACAAAGTAAATGCTGCTAATCCATTTAGCAACTACGTTTTGTTCATACAAATAATCATGATAAGAAATATTTAATAAGGTTTGTGTTCAATGTGAGATACATGTATGGGAATTAAACTCATTACTTACTGACAGTTATTTTAATAATAAGTCAAAGTTAACTAATCAAACACGAAAGAATGTTATCAATTAAAGATTTGCGAAATCATCTCGTTGCGAAAAAAAAATATTCTTTTTTCTGTTTTTCATTAGTGATCTATATATTAAATAATAATTAAGTGTTACTAAGGAATTACGGTTAAGTATGATGTTTATTGGTATTAAAACATAAAATTATAATCAAAATTAATTCTCCAATTCTACGAGACTAATTTAGTTGGAAAAATTGTCTACCTAATGAATTTGAAAATCATTACTTTATTTTATTTAGAAGTTACTATTTACAAATAGTACAATGTAAACTTTTTGTAATTTATTTTCAGCTTTCTGTAATATTTTAGCCGCATATAATTCTTATCAGTAATAAGTTCTTGTACTAAAAATATTCAATCAATTGAAACAACTTTCAACTGCCGAATAAGGACCATTAAATAATAAAGTGAGTTATCTTGAAATTCGATAAGACTCATGGGAAGTCAATTAATCATTGTAGGAGAGAAACTGAATTGGAGTTGATATTCAAAATTCGGCGGACAATTATTCATGGCTATCATCATCAGTCAAATAATGATCAAAATCTACGGACAGACATTGCGATTAATTAATATTACTTTATATTTGTAATGAAATCATGTAAACTATGGAAAAAAAAACCTTAAAAATAATAAATAGGTAAGTATGCTAGAAAAAAATTAAGAGTATAAATAGGATTGAAAAAATATTTTCCATTTCGTTTTATAATTATATTTGCTGGAAAAATCTATAGTTAAACTAGTATGGCTAACATTCGTAAACTTTGCTACCTCGTTTTAACGTCTTTAAAACATGTAACTAATTAATTTCAATTATAAAAAGGCAACTTATTTTAATGAATATTGTGTTAATGATATTATAATAGTAACTCCAAAAATAATTATTTGAACAAAATTTAAATTGAGGAATCTAATAGAATTTTTGCTACCTATTGAACATAGCCGTAACCATGCATGAAACGTAACTATCAATTGTACATTATCAGTGTTTTCATTACAAAAAAGTATGGAGTGTACTCATTTGTAATTAAGTTAACTTCAAATTAGTAACTTACGTAATACTAGCGACAGTCGTAAATAATTAGCCTAGTCTTTAATGCAGCGAAGTAATTAGCTACCCCAGTCTTGCTAAATTGTCGTTAATCCTCAACAATCTGTCTTTAGGAAGCTGCTTATATAAATTAACGTCCGATAAATTCTTTACATTAGGTATAATATTGTTAGTAACAATCGCTTGCGATTATGAGGAAGATTTGAATTAATTGATAAATAATTTTCCTAATTGTTTCGCTACTTTTTTTACACCGTAATCTTTATCTTGATCCGCATGGAAGAAGCTATTATTTTTTTAGGAATAACAAAAAATAATTTTCATAATTGAATATTTTACCGTGCCTTATAGACAGACAAAGCTTAACCAGATACCAATAAAAATTACTAATCCAGTATGTCTTAAGTGTAATTTATTATGTGTAGTATTGTTAGTATTTGCATATTGTGTATTATTAATCCATCACTTAAAAAATAAATGTATTTTATAGTCTATCATATATTCTTGCAGGTATAGTGGTCGATTACAATGGACCTAATTATAAAGTTCGAAGTTACCCAAGGGCAATGGAGAGGGCTGTGCTCGGAGTTTCCGTGCGTGATTACCCGAAGAATTGCCAAACTGAAGTGGCAATGGGCTGAGAACATTACTTGTAGAACCGATGCCCGATGGGGCCAACAGGTTCTCAAATGGCTGCCTCGTACTGGAAAACGCAGCGTGGGTAGATCTCCACAAGGTAATTCGCTGGATGCGGGTGGCGCAAGACCGGTCGTCGTCGATATCTTTGGGGGAGACCTATGTCCAGCAGTGAACGTCTTTCGGTTGCTTGGATGGATGAATATATTCTCAGACTTATACCACTGGATCATTGCGACATTTCAAATGTCTAAAACTATACCTCGATTGATTTGAAATTTAACATATTCACTCTTTTTATGATGTAAACATCCACCGAGAACGGACTATACGAACATTCTATTGCGAATCATACCAGAAATGATTTTTCATCTACTGCTACAAACACGCATTCACGGTGAGTAATCGTTACGTTCATAAAGTGAGAGAAGCGGAGTTTTTGGTGGCACCTCAGTCTGTAATGCATTACAGCTATTCCTGTTATCTTTAATTCAATTACTTATTTTATTGTACCCTATAATTGTGTGATTTTGGTTACGTTTTTTATATAGTATGGTTTGGTTATTGCGTACAAGTGAAGTGTTTTGAAAATAATAACACGGAACGTTTATTCTGAGGTAGCATAAAAATTCTATGGTACATTCTAGAGGAATTGTCTTGTTATGGTGTTGATTTAAGTTTGAACTTCAGAATAGGCAATATAGATGTATGTATTTTACCCTGTCTTATTGGATGAATAATTATATTATTACTACTAATTACTACTAAACAGAATATTTGACAAAATAGTGCCGGCAGAAATTCTTTATAAAATATTTTTTAGGAGTAAATCATATAATTGTCGTATTTAATTTCCCGATATAATAATTACAAAAAATATAGTAACATCACAGTACAGATGGAATTTAAATACATTTGCTTTTCCAAATATTTGTATTATTTGTTTATTTACATAGATAAATAAACCGTTTAAATGATCCATGGAAAAAAGATGAAACTTACCTACTTACTCCGTTATTACTACACTCATTCCTTAAAAACAGTGACAAACAAAACTTTCATATCTCGCGCCCTTATCTTTCTCAATTATTGGTCTGATTACAAAGCCTTTTTGTAGTAACAAAGTATTGTGTTCGATGCTAGATGGTATTTTAAACAATAACGTCGTAGAGTTACCCACTGCTTCTAATCAACGCTATAGAACCAATGCACAAAACAACCCTAGCTAATTGTTCATCGAGATACAGGTAATCTGACACGGGACAATAGCAGGTGGAGTTAGAAATTTGCTCCGACTAGCGTTCAATTCTGTTGTAAGCGGGGACGTCCTAGATATTTGCATCAGATTGCTTGATTTTTATGCCAATACCGTTCCTTTTTTAATCAGAAGAGTTCTGAAAATGTTTACCTTTATTTTATCAAATGAATATATTCAATGAAACAAAAAAGTAATTAAGATGTTTTATGCATTTTCATAAATACAGTTAAATTAAATCAAATTTTTTATTCAATTTGGGCCTGGGAAAGCGCTTATGCTCGTCAAAAATTACCACCGGTTCCGAAAACAACCCATTCGAGAAGAGCCGGCAAGAAACTCGACTGTGAAACCATTGTTCAATATTTACTAATATTTGCAATCAAATGGGGCATTATGTTCGAGGGAATAGGGGTCTATATAAAGGAATCAAATTGTGTGAAAATTTTGTTTAACGGGCCTTTATACTTAAACCTAGAGTGTTATGGATGTATCATAAACATTATTAAAAAGTTAAAGAAGAAAAAACACAGCAACTGTTTCCAAATTACTTCACTGATAACAGTAGGTTTTTTGGGCAATATATCGATCTGTCATGTAGCAGTTATTGTCTGTAATACTTTGTGTAATTTTATTGTTATTGTGCACAGATGAAGTGAATTGGAAATAATGACGCGAAACTTTTATTCTGAGGTGCCACGAAAACGCCATGGAAAGTTCTTGCAAGATAATCGGACTATTTTCTATGAGCTTAGAAACATGGCCACAAGATTGAATACATAACTTATCACATAACACTGGCACAATAATTAATACTAGAACTCATCAATAGCAATGTAACATAAAATGAAACAAAGCAATTCATAAACAGAGGAGAAATAAGCCTTGACATATTTTATCTTTGCCCGTTTATATTTAGATTACAAGTGAAATGAAAGTATACATCTTAAAGTATACACGAACACTTTAAGCAAAGATGAAATAATAATTTTATCTACATATTATGTCTATACTATATTATACAAGTAGCTATGTGCCCGCGGCTCTGCCTACATTGTATTTCTTCTCTACGTAAATTAGTGTTAAATAATTGTTGGAAAATAATGTTTTGATGGTGATGGTTAAATCGTATTTTGTTCATAAATTCATGAAATTTAATATTTTTACACGGACCGCTAATTATTTTCATTTTTTTTTATGGTACAACTAAGATACCTTAAAAAGAAACCTTAATAAATTTTGTTCTGACATATTTTTTAGGACTAACAGAAAGCAAATATACTTTTCATAAATTCAAACATCTGCCAGTAAAACTGTGCATTGAATCGGATTTTATTCACAATTGCAGGAGTATTAAAATATTTTTACAGGAAACCTAAATTATTTTCGAAAAGTTACAGGAACCTTTTTTTTTCTATTTTTTGACGGGGGGAAATGCATTTACGCACTACCCTTATCTATTGTATTTGAGGGATCGGAGTCCCCCAATACGATAGATAAGGGGGCACGGTAGATAAGGGGGCATGGAAAGTTACAGGAACCTAACTTCAGCTATCTATAATACCAAAAAAAAAGTCCCGTAAAATCGGTCCAGCCGCTCCGGAGATTAGCCGGTATAAACAGCAGACAAAATTTAAAAAATCGTGTTTCTGGTATAGATATCGTATATACGTTTGTATGTATTTAGTAAAACAAAGTTATTTTGATGTTACAAACATGCACTTCAGTTTTATTTATTAGTACAGAATAACATGAAAATGATTACCTACCAAGTATCATACCGAACAAGAAATTAAGTATGCGTGAAAATAATTCTTATACTAAGCCTGAAGCTTCATGTGTATGTACATCGTTTTAGGATATAAGTACATAGTCGAGGTTGAGCAAGGTCAACGTCGACTAATTACGTCGACCTCATTGTTTTCAGACGAACATTGTCTTGTTAAAGCATTGAGGTGTGCTGTTAGCTGTTGTAAGGGCTAAGTGTGTAGCGTAATTATCTAGCGTCGTACTTAATTTTCATTAAAAGACTTGAAAAATTAGATTAAAGAGCTGGATTTTTATTTTTCGTTTCACATAATTATTAATGAGATGTTCTAAATTTGTTTTTTTTGTTGTTGTTGCAAATTAAGTGAATGGTTTTAATAGATTGAATGGTCTACCTTTTTTTTCTTCAAAATATGTTTGATTGGCAAGTGGTAGACATTTTGAATGTAAATATTTTTATTCTGTATAAACTCAGCGCTTTCATCACAACCTCAATTGAGTGTTAAATTTCACTGTAGTTTAAGCTGGTAAACACGCTAAGTAGGTAGGTGGGGATTAGAAAAAGATCTAATACTATGATATTGGCTACTTCACCATGTTTTCCTTCACCGAAAAGTCGGGCTCATTACCTATACTAATCTATATTTTATTTATGTAATATGACAACCATAATAGGATACAACAAATATAAACACAAAACTATGAAAAAATAAACAATCTTAAAGCTATGCTGTATCCCAATAAAAATATTTACACATAGATACCAAAGAATCAAAACACACTCACGCTATAGTTAATGTTAATATATTATATATATAAAAAAGATTAACATAGAATAATAATAAATATATGTAAATAAACGAGAATATCAGAACAGAGAATTTAAAGTATAAAAAAAAGTTGATTATAAGTTAATATAACATTGGAAGACGTTTACTTGAGGATCTGCTTAACTACTCTTTTGTACACATTATGTCGATGGTCATATAGGTAAAGCACTGGATGTTTCGAGACTAAATTATTAGAAGTTCAAAACATACGAACAATGGGATTATGATAAGCTGTATTATTTTTAAATGAATTGAGTATAAAGACTTTAGAAACACGAAATCTGAAATATATCTATCTATAAATAAGAAATCTACCCTCTATACTACTAAATGAAATTGAAGTGTCTGTTTGTAATGTTAAAATAAAAATTTTATGTTAAATAAATATTAATGTATTTTACGACACCTATACCAAAAATACAATTTTTAACATTTTTGGCATGTCTTTTTTTCAGTCTGTTTGTTCTGTGTAATCTCCAGTACGGCTGGACCAAACAAACGGACAAATATTTTCAAAATTGTGTGTTTGGTATAGGTATCGCATTCTACATTCATATATATATTTGGTAAAAAGTTGTTTACTGTAGATTATATATATTGGAATAAAATGTAACCAAATAAAGTTCAAAGTAGGTCAAGTAAAGTAGTAGTAACTATTAGGTTCGGGGCGTAAAACAAGGGCTCGCTTCCATATCTACGACTTCGTACCTCACTAATTACCTTATTTACCTCTATACTTCCTCCAAGGCCCCATTTTCTGTACCCTTGTTTGCCTTTCATAATATAAAGTTAAGCCGTATACACAACTTGTTATACGGCGGGTTTCCATATCGGATCTTAAAAGTTAAGATTGAGATAAAACTAAAAATGTATTTTCAAAATCAAAATCATGATTTTTGTGAATGATAACTGACACTTTCGAGAAAAAAGGATTGAAGTTTCAGTAGGTAAAACAGATTGAGATAGCACATTGAAACGGCTCATAGATAGCAAAAATGTTACATTAGGAAATATATTAACAAATAAGTTAAAAGAAATTATCGAGTATAAATACTCTTTAAGATGTATGTCATGCACGTAAAGATGTGGTTATTATAATGGAAAACACAAACTTTTCAAAATTCCCATTTGAATTTTTTATGTCATGTAACTTATAGAGCTGTAGTTATCATTTCTTTAAATGATTTTTTAGATGACGGAGCTCTCAGCTTAGTTGCATTTATCGATACTTTTTATATTAATTTAAATATAGTATTTAAGAAATATTATTTGGTAATAATATGATAGAATATACTGAATAGGGGTAAACACTTATTTAAGCAATGCGATAAAATGACCGAAGTTTTGCGTTCGGTCTCTGCCCCGACATATACCTGCAAATTATATACATTGAAACGTCACTATTAACTCTTTTCTATAACAATGTGACAATAAAATTTGTGTCTCAATGATAGTATATTACATAAGGGGTCGTTTAAAAGTTACGTAAGCATTAATGCCTCCCCCCCTTTTTTTGCTTGCTTATTTTTGATGATATCAGGAACAGAGCCGAATAGTGTTTATGTTAACAATATTTACTTATTAATTTTCGTTTTTGTCAAAATCAATACAATGCTTACATATTTCTGGCGACACCTACCACAAGTGCTTTAATTATAATTATTGACAAGGGGTAGATGCTTAAAATTGACGTGATACTTGTACGGCCTTTAATACTATCTATACTAATAAATAACATTGAAGCATAGACGATTTCGAAACATATATGTTAATGGAAGACAAGAGAACCATAGCGCGATGTAGAATCGTTCAAAGAAAATAAATTTTCGTTGTCGTTAATATATATAAAACTGAAGTGTCTGTTTTTTTACTAAACGCCTACACATTAATGTATATGAAATATCTATACCAGAAATGCATTTTTATTACATTTTTGTTTGTCTGCCTGCTTATTTTGCCTAAGCTCCGGAACGGCAATACCTATTTTTGGACGGGACTTTTTTGTTAGACAGCTGAAGTTACTCCACGTAACATAGGCTACTTTATTTCTTCGAAAATAATTAGGGGACCGCGTAAAAAAATTAAAACTCATAAAAATCGGGATAAAATCCGATTCAATATACAGTTTTATTGGCAGGTATTTGAATTTGTGAGAAATATCTATGCTTAATGTTACTATCAACATTTTTCTGGAAAAAATATAAAAGCTATATTAATAATAAGCTGCGGGCACACAGCTAGTTATTTCATATAAAATGGTCTGAATTTATTTTACCCACTAGTATTTGGGGTCCGTTTAAGAAATACGCAATCAAAATATGTCATCATTTCATCAAAATAAGCAAATCGTACGTACAACAGCTCCTTATGAAAAAGTAAACTTGATCTAAATAAATTTGACGTATTAATTTTTTAATACGGACATAATCGAAATAATGTATAAATACCTTTACAATATAGCGTATCACGTGACATATTGTATGTAGAGGTAGTTATATGGAGATTGGGTTAGTTTTCCCGCTAGGCGTTGTTGCGTACATTACATGGCTCAGAATTAGTTCACCAATGCCAACCAACCACTTACGTGTGTAATAAACCATTTATTATATTGTTTTTTTGTAGCAAACGTTACAGTTACTCAATTATATAATTTGCGATTCTATATTTATTGATTAATAGTAGTGTTCGAAAATTCGACGAAACATTGTTTTTTAATTAATAACACTATATTGCTCAGCAAGAACGACTGAACAAAAAAAAAGGTTGATAAACTGTTTTATCTTTGCCCAATTATTTGAATATATAATAATAAGGGGCTGTTCAAGTACTACGTAATTAGTATGATTTTTTTTATACATTTGATACCCGCTTGTCATTAAAAGTAAGCAGAATACTTAACTTTAATGAACTTCATTTGTTCCTAGTTGTAAAAGAAAACTAAATAAGTAAGCAATACTTACGTCTATTAATTCAACTATTTGACGTCCGTTGCTGGACATAGGTTTCCGCCAGTAAGGTAGTGATTGCCATAACCGCCACTCTTGGCAGGCGGGTTGGCGATCGCAGTCAGGTGTTTGTGATACTCAGAGGATGCTGCTTCCCATCCCCTGGTTTATCCCTTAATCGCCTTTTACGACACCCCCGGGAACGACATGGGGTCGTACTATTCTTAGCCGGCATCACACGCCATTAAAACTTACTTAATAACGTAATCACCGTTATAACTCTTTCATATTCCATGACATCAAAAATTAAAAAAAATACATAGAGCCCCGCCACCATTTGGTGCTTATGTACCTAATACATGAAAGGTCCCTAACAACAATACTCAGGCGATTTTATTAAAACAACAAATTTATTCAGATTAACCAACATATTCCTGATCTAAGTATATCAAATAAATCGGAATAAATAATTCAATAAGAAATATCATATAAAATGATATGAATAAATCGTACAAGTAGTAAATTGTAAATTTGAATTTCAAACTAAGGTTTTTAATTAAAACCGTTCTTCTACTTGTTTATTTTGTATATTGTAGGTATGTACGTATTATTATGGTACGCGTTTACAATCATTTTCAACGCAATTGATACAGACGCACCAAATAATTTACGCTTTGCCGCGTGACATAGTCTAGAGTGCGCTGGCATTGACAAGGGTAACTAACAAAAAGGATCGCGTAGACAGACTGATAGTTCAAATCTGTCAAATGTCTGATTAATTTATAACGTAGACTTTACTGTCATAAAATTCAGTGGAGTTTCAACGCTACTATTTATAACCAAAACGGAAAAAAAAAACATAGTCGACTGTGAAAAATGAACGCTCTATGAATATTAATTTAAACGAACCATGCATATTTTATACTTGTATAATTTTTCTTTGTTACAATTTAACACATTTGAAAATAATATGAACACGAATGAGACTAGTTTGAAGTATCGTACCGGATGAAATCAATTGGTGTCGCTTAGAAAGAGATTTGAGACGCAAATAGTACGGGATATGATGTAATTCCCAAAAATACATAACAATTCTATACGACATGGTTTGTTTAGGATATTTTTCCTTCGTCGCTAACTCTGGCTCATTAGCCCACAAGCGCTGATCATGCAAGTGTTACCATTTACTTTTAGATAAATATCATTAATTTATGTTGTTCGATTATAGTAACTTACATATTATAGGTGTATTTTTATTAATAAATAAGCCGTAAATTATATTGCTAGATTGTCAAATATCTTGTGAAAAAAAGAACGAGTTGTGTTGTGAACTAGCATGTTGAAATTATTAAAGTCGGTACGAGAAAAAAAATTACCGTTTTAACCAAAGATATTTGGTGTTACAGTGTGTTTTACATTTAAATCACTTACTTTCAGTAATTATGTTTAACTGATTTATCCGATATGCAATGCAATGCAATCTCACACAATATTCAAAAGAAGATTTTTTTGTTTCTTAAAGTCTCTAAACATCTTGTTCAGAGCAGAAGTACAAAAGAAAATACTCTCATTTGCCTTAGAAATAAAAAAAAAACAACGCACTGCTCATAGGAAACTAATAATCGAATTTCACGTATCAAACAATGCCCACCCGTAAAGTCATCCCGCGAGTATTCCCGGCCCGAGGTATACGTATTCTCAGAGACCTGGCTTTCGTGTGATAATTATTATTCTGGCGAGCACCAACAGACGCTGTACACAACACACACACACACGTTGATTGGTCTAATAACAAACGCGTTCACAATTTTATACGGGAACAGATGCTTGCTAAACGAATATTATATTAATTAATGCTATATTGATTATTCAGTTATTTATTAACTGTGGTGTGAAGTGACTAATACATATGTACGTAAAGACTTAACTGTTTTACTTTGTTTTGAAATGCATTTGACCGATTTTGATCGGAATTTTTTGTTGTTGTTTGTGTCTATACAAGTTCGCAAAGGACTTAGGTTAATTTCTGTGTTTATATTTTGTATCAGAAATAAAATAATAATAATAGACGCAACTACCCACGTGGGGCGTAATGGAAGTTTAGTCTATAACTTTAAAAAAATCTAGACTAATACGTTTTTAAATTAATTTTTTTTTCATGTTCAGATACGAGAGCTAGTATTTGCACGTACATATGTCAATATTAATAATTGGTCTAGACTGTTCATTGTTTGTAATGTATATACTCTCAGCGCTTTCAACAAAATGTCACTTAATGTTAAGCGGCGATGTGATCCAGAATGGTAAACACAGTCCTAGAGATACTGGCTCTCCAATGATAAAGATAGATTCGAACCTACGTCCATCGACGGAATCAGACTACACTACTATTACTGAGCCGTCATAACATCAAAAGCCGTCATCGCTTCGAAATGATCAACATGGCCTTTAATTTTTCTTGTAACTTGAATTTAATGTTATGTATTAATAGTGCAAAATCTTTCATACGCTATTTAAATACATAGCCATTCATATATTTAGGAACAAATAAAAAAACATGTATTAAAAATTGCTCTTACACAACAAACTTAAAGGAAACGAGAAATATAAATATAGCTAGAAGTTATTACTAAGGTATAAATGGTAGGGGGGATATTTATTAGTGAATATTTTTATACAAGAAAGCCAATCAACTAAAAAGTACTATTAAACCTTGTGATGATATATGATAAATTTACAATTACTTTGTAAATATTATTACCAAATAATCTCAACGGATTTTCATTTCTGAAACAGCGGTTTCCAACTTTGCAGGCGCAATTTCTAAGGGAGGCGCGTATGATTACCAAGGGAGGCGCCAAACTCTTTCCTAATAAATGTCTTATTTATGCGAAGCGGGGTTTTCCTTACTGTATTCAAGTAAAAACAAATATTGAACCAGATTAATAGTAAAAAAAGAATTTAAAATTATACCAGAGACGCGTTAAAATAAATTGACATTCTATACTAATCAATAAAAGTGAAGTGTCTGTTTGTAATAATATCAAAATAACAATTTTATTACTAAATACATATGAATGTATAAGTTAACCATATTAAAAAAAAATGTTTAACTTTTGTCTGTCTGTCTGTTTGTTCCGAGTAATCTTTGGAAAGGCTTTACCGATTTTTACGGGACATTTTTTGGTATATAGCTGAAGTTAATTTTGATTTTCGAAAATAATTGGGGTTCCGCGAAAAAAATTAAGACTTAAATTAAAACAATAAAAAATTGAATAAAACCTGATTGAATGCACAGTTTTACGGGCAAATGTTTGAATTTATGAGGAATACTTTTACTTTATCTTAGTACTAACAAAATTTTATGAAAATAAATAGGGTTTCGGCTAAAATAATTAAAACGCAACGAAAAACATATAAAACGTGAGCGCAGCCGCGGTCACACACCTGGTAAGAAATAATAATTTATCACATTAAGTCTATCAATTCAATAATGAAAGATAAAAATAAATATTCTTGTTCCTAATATAATTTATCTAGAATATAAATTTTGAAGCGATGATGGCGTAGCGGGTATTGGGGCCGGATTCCACGTCAATCGACGCAGGTTCGATTCGCACCTTTCCGACTCTAAAATCAGCCTGAGCTTTCGATGTAGGAAAACGTCGTGAGGAAACCAATAGCATGGGTGGTAGGGCATTTTCTGATGACGCCCGCCTGAGTAGCTCCCACCCTCAAGTAAGAACACCTGTCGCCAAATACCAATAGGTGTGTTCCGACAGTAACCACTTGAGAACCAGTACCTCTAGGCTTAGTGTGTTAACCATCCTGGACCTCATCGTCAATTAACATCAGGTGAGATTGTGGTCAAAGCACTGAGTCTGTACCGTGTAAAACAAATAATTGTGGTAATGTTTTGGTTATAAAGTTATTATTATTTACAATAAGTATGTTGATTTTTGATGCATACATATTTATATCATTTGGAGTTCAAACTCTGGAACCATGAAGTCCAAACAAAGGCAACCTTTTTGACTAACACATCTCATCACCATAGAATGTGGTAATGTGTGGCTACCCTACGGGGATGTTTACTTCTGTCCGCAGGTTTTGATATTAGATAATTTAAACTTTTACCTACATTTTTTATACATACCAATCCTTTTAATAAATTATTTAAAAAAAAACCTTTCGAGAATTCGAAATAAAATTTATTAAGATAACTAGACTAAGAAGAAACTAACTTTTTGACGGAGGGAGTCGTATTGAAAATCACTCGAGTAAAACAAGATCGATATTGAAAATAATTTATTCAATTTGGTCCCTAAAAAGGTAGCTATCAATGTCAAAAACTTTACTGCCAGTTTGGAAAATATCTACGTTTGAGAAAGGATTTATTACCAACGTAAATATGGTTACATCGTAAACTATCGGTACGATTTCAAATTTACATCACTTTATTATTACTACAATGTAACGATAAAACTTTTATTATACGCGATCGATTTCATCTTCTAGCCTTTGACCACAGTTTCACCTGATCTTAAGTAACGATTTGGTCCAGGATCGTAAACACACTAAGCCTAGACGTAAAGTGATGATGGCGCAATGTGTAATGCGGCCGGATTCCGCGTCTATGGACGCGTGTTCGAGCCTACCTCTTCAACTTAAAAATTAAACTAAGCTTTCGGTGAAGGACAACATCGCGAGGAAACCATAGCAAGGTGGAAGGGCATTTTCTAATTATGGCTCCTAGGTAGCTACCAACCTCAAGATTGAAAAACCTGTTGGCAAATACCAATAGGTGTGTTCCGGCAGCATCACTTGCGAACCAACAATGGTTAGTCCGTTTACCATCCTAAACACGTCATCACTTAACATCAGGTGAGATTTTAGTTAAAGTACTGAGCCTGTACCATGTAACAAAAAGGTACTAGCTCTAAAGTAATGCTACTGGAGTACAACTATTGTTTCTTGGTTACAGGTTATCAAACTTGAGGTTAGTAGCTACCCAAGAGGACATTTTCAATAAATACCCTTCCACCTTGACAATAATTACTCACGATGTTTTCCTTTACTGAAAGCTTAGGTGGGTTCGAAGCTATGTCAATAAATGCTGATGCTCACTACCAACTGAGCTATCAATAAGTCAAAACTCTAAGAAAGAGTAATTAATATTAAATTTCGATAAATTGTACGAAATATTATTTACCTTGAACGTGACAATGAGACTTATAAAAACATGCAAAGAAAATTACTTACGTTTTTATGAGACATCGTTATTATTCGCACAGAATCGGGCTCGCACGTAAGTAGGTAACGGTTATAATTTTCTTTGTAACAATATTTCGTGTTACATTTTAACGCGAAATTGAGCAATGCCTCGGTTCGCGTTTCCCTACATTGTTTCACATCGTCGTGCGGCCTTGCGAAACAGATATTATATTACAAGGAGAAAATGATATTGACTGTACTTACTCTAATTGAAACGCGGTTATCATTCTGAAAGAACGTAATTTAATTTTAAGGCCTTTGTAATTATGATAATATTTAACACATCTACATTACTATAAATGACATTAAAGTGTCTGTTTGTAGTATAAAAATAACAAGTTTTTACTAAATACGTATGAATGAATTTACGATACCTATACCAAAAATACATTTTTTTAAATTTTGTAGGTCTGTCTGTTTGTTCCGGGTAATAGCTGAAGTTACTCCGCGTAACTTAGCTACTTTTATTCTTCACAAGTAATTAGGGTTCCACGTAAAAAAAATTAAAAGTCGTAAAATTGATAATGAAACCCCGAATAAATGCAGAGTTTTTATGACAGGTGTGTTTGAATTTGTAAGAAGTACCTTTTTTTTCTCTTATTACCAAAATTGTTTAGGAAAATTATAAGGGCTCCGTATGAAAATTAAAATGTATGAAATTATTAACAAAATATGATTCAATGGACACCAAACAATATTATCCAGTGATCATTTAAAAACTATATTACGCAGTGAAGAAAATTTGAAACGCGGGCGGAGACGCGGGCACACAGCTAGTAATTGAATACGTAGCTATTGATAGGTTCCATAAATAATAACTAGTATTAGGTATTTATTTTATTACAATTCTCACAGTTATAAAATATTATAATTCTCATAAGTTATTTTCTACAATTCGATATCAGATTCTTATATAAGACAAGTGCATTATGAGTAGTGAGAACATAGAAAATAAATCGAGTCGGAGAAATGCGAATAAGATGCAAGACAAAGCGTAGTCTCGATCGACAAGAATTTCGTTATAAAATATGTGTTATTTTGTATGATAAATGTATCCGGCTTTTAACATAATAACTCAGTGAACGAAGATACGTGTTCCCGTATGTATGAAGAGTTTTAGATACCTTTGTATTCAGGTAGCTTTTGCGAGGCGATTTGCATGGTAGTTACTTTTTTGAACATAAATTTTACTTTTGAAGTCATTATATCTTCAGATATATAGTGTTATATCTTCTATATAGTGTTATATCTTCTATATAGTGTTAACATGGACGGATGGATACACTTATGACCTCTATTAAAAATTTTCGTTGAAAGAAAACGTCATAAAATCAGGGCCTTTTTCTAATGCTCGACTTGCTAACTTCCTTTGTCAAGTTGTAAATCCATTGTTGTATGTTTTGGTTTATACTTGAGAGCCAATTTCTCAAGCTTAAGTGGACTTCTATCCTAAATAACAACAGCCGTCTAATATTAGTTGAGGTTTCATAAACAACAAATAATTTAGTCAGATTCTGATTTCACAAACTTTTATATAGTGTAAGTATGAATTACACGTCTTCGGTGACACTTCATTCGCGAATCCTCGATACTCATTCAAAAGATCCGTAAGATATATATATATATATATATATATCATCATCTCATAGTTCTCATTGTTTAGTTCCAGCAGCTGCTTTAAGAATAACGCGTAAGAAATAAATATGTATGTAGATAACAAGAAGCCTTGGTACATGTCTGAAAACTATTTCAATTTATTAACGTTTTTAGGTTTAAGTACTAATAAATACATATGTCTACTAAGTGTTTATTGAATAATATCGCTTGTAACCTTTTTTTACTTTATAGGCTCAGAGACTACAATCTCATCTGGTGATAAGTGAAGATTTGGTCCAAAAACACTCTTAAGCTCTCAAACTAAAGTACTGACTCTCCAGTGATGCTGTAACACACCTAATTGGTGTTTGACGAAACTTGTCCAAACTTGAAGATGGTAGAAACTCAGCCAGGCATTATTAAGAAATTTCTTACCACCATGCTGTTGTTTCCTCACGATGTGTGTCTTCAACGAAAGCTCAGGATGATTATAAAATTGGAATGGTGTGTTTAAAAACCAACGCTATCAACACGGAATACATTCAGACTATCAACTGAGCCATCATCGCTTCATCGTGAGTACATATCTGGACGCTGCTACAATTTCAACCCTCAAAAAGAAAAAAAAACAAGATTTTGGTGTCAAACGCAAGATCCCACGTAATACCCTTTTACAAAGTAGTGGTATGTATATGACTTACTATAATATATCTGCTTAGAAACAAAGGAGGTTAAAACGAAACTAGTAGTAGCGAGGCTACCCTCAAGTTTATGGCAGCGGTGGCGAAAATCGCAGGAACCCGAAATAAATAAACAAAAATAAAATAAAGGACAACTAGGCAGAAGATAATAAAAATTAAAAGCGACAGAATAAATGATGGCAAAAAAAAGAAAAGAAAAGTAGAATAAAAAATGTTGATGGCTATAACTAGAATAAGATTTTTTAAATAAGATTAAGCTATAAGTAACGTAAACAAGATCTCGGATCTATGTCTGAGGATAGGGGGCTTATCTTAAAAAAAAAAAAAAACGAAACTAGTCTCCAATCAAAGATATTTCTTACTAGCAAGTTACATATACCTTAACACTTTTATTTCATTCTATCTATCAATATTTTAAATAAAATGATCCGTCAATAATTGTTACATAAAATTAAAATCAGTTCAACGCCTTTAATAACTATCATCATTAAAAATCAAAATTCTAAATCTTTAACTGCCATTTTTTTTTAAATGGCGAATCTATAGGTTGACACTGTATTGTGATTATAAGTCTCCAAGATAGCATTACTTAGTACATCTATACTTACAAGGCAAAATAGAGAAATAAAAAATCTAGTAAAACGAAAAATAAAATCTCTTGGACTTTTTAGGATCTGGGTCTACGTCTGGGTCCAAAATCATTTACGTATGCACACAGTGCTGCGCTCAATCAGTTCTCAAAGGAACGCAAAGGAGTTGCGGATCTGGTCGGGATCAAAGGTGAGACTCGTTACGTAGCCTTCATGCTACCATCCTAGCTACTTTTTGGTACTAAAAGTTACTTAGGTCATATTCATTTTGAATTATAAATACATAAAATCAACGTTACATATTTTTTCAAATTTACTTTAATGTGATGTTAGTTAGAAAATTTACAATGGTCTAAATATAATGTGTTTCGTCCAGCGTTAAAAAATTTTGCATATTGATTATAAACAATTTAGGGAAAAAAATGTTTTTTTTTTCATTAATGGCACTAAAACTCGTAATTATCTAATAAATAATTTAAAAAACAAGAAATTGGGTAAACCCACAAAAAAAGAAAAAAATCTAGTCCTGCACTATTTTATCTCTGTGTATTTAAATATAGATTACCATTAAAAATTTATATTAATAAAGGTATTAATAAGAACATTAAAATTGATCCTAGACTCATTTTATACGTTTAATAGTAATAATCGTTTATAACCCGCGTTAAATATTTATTTAAAAAAAATGGAGAAGTTTAAAAAATATGATAACTAATATCTAATTATCTTGTTAACTATGAACTATTAAAAAAACTCATACGTATTACTGTGTTCATTCAAAGCGCAAAGAAGATAAGACACGATTTGTATGAATGAATATATTTGCTAACTAATTACGTTTATAATTTATTCACATACTTATTACGATTTAATCGTAAATTCATTGTACATTTTAATTAACATTTCTAAGATAATTCATGTATAAATATTTAAATTTACAATTGTTTAAAGCATTTTCTCTTCTGCTAAGCAATCGATTTTATTCTTTTTTTTTCTAGTACGTAGTAGTGAAATTGAAAGAATTCAATTTTGTTTTTATTTTAAATCAGTTTCTTTTACTACAAATGTTCGTTAATCTTATTTGAAACTATAAAATATACATCAAAGGAGAGCAAATATTACTTAACATTAAAAACTTTGATTCGAGTTTTTTATTTGAGAAAAGTAAAAATCAGTGAGTGTGGCGAGCAGATGTTTTCGTATGCACACAGGGCGCTACGCTCAATCAACTCGCAAAGAAACGTAAAGGAGACGCGGATACTGGCAGTATCAAAGACGAGACTTGTTACTTTGCTTAGAGAGGTACACGTAGCCGTCTACTTTTAATCAAAGTCCCGTATATCCTCTATGTTTTTAACTCATAACAATAAGTTCACAATTACACAATTAACTACGTAATTTATATATTTTATACATTAATTTATTTTCAAGTTTATTAACCGTTTGACTTCCTTACGGTACAATCTTATTATATTTTGTATGCAAATTGATTGAGACGCACGCCTTAATATGGAAGAAACTACTCGGTCAAAATTAAATTAATAATTAATAAAAGTAAAATGTAAGGAGGCGTGTGATCCTTTGTACTTCATGCAGGCCGAGATTACTTATAAAATATAAAAAAATATATCATTTATGTTACTTAAAATATGACTATATTTGAAGTTGCTTCAGAGTTGTTCGAAGCCAAAGATAAAATTTACATTCTAACTAAAATAGCCACATAGTTTTTATTTTACTGTAATTATCTTATTATATATAAGTAGATTCGCTATATCTACCGACGCGGAATTCGAGCACGCAAGTACTACTCACCCATCATCGCTTCAAATTCTTAAAATTAATCTTGTTACACAAGCGCGTTCACTTAATTTACTTGAATGAATAACGTTCCCTATAAAAATTGCAATGGTTTAAATTTAATTATTATTATCATTATTATATATTTATGTAAATAATAAATTAATTAATACATATGTAAATTCTTACAAACAGAAATCATCATTCCACGTGTCCACATATGTGTTGTGTGTGTCTTTAGGATATTATTAATTTATTATTAGGAACCCATGTTAAGAAAGTTCTATATAAGGATTATATGAAATAAGTATTTGTTCATTCACTGACTTAAGACCGTTTACATTTTTCGAGCAAAATAACTCATATATCACAATGAAAGTCTTGTTGATAGAACAGCCGAAGCGTCTTTCTTATTTTCTCTTCATTTTTCCAAAGTGATTTGTGTTCTATGAGTGTTCCGCTGCACACGGTACGCTCGCTTCGGGGAAATATTGGATATCTGTCAGAAGTTATAAGATTACAAATGCGGAGTTTATAATCCATATATCCAGTCGGTTCCCGTATAAAATGCAAATATGTTTTGTTTGTTCTTGTGCATCGAGTTTGTTTGGTTGTATTGATTTATTCCTACACACATCTGCCTAATATTGCGTGATCATTTTTATTATTAATTTATATTCAAAGAGAAACAACAGCATTTTAAAATTATACATAGATAAAACAGGTTACTGCAGGATACAGGACTGCCTCGGTGGCGCAGTTGTATTACGATACGACTGTCGTTTTGAGGTCTCGGGTTCGATCCCCGGGTCTAATCAAGTGATACTGTTAGTATCATCCCGGAGTCTGGAATTTGTGCCTGATATGGCAACAGGCCAGCGCCTGTCACATCTGGGACGGAACTAAGCTTGGCGAAATGTGGGTGGGTGTAGTTCGCTATTTCACCTCTGCATAACCCTTCGGGAACAACAGGTGTGAGCTTATGTTATGTGTTAAAACAGGTTACACAATATTATAGCCAATTACAGTTTTCTACTACGCGTGTATTTTACAAAATTACGTGTTCACATAACTGTAAGTCTATCCGTGATTTGTCCTTTTTTTTTTTTTTGACGGGGGGAAATGCATTTACGCACTACCCTTATCTATTGTATTTAGAGGATCCAAGTCCCCCAAATACAATAGATAAGGGGGCACGGAGTGACGAGCTCCTATCCGTGATTTGTCCTGCAATTGCGTATAAGTGTACTTTTCCTACCCTTCAATGCCTCTCTCTTGCTAAAAACAGCTCGAATTCAAATAAGTTGTATCACTTTGCAAAAATATTTTTAGAGGAAACAATAAAGAGCTTGTTACATGATATTTCTATATTCATAGTTTGTCTTTAGAATTTTGGAAGTAAAAACTTTTTTAAATCCATTGTGATTTGAAACCCGGTGAAAATATATTGTGATAAAAAAACGGATTCATCGATTAGATTTAACGAACGATATAGTATATAACGATAGTGGCAGTGTTACTTAAATGCGCGGTATATTCTTTGTACATTAATTTGTATCTTCCTCACATTTGTCTACGTAGAGAAAAGTGAGTACAGTATCTAAAGGTTAGTTACGACTTTGAAGGTTCACTTTTATCGCGTGAGAACTACACAGATGTGCTTTTTAATTAAATACATTTATTATTGAATAATGTAGGTACCTTTACGTGTACACGTAATGTTTACACGCAGATATCATGCCAAAACGAAATTTTCTTCTATTCTTTTCTAGATAGAATATAAATAATCAATTTCACACCTGTTGTTATTATTATCATTAATCCCTCGAAAACACAGTTAAATTTGAGAATAGAAAAACGATTGAAAGTGATGTGAACGCCAGGTAAGTGCGTGAACGGTTAATATACGGTTAGACCTACTGGTTTACTGTAAATTAATTAAATTTCTCTCAAAGATATATTTTGGTGTTAAAATTAGAAATTTTAATTTATGATGCCCACACAATGTCTTTAAAATATTCTAAAATTTGTTACGAACATTCGACTAAACTACATACCCTTTTCATAAATATCGAGTACATCTAATATTTACCACGCAAGAGAACAAACAGTTAATTAAAATCTTAATGTCATGTTGAAATAATTATTAGAAAATAGTAAAGGTCCTCACATAATAGGTTTCAGATGTTCCATTTGAAAGTCTTAAGCTCTCCAACTTTTTGAGATTAGAGTGGCTCATCCGAGTACTCAATTAGTGATCGCGATGGTAACTCTTGTGTTTACTATGTCCAAATGGAACGGGAGCTAATAAGTACGGTAGACGTTTATACTGCAACGCTCACTATTTCGGTTCGTTAAGTGACTACTCGCCTTTATGAATATTAATCATTTTGTATAGAGAATCTGGTACACCAATTGTAAATTGTCCACAATTTCATTTTATACAAGCGGGAGCTCGCGACTTCTTCTCTGTGTTTTATCATAATAAAATGTGGGATGACATATACTTCTCTTACACCCAATTTCATATAGATATATGTCTATTTTTTATTTTCTTTTGATATTTCTAAAAATGATATTTAGAATTTTCATTGCCTACCAATGGTTAATTAACATGCACTTTATTGCACACAAAATTTTATAAAATTTATTTATTTATGAATAAAGTTTCATCAAAATCGCTAAAGCCATTTTCGAGTTAAATCCGGATATACACAGACATAGAGATAGACAGGTGAACATTTTTCGTTATGTCAGATTCGAGATGAGTCGTTACTCTTCGAAAATATATACGAGTATATAGGGCTATACATCTTTCATAAAATATGCAAAATAAAAAATGTACGGATAGACAAAAGATAAGGTAATCTTAAAAATCGTAGCTTAATATATTTTCAATTTAAAATTAATTTTAATTACTGATCTAATTTTAGATACTATAGAATAATAAATCCAAATTTATCACGGTACGCTTTATTTAATATAAATATTAACATTTGTATGTAAATTGAAGTTTGAGTATCTCTCGAAACCAAAGAAGTTATAACTCTGTTTCTAAAAATATCCTTATACTTTTGCGAGTCTAATATTATAAATT
This sequence comes from Samia ricini, assembly GCA_014132275.2. NCBI lineage: Eukaryota > Metazoa > Arthropoda > Insecta > Lepidoptera > Saturniidae > Samia > Samia ricini. The sequence continues at coordinate 25,494,410 of AP028161.1, forward strand.
CAAATAGTACGTGCGCACAAACGATCATGTTTTTTTTTTTTCCGTTTTCAATACAGAGGTTTGTTTTTATTATTTTATTTTACCAGGTTCTTAAAAGTAGGGCGTTTTAAACATTTGTTGTAACTTAATAATACTTAGAATAATATCTTTGACGTATAGTAGAAAGCTGTCGATTTAATTTTATGAAATGATCATGAAGTTCTTAGGAAATATATTTATTTACGACGATTTCAAGACTGGATTTCTAGTGTATTAGTAATAATCAGACGGTCTGCGAAGTTTTCGTTCACGTCAATAAAATACATGTACTTGGTCTGGTCACGTTAGGACTTGTGAAATTGGTTTTCTGCAAGGTCGTAACATGTACGAAATATACCAATGACCACTGCTCAACTATGGGCAAATATACCCCACGTTATTTTCAAAATAAAAACAAAGTTTATAAGGGTTGGGAAAGGTTTTAGAGGAACAATAATTTCATTGAAAATAATGAAATCAAAAGAAAATGTACATTTGCCTTTCAAAAAAACACTTCGAATGAAATACTAGTAGAATCGTAGGAGTATTTTTTTTTACAACGCCGGTAACAAATGTTTTTCATATTAACCTGCAAAATACTAGATAGGTGGATCATTGTGTAGTCGATATGTGTAGTCTTATGAGTTATGACAGATATTCAATATCGAACGAGAAAGCGCAACGACTGCGTTACAACACTTGTAGTAAATAAATCAAGTAATAAAATTTAAAAGAGTAAATTCCTCGGAAAGTATTACTTTCATCGCTACAATGTAAGCTAAAGTGATATAAGAAGTAATTATTGTTTGATATTGTTTTTAATATAACATACAACCCGTCCCGTACAACTGATTGATAATTTCGCAAATAAACGCTAAGTTGTTGTAGGTAGCTAAATTATAACGTTCATTATACGGGCCAAAGACATCGGTTCAAAACTTAGCTCTGTTTTTTTTGTTATTTGCTTTTTTATAAAGCGTAGAGCGATGAAATATAGCTTAAATTTTTAGCTAAGTTGTCTACTATAGAGGGTTTTTGACTTATACTATGATAGTATTAAGCAATGGTACATACTTCGTATGTGAATGTAACAAGCGATAATAAAATCATACCTACTAACACTCATAAAGTTTTAATTTGATCACATATATCTACTAAGTTTTACCTTGAAATTTCTATAGCTGTTTTAAAATGCCTTTAAAACCATAAAAATTTTATCAACGCAATCAAACCGACGAAGACAGGGAAAACGTTACAAAATTTAATCCCCGGCTATCTGTTACCTAAAAACTGGAGGAAAAGTAAAGTAATATCTTATGTTGAAGTTCAAGTAATCGGGCGAAATCTTAATCACCTTTTAGCTACTTTCAGCACTTTGGGTACAAAGTATAGAAAAGATAAGTAAAAGGTAGGTACTACTCCTATTTTGCTTCCTTATTGGAGTACCGAGTTACATTTCCGCTCGTTCCTATCGACGTCTCTTGAAAGGCATACAAAATTCCCAACTGACCTTTATATTAGTAATGTTTACTTAGTAAAATGTGTCTTTTGTTTTCTCAATCCATTGCAGGTTATTGTTTCATTTTTTTATGCAAAACATTCTTTTTACTACATATTATTTGATACCTACGAATTATACAAATGTGGGCCTAATTAGAAAGCTCAAAGTTACCCCAATGGAAATGGAGAGGGTTATGCTTGGAGTTTTCCTACGTAATCGAATCAGAAATGAGGAGATCCGCAGATGAACCAAAATAACCGATATTGCCCGAAGTATTGCCAAACTGGCAATGGGCTGGGCACATTGCTCGTAGAACCGATGCACCGATGGGGCCAACGGGTTCTCAATTAGCTGCTGCGTACTGGTAGACGCAACGTGGGTAGGCCCTTCACAACGTGGACCAACGACTTGTTGAAGTTCGCGGGAGTCCGCTGGATGCGGGTGGCGCAAGACCGGTCGTCGTGGAAATCTTTAGTGGAGACCTATGTTAACAATGGACGTCTTTCGGTTCAATAAATGAATGGATGGATGGATAACCCATAACAACATACAAGGTTACAATACATTAGTAAAAACTATTTTAACTTTATAAAGAAAATTACATGAGCTTTTAAAAGTTTTACATTAGTTAAGCTCACTTTCGCAAATATTCCTGAAGAAATAAGAAAAAATGGAACAATGTATTATATATTGTGAAAAAAACATGTCTTCGTATTTATTTCTTCCAATTTCAACGAGTCTTTTATATTAACATAAACTGTTTTGCGTTGTTATAGACAAATATTGATATTGTAACAAATAAGTAATGCACAGACTATAATACTGAGGACTTGTTTGGACAACCAACGGAATAATTTTACTAATAATTGTTTCGATTCAAACATTTTTTTCGTGCATTTAGGGGTAAATATTTTAGACGTGGCATAAGCTTAGAAATATGCTATCATACTTAATACACCTTTCCATCAGAGATAAATAATACAAGTTTCTATGTCGTTGACAGCTAATGTCACATTCCATTAGTAGGTAACACGAATCTATAAGTTTTCCCCTACCGAGAATCGCTCAACACCGCTAAAGAAGTTTTAACTTCAAAATTAGTATGTAACAGTTAAAATACTTAACTTCAGATTCTAATTCCATATATTGATGTTAAAAATATGTATAATGTCAAATTTACTATAGGTACCCGTTCGGAACAAAATAGGTTAAAAGAATTTTCGTCGAAAATGAACATGTCAAATGATGCAATGATAAGGCGGAAAAAATTAAAAAAGAGAGCAATAGAAGCCAGCGACTCGTATCGATAAAACTTCATTATGATATATGAGCTATTTGTGTGAAGAATGAGTTCAGCTTTTAACACAATAACTTTGTGAGGGACCGTACGTGTCGGATACCCGTCATATCGAAATATGTATGAGAGATGATACCTGAAGGTTGAACACCTTTTGTCTGATGTATAATATACGTTTTGTAATGAATTGTTTTCACATATTATATTTATTTAAATTAAAAAAATTTTACTTATAAATATATATTAATGTATAATGTTAACATACATAAACTATTTTGTAGTAAAACTCTTTATATTTTATTGTATAAGAATAATATGTTTTTTGTTTTTTGTTATTGTAAAAACTGTCAAAATATATATTGTATAATACAAGCATTGTGCTCCACAAAGTAAAATTATAATTCATCCATTTCTATGTATTTAATAATTTAATACACAACAATCTACATATAATAAAACACTTTTTAATTGTAGTTCAATGTTTTGCTACGTAAGATGACTTACGGCACCGGGACGTGATCGACCCAGCAATTAGAGGGGTGTTAGAGAAATTGAGTCCCTCTGGATTGAAACCACTGTACACATGTAGAAAGCTCATCAGAGTGATATGTTAATGCACGTTCTGCGACAAACAGAGATATTCTGTCATTATTCTTAGACAGAAATGTATTTAATATCAAACGAAGTTCAGTCATTTTATAGTATTAAAAAACAAATATATACATGATAATTTCAATAATCGTTCTTATATCATACCATATTATCATAATATTAATACGTAAGCATAAACTTTGTACCCCTTTTTACGAAAATTGCGCGGGCGGGGGAGTATGAAATTTCAAGGAGTGCAGAATGTTAACATTTGCACATAAAATTACATTAAATTAATAAACAATACAGTTCACACACTACAATTAGTTTGACACGGTACACATCTATCATTATCCCTTACGATTACCAATGCATTATCAATCGCAAGACAATGTCAGACTTGACATTTATTTATCGTGTAGACAGAAAATTGACTTTTACTTTAAGCAATTGACAATATGTAATAATTAGAAAAGCAAACAGAATTGTTCGCGTTTTTATGAATTATGGTCGAATTTCAATCACAAGCAAGCATTAGTAAACTTATATATACAATCTACGATTAGGATAATTTTTTAAAATAGTTTATAGATCTGTTTGTTCAAAATAGTTGACACTGAATGTTCATTTTATTTACATCTGATAATATTTTAATTCTAAATAATTGTTTACCTACTTTGTGATACTCGTTATAAATACAATGTTTTCGCTAAAAATCTTGATATGGTCACGACTTCATTTAGAACGTAATTAAGGGACACTTTAAATAGTTAATTTTTATACATAAGTAAATGTGATTGGAATCTACTTTATGTTAAATGTCAAAAAATTAATTAAACCAGGATTTCTAAAGGTCTTGTTTAAATTTAGTACTAAAAATAGAAGCAAATAATTTCAACGACAACTCTAGTTCACCATTACTAATAGCAAGAAAGATAGTTTATGACGATTATGTAACTGACATTCTCATTGCACATTATTCACATTGACTAATGTCCGGGATTAAGCCCGCTAACTGAATAATTGAACAGACAATAATTATTGTTACACCTAATGATTCTAAATTAAAATCAAAAGACAAAATTGTTAGGTCACACTCAATAAAATTACTTAATTAATTAATAAAGCATCAGAAAATAACAATTTTAACAATAAAATATTTAATTTTCTTTAGCATTTTCTGATACTGAGTAAAAGTACTGTTTGTTATGTTACAAAAACTCGTGTCAGTGAATAATTTCAAAGCAACCAGCTGGTCGATGATAAACACGGATTTTATGCAAAGAAGCGTTTTTCCTGTGATAATGATCACGTATATTTTACCAGTAATCGTACCTTTGTGAATTCAGAATAAGGAAAATGGTAAAACATCTCAACCTGCTATGAAGTTACTGAAATGTAATGTCCAAATTGTATTATATTTTTTATATAGACCAACCCGCACGTAATTCATTTCATTAAAATTATACAATATATAATCCAGATTCAGTCTGCAATATTTTAAAATTGGCAATATTTTTTTACTTATAATGGACTAAAATATTGTAAAAAAATAACAGCAAAAGAAATTACACCCGTAAAGTTTGATACAAAATTTTATAAATAACTATTTTTACACAAGTTCGTTGCTTCTACAGAGACGCCACGGGAAAAATATAACAGTATTATGAAGTTCCTGAAAGCGAGCATTTCCTAGTAGGTTTATAGGATTACCTGCCGGCACAGCTCCTCCATATTGAATCGAATACCAAACTGTATCGACAAAGATAGCAAGTATATATAAAAATGTCAATATTCTAGGCAAGAATTATACTTTATGAAAATTTCTATAAACAACTAAATTTGTTTTATTATTTAAATATAATAAATGCATTGGTTGAGATTGAAATTAATTTGCCGTTTCTTTCTTTATAATTTTAACAAGGTGTATCCAATGGTTTTACTTATGTTAAATTTTTATATGCATGTTTCATAATGTCGTTATTTTCGTTTCAAGTCCTGATCTTAAGCTTACTAGCTTGATTAAAATTTATTCTTACTGCTTCGCTGCTTTGACTCGTAGCATATAATTATTTTCATAACTAAGCTACATACCTAATACAAAAGTAATATTTGATTTCAAAATAATAGTTTTTGATATTAAAAGGCTAAAACACAAACTTTTCGTCTTTATAAATTTAGTTAAACTTCACTTTGCTAATGATATTTTACAGAAACACTACGGTATGAAGTCCATCCATTCAACCGAAAGACGTCCACTGCTGGACATAAATCTCCCCCAAAGATCTCAACGATGACCGGTCTTGCGCCACCCGCATTCAGCAGATTCCTGCGACTTTTACCAGGTTTTCGGTCTTTTTGGAGGGCCTACCCACGCTACATCTTGGCAGTGGGTTGGGCACATTGCTCGCAGAACCGATGCCCGATGGGGCCAACGGGTTCTCGAATGACAGTAAGAAGTATCTTTTAATAATTATTATTTTATAATATCCTATTGGAAAGTGTAATATTGTTCCTCAGTCCCTATACTAATTAACAAAAAATTGTGCGGTCGGGGGCCTCCGTCACGAACGAAGTTTTCAGTTAAAACAGAAATAAAAAAACCAGATCAAAACTATATTAGGCCTAAATGTAATAATTAGAAAATGACTCGTTATGAAGAAAATATCTTAAAATTTATTATACCTTCTTAACTAAAAATGAAACATCGTGCGACGCCATCTAGTGTTTAAACTTTGAACGTTTAACAAATTATTTCAGCAAGAATCCGATTTAATATTATGAGATAAAGCGCCATTTTTTATTTCTAGTACAATAATAATATATAAAGAAACAGCTATTTATATGAATAATAATAATAGCAAACTGCAATAATTATAACAGTCACACGTAGACTATACATTAGACACTGTAAAGCCATCACACATAGACTATACATGAAAGGAAAACAAATATGTATTTGGTTTGTAAAAATAATCTATTTCTAAATATGTTATTGAAATAACTTTGAAGTACGTCAATATAAAATAAAAACATACAGAGAAGATTAATATACTATAATATTTTATGATTTACTATTTATATATAGATAAATGTTGTGTAAAATAAACACATTAAAATTGAGATTTTTGTATTGAGTTATAAAACATTTTACGTATCATAAAATTTAAAAAAAAATGAACCTGGGTGGGTTCGAACCCCCAGTCTTGGTTAAGAGTCGAACGCGCTAAATAATTGCGCCACGGAGGCGATATATATTTCTCTGAAATTTAATTACAACTACAAAAAGGTTATGCTTTTTTTAACGTTTCGGATGTATTTTGCCAGGCTAGAGTACTCTCCGCAACGCTCCATAAGGAACTTCGTTCCAAAAATATGTATATTTAACTAGATTAGATAGTTTTGAAGTAACAAGCGTTTTGGTGGATGACTTATGGCCGATGTTGAAAGGACCTGCAAACATTTTATTTATTTTTATAAACCTATTGCAACAATTTATATTTAGTAAAAGTTATTTAACTTAATATTTATTATAATGTTATCTTATTTTCTATAACAACATAGATACAAATAGTAAAGAAATTTTAAATAAGGACAGTCCTACATTAAATGCCAAATAGACACTCTTCGCAACAAGTATTTATTTCGGAGGAATAGGCGCTTAAATTTGAAGCTATGTTATGGAGAGAGGTGAAGTAACCTTCATCACGTACACAGAAATTGTATAACATGCTAAATTATCGTATAAAATTATAATATACAGTAATTTAAAATAATGCAAGTGGTCTCAATTTATTTTAATTCTGCTGGATTATTATCGTCAGCCCTATTATTTCAGACAAAAGTTCCTGTTCTGTACCTGATTCTCGATTTAACACATAGCAAGCTTCTAGCTACCTTTCATTGTTCATCACATTATTTGTTCTAAGACTTATCTGTTCTTATTAAATCCGTTACAATGTGGCAAGTTTCATTAATTTCAGAAACTATGCTATTATTTGCATATTGCGCGTAAAAGAGACACATTGCCCTTTTTATTTCTGCCTTGTTCTATATATATTTTATATGAAAAAATGTGGTCTAAGAAAGAAGTATAGGTAATAAACAATTTAGAACAATGGAGATAGATAACTTCAATTTTAAAAATCTTTCTTTAACGAATATAATTTGGATGTTTACAGATTTTATATTATATGTAATATCGACGATGATTAAGCTATAAAATGCACTAAAAAGTCAATAAATAATTACTTTATTAATCTTAATATTAATCTTAAATTTATTGATTTTTAGTGCATTTTTAAAGCTTATTCTTTTAAAGTCGGGTTTTGTTATTGATTAAAAACGTTTTTTACTACTATTTAGTTTATGTATATACTTTTAGGTATAGCTGCGAAGCCTACTTCATAGCTTTGGAAGCGAATATATGAAACACGTGTAAGTTTCTATAATATACGAGGCTTTTTCTTAATTTCCCTGAGTTCTACTGATCAGATCCCGATCTGGTAGAAATGGACCACATCGGAACTGTACTCTTTCAATTAAAAAAAAAATAGCAAATCGATCCAGAAATGACGGAGAAATCGAGTAACAAACATACAAAAAAAATCTCCTCCTCCTTTTTGAAGTCGGTTAAAAATGATAGTATGTTTTTGTACGTGTCATATAAATAATACAGATATTCAAATGCGGATAACACCTTGTTAAAATTCGTAAATCAACTCAAGCTTAAATTGTATCTACTAAAATCCGGCAACAAAGTTAGCAATGTATAAAAATCGCATATTAAATAGCTATTAATGTTACAATAAAAAGATCTTTTGTTGTTATTTATAGCTCGAATAACTCTTTCCGCGGTTTCGTTGGCTCCGATCTGAAATAATAAATTTACTGAGCATAAATTAAGTGCGTAACACAGGCTGCTAAAAACCGTTCTTACAAAAGGTTTTGGTTACACTCTGAACTGTCGTAATTTATCGTTTAATAACATGATATCTCTGAAAACTTTTATTTATTAAGCAATCAATACAATAACTAACATCCCTCTAACTATAACGTTTTTTATGCACTTAATATTAGTTTGACTTGTATGTATGTGTGTAACCGAATCTTCGAAATTATTTTCATTGAATTCAAATCGTCGGGCATAACTAACGCACACTTATAAAGAAGCGATGACAATGCAATAGTTAGACAAATTTGTCTCATTAAACTGACCAACATTTTCCTAGATCAGCTAGATCATCCTAGAATAATAAATTTCATAAATAGCTACAAATCAACTATATTTATAATATTTTATTAAATTTGGGTCAAGCCCACCACATTTTTTACAATATAATAATTAATTATAGGTATTAAAGTATTTTTATATGAATGAAAATTGATTTACAATAAGTAGAGTATTATATTTTTTTTAATTTTATAACGGATAGCTATTACTACGAATAATTTTAAAAAATGACAACAAAAAAATGCTATTGAATTCCTTAAAGAACGGAACAAAGCAATAAAATGTAGAATATATGAACAAATAAATTCACGAAATACATTTAAACTAAACTGAATACCTATTATTGTATGTAGGTATACATCAATACATAACGTTAAAAGAACTGTAAAAGACATATTTATTATCTGAGTTACGAGTGCTTGTTGAACATAAACCTACGACCTCGACGAGGTCGCTTACGCCGCATGCAAATGAAGGAACGTGTAACGTTTACAGGGCAGATTAAGAGATGTTACTTAGGGTTGTGTTCACGACGGTCTTTTGAATTCTTAAAACAGAAACAGATATAAATTATGTAAATGTTAACATATAACATGTTATTGCTATCAAAGATTATGTTAGTATAATTATGTAATAATAGTTAATACGGATGTGGATGCTGTATACGGGTGGGGCAAGACCGATCGTTATGGAGATCTTTGAGCTTAAGTCCAGCAGTGGACGTCTTTCGGCTGAATGGATTGATGGTTGGATGAAGTTAATAGGACATCTTTATAACAGTCTCCAACAGTTCTAAAAGTACTAATTATCGTGCCTGAAATAAGATACTCAATGATATGTATCAAAATATTTATAGTTTTTCATCTTCACAATCGTGCCCTGCATGCATGTATTACAAATTTTCAATGGTAGCCCCCAATCTTAAGTTACAAATTCTATCGTCAGGCTTCATCTGTACCGGTACGGTCTCTTGAGAACCAATACTACCTAGAATGGCTAAATGTATTCACTATCCTGGACCACAACGTCATTAACATCAGATGAGATTATATTCAAAGCGCTGCTGAGCCTATAAAGTATTTAAATAATTATTGTCAAAATAAATGGTTTATTTTTCTATATATATATAGAGGTGGCATTTATTTCATACAAATGTATTCCCTTGTGTCCTCTCTAGATACTAGCGTTATGGTTAATATTTTTATATCATATAATACATATGCATCACCGCCATGTCCGTACGTTTTCGTTTTTAAATATATATTTTTTTATTTAGCCCCCTTGCATCTCAGACATAATCCGTTATTTACATTATATTATTTTATTTCTTATCTCTTGTTCTATTACATTTTGTTTTGTCGGATCTTTATTTATTCATAATTCTTATCAAAGTTTTTATATGCTTATTTCTAACTTTATATTTTAATCTAATTTGTTGTTCAATCTATTACATTATGTTAGTTTATTTATCGCCTTTTTGCGTATAATTTATAATTTAAGGTATATATATATATATATATATATATATATATATATATATATATATATATATATATATATATTATTAATTATTAAACAAATTACGAACATTTAAAAATGATTGATTTTTACCGACATTTTCAGGTGTACGTAAAACAAATTTAAGGAATAAAACAAAAGAAGCAAAAGTCAGTCTTTTTTATTTTATAAATAAAAAAAACTCGGCCCAATTTTGAAGGAGGAAACAGGGGAAAACGAAGTGATAATTTCTTCTATATTGCATAGGTATGGCAGGTACAGACCGGAGCTGCAGTTCTCTCTTTCGCGTTTTATAACTCCTTCGGGACGCAACGCAAACCTATGCTTCAAATTTGTCGACAAAATAGGAATGTCTATTTAATACTTTAGATCGTTTGGAAAGAGATGAGATAATATACTTCTCAAGTGACTTAAATGTAGAGATGTATTTTAATGTATGAAAATTATTCCAAACTAGGCAATCAGAGATACAACTACGTCTGAAACAAATGGTTATACGTCTCACTACAAACGCCACGCGTCAGTAATCACGGCGTGTGTTCCACTCCCTACATTCCGCATTAGCGTTATACAATGTACACCTGAGCTTTATTATCCAGTCCTTATATCACAATGGGGATCTCTCGTAAATGTTAACGTGCCGTGGAAATGTGCTTTATCGGCAGTAGAATGGAGATAAGTGCCTAAAGTGCCAAAGAATCATTGCTGAGTACGTAGTTATTTCTTTTTTCTCTTTGAAGGTTTTGTTGTCTTATAAATTCTTGTCGATTGTATTATCTTTGTAACAAACTAATTGGAGATACTTAATTGATGTTGTTTATTTTATTACTTAGGTCATGTTTTGTTTTGGTTACAAGTAAAAATTATTTATGAGAATACTTGTTCAAATATAATTATTTTACTTAAATTTAATATTTGTGTAGTATTTGTGACTAGCTGTGTCCGCAACTGCACCCGCGTTTCATATGTTCTTCACTGCGTTTTAATTTTTTTACTAGGAATCCTAATTATTTTCGAAAATCAAGAGTACCCTAAGTTACGCAGAGTAACTTCAACTATCTACCAAAAAAAAAAAAACTAGTCAAAAACGGTTCTCCCTTTCCGGAGATTACCCGGAAAAATGAGACAGAAAAAATTTTAAAAATTTTATTTTTAGTATAGGTAGCATATAAACATTCATGTGTTTAAAATAAATATTTTGACATTATAAACAGACACTTCAATTTTATTTTTTTAGTATAGATTATCTAATGCAAATATATAAATAAGGATTGAGATAACTGCTTAGTACCTTTCTACACGGTAAGTCATAGCATCTTTATTTGATTTACAAGATACTTTAACGTTTAAAACAAAAACGTAAATAATTTATGGAAGTTTCTGTTTGATATACATAACGAATAGTTATATACATAGCGTTAATACTTGTATATAACGAATAGTTATATACAAGTAAACCAAACTTCTAGACGTACCAAATTCAGTACTACGTAATGAATCAATTCGACTTCACGTGAATAACAAGAGACGCGTCGAAGCAAAACGCAAATTTAAATGCTTGCGGTCTGGTCTACACACATGAACGTGCTGTGCATTGCAAAGCTTTGTTCACAATGATCAAATGCCGATTGTTGTAATATTTAGCCATTGTCTATTATTACGACGCTTATTTGAAACTTATTAACCGATAATTTAATTAACACGTCATTGTAACTCTAGCAATGATTTTAAATGGTTTTGGTCTTGCCGTATGATTTCAGAAACAATCAAGTGAACTTTCAAATTTATTTTAAAATTTATAATCGTGTCTATTTGTATAAAATCAGCTCGTTCTCGTAACCTAATTTGTGTAAGCTAATCAGGCGCGTTCGAATATGGACAATTTACATTGTAAATATTAGCTATGTGCCCGCGGCTACACCCGCGTTTTATATGTTCTTCATTGCGTTTTATTTTTTTAGTACTGAGATAAAGTAAAAATATTTCTCATAAAATCAAGCACTTGCCCGTAAAAACTGTGCATTGAATCGGATTTTATGAATTTTTTTATTAGTTTTATTTTTTTACGCAAAACCCTAATTATTTTTGAAAATTAAAAGTACCCTAAGTTACCCGTAGTAACTTCAGATATCTATCAAGAAAGTCGTATCAAAATCCGTCTAGCCGTTTCGGAGATTGCCCGGAACAAACAGACAGACAGACAAACAAAAATGTATATAATACGATACCTATACCAAAAATACAATTTTTAATTTTAATTATTGTCTGTCTGTATGTCTGTTTCGGGAACGGTCGGCTACCCAGAACGGCCGGCCAGTCGAAACGGCTGGAAGGATTTGTACTGGACTTTTTTTGGTAGATAGTTGAAGTTACTCCGAGTAACTTAGGGTACTTTTAATTTTCGAAAATAATTAGGGTTCCGCTTAAAAGATTAAACTCTTAAAAAAATGAATAAAAATCCGATTTTCGGGCCAATTTTCTGGGCAAGTGCTTGAATTTATGAGAAATATATTTACTTTATCTTAGTACCAAAAAAAAATTTAGCAAAATAATTAGGGTTCCGTACAAAAAAAATAAAACGCAGTGAAGAACTTATGAAACGCAGGCATACAGCTAGTTTATGTATAAAATTTGAAAATAACATAATATTTGTAATAATTTTATCTAATTTTCAAGTTAATTATAAAGATAAAACAGTAAAATTTTTTTTTTTCATTTTAATTCTTTTCAAGCTTTCGTATAAATTTGCTCACGAGCTTATAATAAGAAATAAATATAATTAAAAATGAAGTATTAGGGATCTCATAAACGTCTATGAATGACAGAATTGAATTTTCAATCTACTAGCTCAATGACAGCATTACTGCATCTACTGCACCGTGAAGCCTCTTAAAAGATTAAATGAAAGGTAAGTACTAGTAAGAACATTAGGGGCCGTTCTAGTATTACGTGGCCAACATATTTGATATTTTTAAATTCCCCTCCACTTTGTCAGCAATAGTATGTAATATATTTACCCCCTCTCCACGGTAACGTAAGTATTAGCATCGACCACTCACCAATAAAATAGCAAAGCAAAGCATAGAGACCCGTTTTTTCACGTAGGAAATGCGTTTACGTATCCTCCCCCTGGCATCTCTAATCCGGGTGTAAAGTACCCACTAAAACCCATTAAAACCATCCGCCGGTTTCCTAGGGGTTGACACGGAATTAATCTATCACGCTCCACGTAGCCCCAGCGGCAGGCCGAAAGACCGAGCCCCTTTGTCTCCCCACTGGAAGGGAACAGCCTGGTACCAACTGCCCTACCCCTTCTTCATCCGCTAATCTAAGAGCCTCCATTCCCTTTCTCTCTGGAAGTCAAGAGAAAAGGGAAAGTAGAATGCCCCGACCAGCTAAGAGAGGCACTGTCTCTCGCCCTCCTGCAACTAGAGGAACGAAGAAAGAAGTGTGGTGAACCTCCTCCTCCCACTCTGGCGACCTTCAGCCACTTAATTAAAAGCCTAGAGACCCTTACCCACCCCTTTGATACTTGAATCGTCTCTTAATACAAATTAGTCATTACAGACTATTAGGATTCTTATGGTTTAAATATAAGCCGTCTGAGAGCCAGCCCGTACCAGTCTGTATCCTTTTGGCCTGGTTTTGTTTAGGCCGCCTCCGGGGGACTAAGTGACGAATGCAATCTTACCCCGCATCGTTTCCCAATAGCAGTTCTTGATGCTACACCGTAGTAGTTTTAGTGGGTATTTGCGGCGACCACACTTTCAGTGCAAATTCTACATAACACATTATATTTATTTATTTATTTATTTGGGAAACACACTGTTAATAAAATACACATATGGAATTGCATAACAATATTACATAAACCAGTCAAGTGCCCACTAAAATTATAATTAATGAAAGTAAATATAACAATACTAATACATCTATCATTACAACCTATAATATTTTGGCAAACACTAGAGGACTAAAACTATTTTCAGCAATTTAAAGGAACTGAAGGAACTTTTATTAAAAATCTTAATATATATATCGCACGAACGAAATAAATATGTGTTCTTCAGATACCTCGTTCGTGCAACAGGAATTTTGAAAAAGTAAAGTGGTTTCTGGTATTTGTTCGAGGAACCCTAAAATTAATTTCACTGACAAGAAACGGAGGATCAATAAAATTTCTAAGATGTTTAAATAAATAAATTTGATCTCTCACTAGCATACCGGAGGTTGTTCCTGGAAATGGATTTCCTCGTTTAAAAAAGAAAAAAGTGTTAAAATAATAGAAACTTTCTCACATTGAACACCCCCTATTCTCTTACAAATTTTCAGGTTGTAATTCGGCACCGTCCGCCGTTTCCTATTCATTTGGGCTTCCCATTAAAAGGATGCTTTTAACTACGGCTAATTTATGCAGTGCACGGTTTGGCAGGACAGATTACAGAGTAGTGTGTCCATTCTGCGTACAGTTTGGACCTGAATCACTTCTGCTGTCGAATATATTATGTTGTACAATTACCTACTGGTAAATTTCACGTTCATTTTCAATTTTTGCGGCTAGTTTTTATTCTGTTAATTAATGTTCCATGGTTATTGATGCAATTGATTTCATTAATTGTTCGATGATAATATTTCCTATTATTTGTTCCTATATATTTAGGCTATAGCAATTAAATGTGAAAGATAATATTCATTTTAAAAGCTTAAATTACCAACACATGTCTGTAATTGTGGCTCAATTTAAATAATGTTTAGTATTCCATTAATCATTTTCTCTGTTTAATGAAGTTGTCAGTAACATTTATTGTAAACGCATTGCATCTACGCATATTGCTACGTATCGATTTTTGCTATCGACACATTCGTTTTTTTTATAAATGAAATGGGGTCTTTCGGAGCCATATATATATACATATATATAAATTATTTAAAAATTATTTGTTTAGGTCCAACTTTGCCCTCCCAATACATCTTCGATAACTTAATGTATATTCGTAAAAATTTAGACAAACTCGATCAAGTGATGATCGTCATAATTTTAATATTAGAAATAAAGACAAGTTGGCAGTCCCACGCTTTAGGTTAAGTAAGTGTAATAAAAGCTTTATAGGAAATAGTATTCGGTTTCACAATAATATCCCAAGTAACATTACCGATTTACCTGACAATAAGTTCAAGTATTATGTCAAGCAAGTCTTAATCTCAAAAGGTGTAATCTGTGCTTTCGCTGACATTAGCTACGACTAGGATTTGTATAGTTTTTTTTTATATGAAAAAAAAAAATGGTATATATTATATTTCAAAAAAAAGAACAAGATCGAGTTTCTTGCTGGCTCTTCTCGACTGAGTTGTTTTCCGAACAGGTGGTAGTGTTTTAAACGTTCATAAGCGCCTACTTAAGGCCTAAATTGAATAAATAAATTTTGATTTTGATTATTTTAGTCATGTGAGCTCATTTAATTTTTAAATAGTATATTTAGATTTTACAGGGCGCATAATATTATAGTTCAACTAGTTCAAATAATTGTTTTATCTGTTAATGTATTTTTATAAAACTTTTATAAAACTGTTTTAATTATAATCAATTTTATTTGAAAATTAAATCTTAATTAAGGGTTCAAGCTAAATATTGACCCTATATTGAAAATCTATTTGTACAAATATTCTATATCAATACACAAAGGCATATTTTAAACAAACTCTATTCTTTTGTAAGTAATAATAAAGTACTAAAGAAGTAACAAAAGATAAACGTAATATAAGAGGTTTCTTGAAGAAATCGATGAGAAGAAAACCATAAAAGGTAAATTTAAGTTACACAAAATTGTTTTCGATTTATGCTGAATAAGGAACTAAGAAGTCATGTAACATTTTACTATGCTTTGTAGTAAAAACATCAAATGAGAGAGAACGTTGGTTGGAGGCTCGGCTTTCCGCGCTCTGCTTTCCAGTCAAAAGCGATTCAATCGTTCTCTTTTATTGGTACATACAGCCGTCTGAAGTCTTTGTTGCGGGAATTCCCTTGAATCCAATTTATGCAAAGTATTTACGAATGACAAGAATTTATTTGACGTGCCAATTCTGCACTGAAACGTGCCCGTACCGAGCCACATTTTGAAAGCGCTCCGGCGTGTTAGTGATTGAACGATTTTCATGATATTACTTATATTTTTATACAGGAAGTGAATAAACTTGGACGCTATTCAGCAGGTATTGGAAACGATATTCTATTTTTCGAACTTATAAATTTTCAAGGCATAATAAGTTATACAAACTGTAAAGGGTAAAGGAAACTTGACATGTCTTATAATCAGCAAATTGAAAAACTTGGAATAGCTAATGATCTATATGAATTTAAACTTGTAGATGTCTAATTCAAATAACATTAAAAAATGGTATTTATTTATTAACTGTAAAGTTTTACGTGACTAGTATTAAATTGACTGATGTAAAGTTAATTTTTTTTTAACGATTTTCAAGTGTGTATCAGTATCATGTCCTAGAAATAGTTACAACTATTTATTAACAAAATATCGCATAGAAACTAACTTGCGGGTGTTTTAAAGGTAAAATTTATATTTTAACTAGTTTATCCTTGAGAAGACAAGTCTGAAGGAAAGTATTAGTATCAGGGACGTTTCTCAACGTTCGGCGCTTGGAAGGTATTTGATTAACGATCCCTATTAATTTCGTCCAAAATCCCAGTAACGAGGCGAACGGAGGTATGCTCGGTGTAGAAATTTCGCCGTATCTATATACCTATAATCATCATTATTAATAATAGTTCATTGAGAGTAAGATGGTATCAACATCTGGGACCTATTTGTAAGGGACATTACTTGGTAGTTTTATACAAATATTTTGAATCAGCAGCTCTTTGTAACTCATCAAAAATTGATAATATTTAATGGAGACCTTAATTGAAACTTTTCACATTTTTTATAATTTTTTTCTTATATTATACATTATATACATGCAACAAAATATTATTGTTTGATTTTTATGTAAACTGTTAGGTGAACGTCAGTAGGCCCGGCGGGTTCGCTGCAGGGGGCGACGCGGTGCTTGCGAAAGCCACCCCGTGTCGCCCCCATCCCAAATGCAGCGGACGGCCCCGGGGGGTTTTAGTGGGTATTTCCGGGCGACTCTCGCCCGGGTGAGTCCCACACTGCACGGAGCTCGTCACTCCGTGCCCCTTATCTAGTGTACTGGGGGACATTTGATCCCCTAAGTACAATAGATAAGGGTAGTGCGTAAATGCATTTCCCCCCGTCAAAAAAAAAAAAAAAAAATAAGGTGAACGTCAGTCATACATATCTATGTATTATATAAATAATTTGCTTAAAACACTTATTTTCTTAATCTAAATAGATTATTTTATAAAACATATCGGAATGTAAAAACTGTATGTTTTACCTGCCAGCATATTTAAATAAAGATTTATGAATATGGATATATATCCATATATATATCCATCCATCCATCCATTCAACCGAAAGACGTCCACTGCTGTACATATGTAGGTCTCCCCAAAGGTCTCCACGACGACTGGTCTTTCGCCACCCGCATCCACCGGATTCCCGCGACCTTAACCAGGTAATTTTAATATTAGAAGTAAAGACAAGTTGGCCGTCCCACGTTGTAGGCTAAGTAAGTCTAATAAAAGCTTTATAGGTAATATTATTCGGTTTTACAATAAGATCCCAAGTAACATTACCGATTTACCTGACAATAAGTTCAAGTATTATGTCAAGCAAGTTTTAATCTCAAAAGGTTATTACAGTGTGGAGCATTACTTGAACGATAGTGATGTCTGGAATTAACCCACATCTCTGTGCTTCCGCTAACGTTAGTTAAGACTATGATTTGTATAGTTTTTATACGAAAAAAAAAAAATGATATATATTATATTTATTAAAAAAAAAAAGAACCAGATCAAGTTTCTTGCCGGCTCTTCTCGGCTGGGTTGTTTTCCGAACCGGTGGTAGTGTTTTTAGACGTTGATAAGCGCCTTCTTAGGGCCTAAATTGAAGAAAATCGCAGGCACGGCTAAAATCGCAGGCACGGCTAAAATCGCAGGCACGGCTGAAAATCGCAGGCACGGCTATCAGAAGCGAGGGACTAAGGGAAGCGAGGGACTAAGGAAGCGAGGGTCTAAGGAAGCGAGGTGTATAACTAAGGAAGCGAGGTGTAACTAAGGAAGCGAGGTGTACTAAGGCAATTGGTTGGGTTTTTGTTAACACTGGTGGTTTAAGGGTTGTTGGGCTGATATGGAGTGTGACACGGAGGACGTGTTTGGGATGAGGGAGGAAGAGATACATCAGAGTAGGGGGTTGAATGATGAGGCGAAGTATGAGGAGCTTGAGGAACGGGTTTTCCCGTGGAAGATATACGCGGGGCATTTTGATAAGCAAGGGGGATCTGTGGAGGAGGTGATGTCTAAGGTTGAGGGGTTAAAGAAGGTGAGGAAGATGGATCCGATGATTGGTGCTATGACGCCAAAGGAGGTCGTGGATAGGGCTGATGCAATGATTGGATGGTTAGTGGAGCTGGAGGGAAAGAATTCTTCCACGAATAAGAGGTTGAGACGCATGGCGGTGTTTTTGTGGAGGACTGCAATATATGCCGTTGATATGACGGAGCACGCTAGGGAGGTGTATTGGAAGAAAGAGGCGTTGGAGAGGAAAGTGGAGGCGCTTGTAAATGAGGTTGAAAGGTTGAAGAGGGAGAAACTCTGAGAAGGAGGAACAGAGGCGGAAGGAGGAGGGTCGGCCTGGAAAGGACATGGCTGCGGAAGTTGTGACGGCGGTTATGGGGAAGCTGGAGGGGGTGTTAGAGGGAGTGAACAAGAAGTTGGAGATTTTGGAGGGTCAGGTAGCAGGGATGGCTGGGCGTTTGCCTGGAATTGTGGAGGAGGAGGGTGAGGTTGTTTGTGCGAAGCAGGGGCCTCAGAGGAGGAAGAAAGTGGTGGAGAAGGGTGGTCCTGATCTGTCCCCTCTGGGGATGGACTGGGCTCCACTTCCCGGCGGAAGTAATGTTGAGGGAGTGGGAGATAAGGTCAGTGGGGGAAATACGGAAGAGGAGTGGTCTGTGGTTGAGGGGAGGGGGAAAAGGAGGAAGGTGGTGAGGAGGGGTGCAGTGGTGGCCCCTTCTGAGCCTCAGGAGGATGTGCCGGCGGGAGTTGGTAGACCAAGGGTGAGGCTCCCGTCGCCGCCGCGAACGGCGGCGGTGGTCATTACACTGCGGCCGGACGCGGTGGCGAGGGGGCTCACCTACGGGCAGGTGCTTGCAGAGGTGAGGAACAAGGTGGGGTTGGAGGCGATGGGAATCGATAGTGTTTCCTGTCGCCCCACTGCTGCGGGCTCAAGGATGTTGGAGGTGGCGGGTCCGGAGGGAAAAGAGAAGGCGGACATTTTGGCGGCAAGGTTGCAGAGGGTGGTTGAAGAGGTGGCGGTGGTCTCCAGACCAATGAAGCGGGCTGATGTCCGCCTTGTTGGTCTGGAGGACTCAGTGGGGAAAGATGAGGCGGTGGCCAGGGTTGCGCAGGAGGGGATCTGTAGTGTGGAGGAGGTGAGGGCGGGGCCAATTCAGGTGTCGGGGAGAGAGGAGTGAGGACCCTATTTGTGTCGCTTCCGTTGGAGGCGGCCAGGAGGATTGAGGACAAGGGGGGAATTAAGATGGGGTGGAGTGTGACTCAGGTACATGTACTTAGGGTCAAACCAATGAGGTGTTACAAATGCATGGGCCTGGGGCACACTCGGGCCATGTGCACGGCGGAGGTGGACAGGGCGGGTCAGTGTTTCCGGTGTGGTGCACATGGCCATAAGGCGGGTGATTGTACGGTGGAGAAACCCAGGTGTGCGAGGTGTGCTGATGAGGGAAAGGAGGCTGGTCATATGATGGGGGGAGCGTTCTGCTTCCCCTCTTATCAAGGTGGGCGCCCTGCGGGTGGAACAAATGAAGTGAGGGCTTCTTCCTAGGCATCCCTCTCCTTATCTCGTCTTGTTGTTTAAACAAGACGAGTAAAGGAGAGGGACCTATCTCTTTCCTTCTTCTATAACGGAGGCGGGTTCTTTCCTCTCTTTTCTCTTGGCCCGTCTCCGTTCTGTCCCCTTCTTCCCATTTCTACTTATGGGGACAGGAGTACATCCTGTCTCCGGAATGTTGACCGTTGGGTCAGGCCTCCCTTCGGGGGGGCGGGTGAAGAGGTGGGGTCGAGGAATATCCTCCCCCATCCCCATTGGGCCATTGCACGACGAGGCCCGGTGGGTTCGCTGCAGGGGGCGACGCGGCGACATGCCTAGCAACCCCGTATCGCCCCCATCCCAAATGCAGCGGACGGCCCCGGGGGGTTTTAGTGGGTATTTCCGGGCGACTCTCGCCCGGGTGAGTCCCACACTGCACGGAGCTCGTCACTCCGTGCCCCTTATCTATTGTACTGGGGGACTTCGATCTCCTAAGTACAATGGCTAAGGGTAGTGCGTAAATGCATTTCCCCCCGTCAAAAAAAAAAAAAAAAAAAAAAAAAGGGCCAAAATTCAATAAAGATGTTTTTGTTTTTGGTTGGTCCACCTTGTAGGGGCCTACGCACGCTACGTCTTCCGGTGCGTGGTACGCATTTGAGAACCCGTTGGCCCCATCGGGCATCGGTCCTGCGAATAATGTGCCCAGCCCACTGCCACTTAAGTTTAGCAATTCTTCAGGCAATGTTAATTGTCGGTTACTTTAGTTCTCCTGCGGATCTCCTCATTCCTGATTCGATCACGCAGTGAAACTCCAAGCATAGCCCTCTCCATTGCCTTTTGAGCAAGTTTGAGCTTACTTATTAGGCCCATTGTATGCGACCACGTATCAGTGTCGTATGTCATCACTGGCAACACACACTAGTCGAAGACGAAAGGTCTTGAGACACTGCGGTATTTTGGATGAGAAGATTTTGCGTAGCTTCCCGAACACGGCCCAGACGAGTTGGATTCGACGATTAAACTATTTCTCGAAGTTGGATCTACCTAACTGGAGGGTTAGTACCAGGTATACATAACTGTTTCCCACACTGGTGTGGAGACATCCCTCCACACCTCCCTACCAACTTCACTGGGCAGACTTCTGTCTTCTTAATGTAGAAATTCTCAATGTAGGGTAGTGCGTAAATGCATTCCCCTCGTAAAAAAAGGTACACATAACTGTCAACAACTTCGAGCGTCGAATCACCGATTTTTATAGGAGTTGGCACAACATGGACATTAGACATGATTTTCGTCTTGTCCATGTTCATTTTAAGGCCAACTCGTTCGGAGCCTCACTGAGGTCGCCGAGCATCGTACTTAGGTCTTATATATATATTTAAAGCATGATCCGAGTTCTTATTTGCATTATCCTAAATTTATTAAAATCTTAATCTAAGTTACAGCTGTTATAAAAATTCCTTATTCTAGTTTAACCTACCAGTACTTTTCAGTCTTATCTGTTACGTTACAAAAATTCCCAAATTCTATTGAATATATTGTATTACAATTAAGCGTAATTTAAAATAACAGAATTTTTAATGAGGATTAATAGAATATTACATGAAGGCGTTCAGTCGTGGTTAGGAAAGGCTTATCATCGAATATTCAATCGGTTGTAGTATGCCGAATGAATGACGCTGTTATCGTTTAATTGTGCAAGATGTAATCCAGGCGTTCAATCGTTTCGGGAATAATTATCTCGATATAATCCCCTGGCTGTGTGGCGGAGTTCCCCGCCCGGCGGGGGTCCCCCGGCCCTGATTGATGGCGCCGGAGATTGCATGTCAGGATTACATCTGTGGAGGATGTACGGATTATTTAGTTGCTGCCAGCGGGTAAATGGACGAAGCAATATTCGGGAAAAAAAACTTACAGATATGCGCGCCTTCACATACAATAGAGGATGTGAATTAAAATGTACAGGGAGAGATGGTTATCTTGTTTGCTTTTGTTAGAATCTCATCTTGTCATTATTTAATCAATGTAGGTACGTGTTATTTGTATAAAGGGAAAATATTACTAAATATAAGTAGGTACATTATTTTTCAACACACTGATAACATTTATAGAACAATGTATTTGTTCATAAGATGTTTCCATCGTTTTCAATTCATATAATATTTAGATAATAACTGTAAATTACTAGTTCGTAGATTATAGTTAAAATTTGATCTAAATATAAAAGATAACATAAGTATTTATTTATAAAGTAAATGTTAATTTAAATTTTGTACTAGTGTAACAATATTGATAGAGTAAATGGAAGGCGTTCACTTATTTTTTTAAATATTTTAATGTTTTTTTGTTCCCGGTAATTATTGTTTGCACATTTTTTAAAATGTAATTTAGTCTTTATTTTTTTAGTTTTTACTTTGTGTATTTCTGTATTCAAACATAGTTAGATTCACGTGAACAAATCATGTGTGTAGTCGTTTCTATTCACAAGTAAAATCAAAATTTTGTAATATTACGTTGTATACTTTTAAAATTTAACTTGGAAATTTACGTCAAGACTAGTCTGTAAAGAATAGCGATGCAACCCGAGACAATTTAATTTCACTACTGTTTGTTTACTAAGCGACAAGGAAAGAGAAGTTATTTTTCCAAATATGATTATTTGCTTTTTATAAAGGAAAAATCAACAAACTTTTTCTTTGAAACCTATACATTTACATTTTACATTATACATATAGTTACATTTTGCATTATACATGTAATTTTAATTCCCCGTCTTTGTTATTAAAATGTACACAAGGTTGAAAATTTCACCTAATCAATTTAAAGTTTTATGATAACTTCAGTTGTTAAGTTTTATCAATGTTATCGCAGAAACCACTCAACTTTATTCACTCTAACGATATGATTACGGTTTATTTGAAGAATACACGAAAGATTATAGAATTTTATACGAAAGTATAAAGTATACAGAGAATTTTATTTTTATATCAATTTGTTTAGTTTACAGTTTAGTTATATATCTACCGACATTTGAACAATAATTTATTTATTTTCCTTTGTTTGGCTTACAGTTTAGTTACTAACTTTAAAAAATATTGTAATTTTTATATATACTTACGTAGGTACGCATGTGAATATTTCTCATTCTTACATTTAGAAGCTTTTTCATTACATACGATTCTGAGTTTTTGGCGGTCTGTTGGTCTGTCATATAGTAGTGTTTGTTTTTAATTCATTACCTTACAGTTCTTTAACGTATATGATGTAATATGTATGACGTTTTATGTGATATAGTATACATGTGAAGTCTTAGTTAAGTAAATTATGACAAGGAGCGTGAATTCTGAGATTCACGATTCTAACAAAAGGCCGCTATTTTGTTAAAGAGCGTTTCATGAAAAGTATTCTGAACGTCAGACTTGGCTGTATGGTCTAGTGCCTTTGACATTTTCTTAGAAAGGAGTATATGGAAACAAAGAGAATTGAACACGATTCTACTACATTAGAATTTTTTTATATTCAAATGATAATTCCACATGATATTTAATCATTTTAAAATTATTAATTGAATTTAGTAAATTTGTGTGTATGTAATAATGTATCTAGAGTAAAATTTACACTTAATGACACTGTATTATGTGCTAGTATTTACTTTTATATATATCGGTTATAAATCTGACTACGAGGTTCGTTGTATCTGTTATTTAGTTCAGAAACAATTTTTGGTAGGTTTCTTTCCCTTTGATGTGGAAATTCCGTATTGAAACCCATTACAGATTACATTATGGTTGTATTGATTCATTCCGTATGAATTGGAAGGTTCAAGTAAGCCTCATGTTTCCGCGCATTAGGTATCCGGACATCGACCTAGTATCCAATGGACTATATCGAGACTCAAATGGAACGATCCTAAATATACAAGGCAATCGAACGAGATAAAAACCTTATTATCATACATGTTAGATTTTTTATTACGAAACATCAAGGTTTATATTATTTTTATACTCACGCTCATAATAAATGAAACTCGAATTTGAATTTTATTAGGATCAGAAGAGAAATTATTTGATGAGATGTTACTTCCACATACGATGTTGCGCTCAAATACTAAAAAAAAATTGACAATAGGAAAACAATTGGACGCTGGCTTAAACGCCAGGTTATTGGTTTAACGGTTAAGTTACTAAAGTTATCATTATTATGAAATGTATACAGTTTACTGTAAATTGATGTATATTACAGAACTTCATCGAAAAAAGCTTAGTTATATAAAACTGTTTGCAGATATTTTTATAGTCCCATTTTTTTATTCTACCCTGATCAGCATCCTTGCCTGTCTATTAAAAATCCCTTTATTTATTCTTATCCCTTATTCTAACATTACACGCAAACTATGTTTTATGTATTTCGTAATTTATCATTGACTTCTTTTGTTTTTCTTTTTTTAAACTAAGTTAGTAGAATGTTTGAGCTAAATACGTAATGTTATTTATATGTAGAATAATATACACGGTCACATCACACGTGCACCAATTTAAGTATAATCTGACGGAATTATATTTTGATATAATGAATAGAAAATAAATAACTTAAAAAATGTAAAGCATATATTTGCGATTGAAAATTTCTTGGATACATAATTTGTATTAATATGTAAGCTGAGTTTAAAATCAACGCTCATAAGTATTCAAAGCGCTGTAGTCGCAAACATTTTTGTCATATTGGTCGAATAAAAGTCCGGGAAGCATTCAAATCACGTGTGCGATAAGGGCCACCGCTTCTCCAAGGCTTACACCGACTTTAAAGTATATTGTAGTCACTTGCGCCGTTTATCCCGGTGCAGGGGCGCGCCGCAACTTTCGTATTCAACTCTTGCCAGCAAACTTCTCGAAGCACGTCTCAGAGCTAAACGTTATTTGCATTTCACCTTTACATTTATTCCTTTGTCGTTACATATTATTTTCTTATATATAATTTATGTATGTAGTGTATGTTTAATTATTTAATTATGCTACTAAAAGAATACACAACTGGTTTTGTTTGTATCGCAAGACAGGTGCGATTCATTTTCGATTAAAATTCAAAGATTAAATTTACCAATAAAATTATATTGTACTCTCAGCATGTATATGAAGGCATATCGATGTTCTTTTTTATTTTTTCACATTCTCGAAAGTTCAGATTTCAGCCCGAATTTTTTTTCTGTGTCACCCAATGGTTTTACTGTGCCGTTCATGTTTTATGGAGGGTGTACATTCTTTGTTTTTTTTGATGGTATGAGGGACAGGGGGTTCTAATGTCTGACGTAATCATTTACGTAAGCAATGTTTTCCTATTTTGCACATTTTGTAAATGATTGTACCACTGCTTACGTTAACATGGAGAGGGAAAGGGTTTTGATTGTTATTACAGACAAGGGCGAGGAGGGGGAATTAAAAATGTCTTAAATTGTTCTTTTTTTAAACGTTATGTGCTTTGACCACATTCTCACCTGAGGTTAAGTGACGATGTGAGCCAGGATGGTAAACGCACTAATTCTTGAGGAACTGGTTCTTAGTGATGCTGCCGGAACAGACTTACTGATATTTGGCGACAGGTTTTTGCAAACTTGAGGTTGGTAGCTCCCCAGACGGGCATTATTAGAGTATGCCCTACCACCATGCTATGGTTTTCTTACGATTTATTCCTTCACCGAAAGCTTAGGCTGATTTTTAGAGTTGGAGAGGTGGGCTCGAACCAGCGTTTATTGGGGTGGAATCCGGCCGCACTACCTGCTGGAGAAGGCCTTCGCGTCCTTAGACGTACTGAAAAATTAATAAAGAAAACAGTATTTTTAATGATACATTTATTCTTTCAGTAAGTAAATTCCTAATAAACGTAGCTTCTTTAAAAAAATTAGGTTTTTTTTATCGAAGTATCATGGTCAAGAGGAATCTGCATCTCTCTAATATAATAATCGTTCAATAGTCACAAATTACCAAATAGATTGTACTCACAGTCAAAGTAAATCAACGTACCCAGGTATTTTTGAAGCGTTGATAGCGCAGTTGGTGGTGCGCTTAAATTCCGTGTTCCGCTCCATCGTTAACTTGCGTGAAGGAAACCATCCTGATGAAACGATAACATGGTAGTAGGGCATTCTCTAACAGCGCCCACCTGGGTAACTATAGTTTGAAAACTTAAGGTAACTTAAGTTTGAAAACCTATCGCCAAACACCAATAGGTGTGTTCCGGAACCATCGCTTATGAGACTTTTTTCTTCTACAAATATTCTTTTGTTTTTGTATACATTTATAACAAAAGTTTTGTCTGCAAAATATATATTATACAAATTGAGTATACAAAACCAGAGCCTTATGAATCGCATAAGCACTAAAATGCAACTCTCTTGTCTGTATCTACAAGAATATAACGAGTAAAGAAACACCGTTTACAATTCGTGCTTCGAGTCCTAAACGTTGGCGTTTCGAGCATCGCGACGCGACGGCTTAAGCTGTAATGCACTTTTAAAACAACCAAGTTTTCGTTTTACTTTTGTATATTTGATAAATATAATATTATTTTATTTCGCTCGACGGTATCCCGCCGTGCCAAATATAATATTCTTTTTTGAATTCAAATATTGTGTTCAAACTTGTATTGTACATTCATGAGACACATAGTCCTTTTTTTTAAAGAACAGTAATTTATATATTTCTCGCTTACAGCGTGAGTTTTGTAAAGAATACGGATAACTATCTATTTCAGCTATTGTTTTATTTAATACTTGTTGTGTGCCCGCAGCTCCGGCCTCGTGTCATATATTCTGCGTAATATAGTTTATACACGCACCCCTTATTTATTTACTGTTTAATTTTTTTTGTTACTAAGAGAATGCAAAGATTCTTCTCACAAATTCAATCACTTGCCAATAGAAGTGTTCATTGAATCGTTTCTTTTTAATAATTTGTAGGGTTTTAATTTTTTTACTCGGATCTGAACTATTTTCGAAAAATTAAAGTTGCCTAAGTTACACCGAGTAACTTCAGCTATCAGCCAGAAAAAGTCCTTTCAAAATCGGGCCAGCCGTTCCGGAGATTAATCGGAACAAACGGACAACACTCGGGCAAATTTTAGAAATTGTATTTTTGGTATAGTTACCGGTATATACATTCATTTGTATTTTGTAAAAAGTTGTTGTTTTAATATTACAAACAGACACTTCATTTTAATAAATGAATGTATATACGATACATATACGAAAGATACAAATAAAAAAAAAATTGTCCGTCTGTCTTTTTGTTCCGGGTAATCTCCGGAACGTCTGGATCAATTTTGACGAGACTTTTTTTAGTAGATGGCTAATGTTACACCGTGGAACTTTTGATTTTCGAAAATAATTAGGATTCCGTGTAAAAGAATTAAAACTCATAAAAAATGTAATAAAATCCAATTCAATGAATATTTTTACTTTATGTCAGTACTAAAAAAACTTTGGGAAAATAATCCGGGGTCGGTATAAAAAAACATTAAAATGCCATTGCATACATGAAATGCGGACACAGCCGCGGGTACACGGTTAGTTTATTAGTAGATGTAAAAGAACAATAATTTATATGTATTCTATTCCAACTATCACTTTATTCAAAATATAAGGAAAGGGTAATGGCAATACCAAACTTTTATCTCAGTCATAATAAGAATAGAATAGATACGAAAAGATACGAATACGAATAGATTAATTTTAATTGAATTTTGACCTACGTAAAAGGTTTTAGCCTTGGTATATGTATGCCAATATTTGGATGGTATCTGTCGATAAATGTTCATCATACAATATCATTAATTATCTACACGATAAATTACATTACTATGTATAATAATTTCAGGACTTAACATTGCTTCCATATTTTTATAACATGCATGCATGCCTGAATACCACCCATTCTGTATTTAGTAAAAGTTTAAATTAACATATTTATTATGTAAACCAAAATGTACATGAAATCATGCATTTCGTACAAGGACGTCATTACTGAGACAAATTACTAACTTAGTCTGGAAACTTACGCGGAATTTACAGAACATAAAAGTTAAAAAATAAATGAAAAGTTGAAAACAACTTTGAATGAAAGTTTAATATAAAATATAGGTTTTATAAGTCGATAAGGCCTATATTACCATTGTGGTAAACTATACTGAGTATATACCTGTGGACAATTGAATTATGTTTTATAATAAAACACATTTATTAATTTATTTAGTACGTGCAATATGAAATGTCGGATCATGTAAGCCTGAACAATATGTGACATGTGATTACAAAAGGTTATCGTGCGGCTTACGATTCTTTGCTTCTATATTAATTATGTTCTATGTTTTTGTTGTTCTTAATACTTTGTATCATAGTAGGTACATCAATATATTATGTAGGTAATAGGTACCAGAAAAGTGCTTCTATCGTATTAATAATTATTCGGTTCAATAAAATTTACCGAGATCTAATGTGGTTTCGGAAACAGATTCGATCCCATACGTGTATGTAACATGTGTGTAACACACAGATATTAATTAAACTGTCAATCAACTTACATTATATAGCACAATAAGTTGTGATCATGTCAGAATATTAAATCGGAAAGCTGTGTGATCATATTTGTAATAAATCTATTGGTACACAAACTATTGCATACATTTTAAAACCCTTGCCACTACTTACCTAGTTAATATTGCAGTTAGTTTTATGAAATAAAAACTCTATAAAATATATTCAAAAATTAAAATATTTTATTAGACTATTTTATGCTACAAAATTGTTACTTAATTAGTTTATTTGAAAATCTTTAATCATATTACACTGATTAATTATTTGGTAGAATGTATTGTCTAATATAATCTTTATACATGATTCGTGAGAAGTTGTCTATGAAGCCCTCGAGGCAGGAAACGTAAAATAACACTGGATTATCGCTTTGTTATGAATTACAAGAACGTGGGAAGCTATAAGACGGATTACCGACCCCTCTGTTGGTACTTGGATAAACATGTTCAATGATTCTATGAAAAATACTAGATGTAGAATAGTTGTAAGATACCACAGATTTAAGCTCCTGTTTAGATAAAGTTCCTTCAATAAAATATTAGGAATTGAATTAAATCGACTTAATAAAATTAAATAAACAAAAATGTGCACGATTGTAAAAAAAAATTATGTTTGTTTATCGCTAAAACCTTATCGCTACAAAAAAAAAACAATAATTAATTTAAAATTATTGTGTATTTTAACATATAAAACTCAATACAAACGGTCAACTACGAAACCTATGCCAGGTTCAATTGTTTTCCCATTGTTATGTTTAACCAACGTAGGTCAGGGATTAAATAAAATAAAATATTTACTTAATTAAAAATTTAGGTGTGATATTTATTTTCGTATTTAAGCAAATTTAAGAGCCTATTGTCGAATTATATAGTCATACATTTCGTAAACCCACAAGTAAGCAAAAGGTCTGGGGTTCAACTACCTCAGGTATAAAAAAAGCCTTGAAAAAATTACTCCGAAGGGACTCACTCACGGTATTTGAGTAATAAAACCTTATTAAAGATTGAAGTGAAGAAATCTTCTTTAAAAAACACCGAGTGGGGCTTCAGGATAGGTTGACTTGGAACTAGTTGACAAAAACCTTATAAAAATTACCAAGGAAAAGACTCGTCGTTAAAAGATAACAACAAAGGCTGAGATCGTGGAAGGAGATGGACATTTCAGTTGGTTTCTTTTGGGGAGCAGTATCTACTTGTCACTGATCAGGGAAGAATGCGCAAATTTTATGGCGTTAACAATGGAAGCAAACCATGACCACGTTGATAATTTTAGCCGGTATAACCACCAGCTGCTGTATATAATAACTCATCTGATCTATTCCATAACGACTTCCATGATACGTTTTCCCCAACTGAAAACAATGGTTATGAAATATATCAATATTCATCTCATTTCAGTCCCATCTAGTTTCAGATTCCAACTTTTAAGATTGATTTGCACATAGCCAAGATAAACGATTCCATTACAGATGCAGTGAGACCGCATAATAGAGTGTCTCGTCCTATTCTTATAGAAAGCTCATTTCGAGGATCTTGAAGTGGTTGTAACAACGGTTGCAGAAGACAAGGAAAAAGTAAAATCTGCAATTTCAATAAGGTTTCAATAAAAACTTCGTAAAATGAAATTATTATATTACCATATTTTTCAATTTCATGAATAAAGAGGAACTTTGAAGTGAATAGTGTAAAACTTACATGTATTCATGAAGTTGAAATAAGTCTGATGAGATATCTTCCTCTAGGTTTCGTTTTTTTTTGTAAAGAAATTTATTTAATTAATTCGAACAGCGACGATTAAAACTTTTGTGGGTTCAAGTTTTTTATATAAGCATAAAGCAAAATGTTGCAATGGAAAAAACAATGTTAAAATAATTTGGTTTCTGAGTTAACTAATTTTACTGAAAAAACTTGCAATGTCCATCCCCTCAGTTGGTTGTCTAAAGGTTATCGAATTTTGCCAACATAATCCAGCAAACGCCAGATGCGACCGTCGCTCTCAAGCAAACGAGCGCCCATTTCTATATTTACTCTGGCGAGGCGAGTGTAATAGCCTTTTTTATAAATCTTTTATTAGCCTATTAAATGTTTTTAATGAGGCGATTTTTCTGTATTTTCTGATCCAGTTTGATATTAATGCATTCAAATAAATGCAATAAAATAAATGATAACTACTCTTAGATATAAAAAGTAAAGCAAAGTAGTCGAAAGTTCAAATTCAAAATTCACAGTCAATACTTTAGCTATGAGGTATAATGTATGTCATAGAATAATAAACTATAAAACGAATACTAATCTGATCATAAGTATGTTGCAGTTTATAAATAACAGCAATCGTAAAGACACAGTTGTCACTGTACTTCGGAATTATAATTACGAACTAATAAATGCATTTTCACTTTTTTTAAAACTTCCAATAATGTCAGCGAAAAGAAAGAATGGAAAAGAAGAAGAAGAAAGAGTTGTAAACATATTTGACTTCCCCATGTCAGTAAAAGTAAATAAAATATTTACCTTCACCCTCCGTCATTGTAACTTAAGCAATGATAATGTTTTTAAATTGTAATTGATTTGACTGGTTCTTAGCTAAAAAATACAAATTGATGAAGTAATCATGTTTAAACCAACCCAATCTCTCATAAGCAAATCATAGGTGTCTCCTTTCCCTTTTGATGATTAAATTATATGTACTTGAACGACCCGTGTATTGTACGAAAAAGTTAAACAGACAAAAGTTCTAATCTTTGTAATCTATTAATTTATAGATCTTTTTAAACTTTATTTTGCGTTCATTAAATCAATTATAATTTGATAAACATCTATTCACGAGAAATAACAATAAATCGGTATGTAAAATATAATAAGCACTTTCATACAGAAGCAACAGAAAATAAATACCAATGCTTTCTCGAAAGATATGCAAAGGAAAATCTGAGACGGATGCTTATTGGAAATATTTCCATTGAGCCGGAAATAATATTGGATATATCAATAAAATTCTCACAAGTGTGAGCGAAGACAAAGGTCGTGGAATTTTATTTGATAGAAAATTACGTACATTAAATGACACATAATATAATTGAATATACTTTTTATGATATCTAAGGCGATGATCCGTCGTTGTTTCATTGAGTTAAACGATATGAGTTTCAATCTTACTATGAGTTTGAGTTTTTCCGTGAATAATTCTATGAATTTTTAGTCCGCTGTTGAGAAATTTTTAATGTTCAATTGGATAACTATTGCACTTATGTTGCAAATCTATCGTCAAGTTACTATTTTTACATGTATTCTGACAGCATTATTTCAGTGCCAGTTCCTCTGACTCTTACTATTGTGACAATCGCCAAAGGCCTTAGATTTCATCTCTTTATTTATTGGGATATATGTTA
Source organism: Samia ricini (assembly GCA_014132275.2). NCBI lineage: Eukaryota > Metazoa > Arthropoda > Insecta > Lepidoptera > Saturniidae > Samia > Samia ricini. The sequence goes on from AP028161.1 coordinate 25,526,502, forward strand.
TACTAATTACATTAAAATCCTAATGATTTTCAGAAACATCACAATATAACTCGCTGAGAAAAATGTAACAAATTTTGTTAATTGAAATATAAGCTAAATAATATAAATAAATACGTACATTCTTCTGTTACGTTTTTGATTATGTTTTGGCTAATACTAGAAAATTCTTTATTGTTATCATGCTTGAAAACAATCAAGGTTTACTGCACTGGAAATTCTAGAAATTTCAATTGTAAGATTTATACTCACTTCTTTTTGTGAGTTATTCGAGTAGATTATATATCAAGAATTATAACAATTTTTTTTTCTGTGATTTATGGAGTTTGGTCAAATATTAACCATGCCACCCCAGTGAAGAGCGTATTTTAATACAAATTTCACCGATTTCTTATTGCTACCATATCCATTTTGGAAAGCATTCTTGCTACCTTAGATGTCGAAAAATCAAGAATGCTGTTACATATTCCTAGACAATACAGTGAATTATTAATTTTACTCTGTACTAATATCCTATTTTGTTGATTTCGTTTGCATTCGAGCATTACATGATAAACATCTACAACTTTGCAAACATCACAATATGGTGATACTTTAAGTTTAATTAAATGTAAGAAACAATAATTTTACATAATAAATATTCACCCCACGACATGTATCACAATATTTAATAATTATATTCCTGATTACGTGCACGATAAACACGATATACGATATTATGTTGTATGTAGTAAAGTACAGACTGTAAAATTAGAACAGTGTTTTATTTAGTTGAAAGATCATAAAAAAGCATAGTTTAAAAATGATGTCATGAAGCGAATTTATTTCCAACATTACAAAAAAGTGCGTGTCAGACTTATTTGGCAACTTTGAATCTGTAAGTCAAATTATTAGTAAGTAATAAATATCAAATAACGAGACAGAGTTAAAAATAGGCATGTTCTATTTCTAAAATACGTTTCCTCAAGAAGGTAACGCTAAGAGGAGAAAATAATTACTCTATAGTCCAAAAGTATAGCGTGATTGTTATTCCTGTCTCTTTCTCTATCACTGCCCTGCTTCTATCCCGTCCTTTAATGTTCGAAACCATATTTAACTTAAACTCTAATCGCGCGCAAAGAACAAAAAAATGCAATGAAATAGTCAAAGATTATATTTATATTACATAGAGTAGTTGAATGGCTATTTAGTGATTTTATAGGTACAATAACGTGGTTATCACAATATTGATAGCTTCTACGTCTTGAGTGTCAATTACTTTTTATGACTGGGCGAGTTTCAAGGAAAGTGCGTAAGTGTGATACGCTTTACGATGGTTGCTATCATTTTAGCCTATATATTTTTCTCTCGCAAAATGACGTAGATTGAGTATCCCTTGTTCTAATTTAGACATTTGACGGAGTGTTAAATAAAGTTAGAAAAGAGAACTCACTTGGAGTCTTGGAGACGATGTGGTCTAGGATGGTAAACACACAAAGCCTAGAGGTACTGGTTCTCAAGTCATGCTGGCGGAACCCACCTATTGGTATTTGGCGACAGGTTTTCGAACTTGAAGTTGGTAGCTACCCAGGCGGGCATTATTAGAAAATGCCATACCACGATGCTATGGTTTTCTCGTGATGTTTTCCTTCACCGAAAGCTCAGGCTGATTTTAGACTTGAATAGATGGGGCCGTTGTAAGCCTGACGAACAATCAGTAAAGAAAAAAAACCGTTATGAAACAATAGCAATAGGGCATTATCCAATGACACATGCATGGGTAGTTGGAAAAGTTGTTGCCAAATATTGTGTGTTTCGGCAGTATCACTTATAATAATCCTAGACCACATAGTCACTTACGATTCTCGTTTGGTAAGCCGAGGTGTGTGCACGCATGCCTGGGTCGCTCGCTCCAAGTCGTACTTGTTTTCGCTTACGTTACGTACCGTAGTTGTGTGTCTCCGTGACGTCGGTTACTGGATTCCAGAAGTCGGGGTCACGAAGACTTGCTTCGCGTGTTGAATTGTAGCGAGTTTTCGAATACTCGTTTTTATAATTTATTTATAACTTCGAGTATTCTCGAAAAAACGTACTTTTCAGTACGCGCGCGTTTAACGTATACTCACCCTTAAGGTGAGGATACGTGTCGCTTCACGACTTTGCTGAAACCCACTCTCTCTCGATTGTGGTCATCACCGGAAACCTAACGGTGCCAACCTAAGGTGGTGCAGGGTTTAGCAGGTTCCCTGGGGACCCCCTTCTGGGGTCGCCGAATACCGAAATTCGACGTGTGATCACGCCGAATTTCCTTTTGTCTTACCTTATTATCCGCTCCTGCGACAAATCCATCCCCTGGGTGCTGTTTGGGCGTCTGACCCACGTCCTCGTCCTAGGGCTTCCCCCTAGGCTCCGTAGGATCCAAGTTCCGTGAGTCATTGCACTTCGACTCAACGGTCTTTTGCGAGACTCGCGAAGTCTCATTAGATTTTTTTGGCGCGCCCCCCTGCCCCTCAGGCAGGGAGGTAGTTCACCCCCCCCCCCTTTTTTTTTTTTTTTCTTTTTTTTTTTTTTTGACGGGGGGAAATGCATTTACGCACTACCCTTATCTATTGTATTTGGAGGATCAAAGTCCCCCAAATACAATAGATGAGGGGGCACGGAGTGACGAGCTCCGCGCCAGTGTGGGACTCGCCCGGGCGAGAGTCGCCCGGAAATACCCACTAAAACCCCCCGGGGCCGTCCGCTGCATTTGGGATGGGGGCGATACGGGGTGGCTTTCGCAAGCACCGCGTCGCCCCCTGCAGCGAACCCACCCGGCCCGTCAGTGCAATGGCCCGGTGGGGATGGAGGAGAAAAGGTTCCCCTCCACCTCTTAGCCCGCCTCAGGAGAGGCAAGACATGTAGTCAAACATCCAGGGAGCGGGATGAGTTCCCGCCCCCCGTAAGAAGAAAAGGGAAGAGTTGTAGAGAGCAGTGGCGGGCAAAGGGACAAAATGACAAATGGGGAAGAAACCCACCACTACTTTAAGGGAAGTAGGTCCCTCTCCTTCACTCGTCTTGTCTTAGTCGACAAGACGTAGGAAGGAGAGGGATACCTGAAGAAAAAACGAAAGAAGAAAAAGAACGAAGAAAAAGAGACAGAAGAACGGCACAAGCCCCCACACACACACACACAAACCCCCCCCCTCTACGGCATACGCCACCAACACTCCCACGGCACACGCCACCAACCTTCCACGGCACACGCCAACGACGCTGCCTCCCCCGGGCACGCCTACATGCGGAAGAAGCTCCGCACGTAGCGTGCCCACCGCCCCCTGGGCCTCTTGCGCCTCCGAGGATCCGCCCCAGGATCCTCTTCACGGGCCCTCTCAGCCGCCTCCTTCTGCAACATAACTTGTTCGCAGAAGGAGGCAACTACCCCCCAGACCTCCTCGCTGCCGACCATGGCGCTGACCCGACCATGGCGCTGACAGTTCACCCCCCCCCTGCCCTCTTGCCATCGCGGGATGGCCGAATCTCGCATTTTGGAGCGTAAGCTCCTTAGATTCGCGAAATTATTGTTAGACAAATCCCCGGTCCTCGCCAGGGAGTTCCAAAATTTTAGTGAGGACGACTCCTCATCTACCGCGGCCCAACCTAGAGTTCGCAAGCCGGTGCCGAACATCAACGCTCCGGAGCGTTCGCGTGCACTAACACCGCCCGCTATTAGGTCGAGACGAAACTCGTCTTTCTCAGACTGCAGATCGCGGTCTCGGTCGCGGTCCCCTTATCGCCCGCACTCTGCGGATCAGATAAATATCAGTACGGGTCAGACTCGGACGAGATGGACACCGCGTTCCCTCCGCTGGGGGGGGGTGAGTTCACCACCCTCAAGCGGAAAAATAAGAGGAAGGCGCCGGCATCTCCGCCGCCCTCCGTGTCAGTCCCAAAGGTCCTCGCAGTAGAGGACGCGTCACAGCAGCCAACTCCGCTGCCTGCCGCGAAGTCGGCAACGCCCAAGCCTCTCCGGCTGCACCGTTTCAGGCGCAGCCTAGGAAGGTGCGTCCCCCCCCCCTGTCACGATCCAGGACAAAGCGTCCTGGATGAAAATCTCTGCGGCGTTAGCGAGCCGCAAAATACACTTCACCACCGCGACAAATGTTCGCGATGGTATTATAGTGAAGGTGTCGACCACGGACACCTTCCGCGACCTCACGCGGTTCCTTCGTGAGGCGCAGTACGCCTTCTTCACTCACGCGCTGGAGGAGGAGAAGTCCCTCCGCGTTGTGATCAAGAGAGTTCCCAAGGAACTCTCTTGTAACGACATCGCTGCCTCCCTCAAGGAGCAGGGATTCCCCGATGCTGAAGTGCATCGGATGCATGATCAACGAGGCAGGAGACCATATAATATGGTCCTTGTTTCACTCCCCGCCAGCAAGGTTAGCAAGAAGGTCTTCGGTCTGAAGACCCTCTGCGGCCTCTCCCGCATCTGTGTGGAAGTCCCACACAAGAAATCTTACCCCTCGCAATGTCACCGTTGCCAGGGGTACGGGCACAGTTCTCGGAGTTGTTATATGGCTCCGAGATGTGTTAAGTGTCTCGGGGATCATTTGACCCCGGACTGTCCCCGTCCGAAGGACACCGTCGACCCTCCCAGCTGCGTCTTGTGCAGGCAGGAGGGTCATCCCGGCAATTACCGTGGGTGCCCGTGCGCACCCAAGGTAAAGCGTAACCACCCTAAAAAGGGTGGTAGGCACGTTCCTCAGAGGAACGCTGCTCCCCTCCTCCTCCAACCTCAAGTGCCGCCAATGACACTGAGGTCTTTCCCGTGCCTCCCAGGCACGTCGGCGTCGCCTTCCGCGGTGCCGACCCGTCCCTCCGCCCCCCGCCCCGCAGCCTCTCTGGCTCCGTGGGCACCGAGGCCCCAAGCCAAGGCGCAGCCGCGCCTGGCTACCCCCCCTCAGGCCCCTCAGGCCAACTCCACCGGCTTAGACCGGGTACTCTTTCTCCTGCGCATCCATGATGTGCAGGAAGTAGTCGCGTTCAACGCAATGTTGAACAGCGGCTCCGGAAACGCCGAGCTCGAGGCTATCGCGCGTTTCCCCGCCATCGCCATGACCCTTCAAGGTCTGGCACGCGGTCAAATTAAACCATAATCAATGGCTAAGATCAAGCCTCGCGGACTCTCCCTCTCATTTTTTAACGCGCGGAAATTAGCTCCGCAGCGTGATTTAATCGCTAACTTTCTCCGCGATCGTCAAATAGACGTATTTCTCGTCCAGGAAACCTTTTTGAAGCCAAGTGATCGCAATCCCGGGATTGCGAATTATAATATAGTACGAAATGATAGGACCCCTGAAAGGGGCGGTGGTACCCTTATTTATTATAAACGGTCACTGTATTGCTCGCCGTTGCAAGCTCCGGAGCTCACCAATATGGAAGTTTCGGTATGTAGAATAGGTATGACTGGCCATCCGTCAATCGTACTCGTGTCTGCATACCTCCCCCCCAGTAAGCGACCCTTAAGGTCAGATTTAGAGAAGCTTTTCGCATTAGGCGACTCCGTCATTATCGCCGGCGATCTCAATTGCGGGCATACTTTCTGGAACAGCTCGTGCGTTATGCCCAATGGGGCGGAACTCATGCGCTTAGTACGGAAGCTCGATTTTGAGGTCGTCGAGCCTTTAGAGCCCACCCACTTTCAACCGAACTGTCGCCCGTTGGTTCTAGATTTCGCTGTTTTGAAAGGTGTCGCGCTTCCTGTGCATCTTATACAAGTCGTACACGAACTCGACTCCGACCACCGCCCAGTAGTTTTGTTGTTAGGTCACACGGATGATTCTAATTCTAGCCCGCCAGTTGTAAAAGTCGCGGACTATTACAAGCTCGGCCGTTATTTAAAGGACCATCCGTCCACCCCCTCTCTCGATAGGATCCCAGATGTACTGGATACGTCTGCGGACGCGGACCTCGCGATCGATGTTCTGGTTGAGCACCTCAAGATCGGCATCGAGGAGACCTCGAAAGAGGTGCAAGCGGCGAACGATCGCCGCTTTGTACTCCCCGATGACGTGAGAGCTCTGCTCACACAGAAAAACGCCGCGACCCGCGCCCACGACACGTATCCGACCGAGGAGAATCGTGCGCGCTTGCGTTCTTTGCGTAGAGCGGTGAAAAGCCGCATAGATCAGATCCGTAATGATAGGTGGAACAGCCTCTTAGGGGAGCTGAAACCTTCCCACCTCGCGTACTGGAAGCTCGCACAATCCATGAAGATGGACCGTACCATCGTTAACATGCCCCCCCTGGACAGAAATACGCAGGGTCTTCAACCCGCATTTGACGATATCGAAAAAGCCGAGTGCTTAGCCGATAGCCTCGAGCATCAATGCGCTCCTGTCACCGACAACATTGATGTCGAACACGTCTCTGTTGTCGAATCCTCTGTGAAGGACTCCCTCGCTCTTACTCCGGTTGTCCCCCTCTCACCTGTCACCTGTGACGAGGTTGCGACTGCCATCAAGGGCCTTAAGCCCAGAAAGTCCCCCTGTCCCGACGGAATCAGGAACGAAGTCATCAAACTTCTTCCTCCGCCTCTGGTCGCGTTGCTGGTCTGCATCTTCAATGCGGCCATCAAGAACAACCACTTTCCAGCCGCTTGGAAAGCAGCTATAGTTATAGGGATACACAAACCTGGCAAAGACGCCAGGCAACCCGATAGTTACCGTCCAATCAGCCTACTTAACACCTTAGGTAAACTCTATGAGCGGATCCTTATGAACCGTCTCATAGAGGTGATAGAGGACAAAAATCTCTTGCCTCCCCAACAGTTTGGTTTCCGAGACAGACACTCCTGTGCGCATCAGGTGCTCCGCCTCACGAAGTACGTACTCACTAATATTAATCACCCTCAGTTCAATAAATCCTGGCATACGCTCGCAGTCTTCTTCGACGTTGCCAAAGCATTCTACAAGGTCTGGCACACGGGCCTCGTCTACAAACTCACTAGATTAGGTATCCCCGACACTCTGGTTAGAATCATACACGATTACCTCACCGATCGTAGTTTCCGCTATAGAGTAGAGAGCGCTCTCTCTATAGCCCACCCCATACGCGCAGGAGTCCCCCAAGGTTCCATTCTGGCGCCTGTCCTCTTCAACCTCTACTTAGCGGACCTCCCTGATCTCGGAAGAGTTCAGTTAGGTCTATACGCGGACGACACTGTCATATATTTCGCTTTTCGTAAGAAAACGGTCTTACGTAAATACGTCCAAGACGCTGTCGACCAACTCAGCGCTTGGTATTTCAAATGGCGTCTCGCGATAAACCCGAGTAAGAGCGCCGCGTTATTATTCACTAGAAGTCGTAAACTCCGGAAAGACCCTCCCGAGCCCATACAGTACGCGGGTACTGAAATCCCATACAGCTCCGAAGTCAGGTACCTAGGAGTTCAGTTAGATGACAGACTCTCTTTCAAATCTCACATCAAGAAAGTGAAGCGCCAGACCTACATGGTGCTAGGTCGTCTCTATCCGCTCTATAACCGCAAAAGCAAAATGGCCCTTCGCCATAAGATTACCCTATACAAGATGGTGGTCAGACCCATCATCACGTATTGCGCACCTGTCTTCGGTCACATCACTCGTTCACGCATGCACGCCTTACAAAGGATTCAGAATCGCTTTGTAAGGAAGGCAGTAGGTGCCCAATGGTTCGAGAGAACTGTGGATTTACACAGGGATCTCAACCTGCCCTCCATTAGGTCCGTTTTTAAGACCCAGTGTCGCGCATTCTTCGAACGCGCAGAGACACACTCGAACCCCCTCATCGTGCGAGCCGTCTCGTACTTGCCAGGACGTAAGCCGCGTCGTATACGTCGGCCGCAAAGGATCTTATCGTGTCGCGACGATACCACAACTCGTAGTAATAGGATCTTCCCTCCTTTACCTCGTACAAATGCGTGCCAGCGCCCACGCCCGCGAAACCGCCGTTCCCGCCGCCGGGGACAGGCGGCTAACTTTGCTCCCGCACACACTCCGGGTCCCCCTCAGGCGGCGACCCAAGACGTGTCTCGTTCCCCAACTGGGGAGGCTCTTGACGTCGCCGCCAGCGCGATACAGTAACACTGCTCACGCATTGAGCAATTACACGCACAACACTCCATACACACTCATGCATAACATGCAAGGTACATAGGTCCTGTAAGGAACCTTTTTTTTTTTTATATATTAATATAAAAAATGTAGGGATAGCTAGGACACTCTCGCGAGTGAGTTTTGAATAACTCAGGTGACGGCCAAGCCGAGGTTCGTACCACTTTGGTAGCCCTTGAGCTAGTCACCTTTTTGCGGCTGAGTGCCTTCAGCACTCGCCCCCAAAGTTCGGTGAAGCTGTAAAGGCCCTTCCGGTCAACAGCATTAGCTAGGTCAAAAAAAAAAAAATGAAATGTATACAGTTCTTCTTCTTTTTTTAACTTGGCAACTCAGTCCTCTTTAGAGTCTATTACTGCCATTTTCAAGTAGTGAGTGTATGTAATTTTGGGCAGATGGCGGGAATAAGTGGGTAAATGTTGAAGTGGCAATATATAAATATACATAAAATGTGAAATTTACAATGATAATTTATGATAATTAAGGAATTTAACTAATGATTTAACATAAATTTTGTTATTAAGAGATAGTATAGATGACAAGTCACAAGGAAGAATAGCCTTATAATTACATAAAATATCATACAGTGGTAAAGAGTTATATAGAGAACAGTTAAAAAGAATATGCATGATGTTACCCTCTTCCAGACCACACTCACAGATAGACCTATCTCTAATTCTTAATTTGTTCAGGTGGACTGGCGAAGAGCAGTGGCCAAGTCGTAACCTCGAAATAATAGTTGTAATTTTCTTGTTTAATTTCCATTTGGAGAACCACGGTTTTAGAGAAAATTTTAGGTTGATGTCTTTTATAAAATTGACTTTTATTAGACTGATTCCAGTCTAAATTCCATTTTTCCACCAAGTCTTGACGAGGTAGAAAAGAAACTAAACCCTGACTATATAAAGAATTATCAGTAGCACCTTGAAAAGCAGTCAGTTTTGCCAATTCATCAGCATTTACATTACCCTGGATACCTGCATGCCCAGGTATCCATATCAAGGAAACTTGTAAACCTAGTTGAGAACAAAATAATAGCTTATTTTTAATTTCAAGAGAGATCGGAGACCAATTCGATTTTTTAAAAGGATTATGCAGAAGAGATTGTAGACAACTTAAGGAATCCGTGAATATTACAGCTCTTGCTATTTTTTCCTCTACAATATAGCTGATACATTTCAAAATAGCCAAACATTCCCCCGAAAAGTTAGATATTCGAGAAGAATATTTAAAAAGTTTAAAATATCCAGAAGAAATTCGATAAAAAGCTGCCCCCACTCCTCGACACTTATTATTTTTAAAACCAGAAACATTACCATAAAAATCTGAATAGCTTTCCATAATAGATTCAACTGATTTAGAGGCATCAGTAAAAAAAAAGACTTCCGCATTAGGAGCGTTTTTTTTTCCATAAAATTCCAAAGTTTAGAATCCGGATTTGAAACACCTTTTGTTATACTTATTGATAAACGTACATCAGGTTGGAAAATAAGAACATTATAATCAAAAAAGAAAAGAGGATTACATGGAAAATGTTTAATGACGCAATCACGCTCATTAATATTCCTGAGACTATGGATTAAATACGGGAGAGGCCTTCGATGCCAGTAATTATTATTCTTTTTATAATCAGGCTGTCAAGATAATTTAACTTTTGATGAAGAGGATGGTGCAGAAATTGTAAAGATTTATAAAAATATCGATCTGATAAAAACTGTCTTCTAATGTGAAGGGGTGCATCCGCGCATTCTATTTGTAGTGCATTAATAGGAGTACTTTTCATAGCTCCAATGATAATACGAAGGCTCTTAGATTGAATAAGGTTGAATTTATGCATTACAGATTTATTAACAGGGCAAAGTGTGAAAGAGCCATAAAAAAAAAAGACTTCTTATCATTGCATTATAAATTAATTTTAATGTAAAAGGATGAGCACCCCACCAAACCCCAGAAAGTGCTCTCATAATGTTAACGTTTCTTTCACACTTACCAACTATATAATTAACATGCGGAACACCAGTACATTTGCTATCAAATATTCTACCTAGGAAAGTAATTTCGTTGCATAAAGGTAACGGCGACTGATTCAAAGACACAATAATATTAGGATTTGATTTTTTTTACGAGAAAAAAAAAACTATTTTACTTTTAGAAACAGAAAATGAAAGATAATGATCAGACATCCATTGCGATAATCTATCCAATGACTGTTCCACAATTATTGCAGCCTGTCCTATTGATCTGTTAGAGGAATATATTAATAAATCATCAGCATACTGAAGAACCGAACACTGAGGTAAAACTACAGAATCTAAATCACTTGTGTACACATCGTACAAAATAGGACTGAGTACAGATCCCTGCGGGACACCATTCCATAGTACTCTACTGTGATTATTCACTCCTAGAGCCCTTAAGACTATGGTTCTACCTGTAAAAAGATTAAAAATGAAATCTATAAACTTTAAAGGAACCTTAAGGATCTGCAGTTTGTATTTTAATAATCTCAAGTCAACCTTATCATAAGCAGCTTCAACATCAAGAAATGCAGCTACCAGAGTTTCATCTCTAGTCAACGCAATTTGAATATCTGTCGATAAAATTGAATGACTATCAGAAACACTGCGTCCTTTCCTAAATCCAAACTGAGACACACTTAAAAGATTATGATGCTCTAAAAACCATTCTAACCTATTTTTAATTAGATGTTCTGCCAATTTAGAAAGAACGGATGACAACGCCACAGGCCTAAAGGAATTAGGGTCTAAAGGGTCTTTATTAGGTTTTTTAAAATAGGAATTACAATTTGTTGTTTCCAAGATTCTGGAATGCGACCAGTTTCAACAATAATATTTATTAAATTTAAAACAAATGATAATGTATCAGGTTTTGCATTAACAACAAATGCATACGGAATGCCATCAATCCCAGGTGAAGAATCAGAAACACGGTTCAAGACTAGTTTTAATTCCTTTATTCAAAAAGGAGCCTCTAAGGACTCAAAATCGCTATTAATATCAGAAATGTAATTGTAAGGCATTTGATCAAAATTAGGAACATAACTTGGGGCCAGTTTATTCAAAAAGGGTTCAACCCACTCAAGCGAGAAGGAAGTACAATTATTACTTTTTGTGGACGACCTAAAACGACGAATGTTTCTCCATACTACAGATGGAGAAGTTTCAGGGGACAGTGACAAACAAAAACGAAGCCAACCATCGCGTTTTTTCTTTTTTAGAAGTCTTTTAGTTGCTGCTAAAGTATTTTTGTATTGAAGAAAAGAATTTAAATCTAACACCAAGTTACAATTTTTTTCAGATATATTACGTCTATAAATCGCCTGAGTACATTCCTTGTCCCACCAAGGTGGAGACATAATATTACTCCTAGCAACAGTTTTACAAGAAAAAATTTCATCAGCTGTTAACGTCAAGCTAACAATTAGGTTATTGTATGATTGTTCTATATTGTATAAAGAAACTTCAGGTTGTGATGTAATTTTATCATCCAGAACAGAACCATATAACTCCCAGTTACAATTTGTTAGTTTATACTTCAGTAACGGAGGTAGTGGTGTTAAGCAAGAATCTGAGATAGACTTCGAAATAATTATTGGAAAGTGATCACTACCGTATGATAATTCAAGGCACTTCCACATTAAACAAGAAGAGATGGATGATGAACAAAGAGAAACATCTAAAAAACTTTTAGATTGCCCCGGAATACCTCGACGAGTCACCGAGCCATCATTTAAGACACATAAATTCAAATCATCTAATAAACTAGCTAGTTCAATTCCTAACCTATCATCATTTGGAGCACCCCACAGGGAGTGATGCGCATTAAAGTCACCTAAAATAATAACCGGAGGAGGAATAGAATCAATAATAAACTTAAGTACAGGAACAACTGAAACATCTTTATGTGGAATATAAATAGAAAGAAATGAAACATTTTCAATCCTAGCTGCCACTGCATTTAATTTTTCTTTATTAAAATAGGGCAGTGATAAAGATTTGAATAAAATATTATTTCTAATAAGAAGAGCAGATCCTCCGAAACCATCATCTCTGTCATCTCTCAGAATTAAATAACCTGGTACTTTAAATAAAGTACCTGGTTTCAACCAAGTCTCACATAGAGCTAAAATGGGTGTTTTATATCTATTAATCAAATAATATAAATCACTTCGTTTTGATAATATGCTCCTACAATTCCACTGAAGAATGTAGTCCATGTTTAAATGAATTAAATAGTGTAACTGATATGTTTTGAATCAAGGTGATAGCCACGTGGTCCGGTAAACAAGAATTGGAAATAATATTCATCAAGGAAAGAATCAAGGCATTTATATCTACATTTTCATCATTATTTAAGGCACAACCATTACTTGAAAGAGGAATATCATAATTTTTAATTAAATCTTTGTGTTCTTTAATATCATACCCCTTGGATAAAGGAGCATGTGTTTTTGGTTTCAATAAAATAGTTTTTTTATATGAGAGAGTATTTCTTTTTGAATTATCTAATGGAGTGTGCATTAAGGGTTTTTCCTTATTAGGAGTGGATGTTAAAACCTCAACAAATGATTTTTTGGTAGATAAGAATTTTTTCTCAGCCTCTTGGTAGGAAACTGAATGATTGGACATATAGTGTTTTATGTTTTTTTTGTCGCACAAACTCTGAACAACATTTATCTGTAGCCTTGTGATGTCCAGAACAATTAATACAGTTATATTCCCCATCGAAATCACATGATGAACCATCATGATTATCACCACATTTATAACACCGAGATAAACTTCTGCATTGTACACGTGTGTGACCAAAGCGACAGCAATTGAAACATTGAACTACAGGATATATATATTGTTCAACAGGAAGAGAAGAGTAACAACAAAATACCCGAGAAGGCATAGGCATACCATCAAAGGTTAGCACCACTGTCTGTGTAGGGATCCAAGTAGAACCCTCAGGGCTACTGACCTTCCTACTGAGCCTACGCGAACGTATTATTGACCCAAAGCCAACCGGAATTCTCAAATTACTTACAATGTCATTATGAGACCACTCTATAGGAATCTCCCGAACGATTCCTAACTTGCATATATTATATGTTGGAATAAAAGTTTTATAATTATTGCTAACTAATATAGAGTTGTTCAAAAACAAATTGGCAGCCAAAGCCGAATTAAATGTTACCATCACACGATTTCTACCAATTTTTTTGATGCCATCTTCTAGTATATTCTTCATATTGTTTTTTTGTAGAAAATAGCCAAATTTAAGAGGATGCAGAGTTGTCCCAGCTTTTGGATCCTCTGATACCAATTCCACTGACACAACATATGGACCAGGATCTGTGTCTTTATATAGTTGTCTAGTTGAAAAATAGCCATCTGAACCTGTATTAAGGATTTTATCAGAATTAAAATCATTTTTCACCTCAGAAGCCTTAGTGGATAAAGGAAGACTGGTTCGAGAAATCTTATTATTAGCTAACGCCCACTTATCAACGCGAATAGGTTTTTCTTTCATTGGTTTAAATGACTGTGTTAGTTTACGTCTTATTTTTTTTTTCATACCATCGCTACTGGAATCTAAGTCCAGCGTGTTAGAATCAGTAGAAATATATTTATTTGCATCTAAAAGCGTTAGTAAAGGATGCTTCTCAGGAGGGGGGTCAGGCTCAGGTTCTATATCCATGTTTTAAAAAACGGAACAAACAAAAAAAAAAAAAAAAAAACAAAACTTACCACTGTATATTATAAAAAATACACAAATTAAATAAACTATGTACAATTATGAATAAAAAGTTTTGATAGTAAGAAAAAAGGAGAGAATAAACTAAAACATTGAATATATTACGCCACAAATTATTAACACCAAAAAAAAATCGTCCGCCCAATACGAAGTTTCCCGCCGAAAAAAAACGTATACAGTTATTTTAAATACATATCTATCCCAATTTAGATCCCGTCAAAATTCAACAGACAAACAAAAGACCTGATTAAATTCCTTAATCAGTATTTCATATTTTAAGAGCTATTTGAATGCATTTTTATCAAAAGTGTTCAAAATATTTTTAAATATAGCACACGGGTTCCGCCTAAAATTGATGTAGCTTGTATCAAAGCAAATTTTGTACGAGGTATCGGAGCATGATTGACATTGTAATTAATGTCTCTGTATTGTGTTAACCTTTGAGCTTGTTTGAGTTAAAATTAGGATATGACTCTAATGTATTTTGTTACATCATATTAATTAAATGCTCCCCAGAATTATTTGATAACAATTCCACAGTTACATTGTTTCCTGTTATTTTGAACAAACCTATATAATAAAGGGTGTATAAGATTATACAACAAAATCACTGTAAATGTTAGTTTCCTTTTTTGTGTTCATTGTTATCCCTATTGTTCATCCGCTATGTATATACTATAATACATTTTATCTAATATTTCATTCACTTTATAAAATTATATAAAAACAATAGGAATTTATATTAAAATTAAATTTTAAATAAATAAAAAAAAAAAATACTTTACTTATATTTGTATTAATTCTTGATAGAATGTAATTGTATAGGCACTTACTATATAAAACAATGAGAAAGAGTTTTATAAACCAATAGCTCTTCCAGAGGTTTTTACACGATTTTCAACTGATAAGATTAGTTTTCACACTGATTTTAACTGAATTTGTAATGAAAGAAAGAATTCCGTTAGTGTATTATCTCTCTTCACCGTGAATATCTCTGTTGTCTATACTAATAAAAGAAATTGAAAAATGTGTCTCTTTGGAACATCAAAATAATATGTTTTTACTAAATACATGTGAATTTACGTATATACGAAACTTATATCAAAAATACAAATTTTAAAATTGTATTGTCTGTCTGTTTGTTCCGGTTAATCTCCAGAAAGTTTGAGCTGATTTTGACGGATTTTTTTGGCAGATAGCTAAAGTTACTTCTTGTAACTGATATTTTTCAAACATAATTAGGGTTATGAGTAAAAATATTTAAACTCATCAAATTGAGAACAAAATACGATTCAATAAGCATAACCATCAAAACATTATTTTCCATAGATTATTTAAAAACTATATTACGTACTAGAGAATATATGAAACTCGGGAGGAGCCACGGGAATACAGCTAGTTCTAAACAATATTAGTGTTTCTATCGCAAAAACAAACTTTGAAAAATTTAAAATTTAGGTCGCCATTAAGTTTAAACGTATTTCTATTCTCCTTTATGGAATTGTAAGAATGTCCACGTACGGGAAGGGGGGAGGAGGGTTTTAGCTTTCGCTGATCGCAGTGTAGAGACCGGGTTTTACCGCATCTTTATCTTGAACGTTTATCAAAGAAATTCAGCGTTCCAATGTAATTTATTAGTTATCGAATGGGCACCTTCACGGTACCGATTTAACGGATTATTGCAGTGCAACCGCCGATCGTTTTACGAATTATTATGGCCATATTCTTTTCATCGTAGGAGTATCGTTTCTGTTCAAACACACATATACAATGATATAAATAAAGCTTACTATTAAATGTATCAAAATATTCCTCGTAAAACACTAAAAAGAATATAGTTAGATATATTAACGGACGTACTTCTTTTTATGTTTGGGCTCAGAAAAATTACAACACTTCATCTGACGTCAAATATTGTACAATATGAGAAAAATTACCACCACCCATATCAGAGAATCTGAGATCGACAGCAAACATGTTGGCCACTACCGCATGACCACATCCATCACGACGGATAGCCTCTAGATAGGTTTCGATATACCTACTCTAGCTAATTCCTAAACGTAACGCCTTAACGTGTTACTATGATGAATTTTTCACATGTATACGGTGGTTGCAATCCAGTCGAACTCAATTATTTTACCACCCAGTGAAATATTAATGATGAGTTTAAAAAGAGGGATTTTGAAAAAAATCTTCATGGTAATGTACAAAATCGAAATCAAACTGATTAGTTATTGAAATTCAAACAGGTGACGTCTTTGTAACGTATCAGATTTCACATAAAGGATTGGTAAAGTGTCAACTGAAAATAAAGCATTCAGGTAACTATAAACATGTGTGGTCATGCCCATTCTACTTATGTGAATACAAACGTCCTACGTTTCACACGAAACCCCCCTACACAGGGTTACTGTCACTGGCATAGAATATGTTTGAATACAATGCGGTTTGTTCCCCGAGGCGAAGGAGGAGTGAGTGCCTACACAACTTACTAAGTTCTCGTATATACATCACTAAATGAAGTCAAATTTTCCACGGTTAGAAGCTCTGAAAACTTATTTTAATATATAATTCGAATCATATTAAAATTATGAAATGATAGAAATTAAAAATTACATTGAATTATCTTAAATATTTGTAGAAATTTTGTTACTGAAAGAAGTTTAAGGATGGAGCTAAATTTAATACCTGACCTACATATTAATCTAGTTTATGTTCTAGTGCCATAAGTTTAAACATTTCCGATTCATGAAAATACGTAATTTTTAATAAACTTTAAGATATGAAAGTTTATGAATAAAATAAAAACCTTTGTCTTAAGTACTTCTTAAGTACTCTCTCTCTCCCTCTCTCTCTATACACGAGTATATATATCTTTAAAGTTACTGCGCACTAGTGGGAGATTTAACAAAGTTAAGGCCTATTTAAATAAGAAGCACAAGAAACTAAAATTTTCAAATTATATTTGCCACAAATATTTCAGTTAAATATTTAAACATTTCACAGCAAATATCTGAGGGTTTACGCTTTTACCTTCAATGTTAAAGCAACTATATCTTACAATTATAACTATAACACATTATTATATACAATGCACGAGTCATCGGCAAACTTGACTTAATCTTTCCAGAAAATCAAGAGCTTCAAGCATTTACATACGTGTTAACGTGTTTTTGTTAACGTGTGTTAACTAAATAATTGTTGAATAACGCTCGAATTTTGCTGAGATTACTAGTTTTAATAACTAGAAGTGGCTATAATTGTAATTAAATTTTATGATTTGATAAATAAGGTTTGATTAGATTATCGTCAAATGGATTAAATTGACTAGAAGAAATAAAATCTTTTACAAGTAGAGAACTAATAATCCTTTACAACATATAAAATACAAGAGACGTTAATTTTGCAAGGAAGAATATTGCTCAGAACTTTGATAAAATATAACATAAACTTTAGAATTTATTGCTCTCTCGGAACAAAAACGTACTTACAGAATATGAATGTTAATTAATGGGACTCGTTACACAAATGGAAAGATAATGGATAAGGAAAAATACAAAAGAAAAACTGTTGAAATATTTCATAATTTGAACGTCGGAAGGTAGAGTTTATTATGTTATGGTTGTAAATAATACAACACTCTTATTCAAGTTCCCCACTCGATTTTAATTTAACTTAAGTTGAAAAATTACACCTTTTGCATGTAAAATTAATAAGCGAAACAATTTTAACATAAATAAATTAATACTGTATGTGCACAAAAAAGACTTGAAATTTACATTTATGACAGATTCAAATATTGTTATTGTGACATTACAAACTACCAGTTCAATTTTATTTATTAATATATATATATATATATATATATATATATATATGACCATGAACATTGACTTACAATCTGCTCTTAGACCATAAAATATAAGCAAGATATGTTTAAAACAATCATATACAAAATATTTAAAAAGTTCACACTGGTGTAGCTAAATATCGAGAAATATAACGTAAATTGTACATATATTGAAATATAAATAAAAATTTTCGAAATGCACGACGCTTTCAATCTTTGTCGGTAAACTAAATCAACGTTGAAACATGGACCGACGTTAGTACCGGCCAATGTATAAGCGGAGAGAGCAGTAAGTACGATTTCTTTCATCGCAACAACATTCAATGGCAGATGAAGCGGAAATTTTGTGGTGCAACTATATTTAATACATAAACCAAGTTAAAAACACGCTGAAACTAAATAATACCAAACTTCTAGATTGTTACAATTTATTAAGTTGCAGTACATGAATCTATGTTATGTCATATTGGTGCCATTATTACCTGAAATACTTTGGTTATTGCTTACAATTGAAATGTGTTGAAAATAATGATACGGAGCGTTAACTCTGAGATATCCCATCAAAAGAAACTCCGTAGATACTGGCCACATTTTTACGGAAAAATGAATATAATATTTATTTATTGCATTGTGATACAAATTTATTTTATAATAAACTAAGATGACTTTTTCGTATTTATTCCTATAAAATGTAGACAAATTTAATATACAAACAACTCTATTTTAGGTACGAGTCATGGCGGAAAAAATCGTTGACGAATGGAATTAACGAAGCTTTATTTTATCTTTCTCTTTCAGAGAATGTACGTATAGCTAGAAAAATATTTTTAGCGCTAGTTTTCATTTATTTTGGCATGTTTAACGATTTTTATGTACTATACAAATCAAAAATACATAACGATTGACAGCATATTTTGACTACGTGACAGCTAATAATGCCAAAATACCAAAATGAGATCAAAGAGGTCATGAGAAGAACTATGAACGTACTTATACAAGTTTATACTTTCAAAATTATTGTCACTTTCGTTGCAAAAACAAAAGTTGAATGGTTCATTTTGTTTAATCTACCTATCTAATAGACATACATGGTATGTAAAATGTAGTCATATTATATGTATAATATTTTGGTTGCTACACATATTTATATACAGTCGTGGAATATGTCTTTCAGATAGTTAAATTAAGCTAACAGTGAAATTTCGGATGGAATTTAAAATTTGCGAAATGGCACTCTATTTCCAATATATTACTTTACTCTAGGTTTTACAGGTCCCTACAAACATTTCAACATTAAGTTATCTAATAAGCTATTATCTGAAAATCAAATATTGTACCGTACAAGTCTAGATTGTCATAAAGTAAGCTAGTTGACAGAGGGACATCAGTGACTGTCTCAGTAATAAAATGTTTTTGGAATATTGTCTGAAGTAAGCAATCTTAAGATAAAGTATTTTCAGTGGTAATATCAGATATAGTAAACTATATTTTCTTAAAGGTAGTTTTAGTTAAAGAACTGTATGTTAATAGGAATAATGTATTAGTCTTGTTATCTCTACAATAGTTACTCTATCCTTTATATCAATAATACGTATTGAGGAATACAATTTGACATTGTTTTATTGCTGACTTCTTGAATGATTAGATATTACATCCATAAATGTATTATTTATGATTTGTAAAGTGATGATGGCGTAGTGGGTAGTGCGGCCGGATTCGCGTCATTCGACGCGGGTTCGATCTCACGTATCCAACCCTCAAATCGCTCTGACCTTTCGGTGAAGGAAAAATATCGTGAGTAAACCATAGCATAGTGGTAGAGCATTTTCTAATGATGCCCGCCGGAGTAACTACCACCCTAAAGTTTGAAAACACGTGGCCAAGCATCACACCATTTTTATATTACAACAAAAACGTAATATTTACGAACAAAAAATTTGTTTTAAAATAGGTTTTAAAATAATAAATTAGATAGGTGACAGATTTATGAATAAATAATTAAATATACTCCCACACACAAGTGTGTTATAATATTTCTATTTTTACATTTCAATAAGAAATGAAATGCCGTACGAATTATTACGAGCGATTTGGTTAAATGTATTTTTTGCTTGAATTATCATCAAAAGGCCACACAGCCGATTTAGATAGAAATTACTTGTTTGCGTGTGCCGAAAGAAAATCTTTTCATTGTCCGACCCTTTTCAAGTGTGTGAGAATTCTCAGCGGACGACTTTGTTGGATTCACGAAATATGCTCAGTTTGACAAGGTAATTGTTATCTAAACTTATATGGTTTAAGGTGTACATTAACTCTAATGGGTATGTGTAAGCAATTGAGAATGTTTTCAAAAATGCTTAATACAGCAACATGTTTCGGATGATGTATCTGTTTTTTCAATGGCGACGAAATAAAGTAGCATCGTTGACCTTTACCACGACCCGGTGATTTGTTATTTTTACGTTCGTATTTTTCAAGCTGAGCGCTATTTTGTATGAATGTGAATTATTTCGTGTGTACATACATACGTATAATAATTTATTTACAAATGAAATAGAAAAAAGCTATTTATAAGGCTATATAT
This sequence comes from Samia ricini, assembly GCA_014132275.2. Taxonomy (NCBI): domain Eukaryota; kingdom Metazoa; phylum Arthropoda; class Insecta; order Lepidoptera; family Saturniidae; genus Samia; species Samia ricini. The sequence continues at coordinate 25,546,810 of AP028161.1, forward strand.
AAGAAATAAAATAAGGATTGTAAATTAGAAATAGGATTTAAGTAAATATAAAGATTTGACATAACCACAATGCAATAGGAACACTTAGATAAGACATAGAATAAGATTGTAAAATAGAAATAAGATTAAAAAACAAAGGCACAAAAAAAGAAAAAAATATAGGGAAAGTCACAAAAAAAGTAAACAAAACTCGGATTATGTCTGAGATGTAAAGGGGTTAAATAATAAAAAAAACAAGCTATGTATCTTAATAAGTGATGTTTTAAATGATCAAATGATCATATATAAAATAAAGTATTCTTGCAGCGTTTGTATTTGCCCGAACGCGATAAACTCAGAAACTACTTAACGTATTTTGATACGGTTTTCATAAATAGGCAACGTGATCTGTGAAAGAAGTTTAGGTATTTAATTTATCAAGGTTTATTATTTTATGGCGTATGTTAACTGCGATTCATGCGTAGCTTGGAGAGGTCGCTAGTATGTATATTATATAACAAATAAGGGTTAGTAACACCGTTTATAACTCAAGAAGGGCTGGAGCTGGATTTGTCTCTGATCCGAATAGCAGAATAACTTAAAACATCGGAAAAATTCCTGATAAAAATTGCGAGAAAAATTTGTCGTTTGCTTTGTCGTTTTCATATAATTTGAATGGCAAATCTTTTTTTATAATATTTCTAAAACGAATTGACTAATTTCCATTACTTAACTCGAGAAATGTCATAACACATTGCACTTCAATTAGTTCAGGAAATAGCGAACACATATTGATTCTGAATCGGTACCATATTTGCCCAAAACAACTGGTAGTCTATACTAATAAATAAAATTGAAGCGTCTGTTTGTAATGTCAAAATATTTTTTTTTTACTAAATGCATAATATAAACGTGTATACGATAGCTTTATTTTTGGGAATACAATTTTTAAAATGTTTGTCTGCCTGTTTGTTTGTTTGTTCCGGCTAATCTCCAGAACGGCTGTACGGATTTTGATGGGACTTTTTTTGGAAGATAGCTGAAGTTACTCCGCGTAACTTAGGGTACTTTAAATTTTTGAAAATAATTAGTTTTGCGTTAAAAAAAATTAAAACCCATAAAAAATGATTAAAATCCGATTCAATGCACAGTCTTACGGGCAAGTGTTTTTAATGAATGAGAAATATTTTTGCTTTATATAAGAACCAAAAAAGTCACGAAAAAAAAAATTAAAACGCTGTGAAGAATTTTTCATAAATTCGGGCGCAGCCACGGGCTATTATTAAATAAAAATCAATAAACGTGATAATTATTAGTTCATAAATCCGGATAAATAAAAAAATGCTATTACAGTGTTATGAAAATAAATGTACAGATATTGTACCTCAGAGAACAATAATGTACGAAAATGTTGTCACATGCGAAGAGTTGGAGAGAAGTTGTGTGTATATTGTATATGTTTTGCTGTCGCCTCGACGCTATTACTGCGGAGACATTTGCACACCGACATAGAGACAGCTTCATATATGACCGTACTCCCACATGACGTGAAATGTAGCCAAAAATATGAACACTACGGGAAAATACAACAGATTCTCTCCACTGAACTTATATACAATATTATATTACACAAAACGAAATAAGTTATTTTATTAAAAAAACCTCGAAATAGTCGAGACGAATATTATTACAGTTGCAAAAATCGTTTTTAAATAAGAAAAACGATTTCGTTTGTTTGTTTGTTTAATTTCTTAATTACTTTTAGTTCGGTAAAATTTATAAAATATTCACAATTATAACAAGCCCGTTCATGAATAATTATGATTTATTAGAAGTTGTTTATTGTAGCTATTAGAAAATGCACTTATAATTTTAATTGGCTTTTTTATCAATTAATAATTTTAAATAATGAAATACATTATACGACTTAAAATAAAAGTTATTACTTGAAAAGCTGTTATAGAATATTTAAAGTTATTGCTTATAAGTTCAATAAATTATTACTAATAAAAGTTTCAGTAATTCACGACGGTAGTAAATTTAGCAGGTTGAATATAAAAATTAAGTTAAAACCGAATAAATGTTATCGTTGCAAAATATTATATTATGCTCGAGGTGGAATTATTTTTAACAATAAATAGAAGTACTTCCATGCAGCGAGTTACCACATTGGTGAAACTTCAAACTCGTAAGGGTTTTGACGAATCACTTTTTACACAAAGTACCTCCTACATTCTATCGAAAAAGAAAATATGAAGTGCCTGCAGGAAATGGGCCATTCTGTACTCCTTCCCGAAGGTATCGGGTATTAACAATTTGCTTTGTGTAAGATACTCCACTCTTCAAAATATTGAAAGGAAGAATGAGCACATTAAGAAAGGTTGGATTCAATAATAAAATGCAATATTATTTATGTTTAAATTGAGTATGGTTTTATCGTAATTATTACAAATACACTTTGTTAGAATTATTTAAAATATAAGTATTTGAGTAGGTTTTTTCATTAAAATGCGAGTAAATGTTATGATGATAATAACAATGTTATTTTTTATGTGGATTATTATATACATAATATTAACAAGTTAATAAAAGGCACCGTATGGTGCCGGCAGAGTAAAATAGCACCACCCTATATCTTCCCGTGGGTATCGTAAAAAGCGATTAAGGAAGTGTGAGATAGTACTGACCTCTTGTAACTTTCTCACTGTCATACTGTACCATCTGTCTGAGCCCTTCTCCGTTCGTAACTGTCCCCGTTCCATTGGGTCCAGATGGACAAGGATATGAGTATGTGCACCTGTGTCTTGCGAATGCACTTGTGCACCTTAATATATCCTGCGCATCTGACCGGTTCCGTTACTGGACTCCGAGTATTTACTCAGACTAGGAGTCAAAGCGGTCGCCATGGCCGAAATCAGTCAGAACAATAATTATTAACTTAGTTGTACTGTAAAAAATTATAAAATTTACTAATTGCTTAATGTTAAATTACAAACAGCCAATTACTGTATGTAGTCAAGTTGTAATTGTAAAATTTTTAGAAGCCAAATCTCTGTCATTATCTATTTGTGGTTAATGGTAAAATTAAACCATGAATCATTTTGTCTGCTAAAATGTAAGATGTATTTGAAATAATGTTTTGGATTTATCGAAAATTTTGGTTAGACTGCTTATTTCAACCCCTTGAGCACTAACCTGGCGTTTACGCCAGTTTTTCCATTGTTTTCCTTGCCCCATTTTTATGGGTTCTCGACACATTAAAACATAATTTCTTCTATTGAATTGAATTTAATAATAATATTATATTATAGTACCATTATTTATGATATCTGATTCCTGAGTTCTCTTTGAGATGTAATATTATCGCAATTAATTTGCTGGTCGAAAAAACTTTTATTAACTGTTTGCCAGAGACAGTAAAATTAATGAACGTAAGCTACAAATGAATTAAGAATACCGAAAAATTGGTTCGAACCTTTCTGAGATTCAGTTGAGAATTGATGGATATGTACAAATTGCGGAGAGCAAGAAACTTGCCTGACATATTACAGCAGTCGAAATAAATCAGAATGTCTGCAGCTTTTATGATGGAATGATAGTAATTTTATTTATGACTTATATATATATTAATATTTAATAAACTTCTATTTATCTACCGCGAAGATCAATAAAATATATGTACATTATTAACTATAACCCGTCACGTATTATCGCATTATTTCAGAACTCGCGGATATTTATTGACGCAAATATAATTGATAGAACTAGTGGTTGACAGCTTCAGGACTGATATTACGTTAGCAAAATTTTTGACCTTAACTCCTTTCTCCTATGACAACGTAAATATTGGCACAATTTTGAAGAAAAAAAACTGTAGTTAAATAAGTAAATATTAGTTTACATGGTCACCATTCGACGCCTCTGTCCCCCATATCATCAAAAATAAGTTTTTTTTTCTCTTAACCTGGATATGATATTTGTACCTAATAAAAAACCGTGTTTAATATTTTTTTTCACGCAATATATTGAGGTGGGCAGCTACTTTGAAAATTAATAATATTTAAAAATGTTTTATTAATCCTTTATTAGTTAGACTAATTTAACGCAAACATTTGATGAAAATCCACTTCAAATTTATAACATTTGACGATTTTCTGTGCTTTCGAATTATTATTATGGCATGAAACATATATAAATGTACAGATTTATTTCATATTTTCATAAACCTTTTTTTAATAATCGACCTTTCATCATTAATAACTTAAGAAAGTTCGTAACGTTCGTAAACGGTCGTAAAAAAATTAAATATTCTCATAATATATCCTCAGGAAAAAATTGTAACTAAAATAATTTCTGACATTGAAGTGGATTTGATCTAAAAACGGTCATAGTTATCAATTGTCAAAGACTACAAGGTAAGAAAACAAATTTCCTTCAAAAACATTTTTAATTAATTATAACTTTTTAAAGTCTGTGTGGGCAAAAATCTTTTTAATTGGCTACAAACTCCACCACCAACATAAGAGAAAAAACAATTTGTTTTCGCTCCTACCTAATAAATGATCTACATAACGAGAAAGTAAATTTATCGATATGAAATATATCCGGTACCACACGTTTTGACTTCTTCGTTCTACAACAAGAGACTTTAAATTTGTGAGCACAAATTTATAGAAATCTTATCAAAAGTAGTAAATTACACTTCAAGATAAAAATTATTGTAACATTATTTCCAAATACGCTCGTTTTCGATCAAGCTGAATAATTCTCAATAGGTGGTACATCCAATCTAAATTTTATGTCAAATGCTATGTTTGTTTAGTGTTGTCAACGTTTGCATCCGAGCTAAATAGTCTTGGCAGAGCATCGCTTAATATATCTGGAAACCCATTACGGAGATATGAATACCATAGAGATAGGAAATACATGTGTACACTTTAGAATGAATACTAATAAATAAAATTGAAGTGTCTATTTGTTATGACAATTTTTTTTTACTAAATAGATATGAATGTATATACGATACCTACACCAAAAATACAAATTATTCAAATTTTTGTCTGTCCGTCAGTTTGTTTGTTCCGGATAATCTCCGGAACGGCTGGACGGATTTTGATGGGACTTTTTTCGGTAGATACCTAAAGTTACTGCGGGTAACGTAGGGTAGTTTTAATTTGCGAAAATAATTAGGGCTCCGTGTAAAAAAATTGAATGAAATCCGATTCAATTCACAGTTTTACGGGCAAGTGCTTGAATTAATGAGAAATATTTATACTTTATCTTAGTACTAAAAAAATATTAGGGTTGCATATAAAAGAAATAAAACGCAGTTATGAATATATGAAACGCGGGCGCAGCCGCGGGTACACAGCTAGTATACAAATATAAATCTATTGTGTGTTCCTCCTTATGCTGTGTCTTTGTTGACATTTATTATTTTAGTATAAATGTGGGCGGAACATCGCGATTCCATTGTTATTATATCTGCTGTATATTAATAGAACAAGTACTTCCGCTACAATATATGATTTTAATTTCAAATAGGTATAGATTTGTAAGGAAGGACATACTTTATTCTACGGATTAAGATACCATTTAGTAAAGTAAGTCAAGTTTTTAAAATACATACCATATATATTATATTGTTATTATATTATATACTAGCTGTGTGCCCGCGGGCACGCACGCGTTTTATATGTTCTTCACTGCGCTTTGATTTTTTATACGGAACCCTGTAAATTTTAGAAAAATTATTGTAAAGTACGCAGAGAAGCTTTAGCTATTTACCAAAAAGTCCCGTTAAAAATACAGACAGGCAGGCAACAATTTTAAAAGTTGTGTTTTTGATATAGGTACCGGATACACATTCGTATGCATTTAGTAAAAAAAAAATTTTGAAATTACATTTATTACTATAGATAACACTAGCTGCTCTCTGTGATTTTACCCGCGTAGCTCCCGTTCCCGTAGGATTTTTGATATAAAAACTATCCTATATCACTCCCCGGAATTCAAACTATCTTCATACCAAATTTCATCCAAATCAAGTTTATAAGTTTATTAATCCGTCCAGTCCATAGTTTATAAGTTTATTAATTACATACAAAAATATAAATCTTTCGTCTTTATAATAACAGTGTAGATAAGGCTCAGCATTTTGATGACAATCTCACCTGATCACAGTGTGTACAAGATGTGTGTACTCGTACACACGCTCAAACTCGAAGTACTGGTTCTTAAGTGATTCTGCTGAAAGACACCGTATTGGTATTTGGTGACAGATTTTCAAACAAAGTTAGTTGAAAAACTTGAAGATTCGTCAGTAAAACTTGCTATTAAAAAAAGGTATTTAAATAATCATATATATTTAGGTGTGTTATTGAAATAATTTGTACTAAAATTACGAATTTAATTTGATATAAATTTAAGTAAGTAATTAATTATTGCAAGTATTAAATCTCCACTGTTTTACAGTAACTTTACATATAATCCAATCAAATAGCCGATTCGGTGGGTATTTACGTTTGCGTTTTAAATTTTAATCAATCGTTAAAAGTTGTAAAACTTTAAACGAAGTTTAAATAGCACAAGTTTCAAATGAAAATATTAATGATTTTTTTTGTGTTGTACCTTCTTTTTATGATTAGCTATTTATTATGTTAAATTAAAACTATTTATAATATATAAGCAGTAATTATAGAATTATAAATATTAATCGACTTTGTTACTCTATGGCTGTATGTATATATAAAATTGATCAGATATAAAAAAATAATACTCAACAAGTTAAGAAGCTAAGTACAATGATACAGTATGGTGTATTTATTGTATAACATCATATTTACTTGTGATTTGTGACATTTGTATCAGATAAAGAATATGATTTCCTTCTTATGTCCGTAATATTAGGTTACGTTGGAGTAAATATTATCTATGTATGGAATTTGTCACAACAACCATATCTATAGGACTTGATACAAACCATAAATAAATAAGTAAGTAAAAATGAAGTAAGCTGTTGCTTTAACATACATATGAGTATAATTTTTACATGTTGACTTTTGTGCTTTTCGTAGCAGTGTAATTTCTTTAAAGGGATATATATGATCAAACCATTTCACGCAAGTTGGCATGTTGTGATAGTTTGAGAACCAGTCCTCTTTTACTAATAATTATCTTCACCTCCGTTTTCATTATAAATTAGTTGAACCTTTAAAAAACAAAATAACGAAAAAACAAATAAATAATTTTCGACCTTTCGCCTGGATGCGGTTTGTCGCATCGCAGTATTTGATCCGCTTTGCGAAATACTTTAAAATCGTCTGCAAAAATACGTTAACATCTTTCATTTTTCAAATTCATCTTCAATCTTCTCATTTATAATGTTATTCACACTCGAGTAACTTTTGTTTGACATGAAATGTATGAAACAAACCTTCATTGCTTCGCCTTTGCCAATGCGTGCCAATGTCAATATTCTAAATAATAGTTATACAGATAAGCAGTCTTCAATATAAAAGTGAATATAAGATCGGATACGTGCTGTCGGTTGAGTTAACTTGGACTTTAAATTGATTTAGATTTAAGTTAAATATGAGTTATTTCAATTACTCTCTGTTCTAAGTGGTGAGGTTCTAAGGTATTATTGTTATTTGCTTGTACATATTGGTATGTATCTTATTCGTGGTGTAATATTACTGGCGTTTCAAATCACAAGAGATATGTTTGTGCTCTGAGAACGTACAGATGACGCATCATATCACGTTGGACGTAGATTAATGAAACAAAGGACATCCAGAGGGAGATTTTACAAATGAAAAATCGTTTCAAAATATCATTAGATGATGATCGATCAAACTTTGCAAGTTTTATTCATCTAAGTATAATAATCAAGATATATGTATTATCAGACTAAGTAGTCGTATTCCTGATTAGGTACATAAGTTTAAAATATGTGCGATATAGTACCCGTATAGAAGATGGCTGTTTGAATAAGTCAATAGAGTATATGAACATTAAGCATAATTAAGTTCTTAAAATTCCTTATGTTCCTACAAAAATTACGCAGAAAATTCACTGCTGTAAAAAGCATCTAGGTTATAGATCAGTGGTCGTCAAACTGCGACCTGCGGGCCGCGCTGCATGCGGCCCCTGGACTGTATGCGGCCCTAGATGTTGCAAGCAATTTCGGTAGACAATGACTCAACAACGACTTTACATATATACGACACTAACTAGTGAACTAGTCTGTAAAAATGACTTCATAAGCTACATAAATTCTATGGAGAATTCGCGTTTGATAGCTCACAAAAATATGTTAATTAACCCATTTAGCACTTACCTAGCGTTCACGCCAGCTTTCCATTGTTTTCCTATTGTCTTATATTTATGGGTACTCGACACATTAATAGATGGTATTAACTACGTACTATGGTATCCATAAAAGTGTGGCACCTCACATTTACCTATATAGCCCTTAACCAGAAAAGAGTGACGACCACTGTTATTACCCGTTAAAAGGAACGTATATGTAACAACAGACAAAAAATTACGTATGATAAATATAAAATATAGTCTGTATGTATTCGCCGTAGGTTGTTTCCAAACCACAAACTGTCACTCAGTTACACCTCGATCTACAGAAATCACAACTATACCATCACTACGTCCAATACGATTCCTTCTATGTATGTACTACCCGACTATCCCCGTCTAATTTAACTCTTCATGATACCTACTGACTGTGTGTAACTATTCAAAAATATTATACGTTGTTTGTCTAAAATATTATAATATACTACTTCTAATTATAATATCAACGAAGTTCTGATATGATTAAATCTTGTTACATATATACAGCGGAAAATGATGTAAATGTAATAATTATTCTTTATACCTAATATGCCTTGTGTCGTTAAACACGCGTTTGTTTATACTAATATGTACTGCATAATTAGTTCTTGTTATATATCTTATAATGTGTAAATGTAGTTTAATGGTATGTTTACATAAAACTTCGTAAAAGATAATTAATATAAAAACAAATCTGTCTGTTTATCTACTGATTTCCTTTTTTTTTTGTTATTTCTTACTTATTGTATCTATTTAAATTGCAACGGATGTTAGAAGTCTTTTTTTAAACTCTAAATGGGTTTATAATTTTAATGTTTCCCCAAAGGTGGTTAAATACAGAGTGACTTAAAATCAATGTTAGTTCCTTAGTCTAAATAAAAACATTACTGCTGAGTAGCGTTTTGAAATATAAAGGCAGTGTGGACTGAGGGGATATAACTATCTATAGTATCTAGTGTTAACAATAAAATTATTTTGAAAAGAGTTTTTTTTTTTTTTTCAATTTGTCAATAATGTTTATAATCGAATTTCGACCACTAGACGAAAATACTAGTATGATCACATCCAAATAAATTTAGATAGATAACTTTAATGTGTCGTCACAAGCATCAACTCATTAATTTAATTATACAGCAGCGCTGCCGTTGAATTAATTGCATAGCTATGCATTAGGTACCGACATGGAAAATAACTCCTCACCCATACTATCACTTTTCGCGTACTTAGTACGAAAGTTTTCGCTTTCCAACCGACGAAGTTGGGGCCGCCGGAGCGGCATTTCCTTGCTAATTAACGAGCTGCCGGTAGTTGCATTGTGACGTTCATCTTTCGCTCGGCTGGACGGAATAAACTTTGTACTTCATAAAATCGTATTCTTGTTAATAAAATATCTACCAATGAATATAAACTAATCGATAGTGTCTGGAAGTGACACCACTCTCTATGCTTCCGCAAATAACAGTTGTAACTAAAGTTTGTACATAATAAGATTTATAAAAAAAAACTTTGAAAAAGTTTAACCTGACTACGGAAAAAAGATACAAAAAAAAATGTAGCATATATAACTCAGGCTATAATAATGAATCGATTGTCTCTTTAAAACCAGATGAATAGTTCAGGCGCTACGAAGGAATATACGTAAATATAAACATACGTAGACTACTAAAATTATAACCCTTCCTTTTAGTTTCGCCGTAGTTGGGTAACAAAATAAAACCTATTAGTTATCTGTGAAGAAACTAGATCGAGTGTCTAGCCTGCGCTCTTCACGATTGGGGTGTTTTCCGAACCGGTGGTTGTGATTTGATGTTCATAAGCGCCTAACTTGAATATTTTTTTTTTTTTATTTAGATTAGGAATCTCTGAGTAATCTCTGAGAAGAACATTATTTATTGAACCTTATATAATTGCTATCTTAAATCGTAAATAATTTTGAAACTCAATTATCTCTAAAGCTTCTGAATAGTCAGAAAAGTGAGAACTAAAATAAAGTAAGAGAAAATACTTTTGACCTTTTAACTATTTTACGAACGCAATACGAAGAAAAGACAACGCGAAATTAAATCCCGCCGCCTGGTCCCAAATAAACGAACGAAGCTTTTGAAGCGAAGAAATCCAATGGAATAAAAATTGCAAAACAAGAACAAAACGCCCGCCAATCTATCTCCAGATTGCGGGTCAAGTTAACTTTAGTTACAGACCAATTTCGTATCGGCGCCTTCTAGAACGAACGAAGTAGCAAAGTTGGAAGTCATTAACTTTGGTTAAGTTCGTTACTCTCCGCTCAGTCGGTTGCAAGGCGATGCGGGAACATCGGATCGAGCACCAGCTGTGTTCGAAAATGAGCAAAATAGGATAATGAGGGACTAAGTCCGAGAGCGGTATCTAAAAGTCAGACATTTAAAAAAATGTTTAACAAAATTAACCAGGTTTTATCATCGTTATTTACGCTTCTGTAAACCTCATAGACTACCTAAACAAGCACTTGTTGATGTTATATAGTTAAACACACTTAACCGTTCGATCCTTATAATAAATGTATTTATTCGAATATGTTCAATAAAAACATCTCTAATGTATTATGACTAAGAAAATCTACTTACCCAAACGAATCGACGCTTTTCTCCCTTTCGGATAAAACCATCGGCATATTTTTCAGTTATATCAAAATACTATTTCGCTGAAGCTCCAGCGTTTCGCGTGTGATACCTTTAGAGGCCGAGTAATCTATGTAAAAAAAAAAACATTTAACGTATCATAAAAAATCCTCATAAAAAATCGGTCCAACCGTGCTTGAGTTACGAATGGTGCAACTAGCCCGACTTTGTTTTTTTTTATTATATTACTAGCTGTGTGTCCGCGGCTGCGCCTCTTTTTCATAAATTCATCACTGTTTAATATAGTTTTAAAATAATCATTGGAAAATAGTGTTTTGCTGATATTGTCCATAGAATTTTATTTTGTTAACGATTTCGTGAGTTTTAATTTTTTTTAAAGGAATAAACTCAAACTTCTGGAAGTTAAAGTGTACATTGAATCGGAATTTATCGAAGAGGGATAAGTATCAGGATAAAAAGTATATGTGTTAACCCACATATCAGTATCAGTATAAATATCAGTGATTTAAAAACTCTGTAAAACTTAGATAAATTGAAATTTACATGTGCATATTAGAATATTATGCTAATTGCAAACTAAATATACATCAGTTATATCAACATCAAAAGATCCATCCATTCAACCGAAAGACGTCCACTGCTGGCCATAGGCCCCCATCAAAGATTTCCACAGCGACCGGTCTTGCGCCACCCGCATCCAGGGAATTCCCACGACCTTTACCAGAACGTTGGTCCACCTTGTAGGGGGGCTACCCACGTTACTGCTTCCGGTAGCCATTGGAGAACCTGTTGGCGCCATCGGGCATCAATTCTGCGAGCAATGTGTTCTACCCGTTACCTCTTCGGGCAACATTCTTCTGCGGGTCTCCTCTTCCTGTTTCGATTATGCAGTTAAAAGGATCAAAACGTCAAAAGATGTTCAAGTTAATTGAATTATTATAAAATAATTTCAAACACAAAAAAAGATAAATTTAAAATATGCTTAAAGAAGCACAAATCTGCAGTTATCCATCAAAATGCAATCAAAAGTACATTTGTTACCGACAACACAAACTGAACAAGACTCCAAACCGCTTCAATGAAATGTAGCACTATTTTCTAAGCGCCTTATCTTCTCCTACTCAAATAAAACTGCGTAATTGGGTTTGTTTCAGTCAAATTGCTCGGGTCTGGGCTGCTTGGCGTCATTAGACCTCACTCTAACATTTTATTGAAAGTGGAGCCTTAATTTTGTTTAGGAGAGCACAAATAGATGTGGTTTGTTTTCAGTTTCAAATGTTTTCTTATAAAGTATTGTTTTGGTGCGTTGATGACGGTCGTTTTATCGTAATTAGGGCTGCTTTTGAAAACATTTCAAACCATAATTAATTGTGTTCTTCCCATTCAAACCCAAATTAAAAATACGATTTTCTTTCATTCGAAAATAAATTTTCATTTATTCATAAAGTAGTGATTATTTACGTTATAAGTTTATGAAGCGGTTACGGTTACCCAATGGTAACTGTCGCTTCATAACCGCTTAGCACATCGTTTTCTGTTAGTGTTATTAAAACTCTTGTTGACATAAATTCAAACAATACCGTTTTATTATATTTATTTATGAACTATGATTGTGACCTAAAAAATATATAGGTTAACGCAATGCGATAAAAGTCATTTTGATTTGGTACAATTGCTGAAGTAAGCCCAAAAAAAACCATTCATGTAGCCAATAAAACGATTTTGATTAAGTCAAACAATTACAATGTGTGAAAGATTATAATATCACGACTAGTAATAATAATTCTGAAGTAAGTTCGTAGTTCTATACATAGACATAATATGTTTTCGCTATGCTCAATAGACGAAAAGAGCGTGGGAGTGAGTCATAATTAAGTTTAAATTGGCTAAGACAAAAGGAGATAACTAATCGAACGACACATTGTCAATCTCTATACTTGCTATGACCCCGTAAGACCGCTGTCAATTCTCTTGGGGAAATTTTATTTAAATAATTAATAAACATCGCCAAAACTGTAAAAATATTATTTGTGTTTTATTCAGCGAGTGCATATGAAGTTACACAACGTAACAATCTAAATAAAATACTCTTTTCACGTGTAATTAAGACAGGATTACATTGTTAGTCCACATATTTTGCCGGTTTGGGTTTAATATTTAATCGTAAAACTGATTTCAATTATAGATTTTATCTTTTCATATTGATTTATTATAATATTTTCCTCATTTTATAGAATTGGAAGATATTTGGTGGTAAATAAAACAATATTTGTTTACGCTAGTGTTTGATAAAATTATAACGTCATGAATATCGATAGCCGATAATAAGCTTCATAGATATTTAGTGGATAAGTTAAATGAATTATTAATGTAATAAGCATAATTTTTATTCGGGATGGAATTCAAACCAATTTTTTTTTCGTATCTGCACACTTAATATAGTTGGTATAGAATTATACAAAGTGGTATATTTTATTGTTGAGTTTGGTTTGCAATACGAGAATTTACTTATGTTTCATTTATTAATAATAACAGATTCTTCAATAAAATTTTGAAATACTCTAGATGTTTGAAGTTTTTGGTGGCGATTGAGATGGTCTATTTCCCGTGAGAAAAAAGTTATTATAGAACTTGAACGAAGTACGTAAAGCTTGACGTCATATTTTTAGTATAGGAGTTATCTCTCTTGGATAAAATTACTAAGCTAGTTATTTCTTATTAAGATTTTAATTTGGATATCATTGTTCAGCCTTATTTATGATTTATTTTAAAGGAATAACTAGAGATGAGAACTTGAACAGCTCATATTTTTTTAATCCAATGTAAATTAATTAACAATAATTCGTATTATTATAAATTGTTTGAATTTATAACAATTAAATTACATACTTATTTTATAACATTCCACGTGCCTTTAATTTCTCCTAAATATTTTTGATACTTTAGTTTGTAGTATTTTGATACACCAATTTCTACAAGAAATAGAATATTCTTTTACACTAATATTTAGATTATATTTAATTGGAGATTATGTTTTATATCTTTTGAAATCGTTAAATTCTGGTAATAAATAGTGGGCCTGAACCTATCCAGTAATATATGATGATAGCAGAATCAGTGGCGTAACTAAAGCAACTGAGGCCCGTACCAAAGTTATTGGATAGGACCCCAGTATAAATCGTCACGCTGTAATTTGATTTTAATAAATCCCTAATGTGATCACTAAGGCGTTTAAATATTTAGTCCTGTCTAACTTTATTTGTATTTATACATTTTATTGTTAATAATATTAGGATTCTTCTGAGCTTGCGGCTTCGCAGGGTGAGGCCCCATCGGACAGGAGCCCGTGTGATTTTGTCAGCTCTGACACCCTATATCACCACTGATCAGAATATACCATCGATAACACATTTATGATTAGTTATGACAACACTATTTTACGCACACTTTTGCAACTTGTTTTTTGTAACGCCTTTTAACTAGCACACAGTCACAGTCTTATCTATACTAGGTCTATGGTTCTATATGATATTGTTGCACAACTGTCAGGCCCAATCAATATTATTATTCACGGTGTCTAAAGGCAGGCGTCCACATATCGACACCGTGCGTATCGGACACATCGTATCGAACGGATTATTTTTTTACAATGCTTCCACAGGATCAGCAGCGATCGGATTTGCCGACGCCACTTTCATTCAGATTTTCGTAGTGTTCGGTGGAATGTTTAAGATAATGGTGGATACGAAGAAGAAGAATTTGTTGTAATTGCATGTTTGTTAATATGAAGAAATAGGGTGTTTTAAGTCATATATCTCTTTATACTCTTGGAATTGCAATTCTACAATCCGTGTGATGCGATGCGTCCGCTATATACGATGTGGATATGTGGACGCCTGCCATTATGTGGCAAAGTTTACAATGCATTGAATCGGGCATCGGTCGTTGAAAGCGGCTGTCACTGACATCCAATCTTCAAGATTTCGACATTCGATGCCGTCATCATATAGCCATGTCAGGATATTACAATATTATAAAAATGATCATCCTTGTCTTTGTTTCTTGATATTTGTTGATAGACTTAGATGATTATTAAAATATGGAAAAAAAATAACTATCTAAAAAGTTTTTAAAAGCAGCTGGTTTTTCTGTACTTTATGCGCAGGGATATTGCATTGCTAAGCATGTTCTACAGACTATTGTACCGTGGCAAGTGTTCTGAAAACTTAGTGAGGGGACTAATTCTTAGGAACTCCCTCCCTTAAGAGATCAAGACGTGTAGGCCTTCGAAGGCACAGCTTTACGGTTTCCACCATCTCTTAATGGATCAAAAAGTTGGCAATGTCTTATATTTGCTGTACCATAAAACTGTGCCACAGTTTCCCAGCGCGTGTTTCCTTCTTTCTTCAACTTAACGTCCTTCAAGCGTAACATGAAGAGGCATTTATACATGCCAGAATGACAACTGCGATCCGGAATGATAGCTGCGATCCACAATGACCTTTCGATGTCCCGGTGATCGTCGCTGTTTGTAGATTGTACTGGGTTTACTGTCAGGTGCAGTATAGACACTATGACGTGCTACAATAAAAAAATATAATGAATTAACTTATTGCATTAAACCTCTAAATTACTTATAAATCGTAAGTAAAGTTGGAGTTTATTACAATGTTTAATTTACTAGAGGAAAAATAAAGGTTACCATATAAATTTATGCTCCAAATTATATAGTACATAGTAACTGATAAAATGATATAGTATTATTATTGCCACATGAATTAAGAGAAGTGTCTTGTCTGGTTTTTATTCTGATCCCGTCAGTGTCTGCCGCGACATCACTTGATTAATTGCCGACGACGTCTTCTTCCCTCTCTCCCAACTGATTGATTACGTTGTAATCTTGTTTGTGACTTGACTGATGCTGTTTCGCAGACGTGTTTTTCATATATTCAGAATAATTAGCTGTTCTCAACAGAAGTAAATTTTCATTTCCAGGCTTCATACAAAAGTAATGCGACGAGAAGCTCTGAAATTCAATTTAAAAAAGTTATATGACTTGATGATAATTTGAATGTAAGATTCATTATTTTATAGTCGTCATAAGAACTTATTAATATTAAGTTGAATAAAGCTGTTTCATAATGAAACAGTCAGTGTAAAATAATAATACAACTGCCATTAGTCTGGACAAGATGCCAATAAACTCAATCGGTTTTTTATTTTTTAATGTATGTAGTATGGCAAAGTTATTGTAGTACGTTATGGTAAGCATAATATATTTATCTTATCAATTATTTATAACAACCAATAATTATATTCAAGTGTACAGAAAGCGGTAATTTTTAGACTTTGAGGATAATGCAACCAACAAGAATCAACACCGTACGCCAGCTTTTAAGAATATACGTTACGGACGAAAACGAAATTAATACCCAGAAAGCTGCTTTAAAACCAATATAAATTGCATCTTTAAATTCACTATTAGCGGTTTCCGGAGACAATAGAATTGATGATAGCCGCGACAATTGAAATAAGAACACAAATAAAAGCGGGGACAAAACGTAACCGAAACTCTGTTGTGAATTGATGAATATCTACGATTTTGCGGAGAGCAAGAAACTTCGCTGACAGATTACAGCAGCTGAAATAAATCAAAACGTCTAGAGCTTTTACGATTCTACTACGATAGCCGTTTTATTTATAACCACTGGTTTACATTTTGTAATCTGATGATAGCTAGTTATCGGTCATCTCATTTCACTAATTCGTTACAAAAGATATTTCATCATGTGTTATGAATAAAGTGCTTTAATTTTTTTTTTTAATTACCAATAAAACATTTTACAAAAAATATATATCTAAATAATGCCACTTATACCTTCATGGTTTGTCTGTATTTAGGGTTTTTACAAGCAGGATAAGTGAAAATTGTTTAAAAAAATTTGCAATTTTTCATATTAACCTTGTTGCGTAACAATGTAGATAAAGAATTTAAGAGTCTAGGAATTAAGTAAGTAGTTGTCCATTCGCCGTAACAATTATCACAGGTTTTGATTTCTCACAGTTAGCAGTAAACAACAATACTAATTAAGATTTAAATAATTTATAGCTTCAATATTTAGATTGTAATATACCTAATAGCCAGCGGTTCGTGTAGCATAATATATGAAATTACTCACATTAGAAAATTTATTAAGTGTTTTTTTGTTTGTTTATACTATAATTTATTTGTCGACTTATTTAACCCTATAACGTATATTATATAACTGACTGATACCTGCGGCTTTGCCTACGTTAATTATTAACAATATATTAAATGAAGATCTTGATATTTTTTTTTAAATAAGGAGATTTGATTCTATAAATGGATGGATAAACAATAAAATTTTGATTCATGAAGACACCGGAATCGAGAGTGAGAGGACGTAAAGGAAGATAATACGTTCTTTCAAAAAATTTTGAGATTACTATATAAGTAATATGACCAGACACACTGTGGTTGTTGAAGTATAAGCGGCACTCGATGTGCAATTTATTAAATATAGTAAATTGATGGATAATAAAAGGTCTGGCAACTCTATACATTATACCGTTCAGACTTTTGGATGAGGCAAGCAAAGATCATAGTCGATCTAGAAATTACTATGACCGATAAAGGCGTACTGTTCAAGAAATTCTGGTAAAAAGTATTGCCGTGCTATATGTGACGAGTTTCCTTGCTGGCCAGGTTTATTATTCTTTTGTATTTTTATATTAATGTATGTAAAGAAAACTATCAGTTTATATATATGATATTATTTCCATTTCGTTGATTTATTAATCTAAATTTGTCCTCGCGACATTACTGGAACACCGTTAGCATAACTTTAGAACCAGTGAGTATCACTAGGCTTATTTTGTTTAACATCCTGGACCACATTGTCCTTTAACATCAGATGAGATTGCGGTCAAAGCACTGAGGCTACAGTGTAAAAGAAACAATGTGTTTAAGATTCAAAATAAGAAAATTACGCTCACCCTACTTCTCTATAGCAAGCATCGCAGCGTACAGTATTGAACAAGCAGTAGTTATAATAAAAATGAGTTTCTTAAAACTACAATATTGTAACACTAAAAAAAAAATCAAAATCTATCCCGTATATTTTTCTGTGATATGCGATATACACAATTTGATTTGTTCTATCTATAATATATTACATTTGTTTCAATTTGTATTAATAAATGTATTTGCACAGATAACCCGACTTTATTTTTAGATTTCTCTAATATACATTAAGTTATTTTTTACAAGTAAACATGACCAATATTACGATGATGTTATATTACTGTGACGTTATTATTATTTAAAATATTATTTTTTTAATTTTAGACGAGAAACTTTATTATGTTTTCAAATAGGCGAGATCTATTAAATTAAACGCTGACGTTCGATTATTGAAGTGATGTATAATATTATATAGCCATGAACGTAATCATCTGAAAGCGCTGGAGTTTGCGATGACACGTTAATTATCACGGCCATTGTGCAGTTGTCATGTCATTCTAATTCAAACCATGATAATTTACTTATAAATTTAGCTGGATTTATATTAAAAAAAAATATTCTTCTACTAGATGATAAAAGCACAAAGTTTTATTAAATGCATTCAAACTTTCAACTACAATAAAATGTCAATTATACATTTTGTAGATAACATTATATCCTAGTGCCCCTTTTATGACTCTATATGATCGTTAGTTGGTTTATATCTAAAAATTCTCTGAACTTATTTATTTACTCATTGACCAGATGGTTAGATTTCGTACGATTCTTACATTAGGTAATATGGGATTTAAAAAAATATCAGTATGTTGAGAAATCATTTCATTAACATATTTCCATTATTCTATTTATTAGCGTCTTTATAATTCGCAAATCTTTTAATAATCATCAGTATTTAGTTTTTTTTTTCAGAAACCAACGAATAGAAAATTTTAAACATCATATCAACAGATATCCTTACCTATATATTTACATTAGGAAGATAGATTAAAAAGCATATCAACACAGTTCAAACTATACTGGGATTCTTTGTACGTAAGTCTGGGGTCTGGGGTATAAGATACGGTCAAATGAGAATCCTTTTCACCTTTTGATACGGGTTTGGCGGGCTAAAGATTCTTTCTGTTTTCTTATAACGGTTTGTGATAAATTTTAGTGTCGATTTTGGCGTGAAACTTTTACTGCAACGTAAATATATGTTAATATGGTATCCTTTCAATAGACATAGAAAAATTAAATGTCTACTTAAATATATATTTTAATAAGATTCAATGATAGTTTGACATTTTAAAAAAGTGTCTTAGAGCTTAAATAAAGTAATAATAAAACTGTGAAAACAATACTATTATAAATGATCAAAATCGATAAAATTAGTTTATTTTGTCTCTAATTTGCTGCAGAATAACATATTTATCTCTAGAGAAGAATTATAACAACGGATATATTGTATGATCAAAATAATGAAATAGATTACAATTCATTCTAATAAAGAGAACTCTACTGTCTAATAGATTAATATATTAAATATTCAAAGTTTTCAGTAAATAAAGTATAGTAATTAACACTCGATAGAAAAGAAAAGCAACTAATTGTCCCGTCTCGCTCGTTCAATTCACATTTAACCGGCGCGCTTTGAGAGTTAATTATCAAAGTCCCTTTTCCTTATCCTACCCCCAATACTCTTAGGAGCGGGCTGTCTAACACAAAGCAAATTGCTAATACCCGATAGCTCTGGGAAAGGGCACAGAATGGCCCATTTCCTGAAGAAGCTTTATCTTTTCTTTTCGACAGTAGGCACTTAAAGTGTATTGAGTAGTGGAGACGTCACAGCTAGGGTTGTTATACGTTCCGCGAAAACTAGGAAATACCATTTCTGTATTATTAAAATAGCGTTATTACGAAAAACTTACTTACTCAACTCTGAAATCGAGCCTCAGATTTCAGCGAAGGAAAACATCGTTAGTAGTATGGCGTTTTCTAATAATTATGAAAAACAATAATAGTGCTCCAGCAGCAACACACTTGAAAACCAATAACTCCAGGTTTAGTGGGTTTATCATCCTGGATCACATCGTCACTTAAGATCAAGTGAAATTGTGGTTAAAGCGCGAGCCTATTAGTAAATTGAAAAAATGAAAACTCGTATGTCTGTGATATCGATAAGAATGAATAAATGTCATTAAAACTACAACAGTGTAAATTTAATGTTTCTATTTTCCGGTAACATTGCTGATTTACTCCCATAGGTACTACACTAATAAAAAAAGTTTTTTTTAATATCATAATAACAACTTTTTATTAAATCCATATGAATGTCGATACGATACTTGTAACAAAGATACAATTTTTAAATGTATTGTCTGTCTGTTCCAGATAATCTCCGGAACGGTTGGACCGATTTTGATGGAACTTTTTCTTGCAGATAGCGAAAGTGACTCCGCGTAACTTACACTACTTTTATTTAAAAAAAAATAGTTTGGGTTCCGTGTAAAAAAAACCCAATAAATTGTAAAAACAGTCAGTTTTATTGGCAATTGAAATATGTTTTTGCTTTTATTAGTAACAAAAAAAAATAGGATAAAAGTAGGATTGCAGCGTGTTAAAAAAATAATCTCATGAATTTGTTAACAAAATTCAATGGACAGCATAATCAAAACATTATTTTTCAGTGATTATTTAAAAACTATATTACGCTGTTTAGAATATATGAAGCGCGGGCGAAGCGCGGCCACCCAGCTAGCATACTAGCTATATATATATATTCTTATACTGTATAGTCACTCAACTTTAACTATAACCTCGCCTCATATTAAGTAACGATGTACATCAAGATTGTAAAAATACTAAGGCCAAAGGTAACCATAGACTTACACGTGATCTATCGGAACATACTTGGCGATAGATTTTATGGCAGGAGGGCATTAAAAAAAGCTCTACACTATCATGCCATGATTTCATCATTATGTTTTCCTTCAGCTCATTAGTCTATTTAGAAGCACAGGTGCACAGGTGCAGGCACAGCACTGAGCTAACATCGCTTCAAATTTAAGATACAACGAATTTGAACATCAATTTCCCGTAAATTTGAATTTTAAAGGTTAGCAATTCAGGTCACAAACATTTCGCGCTCCTAAAACAAGTTTAAGTTTCACGGCATTTTCTCATTACGTCGCGTCGTTACGGTGTAGTGTTATTACTTGTTATTAATACATGTGCCAAACTTGTAATATTTTCTAATTCTAGACTAGATTCTAATCTGATATAAATTATTTTATTTTCAACACTTATTATGTAAACACTATATTTTATGCCAGTTAAATGTTATTGTAAGTCAATAACTTATATAAATATATTCCATTGGATTATATAAGGGATATAACAATTAAAAATAGTATAGAGATTGACTGTTTTTATTATAATTTGTATGTTCATATTTCACTAGTATTAAATATCACAACTCTTATAAATAATCAATAATATTTTATTATATTCGTTATTTAGTTGAATCTTTTTAAAATTTCAGATTATTTATAAGTTTAGGATATCTAATTCGTTAACCAATTTCTTTTATCAAACTAAGATAATAACCTTTCGTAAATCCAGGCACTGTAATTTAATTCCGCAAATAATACACTTAAAATTTGTGCTACATTCATTTAATTAAATATATAACCAATTAACACACACACGTGAAATAGTTTTCAAAATTAATATTTTATAAACTCAAATGAGAGCTTTCAAGTTCTTCGACAACAAATTAATTAATAATGTAAACATTTTTTATCCTTTTTCTATAATACGAACATGAATTATTTCTAAGTGTCTCGGTGTGGGTTTTTTTTCTTAGTATCATCCCGGAGTCTGGAATTTGTGCCTAATATGGTAACAGGCTCGCCTCCTGTCACATTTGGGACGGAACTAAGCCCGGCGAATTATGGGTGGTGTAGTGCGCTATTTCACCTCTGCCTAACCCTTCGTGAATAACAGACGTGAGCTTATGTTATGTTATTATTTCAAAGAGCACAATTAATTTTAGAAATAATTTATATAATGTTTAAAAAAAAATTGGTAAAACTGTTATTTATTAATAACCTTTTAAATATGTTTTTATTCCATTGGTTTTACATGAAATAAATTTATGTAAAACGTGATATTAAAGTAGACAACGACTGCATTACATTGTGATAACTTTCTCACACTAAAATACTTTATTTAAAAAATTCTAGCAGCATACAATTTCCCCTAAACAACTTTTGTTTTCATACGCCGCACAGTCTAGTGTTTTTCCCTCACACGTCGAGCCTACATTGTGTCAATTCATAACATCACTCCTTGTCGTCTTTCGAGCCTCTAAGTGTTTGCATATATGTACATACATATGTAAACACGAATACACTCTCTTTAAAATTTCTATACAACATTGTTACTTTATATTATTGAATTAAATAAATATAACGAATACATAAAATATTACGATGATAAAAAAATCTATTGACTATTATTTATGATCATTTATTACTAAAGAATTTTCAGTTTAGATTCCTAATAAAATCTTATTTTAATATTGTAATATAGAGTATATTTATAATCCTCTTTCCTTGCATTATATATAAGTATATCTGTTTGTTCTTTAGTCGGTTTATAACTCTATATTTCTTTGTAAATAAATCGTATTATGTATTTTTAGTTTTTTTATTGACGCTGGGTAATATGACTGTACAGTACTTGATGGTAAGAGCTGTACAGTCTAAAATCATCGGTGACCGTCGCTGGCAATTCCACCGGCGGTCGTCGTCGTTATACCGGCTGGATACGTGAAGAGGCATTTCTTCACGTCGCATTTGAAGGACACGTAAGAAAGAGGGAACACGCTAGCAGGGAGTTTATTCCACATTTGTACGGTGCGCCAAAGATAGAGGAGTTTGCAAACTTTTTTGTTGTCGCGCCGGGAAGGACTCTACCGTGAATCTGTGGTACCGTAAACCTGCCCGCGTGGTTCTGTTAAGTAAGGAAAATGCAGGAATACTCACCATGATACAGACGATATAAAAAGCTCAGCGTTTTCAAGCTAAGTTCAAATAAAGATGAACATTACTTAAAAGGCAGTTTACTTAAGAGGCCTATGCACGGAGTTTCATTGCGTGATCGAATTAATAATCAGGAGATCTACTGAAAACCTGAGTAGCTGATATTACCAGAAGAAATGCTAAACTAAAGTAGGAGAAGGCTGGGCACATTGCTCGTTGATCCGATGCCCAATGGAGCTCCGTGCTGGAAGACGCACCGTGGACCGACCACCTGGTTAAGGTCGCGGGAATTGACTGCATGCAGGTGGTACAAGACCGGTCGTTGTGGCGTTCTTTGGGAGAAATCGATTTCTAGCAGTGGACATCTTTTTTTCGACATGACCA
Source organism: Samia ricini (assembly GCA_014132275.2). Lineage (NCBI taxonomy): Eukaryota > Metazoa > Arthropoda > Insecta > Lepidoptera > Saturniidae > Samia > Samia ricini. Next base: position 25,570,212 of record AP028161.1, read on the forward strand.
TGACGATAACGATTTATAGTTTTAATATCGTCGTTTTTCCAAAATGTAGAATTCGACATGGACAGAGTCAAAGCCACACACAAAGTACATCATAATTGGAGTCATTTCAGTAGAAACATAACATAAAAACTACGTCAAAAAATCATTCTAGAATTTTGTTTCATAGTGTACAATTTTTTACATAATAATGAAAAGAAGAGCTAGTATTTGGGTCACCGAGGCACACATGAAATACAAAGTTCCTTTTGTTTGTCTGTTCAATTCGGCGCTGTTTGCTTTACAATTTAAATGCAGGTTACGTCGCTTCGATATACTGAATTTCCAACTTTATACGACAACCCAACTCACTTCGCATCTTTTCTAATCAGCCGCACGTCCGGTTGATATGAAATTGTTTTACATATATGTATTTTACGGCTATTCATTATACAAAATCAGAATTTTTTATTTTAATAACAACTTTACAATGTATAAAGAATTTATATTTCTTGTTAAAATACATAACTACTCCTACTTGTGCATACCGGTTAGCAGTGTGGTGACGGCTAAGAATAATACCAGTCTATATCTTTCTATGGATGTCGTAAATAGCGACTACGAGATAAAAACCCGGGGATGGGCAACAGCATCCTCAGAGAACCAAAAACTCCTTACTGCGATCGTAAAACCTCCTGCTAAGTGTGCGATTATGGCAATTCCTCCCTCTATTAGGAGAGACCTATGTCCAGCAGTGAACGTCTTATGGTTAAATAGATAGATACGACTCGTACTTTATCTCTCAAATAATCAATATTATTGAAATATTTGTCACCGGTCACTTAATTTTATTAAATTAATCATCCAGTTTCCAACTTCTTAATACTGATTGATTAATGGTTCTAAAGAGATAAAGTTTCAGTGTCTATTATATAGCGTTCTATTCCACCATTATACAGCGGGATCAGTGTTACGTTTGTGAAATAATTACCAACCGTCTAAAAAACTTTCGTGACACATAAAATATTATTTTGACCTATTTTTTTCCGTTAAATTACTATTAATTATATTCTACGTCTGTACTTTACGGTATATGATCTTTATATAAATAGCAAAAGATAAAAACAGTTCAAGACACTATTCTTCTATTTTTATAAATCGATGCTCTTTATTTACGTTTAATAGCTATCGATAATCTTTAGTGCTATCAATAAAAATATATGAAAACAGTTCTAAATGGTTCCCGAAAAAACACTAGTATAATTTATAATACATATATATTTACACAAATAAGTGTATGTTTAAATTTATTCAAAAGTTACTATACGTTTTTATATTTGAATGTTTAATTACTTTACTATCGTTACAGTTCGAAATACGAAAATCGAAAGTTTGAATTAAACAGAAATAAATTCCAAACGGAAAACATCGTTTGAAAAATTAAGCGTTGAAGAGACAAACACATACTACTGCTAAATGTTAAGAGAATAGTGAACTTTCAAATAGCCAATATTTTTTTATGATTCACTCTAGTAATTAAACCGGTGTTTCTGTAAAGTATTATGATAATAGTGAGGGTAATTTTATATGTCTGCTAATAGTATAACATATTTTCAGACAATTCTAATAACATACTATTATAATTAATTTTAATATCAATATCGTTTTGTTAATTATAGAAATAGATTAATAATAATTCATACCAATGAAAAAAGTTTCCTTCAGCAATTATTGTGTCTTTAGTAAATGGAATCTTAAATAGTAATAAAATGCATTTTTGTTAAATTAATCCAAACCGTCTCCATAATAGCTGAGAAGACAAAGTTCTTAATTCAGTGACCCTATAAATGTCATCACATAAAAGAATTGCTTTCAATAAAGAAAAAAAAGCAATTAAGCTAGATAAAATATAGCTACAAGTTAAGATAGAAGAGAAGATAAATTTTTCCAATAAAAATATTTTTCAAACGTCCTTTTAGAAAGTTTTTGTATAATGTATATACTGTTAGTGCTTTACCACAATCTTACCTGATGTTACGTAACGATATGATCCAAGATTATAAACACACTAAGTTTAGAGGCACTAGTTCTCAAGCGATGCTCCAAGAACAGACTTGCTGGTGCTTGGCAACACATTTTCATACTTCAGAATGGTAACTATTCTGGTTTTCATTATTAGAGAATGCCTTGCCACTAAACAATGGTTTTTTAACGATGCTTTCCTTCATCGATAGGTCAGACTCATTATTTTTTTATTAAACATATTTTTTACATGATCAATATTATAAATAATGGGTATTTATATAAATTTAAGATCATCAGAAACCATAAGGCTTGAAGTTACAATACACTCTACAAATTTTTGTGCAAAATCATTCACAGTCCAACCTGCACAATTATGGAATTCGTTACCTGTTTCTCTGAGGCGGGTACAAACGATGGGCCTTTTTAAAAGTTTGCTCAGAAGGTACTATTTATCGTCATTAACATAACTTTATGTGATAAAAGGTAATAATATACTCAATTTTGGTCCATATCTATGTATTATTATAATGTAATCTATAAGTTATGTATTACCTGTATTTTATCGTATATTTCATATGTATGGTTTAGTTCACATTATTTCAATTTAAATCGTATTTATTAGGTTAGATTTATCTATATACCCAAATCACCGCTGATTCTTCTCCTGGAACATATCCATCCAAAGGTTGCCTGGAAGAGATTGCAATAAGGCCGCCCTTTGTACTAATTTCACATTTTCAAATGTATTATATTATATGTGTATAATGGTGTGCAATAAAGATTAAATAGATAAATATTTTTTGTAGAAACCTATAGTTTTCGAAATAGTTTTTATCTAATAATAATATATTCACACATTTTAATTTTATCAATCTTAACTTAAAAGTAAACTATGTTAAAGTACAAACTGGAATACAATATAAGTCAACCATAACTAAAATAGATTAACAAGTTACAATATTGACAAAGCATATAGCAGTTGATTGTCAAATATTAGTAGTAGCCACTGAAACGTTCAACCAGATAATAAACAATTTGATTGGATTCCACATATTAAATTTCAAACAGATACAAACATAATTAATCTCAAATTACGAGGTTAATAAAATACTACAGATATTAAAGCAATTAATTAATGCATATTTAATGTTTATATTTCTAGTCTAAAGATCTTTAGGGTTTGGTCACAATAAGATATTATTAAGTGATAATATAATTATTACTATTAAGACTATGGTTACCTCTAGAAACAGTGAACCTCCACACATCTCCTCTATAGCTGCTTGGTGATTGATTTTTAAATTAACGCTGGTTATGTTATTACATTATTATTCTGGAAGGGTCTATGCAGACTAGAGCAGACCTGTATCTCTGCAACCTAAGAAGATCTATTGTAATCGCCCCACCTTATAAAAGTTCACCGCCTAGGCCTGGATATACTGTCGGATCTTTTTGAGAGAGAACGTTTGTACTTCCTCCGGGAGCAACACATGCTTACCCAGAACTCGGTTGCATATTCACGTTCATATAACATGTGCTTTGGGGTTCGTCTGTAATTTCAATTGCAATCTCTTGTGTTATCCCCGGTAGTTAAGTTATAGTTAGCTTTTAAGCATTAAGAACAACGTACTGCCATGCTATAGGTATCTTTCACTGAAAGCACAGCTGTGTGCCCGCAGCTGTGCCCGCGTTTCATATGTTCCTGTCTGGATTTTAATTTTTTATACGGAACTCTAATTTTTGTTTAGTACTAAGATAAAGTAGAAATATTTTTCATAAATTCAAGCACTTACCCGTAAAATTGTGCATGGAATCGGATTTTATTTAATTTTTTATGAGTTTTAATTTTTTTTATGTGGAACTCTAATTATTTAAAAAAATTAATAGTACCCTAAGTTACCCGGGATAACTTCAGCTATCTACCAAAAAAAGTCCCATCAAAATCCGTCCAGCGATTCCGGAGATTACCCGGAACCAACAGACAGACAGAAAAAAAAACATTATAAAAATTATGTATTTTGTATAGGTATTTTATTTACAATCGTATCAATTTAGTAAAAAAAATGTTTACATTACAAACAGACACTCGATTTTTGTTTATTAGTATAGATCAGAATTTGAACCCAAATCAAATATACCATTATTATAACTAAAACAATGAATATATTAGAAGGAGTTTGAAAGTGGGATCAGTGGTAGAAAAGTTGAAAGGGATTCGCTTGTATTGGTATGGTATGTGGATATAATTATAATGAATATAAATGTGGAAGTCCAAGTAGAGAAAGGCCATGTAAAACGTGGATGGAGTGTGTGAGGAATAATATGAAAGAGAAAAGAGTACATGAAGAGATGACGGCTAATAGGGTCGCATGGAAAAGAAAACATACTCTACCGACCTCAATTGTGTTAGAAATAGGGCATAAGAATGATGATAATCAAACAACGCGATCCATGATCACATTATCACTAAGACGTCCTCTATTTATTACGACGTGCATATAATCCATAAGTTCTTTAAAACAAATCTACATATTAGTTTACTTATATATAAATTAGTTTACAAAAATATTTTTACTACAAAAGAAAATGAAAGCAAAATGCAGGACAGGCAGCTTTTAATCTCAATAAATTGTTGTTTTGATATCTTCAACGTAAATAAATTTAACAACAAAGTATTTATTTAAGCAAGCTATCGCGACGTTCACTTGTTTACGAGCATTGCTAAATGTAACGTTAGACCGAGCGCTCACACCGCACGGGTCTGATAAGCCACGGCTTGTGTTATATCGTAAAACAGAAGGTAACAGCGTTTAAGCAACACTCATTATATCCAACCGCGATCACAACGCCGATTAAAACAACTGAAATATGCACGGATACAGTCCAACCAACGTAAACTCACAACGAAGCTGTTTAATAGCTCCCAGTGGTGTAATATTTTCGCTAGCCTGCAATAAAATTTACTCCAAGAAATATATGGTATGTTTTCTCATTAAAAATATCTTAGATAGCATTAATGGTCAGAATAAGAATTTTTATTGATTTTTTTTTATTATCTTATCTTAAAATAGACTATTAATGGCGGAAACAAAAATTAAATTTAATCAAAAATAATGAATTCATAAGCGTTTTCGTATTATCTTTACCGTACCTATATATTTAAAGCATTATTTCTTATATGAAATTAATTAGTTGCAATAAACAATGTTCCATGATTTTTGTTTGAATGTACGTGTGTACGTATATCTATATATAAAACAAATAAAGTAGTAGGAACAGTTTCATTTGGTTTCGAAGCTTTTAAAACTACATTCGTTATTAAAACTTTGTGCGGTTTCAAGCGAACATGAAATAATATCAAAGTAGAAACGCTTTAGTATACAAAACATACTCTACCTTGATAATAATTGAAAATATGAGTACTTCTCTAAGGATAATGAGTTTTTCACTTGCAGGCATGTTGCAGAAGAAATCAAAGTTTATTGGCGTTCGAATAATTATTATATTGAAATTAGCCTTTAAATAAGGTAGGTATAAACCAAGAACGCTGTTAATTAAAATGAAATTATTCTTGGTTGATTTTACAATTAATTAAAACTAACACATGAGTGGTTTCGTTCGAAACGAAGTGTGTGCTATAGGATTTCTCTGATTTGATTTTGTATGATATACATACTTGTGACGATATCCGGAACGTTTTCGAAATCGCGACATCGAGATCGTTTCTAAACAACTGTTACGGCAAACAACATTGAACCTTAACGCTGCTACATAAAGTTACTATTCAAATGAATGTGACGTTGTTTGTATGGTTTCGCAAAACGTATACCTTTATAAGTATGTGTGAACATTGTAGAAGGATCAAGTATACGTGATGAGGCCTATATTAACATTGTAGGAGCAAAACTTTCTAGACCAAGAGAAGTACGACTAAGTGCCCAGTGTGTATAGCGAGTTTAGTGTAAACGGTGTGCATAATAACGGTTATATATTAGTTAATTTCAGAACTGAACTTTCGAAAATGTACAGATCGACAGTATCCTACATCCTATTTCAATTTAAATAAATAAGGAGTACGAATCAAATCAGGAATGAGGAGAAGAACCAAAGTAACCGAAGAATTGCTAAATTTATGTGGCAGTGGGCTGGGCACCGATGCCCGATGGGGTCAACAGGTTCTCAAATGGCTACCACGCATCGAAAGTCAGCGTGGGTAGGCGCCCCATAAGGTGGACCAACGACCTCATGAAAATCGCGGGAATGTGCTGGATGAGGGTGGCACAAGACCGGTCGTCGTGGAGATCTTTGGGGGAGACCTATGTCGAGCAGTGGACGTCTTTCGGTTAATTGCATGGATGGATGGAAGGAGTGAAGCGCTAAAAGTATGTGAAATATATGATAGGTTTTTATTAATATTCTATAGCCAGATTTGATTCTACCTATAGGCGGCATTACATTTGTAAATGCGTCTCAGATCTGACACGTATAATTTATAATTTATTTGCAGAATTTTTAACAAGTTTAGTCATTTTAACAATTTCAACAATATTAGTTTCTTTGACTTCGTTAATATTTATTTTCAAATAATACATTGGACTATTGTTTATTGTTGCATATGATATGAATAAGCATCTTAAAATGTAAAATTTACGTTTACTATTACTTGATTTTTTTGTAAAATATTCAAAAATACTATTAATTCTACAGAAGATTTATCTATTATAATTAAATATGAATATTAAAACAATTTTTTTAATTTAAAATCATAATACATTTTCCTTTGATCTAATTAAGATGTACGAATAGGAATATCGTTTCCTGTACATATTTGTCTAATATAAATTAGGCGTATAACATTTATATTTGTCTCATGCCCGTAAACAAGGACAACCAAGAGAATAGTCGTGTTAACGTAATGAAATAAACCACACAATTAACGAGAGAGCGAGGTGACTTCCCGCCTCGATGTAACTATAAGGAGAAATCAAGAAAACACATGATACTAGTATTAGGAGTTACAAAAACGATTCGTGTTTAGTATTTGTTGTAAGTGATATTTTATAATACATTATATCCCGTGAAGGTCGCGGGAATCCGTTGGATGCGGGTAGCGCAAGACCGGTCGTCGTGGAGATCTTTGGGGGAGACCTATTATGTCCAGCAGTGGACGTCTTTCGGTTGAATGGATGGATGGATAGATTATATCGCGTTAGAATACTTTTAGGTATAGGTTTTCTGGCAAAGAATTCAACGCAACTGGAGTTACATTTTAATTTGACAATGCTTTATCCAAAATACCACTTTGTTAAAATTATAAATAGGCTAAGTTATTTTTAATGTGTCGAGTACCCATAAAAATAAGACAATAGGAAAACAATGGAAAGCTGGCGTAAAAACAGTGCTCAAGGGTTAATATAACTATGTGTTTTGCCCTTGTATGTATCTAAAAGTTTTTTTTTTCAACCTATATAGACCTCTCAGCCATATTGGGAAGAGTGAAAATAGTAGAGCTCCAAATCATTGTTTTTTTTTTTGTATGGAAAAGGCAATGTTACTCGGCCATGCAGCCAAGTCTGGAGTTTGTAATACTTTTCACATAACACCCTAACAAAAGGACGGTCCTTTGTTCCTTCCAACAGGGGTTGGTAGATCTCAGAATTCACGCGGCGGGTTATTATTTTCAATACACTTTACTTGCGCACAATAACCACAATGTTATGAAAATTAGATAATATAAATACTACAAGTAGTAAATTAGATAAGATCAATTTTAGTTGTCCTTCCATTTTTAATATGTGATCTTCAAATATTAGTCTATGTTACAATTTACACTGGAAGTCAATAAAAAAAGGTATATTATCCGTCCATATACATCGATTAAGACGGTGTTTATGTTTACATAAAAAAAGTAGAGTGCTTGATTTTATTTTTTTTCCATACGCTACATTTATCTAAGGACTAAAAGCTTACGACGCGTTGTGTACAAGAGAAAGTTACAATAAACCATTTCTCAGCAAAACATACGTAATGTAAAGAGCACCGACAGATATATACTTAAGTTTCGACCGAGTAAAACGTTTCGTTTAGTGACCTTTCGTAGGGTATTCCGCAAGTATGCTCTAACTCTAGTAAAGTCAACAGCGAACCTTTGTATAATGTTTGTTTGATCGTAGCACTGAAGCACTAATGGCCACATTAGTCGGGCACAGTTTTCATGAGAATTTTAACGGTAAAATACTTTTTCTTTCTAATAATTTCACCAGGTTTCAACAGTACAATGAAAGTTTATTTTATATTCACCTATATGGTTGATAGTATGGTTATCCTTTTATTATTATGTATAATACTTAACCTCTTGAGCACCTTCCTGGCGTTTACCCCAGTTTTCCATTGTTTCCCTTAAGTCTTTCTATAATTTCATTTTTATGGGTACTCAACACATTAAATTTAATTTAACGAACGAAATTAAATACGATTTATTGTATTTTATGCAATGCATTAATGTCCAGGCTGCAAAGGAACTAGGATCCTCTATAAACATTACGTGTTCAACAATGTTTGCTTTGTTGGCTTGGAGAAATGGGGTATAAAGTATTGCTGAAAATATATTTAATTTTTTTTTTTTTTTAGTATCACATTTGACATTTGACGTTCTTCTTATTGACGTTCTTATTTAAACAAAAAAAAATGTGAGTCGTCACGGGACGCCTGGCAGATGTGAAACATCGACATTATTTTGTAAAAGTAATATGAAATGCAGAAAAGAACAGATTGTGATAGGAACTAAATATGCCATAATGATAAAATAAAATATTACGATTTTTTTCCAGATAACGATGACTATTTATTGAATAAACATTTATTTTCATTCAATACAAAAATTTACTAATTTATTTCAAATCGTGACTACTTAAGTCGTTTAATCAGTGACTTCGGTAATAGTTATATTCGATGTTGCCTCTGAGGACGGTTTTACTGTGACAATTGTTCGATGGAAACTAAAGTATGTTACAAAAGTATTGGACATAACCTTATCAAGATATCTAATAAATACAGCATCTATTGTTGTTCCGTATCGGGTGATAGGTTCTCTTGGATTGTTATTAATTTGCAATTGAAATTCTTCTTCGAGAAACGTAATTAATGGCGTTGATTCATCTTTTGCAAAATTTACATTGAAATCCCCAGCTACAATCAATGGTAGTTTGTCTTTATTGGTTTTGAAAGTTATTGAACCTCTGTGACGACTGTACGGAAATAATCTCTCGTGTAAAAATGAAATGATGTCATTTATTTTTTTATTAGGAGAAAAGTACACAATGCGTCGCCATACTGTACACACATGTTTCACATCAAAACGGCACTTTTTATTTATTTAATATATTGTTGAGATTATAAAAAATGCAGATGAATTCGCGGGTGTTAGTTAGTATGGCATAAAAAGGTTTTGGCCACTAGAACGCTAGATTCTTCTAAGATTTGATTATTTTAAATAAGACAACAGACAAAAAAAAAAAAATATAAAAAAAATGACTGCATTATACTTACATATATGTTTACATATACCGTTTACATGATACATTTTATTATAAATTAATACAACATCGACTATTTATAATATTATAAAGGTTATTACACTTATACATAAATTTGTAAATCTATAAACGTAATAACAATTAAGAATTATTATTAATTCCAAAGAATTCTTCAAACTAGTACATGATTTACTTAACTAATTTACAATGTTTCAACTTTAACCTCACGAATGGATGCGATGGGATGGGTGTTTCTTTAGAATTCCTTGAAGTTTGAAATTACGTCTTTTACATTAGCGCGGTGTCGAGATGAGTTCGGAAGAGATTTCATAGAGTTTACAACTTAAGAGTTGGGAGTAAATTTGCCTGTGGTATGTATGTTTAATATAAGAGAAGGTATATTAGTTCCCCTACTAAGAGTGAGGTTCGTGTCAAATAACATTGCGCTGAACTATATACAAGGAAATAGAGTAATAATATTTGTAGCGATGATGGCGCTGTTGGTAATGTGGTCGGATTTAGCGTAAATGGACGCTGGTTCGAGCCCACCTATTGAAATCTAAAATAACATTGAGCTTTCGGTGTAGGAAAATATCCAGAGGAAAGCATACAAACAGCTCTCAAGTTTGAAAATCTGCCCCCAAATACCAAGAGGTTTATTCCGGCAGCATCACTTGGCAAGCTCTTGGCCTCTAGGCTTATCATGTTTACCATCCTGGACCAAATCATCACTTAACAGCATGTGAGATTGTGGTCAAAGCACTGAGCCTGTAACTTATAATAAACCGTTAAATTTTTTATTAACATCTAGCTTTATCGTAATTGCCGTATGAATTATGAAAAGTGCGTCTTTTTTTAGTCATCGCTTCAAGGATAATATAATGAATAAATGGTAAATAACATGGTGAAAATCCCACCAAAGTGACATATTTCAGAAAATACTTTTTTGAAAGATATAGAAACAAGTTTTATTTAGTAAACAAAATCAATTTTAAAACCTCCCCTAATTTAATCCTTCTTAATATACAGTATAAACTTCTAACACGAAATAATAGTATTTTATATTAATTTCAGTTAAATATTGATTGGTAGTTAATTACCTAATTTCAACGATTCCATTTTCAATTTTAATGTCTTTGTTTATTTTCCAAGTTCATGTCAAAATATATACGCAATTATTATTAAAGGCACGGTAATAACGAGTGCTCCCACAGGAAATTAAATGGAAGCACCAAAATAATAATATGTAATAGTAAAAGAATGTTAATTAACTTCTTACAAAATAACTCATTAAATATGAATGAACAAATCCTACGTGAAGTTAACGAAGCGTATGATATTTATTTAAGACATTGTTTGTATAAGTTATACCATCTTTGCAGTGACATTTTAAAACTGACGAAAAAATATATTCACTTTGTTTACGTAATAAATATGGATAGAAATATTTATTTTCATTCCAAACTCCTTTGTATACCTATCCTCCATCTGGTAAAGCTCTACCTAAAGGATAAACAGGCTTTCGCGTATGAATTTATTAGACCTTTCTTTTTATCCGTATTAAAAAATAACATCATTCCTTTCATGAGAAAATGTTCCTATTACTTTCAATCTATTTTTTTAATCTAATGTAGTTGGATGGATTGAGAAATCTTCAGAACAAAAATAACTATTATTAAACACTCTCACTATGTATTATTCCCACGTCACCACTTTCTTATATTGCAATATCATGAATGTTCACTTTAGCAGATAGAACTCAAGTGTGCCTGTGTTGGCTCTACAGAGCCTTATATAGTCATTCCGTGCGATCTGACATGTGACAGGTGAGAGACGGTCCCACCACATGTACGCGGATAATATCTTAAGGCGCCGCTGGATGTGTGGCGAAAATATTGTTAACACTATGTAAGTTTAGATGCTTGTAAAATCAAAGCGATGTTGGCACAGTAGGTAGTGCGTCCGGGTTTTTCGTCAATGGACGCATGTTCGAGCCCAACTATCCAACTCTAAAAAGGTGCTTCAACTTTCGATCACGGAAAAAATCTCAAGGAAACCATAGCATGTTAGTGGGGGGACATTATTTAATAATGCCCGTCTAGGTAGCTACCTCTCTCCAGTTTGAAAACCTGTTGCCAAATACCAAGGTGTTTTCTGGCAGCATCCCTCGAGAATCTGTAAAAAAATTCTTGACAACGGTGATATACTTTTTCCAAATCGATAATTCTTTAGATGATAATAGGTAAAAAAAAAAACATAAGTTAGTACCTGATAATAATACTCAATCAGAACGAACGTAACTAAACTTGGTAAAAAGTATAAGGTATCATTCAAGTTTAGTTGACGGTATATCACTATTGATGCCTTACCATAGAAATACAATTCCTTAGGAAACGAGTACAGAAAAATACTGCAATGCTTTCATCATTGCAAAACTGAAATTTATTATGGTATTTCAAAGCCAAACTAAATTATGTTTATTTACTTCTGTTTGACTTCTGTAATTACCAAATCATACGGTAAATTCACCGCAATGACATACAATACAAAATTACAAAAATACAAAAATTATTCGTTATCACATTTTGTCTATTGTATACACAGCCTTATATATCTCGTCTATTTCAAGAGCAAACTTTACCTCCGAACAAAGAAATCTAATTTGGTTCAACAGAACAATCGAATACTCACCCCTTGCCCTCATATAGGAATGTAGGTAAAGGGGATGCTTAGTACGTGTACCGTATTATTATTTTTATTGGTTACTAGCTATGTGCTCGCGGCTCCGCTCGTGTTTCATGTATTCTTCACTGCATAATATTGTTTTTTTAATAATAATTGGAAAATTGGAAAATCTTTTCATGGTGCTGTCCATTTATTGGATCGTATTTTTTTCCCCCAATTTTTGTGGTTTAATTTTTATTCGGAACCCATTTGTATGTGAAGAATGTAATTCCATCTATCCATTCAACCGAAATACGTCCACTATTGGACATAGGTCTCCACAACAATCTCTACGACGACCGGTCTTGCGCCACCCGCATCCAGCGATACATATATTAATTGTAAAGAGATTCTTAGGTACTAAATATAACTATATATTTTTATTAATATATTCATTTCGTTAATGTTTATATTTTAGGGCGTAAATTTAATTTAATTTTCCTAGTGACAAGTTTGGAGTCTTTACTACTGTGGGCTGTGCCCATGATTGCCTAGTTTTTTTAAATATCATACGCGAGATTTGAAATGTTAAGTAAGAATCGAATAAGCTACAATGTCGAGAACTTGTGTGGAGTTTGATATTCGCTAAATTTTCCTTAAAGACACTGTAAAGGGTCGAGTAAGACTTCCCTATTACGCTCTATCATGATTCTCTCTATCGTTTTACGACAGAATGTGGTTTGTTTGAGTTTAAATGGTAAAATCTAACACACATTACACGTAAATTCAATATACATTTCAATACTAATTATTTTTAGACACGTATATGATCAGGACTAGGAGAGACGAAGGGGTATCCCAATCTCAAGGCCCGCTTTCCGTAACATATGCATAACTAACTTGGTTAGTGGACGGACCACGGCCGGCTAAGGAGATTATCATACATTTATTATGCGTACACAATATCTCAGAACGCTCGTATTCATTTGGGCTCTGGACTAAGCCAATTAAGGCTATTTAGTTTATTTAATAATAACAATATGACCGTTGTAATTTTGCAATTGTTCTGGTAAAAGTAATACATAAGTAAATAAAAGGCAAAGATAAAACTGTTGAAGACACATTTCGCCTTTGTTTGTCAACCGATTTTCTTTCTTTTGCGTTTGTATTTATGGTTGAGCTTTTTATTATGTTAGGCGCAGCCAGTGCACAGGTTATCGAAGCAGAACTCAACCATAATACCAATCGAGCCATCATCGCTTTAGGTTTATCAATTAAATGTTTTGGAAATACTTTTCATCTTAAATTTTCAATAATGATTATGGTTTAATTTCAACCAGCAGGCGAATACTAGTTATAAGAACTAAATAAATCAGGAAAATATTATTACCCTAACTACTTTAATTGACGGATATCGCTACTGCTTTTGACGGATATTGCTACTGCTCGGTTATCTACTTTGCTTACTTTCATAGCTTAATGTCTTACGGTATTTTGCTGTGGGGTACAGCAGCAGAGGTAGAGACCATTTTTACGTTACAAAAGAGAGCTGTTCGAGCAATATACAATATGGGTCCTCGCGAATCTCTAAAAAACAAGTTTCAAGAATATGATATCTTAACTTTGCCCTCCCAATACATCTTCGATAATTTAATACATATTCGTAAAAATTTAGACAAGCTCGATCTAGTGAATGATCATCATAATTTTAATATTACAAATAAAGACAAGTTGGCCGTCCCACGCTTTAGGCTAAGTAAGTGTAATTGTATTCGGTTTTACAATAAGATCCATCGGTAAGTAACATTACCGATTTACATGACAATAAGTTGAAGTATTATGTCAAGCAAGTCTTAATCTCAAAAGATTATTACAGGGTGGATCATTACGTGAACGATAGTGATGTCTGGAAATAACCCACATCTCTGTACTTCCGCTAACATTAGTTAAGAATATGATTTGTATAGTTTTTAATATGAAAAAAAATGATATATAATATATTTATAAAAAAAAGAACCAGATCGAGTTTCTTGCCGGCTCTTCTCGACTGGGTTGTTTTCCGAACCGGTGGTAGTGTTTTAGACGTTCATAAGCCTTTATAAGCATTCTTAGGGCCTAAATTGAATAAAGATTTTTTTTTAAATTAGATTTAGACACTACCTTCCGACTCATGTGTATTAATTATTGTATACATATAATAAATAGATACCTATAACTCATCACTGTAATTAATATTTATTTAATTAACATTAATATATTAATCTTAAAACTATAATATTTCAAAGGAGATAAAATTGGTAGTGAAAATTGTATTAGCTCCATGAAATTGGAAAAAAAATGTTAATCTATGTGTATGTCCGAATTTTACTCAAAAAAAAAGGTTGACAGATTTTGATAAAATGTTGAGTGCGTAAAGTGTATTAGCGATTGTTATATATGATGTACTGGTACCGTTTCAATCACAATAGTTTATCACATTGCAAAAGTAACTAGTATTTGTATTTATCGAAATATTTATGATGGTTTACTTTACTATTAGGATTAACCCCTTGAGCACTAACCTGGCATTTACGCCAGCTTTCCATTGTTACTCCTATTGTCTCATTTTTATGGGTAATAGACATATTAAATTAAAAGGTAAATTATTTATGTTTATAGTATGTTGAGATTACGATATCGATAATAATTATTCTATATCAAATATATTTCAATTATTAAAATATTATTATCATGAATCGTTCGACACGAGCGGTTAAATCATAAAATGTCAATAACGATTTCCTTTTAAGACCGCACTGTAGAGAAGGTAATACGTAACAAGTTTTAGTTTGTTGACTACAGTATTAAATTCACAAAGAATATTATGTCGACTCGAGTATTAAAGATATTATAATTCTGGCTAATTGAAGCGACTGAAACAGAACTTAATTAGCTTTTCATCGTACGAATTCGTTTTTAATTTCGTGCTACAATAAACAAAACCGAATAAAACCATTCCAGATTCGTATTTTTTTTTGTATGAGTGCCTTATTTTATTAATATTCATTTTATGTAATTAGTAAACTGGTTTCATTGTATGTATTAATCATAGTTGTTTACCGTAAGACACTATTATGAAATATGTAATCCTTTCATCAAATTTTATAATACCATTTTATTATATAAATATGTTTAATTGTCTAATCGAAGCTCACGTGGCTGTACCATAAGACCTAGGTCATTTCATTGTCACTTTACGAAAAGGTTTCCTTGCTGTTATTAAATCAATGTAAAACATGAGACTTAACAGGCGCTCATTATCCTAAATTTGACTATAAAACAGTCACATAACTTATATAATATATATAAACTACAATAAAATAATAACAATGCCCAATTTTTAGCTAATACTAACGTTTAAAGTTAAAATCTATAAGACCATTATAAAACCTGTCGTGATGTATGGATCTGAGCATAAAGAGTAACTAATGTGGCGTATAAAAAAAGACTATATTATTAAACACTTTAATTAAACTAAATTAAACACTAAATTAAAGACTGTATTATTCCCACGACACCACTTTATTATGTTGCAATGTCAGGAACGTTCACTTTAGCAGATAGAACTCAAGTGTGGCTATATGGGCTCTACATAGCCTTATATAGTCATTCCATGCGATCTGACATCTGGCAGGTAAGAGTGGGCCCCACTGGATGTAGGCGGATAATATCTTAAGGTGCCACCGGATGTGCGGCGAAAATTTTGTCAACAGTATGTATATAAGACAAATATGATATAACTAGAACGCATAATTTTATAAATGGCTTTATTATGAGAGAGGATTAACCTTGAAATATGCCTGGAAATATAATGAGAAATTATGAACTGGAATGCATGAAACGTGTAAAATTAATATGAATAAATTCTGTGAAAAATTACATTTGTAGAATGTCTATCATTGTGCCATAAGTAGTGAATATTGCATTCAGGCTTGAATCCCGAGGGGAAACAAACCGAGGCACCCGTCCCAGGCGGCAGTTTCAGAGGGCACCAATATAATATGATTAAAAAGAATAGTATATAGTCTAATATGATTAAAAAGAAACTTGCTCCACACAGCGAATAGCATACGGAAATTTAGATACTTACATAGACGTTAATATGCCAACTATTATATATTTGTGAGTTTTTTTTTAAGTAAATTATCTCCAACGCTGAAGAGAGGGACCACTATCAAGTTTCTGCCCCCGTTAGAAAAAATCTTAGATTCTCTGCTGGTTGCATTAACAACTGATCGAAGACAAAAAAACATTCTGTGCCGTATCTTCTTAATTTAGAACAAGGGGTAGATAAAGGTGATGGTGGTAAGTTGTAAATCTATGTAAAATTAGAATTAACCTTAGAGGAACAGTTTTATTCATTAATTTCAATTGTTTAATGTCGATTGTTTTTTTTTTTTGCTGTTACTAACATTTAATTTTTACATGCGGTATTTACGTTCTTAAGTCAAACGTTAAGGATATTGAATTTTTTAATATTTTTTCACGTAATTGTTTTTCCTTATATTCTTGAGCAAAGGAAATAATAGTCTTTGATGTTAAGATCGTCTACGTTTTTCTAAAATCTTCAAAGTCCGTCAACAAACTAATTACGAAGGAGAGTCAAATATTTTAATTTACGAAATGAGGTTTTTTTACTACTACTGGTCCAAAGAGATCGCTTCTGTTTTAGTGACGTAAGCGTCAGAAACACTACGGAGGTCGTAGATTTAGATCTGATAAAGAGGATTATAATCTGTTATAAGCAAGTCGACAAACGTGTCTGATGATAAATTCGTAAATATTTGCTGTGGAAAACATATCATGTAAAATTACTGTTCCAATTATAATGTAATTTTTTTATTTGGTTAGAAATAAAGTAGAAAAGGGTCTAACATATCCGTGTGATCTCTCATGAGAACTGAGAAGTAATATTATTAAACTTTCTCATAAACGAAATCACGAGAGCCAACTTGTTTCATAAATATAATATGTACAGTGAATCAGTGTGATTTAATAGTCATACATTTCATATTTTAGAAAATGATCCATTAGAAGTGTAAGGTAAATTTGTTTTAGAAACAATATTGTTTATACTCATAACAATCATTCTCCAAAAAATAAATATACTGAATGAAAAAACTATAAATCTTTTTCACCTCCATCGTATCGTGTGCATACTCTCAATATTCGATTTTTAAAACTTTTTATAATTTTTATATGGGAGGGGTGTTAACTCTACACACAATCCACTGTATAGTGGAGGTATAGAAGTTGTTTATACATACATTTAATCCCGCATTTCCCCCGTGGGGATGGGCAGAGATTACGTCCTTCCACTTGCTACGATCTTTACACACCTCTTTCGCTTCCTCTACTTTCATGAGCGCTTTCATACATGCTCCTCGGCTATGAGTACTTTTCATCTAGTCTTTATTTAAGACGTTATCGATATGGTCTAGATACATTCACCTAGGTAGACCCTTGCTGACTTGCCCATTCACCCTCGCCTTATAAATTCGTTTCGTTTATATTCTCTTAACCATCCTCTCTACATGCCCAAACCAACTAAGCATACTAAGCATGCCTTTTTCTATTTTGGTTTATATAGAAGTAGAGTAGTATACAGCCTTTTTAGAAAAGCGAAATATTTGGATTTAGTCAGTAGTTTATCTAGGCTGTACTACTGACCTGCCCTCTGTTTACGCCTTAGGAGGACGCTACGTCAAGAGCAACAAATTAATATGATAATTGTAATCAAACTGTGAAGGATTTGGACAAGTTTACTCATGTTTCAAAGGCCAAATCCTTATTCGGATCATTGAACCAGAATAGTTCGTACGATATCTCGATTGTATTCGTATACATATAATGAATTCTAATGTTGTAAGATAAGAATGCACTCGTAAACACATATCTTCTAAGCTATGAACAACATCCACAAAAATCATTTTAAACGGTACAAAGTAATTTTTTAACTTCACCTCTAGATACTTACTATCCACATAAGTTTCTTGACGCGATGATGGCGCAGTGGCTAGTGCGGTCGGATTCCACGTCAATCGACACGGGTTCGATCCCCACCTCTCCGACTCTAAAATCGGCCTGAGCTTTCGGTGAAGGAAACATCGTTAGGAAACCATAGCATGGTAGTAGGACATTTTTTAAAGATGCCCGCTTGGGTAGCTACCATCCTCAAGTTTGAAAACCTGTCGCCAAATATAATTCGGGTAGCATCACTTGAGAACGAGTACCTCTAGGCTTAGTGTATTTATCATCCTAGACCACATGGTCACTTAACATCAGGTGAGATTGTGGTCAAAGCACTGAGCTTATACCGTGTAAAAAAAATCTAATGTGTGCAATTAGAAGTGGAAACCTTAAAAAAAATAAATTATCTACCTTGGGTTCAAACCTTTCAGTCGTACCGTCTATGAGACAAGCCGATTAATCCACCAGGCTAACCACGCTCTCAAAAATTTGATGAACAAATCCGACCTCTATCAGAAACGTACTGTCGCTTTTTCGTTTCGTCGACTTTCAAATCACAACGATGCTAAGGAAGTTTACACATAAAAAAAACATAAACTTAGAAATGTGAATCCTGAAAAAATATATGATTTTTGTTTAACCAAACGTGAATAAATCAATTGTTAATTTGATATAAATCATTCATTTCTCTGAGTGAATATTATAAATTGAATACAAAGTCATATTACTGTACAAAAGAAAACTATGTAAAATTGTATGAGATTATATTACGATTATATAAATAAAATTACGTTATTTTTCAAAGATGAAAACCAAGATAAGATACAAGACCCGTTTCTATTTCTTTGTAAAGTCATTTAAAAGTAAATTGAATCGGAATGGTAGCGTGCACGAACATTATACAATTAACGTTAACATTCTTTCCTTTGTTGGACATAATAACTGCTACAAGAAGATTCGTAGAACAACAAGTAACACCTAGAAAACTTAATTTAAAACGATATTATGAAGACACCAAGTTCCTATTATGGTTTGTTGTCTTTAAGAAAAATAAGATCTGATATTTTACACTGTATTTCTTTAATAAAAGTATGATGTTAAATAGGGAACTTTTTATTATTTCGTATTTATGTAATAAACTCTATGTTATCAATAATTGTAGTACAGATTTTTGTATTTTATTTTTTTTTCGTCACTTTGAATAGGTTGAGTTTGTGGTCAAAATAAATGTTTTCCTATTCAGTTCAAACAATGTTTTTTTTTAAATTTATTACGGGTTCGTATGGGCTACCTTAAATAGCAATTTTAATGATGTTTTGTGACAATTCGGATTTCACACTCGGTGTTAATTCTCTTCTGCACAATATAAAAAAAGCAACCAAATTTCATAATATCGGATAAAAAGGCACAATGACATAGTTAAAGTAATCTGGCGATAATTTTGTTATCAACTTAATATTTTATTATTCTGATGAATTGTAACAAGATCCTGATAATTCTAATGTAACAAGAAGTAAAACTCGAAAAATAAATAAATTAATGCAATATTTATGGAGTTATAATCTATGTGACGGAAACCAAATAAAATTACTCAATTCGATAAAATATTATTAATATTATAAAAAAGTAAGTGTGTGCTTGTTGTTTTACTCTTCGTTCATGCCGCAATGGAGCGTCTGATCTACATTATTTTTTGTAAAGACATGTTCGTCTTCAGCTGTCGTTTATATTCCGCAGAATGACATACGGTTATCCCGGAAACCCACATTGTTTCCGTGAGAAAGATTTGGAGTGTCATTGAGTTATTGAGGCGAATCCGCGGGTAAAGACTCCACACTTGCACTTACATAATGGAGTATTTTTTTATTTTATTTAGGTTCAGCGCTTTGCCTCCACAATTTTCTCCTTATATCAGTGGCGGACCGATGGAGGGTGGGGGAAGGAGGGGTCGTAGAGGCCATAAATAACAAACAATGAAATTAAAAATAGGCAGGTATTCAAAATGAATCTTGAAAATGCGTGAAACACTATCATTTAAAAAAATATGACCCCACCCATACTTTTTAATTGCGGCTGCTCCGAGCTGATGTTATGCTACGATGTAACTACGGTGAACATACTAACCCTAGAGATACTTGCTCTCAAGTGATGCTGTTGGAACACATCTGTTGGTGTTTGGTGACAGGTTTTTATTGTTAAAAAATGCCCTACCGCCATGCTAAGGTTTTCTTACGATGTTTCCTTCACCGAAAGCTCAATCAGATTTGTAAAATCGGATAGGTAAGTCATCATTCCTTCAAAATTCTCATATTTTACTAATTATGATGAATAGAAATACGACTGACAGTGACAAAATACTTTATCACAAATTCATAATATCTAAGACATACATATAACGTTACTAATTGTCTGAAGTAATTTGTCAAAAGCAGTAAATTGGGTAAATGTGCAGGCTTCAACGCTATCCGGTTTCCTTAATTTATCAAGTTTGGTTAAAATAGTTTACTACACACTGCTGCTTACGGATAGTCCTGCTGCATATATATATATATATATATATATATATATTTATTTAATTGATTTAGTATATATAAGTCATTTATTCAAAAAGTACATAAATTTATACACAAAAATTTAAAAATTAAAATAAAATAAAATACTATAAATAATGAATGCCGTCCAGCTCGCCGCCAGACGGGAAGGTTCCCAGGAGGCTGGCCATATTGCCACGTTGGATGGCAATGCTAATTCGCTGTGCCAAACATTGGCCAGCCCTCTGGTCGCGAGACGTGTCGACTAGACGACCCGCGAGATCCTTAAAAAGGCTATGAGCACTCGGGCCCCACGGTCCCAGAGTTTCGACCCCAAACGGGACAAATATGTAACTCTCACCAAGGGTAGCATATTTGCGCCGCTTGAGATCCTCCGCTGATGTAGCTGCTGCACCTGCCTTCAAAGAGGTAATTGGAAGATGTGACGGTGCCAAAGTATCGACGCAAGTAGCATCCCATACCAAGGGCCGCCCCATCTTCCAAGGCAGAAGCGTAATCCCATCGGGTCTTTTGCCATCGTCACGCACCAAACCAATAGGTTCCAAGCTGGCTGGTACATTAGCACTGGCAAAAGCCCGACGTAAAACGTCATTGAGGGTAGCGTGACGCGAAATACGACCAGCGCTTTTACTACAAGCCAGACCGTGATGCCCGAGCGAGTCGACAATAGTACCGCATTGGCAGCGATGTGGAGACACCCATGAAATCCCTAAACGCAGGTAGACGGACAGCCTGAATGTGGTGTTATCTAATTTAGTGCCAATATTCGAGGATGGTAATACCTTTAGCCAGATTCTTGACTCCCACTCCTGAGCGGCTAGTAGACGAGCACGCTCTGTAGCACTAGTTGACGTATTATAAAGATTATTCCGTACTAGTTTACAGAGCGGCTCCTCCCATCACCTTTGAGAGTTTACAACCTCAGGATAATTAGAATTTGAGCATGCGGTAATCCAAGCATTTTTGGCTTCCGTTAAATTTGATATTTCTGAAATATCAAATTTGGATAAAATATTTATAACCAGATTTTCATTACTAAAAGCCGATGATAAGAAAGCCGGCAAGCTTACACAATACTTTACGAATGCCTAGGCCACCGAAACGAATGGGTAATGAAGCCTGTGACCAAGACCGATCGTCAATTACATCAATATTTAGAATAGAAACTAAACAATTTTGAATTAAGGAATCAAATTTTTTCACAATGTCTAAATATTTCCAAAAAGGAAAAGATCTGAGTACGTAAATTTGGGTACAAAAAGACAATATTTAACAATTACGTATGTAATTAACTGTGAGTCAAGTTCTAAAAGGCGATCAGACATATCGCTGAAATTTTGAATTTTTTCTTTCGCAAAAGTTACAATGGATTCCTCTAAGACTGGTGCACCAAGTATTCTCAGATGACTAGGATCTAAAAGTTAAACGTTTACCTGGAGCAATAGAATTAAATTTGTTCAAAATATTTCCACTGTCCAAAGTTTTTGAGGCGATAAAAATTTCACATTTAGAAAAATTTAATTCTAAACAAATTTGTTGAAATTTGAACTTTAACATATTTAAATCATTAAGAACAGAGTCAACATCATCACCGCCTAGAGTACCATCATCCAGGAACCACAAATTAAATTTGGAAGTGAGGTTTTCTATTATAGGTTGAATTGCAAGACTAAAAATGGCTGGTCCCAGAGGATCACCCTGCTGACAGCCAACAGAAGAAAATAACAAATTTTGTTCATAAATTAATTTTGACGGAGATTGGTAACACTGCCAAAGAAAAGGGTAAATGGAAGGAGTTTTGTCTCTTACACAAGACAAGAAAGTACTTCTGTCTAAGGTGTTAAAAGCATTTTTTACATCTACCTTAAGCAAGACTTCCAAGATATATATTATATATATATCTTCTTATAGATATTGTAAATTGATGGATCCTAAGATACCTAATATTTATATTTATTATAAATTGTAACTGAAATATGGAATGTATATACTCGTATATTTCTATGAAATATAAATTTCAAGATATTTGAAGTTTTGTATTTAATTTTTTTTTGTATTTATAAAATGTTTTTTTTTAATTTAAATTAGTTTAAATATTCATTTCTATAATAATATCTATTTCACATTTTACGTGATTCTAAGCCCACTAACGGACTGACAGATAATGGTTACTTCAATATATGAAGGAGAGTTATTTATAATCAGTATACTGTATTGTTATGAATGGTATTATGAAGAAGTTTTCACAATTAATATAGTATTATCTTTCATTTATACGTAACAGCTCATATAAATGATAAAATTTGTTTTGAACTAATATATTTAACTTAATTACAACATATAGGTTAAATTTTTGAATTAATTAATTAATCAGCATCTCAAAATTGTTGCATGGTTGTTCCATTATTCACTTGACAATAATACACACACATACATACATGCTATCTCAAGTAAATACTAACAAAACATTTTTTGAAGTATGGACAATCACTGAAACATTCCATATTGGCATTATCTATTCTCGTACATTTGAATGTATGAAAACCGACTTTTGTTCACCAGATACCTAAGACCTCTCGATATCATTCCAATTATCTCCGTTTTGTAGGTTTAAAGGGAAATATCAAAAAATACAGAAGGTTCTCGTTAAGTTGGGCACCTTTATTACCCTCGCCATGCGCTTGAAACTGGATAAGTGGTCATAAAACGGCAGTTATGGATAAAATTTAAGTGAACTGCATCAACGTATCTTATGTTATCGTTTATTTCCTGTGCTTCGCACTGAATTGTGTATCCAAGTTTGTTATTAACGAATATATATATTTTAAATAAATAGACATTGACGCCTGATTCATAAAATTCTGTTCTATAAATACCTTGTCACATGTATGTAAAAAGTTGTATATTGAGTGGCAATACCGAACAAATCAAAATGGGCGCCTTCGTCGCCCACGAAGAACACGATCAAACGAAACCCAGAAACTAAAATATATTAAAATGATCAAAAGTATGGAACATTTGTCTAATGAGAAACATATATATATATATTGTTAAAAAAGTTAAAACAAACTCAAGTCAACCCTATTTATTTCCTAAACCCAGCACCAAATATATTGCATCGCCAATAAGCATGGATAAATCAGATCTGTTATGATGAGCTTTGAGTATTTATATAAATAAAAAAACTAGGAAACAATTTTTTTTACTCATAATATTTTCATAAGAATTAACTGGTCCTTATTTCACAGTTTACATATTTTATTTCGTTTCATATCGTATTGGACATTAGTTGTGTACCATCTTGGATCATATTGCCAGTTAGCATCAGGCGAGATTGTGGTCAAAGCATCAGTGCTGCAAAGTCTGTGAGTGACTCAGGCATATACCGTGTAAAAGTGTTTGATTTAGGTTAATAAACCTGTTCAAGTCACTTTAACTATAGTGAATATTTCATTATAAATTCACACTACAAACTACTATACAGATACAGTATAATAGGCTAATAAACTAATATAAACAATAAATAAGCAAAGAAAGACGCCGAGTGTCCGAGTGACGCAGGCAAATATGAAGAATCTTCAAATCGTCCACGATTCACAACCGGATTAGTATTGTGGTCGAATTATATTATTTGTATGATTTTTAATGACACAAATAATCTGTGAGATATCATCAACGAACGAAGGGATGAGAGACTCGGTAATGTGGTCGGATTCCACGTCAATGGACGCAAGTTCGAACCCACTTATCCAATTCTGCAATGAGCCTGACCTTTGATAATAGAAAACATCGTGAGGGAACCTTACATAGTGGTATAGCATTTTCTAAAAATTTCCACCTAGGTAGCTACCACCTACCTGAGATTTTGGACGTATTGTGGTATCGTTTACATTTATTTTTATTTATTTATAATTTATATCACTTTATTATTATTTATTTATTTATTATAAGAAATGCTATTGTGTTATTTTTGCGGATTCCATTCTATTTTAACCTAAACTTTGCCAGAGGATAGAATAATAACAGAACACATTTGTATGATTTTAGAAATATTGTTAAAAAAAGTGATGCACATATGAAAATAAGGTATTTGATTGAAATCGTCTTTTGTCAAACATAGAAATTAAGACGGATTAGTATAATTATACGAATATAAGCGTAATTTATAAAAATAAATAAAAGATAATATTAGCTGAACCCGCGCATTTGACCGCTTGGAAATCAGACAATTTGCAATTTGCCTAGGTTCTCGGTCTGGATGCAATATATGTCATTACCAACTTTCATCGAAATCCGTTCAGTAGTTTTTGCGTGATTGGCGAACAAATTAATAAACAGATAGACAGACAGACTGACAGACAGACCGAAAGACAGACAGACAATTATTTTCAAACTATTGAAATGTGTTCTGTAGTCGATTCTAAAGCCCCGCATAGTATTTTTTGATAAATATCTTCAATGTACAGACTTCGTCTCGTTAGCCTTTTATTATAAATATAGATTATACTAGAACACATTGACTTAAAACAGCGTTCTTATAAATTATTCAGATAAAATGGAAAAAGTTTTCATAACGGCACAGTCAAGTTTTAACTCATTTAACAATCGCAGTCGTTTTCTTCAAGTCAATTAAGTGTTGAGTTTGATTGACCTTCTACTAGAGAGCTCCGAGTACTATGGATTTGGTTTTACTAAATTCAGATCTAGATATTTCTGCCGCATTGGAGTTTACATTTTAAAAGTAATCAAATTCTTGCATAACGTTTGACGATAGTTTTAGTAAACTACGTGATAATTGTGACATATATTTTAAGTTTTTCAGATCGATGTTGTTATTATAATATTATTGGGAAAAATATAAATCATTATTTAGCGATTAAAATATAAATTTAGCATTTCATTACAATTGCCATCTCCAGTTTTGTTATGTTTATTCCTATTATATGGTAGGCTGATCAAAATGATAAAAAAATTATAATTATATTATAATTGGCACAGCGAATTAGCATTGCCATCTAACGTGGCAATATGGCCAGCCTTCTGGGAACCTTCCCGTCTGGCGGCGAGCTGGACGGCATTCATTATTTATAGTTTATTTTCTATTTCTTTTACAAAGTATTGTATAAATTAATGTACTTTATGATTTGAATAAATAAAGAATTATTATTATATATGTATATTTATCTCACATTATTTTGTAAAACGTAACAAATTGTGTTATAATGTACAAGTTAATCAAATTACTTTAATTGGTAAGAAGACAAAACATTCAGAAATGTTTCTACTTTTTATGTAGTTTTTATTTCATATATAATTAAATAAGCCTAGTTATAGTGAAACTGGAGATGCCAATTTTAATATTAAACGTATTTCAAATAACTATATAGCAATTTATATTTATGCAATAATAAAAACAAAATCGTTCTCAAAAACTTAAACTATTATAAAATGAACGAATGTACTAAATCAAAGTGAGTCACTGGAAAACTTATTGAATACGTTTTCTTTCTTCAGGTAATTTAATTTAATATTTGTTCTAAACCTAAACATAACAGAGTATTTGTGTAATCGTATCATTCCCCTTTGTTTTGAGAGAGAACTACATTCAAATGGCGAAATCTAATTTCGTTGAACAAAACAATGAATGTTTTCTATTACGGCACAATTGAATTGTGTATCTTTGTTCCCCTAAATTCATATGTTAATATAGATCATAATTATTTTTGTAGATTATGTATTATAACCTCTTTAATATTAATAATTATAAAGTCTCTTTGATGGTTTTTTTTAACTTGTAATTATGTTTATAACATCACTTATAAAAATAACTAATATATTTATATTGAAAGAAAAAGGTTTGTAAATGAATCAATTCTCAAACCTATGTATTTAGCACTAAAATTTTTCTTTATTTCAATATTATTTCGTTTCATTATCCCGTAGTGAATTAACGTAATAATTAATTAAAAGGGGTAAACATTAAAAAATAAGTCAAACTATTTAAACTAATTTGTATAAAAAATACGAATGTAAATACTATCTATAAATATAAGCAAAAATAAAATGGTTCAAAACTTTTTTGCTCTGGTATTAACATTTATTATAACATTTAGTGTAATAATTTGAAATGGTTATATTTAAAAAATAACTCAAGGCTAATTTCTACTACCTGATGCAGACTAGGAATTATTATTGTTTGTTTTAAAGTACGCAAACATTTCAACCTAAGTGACCACTTCAAGTATTTACAAGACTGTAGTGGCTCCCGAGCTAATTAAAGCAAAGTTACGGATGTAAGTTTCAAGGAAACCTATTTAGTGAGAACAATGCACGCCTTGCATTCGTTAATTAGCAAGAAATAACCGCCTCGCCTCCGAACACTTCGGCGTAATTTACGTATGTAAGTACAGCAATTTCACATGAAAAGTTTTTTCTTCTTAAATATACGGTTGTTATAAAATACAAAGCTTCGAGGATTACCTTAAGTTACATAGCCATTAATATAAAACATTGTGAAAGTTTATCCTAAATATAATATCATTATGATAGATAGTAGAATTTGACAGAACTCAATGAAAAATTTATAGAAGAAATAAAGTTGTGAGCTCGAATTTTAACAACAAATCACTGTTAGAGTTATTAAATTTAATGAAATTTGTCGCTTACAATGATAATCGATTTTTTGTAATTTATTTGACCAGCAATGGGTAGTTCGATTTTTACTGTTGACAAGGTTATAAAAGTGCCATTCGGAACACTTGAGAGTGGAGTTTTGATTGAGCTACGAAGCAGGTTGGTGTGGTGTCTTATGGGGGGCAGGAAGTATATCCTGCCCCCCCGACTGACGACCAGACGGTCATGCCTCTTTTCAAGGAGTGGAGGGGAAGTATTCTCCTCCATCCCTACCGGGCCATTGCACGGACGAGGCCTGGTGGGTTCGCCGTAAGGGGTGACGCGGTGCTTGCGAAAGCCACCCCGTGTCGTCCCCATCCCAAATGCGGCGGACGGCCCCTGGAGTGTTTTAGTGGATATTTCCGGACGCTTCACGTCCGGGTGAGTCCCACACTGGCACGGAGCTCGTCCCTCCGTGCCCCCTTACCTATTGCATTGGGGGACTCCGGTTTCACTAATGCAATAGGTAAGGGTAGTGCGTAAATGCAATTCCCCCCTTCAAAAAAAAAAAGGGTTGGTGTGGTGTCTAGTAAAACTCATGCCCTACGGTAGCTAACAGGGAACCACATTTGGATGTAGAATGGTCATAATAGTCAAGTCTATGAATATATTTGTCTGCAATAAGTTATACAAAACCGAGCGTACTAGTATCAATAACATGTATGTCCAATTTTGAAAAACTATGATTGTCACTACGGGCTATGTTAAATACACTATGAGGACAATGTAGGCACTGTAGAATTGATTTTCTTTAATCGATTCATATCATAATAAGAAAACCATTATTTTTATCTTCTAAAATTTTAAACTAGAGACAACTCATTTTTACTTAAAATGTGGACATAACTGTTTTTGAAATTTGTGGATTCATACATGTCAAATTCATATATAATTCAGATTTATGTCAAATTGAGTTTAATATATAATAACTTTATATACATTATATGTAAAAAAGTGTGCATGTGTACTTATCTCCGCACGTAAGGAGTTATACTTCTTTGACGTAATAATAGAAAAAAACTAAAACGTTGACAGCTAACTTCAGGTTGTTGGTTTTTTCGTGACAGTGTGCGCGCGCATCGTATGTTGATTAACTAAGTTCAGGGTGCTTTTTTTTCCGTGACGGTTGCGCGCGCATCGTAAAAATTTACTCGCATAATTTTTTCCCTAAAGCGTCAAAAGAGGTATAACTTAAAAAAGAATTGTATTCGAACATACAAGTCATAGAGAACAAAACAGATATCGGTGTGTTTATTACAGTAATTATTTTTGTAAATGGCCCGTCACTTTATTTTCACCGAGTAGAAGCTCATAATAACGACAACGACCAAATCTCTGAGGGGTGTCGAGTAATTTCGTTCTCTCCTCTCGGATCATATTATCAGTATTCCTAAAACAAATGGTCCGCAGTTCCGTTGGGATGCGCCAAAATGGGTAAATTAAAACGTAGTAATTTTTTTGCTCATTCGAGAATTTCGTGCATGTAATATAAAAACCGCAGTGCTCTGGCGTTACTCCAAATCGGAGTTTGTCAACTAGGGCATATTCGTTACTATTAAATTCATCTAAAATAGCTAAACGTAAAAGCAAATTCGTGTCGGGGTTACTGAAGAATTAAACCGCAGCCTGAAACCACGTGCCTTTATGACAGTGTGTGAGTAAAATAAGAGGGATTATGGTATTTATATGACAGTCGTCAGGTACTAATGGCAGTTTGTCACAGATGTTTTTGTTCTTAACTCTTCTATCTGTAGCTTTTAATATTTAACATTCACCAGGGTTATATTATAATACAAGTAATATATTTAACGTCATTATAATATGTTAATTTGTATTATTGGTAACGTTTGAGTGTCTTTTTTTCAAATTGTTTATAAAAATAAATGAACATTTCGTTCAGATTGATCGAAAAATGCTTTTTTTTTGCCGAATATGATATTTCATCTTATAGAAAAAGAGTTTATGAGTTGAAGTTAATAACAAATCTAACGTATGGCACATTTTATCAGTAGACGAAATGATGGTTACGTAATCATAAATATTAGTTTCCGACTGAAGTAAGATTTTTTAGTCAAAATCCCTACCCATAAATTTGACCCTCATTTCAGTTTGATCCAAACTGTAACCGAAAGTTATGTGGTTAAGTGAAAATTTATTTATACCTACTAGTGTATCTAGTGTAGTGCAGGCTTTGTAAGTGATTATTCGAAAATGATTAAATCCTATTTAAAGAGATACTGTACCATATTTGAACGTTCGTGATTTCGTTCTTCTGTTTTTAAGATTAGTAAATTTCCTTTTGTCTACGAAACGATGGTAGTTCTTCTACCTTTACCCATATGAAAACCAGATGAGACATATTTTTTTATGAAATTTGATTAATTTATGAACACGCTTATGATAAAAGTGTTCATGGCTGATTTTAACTATTTTTTTTTCATAACCTTTTGATAACCGTAAAAATTAGTTAGCAACATGAGGAATATGCCTTGGTAATCTTACCTACTTATTTCTGTTCATAGCTGCAACGATATCGAAGTCATTTTACAAAAAAATTAAATATTTAAACTAATTTTACTTTAATGGCTTATTTTACTTTTTAAGCAGTCGTTTTATTGAAATTTTATCAAGAATCGCCAGGAATGTTATCCGTGACGGTGGTTTATATAATTGGCTCCAATAGTCGATTCAAGCTTTTAAAATTTCCTTCGCTACGAACTGACGCTAACTTATAAACGAGACCATTTTCTTAATAAAACAAGCACACTTTTAATCAGATTTCTGCGTTCGCTTTACTTTAGCGAGGATTCCCAATTATCCTCTTGATTACTTGGCAAATATGCTCTACTACCAGATAATTACATTTATGTGATCCTTTGAGAACGCAATTAAGAATTAAAATAAATTATATCAAATGTTGTTTAGGGATCATCAAAGATTAAAGAATGCTGAGTTAAAAGTGTATAAGGAAAAGAGCAAAATTGACACGGGAAAAATATGTAAATAATATAAAATAAAAAGACTGGCCTTGGATGGAACTAATATTGAACCTTTTTGATAAAAAATATATACGTTGTAGTACTGTTCAACACCAGTTATAGCTAATTATGTTTATTACTTCATATTATAAAAATTGTAGATGTGGGATGATTATATAGAAAAAGGGAAATATTCAAAGAGTGTAAAAACATTTTAGGACTATGCTTATTTTTACCCAACTACTTATAAAGGCAAATAGTTATGGGGTACCTAAACATATCAAAGAAAACTAATCAAATTTGCATTTATATTTCATACTTGATTCCGAACTAATATACGATCTCAACTCTTTGTAGTCTCTTAATGTTTTCTCATTTGATATGGTTCCTTCGTTATTGTTTCAAATCCCCACCTTTCGCTCTTGGTTGGCTGTTCATCCTGACGCCGTAATATGACAATCTGAAGTTAACGGCTAGGACATTTTTATCGTATACGATAGCGGATTAACCAGCACGGTCTTCTCCCAAAGCTACGATACACGACTTTTCAAAAACAACTACAAATCGCTCTCCAAGGCCGGTAAAGCAACAGTTGCCATGGTATTGTGGTTGTTCATAGATCACCTATCTGTTTATTGCCGATAGATATAAGAAAAACATATTTGTAATAATTTATTTGTTGGTATATCATGGTATGAAATCGCAAGAAGAGAGAAGCCTATGTCATAACACAAGCAGAGGAGGTTGTCGATGAAGATTAACATATTTAAAAAAAATACAGTTAAATAAATGCTGTAATATGTTTCATTCTCTCTTTTAAGCAATAAATGCTATTAAAATAAATAAATCACGGTATATTTTCTTTTATATTTTTTTCCTGATAATCCTCTGACATGGGTGTCTTTAACACAAAAATTGGAACGAGATTTCTATTTCTAAACCTTGTCATAGAGTTTGAAGTTATTTCTCCATATATTCGATGTAACCACCAAACGCAAGGGTGTATTTATTAAAGTAATTTCATTTTTTTAAATGTCACCTTATGACTAAGGCACTATAAAAATTTCTAATTGAGTTTATTTTTACTTGTTGTTTTTGTATTATGTTATGACTAATCGTCACTTTTCTGCGTATTCATCTTTCAGCTTATTATGAAAATCCGTCTTAGACCGTGATTCAAAGATTTGAGAGAGTAATAAGCTCATATGCATGCTATATAAATATACCAATATTGGCACTGAACATACTGAATTCCGAATCCCTATTATTACCTGAAGTACAATCCAACCAGTTGCACATACGAACTAATTAAATATGTACAAATCCCGGTGTATTTCCCATGCTAGGTTGATTCTATTGTTTCATGATACTACAAATAATTAAATACACGTAGGTACCTACCAACTTGTAACACAATTAAATTCAACGTATAATAAAATAAAGATATTACTGTGATCATAATTACTTAGACATTTTAAGACTTTACTGTTTATGCGAGCGACTTTATCAGCGTTGACATTAGAATTGGGTCCGATGAGAAATAGATCTGAAACTGAATCAATCAATCAATAAATTAAAATTCTCTAAAACATCATTTTGACATTATCTCATAAGATTTAGCCAACATAAGTAATAATTTCTAACTTATATAAATGCTTAATTAGTTTACATATTTTAAACTCGTATATATAAACAAAGTCGGGTTATTTACACCATTTATAACTCAAGAACGACTGGAGCGATTTTTATGATATTTGATTTGTTGGCATTGTCTTCACCACAAATAGTATAATAACCATTAAAAACAGAAAAAAATTGACGGAAAAAAATTGTGAAGATAAATATTTTTTTGTCACGTAGTTTGGATGGAACTCCTTTTTAGATGGACTCAAGAACGGATTAACTGATTGTATGGTTTGTTTTTATTCATCTCTTAGGCAAGAGAGAAGTTTCTTCACAAGTTGAAAGAAAAACTAAATTTAGTTCATCTAATAACAAAACATTTATTGATACTGAAGCGATACGACTTTCGCCGTGGCAACTAATTTACTATAAACTAATAAGCTTACCGTGAAATAACCTTGAAAATATACCATTAACGATGAAAACCTAATCAAAATTAGTTGCATGTATAGGAGTTAGCGGATAAAAGGACAGACGGACGCAGAGAGCACTTTATTTTCAACTATTTATAGTTGAATGGGAGTGTAATAATTTTTAGCTTCGTTCCAGAAGTGGGTTTAAGAAAGACTGAACTAAATACTTCTTGGTACATGTAAATTAAAATGTTTAAAGCCTAAGTGTGTAATTCAAAATAACTACGGACGACGACTATGCTCTTTTTCGGTTGCGAAACGAATATAAATTGTAACTTAGCTGACACAGAGAGACGTTACATTAAGGTTACACTAAAAGAATTCTTTTCTAGCTGTTACATTTCAGAAGTAAATCATCATGAGAGTGCTTACTGTATGTGTGGTCTGTGTAATTACTAGTACCTACGTATTACATTATTTAAGTAATGTAATCTGTCCAGCAGTATTCAGTGAAATGGCCCGTGAAATGAGAAAATTCTACTCGACGAACAGAGAGAATTAAGTTTAAAATAAATGATTAACTATCGTGTCAGAAACAAGTGTCGAGTATCAAAAAATTCTCAAAAATATAATTGGTGTCCTATTTTAAATTAAAAAGTGTTTTTGTTATATTTTTATACACAGTGTATTGACGTTAGCATATTTATAAAGAAAATAAAATCTTTATATTAATATAATAAAAAAAAAAACCATGAAGGCTCTGTTGGTTTTAGAATCAATAACAAAGAGATATATAATATTTGTATTAAGAGAATATGCTAGCGGTATTAATTCCATGTAAACGTAGTCCTCTGTTTCCTCCCTGGGTAATAGCATTATGGTAAATATTTTGTACCAAATAATATACCATACCAATGACATGCCCGTACGTTTCCATAAATTAGTTATTGTAGAAACTAAGAGCCTTTGAAAATGAAAAAAAAATGCTCGATTTTTACCTTCATTTTCAGACGTTCGACAAACAAATTTGATAAATAAAATAAATAAAATAAGCCTTTCTTATTCTAAAACTGAAAGAGACCACTGCATGTCTTAATACGTACTAGTGCTCGCCTGTGATCGAAATTCGACCATAATTCATAAACTCTTACAATTTTGTTTGCTTTTCATTGTCAGTTGCCTTCTCAAAAGTCAATATTCAGTATGCACGCTAAATAAATGCCAAGTCTAACATTTACATGTGATTGAGAATGCATTAGTAATCGTAAGGGATAATGATAGATGCATAGATAGTACACTAATACGATAGATGTGTGTCTGTTCAAACTTATAGTAGTGTGTGAACTGTATTGTTTTATTAATTTAATGTATCTCAATATTTTAGACATGTTCAACTTGGTTTTTGGTACAAAAGGTGGTTGTGAGGCAGTTGTACATTCTACACGGACTTTATTGGATAACAAAAGTGTGGAAGTCTTGCTTAAGGTAGATGCTTAAGGTAAAATGCTTTTAACACCTTAGACAGAAGTACTTTCTTGTCATGTGTAAGAGACAAAACTCCTTCCATTTACCCTTTTCTTTGGCAGTGTTACCAATCTCCGTCTAAATTAATTTATGAACAAAATTTGTTATTTTCCTCTGTTTGCTTTTTTTTTATCATTTATTTAAACAGGGCTTTTACACATTAGTGTATGCCAGCCCTATCGGAGAATACCCAATATATCTTACATAACAATAAAAAAAATACAACTAAATTAAATTAAAAACCAGCCATTTTTAGTCTTGCAATTCAACCTATAATAGAAAACCTCAGTTCCAAATTTAATTTATGATTCCTGGATGATGGTACTCTAGGCGGTGATGTTGACTCTGTTCTTGATGATTTAAAATTTTTAAAGGTTAAATTTCATGAAATTGGTTTAGAGTTATTATAATTTTTTCTAAATGTGAAATTTTTATCGTCTCAAAAACTTTGGACAGTGGAAATATTTTTAACAAATTTCATTCTATTGCTTCAGGTATTAAAATTTTAGATCCTAGTCATCTGAGAATACTTGGTGCACCAGTCTTAGATGAATCCATTGTAACTTTTGCGAAAGAAAAAATTCAAAATTTCAGCGATATGTCTGATCGCCTTTTAGGACTTGACTCACAGTTAGCTTACGTAATTGTTAAATATTGTCTTTTTGTACCTACATTTACGTACGTACTCCGATCTTTTTCTTTTTGGAAATATTTAGACATTCTGAAAAAATTTGATACCTTAATTCAAAATTGTTTAGCTTCTATTCTAAATATTGAAGTGATTCACGATCAGTCTTGGTCTCAGGCATCATTACCCCCATTCGTTTCGGTGGCCTAGGCATTCGTAAAATATCTTGTGTAAGCTTGCCGGCTTTCTTAGTATCGGCGTTTAGTAATAAAAATCTGGTTTTAATTATTTTATCTAAATTTGATATTTCTGAAATATGTAATTTAACGGAAGCCAAAAATGCTTGGATTACCGCATGCTCAAATTTTAATTGCCCTGAGGTTGTAAACTCTCAAAGATGTTGGGACGAGCCGCTCTGTAAACTAGTACGGAATAATCTTTATAATAACTTAACGACTATTGCAGAGCATGCTCGTCTACTAGCCGCTCAGGAGTGCGAGTCAAGCCTCTGGCTAAAGATATTACCACCCCCGAATATTGGCACTAAATTAGACAACACCACTTTCAGGCTGTCCGTCTACCTACGTTTAGGGGTATCATGGGTGTCTCCACATCTCTGCCATTGCGGTACTATAGTCGACTCGCTCGGGCATCACGGTCTGGCTTGTAGTAAAAGCGCAGGGCGTATTTCGCGTCACGCCACTCTCCATGACGTTTTACGTCGGGCTTTTGCCAGTGTTAATGGAATAGCTTGGAACCTATTGGTTTGGTTTGGTGCGTGACGATGGCAAAAGACCCGATGGGATTACGCTTTTGCCTTGGAAGATGGGGCGGCCCTTGGTATGGGATGCTACTTGCATTGATACTTTGGCACCGTCACATTTTCCAGTTACATCACAGCAGCTACATCAGCGGAGAATCTCAAGCAGCGCAAATATGCTACCCTTGGTGAGGGTTACATATTTGTCCCGTTTTGGGTCGAAACTCTGGGGCCGGGGGGGCCCGAGTGCTAATAGCCTTTTTAAGGACCTCGCGAGTCGTCTAGTCGACACGTTTCGTAACCAGAGGGCCGGCCAATATTTGGCACAGGGAATTAGCATTGCCATTCAACGTCGCAATATGGCCAGCCTTCTGGGAACCTTCCCGTCTGGCGGCGAGCTGGACGGCATTCATTATTTATAGTTCTTTCTTTTTATTTTATTTTTTTAATCATAAACTATTGTATAAATTAATGTGCTTTTTGATTTGAAATTTTTTTTATGCATAATTTAAAAAAAAGTATTAGGATTCTGCACTCCTTCTCTATATAAACTACAAGTGTGCGAAATTTCATACTCGTCCGTCCGCGCAATTTTCGTAAAAAGGGGTCAAAGTTTTTGACTCGCGAATGAATATTATGATTAAGAAATACTTATGTTAATTTTCATATGGACGCTGTAAATATGTATCATATTATATTGAAATCGTTTTACAAAGAGATTGAAAACTGCGCAGACGGAGTCTCGTGCACTGCATCTAGAACAAATTAATTATAAAATACACAAATGAAAAAAAAATGTGGATCGTAGAATGGTATAATAAATATAACAATATTTACAAAGAAGAGGGGAAAAGAACCTAAGGCGGAAAGTAAACAGAGATTATCATTTACCACACTATGAATTAATTATTGTATATAACGTTGATTGCGAGAAATTTTGTGGAGTGTGCTCTGTATAATTGAAAATGAAATCGTGTTTTGAAACCGGTTCATTTGGATGTTTTCGTTATGTTTTCCTTCAGCGATAGTCTCTAAAACCTTATAAATTTGAATTATCATTTATTCATGTATTCCTGGTAATTTATTTGTACAAGTCGACTTATAAACAAAGGATGTTTCAATTACTAAGGGAATACCGTGAATGACTATGAATCGAAATTTTCGGTTTGTCAACCATTATTTCAACACTGAACAAGCGTAAAAATAGTAAAATGTTCTTAATGTAATAAATTAAGAAACGTTGACATTTTATAAATATATATTATTCAGAGCATTACAGATGGTAAATTATGTGCAACCTCCCACGCACTTCTTGATTTCTAGCAATTTGTTCCAAACTTTGTACGATTTGTATTTTTATGTTTATTATTGACTTTACGGTAAACGTGTTATACTGCTTATAGTATGGACATGCCTGTTATGGGCATGAAATGCGCAGAGAGAAAGAGGATGTTGTAAGAAAGGTATTGGATATGAATGTGGACGGTTACATGGGAAGGGGAAGACCAAAGAAAAGATGGAAGGAGTGTGTGAAAGATGATATGCTTAGGAAGGGAGTGAATGCGGAGATGATTACAAATGGAGAGGAATGGAAGAAGATGACATGTTGCAACTACCCTAAATGAAAATGAGAAAAGGGTAGGAAGATGATGATATTATACTGATTATATAAAATAATAAGAAATAATTACTAAAAACCAAGATGCTTACACCATGCCTTACATACTTTGTACAGGTTTCTACCACTGCAATGACTAATAACAATTACAGTTTCATATACATTCTTTATTTTCAAATGCATTGAAATTACAGATTGAACATTTAGGGAAACTACCCTTTCCTGAGAAAAAAATATATCAAAAATACATTATGTCAATTTTTATGTAAATTCTAATTATCTACTTACTTTACGAGAAATATATCTTATTTGATTTCACTTCTAGTCAAAATAAATAACTTATTAAAATATATCCAAAAATAACTTTTATTTTTGATTTTCATTTAATATGCAGACAAAAATTAACAGTTCAAAAGGCATCATTTACTAGCAGGTCACCACGAACCCTCCGCTCATTTTTTATGTAGATTGCGTCGAAGAAAAGTTTAACAATATCAGTCTACGACACAAGGGGTCCTCTGAAGTCCCTTCGGGTGGTTTTAGCTATAAAATTCATTGAAATGGTATTCATTTATATAATTCATTCATATACTTAAAAAAAAAACGCATTATATACGCAATATACGTTGTATTATTTATTGTCGTACAAACTGGCTTTAAACATTAAAAACTCTTTTGACATTTATACAGAAGTAAAATCTTCTATTAAAATTTCACTTTTTTTACTATGCCCATTACTAAAATTACGCAGCTAATTTCAGAGCTAGTCTTGTTAAAATTTACGGCTACGGTTAAAATATATAAATATATAAAATATCTTTCAATTATTTTAAAGCGGGCAGTAGATAACATAAACATTATTTTGCGACAGGATTTCTGCATTTCCATCTTATTGTTGCACTGACCTCGATTCGGTGCTGGTATTTCAAATGTTGTTTTATGTTATATGTTCGCTTATTATAAAATAACAACTCTCGATTCAGTAATATTTTAAGGTATTAATATTAGAATTCACTTTATTTGTTCTAGATTTTTTAGTATAAATCATTTGACCTAATATTAGTTTAGGAAATTAGTAAATTATTTATGTATTATCTGCTAACTAATCGCGTTTCCATATCTGCCTCACATGAATTCTCAGATTCTTTGGGCATTTAGTCCTGCGGTAGCCTGATAGCTTAGAAAAGCTGTCATGATTCTCATAGGTCAGATGATGGGGTAAAAGAAGCAAAGGATACTCAGACGCTGGATGAACGCCGTTGAGAATGCTGCAGACGTCAAACTCCAAGGTCGTATACGGAAGGCAGAAGAATGGCCGGCGTGGAGAGCACTACAGTCGAGGGCTATTTACAGTCGTAATCACCCTCATGAGGATCCGACGAAAAAGAAATATCTGCTAGCTACAGTTTAAGTTGCAAACTCAATTTCACAGTTATTATATTAGAAAGTAATTTAAGTAAGTATTACTTAAGTAGTGTATTATATTATTATAGTAGTTAAGTATTAAGTTACGGTAGAGAAAATAATATTAAAAAAAATGATTACTCTTCAAAATGTCATGCCCCCAGATGCCGAAGAAAAAATTCAGTTAATTTAGTTCATATTTTTCCCATAAAATTACTCTCGCCATAAACTTTCGAATCCCAAATTAGTTTCGTGTAATAAAAGAGAATGTTAAATTAAGACAAATTAAATGAGACGTGATTATCACGTAGGTAACCAATACAAATGTCGATGTAAAAGTTGAACGAAAGTAATAGTAACACGTACATATTGTGGTAAATGTAATTAAATTTTATTTTACATTCTTGCAGCTGGTAGCTTCGTTTCTGTAGTAGTCAAGACTATTCGTTAAACTGATGAACGTGTGACTTACTCGTATACTGAAGTCTGCTAATTGACCTAAAAACTTTATTTTGATCTCATGTAATTTTACCGAATTAAAATCGACAGAAGTCCCTCTATGGGTACGTATATTAAGACTATAAGTTCTGTAGCAAAAAAAAAAACCAAACAAAAACGAACTTTTACGCGGACAAGTAATTTATTTGCTAACCAATAAGCTTACATCGCTAGGTTTTATCAAGTGAAAGGGTCGTGTTGGGAGGGAGCTGATAAATTAAGCCTAATTTGCCACCGCGTGTAAATGTGAACCCTGAAAGAGTAGCTGGAGCGAATGAGTGCGCTTATGGTGTTTATATGACAGCCATCAAATTGTGATAGCTATTGTAGCAGGTGTTTTTGTCATAACTTCTTGTTTCCGAAGATTACTTAACTTTTATAGTGAATCGTGTTATTATTTTATCTGCTGTAATCCAGCTTGAAGATAATTCGTTTTTTTTTTTAAATTAATAAATGGAAAGAATAAATGTATATTTTCATATAACATGTATATAATAAGCCTATTTTTTTTGCTTTAATTATAAAGTTATATTAAATTAAAAATACATTTTTGAACTAAGTACTGAAACACGCCGACAATTTCCGAACAAACCCGAGCGCGTGTGACATTCAATGTCAAATACGAACACCATTCTTACGGTTCAGTTGCACATAGTAGTAGCCACTTGATTATTTTCAAAATTTTATCAATTTTAAATTGTATATAACATATGTTTCTTTTTTATTTAAGAGTTTTTCGCATCGTCTAATATTATAGTTTATGATAAAGTTATTAAATAGTATAAAAATTTTTTTAATATAAAATAATAACGTTTGTCGGACATTAAATTGTAAATAAAACTTGTGTAATCTGAAGGTTTATTAAGAGAATTTGTTTTCACACTAATTATTGTTACTGGTGTATATTTATTTACACATTCAAAGCAGTATTTATAGCGGAGTCAGAGTTTGCCGACTGGGTCAGAAATACCGTACGCTTGAGAAAATATCATCATAGTGACAGTTGAAGAAGCATTGCGTTCTGAGATTTGTGTATCTCCGACCGCTTTAGCAGTGTTCGATTTAGGTTGGCATGATTGAGACAATAAATTCTCATCTATTATAACACCATAAATCATCGTGAACTTTATTTTCTGTTATTTCAATTGTGATGTTTCTATTTTAACGAAATAATTCAACGTTGTAATGAAAAAAAAAACAAGTGAATATATCTTGTATCATATATTTATTTACGTATTCCATTTAAATTGTACACAATAAATTTAACAAAACAAATAGGTAACAAATTTAAATCAACAATTTTATGTGACACTGTACACAATATAGTTAAAAGATGATGTAGTGTGCAAAGAATTGACGTTACCTTAAGTGAAAACACAGCCATAGATTAATATGCCTATAATTATATACTATTTTAAAACTAATTCACACCGGAGAAGCTACATAAGTGTGACGTAATGTTATAAAATAATAAAGTCCCATTCATTATCTACTTTAAGTTATTTTTATTACACACTTAATTTAATTATGTTAGTATAGATTTTCGATGGTTTTTCTTTTTGTTCATTGTATTGTAGTACAAAAATAATAAATTACAATACAACGGTATATAAAACGAAATTATAATAATCTTCCATTGAAAACACTTCGTTACGAAATAAGATAAAAGAAAAAGATGAATATTAAAAAAAACGAACACGGTCTTCATGTAAACAACACAATTTTTTGCAATTCATAATCATAAGAAGTAACGAATAGCATAACCAATCGAGGATATGCCTCACATTTTAATTTCCTATTCAACGGAGCGCCACAGTTTATCCATAATTTATTGCTTTACAAGCGATATTCGTTCCGTTGACGTTAGAGGCATAAATTCCTCGAATTTCATGGCGAATATTTTCATCATTCATATCAGTATTCTATACAAGTAAACGAATAGTATCTTTGATGCTTCGCCGTGAATCATGAATTACAATTTACAAATATACATTTAGATTGGTTTTATTTCCGCTTTATCAAAGGGTAACCGTATTTATCTACCCTTATATCAAATATCACCATATACTATTAACACATAGATTCTCATAAGCTCTTCTCCGTCGATAATTCTTTAAATGTCATTATAATCATAACTAATAGTACAATATTATTCACATGAACTCTGGTACCTGAAACAACAAGATGGTTAAGTAAATTAGAATATACCAAAGAGACGAATCCATCCGTTATACAAGCATCGATTATTTTAATCAACTTATACGTCGAAGTCACGTATTGAATGTTAAAGGAAAACCTGTTTTAGCAAATGTAAATAAGTGAATTACACTCGAAACATCTGAGATGTTACTTTAAGTTATTCTGAATGATTCAGCCGTTCTTTTATCCGATTTGCTTTTATTATTTGAACTGGATTATAATATTTAATACGCAATATAAATACAAAGTGAATAAGATAAAAAAAAAAAACGCTAGACTGTCGAAGACACGCATCACGTGTTGGTGGAATATATGTCCGATGAATATGTCCGGATGAAATCAAAGAGAAAAAGTCTTGTAGTGCACCTTGATCTCTATTTGTGGGATAAGGTACGTTTCATGGGATATTATCAGAACCTGCCTGATCGGTATACAACCTGGTTGCTAATTATTTTAAATAACATTGGTAATGTATAATGGAGCCGGTTTAATCCAAAGCGTAAAGGGCCGAAAAAAACTATGTGAAAAAAACAAGACAAAAATTAATAATCGCAGTATAAAATATGCAAATTTTATAAATAGACTGAAAATTATTATTTTATACATAAAATATTATATGTAAAATGAGAACGATTCCATCAAAATGTTTTTAATTTTATAGAACTTTAGTAATAAAAGGAGTTATTATGCTAAATATAAAGTTAAGTTTATTCGCTTTGCTTACATTACATTGTACATTATAATTATTATTATTTTACTGAAACGACTTTCGAAAGAGTTTATTCCTCGTCATTTCAAAATAACATTGTGTTTTATTTACCAAATCTTACTTTTATTATGATATGATATAATAAATCAATATTAAATTTTAAAATAGTGGTAATATGTTAAAAGATTTTTTATAACAATTTCCTGATAATAATTTTTCCAATCTGTGCTATAAAACGTATTGAAAATCTCATTTAGATCGAAGATATTTATATTTCATATTCGTAATTATTTTTACTGCATAGTGAAGAAATTGATCATTTGATGACACAAATAGATATATCAACAATATTTATGAGATTTTGCTAGATGTCGAGTACTCATAAAAATGAGACAATACGAAAACAATGGAAAGCTGGCGTAAACGCCAGGTTAGTGCTCAAGGGGTCAATATTTATTATTAATAAATATTTTCCATACTTCAACATTTCAACATATAAATAAATAATTTATCCATTTTTTTTTAGTATATTTCTTCTATAATTTTTAGTCTACCTACTAGTTTGTTAACTTGTTCGTTAGCTCTATAAAAATTTTAAGCAAATATAAATATGTAGGTAGTAAATATTAATGTCTAAATGGATACTCACCTTCGCTGCTGGAAACATATTTAGACAACTGTGTTCGTGAATGTATGGTGATGATGGCATTCGCTTCGCGCAACACTGGTGGTTCTACTGGAAGCTTAGATTCGCATCTAATGCGTATTGCGCCGCTCGCAGTTTGCGGAACGCGAAATTGTAGCACACGCCAAGATCGACGTAGTCCACCAGATTGAGGTTGGCTTAATTCTGTGTTCTGCCATATTTCAGGCTGTGGAAAAATGATTATTATTACTGAACTGTAAAAAAAAACTAGCTGTGATGCCTTTGAGCATATATCACCCATTTGATAAACGATCGCCATTGATTAAATTAACTTTTAGAATTGCAACATAATTGTGTGATTTGACTTTACTATGAATATTATTTTATACCTTATTTTGATTTTTTACATAAGTTTACGTTGTTCTGTCGTTATATTATTACGGTAAGTATACTTTTGATTACTACTAATAATATTATTAGATATATTTACTTTATTTAAATTTCATGTATTTATGGTCCTTTTTGTATTCTTAGATTTAATGTGTTTTACTTTACCATTAAACGTTTTTCTTAAATACAAAGGGAAATGTTTCGTATCAAATCGCGGACATTTCACTTAACAATTATTTTACAATCAAACGTATTTATTTATCGTATACACCATGTTTGACTTTCTTGTAATAAACGAAATAATAAACTCAACTCTAAAAATACCGTGTACTATAACAACGATTCAAGATCAAGAGAGATTGTAATTAAATGATATTATTTTATAGAAAAAAAAGGTTTATTCAAACTAATTTTAATCGTGACTCTAATGATCTTTATATTATTGTTTATACGTAGCTTTGATAGCTAATTATTTTATCCTTGTAAAGTAGATAATAAAACTAAAATTAGCTTTGTCAAATACACTTTCACAAGACAATGATGTCAAAGTCGAGATCACTCGACTATGCAAATGATGACTAGAGGTGAAAGTAAAGCAAACAGGACAATCACCTTATCGAAGAAGCCTGTATTTATTGTCTTTGAATATTTAGAAATTGAGATAACTTGTAAGTTTATAGGTTTAACTATAAAGTTTTAGTTTAATAATAATAGGGATTCGAAAGGGGCGTGAGAAAGTTTTTTAATGAGTTGGCAACGCGTACATAATACCTCTGTTGTTGTATGCGTCCATAGGCTATGGTGACCACTTACCATCAGGCGGATCGTACGCCTGTTGGCCACTTTAGTAGTATAAAAAAATATTACACATTTTTTTTAAAGATACATTCATTTGCGCATATGTAATATAATCCATTACTATATATTTAAAATAAATTTACCGAATAACACGATACCAGAAGACACTTGATTTTACAAAGACAACACGAAAATAAAAGCAATCCTAACAAAGTTACAGCTTGGCTGTTCCACAGAGCGTGGATATTGTACAAAATACAACATCAAAACTTCCCCGCGATGCGAAGTATCCCTGTTTATTTACCGAGTTCTAATTATATAAACATTTCAAGGTTTATTACCGAGTATAAAGAAAGACCGTTTCGGCAAAATATACTGGTCGTTTTAAAAGGCCATTAGCGAAGATTTAAAGAGTACCTCGACTACTTAAAGTCGCTTAACAATGAGGTACTATAATGCAAACAAAGCAAACGTATTCCATACAATGGTTCCCGG
Organism: Samia ricini; assembly: GCA_014132275.2. Lineage (NCBI taxonomy): Eukaryota > Metazoa > Arthropoda > Insecta > Lepidoptera > Saturniidae > Samia > Samia ricini. Next base: position 25,614,328 of record AP028161.1, read on the forward strand.
AGTCGTTAAGTGGGCACAGACTACTCATAATACTATCCAACGGCAAGTTACCTGAATAATATAATGCAAGCGTTGTTATACGAGTAGTTTCAATTGGAGTGTGTCGAGCTCGTAAACTAAATACATAGAAAGTTAAACTAATAAGAACTCTTCTTACTTATTCGATTATGTCTCATTTCGTCTAGGTTGTCTACTTCTCTTACAGATCAATTAAGTACTGGCATATTAAGTAGTTAGTAGATATTATTACAGTACATAAACAATTTAATTGAAAAAGTTATTTGTATTTAACTATCATATCGTATGGTGCCGGCTAAGAATAGTACCATCCTATATCTTCCCGTGGGTGTCGTAAAAGGTGACTAAGGGATAAACCATGGGATGGGCAGCAGCATCCTCTGAGAACCACAAACAACTGCAGCAATCGCCAACCCGCCTGTCAAACGTGCCGATTATGGAAATTACTCCCTTTTTGAGGGAGGCCTATGTCCGACAGTGGACGTCTTTCGGTTGAATCAATCAATCAGTCATGTTAAAAATAAATAGCCAGCCATGCTGGGGATTGCTAACAGAAGTAAAAACTTTGAAAAAGATTGTTTTTTTGTTGTTATTATTTTGCACGAGTTTGCACGAATAGTTATTTACAATTGATTAATATAGTATTATATATGTTTGTATGCATATATAAATATTGTAGAAGATCTTTATTCATTTTCTCAATCCTAGTTTTTTTTATTGTTTATTCATTTAACTTCCCACGTTTTAACACAATTGTCAAATCAGCAACATTATTAAAGGATCTTTGAAACAAAACATCGACATTGGCAAATGCTTCTGCGGTGCCAAGATAAGAAAATGAAGAACAATAAAATAATAAAACCTTCCATTTCAACGCTGCTAAAAATATTTTCACTTCAATAATAACACACTAAAAATATATTTCAATCAATGTAAATAAAGTTTAATTGCCTTTACTGATGCATTTTATATTATGCATCATAATTGATTGATAAAATAAATATTATATTAAACATGCCCTAATTTATTTCTTAATAATGGTAGTATATAGTGTTTCATTGAGACAAAATATATAATCATTTTAAATAGAAACCATTATAAAGACGTGTTACTAGAAATGTTACTGTAAATATACTGTTTGTCATTAAAGACACAAGTTTTTATGAAATCGTTTTAAATATAAAATAAAATCGGTATTTCCAAAGAAAATTAGTGTTATATACATTTAACCTCTCGTTTAAATTAATCCTTTCCAATCACATCAATGAATGTGATACCTAATCGTCTCAAATTGGATTCCTATATACGGTAAGAGCAAACAGAAACGACTGGAGCTATCTGCTGAGTGCATTGTGCGGCTCGTACAGCCATGTCTAAAGCGAAGTTTACACATCTTCGACTTGTCAATATGAGAACTTTGATTATGTTGAACAAAGTTAAGTGCGAGTGTTGTTAGTGGTAAATAAATTACACAAATTAATAATTGAAAATATTAATATAGTTATATAATTATTGAAAATATTTTTGACCGAAGACGTCCACTGCTGGACCGGTCTTTCCCAAAGACCAAAGGTCTTGCGCCACACCCAAAAAGCGGATTCCCGCGACCTCCACCACGTCGTCGTCCACCACTACCCATGCTAGATCTTCCGGTGCGTGGTAGCCATTTGAGAACCCGTTGACCCCATCGGGCATCAGTTCTGCGAGCAATGTGCCCAGCACACTGCCAATTAAGTTTGTCTATTTTTTCTTCAGGCAACGGCGGTTACTTTGATTCTTCTGCGGATCTCTTCATTCCTGATTTGATCACGCAATGAAACTCCAAGCATAGCCCTCTTCATTGCCCTTTGAGCAAGTTTTAAAAATTTCTTAAGAGTTTCAATATATCTTTTAAATTTCATATATTCTAAATCAAATTCATCCTAATTTAAAATTTAGCAAGATAATACATTTAACTTAATAATAGAACATGCTTGTATTTTATTTAGAAAGCCTTTGCCATTTCATATAACAGTAATTCACGAGTACTCATCCAATGGAAATCAGATTAGTAACAGATTATGCATCGAATTTGATACCAATCTAATTGGCCGAATGTTATAGTCGTTGTATACGAACCTTTTGCAACTCATCGTCGATGTACCAATTAATGTGTCCCGCTGGCAAGGAGTAGTCGGATGTACAGTTGAGTAATATTTGTTCTCCCGGTTTTAGCACTTTCGACGCCCCAGTTATAATCGGGTCTGCGTCCGGCATCGCTAGAGGGAAACAGATTTGAATTCATGAACAATTTCAATCTAGGTGTCATAACTTTACTGCTTAATTAGTATATGCAAATACAATGAAAACTTGACATTTGAAATTAGTTATAGTTTACAGTAATAAATTTATTAGTTATTTTATTATTACTTACTTGCAATAAATTTGGAATAAATTACTTGTTATGTAAGATGATATTTGTTTATCTATTGGATCATTTATAAGAAAGATGGTCTAATTTTTAGCGATGGTGATGTACACAAATATACATTGAATATTGTTTCCTTTATTGTTAAGAACGGTGTGTTAAATTACTTATCTAAATATTTTTCCGTTTTATATTTGAGCACACATTTTGCCTTATCTATTACTTTTTATATATTTTATTTATATAGTTTATGGATTACAAATATAATAACAAAATCTCCATGTTAAAATAAAATATATATACTTTTAACCCCTTGAGCACTTACCTGGCGTAAACGCCAGCTTTCCATTGTTTTCCTATTGTCCAATTTTATGGGTACTCGACCCTTTAAAGCTATAATTAAAATAGCAATAACATAATATTTATACATTTACTAGTAACTATATTAACGAGACGATATTTTAGCTACCAATTTAATTTGAACAGAAAATAAACTGAAACCGCCTTGGATAGTAGACTTCAAATAGATAATACTTATAACTAGGCACTATGCAAACCCTTACTACATGCAAATTTACCTTGAAGACACGAGACTACAGACAATGAACACTGTAAAGGTAACAACGTGTAATTGCATACCAATCCCTAGTAAACTTGTTAGGATAATTTTCGAAATGCCTGTATTAACCACGCCTCCAACCGAACCCTTTGCGTTCAGAATTATATTAACAAAGGTACCTGCCCTGTAACTTATGTCCAATACAATCTAGAAAGTAATAAGAGACAGGTATCCTATAACCCGTGTACCGCTTTCACAATAAAAGTAATATTTGACGCCACTGTGTGCTTTCATGTTCAATAATATTTTATAATTAACAAATAAAACATTTTAGTATAATAGGAAATCCCTATATAATTATTTGTACCTAAACTTATTATTCTGATACAAAAACAAAATTAAATAGATGGTGTTATATTTTGTCATTTATATTCAAGGTCCAATTTTTAAGCTTATTTATAAAGGCATTGAATATGACAATTGACACCAGACCTTTTCTCTAAAATAAATATTTCAATAGCAAATATTAACAAAAGCTCTTTAACTTCGCAATATTGTTGGTGGCGTTAGGAAATATACTCAATACTAATGATTCAAATATAACGAGTTCTGTTTCTGACGTAACCAGGTGATCACTAACCACGTAACGTAACGTAACCATGAATCCTTGAATTAATTATTCTAGGTAAATAGTTTATATTCTATTTTATGTATTAATTTAATTTGTGTAAGTTTCATGTATTTCTCTTAAAATTCACATAGTAATTTAATTACGTATAACTAAACGTATCACAAAACTGTTTGATGTGAAGTTTTAAAGATAAAATTTTAGTTGGTTGTATTAATTATGACGTATATTTCAAAATTACAGTTACACATTAAATAAGTAACTACCGTTAGGAAGCAGATTTAAATTTTATTATGGGTACTAATTTAATATGTTTTAGTTTAGAATTTCTGTTTAAATTAATGGTAATTTTAAAAAAGAGTTACATTAAAGAGTGTATATTGAAAATAAACTTGTTTCATTAGCTATATTTTTTTGGTGAATTATACCCACATGGTCAATTAATATTGACAACATACAACGGAGAGACAAGATTATGGTAAACGGTAATTAAAAAAAAATAGAAAGACTTGAGTTCTCATGCCTAATTATAAAATACAGCAAAAAATAAAATAGTTCAAGACATTAACGTCCTTTTTTATCAACCGGTTTTATTTTTCTTTTTTTAATTTAGTCGCTACTGGTGATATTCAGTTTTATTACTAAAATAAATATAGAAGCAGTTTCTTTTCCATTTCCTCAAATTTTCTATATCGAACATGAATGAATTTCGACCACAGAGCGAAGAACACTAAAATAAATAAATTCATTCACATTAAGACGTCACAAGTCAATATTATATTAGTTTGATGTCAAATTATTGACGAAATTAACTGTATATATTAAGTTTGTTGCTAACCAACAACAGTCATGTGTTTCGTTTTTCTTGCAATTTGGAACTTCGGTCCTTCAGTGGATACCTCACAGGTGTACGATGCTCTCGTTGCCACTGGAGGAGGCATCACACGTACCATGCACGAGTCTGGCTGACAGTCGCCTCCTTGGACCATCACATCTGTTATGTTGAACAGACGAATTGCTGGCTGGGGACAAATATTAACCATTTAAAGACATTTGCTTAATATTTAACTTGCCTTAATCACCTTTTTTGCCATGAATACAAGTTATTTAAGTGCTTAACTTTGTACTATTTCCCTAATCTTCATTGCTCCCAACAATATATCGGCCCTTTGTTTGCTTCAGAGAGTTCTATTATGTTTACTTCAATATATCCGTTGTTTTAATACCATTAATAATTTTGAAAATGCTTACGTGTTAAAGTATTTTTATATTATCAATGGTTTTTAAATTAGCGCCTTTCTTTACTATGTGATATTTTTATTCTATCTGTGTGCTCTCTATTCTGTAATATGTTGGATGTGTTGTACGTTTTTATAATTTTTAATTAACTTTTCGAAAAGTATCTTCCACATTTTATTCCAACATTGCGGATAACAAAGTAGTGTACCGATAATAAAAATATACGTCGGCAATTATATTTGACTTTGATTAATCGTTCCTTAAAATTACCTTAGCCCTTAGGATAATTTTACAAAGCGGTCCACAATTGACGGAAAAATCTCTTAAGAAACATTCAAAAAAACATACAAAGTACACACGAATTAAGAACCTCTTAAAGTCGGTTAGAAACAAGGAATACATGATAAACAAAAATTGTGCCCGTAACTCTCTATCTTTATTACAAACATCTATGTTGCCAGATATTGAATCGTTTTTAGAAATGAAATTATTTAGCAATAGTGTCTGGCCATCAGCAATAGCAAATTGTAAAATTTTGTAATCATACGTTAGACGAGAAGTTGTTGAATTTTAAATATTGCGCTAATATATTGCTCATGGCTATTCCCAGAGCGCATTATTTCTTATGTCGATTCATGAATGTTTAACATGATAACAAGTGTCATATCACATTTACGTTATAAATAATTGATTTATTTCTCAATACTGTACAGTAAAACGACTGCGCAACACCTGATAGTTATAAGCCCATAATAAATGGGACTCCCGCGAAACGAATTTCCATTGACAGTCGTCGATATAAAATCATGACAGATAAATAAAAATGTAACAACGTATTATTGGCCACAATAAGTACACGTCTATGAGGAGTGTTCAAAGATTAATAGAAATTTCCAAATTTTGCGGGTTGTGTTAACACGATTGGAACGTTTTTTAGTTGTTGTGTTGGCAAAAGATGTTTCAAAAGTATTTATAAATTTTAGGATATGTTGGGTGCTTAGTCTCTTGTTAGCTGTTAGAAGTATAATATATGTGTTGATACAGTCAACAATTTTTCGTTTGGTTAAATCATGTATTACAGAATTTCCGTTAAATTTTGCAATACAATAGAATAGGGTCAAACAAAGAGTTTAACAATTGTATAAGCGTTTTAAATTGGAAATGTCGATTATGGCTGTTTGCTACATACCTCTTATCATATAAAGTAAAATGTGAACTCCAATAGGTATCAATAACTTATTAAATAAAGGACTATAACATAGATTGCCCAGTCTAAAATAAACGTAAAATTTTAAAACCTGTGCAACGAAGCTTGAATGCTTATGCCAAATTGGATTGAAAGGAATGATTGAACCACTTTTTTTATAACTCAACGAGTTACGCCGAACGAACGTGTCCTAATTAAATAATTCTCTCGAAATCAAATTAAATTCAAACTTATTTAAAGTCTTCTCAAAACTTGAAATAACATGATAATTATGTATTCCGTACGCTAAACATTTCATTTCTCCTTCAGGCTGTGGGCAACTTCTCGTAAACCTGGCACAAGGCCGTAACAACTATTGCCGGCATCAATTTAATTCTACAATAGGTAACGGAAAATTTTCCTTTTAAAACAAAGCTAAGCAGACTCTCAACTATTTTGTACTTTTCCAGTTCAAAACCCCTTCGCTTTTAAAAGGATAATGTAATATAAATACTTTAAATGTCTTACTTAAATTATTTTATTTCCATCTAAATTTCTCAGCTTTCAGAAACTACTAAGACTGTATCTACAATTTAGACCCTTTGTTTAGGTTATTGTTTTTACTTATGAGTATGATTTGATACTCGCTTATTTGCCGGATTTACTATTCGATTTTTTATTATCATTAGTATTTTAAAGTTTTCAATTTTCCGAATACTAATTAAAAATATATAAAATGCGTCAATTTGAACTATGCAAAACAACCGCAAACGGAATGAGCAAATGGATTGATGAGAGGCAAGCGAGATAGACTACTGGGAACAGACTATTGTTAATTCCAATATTGTCAATCTCTTGAACGTTTACTCGTCGTGTAGGTGAAGATGGAACTACCTCAGAATTAATTTACATGATACCTTATTGGATACTCGATAATTTATAAAATCACATTATCTGAGAAACAAAAAAATATACCTTTAAGTATCCAATTGATTTATGGACGATCTGCACTTGACCATGTGCACTTTTAAAAACCTATGTTTTTTTTTTCGTTTACATAATAGGTATACTATATACTAAGTGTACTATATACATTATACTAAGTGAAGCTTACAGAAAAATAAAGAATTATGTTTTTTTATTTAGGCAAACCATGATGTCAAAATATTTGAATAGTGAAATTGAATGAATATTACAAACTCTACTTATGAGAAACTACTTAACTAACCATAGCATGGTGGTAGTGTTCGACTAGCTATCATCTAAATTACATTCCATTTTTATCAAAACGAACTCAAATTACTTGACGAATGTCTCGTAGCATTTGATTATTTAATTAATAATACCACAATTATTAAATTTAAATCGAGCGGCGAGCATCAGTTAATTTATACCTACATTTATTCTACTTTAATAAACATATATTTTTGTATATTTGTATTTTTCAAATTGTCATACCAAGTCACACACGGAGTGCAGAATTTCATTAAAATCCGCTGAAATATTCGAATTAATCACAGACAAAAACTATGACAGGAAAATTGCATATATAGATATGTGTCTATCATTTTGAATGTTTACGGATTATTATCATAAATTCAGTGAAAATTTATATCATAAAACATTCTTACCTTTTGTGAAGGATTATATCGAAAAATCTCGTTAACATCCCTATACCACTTAACAGAGTGGAGTTTTTGATCGTCCATCTGGAAATGACAGCTTAGTTCCGCCGCCCTTCGAGGATCGGCGTAAAGCGGAACTTTTAGCTGCGTGATGTCGTGTGCAGACGTTATTACTGTTGATGAAAAATACACTTGAGTAATTATACAAAAAAAAGATAATTAAAATAACCATTAGAGTGAGAGAGAAAGAAGGCAACTCTCTTGTATACATGTATTAATAAGAGTAAACACAGCAACAGAGGTTATATGAAAAACAAGGTTTCTTAATACAGTACTATATTATTAAAGCAACAACAATGGTGGTACAGTCATATTACAGTACGACTGTCGTTCTGAGGTCTCGGGTTCGCTCCCCGGGTCGGGTCTAGTGATATTGGGTTTTTCTACTCAGTATTATCCCGGAGTCTGGAATTTGTGCCCAATACGGCGACAGGCTCGCCCCCTGTCACATCTGGGACGTAAATAAGCTCGGCGAAATGTGGGTGGTGTAGTTCGTTACTCCACCTATGCCTAACCTTTCAGGGATAACAGGCGAGAGCTTATGTTATGTTATTAAAGCAAGCATCCTTTCTATATACGTTTTTATTAATCAGGCTTTTACCGTTAAATAGAAGAAACTATTTCACTTGAAAATAATACCCTTTACAAATAGATATATCGTCAAATAAAAAGTATCTATAGGTAAGATAAATAAGAAATAAGAGTAGGTACTTGTTGCTAGACTAGACGACGCAAGACATTCTATGAACCCGGCTGAACTTACTGAAACCACAACTTAATATAATCTTACAGTATTATATACACATACAGACATAATATTCAACTTTAAAATTCAACGAACTTTTCACATTTTCTGAATAAAACTTTTGTACGTAATGTGACTTACTCGATTTTTGTACGATCGGAACATAACTTACTTTATTCAACGCAAGAAAAAGTATTGACCTTTATTGCAATTTTAAAATAGTTTCATTTCATGGTAATAATATATAACAATATGAAAGAAAATAAACTTTCAAAGTTAATTACGTTTTCACGAATAATAATTCTATTCGGCAATCTCAAAGTAACATGTGTATTTAAATTACGTATTGTGTTCCTGAAAACTGTGTAAAAAGTAATTAAATAAAATGAGCTAATTGGTTCACGTACGTAATAAATAAAACTTTTGTAGTACCTAGCTAAAATAGACCTCTTTTTAGGATTAGGTACAATGAATTGTTAAAACAGTATTACATACAGCAGGTATATTATTCCCATAAGTTCAGTAGTGCTACACGTAATGTCAGTCATTAATTCTAGCTAGACATAAATTAAAAACAAGCATAATATCATAATATATTTATTTAAGTATTTAAAATTACTGATTAGTAGAGAACTTTTAGATTTTAATATGTCGATTACCCATAATAATGAGACAATAGGAAAACAACTGAATGCTGGCGTAAACGCCAGGTTAGTGATCAAGGGGTTAAACACGAAAAAGACTAATTCATTGTCAATTAATGTAGTTTTAGAAACGCAAACATTTTAATAAAAGGTGTGGTATGAGTTCACTATACAAGCATGTATATTTCAAGCCATAAATAAAATTTATATTTACTATTTGAATAATGTGATCAGTACGTATGCAAATTAATACCAATTGGCAAACGTGCAACAGTTAAACAAATAAACATACATATCCAAAGTTTACGATAACAAACTTAACAAAAAAAACCATTGTATTTAAATTAATGGAAATTTAATGTTCTATACGCTATATTATCAGGCCATTCGAGCGTGACTGTATAATAGATCGATAAACCTATGCATATAGTTGACATTGTAATAACAAAATAATAGGAGGCCGCAAATAGACCAACCAATTGCAAAAACGTTGAAACATTTTGTTCCAAAGTCAGTCTTGTGTATATTATACATGTCTTTGGCAAAAACAAAGATATTTGGCATGTTGACAAAAGATGTATTTATGTATTATCATAATTGATTTATATATATTGCTATTTCAATGTATCATTGATAGAAATTTGAGTTATTGCGTCTATACGTATTATGGTCCAATTAAAAAAAGTCACAAAAATGTGTTACAAAAATTATAATGTATAAAAAAATTATAAGATAAATATTTAATTGTTAAAAATTAATCAATGATGTTAATTAGTTTACATATAGCTTATAATATTTGATGAACTATAAGTGGAAATAAGACTCATCAAAAGAGGTAAATGATGAGAATGAAACTGGCAGGGCAAAAAATGAACTGTATACTTAGCACAAGAACATTACAAGCAACGCTTCCAGTAGTGAAATTATAGTTAACCACTATTCAAATTGAAAATTTGTCATCGATCGTCTATTGTTTTTCAATCGTTTCTCTTATAGGATTGACATGTTATAGGAGTTCTTAGCTGGATCTCAGTCTGTCATGTAGCGGTTGTTTTCTTTAATTCATTAAATTTGTGTATTTGACTCTATATCATGTAATTTTGGTAGCGTTTTGTGTGATCTAGTTTGGTTATTGAGTACAAGTCAAATTTATTATGGAAAATAACGCGTAGCATTTATTCTGAGGTACCGACAAAGCTCCATTGAAACTTCTAGCAGGATGAACCACAGTTTTGCTGGAGCTTGGTAATGCTGATACTTGAAAATACATCTTAACTACTTGACTTTGGCACTCATTGTTATTTCTTTTTTTTTAAGCCCATATCCTCAGACATATATCCGAGATCTTGTTAACGTTCCTTATAGCTAGTTTAATTTTATTTTTATTTTAAAATTCTTATTCTAGTTATAGGATTCTAGTTATTTATGTTTATTTATTTCGGGCTCCTGCTATTTTCGCCACCGCTGCCATAAGCTTGAGGGTAGCCTCGCGGGAATCGTCGTTATTAATTAGAACGGGAAAATTTTGGATGGTCATCCCCAAGCCGGTCCTTACCTCCAGGTCACTACGGGACGAGCCGAATCTGGGACAGTCTATTAGAAGATAGTAGACTGTCTCGGCGGCATCCGGGTCGCAAACACACGTGGCACTGTCTTTCAGCTTGAACCTGTGCAGGTAGCCGCGAAACCCCCGTGGCCGGTTAACACCTGTACATGGGAGGGCGTGAGACGAGTCTTTTTGAGGATACGGTGAGCATCCTGAATCATCCGAAAGAATGCCCGCGTCACCTCCCCCGTGACGGGGGTCTCGTAGCGTTCCTGCCAGGTCCTCACTGTGACTTCGCGTATGCTCCGTTTTGCGTATGATATGGGATACTGATCGTAATCGGCTGCGGTATTCTTATGTGCGGCCCGCTTCGCTAGTTCGTCAGCACGCTCGTTTCCAGCCGTACCGACGTGAGCCCGCACCCAGTTTAGGCGGACGGTGCCCCTTTCGCCCGGATCTCCCTGAGAGACTGCTGAGCTGCTAGGGCCAGGCAGTGTGTCGGGGCCGGGTTTGCCAGCATCTCCAGCGAAGATCTTGAATCGCTGTAGATGCTAACATCCGAGTACCCCGCTTCTTGAACTGCCTGTATCGCCCTCTGCAGCGCCAGCAGTTCTGCTTGGAAGATTGAGCAGAAGGGTTCCAAACGAAATATCGAGTCCCTGTATTCACGCCCTTCCTTCCACCAGGTCAGAGCGGCTCATACACTGCCAGCAATCTTTGAACCGTCGGTGTAGATCCCAGAGCCGGCTAAGTACAGTTCAGGAATGGCTTCCAGGCACTCGAACACTTGCCCTCGCACTGTGTGGGATGCGGATACTCATTGTAGCCAACGGAGCGCTCCTACTCGCAGCCAACCATTATCTCGTCCTGCAGCTCCCCTCGCTTTATACGGTATAGTCTATGCACCTCGTTTACCCGGAGACCCAGCGGGAGTAAGTCTGCCAAAGCCAACGCGGCAGTCAGAGAGACCGTGCGGTACGCTTTGCAGATCTTCTGTGCGAAACCCCGCTCCAACCTATCCAACTTTTTACGTATGGACAGTTTGCTTGTTGCGGGGCCCCACGTTTGCGGCGAACAACACTATCGGCTCGATGACTGCTGCGTAGATCGTCCTGACTACTTCAGGGTTTAGATCCCAGCTCATTTTGGCTGCACACGCCAGCTGTTTGTATATAGCAGTTGCCTTTTTACAGGCCGCAGTGGCGTGTTCTTGGAAGGTGAGCTTCCTATCTATTGTCAGCCCCAGCAGGCAGATGAAGTTTTCCATTTGCAGCTGGGCTCCGCCCATGGTAAGCACCGAGGCATCGTACTTGCACTTCCGCGTCAGCACCATCGCCTTGGTCATGTGCGGTGCGAGCGACAGCTTACTTTGGATGCCCCAGTCGACCACAGTCTGCAGAGTCGGAGTGGACTGAAGGCTGCTGCGTGACAAATTTATTTTTAGAACGAAGCATTATACAATCGTATGCCATTGCAAAACTTGTCATTTAATTACCACGTGACTAGAATGTATTACTTTGGAGCAAGTTTTACTTTAAGCAGTTGACAGCTAAAGGCAAGCAAAAGTGTTAATTATTTATTACTCTTTTATAAAAAAAAAGTATTAAATACTTTAATGAATTATGGCCTAATTTCGATCACAAACAATCATTAGTTATAATTGTTATATAGTATGGCTATGGTAAATGAAATCTGTTTGCAGTAATAGCTTCGGTACAAAGTAACTAATTCTACGTAAAGACCAAACTTTTTCTCGAATGATTTAGCTTTTACAACGCGTAAACTGTTGAATTTAGATAAGGTCGGTGTAACAAAGTTTCCGAGTCCACTGACAGACAGACTCGCTTGACGAAACAATCTGCGTTCGGATTAATTCGGTTTCGTTGTAAATAATAACTTTGGAGCTCTCGTTTCGAGTAAAATCATGTAATTGGTTACATCAGAAGACATTCAATAGTATTAATTTGTATCAAACAATCTTCAAAGAGTTATTTACTACTATTATGTGCTTATATAATTTATTCATCAAACGGAAATTCCACTCCATTTACTCTACGTCAGTACTTTGGTTAGGCGGCGGTGGAGGGAAAGAAATGCTTTTAATAAAAGTAATTTTGGAACAAATTTACTCGATTTGCCTCGGATAAAGGTTGAATAATAATTATGGCGGAGGGTCTCACTGAGTAATTTACTTAAGTTGCTTTGCTATGAGCGTTTCATCGAATCGACGAGACGTTCACGACGTTTCGCATTCAAAATATGAAAACTTCTCTGAATGAAGTAAACGTCTGTTGAATATTCATTGGCATTGCCGTTTCATTAGTTTCATTAATAATACTTTTATTCGCGTACAGAATTATTAAACTTCTATATCCAAATAAATTAAACATCAGGCAATGTTCAATTATTCATTGTAATTTTGTTTATTTGGCCCGTTGTGTATTAATTATATTATCAACTAGCTCTGTGCCCGCGTTTCATATATTTTTCATTGCAATGTTTTATACGGAACTCGAATTATTTTCCTAATAAAATTTTAATACTAAGATAAAGTAAAAATATGTATCATAAATTATAACACTAACCCGTAAAACTGCATTGAATCAATTGTTTTTCTGAGTTTTGTTATTTTTACGCGGATCCATAATCGGAATTACTTTCGAAAATTAAAAGTATCCTAAGTTATCCGGAGTAACTTCAGCTATCTAGCAAAAAAAGTTCTGTCAAAATTGGTCCAGCGGTTCCGGAGATTACCCGATACAAACAGACAGATAAAATCTTTAAATCTTGTACTTTTGGTATAGGTATCGTATACACATTCATATCTATTTAGTAAAAAAAAAATTACGTTGACATTACAAACAGACACCATAATTATTAGTTTAAATTACATTTGTATTAAGTGTATCATTTTTTTTAATTTATAAAAAAATATCTAGATAACTTAGTAACAACTTGTTATGGGAGATTGAAAATAATTAGGAACATTAGTTTTTGCTTCTGTATATTTTATTTATTTAACTGTTGAACATTTATTTCTTCTTAGTTTATTTATTTTTTTAGTGTTATGCAGTCATTTTACAGAGTATTATTTATATTCAATATAAATATATAAACAAAACTATGTAAACAAAAATATATAAAAAATTATTTATTTATCCGAGAATCGAAAATAACTAGAGAGAAAAGTAAATTCATTATGAAGGCGGGATCAAAAGTTTTGGCAAACCGAAGATTATCAGCTGTTTTCTATATGATATTCGTACGTAATTTGGGAATGTATATTGAAAACGAATATTGACCACGATGTAGCAATCAAATTAGCCCATTTTAAATGAATTCGTAATTGATTTAATTCCGCCCAGAACTAGACTGTGTAGACATTAGAAGGATTAAGGAATGTATGATAATTACAAACCGCAATACCGCAAATGCTGTCACTACATAACCTCAGTACGTTTGGCTATAGAGGAAATGCGGCGACGTTTATTCCATAGAAAAGTAAACCCATGTTTCCTCCCTGTTATTATAAATATTTTTATACCATATAATAGACATAGACTACGATACGACCTTTTGATTTTTTCTTATTATATAAATTAGAAGACTTCAAAAATGACTGATTTGACGTTCTCAGATCTCCTTTGACCAATTTGACAAATAAAAAAAAAAAGTCAAGCATAATTATTAAAATATTTCTTATTTTATACTTGGAAAAGAAAAAGTGACATCGGTCTAATATTGGTGGATGAAAAAGGGGAATACGAAGTGATAATTTCATATATTTTGCCTAGGTTAGCTGCAGTTGTCATTTTCGCGTTTTATACCTCTTTCATTGGGATATAAAGCGATAGGTTTCTGAAATATCTATTCTACAAAGTTAGCCGACCGCGTTTCCTCTCAATACTATATATGTTAGTGTAACGTACTAAAATATCTATATCTATATTAACAAATAAATTGAAGTGTCTGTTGGTAATATCAAAATATTTTTTTTACTAAATAGATATAAATTATACTAAATTAATATACGATAACTATACCAAATATACAATTAGTAATTTTTTGTTCTATCTATCTGTTTGTTCCGGGTAATCTCCGGAATAGCTGGACCGATTTAGACGAGACTTTTTTGGTAGAAATCCGAATTTAATTCGCGTAACTTTGCATATTTTTAATTTTCAAAAATAATATAATTCCGCGTAAAATAACCAAAACTCATAAAAAAAATGAATGAAATCAGATTCAATGCACAGTTTTACGGGCAAGTGCTTGAATTTATGAATAATAAATTCTATGGAAAAATACGTTATTTATATTTTATTTTAAATTGAAAATGTAAGCATTAATTAATTATGTCATAAGCTCATTTGGGTACGACTGTTCCTGGAAAAGGTAGGTATTGTATTATAATGATTGCGTGCGACGAAACCCCACTCCGTGCCGGGGGGAATCCGCTAGCAAACTAATTTCGCGGCAACTAGCCAACATTAAACCTACCAGAGTAGATATTCCCAATTTATTAAAGTATTATTATTATTAGGTATTTGTAAATTAATGTACTTTTAACAATTAACATACTATACTGTTTACCATTTGTAATATTTTAAAATTAAATTTTTCATAACAACGTATCGTTTGAAACGACTTCATACACGTAAGGGTGTTGTTTGCTACAATATCTATGACAGTATGTACAATTTTAATTTAGTCATACCTTAGTTCTTACTATATGTTATGTTGTGTTAGTTCCTCATTATTATAAATGTAATTGTTTTAATTTTATAATTATCATAAATAATGTTTTTTTTAATGGTGTGTATTATAAAAAAGCCTTTTAATTACCCTGTATGTTAGTAGACTTATAGATTAAGGAGTACTAAATTAGTTAATATTATTGAGTTTTAAGCATACATGGCACTGTATGATCAATGTATTCCTAATATATGTAATAATTTATTAGCAAAATATTGCAAAATAATATTTAGTGTACAATGTTTTGAAATTATCTTTCGTTCTTATGTATTTTTTTATTTAAATAATGGATATAATAGATTTGCAAATTTACCGTATAACACTTGATGCTAAATAGATTCTACTAGCTTTGTCATCGCTGTACCGGCCTGTTAAGATGTCTCTTCATATTTTTTTAAGAATCTATTATCTTAGATAGTCCATTCCATTTATTCAATCCGCCAATTGATACGGTTTCGAGCCAACCTATCCAACTCTAAAATCAGTATGAGCTTTCGGTGAATGTAAACATCGGGAGAAAATCACAGCGTGGTAGTAGGGCATTTTTTGCCCGCCTGGTTTACCCTCAAAACCTATCGCCAAGCACTAATTGGTGTTTTCAAGCAGCGTCATTTGAAAACAAGTATCTCTAGGCTTAATGTGTTTACCATCCTGGACCACATCGTCACTTAGCGACCGGTGAGATTATCATCGAAGGATTGAACATATATAGTGTAAAAAAATGAACCGAAAAGGGACCGTCCATTAATCACGTGTGGCTTGATAAGGGGGGAGGGGGTTTAGCAAAAATCACGAAGTATCAAGAAGGGGGAGGTGGTGTAATTAGATATCATGTGTATTTATTTTTTCATCAAACGCACGATTTCTAAACCAAAAAGCGGCTTGTAGTGTTACCTTGACTCGCCGTTGCCAGGCAACCCAGTTGTTAGTGTTAAAGAAAGTCTTCTTCTTCTTCTTAGTTAATGGCAATCTGTGTGTACACACAATTTGTGCCAATGTCATGTAGGTAAGATTTTCAATCTTGTATCAGCGTTACCAAGCTCCAACAGAACGGTGGCCTATCCTGCTCAATCTTTCCATGGAGCTTTGTCGGCACCTCAGAATGTATGCTACGCGTTGTCTTCTATAATAAACTTAACTTGAACACAATAACTAAACTATTTCACACAAAACGCCACCAAGATTACATGATATAGAGTCAAGTACAGAAGTTTAATGAATTAAAGAAAACAATTGCTACATGTCAGACTGAGATCCCGCCAAAAACTCAAAAGAAAGTCTTACTAATCTGTGGGCCGAGACCAATGTACATTGAATTGAATTCAATTCCTTTAACATTATTTTTATGCCAGTCATTAACAATCTTCAATCTTTCTGTCTAGATACATCTATGTCATGGTCCTTAATTAATACAATTAGATTATACTTTACATCTTTATTTAAAGATAATATTATAAAAAAAATTAAGATTCTTTGTAGGTACTAAAAATACACGTGATTTTGGGTAGGGGCGAATAATGGAGGGGAGTTAGTCTTGAAGATCATCACGTATCACCAAGGGGGAAAGGGTGTAAAAAAAACATCACGTGAATAATGGGCGGCCCCAAAATAAAAGAAATTTCGGTATAATACGAACAATTAAGTGTATATTTGTTGGTATATAAAATTGGTGTTTACCATTGTATAACAGTAGACGTGAAATAATATTTCATGTACTTGGGTATTATACAAAAAAACCACAATATCTTATTTATTGACGTCCGCCTACAACAAAATATTATATTGAAATATGTAGCAAGCGAAAAACCGTTTATTTATACGGTCGCACATAGGTTATCGAGGCACACACATAGATACAAAAAAAATGATAAAAAGAGAATCAACGGAGCGTACGTGAAATATGTAAATCGTCAAAATTCGACAGTCATATTTTTCTCGAAACCCGGTTTCCGAATGCCTTTTTATTTTGGCAACGAAACGTTACTAGGTGAAAAATTTTATGACTATTTCAAATGATATCGACGGCAAAAAGCATTGTCGCCGAGTCTGGCCGGAAGCCAGTTTGCCGCAAAACTGACGATTACTTTTTTGTAATGGTTTCTTATCTAACTTCTAACCTATAACCAAACGATTATAATTGATGAAGATAATATATAGGTTTGTTAAAGTGTATTGAAACTAGTAATTACCGCAGCTCTACTTGTAAAAAACAATACAAATATTCTAACTCATTGCATTACATTTTGGTACATTATTACAATAGAAACGGTTGGATTTCAATTTTTGATGGTTGCATTCACTACGATTTAACCCCTGAAGCACTAACCTGGCGTTTAGGCCAGCTTTTCATTGTTTTCCTTTTGTCTTCCTATTGTCTCATTGTTATGGGTAATCGACATATTAAATATATTATCTATTTTTTTTAATATATCTAGCTAAATCTATGATTAACAAGAAAAGAATCAAGTTCATCGGTTCTGTGGATTCTAAACTAAAAGTTATTATAATTTATATGTTCTTCACTGCGTTTTAATTTTTTTTACGGAACCCTAATTAATTTCCTAATTTTTTTGTAGTAAGATAAAGTAAATACATTTTTCAAAATTCAAGAACTTGCCCGTAAAACTGTGCATTGAGTCGGATTTTATTCAATTTTTAGGAGTTTTATTTTTTTTACACAGAACCCTAATTATTTTCGAAAATTAAAAGTCTTCCAAAAAGTCTCATCAAAATCCATCCAGCCGTTCCGGAGATTTTTTTTACACGGAATAGGCTCAGTGCTTTGACCACAATCTCACGTGATGTTAAATGACGATGTGGTCCAGGATGGTAAACACACTAAGCCTAGAGGTACTGGTTCTCATGTGATGCTGCCGGAACACACCTATTGGTATATGGCGACAGGTTTTCAAACTTGAGGGTGGTAGCTATCATCATTAAAAAATGCCCTACTACCAGGCGCTTGTTTCCTCACACCGGATTCCCCGGAATAAACAAACAGACAGACAGACAAAAAATTTAAAAAGTGTATTTTTGGTATAGCATAACATATATTATACCTAATAACTAAAAAAAAATCATTTTGACAATACAAACAGATACTCTAATTTTATTTATTAGTATAGATAGGTGAGGTATATATAGGTATATATAGACAGAATGACTGAATAAATGAGTTGAATATCAATAAAGTTCGTTGATTTAATAAATGTGTGTAAAATTATTCAGAACTATCCGACAGGTACGACTATAAAGTCATGAATAACAAACATGGCGCATAACACATCGAAACAGAATAATTACACCATAACGTATTATGAATAATCACTAGTATAATAATATAATAATTAAAATAATAGATAGAACTTTCAAAGCACAAATTATTAAAAAAATCAGGAAAATCAATTTTTTTAACGATTATAAATATGTAATAAAAACAACAAAAGTAAATTAATTATATAACATCAGAATTAATGAGGTACTAACACACGTGGATTTGTGATGTGTAATCCCGATCGAAACGCTTGTAATTTAGTTTGCAATCCTGTACGTTGTAAATATATGTTTTGATGGACAGTACGATTAGTTAGGGACTGTAAACTATCTCACTGAAATATTGAGCACAAAATCATTGGATATTATGTGACGATTTAGTTGAAGATGGATAATACCGCAAGTAACAGGCCGAACTCCAACAGGGGAAATTCTTGCACCACACTTCATCCACTAGCAAACAAACTGTACAAATTCTTTCACACTACATGCAAGGTACATATGTTCTGTAGGGGACCAATGCAGTATTTTTCTCTTATTTTTACTTCTCGTAAGGTTAGCTAGAACAATTCTGTGGATTTTTTAGCACAAGTAGCAGCTCAAGCGGAATTTCGTACCGTTTTGGTGCCTTGAGCAAGTTACTATTTTGGACTGAGTATCGTAAGTACTCGTCCCGATAATCGGTGAAGTTAATAAAGCGTTAGTAAGTTCTCAAAAAAAATACATTTAACTAAAGAAATATTTTCAATTTAAGAATTATTACTAGGTTGAGGGACACTAGAAAAAACTTAACCACCGTCCTACATAAATGTCTATGTATATATAGTAGATGAATCAAGCAGTATTCCTTCACAAAAAGATCGGATTCATTGCAGAATTCCAACCCGTGTCGGTCGACACTGCGTTCGAATACGCCACTGAACACCTTAAATTTCTGAACTCATATCGGGCACCAATGATATGAAAATGCATGATTCTCAGTGCACAAATATACAAAATATTCTCCTTACCCTATTATAAAGATAAAGTTGACGATATAGTGCTATAAAATCTGAAAAACATATAATCTGTATTTGCACGAAACATTTTCGAAAATTAAGATCAGAAGAATTTAATTAAAAGTAGTTTCGATTTATTCATAACAATGGCACAAATTTGGCAAAAGTAAAATATTTTTATTAAACGCCACTAATTTCTCTTTGTGTAGTAAGTTATCAAATCCTGTGTTATGAATCAAAACTCATTAAGCGAATAACACCTATATTTTACAAGGAGTAAAGTTTGTTATGATAGGCAAACAGATGGAATAATAATTTTAATTGGACATCGCTAAGCAATAGAGAACCAACCCACAATATGTTACTTTTGAGATATTATCCTTTATCTCTGGTGACTATTTCCATAAAAATACAATTTCATTACCTACGATATATCTATAATTTTTTGTTACAGATGAGTTCAAAAATCACTAAACAATCTAAACTAAAAACATGATCAACTTTTGTGTACAATTGAGGACAATATAATTAATTGAGCGTTATAACAACTCGATTGGAAATCCCATATTATATAAACGTAACCCATTTTCAATCGAATTGTGGCTTGGTTGAGGTTTTCAAATAATTCTACCCAATTATTTTCGTTTGTTTTTGTTCATAATTTATCACAGCTCTGAATACAAGTTTTTCAGGTCTAATTTCGTATTATTTTACCTAATGTTCAATGTCCAGCAAAGTGGCGGCTGTTTGTTATGCGTTCCAAGGGATTTAAAAAGTCACACTCTTTGTCATTATTTTCAATACATTACACTTGTGCATAATAACCAAATTATATCATTTTATTTTACACAATATACGCTCAGTGCTTTGACCACAATTACACAAGATGTTAAGTGACGATGTGGTCCAGGATGGTAAACACACTAAGCCTAGAGGTACTGGTTCTCAAGTGATGCTGCCGGAACACACCTATTGGTATTTGGCGACAGGTTTTCAAACTTATGGTGTTATCTCCTCAGGCGGGCATCATAAGAAAATGTCCTACCACCGATGCTATGGTTTTCTCGTGATGTTTTCCTTCACCGAAAGCTCAGACTGATTTTAGAATTGGATATACTGCAAGTTATGAACTAAAAACAGGGACTACAATATGAAAGACCAAAATCTCGCCAAGATCTCCAATTATTTATTTATGTATCATTTGAATGTGTCATTTTACATTTATTTGTTTCCTAAAATTTAAGCCATGACAACATTTATATAACTATTTTATATTGGTTGTGATAAAAAAAATTCTAGCCCATATTGATTTTCATATAAAATTGACTTTTCAAGGACTTATTCCAATAAATAATTATTACGATATACAATTCAATATACATGAAAAGCTCGATGTATTATTATAAACAATTATAATTTAGAATCAACGTAATAACGAGATTCTTCCCAGTAAAATAAAATTCGCGTACTTCGTTATTACAATTTAAGAGATATATATATTTTATAACATCGTAAACGTGAGTAGCTAAATTTATAAAATAAAACAGAATTGTTTTGTTTATCAACTCTGACGTAACTTTTGATCCACAAATTTAATCTCTCATAAAGAAACATTGGAACTTCAATTATAGATATCTGATTAATTGGATCATTAAAACTTATATTGAAATTTACAGTCCATCGAGTCAAATAAATGTGTAAATTTATTAACAAAATACCGATGGAATGACTTGAATGAAATGTGGTGTACGGAAAATATGTCTTTCGGCTGTGAATAACAAAACAAAATCAGGAGATCCCACATTTAATCAAGTTTAAAAGATACCCGCTACTTACTTTAACGTTACTATTTATTTAAAGTAATAAGAAAATAATAAATTATTGATACGACGCCTTCTAAAGCCATGATAACAACGCAGACTGTCTCCCTTTTCATTCTTAGTAAGAGTTTACACTTGACCTGAATCAAATATAATCGAAAGAGAAGATGTCACCGAAAATGGAGTTTAACATTTAGTAATATTGTTTATACATATATTAGTTATGTTGATAATATCATACCATATTTACAAAGTCACAGATTTATTTATTGAATACACACTTCTTCATGCGCTGTTGAAATATTTATTTGAAGGTGAAAAGTCTAGACATTGATTCGAATAATACACGCATATTTATATAAAGTTTAGTACCTTTATTTAAAAACCATTAACGATAAACATCATATCACCCGAAAGACGTCCTCTGCCCACCTTCTTCAAAGATCGCCACAATGAATCGTAATGAACCACTTGAAGCGATGATGGCGCAGCGGATAGCGCGCCCGGTTTCCGCGTCTGTGGACGTGGGTTCAAATACTCCTATCCAACTGTAAAACCAACCTGAGCTTTCGGTGAAGTAAAACATCGTGAGGAAACCTTAGCATGGTAGAAGGGCATTCCGTAATAATGCCCGCCTGGGCAGCTACCACCCTCAAGTTTGAAAACCTGTCGCCAATACCAATAGGTGTATTCCGGCAGCATCACTTGAAAACCTGTACATCTAGGCTTAGTATGTTTACAATCTTGGACTACATCTTCATTTAACATCAGATTGTGGTCAAAGCACTAAGTGTATATCGTGTAAAAAAAGAAACAATTTAATTGTTCAAAAGTGTACATAATTAATTAGAGTAACCAAAGTGATAGTGTGAGCGTAAAGGGTTTCAAATGGTTATTGATTGAGGCAGTTCGAAGTGTGGCTCGAAGAACGATGTAGTATTATCTAACGTGAATGTAATATCCTACGTTAAGGATAATTTAACTGTTCATATTATGTTATGTAGCTACCATCTTGTAGCAGTGATTTTGCGTGAAATTAATCATTAATCCTTGTATTATTATTTTAGTTTACTTTAGATTATATTAAAAAATACAAACAACTTTAGATCAATAGAACTGACATTTCAACTTTTGGTAAATTAATTTTAAGATTAAAAATTACTCCCGCACTTCTTTTTAACACTTCCAATAATTAATTATCTAGTAGACTCTAACATCATAATAGGAATTATACTGTTCAAATTATTTGTTTATAACTTCAATGGTATATATCTTACGGTAAAAGTATATGAGAATTATTAGTGGAAGCATAGACAACAAATGTCTCAAGTGTTCAATTTGAAATGTTTATTGAATAGAAAAAAAAAACAATATAAGAAAGTATTTTTCTGATGATAGAATTTTTAAATTAGATACACAAGTTATTTGTATGTAATTTTATAACAAAGAGAAAATTATGTGAATTTTGTATAAGTCGTGGTCCTATTTATAAATTCTATTTATAAAAATGAATGTTCTTTCTGTTTTTTTTTTTTTTTATTTTGACGAATATTTCAACTACTATACTAGGTATATGTTTTATTCTATACGTAAATATTTTTATGAGATCAATTGTTACGATAAATGTATTTTGAAACATTATTTACTTACATTAAAAATACACAGCTAGTATAAAATAGACATTTAATCTAAACCGATACATAAAATATAGACCCAAAATTGATTTTATAAGTATTTAAAAACTAATTATAAGACTATGTTTACATATGTGTATGTGTATGTAATGTGTATATGTATGTTTGTCGATATGTTTATGTAAGGATATATGTATGGCTGTTTATAAAAATATCTAGCACTAAATAATAATGTTTGTTATGAACGCAACAGTCCTTTTATTTATTTTTTTCATGTCAAATCATGCGTTAGTATTCGGAACATTTTGAATGGTGCACCAGTGAAAATAATCACCATGTTTGGTCGTTGTAATATAGAATCGTTGGCTGGAAAAATGCCAGACGATTCGAACGAGACGCAGACCGCGGTATCCTATGTGTTTTGCTTGAATAGAATTAACAATTATTCGTATACAAACTACGAACAGAAAGTTCATTATGCGTGTAATTCAGGAACCCAACGGAAACTAATTTACAAAACATGTAGATGACATAATAGTTATTGACCTCCAATAACTTTCGATTGAGTTGATTAATCGAAAAATGGCATCAGACCTTTTTTGTTACGTTCAATTCGCTACAATAACATTTGATGAAAAATGCAGTGCAATTTAGCGTGCATTAATTATAAAAATCAGAAAAAAAAAAACATTTTTTCCAATATTATTCTTATGGGAGATCGAAAAGTGTGATGCGGACAACCTAAATATTAAGAGCTCATATTTTCAGAGGCCTATTTTGGCATCTAAACGAAACTTTTGAAAAAAAGTAATATATATATTAAAGTGTAAAGAGAATTCTAAAGTAATAAACAACAGTCACAACTTTAATATGAGTAGATTATTTGACTAATTAATTTTACAAACACAATAGCTTTACGTAAATCGAACTTTATAATACCGTTGTCGGCAATGATACTACGGAAATATAAATGTATGAGAGTATAAAAATATATTTATGTAATGTAAAATAATGTCGATTTTTATTTTATTCTAGAGAAAATTGTATGCCTATAGTAATTTCAATAAATTACCCAATTATAGTGGTGCGAAAACATAACAATTCACTATTGAAATAAAGTTGGCCATCAAAGAGACGATTACGCCGTCCGTTATCAGCCCGTGACATGTTAAGCCTGTCTAGCAGTGATTGTTTGATTCTCACTCGCCCATTCCCGTACCTCCTTTTCATTAGCAAACATAATTAACTTTTGCTAAAGTCACGTATAATATTGAATTATTAATATATGTTACTACTTCACTAATAAAATGAAGAATAGTAACATAATTTTATTTCTTAACTTTTTTTATGTATTACCTTCGTATCGACTTAACAATTAATGACAAATATGTTGTGCTGTTAACTGCATTAAATGTGGGTTTTCTTCTGATTCTCGAGGAAACTTCTTGAGTCAAAAAGACAGATAAAAAATAATAAATCTAAACTCTCCGTTCCCTAAATATCATCGAAAAGGCCATTCCATACAAAATGTATAAAAAATATTTAATCCTCATCAATTTTTTTTTGCAGTTATAAATAGTGCAACTAGTTAATAATGATTT
The DNA here is from genome assembly GCA_014132275.2 of Samia ricini. Classification (NCBI taxonomy): domain Eukaryota; kingdom Metazoa; phylum Arthropoda; class Insecta; order Lepidoptera; family Saturniidae; genus Samia; species Samia ricini. The sequence continues at coordinate 25,639,066 of AP028161.1, forward strand.
TCTTCTTAAAGATAAAGAACCTTATGAGGAATGTTGAATACACGTATATTAATTTCCAATTTATTATCTATTATTTTTATACCTTTATAGTCGAGAACATTATTTGGGTTCACTAGCATAAATGACAAGCTTAAGATAAAATAATGCTTGGGCGAGCGCCAACCACCGAACGTTGTCAAGAAACGACAAACTTCGTTTAATTTCGACGACAATTGACAAATTTTAAAGGCAAAATTAATTTAAGACGTTAACGAACTTATCTGCGGATGTTGTTTCCAAGTTGAGCTTTGACGGTATTAAAATGACATACCCATGTAATTTTACTGTTAATATAAAGAATAATTTATTTAAAAAATATAGTAATGAAGTCAATTGTACCAACATCCTAAAATAACTACGAACTATTTGTTCTTTTGATTGCTATAGTTTAAGAGATTATTAGTAGAATTATATGATTAATCCAATAACCCTTTCTTTTCTACATATATTATATGTTATTGTTTGTAAAATGGTGATGTCACTAAAATATAAATATATATTTATAGCTCCTATATTCAACTAAACATTCACACAAATTTTTTAAATACAAATGCAATGCATCTAATTCTTGACCCACGCTCGTACCTATTTCATAGAAATGCGTTCAGTTATTGATGTTAAAGTTAAATGTTATTTTAAAGTTTCATTCATTATAAGTGTAGATAAAAGGCAAAAGTATATTTGTGGCTTTATAGATTGAGAGACACTGACAGGATTTATGGTTTTATTTTTATTCTTGGATGCGTTCTCTGGTTAAGTTCAGTATAGTCATTCATTATATTAGCTAGTACATGTTTTTTGAGCTTATTAGAATTTTTGCACTTTTGTTGATTTTCTGGGTTCTATTTGCTACGACTAAAGCCTATACGCTTGTTGCTGGCGAAAAGCGAAGCGCTTATCGTATGGCGAGTTTTTTTTACAACTGCACGATGGCCGGGATCCAATCTGTCTCAATTGGCCTACCATCCCGCTAACTGCTGGATCTGAATTGGCTGACATAGAAGCGTGATACGCCGGTACGTATCAGATCACGGGTTTTATGCTATTTACATAGTAATCGCGATGCAGTTGAGCAGGAAAGCCCTGCCCAAAAATCCCACAAAGTTAATTTTTACTAAAGTCGATTTTTTATGATTACAATTAGACCGATTACAATCAAACGTTTTTAAAGTACGTCTTCTTCAATCGGATCATCGTTATCATTACAGTGAATTCGCTCCACGAGCAAAATGTTTTCATTTGATGAACTTTATCGTGTTACACAGTTCACTTGGTTTTAGGTTTTGCCGACGTAGATTTATCCACGCAATTTGATTCAACAGCCAATCTATACGTAGTTAAGGTCAGCTAGCTGCTTTAGATTTTCTTTGGTGCCGAATATCTCATATAATCGTATAACAGACACTGAATTAAGTTTGGTAAATATTAAAAACAAATGTTTGGTTCCTTTTTAGATTCTTAAATAAGTTTATCCATTTTTTTAAATCTAGAATACATCTTTAAAGTTCTACAAAATAGTTAGCTAATTTAAAATTATGAATTATTATTTCAGTTCGCTTTGTTCCGTTGTTATTAATCTACATAAATTATATGAACTTTCTAAAATCCATCGTACTGTAACTTTACCAAGACAGTTTAAATTTATAAATAACATTAAACCCATGGGAATCAGTTTTGCAGATATTATTTACCTTTCTACCCGTAGTACTATGCCTGCGGAATTATTTAACGAAGTTATTAATTTCCTAACAGCCCAAAACTAGCCATTAAATGGAATATATTTGTTTTACTGAAATTTCATTATTTTGGTAAACCTTGATAGAGTAGTACTAAAATATAAGTGATAAAAAAATCAAAATTTTGTATACATACCGTAAACTTATGAAATTAGACGAATAAAATACAATCATGCTGAGAAATAATAGATGTGAAATATCTTAAGACATATTTAAGTATGTTATTAGAATACTAATAAAGTGTAAAAAATATATTTGTTTATATTGTTCCGATAAAAACTGTTTATAAAACGATCGACTTGGAATGAAATATTTCAAAAATTAAATCAAGAGCTAACTCCCGTTTAAAAACAAAACATAGTTATTGTATGTGCGTTAAAAAAACGAATATTTAAATAATATTATGAATAATGAAATCCACAGATAACACAATTTGGACAATTATACATTTTGTGCCCGTTACTTATTATTATCAGTTTAAAAAGTCGTTAACATTATTAACATCTTATAATTATTTTAATAAAAACTTATTTAATTTATTTATAACAAATAATTCATTAATTTACTGAGTTGAGATGCGAATATTGAGATGTGTTTGTAGCGTAAAAACAATGGACAGGATTAGAAATGAGTACATAAGAGGAAGTTTGAAAGTGGCGCCAGTAACAGAGAAGTTAAGAAGCAATCGTCTGTCCTGGTATAGACTTGTGATACGCAGGGAGGAAGAGTATGTTATAAGAAAGGTATTGGATATGAATGTGGACGGTTACATGGGAAGGAGAAGACCAAAGAACAGATGAATGGACTGTGTGAAAGATGATATGCTTAGGAAGGGAGTGAATGCGGGGATGACTGCAAATAGAGAGGATTGGAAGAGGCAGACGTGTTGCACTGATGCCAAATGAAAATGGAAAAACGATAGAGAGATGATGAATTCATTATTTTACTACAGTAAACTATTCATATTGTAACAAATTAAATCCACAATTGAGTATCTATCATTGGAACTTTGTTTTCGGAATAAACTTCTCAATTTTATTTACCAGTTTATTTATATGATGAAACTCGGCACTCGGTACCTAAGTGAATGTCTCGCCATTTCACCAATCCATTATCCTAGGTATCTATCTCTAGATTGTTACGTTTATTCGTAACTGAGAATATTTTCTCGTATTCAGGGCTATAGATTCGCAATGTTTTATTTATTTTCAATCTCTTTTACTCTTGATGTCTCATTTTTATGGAATGTCATTAATTTTCTGACATATACAGACTTCTTGTTTAAATATGCTCGTTTACTGGATCACTTTTAACCTTAAATAAACTTGATGATTGCAATAGTGCAATAGTTTATACTAGAATATCAGAGAATTGATTTATAATTCACAATATCTTAGTATAATCTATAAATGAATATAAAAAAATATAGAATTCAGTAAACGAATTAAAGCTCTAATTTTCAAGTAAAGAAAAATTTCACAAGATTTAATAAAGAAAAAATAAAAAAGTATGGGATTTCTATTAGGTACATAACAAAATAGATGTTTAAAATAATTTTAAAGTTCAATTTATTTTAATTTTTTTTTACTATTTGAATTTTGCAGACTCAATAAGTGGAGCCATTTTTATTCCTCAAAATTCATCGCATTTTATGAATACATAAGTAAGTATTTACTATATTTTGAAATAATTAATTTAATAAAAAGGAATCGGCAAGCATTACAATTTTAGTGAAAATAATAGCACAGTTAACAAAACAGTTAAAAAAAACCCCAACTCACCAATAAAATTCTTTGAAATAAACGATAATAATTATCTATAAATCTAGAAATTTATATTATCTATATATATTTATCATTTTAAAACCTGTTTTACACTTTAGGTATAAAAGCAATATTAAAACACCAAGCTACATAAAATATTTATATACGAGTAGAATATACAACGTAACACAGAATCTAAAGCTTTAGTCCAGATTTATAGTTGAGAACCTTTTGGAATACATTTGACCAAACAGATTAATATTTTAGAGGGTTGGAAACGTATTAACCGATTTATAGGGAATATGTGAAGAAATGACGTCAGGTTAGCAGCCGGTCAACGGGGCCCCTACTAAAACTTTGGACCATTTATTGTGGATATAATCATAAATCTCACGCCACATTATTGGGAAGGGGCTAGCTTAGGGGTTGCGTGGGTGTGTAATAATTTTCATAGATCGAACTCTTGCAGACTACGGTTTCTTTTAATTATTACCTTAAATGTAATATCAGTGACTAATAAAATTAAATACCATATTTTAAATAGTTATAATTATTACTAATGTAAAAAAATAAAAAAACTCACCGCACAAAGCGATTATTGAAAAAATCTTCATTTTTAAATGTTTTTTCAATGTTCCCATTGATCATTTATAACGTTTTATTGTTTCACTAATTAAAACATTAATAAAATCTTAAGTCACATTATTAGTAATAAATATAATTCACGTTTCTTAATATTTGGACGAACACTTTATAGTTTGTTACACAACGACACTAATATACAAGTTTATGTATCAAAGCACTATTTTTAATAAGATTGAAATTTTTAAAACACGAATTTAATTCTATCTGTGTACATCAATAGTTGACAGTCGGTATTTATTTACAAATCAACGGACGCGTACTTTATACAACATTTAACTGGATACGATTCAGAGCGTGTATTCGTCGCGCTAGCTGTCCGCTTAATGTCCTTGGTTTTTCCCGCTAGGGTAATGTCATGCGCACTGTACACTCCCCCTAAAAGTGCCCTTAAGTGGATTAAGTTTTTTAAACTTTGACAATTGATAAAACGAGATCCAGTTTGTTTGGAATAGTCGTCAGTGAAATATAATATCTAGAAATTTAGTGCATTTTTATAAAATTATTTATATGTACACTTGTAGGTTGACTTATTTACGTTAGACCACAATCTCACCTGATGTTAAATGACGATGTGGCACAATTTATTAGCAAGCTAAAGTAACGGGAACTGGCTCTTATATTCATCTACCGGAACACACCTATAATAGATGCGTGCCAAAAACTTAAGGAGATAGTTATGAGTAAAAATTATCAGCTGAAGGTATTACCCATTTTCGATATGAAAATGTAATTTACCTGTTACTTACAAAAAAAAACTAAGCTGCCATGGGAACGGAATAGTTTAGTAGTAAATCGTTTTGACTCGAGCATTCTGTTGGGGCATTTATGGGAACATATTTTAAGATGTGGCAACACAAAAGCGTCCACTTATACGCCATCTTTTATTTGACAGACTGTTGCATGTCGCTGAATCTATAAGGTTTTCCCCTAACGAAAATCGCTCAACGAAAATAAAGAAGTTTGCACTTCAAAAGCATGATAAATATGCTATTTTATTATCATTGAAGTTTTTATTTATTTATATATTATATTTATCAAGGTTTATTTTATCCATATAACAAAAATGTCGGACATTTCCAAATCAACAATTCCTGTTCAAATTATGTAAACGTCAAGATTTTTATTCATAGAATCATTCTTATCGAAATTTGACTGTCACACCCTTATCATGATTCTATCAATTTCAGAATAGCGTCGATACTTACTTTCCTTTCTTTAAATCATTATTATTAACAGTGAATACATACTAATTGAAAATGTGTTTTATTGAATATATCTAGTTTGAATACGTAGATCCGCTTTTGTGAAATGAATTTTTCTTACAAATTGAATCTTGTATTTTGTTTATCTTAAATTTTAAATGAGAACCTAAATATTATAACTATTATATATTTATATTTTAGTTTAGTTATTGTATGTTGTACTTATCAAAGTAATACAGAAAGAAAGAGGCTAAATTGTATTTAAGAACATTTCCAACTGTGATTTTAAGGGGAAGCATATTGAAGGCAATACTTGACTATACAGGTAAACAACAAAGGGTTTTTATATGACTTTATATATTAAATTTATATTGCAAGCGAAAATGAAATATAACAGAATATAAATAAAAATTTCTTAGTATTTCTTGGGTATCCATGCCCATTTCAAAGAAACTAATTTTTGTTCCTAAAGTTTTAATTTTGAAATGCGTTCGATTGTACAGATTTAAAAACAGAAAAGTGATTTTTTTTTTCGGTACAGGCTCATTGCTTTGACTACAATCTCACCTGATGTTAAGTAACGACGTGGTCCATAATGGTAAACACACTAAGACTAGAGGTACGGGTTCTCAAGTTATGCTGCCGGAACATACCTATTGGTATTTGGCGACAGGTTTTCAAACTTGAGGTTGGTAGGTATCCAGGCGGGCATTAATAGACTATGCCCTACTACCATACTATGGATTCCTCACGACTTTTTGCTTCATCGAAAGCTCAAGCTGATTTTAGACTAGTCTAAGTGGGCTGGAACCCGCGTTCATAGACGCGGAATCGGGCCGCACTGTCTACTGCGCTATTATCGCTTCGATTTCTTTAATAAACCTGTGCTTTTTGGTTTTACAAGATTCGTTATGCCACCGTTGTACGAGTATATGGTTCATTCATAGTTTTCACTTAAAAATCAATTGGTAATATTAGTTACTTTATTGTATGATTTAGTTTTTGGCAGGATCTCAGCCTATTATATAGTAGTTCTTATTTTTAATCGATTTCAAAAAGGAGGACATTTTTTTTGTATATTTGTTACGCGATTTCTCCGTCAATTGTCTACCGATTTGCAAAATTTTTAAATCAAAGGAGTATACTTCCAAGGTGGTCCCATTTCCACCAAATCAGGGTCTGATCTGTGGAACTCAAGGAAATTGAGAAAAAAACCCTCGAATATAACAGATTCTTACACGGGTTTCATATATTCGTTTCCAAAGCTATGAAGTAGGCTTCACAGCTATACCTAAAAGTACATACTTAAGCTAAAAATATATTTAAAAAAACTTTTTTTTTAATTAAAAACAAAACCACAAAACGAAAAAGTTTAATAAAGTAATTATTTATTGACTTTTTAATGTATTTTTATAGTTTATTCATTTGAAGACGGTTTTGTTTTTAATTTTAAAAGTTTTTTTAATTCACTAACTTGTGGTATTTGGCTCTATATTGAGTAATTTTAATAGCGTTTTGCGTGATATCATTTGGTTATTGTGTGTTGCAGTGTATTGGAAATAATAACACGGAATATTTATTCCGAGGTATCACAAAATTTCTCTGCAATATACTTACAAGATGGCCATCAATTTGTCCATCAATAATTTGATAATCAAAAGTTATCTACATAATGCTGGCATAATTCGGGGTACATATATCACAGATTATCTGTCTTACAATATAAAATGTTCTTATCGCCTTATAATAGTAGTAAAAAAATTAATAAAATATTTTATACTATAAGAATTTCTCAGACTATTCGCATTGATAAACTGTAGTTGAGGGCCATCGATACGTAATCCATTACGCACATCCATTCGCCGTATAAACGCAATGTTTCCTATTACGGAAACGACCAAAATCTACCGTTAAGAAGTCCGATACACTGAGTGCTGTAACATATTGAACCGTGTAATATTTTCCCAACATCTCGAACAAACATTTTGAAACTTTTTGTGAGATACAAAGAGAAAGACGCGTGAAAGTAATTTATTCCGCATAAGTAATATTTACTGCCTGAGGTCGTGGCGTCGTAAACTCACCCACTTCACGCATATAGGACAGGAATTTCATAGGTGTCGAATAACAAAAAGTTAGCTATCTGACCCTCCGTTTGTCGAGAGGCAAAAGGACTTATTCAGACGAGACTAGTATTACTTTAGCGTTGAAAGTGGAGAGGTTTAGTGTGGTTTACGTAAGTGTACTTGGTGCCGGTATTAGTGCTCATAAAATGTTGGATATAGTTACGTCCAATTCAAATAAAACTGGAAGTGTTATAGCAAATGGTTATAAATACATTCAAGATTACTTTTCATTCTATAATAATATTAACTAAAGTTTTCGAAACATCAGAAGAATTATGAATGCTTCACGTGATATTTTAAAATTTACGTTGCGCTTCTGTGCACCTTTTGTTTACCTTCATAATACCTTAATAACAGTTTTCGTTTTTTTTTTTTTTTTTTTAATTTACAAGTTGCTTTAAAAATCCAATAATGGTTTTATAGTTATTACTAGATGTGTGCCCGCGGCTGCGCCCGTATTTCAAATGTTCATCATAGCGTTTTAATTTTTTATACGGAACCCTAATTATTTTCCTAATTTTTTTTAGTACCTACTAAGATAAAGTAAAAATATTTCTCATAAATTCAATCACTTGCCAATAAAACTGTGCATAAAATCGGATTTTTTTATATTTTTTTATGAGTGTTAATTTCTGTACGCAGTACCCTAATTATTTTAGAAAATAATAAAAGAACTCTAAGTTACGCGGAGTAACTTCAGCTATCTACCAAAAAAGCCGGTCAAGCCGTTCTGAAGATTACCCGGAACAGACAGACAAAAATTAAAAAATTATTTTTTTGGTATAGGTTTTGTATACATTTATATGTATATGTAAAAAAAAAATTATCGGGACATTACAAACAGACACTTGAACTTAATTAGTGATTTATTGATATAGATAACATTCAAGTAAAACTATTGTAACACTAGAAACAGAGAAACACACACGAATGTTTGCATTAGTTTTTTTTTTTTTGCTTCATTTAGTAGATACTTAGTCCTTGTTTGTAATACATTAACTTGCAGTATTTAATTCTATATTAAGTAATTTTGCGTAATATAGCTATATTACGCAATATAGTATATATATTATATATAATATAGCTAATATACTTATTGTACAAAAGTGAAGTGTATTGAAAACGATAAGACGGACCGTGAATTCTGAGATGTTACAAGAACTCCTTCGAAGTTCCTAACAATGACCGCCATTTTGTTGAAGCTCAGAAGATTAGAAAAATAATACTAAGTTCGGTCCTAAAGAGCTTATTTTTACATATACTTTATGAAAATTCTAATGCTAATAAACTCGATTTCATAATTGCAATTCAACATTGTTATAATAATAGCCTTTTCGTGTTTTCTAGTTATAATAGCTGGCAACTAAGATTATCAAATGAAGAAATCCTTCAGAATCGTGACTACAGAAACTCATCCGCTTGGTTATATCATAACCGCTAGGGCGTTTTTATGTTCGATTAAAGTCAGAATTATGTCGTCGTAACTCTATTATTGATTCTTATAACGCAGTTTATAAATATACGATACCTACACGTATGTAGGTCCTACTACATCTTCGAGACGGAACGACTGGAATTTTAATATTGGTAAGAAATTTTATATTCATTAAAATATTTACGTCCTGGGATATTATATTGTATTATAAACCCATAATAGGCACATACATATATATCTATACAGATATACTTATACTATACCTAGATTATACCTTTTTATACAGAATTTTAATTACCTGAATTTTCATCACATTAGGTATTTATTATTTACACTGTTTACACACAATTACACCCAATGATATTGAATGACAATGTGATCCATGATGAAAAACACATTAAGCCTTGAGGTAATGGTTCTCAAGTGGTGCTGCCGGAACGCACCCATTCGTATTTGGTGGCAGGTTTTTAAACTTTAGGGTGGTAGCTACTCAGACGGGTATTATTAGAAAATTCCCTACCGTGCTATGGTTTCCTCACGATGTTTTCCTTCACCAAAATGTCAAATGATTTTAGAGTTGGGTAAGAGGGTTTGAACCCGCGTCCATAGATGCAAAATCCGATCGCACTACCAACTGTGCCATTATCGATTTCATATTCGATTCCATTCAACCAAAAACGTCCACTGCTGGACATAGATCTCCCCCAAAGATTAGGAAGGGGATTACCACAATCGCCACGTTTGGTAGGCGGGTTGGTGATCACAGTAGGTGTTTGTGGTGTCAGAGGATACTGCTGCTCACCCCCTGGTTTATCCCTTAGTCCCTTTTTACGACGCTAACAGGAAGAGATGGGGTGGTACTATTCTTAGCCGACATCACACGGCAAAGATCGCTTTCATGTACTCACATTAAAATTCTAGTTTTAATTAAAAAAAATTGTGAAATATAAAATTACTATATTATGTATTAATGTATTTTTTCAATTGCAATATTTATTTTTTCCTTACCATTTAATTTAAATACTAACAAATATGACATTTGACATAAAATATCAATGACATATAATATATTCCCAGATCAGAGACACTGAAATACATAGAGAATTCACGCGAACCTTGATTAACCTTGGAGAAAAACGAGTTCGCATAGTAACACACAATACAAATACAAATTGAAAACGCGAGTAGACATGTTTATATTCAAGTTGTCCTCAAACACATCGGTGCGGACCCCGATCACGATCGTTATATACAACAGTATCGGAACGGAGAACCATTCGGGGTACTAAACGTAACAACGTTTGTTCACAACCTACTTATATAGAGGTACAACCTGTATGCCTGTATATTCATCCCAAGAGAAATTGTATATAGTCACTGAACTTTCAGCGTGAAACTTTCAATCAGGTGTACAATTTTCCTCATCATCGATACACCAGGGCATCCCAATAAAGAACTTGAACGTTTTTGTTTTAAATATAGAATTTTATTTCCAAATCACAAATACTTTATTTAATTTAGGCCCGGATTCTAAGACGCTAATGAACGTTAAAATACCACCGGTTCGGAAAACAACCCAGTCGAGAAGAGCCGGCAAGAAACTCGATCTGGTTTTTAAAAAATATACGAACTTTTTTATGTAATAAAACAACTCATAGTTACAAAGTTATTTTGCACAGATACGGGCGTCTTTTCCAAACATCACCATCGTTCACAAAATTATCCGCTCAATAATGATAGTTGTAAATTAAAACTTGCTTGCCTGGAAAATGTGCCTGAATTTATTGTCCTGTAAATGGGTAATGTGCTTTGGGACCATATTGTAAAACCTAACACTATTACATTTTTTTATTAGTTATACTCAGTTTATAATAATAATTAATTTGTGTACATGTAAATTTTTACGGACATATAGTAAGTTATCAAGAATGTATTTCATCAAGTAACTTTAGCAATGACTTCAATTAATTTGTTATAATTTAGAAATACCTTCGTAAGACTATGTAAGATTTCTAGTTGAGGATCGTTTATCTCATAATAATTATGAAAGTTATTTATAAATATTCATTGATTGTTGTTGTCATGTTAGTTTTGAAAATACCAATATAAGCTTACGTTTCCAGATTGGCTGATCCCAGGACGTCAAATACTGAAACGAGTCATGATGACTTGTCGTTTACATTGTAGCAGCAAAGTGCATGAAGCACTACAAATTCTCCTATTTTCCTATGAAATACTTATTAACGCCTCTTTGTTGTTAAAGTGACTCAAATTCCGTTACGGCAAATAAAATTTGATGATTCATCCCTTGCTCATTTAATTCCGTGACTGACATTTTTTTAATCTGTATAAGTACTTAAACTGGCTCTCAAGGGATACCTACTGCCTAATAAACCTATAGGTATTTAGTGACACATTTTCAACTTAAGCGTGCTAAGGTTATACCACTGTGTTCTCTTTCACCGAAAAATCAATCATTTTGTAAGACGGTGTTCAAATTCAAATCAATCGACGCCGAATCCGACTCCAACTGGTAGTTTAGTACTATCATTATGAGCAACATAAATACTTACTAGTGACTCAAATTACATATATTTTTGACTAGCTGTTCTCCGTGGTTTTATCCGTGTAATTCCCGTTTCCGTTTTAAATTTTGGAATAAAAACTTACTTGTTTACTCGTTATTTCCTTACCAAATTTCATCCAAATCGGTCCAGTAGTTACTATGGTTATTCGTTACATAAACAAATACAAATCTTTCCTCTTTATAATATTAGTATAAAAGTATATATAACAATACTTTCGTACCAAATTATATGAAATTGTCAATGTTACAAAACTTTTAACAACGTTATTCCTTAACATAACCTCGCGGGTCGGTTTGTGGTGCTTAAGATACACGATAGACTCGACGTGCACAATAAAGTCTGCGAATTCCTATCTTTGCCGCACCGTACAAATGTGGAATAAGCTCCCTGCTAGCGTGTTCCCTCCTTCATACGACATCGGCCGTGATGAGGCACCTTATCAGGCCGGTATAGCGAAGATGGCCGTCAGTGGAATTTGTCAGCAACGGTCGCCGATGGTTTTTAGACTGTACAGCACTTACCATCAGGTACTGTACAGACAAATTACCGAGTTACTATATTAAAAAAATATATGTTAACAATTATAATAACTATGCGTACCTAAAGCCATTACGATTCTTAGAAAACTAAATTATACGCGAGAAATTATCTAAGTAATTCGTAAATTTAAATACTGTCATAACGAGTCGTGCGTTGTTAAATGGGGGAACTCTTACCCTATCTTCCCCTTTGCTATCGCATAACATGTACATACATACATTCATATTCATAACTTTTAAGGTATGAATTATACTTTAATTTAAATGGTAACACGCCTCCGCTCGACCGAAATTAGTACACGCGTACCACCTTCGTATGATATGTCTACAGTCTGATTCAGTATAAAACCACTTTATCACGGAAGTTCCGCAGCATTTATTACATCTGTTTTAAACTCATAAATATATAATATACTTATATATAAGAAAACTGCAGTGACCTATTTAAAATTCCCACTACGATAAGAATATAGAGAACGGGAAAGAACAAAACTGTTTCAATAAACTAACCACTTTTATTAAAATACAATGATATTTTTATTTATCTTAAATAAGTATTAAGGACCCGATTTGCTTTCCAATTAAGTTTACATAAGTCCGCATAGCAACACATTATAACATACTTTCGGCTTTTCATCAAAATGTATATTTAAATGCCATTTATAAAATAATTCAAATTATAAATTAAAACGATCTATTTTATCAACAAAACTAAAAATAAATTCAGTGATTTTAAATTAAACTATTATAATTATAAAATTGCTGAATTATAAAATAACTTTTCAATCTGATTCGTATTTCAAATGTTATTATTTAAAACATAAACAATCTATTATAATTTAAATATATATCAAACTACATTCCTATTCATGATACTAATTCATATTAAAGAAAATTATATTTCGGTTTAAGGAAACATTGTGATGATGTCATACAGGAGAACAGAGCGATAAAGATATTGTTTTTGTTAAATGTTTTTATGAGAAAATACAAACAACAACCACTATCTTAGTAGTGACATCCGACACTTTATATGGATAAAGGCAATAGAGACGACACAAAATAATAATAGATGTTACCTTCGAAGGCGTATCGACCATTTCAAATTATCCCTTTATTTACCGTTGGCTATCACATGCGACCTTCTGAACTTATTAACTAATAGTACAACCTTATTGGTTATTTATAACATAAAAACATTTTATCTAGCTTTTGGTAAATACTATAATATTTTTTTTAAATCACTCGTTCTTACACACATCCGCGTAGATGGACGCAGGTTCGAACCAATCTATCCAACTCTATAATTTAGCTATGAAGGAAAACATTGTTAAGAAACCATTACACGGCGATACAGCATTTTCTAATAACGCCCACCTGACCAGCTACCACTTTCGAAAACCAATAGGTGTGTACCTGTAGAATCACTTAAGAGCCAGTACCTAGCCTACCTAGGTTTAATTTGTGTACAATCCTGGGCGACATCGTCAAATAACATCAGGTGAGATTGATTGAAAATAATTTAGAAGTTAGGGCTTTTACGAAATAATTTTCTATTTAAATTAACTAATTGAAACTTTTTGCGGAATGTTGGTCTGTCATATAGTGGTTTGCATCCACAAGCTTGCTGTATTTGACTACAATATTAAGTAATTTTAGTAGTATTATTGTAGTGTAATTATTTTGCTCAAGTAATATTGATTTTGAGGTGCTAAAAAAACCCTCTGCACACCCTGAGCTTTCGGCGAAGGAAAATATCAAATATCCTATTATAGTAAACAACAGCAATTTAGTTAGTGGCCTTCCAAAAAATTCTGAACCATCCGTTTGGCCCGACTGTTAAAAAGGTTGAGCGAGCAGCCTTGTGTTAGATTATTGAAGTGTTAATATATGATGAGAATAAAATATCGAGTGTACAGAGTTATCTACACGTGTCAGAAATGAAAATTCTTTGGTAACGTTTATATTAAATCTGTTAGCCAAATTATTGGTAAGTGGTAGATGTCAGGGACGGAAAAAAATACACAGTTATGCACACGCTTCCTTCATTTTATACTTATCGCGCCAAATAAGTCTTACTTTTAATATTCAATGGAAATACGCGTGAAAAATAATATGCAATAACTAACCCCTATAAATGTTGCAGGGCATCAGCTAAAATTCACCAAAAGCGATTGCAATCCTTATAAGTGCCTTTCGATTTAATTTAATAACGGTTCATTGATCCCTTAAGTATAAAATAGAATGTTGAAATATTATCCTTTTATAGTTCATTATGAATATTCACAATATTAATGGGTAACATCTAACTTTAATAACCATTCCATTATTAAGGGAAGTCAAAATATGTGGGAAATAAATCAAAGATTTCGTATGGTTTTTCATAAAAAAAAACTCCTTTTAGGAAACGCTCATTATGTTTGCTTATTAGTTTCATTAGACGAATACATATTATAGGATATTAAAGCCAAAATAAGTAGGTAATTAAAATTGTACTTAAAAAAACTTTCTAAGGTCGGCTACGCATCGGTGTTGCATCGCATCGCATACTCCTGGTGTTGCAGTTGTTCATAGGCGACGGTAACCATTTACCATCAGATAGACCGTCAGCCTGTTCGTCGTCCACTGATATATAACAAAAACAAGCAAGACCACAAAAAATTTGATCACAGGATCAAGAAATTAAGATATAGGCACTCTAGTTATTCTGTGAAAGAAACCACTCTTTTTATAAATTTTACTATTAATCATCTATGTAATTGTGTGCGTGATGAGTATTAATTATGCTACGATATTTATTTATATATATTATAAAATAAAAATCTGTCTATGCCTGCCTGTCACTAGGCTTGACAAGTGGTAATGGGCGTGGCGAATTATTTTTATTATTTTTACATATATTTTCTATCCAGATTTTAGTACATATTTGTTTTTTTGGTTTATATAAGCTACCTGCCCTGACCATACATGGATAGCAGAGAATTATATATAGGACAAGCTGTATGTCTGCGGCTGCACCCACATTACATATGGTCTTCACTGCGTTGTAATTTTTTTTTATACTGAACTCTAATTATTTTCCTATTCATTGAATCGGATTTTATTAAATTTATTATGAGCTTAATTTTTTTTACGGCTTACACTAATTATTTTTGTAAATCAAAAGTACTCTAAATTACGCGGAGTAACTTCAGCTATCTACTAATAAAGTCTCGTCAACATTCGACCTGCCGTGTCGGAGTACCCTAAACAAAAAAACAGACAGATAAACAAAAATTAAAAAAAATATATTTTTGGTATTTATGTATCGTAAAAAAACATTCATATATATTTTTACTTTACAAACAGACACTTCAATTTTATTTATTAGTATAGATTATAAATTCCTTGCGTTGTGTTTCTCTTTTCAATTTGATTTAAAAATTGTTAGCGTAATTTATTACTTAAATGTATACAGGTATTTTAGGTGACGCACTCATTTTAAAACGATACAAAATTCATACCTTGCATGTGATTTATTGCTGATATAGCGGTAGGCGTCAGCGACCGCTAACGAATCGACGGTATGCACAAAGCTTTATCGAAATTATAACATAAAATAAATCACCGAATTTTTGTTACAAATGAAAGGCTGATGTCAGGCGGCCTTTGAAAGGGAATAAATATTTAATTGATGACATGATAAAAATGATTACAATTAAGTGATCAGCAAAACCAAATTGTAATTATTTATATACGATTAATATCTAAAAAATAAAAATATTATCAAAAAGATTCTATATAAATAGATTAGCATTACGAAAAAATTACTAAACTTCCTGACCGGGTTACGTAATAGGGTACTTTTATACATATAAGGGACCGTACATTAATCACGTGAGGCTTGAAAAGGAGAAGGTTTAGAAAAAATCAAGAAGTTTCACGATGGTGGAGGGGCGAGTAGTATGATATCACGTGTATTTATTTTTTTTCGTCAAAGGCGTGTTGAAGAAAGTCTTGCTAATCCGTGGTATGAGGACAATGTACATTGAATTTAATTGAATTCCTGTAATATTTTCTTTATGCCAGTTAAAAACAACCTTCAACCTTTCTGCATTGAGACATTTACATATGTCATGGTCTTTAATTTCAGAATAAAATTAGATAATACCTGTTATAAAAATTTTAAGATTCTTTGTAGGTACCATAAAATACACGTGATTTTGGGTTGGGGCAGGGGGTTAGTCTTAAACCTCACCACGTATCACCACGGGGGGGATTAAAAAAGCGAAGAAAAACATCACGCGATTAACGGACGGCCCCTAATAGATACATAATGTCATTATTATCTATTGGTATCCCTCTTTGAATTCAATTCAAAACGTAAATATATGTATGCTCTGGATTTTTCACCGAAACTTCGTGTCTCATCTTGTTTTAAATTTAGTTCTCTTTCACTCTTCTGATTCTCATTTTATTATCGCTGCTTAGCAACTATGAAGAACTATAAGGAATAAACTATATTTTATGTTATAATTTAAAGCAAGCTAAAGCGATTTATTAAGCTGAACACGAAAAAAACGACTTACATTTAAAACGAACACTTAATATGGACATACAGAGCAACAAAAGGAGCATATATTGTTCCAGTGAAAACTTTCAGTTCAACAAAATTGTGATACCATTACTTATAGTTAACTACACTTTTATAGTTCTTATATAATTATAGCGTCGTAAAAAGTGGTTATTGCGTGTGTTTCTGATGTTAAAAAGTAGTGTGGCCGTTCGCCAAAGTTTAACATCTTTATTAATCTGATTAACAAATTACTCAACAATTATAAAACAGTTAAAATTAGATAAACTAAGAGAGTTAATTTAAAAGTAAAAGAATCATTAATATTTTTCTCATATAATTTTCTTTAAATAATTGATACATTTTCAATTTACCGGCATAATAACAATACGTATATTATATATATATAAGTATATTAAAAAATACATATTTTAAAAATTTTATACTCAACATATGTTTGTTTTGAGAATAACGGTAAATGTACAATATAATGTTATATGTAGTACGTCAATCGGCGCGGGTTCGATCCCCACCTATCCGACTCTAAAATCAGCCTGAGTTTTCGGTGAAGGAAAACATCGTGAGGAAACCATAGCATGGTGGTAGGGCATTTTCTATTGATGCCCGCCTGGGTAGCTACCACCCTCAAGTTTGAAAACCTATCGCCAATTACCAATAGCTGTGTTTCCGGCAGCATCACTTTAGAACCAGTACCTCTAGTGTGCTTACCATCCTGGACCACATCATCACTTAACAGCAGTTGAGATTGTGATCAAAGTACTGAACCTTTTCCGTGTAAAAAAAAAACTATTTTTTACACTGTCAATGACTATTATCATGAAAACACTATCTTATATTCAAAGAAAATTGATAGTATTACAATTCCCTCGCAAGTATATATATTTCCTTCCAAATATTTTTCGCTTCACGTCTTTCACGTCGTCATGAGGGGAAGATAACGGTACGATAGACAAAACGTTAGATTGCTTTCCAATCCATGGTATTGATTTTCGAGAGGTGCCCTCAAATACCCGGTAAATAATACAAACTGAATATAACAGATTTTTTTTTACAATTTTCGTGTACTTTTCCTCAATATGTAATCTAATATTTTGATAGTTTCAAATCAGCAGATAGTATTTAAGACTAGCTGTGTGCTCGCGGCTCTGTGCGCGTTTCATATATTCTTCACTGCGTTTTAATTGTTTTCGTAGGGAGCACTAAATATTTTCCTTAAAAAAGTTTAGTACTAAGAGAAAGTAAAAATATTTCCCATAAATTATAACAGTTGCCAGTAAAAACTGTGCATTGAATCGGATTTTATTCAAGTTTTTATGAGTTTTATTTGTTGTACTGTAGCAGTTGTACGGTATACGACGGTACGACTATCGTTCTGAGGTCTCGGGTTCGATCTCCGGGTCGGGTCAAGTGTTGTTGGGTTTTTTTACTCAGTATCATCCCAGAGTCTGGAATTCACATCTTCTTCTCACATCTGGGACGGAACTAAGCTCGGCGAAATGTGGGTGGTCTAGTTCGCTATTCAACCTCTGCCTAACCCTTCGGGGATAACAGGCGTGACTATGTTTATGTTTATTTTTTTACGCGGAACCTTAATTATTTTCGAAAAATACCCTAAGTTACCCGGAGTAACTTGAGCTATCTACCAAAAAAATTCCCGTCAAAATCGGTCTAGCCGTTCCGGAAATTACCTATTACTAACAGATAGACAGACAAAAATTTTAAAAATTGTATTTTTGATATAGGTATCGTATATACATTCATATCTATTAAGTAAAAAAAATTGACATTCCAAACAGACACATCAATTTTATTTATTACTATAGATAAAATTATTAAGACCCATAAGAATATATTATAATTATAAAATTATAATTATAAATATAAATATACTTTACAGGAATGTGGATACTTCCAGTATTAAAATGCAACAATGACCATTATGATATGCTATAAGTAAATTACACGACACAGAAAAATGTTCGAATTAGCTGTCAAACGTTTGAAGCAAATATGAGAGTATAGGAACTTTAAAGTACACGTCATGCGTACAACTTGCCTCCTTCACACTTCTCTATGCAGAGGAAACTTAGACCCTGAAATATCACGCAAAGGCACGAATAAACGCGGTTAAAATGTGGTGTTTGTACAAAAGATAAGCATTATAATAATTATATTGTGGTGTAAAGTCACTATATAATTATAAATAATAACGTGACTATTGTGGATTAGCTCAGATTTAGGTGGAGATAAGCGAATATTTTATAATTAAAATCAGGAAAAATTCCAGTATCTTGGTGTAAGATGCATGAGATAGATGGTGACTTTGTTCATTTCATGTTCTATGACAATTAAATGTTATTTCTAAACCAAAATAATTGTAATAAAAAAGGTTATTTACAAATACAATTAATATGAGTTCTTAACAGTAACCTTATCAATTAAACCTTGAAAAGTCAACAGAAAAATCCAAATCCGTGAAATGAATAAATCCATAAACCAAATTCAGTGGCGACTTTCTAGAGTCTTGGTGACATTGTGAGATTGCCGTCTCAGGTACAAGGAAAAGGCCGGACTTTTTCAACCATTAGCTGGTCAATACTCACAGTGACCCGCCGAATACTGCACTTAGCTGTTTCAGCACGTCGTAAAATGTAATTCACTTCTTTCACAATGTATTTAGGATGAAACGTGAATTGTATTTCTTACCTTTTTACGATTTCAGTTATAAGATATAATGCTGGATGATATTTTTTTTATATATGCGACGTATAAATTACATCATATTTCCAATTTAGGTAAACTTATTACTTTCTGTTGAAAATTCTCCATTTTATACAATCAATTATAGCTTCCTATAGTATAAACTTAGATAGGTTGAAGTGATCAAGGCTATACTAAATGATCAATTCAATGAAATTATATAAATGTAAATTAAAACTTTTATTTTATATTGATCTCATTAATTATTTTTTTGGTATCATATGAGAAACTAAATTTATATATAAAATAATATACCTATTTCTACATATATTTAACGTTATGCCCATTTTTAGGTATATACGGGAAACATGCAAACGTACAATAAATATAAGAGTATTGGTTATACAGGCATCATCGGCGGAGGAGTTGCAGGCGATGGTCAGTATTGTGAAAAGGACCCTTAACAGTAAAGGAATGAAAGTGAATGTTAGTAAAACGAAGGTAATGGTATTTGAAAGAGAAGAAAGTATGACAGATTGCGTAATTTCGATCGAAGGAGAAAGAGTGGAACAAGTGAAAGAGTTTGTGTACTTGGGATCAAAGGTTACGAGAGATGGAAAGTGTGACGATGATATTGAACGAAGAGTTTTGTTAGATAATAGAGTGAATGGGACCCTGCGTAACTTCATGTGCAGCCAGAAAGTGACTGAAAAGGCGCGTTTGGCTGTGCATCGAAAAGTCCTGGTCTCTACACTTAGGTATGGTAGTGAATGCTGGGTTTGGCAGAAGAAGCATGAAAGTAAGATTAACGCGGTGGAAATGAGAAGTCTGAGAAATATAGCTGGAGTGAAGATGATTGACAAAGTCAGGAATAGTATGACAAGGGAACGCTGTGGTGTGTTAGAGGATGTGGTTACCAAAATAGAGAAAGGTATGCTTAGTTGGTTTGGGCATGTAGAGAGGATGGATGAGAGAAAATTAACGAAATTAATTTATAAGGCAAGGGTGAATGGGTAAGTCGGTAAGGGTCGACCTAGGCGAACGTATCTAGACCAAATCAATCATGTGTTTACTAAAGGCCAGGTAAAAAGTACTCATAACCAACGAGCACGTATGAAAGCGCTCATGAAAGTAGAGGAAGCGAAAGAGGTGTGTCAAGATCGTAGCAAGTGGAAGGACGTAATCTCTGCCTACTCCCACGGGAGAAAGGCGTAATGATATGTATGTATGTATTGGGTTCCATAGAAAAATTCGCTTAACCCCTTGAGGACTTATCTGGCGTTTACGCCAGCTTTCCAGTGTTTTCGTATTGTCTTTCTATTGTGTATTATTTTTTACGGGTACTCGACACATTAGCATTGAACCCAAAAAAACATATATGTTTGTGTGCATGTAGCTGCACGGAATTAACGCCAAGTTGATACCGTGTACGACTACTACCTTTCTGATTATATTTAGTAGCTGTAGATGACTCTTAGCGTAATAAAAAAAGGTAGTTTTTTACGAATCAATAAGAAAACAATAAATGCGAAACACGCAGAAAGATAATTACACATGATAATTCAAATTTCATGCATATATAATTTCAATCGGTAACTTCAAACCATAACTAATCTATTACCCAGTGAATTTTTTATTAACCACATTTTGAAGTGATGGAAAAGTTTATCATTTCGGTTGCTATCATTTTGCTACCAATATTTTTGTCATTAAAAGGAGATGAGTTGAAATATCCCTTTATCTACAATATTGAAAATGCACCAACGATATATGCGGAGTACGCTAATAAATATAACAAAACTTTTCACGGCCAATATGACTACGAGAGACGATACAGGAATTTTGTGGAGACGTTGAAGAAAATAAACAAAATAAATTCGGAACCTGGTTCTAAAAAAGTTGGTCCGAATCGTTTTGCCGATCTATCGTATGATGACTTAGTGGAAACGACAACGAAAATCGACCCCGAATTTCAAGCAATAATGAAGTCATCTTTTCATCCAAACATTAAATCTTTATTTAAATTTAGTATATGATTTGTGCTGTGTACATGGACATATTAAATTTATTTTAAGATAATTAAAATGTACTTTCCGATTACGACTCATTTCATTCGATAAAAAAATACAACCAAGTAAGTAATAACTTATAATGCAAGATATTTTATGAATGGTAACTTTTGAATGGTAAAATTAGAAGAAGAAAGTAAGCGCATGTGGGTAAAATAGTAATGAATACGAATGTGAAAGGATGGAAAGCTAGAGGAAGGCCCAAGAAAGTGTGGATCGAGTGTGTAAGAAATGATATGATAGAAAAATGAGTAAATGAAGAGATGACGGCTGGTAGGGACGTATGGAAGAAGAAAACTGCGCCGACCTCAAGTGAGTTGGGAACACGGTATGAGTATGAAGATTAAATTCACCGTATAACACTACTTAAATCGAAGTTCAAAAATATTTTAAAGTTCAAATTACATTTTTTATTTACGTAAAACATCTACTAAAACTATCAGTTTCAAAAAAAATTAAAGTATCAACATCAACCTGTTTTATTAATGAAAAGGTTAACCTGTTCGTTATTATGTTTCTAGAGCAATTTTTAAGTAAGCTTATTTTATCAAAGCGTTGAAGGATCTTTAATACAAAATTTATATTTTTTTGAACTCATTAAATTTTTTATTAAATGTAATTTATGTATCCATATTAGTTGCTTGTAATCTCTATTCGCTAATCGCCAGGGCAGTTTTAATGAAAAGGAACTGGTATAAATTATTGCAGTTTTCTCAATGAAAAGTAGTGGACCTAACAGGCCCTTTGTTTAAGACATCAAAAGCTTCTTGATTCGAAGACTTTGTTTAAACGCCTCGTAACAAGCAAGCAACACAAGAGCATCGGAAATGCTAATTTATAATACCTGCGATGGTTACACTTTAATTGTTAAAATTTGCAAGGTTAAAATTAAATCTCTTTTTATCTTTATATTTCTATTTTAATTATATACTTTTAATTCTTCAATAAAAACTCGATCTTTAGAAAGCTTTATTACGGTATTGGTAATTATCTCGAACATACCAACATGTAATACGATCTGATTTTGAATAAGCTTACACGGAAAATATCAAATAGCTAACATCTAAGATCGAAATTTTTATAAATATGAAATAAATGAAAACTTTGGCCAAAGAATCAGTTATTAAAAACAACTTATTTCGCATAAAAATGTAAGAATGTAAAAAAACGTAGTAATTTAAAATATCGACTATAGATCAAAACAAATGCGTAGATAAATATTTGGTTTTCTCTTCTTATAGTTTAATACTTTACTCTGTGTAGAAGCTACTCGATAGTTACTCATAAATCAGCGTTCATAGAACGTGACTTTTACCGTGGGAAACTTTAGATAGCCTTCCGAATAAATTTTTCTCAAGAACAGATTTACTGAGATGAAAAATCTCTATATTTCCATTAAAATAGTATGGTATTTTCAGCAAAGCCCCACGCAATTTGTTATCCGCTGTCATATTGTAGAATTGGGCTGTTCTTTAAAAACTTGATTATGTTTAGAGGTTACTTCTTAAACGTATCACAAAAAATTACGGTGATTCCATATTAAAACAACTAATGCAGAATAAACCTAAAACAAAAAAAATAAACCTCCAGTCTAAATGGAACCGTGTAAAAATAAATGAATTCCTGATTAAATCGGATAATGCGAAACACAACGAGAATTATGGCGAGGTGTTGCAGGACCGGACAAACAAATGTTTAAAAGTTTCAGAAGGGCTAAGCCGATAAGTTTCGAAATGAGGATGAGATTCTAGTGAAGAAAAATATATTACTATACAGAGGCTGAAGAAGTTATGGGTGGATTATAAGAAGAATAATATGTGTACCAATCCTGCTTAATGAAGGATGAAGAACAAAAAAGATTATAATGAAAGGTTTATCTGTGTTTCAAGAATGTTAGAACGTATGCAAAGATTGTTGCTAATGCGTCAGCTATTTTGTTGTAAATCATAAGATAAACTTCGTCTTAAGGTAAACGAGAACATCTTCAGTGTTCATTTAACATCGGGTGGCCTGCATGCCTGCTTGTTTCTTTATACCTTAAAAATATTAACTCCGTGCATTATAAACAAATTAAAACTTTTTTCTGTTAATTCAAGTTATAAACCTTGTAACATAAATACACTTTAAGTCGACTCCCTACAGTTCTTCATTATCGTTAAATTAGGGTTATTGGTCGTATTAACTTATTTTTTATACTTTTACAAGTACCATTATTGTAATTGACCTTAAAAAATATCGTGTTTCCTTTATGAGTTTAGCTATTGCACGAACTTCTTCATTTACTTTACAATTACGTATTTAGAAAAAAAAAAAAAATTAAAGCAATAGTATATCAATTTCATTAAAATCAATTAATACAAAACATATTATACAGTTTATAGGATAATTATAATTGAAACGAATAAAATTAATTCGACGGGAAATTTTTTCCGATAATCCTGTGTTGTGCCATAAAACGCTTTTAAAGCACAATTCCGTGTCAATTAATTTGCAACGAGCGCTCAGTAAAGTTCAATGTTGTATGAACGAATACGCTTAATGTATAAAAGAGTGTGAAGTACAAAGAATTCCTCTTGGTCCACATTAGCAGCGGTTTCCTGCAATGGCGGATAAATGTGAGCAATTTGCGAGAACGTTTATCACCCAAAGAAAAGTTCGAGCGACGTTTGAAACTAATTCCGTAATTTCAAGGGTTAATCACTTTGATCGGATATCGAGGCTTAATAATAAATAGTGTGTAATAAATACTTTATCTATGCTTGGGGCTATCTAGGCCTATATCCAACAATGGACGTCTTTCTGTTGACGTGATGATTGTGATGATGAGTTTATTTGTAATTTAGTTCAAGTATTTACTTATTGGTTTCCGTTTGAAAACAGGACTAAATATTAATTTATTGTTACAACTGTATTTATAAGAATAAATTTACTTATATATACAAATCAATAAAATTGAAATGTCTATTTGAAATATACGAAATAACAGCTTTTTTACAAGAACATATGAATTTGGTACTTACACCAAGAAAAAAAAAACATTGTCTGTCTGTTTGTTCCCGCTGATCTCGTGAACAGTTGGATCGATTTTGACGGGAGAAAAAGTTGTTTTCTGACGTATAGCTGAAGTTAGACTTAGACTACTTTTATTGTTGGAAAATATTTAGAAATCCACGTGAAGTTGTGAAAAAAAAAAAACGATTTTTGGTCACTTTTTACAATATTTTTATTACTTTTTTTTTTAAATATAATAAGTTTAAAATCGAATAATAATAATAATCATCTTATTTTCAAATATAATATTGGCCAATACGTCAACAGAATATTCATAGAAATAAAAACCTTTTTATTAATGTTCCCCTTAATTTGTCTGCGAGTGTATTGATTTTCACTCAGTAGTCAAAAAACTCAACTGTGGCAATTGTTTCCAATATTTGTTTTATTAATAATACTAAGTAAAACCCATAAACATTTAAGTAATAAACAAAAACAGGAAAAAGAAAATCAGTTGACAAACTGTGTAGAAAATGGTTTTGAATTATTTTATCTTTGCTTCCCTATAGATATATAGATTTGCTCACATATTTTAAACATGTTTTAATACCAACAATTCAAAATATTGAAAGTCAATAGAGTCAAATAATTTTATGTACCTACCTATCGTATACAGTGACGTTTCGCTGACACCGTGCCCATTTGAGCGCCGCTAGAAAATTTACAATATTTCCCGTGCAAAATCAATTTACCCCGATAAAGTGTTAGTCGTGAGACGATGTACCTACTCTCATCTCTGAAAAAAGTCACGTATTATGGAAGCTTCGAACGACTTGTACAAGAATAATAGCGCCATAAGATAGGTGATCGCAACATAACGAGTTATGTCAGATTAAAAGTGATAGGTGCGCACTTTGTTTTCAAAGTGTCTCTAATTATATAATGGTTACATTATGAGTGTCTCAAATAAGTTTCATTTAAAGCAATTATTAAATTATAG
Source organism: Samia ricini (assembly GCA_014132275.2). Classification (NCBI taxonomy): domain Eukaryota; kingdom Metazoa; phylum Arthropoda; class Insecta; order Lepidoptera; family Saturniidae; genus Samia; species Samia ricini. The sequence continues at coordinate 25,664,472 of AP028161.1, forward strand.
CCCTTTAAGAATAAGGATCGATTAATCTGATTTCTATACATTTCTTTATATGTATCTGTATCTAATAGCGTTATATCAATTTGAGATTGAAGAATTGAAAACGCAATACATAGATTGCCTTAATTCTGTTAAACAAAAATAAAGTTTTGTTACTATGTAAACGTTTCATAAAAAGAATATTTGAATAAAAAAAGGTGACGAGTAAATAAAAATTGAAACCATTAGAATTCCAGACATCTACGTATCCCACTATCTCAAATTTTATTACAAAATGATCTATTATTATTACTGGTAACTTCGTTTAAGACGCAGTAGGGTGTTAGTTGGTACTAATGTGTTATGTAATGTAATGTGTATAATTAACGTCGTTATGTTTAATTGGGTAGTTATTTTCTTATTATACCTAGCAAATGAATAAAAAATGTCTACATAAAACACGTAAAAAATATAAAATAAATATAAACTTAAAAAATTAAGAAGATTTAAATTTTGGTTACCTTATAAAACCGCAACTCGTTTAGTTCACAAAATAGTCGATAACCATAGTACAGTTTTCGATTACGTTGACTATTTGCGATTAATGGTCCGCGTTCATTTTCTTTATGTTCGTTCTTTCTTTATATTCTTACATCATTATTGTACTATTTGTATCATCTTACTGTCATAGTCTAACGGTACAAATTGACGGATGTAGAGGAAATTACAATGTACTTACAAGTATTTTGTCATTTGCTGATTTATTATCAGTAACCGTACGGGTCATCGATTACATTCTCGTTCCGTTTCCAAATGCTATCTAATAGAAAGCTTTCATACGCACCATAAAATACAGATTTATTGTGTGTTATAATTTTAGTGGAACATTTTTTCCGCGTCGATTCGTTAGCGGTCGCTCACGCCTACCGATATTTTTGTTATAAATCACCACTGGTGGCTTGAGTTTGATGGTATATGAAAAGAGATGAAATAGAGACATAAAACAGACTGGCCAAATATCGATAACAAGAACTCCGTTTATAACCAAAAGTTAGCACATACTTTTGTGATTGGTTTTGACGATACTAACATAATAATAGATAGAGAAAAGTTGTTTTGCGCCAATTTGTTAACTATCTTTAGTTGTTTTGCCTCGGAAGCACTTTGTACCTATATCGTTTATTACCGATTTCCTAATATTATACAAAGGAATAGATTTGTTTCATGCGTATTTTAAAATGTTTTAACTCTGTGATTATTGTTAATGGGTTATATCTGTTAAAACTATCTCAGATAAACACGCTTTATAAATTTTCAAAATATTGAGCAAATAACAATTTAAAAAGTAACGTATCTACCAAATTTTGTATGCGATATAAGTAACTTATAATAATAATAGTAACAAATACAGTCTGCAATCTTTAGTATTATGGCAGAAGAATTATAATTTTTAAAGCATAAGAGTTTAGCACACAAGTAGTTGATTTACATTTAAGCTGAATGATTATCAATGATGAATTTAATATTTTCTAATTACACTTCTACAAGCATTAATATTGACTAACCCATTACATTTATATTAAAATTTTGCTACTTCGAAAAATTGTGTTACATTACTGATTAAATAATTTGCAAAATAAATGCGCTGTCATTAGTGAGAGTGAATTATCTCCGGTAAAAATAGGTTCAGTTAATATTTTAACAAAATTAGATGTTCAAGGAATAACATATTTAAGGGAGTAATCTTAATCTTAATCACTCGTCCTTAGAAGAAACATAATAAGATTAACAATGTTCTTAACGAATTTAAAGTTAATGTCCGCAACGGAACATTAGATCAGAGAGATACAATTCAATTCATACTCCCGGTTGCGATACCGAGGATTCTACATATTTACATATGAATGTTAAAATTTAATTAAGTTTATGCTACGGGTTTTGTACGTGTTACTAAAAAATGAATATGCATTTATCCAGATTTCACTAAATTATTATGTTAAAGATTTGTTCAGAGTTACCTAAGCTTCATAAACATTAGCTACTATTGCGTGAAATTGTAAATTGTAGATGTAATTCGTGTCGAAGCCATTAAATTTGTAAACGGTCTAATGAAGTTCATAAACTATAAGTATCTCTTCCTGTCCTATCACAAGGAAAAATTGAAAGGGCACTAGAAAATAGAATAAAAATAATTACTTCGTAAGTTTATTTTGTATTACTCTGTGTAATTGAAACTTACTTATTAATTAATAACGCAACTTTAGAACGTATGTTAACTTTTAGTATGTTCTTTTATTATTTAACTATAATACTAAAAAGCTACCTTTTTTCACCCTTAATATTTACATATAATATGTTATTAGTTATTTTATCGTAGTTTATAATTTTATATATTAAATACATAATTTAACCTAGTTTTTATTTCAGCTACGAACAACGCCAATGCAAATTCAGAGCAGATTTATATAAGACTGCTGTCTGTCACTTAAACCTTATCAAGCTCAGCTATTTCACGGTAGATTTCATGATTACACAGTGTACGTATCTAGCTAGCATTTCACTTAATAAAGAGTGGGATTTGATAGCATATTTTCCACTGTGAAAATATAAATAATATATTAGACAAATCTGATATTTGCTTTGAAACGTGTAAAGTTTTAAAATGCTATCAAACCTATTGATTTCAATGGTTCTACTAATCATGTGGAATTGTGTCCATACCAGTGATGACATAAATAAAAATGTTTAATTATTATAAAGAACAGTACAATTGGACTTTTGAAAATGAAGAAAAAGAACATGGAGCTATGAAAAATTTTGCAGTTAATGTTAATAAAATTAATGACCTTAATAAACAAAATACGGATGAAAGAACACTTTACACCATTAATAAGTATTCAGATCTAGACACTGACAATATTCAAGAGCACTTTGCTCTTGTAGTTAAACCATGTAAGTATAAAGCAACTAATTTAAAAAAAATATCGACATTTAATGTGGAAAATGAGAGTAAAGCATATGATTAATGTTTAATTTTATTTAATTTTTTCTCTTGTCTTTTATTCTGTTGTTACTTTCTATTAGCATTATGAGGCATTCAGAATAATAATTAACGTGATTTTATTATGTTATTTTATGACTAAGCTGCTAAGTGTAAATAGTGGCTACCATTTTAAAATTGTATAACGGATTTTGAGATAATTCACAATGCACGGTTCTTACTTACTTCAACTTCAGATATCTAATTTAAACTATTTAAAATATAATAATAATAAAATGTAAAAACTATGTAATTACTCACTGCAAAAATGTGATATTATTTCATTGCGAACTAATTACTATCATGCGAAAATTATTTAAGGCTTGTATCTAATGTACTTAACTATGTAACTTATCATACTAATGACAGACACGAATGTAAGAAATCACGAAGAATTGGACACATTACGCAATAACAAGCAGAAGAATTTGGATGTAAAATTCTTGTACGATTTGAAAAATGCAGAAAATTTATACAAAGACTATATGATAAAGTTTAATAAAAAGAACTATTCGTCGAAACAGGATCGTCTTGTACATTATTATAAGTTTGTAAAAACGCTTGCTGATATCAACAAAAGTCGCTTCGAAGGAGTAGAATTGAAATTGGACGAAAATGCTGATATTTTGCAAGAACCGGATGAATACTTTTTTAGGATAACGAAAACAATAATTCCTAGGTAATAAAGAATAAAGAAACTTTTTACCGTTTATGTGGAGTAAAAACCACGTTCTTAAACCAAGTTCTTTTTAATTTAGTCCTTTGTAATTTATAACAATTATATATTGAGAAACTACATTTAATTCATTTACTTTTAATACTGATATTTTATTATAAAGTATGTAAGTTATTTAAATTACTTTTACTACAAAGGTATAAAATACTACTGTGTTAACTACATTTTTTTCTGGTCTGGTCTGGATCTGGTTATCCGTTGTATAAATTAGCAATTATATATTACATAGATAAATATAAGATTAGAGAAAGGTTGAAAATAACACCAGCGGGAGAAAAATTCTTGAAAATTTCTCATGAGGGTAGGCAAAGACCATATCCTTTCACTTGCTACGATACTGACACACGTTTTCGCTTCTTCTACTTTCATAATGCATGCTCTTCGGTTACGGGTACATTTGACCTGGCCTTTCTCTAGAACGTCCTCGATCTGGTCGAAATACGTTCGCTTATGACGACCCTTACGGGCTTGTCCAGTCACACTCGCCTTGTAAATTTGTTTCGTCAGTCTTCTTTAATCCATCCTCTATACATATGCAAACCAATTAAGCATCCCTTTCTCTGTCTTTGTCACTACATCCTATACCATACCACAATTTTCCCTTTATCAAACTATTCCTTACTCTATTTATCATTCTCATACCAGCTATATTCTTAGATTTGTCATCTCTACTACATTAATCTTGCTTTCATTTTTTTTCTTTGTAGTAGATAGTAGTCTATTAGGTATAAATTCCACGTAACCAAAGGTATATTAGGTATGAAGGTGGCCAGTTATTGAGGGAGAAAAACAAAAGAAGAATGTCAATTAATGGACTGTATGAGGAATGATATGTTTATACAACGTGTAATTATTAGGATCACAAATTACGAAAGATAGTGGAAGCACAAAATATGTTGTGTTGATCTAACTTTGTACATAATATTTAATGTAATAGTGACGTTAATTATGTCTGAAATATATTATTATGAATTGTTTTATTCCTATTAGAATGATTACGTGATATTAATTAGTTTAACTACTACGGACGTTAATATTTCAACTGAAATACCAACTAATGCAATACAATCCCTTTTTGAAATACAGATAGTTGCGAAATTGCATTAATTTGCAATTTTTCTGCGAGCAAAATCTATTCCAGTGAAAAATGCATCAGACGGGTAACCTCAAGTATTTCAGGATAAAAGTCACGTACTATAGACACTGATAGCTTTAAACCGGATATCTACTAGCTTGTTCATAGCAGTAAACGTGAATACGGAAATTTAGATAATATAAATAAAATGATAATAGCCTCACATTTAAATCTATAATCTAAACATATAAATAGGCAACGACAAAAATGTTCAAAATATTTGTCTCCTTTTATTATGAACTGATTTTCTTTTCTTTTTTTTAGTAGCTATTGTTCAGCTCTTTTTATAAAAAAATAAAATATAAAACAAATGGAAACATTAAAAATATTTTTTTCCAAGTCTCAATTATATTTATGGTCGGATTTTGACCCCTAGTCAATTCAAGATTTCAATCAATAGAGATGGTAAAAATAACTGACCGTGAAATGAAATTCTGTTTAATTATATAAAAGTGTAATTTCTAATAGTAAATTATTAAGACCATTCCCATGATAAGTAACACTACTTATCGATATCATTTTATTTAACCAACATTACGATTTATAACATTTTTTGGTCCACAACTAGAATTCGAACGCGAATCTTCGAATAAGGATTTCACAAATACAAAATAAATGAAAATCAAATTTCAAAATGATAACATTTAAAATTTTATAATTTTAATTAATTTGATAACAGGGGACTTTAAAGTTAATACAACGTGTATTCTTTATTTATCAATCATTTATTTAAATACATAATTGGGTAGTTCTCTGCGAACAGGATATTGAACCGAGTATCTAACTTTGTGTCAACAAAGCAGTTTGATGTAGTTCGTTCAACTTAGACAAGCAATGGCTCCAATATTTATGACAACTTGCCCGTTTGAATACAAACATAAAGTTCAAAATAGAGCCAACCCTTCGGGATAACCCATCTAACCGGATATCCGAGCAATTTGCTACAATATAAACAGTCCTGGAGTTCTTACTGACATAAGCGACTTGTTTGTTGAAACTAAAATTTGAAATTAGAATTTTATTACCTTTAAAATATTTTTTTTTTTTATGAATTCAATACATTTTATTTTTATAGCCTTTTCTATATTCATTTCGTTTACTTGTTTAATGTGTGCAAGTAATCTTCATCACGATTGAAGTAAAACTAGAAAAAAATATGCAAAGAGTAATTAATATATTTTAGTTAAACTTATTAAAGAAACGAACGAGATAAAAAATCAATAAGCTACTTAAAACGTATTTACAAAATAGCATCGACAGTTTATAAAATATCCTCATCATCACTAATTTTAGAATATCGTTCAATAATAGTTTAACGACCCGAGATTATAAAAATTTATATAGATTTTCACAATATGAACATAAGGTACATATCTTTGCTTGGCAAATGTTTGTTTGACGTTTAATCATCTTTACACCATTTTGTTATAGATTGCACATATAAAGATGAATTCTAGAAAGTTAAAAACTCTGCATGTGCAATTTTTTTAAAGTTCCTTTGCGTTCCACAACCGTTTTATTTTTAATTAATAATGACTTAAAAAAAACAAAATTTCTTTTATTTATCACATATACTCACGACATTGTATAGTTAGTTATTGCAATAAATAGCGGAAATTACATCCACAGACTATAAACTTAAACGTGTTATTTCCGCCAAAAAATTAATCTGAGTTACATTCCGAACGCGATTACAAAAGTTTTACTTGGAAAAAAATCCCTATGTAAAATGTTGGAGTAAAATTTCAAAGAGAAATAAAAAACAAGTACCTACCTAATCAAAATTACTATGATAAATACAGCATATTTTTTCCCCCAAAATACGTAGCTGAATATTGAGTTTTCTTTTAGGGTATTATAATTACTACGATAACATGCCCAAGGGCTTCGTCGGTCAACCCTTTCCTTGTCGTAGCCGGATTCGGGTCACTATGACCGACCTAAACCCGCCCACAAGACCTCTGTATATCTTCGAATCTTGCGTTACCTATTGACATTTTAGACAGAGTCGCTGAATTTAATTAGATTGAATTTATTATTTTATTATATAGCGATATAACATACTAGATTTTGTAGAATGGATTATTATTCTATGGTAAAATGCGAATCTATAAACAACTAAAGATACGAAATATGTACCTACATTAAATACATTTGAGAAAAAAAAATACTGAGACTGCACGCATTCTAACATTACATGTATCACATTGCAAATACATTCCTGCCCATCACACGCAGATACTTGGATAAGATAAGGAATCTTTTTTCTTTTGTTACAAATCATGGGGATATTAGGTAGTGCGAATTTCGTGGATTTTTTCACTCAAGTAATGGACAAGCCGAGGTTAGTACCACTTTGGTCTCCCTACACTAGTTATCTCTTTCGACTGAGTGCCTTATGCGCACGTTCCGAAATTCAGTGAAGCTGTTAAGGGCTTTCCGGTCAACAGTATTGATCAGATAAAAAAAAAAAAAAAAATAGTAAAATCTATTGTAGAAACACATTAAAAATAAAATTAAAAAAACGTCTCTCTGATAGTGTATGTATTATTTTTAAATGTTGTGTAAACTCAGCGGTTTTGACCACATACTCACCTGAAGTTGAGTGACGATGTGGCAAGTAATGCCGCTGAAGCACATTTATAAATGATTGATGACAATTTTTTAAACTTCAAGCTGGTAGCTAACCTGGCATCAACCAGGCTACTGTTACATCCCAATGGTATCCTATATTAATGCTTACTTTGATTATACAATTAGGCGGGTGAATTCAAACAAACGTCCATCAACGCAGTTATCATAGCCTTATGTATTGAGGAAAAAACTGTTATACTAAATTCGATAAAATTTAGTATTATAATTTTCCCTCTGTATTATTTGTAGGTTGTCTTGTAATTTGAAGCTACACTTCAATTTTATTTAAAAAATACTGTATGTATCTAGAATAGAAAACGTAAGCCAAATTAATTAATCATTATTTCGTTTCCATCCCTTCCTACTTTTAAGAAATGATTGCTTTAAGTCCATACATCTTTTGTATCAATAGAATAAATGTCGGAGATAAAACTTCTATAGAATTAAGAAATACCTCACAAAAGAACGTATCTCGGATCTGGTCACAGTTAACCCTATCCGCGAATTCGATGTGGATGGCACAGCGGCACTCGCATTTATAAAAGCCAATGAAATATCTCAGAGGCAATAGAAACGTATCCATCCGTTTTATTCCATCGCTGTCGTTGGCTCACAGTTGGGGATGTTCGCCAAATAAATGGATATAAATGTGTATCCGTAAAAAGAGTGAAGTCACTCGTCTGTGCCCTGAATACGTCTTCGTTAAACACTACGTATTATTTATTTAAAATCATTTTTATCCATCTTAATAAACAATGATGGCATAGTTGGTCTTGCGTTCGGATTTCACATCAATGGACACGTGTTCAAGCCAGCTATCCAACTCTAAAATCAGCCTGAGATTTCGATGAAGGAAAACATCGTGAGGAAATCATAGTTTAATGGTAGGGCATTTTAAAATAATGCCCACCTGGGTAGATACCACCTTCAAGTTAGAAAACCTATCGGCAAATACCAATAGGTGTGTTCCGGCAGGATCGCTTGAGAACCAGTACTTCTAAGCTTAGTGTGTTTACCACCCTGAACCACTTCGTCACTTAACATCAGGTGATATTGTGGTCAAAGCATTACAGCATAAGCAGTATTACAACAAAGAAAAACTTAGATGACTATTCTATTAGATGACTGTTATTGCTATTGTAGGGATATTTTTCCTATACTAATTTGGCGAAAAATATCAATACTTCCTACGCATATATTCGTAACTCAGTTTTTAACGAAATTGAGATTTTTGTTCCATAACATAATTGTATAAATTTCTGACATTTTCCTAAAAACACAATTTCAGTAAGTCTACTAGTTGCAACATATAGACGTTCCCGCGTAAACGGTCGTACAAAATTCGTAGGAGGTATCGATTGGATTCAAGTGATTATAACTTAATCGATAGTTTGGTTCGTTTAATTGACGTAAGTTCAATAGGGACCGTGAAATGGACCCAGAAGAACCATTTGCAAGGAGGAGACGAGTTGGTGAAAAAAGGCGCCGCTATTAGCGAACTCTCCTCCCATGAAGATTGTGTGGTCAGTAATCTCTGCACAACTGCACCAAGGGATTGAGTTTGGGGGAACTCATTCCCATTGCACTGGTACAAGGGATGGGGGATACAGCTCGAGTGTACCTAGCTGACTCCCTAATGGGTGGGGCCCATGTACAAGGGCCAGCCGCCGGGGCGAAGTGGTCAATCGAAGTTCGACCCCGCATTGCCCCCCTGCCGGCTGTAGGTACACCGTGGAGTTTAGTTGAGTAGAAGTTTCACATAACCCTACTGTTCCCCCGGACAATAGTATACCCCTGAGGGTTTGTCCACGTTAAAAAAAAGGTTCAATAGAAGATGCGTTAGGTAATACTAATTTTTAGAATTATCAAATTCAAAACAATTGATGAAAATGATGAATAATGAAGATGTATTATATGTTGTGTGAGTCAAATGCTAAGGACTGTAAATTAGAAACAATATGAAAACAATAAAGCCACAAAAAAGCAAACAGAACTCGGATTATGTCTGAGATGTAAGGGGACTAAATTAAAAAAAAATACTAATTTCTATACTAATATTTCTACATTGTTACTCATGCTTTACGTACACAAAGTACGTAGATATGCAAGTCCTTGTACACACTAATACGAGTAAATTGGATACGATAAAATCGTCTTATCTCACAAATGTTTAACAATACTCGTGACTGTGCATCTATCGTTTTACAGAATATGTTAGTAGAACGTATGTAATCATCCGTGCGCTATTTTCATAAAGTACTATAATATAATATAACCTTTATTTTTTCAAACTATTAAGTTTGCCTTGTCTTAAAATAATATACCTTTTTCAAAAGAAGAACATATCATGAATACCTTACTCGAAGCTAGAGAAGAGCGAATAGTTGATGAAGATGCAGATGCAGATTATTAACCGCCGGCTATTGCCCACTATTCATGGCTGTCTGATACGGCATCTCGAAAAATGAACATTAAAAGATTATTTCGCTTTGCCACTTGTGCGATTAACACTTTAAATTTTATTTCATATGCGTTCATAACATTAATTACATTGTATGTTTTACAATTTATTTCTGTTAATACATATAATCTGCCAGACAAAATTTCGTAAGACTGTTAACATTTATTATTAAAAGGTTCAATTAATTTTTACTATAAGTAAGTATTTTTCCAACAATAAGGACTCAACGGTTAAAATATCACGTTGTCGACGTGGGTTCACATCCCACAAAACACTTAAGTTTCGACGAAGAAAAAATATATCGTTGTGGAAAGAGATGATGAGACATTTTCCAACGCCAACATCACTTTCAAAATGAGAAGCTATAAGCCAATGATAATAGATGTATTGCAGCATTTCTTTTTAATACTATCTTGGCTTACTTGTTTTAACCATAAGCCCATGTGATATTAAGTGACTACGAGGTAAAGATTCATAAACACACCAAGCATAAAGGTCCTGGCTCTCAAGTGGTGCTGAGGGAACACACGTATATAGGTGTACCTAGGCAATTAGGCGTTACTTGAAAATAAGTAACCACTTCTTTACCGAAAGATCAGGATCATTACTGAATAGGGTAAGTGGATGCCGACCTACATCCATCGGCAAGAAATTCAATGTCAAGTTATCATCACTTTAAAAACGCTGTACTTAATAACCAGAATAAATTTCATAGATTTGCACGTAGTTAGCGATCAAACCCCAAGACTACAATGAAGTTGATAAAATAATATAGGTACGAAATCAATGAAGTATTAAATCAAATAATTACTTTATATTTTTACTAGTTCGACCTATCCATTATCGCCGTACCGTCGACTCATTACCATATAGATTAAAGAAAAACTTAATACGTGCTAAAGTTCTCTAGATTAAGCATTGCTCATAAATATTATACATATATCCATAAATTGTAGGTATATAAATGTTAGATATACATTGACAGTACTATCATAAAAAAATAACGTAAAATCCAGATGAATTTTCATCGAGGATTAGCCGTAACAATATGAGCACAGTTTCCACAAAACCTTTGGTCTAAGAGTGACAAATACTGGCATGAGTGTCGAGAATTTATTATATGCGGCTTCGGCGCCAAACATAAATAAAATGTATAACGCCTTACCCAAATTTCACAATAAAAACTGTAATAGGAATAATTTTTAATTGTCTAATCTAAGCTCACGTGTCCGTACATAAAAGATTGTGGAGTTATTTTATTGACACTGTACGAAAAGGGTTCCTTGCGGTTGAACATGAGACTAACAAGACGTTAATTGTCTTTACTCTTAATCTTTTTAAAATAGTTCATAGTATAAATAATTATATAACTAAAATAATATAACAATTTTTGATCATCTATTTTTTGGAAATACTTACATTTTGAAAAAAAAGAGATACGAAAATTCAAAACTTTAACATGTACAGAAAAATTCTATAAGACCATTACAAGGCCTCTCATGATGTATAGATTTGTGGTGCTGGGCTACTAAAGACAAAGATAAAAAAGAATACATGTAGCAGAGATGCGAATGTTAAGCTGGAAGTACGATATACTTAGAATGGATAAAATAATCAATGAGTATATCACAGAAAGCTTGAAATTAGCACGAGTAACAGAGAAGTTAGGAAGTAATTGATTGGCATGATATGAGCATGTAAGTCACATAACAAGACGCCGGATGTATATAGAAGTGAAGAAAGAAAACCAAGTGAATGTTAGCTGATAAGAAGAATGGTAGAAGAAAACATATTTGTCATGTCAACTTCGCTTAATGTAGTAAGAAGTATAGAAGATAATTACAATAATAATATAGGTCTTTTTGTTAAAAACGTGCCTAATTAATTTTATTATATATGAATTTAAATATACTAACCTATTTAAAGTCATTTTATTCCCTGAAACATTTGCGAATTCAATTTTGTTCAAATGATTACTATCGAATGTATCTCTCCTGTCGTATCTCTCGTCCCGATTGCTTTGAGATTTAAACAAATTACATACTCAAACATTAAATGTGAATTTAATACTTATGTATATTTTTTCCGCACCGTGTTACGACGATGTTTTCATACGTAATTCGAAAATTGTTTATTGGTTCGCAGTCAATAAAAACGAAAATAAGCGAAATAGAAAGGATGGTTTGATGGCATTCGGACATTGTTTTGGACCCCAAGGAGTGGCTCCGTGTCGATCTAATTTATCAGCGGAATTACATTTGTGCGAGTTTGAGGGAACGTTATCGAGCATGACTTTTTATGTAGCTATTGTGAGTGACCTCACAATGATCGGTATACATAATACTAGAATCCCATTGAACAGAAATGGTTTTATTCAATAGGTGCTTGTCTTTGAAGGTGTCTAACTACAATTAGCTTTCCATTTGCAATCTATTTCGTTTTATTTGTAAATGTATCTTATAAGAACTGGAGAGCACATTCACTATAATTTTAAAAACATTTGAGATATTAGGTCTTTGTAAATGAAATTAGCGTTTAGTACTTATACGGAAAAAGTAAATAAAAAAAATATGAAATGATATATTTGATCAATTGTAACATTATTATCTATGCACTTTCGCCATTTTATAAGTTGTTCAAAAATTCATTGCTCAAAAATGGTGAGAGCAAGAATCAATAAAAAACGTTGAAGGTGGTTTGGACTGCCTCATCGGAATCAAATATTTTTACTTGCATGAAATTGTTCAAATTCTGCAACAAGTACTCATCAGGCATAATCAAAGCAAGGTTCGTAGAGTATAGTGGGTGTTGGAGACATTACAACCGTAATTTCGTGGAGTACGATAAAGTTTAACCAGTCCCGTTTGTTTAAGGGCTAGCTTTTCCATCATGGTTTGCATCTGTTGACAATACAGATCTGCCGTAATCGTCTGGCCAGATCTTAGAAAGCTGTAATGTATAACACCAGCACTGGTCCACCAAACACTCACTAGTACCTTTTTCTGAGTCAACTTTCGCCTGTGACAGGATTTGGCCGGTTCTCTTAGGTTCAATCACTGCTATGAGCATTTCCGATTGTCGCAAAGGATCCATTTTTTGTTACAAATAACGATAGGATTCAAAATTCCCTTGTTATTGTGACGGTTGAGTAATGAAACGCAGCGCTCGATGCGTGTTTGTTGGTGGGCTTCAGTCAATTCATGCGGTACCTAAATCTGTACCTTTTCACTTTTGAAAATTGTTACAAGGGAAATAAAACTATTTTATCACTTACAAGCGAAGCCTACTGCTAAATGTGGCGTAGTTTACTATAGATCCACTTCCACTATCACCACGATTAAATTCTTCATTGTCAACTCCGGCCGTCGATGGAGTTTGTTCTGTAGATCAAAATTTCCCGAACGAAACTGTACTTTATTTACAGTGACTTCCTCATACACATCATTAATCCTTCGAGCTGTTTCTGTCTAAATAGCTTATATAATGTACGTAAAATACCATGTACAATAATTATACTGATGTTATCTCGAATAGGTAGCGAATATTTTCAAATTAACTCATGAAACGATGCGGATGACATGCTAATTTAACAGGTTTCGTGGTTTTCAATTAAGTTGTACTATTGGAGGGTAATTAGTATGGATAACATTAGCTTGTTAATTGGTTGCTTCATTAATGAATAGGGTAAGTCTCTTGAACGTTTGTTAAAATCACTCATTTATTCAAATGTTTAAATGACACATAAAATATATTGTATCTGTGTGCTTAAGTTATTGATATCGAAAATATATATTTACTTATACAAAACATAAATACATAATTTAAAGAGTATCGGAGTTACACGAGTAAGCATTTTCTTGAAAAAGTAAAAAAACTCAAAATAATTGTCTATTATATGTGTTTATTAATATTTAAAAAAAGTTAAAAACAAATAATGCTAACAACCATATTGCAAAACGATTTAAAGCAAACAAAATAATGATTTAAAAGATTCAAATTTCTACAACATTTTAGCAACTTGAAAACTGTAATTATAAAATCTAATAAAATTACATTCAATAAAAATAAATTATAAATAATATGCCAGTATAAAAATAAGTCCGAAGATTTGTGAAAGATATAAATTTTTATAATAATAAAGTTATCTACGCCAACCGTGTGCAAATTTCTCTAATAATTTTGATTACATCGATATTTTCAAACCATACGAGACCGTTGTACAGGCTATTCACGTTTTTACACCGCCCTGAACATCACGTGAATACGTAGATATTCACATATTATTTTATCGAGGTCATATGTTCCGTGTGACTGCTTACGTAGGCCATTAGTGATTTGTGTACAAAATAAATGATAATATAACTGTGATTCTTGTTTATACTCATAGGTAATTTAGTAAAAACAATCGGTAAACTCTTTTAAAACATACAATCTGTTCATTTTTTTTAACTTAGACAGATTTTAAGGTGAGCACTTAGGGCCCTCAGCCAAGATAGTGATTACCAAAGCGGTACGGACCTCGGCTTGACCAGCTACTTTTAGACATAAATACACACGGAATTTCCCCTAACTATACGTAAGTTAAAAGAATCTCGAGGTTTACAAACCCATATACTTGCGTGTAGTATACGGTGGAGTATAATAGGTGTTAAAAAAATGGTATAAATTATATTTGTGAAAAAAAAAAGAACCAGATCGAGTTTCTTGCCGGCTCTTCTCTACTGGGTTGTTTTCCGAACAGGTGGTAGTGTTTTAGAGACGTTCATAAGCGCCTTCTTAGGGCCTAAATTGAATAAAGATTTTTTTGATTTGATTTTTTGATTTTATGCTTATGCATTAAAGTATCGTACTAGCGGCGGAAAGAAAAGCCTCTCTAGTTGGAGATCAGAACACGTCCTATGCCGCAACCAAAGGGGACCTCGGAGAAACAAACACCTGTTCACAGAAGTAGGCATAAATACTGCGTGGACATTATATGTACATACATATTTGCAAATATTTAATTCTCTGATTCATATAGTTTTTTGTGTAATAAATATCGTGGATTCAATTAATGTGTTAAGAGAAGTAAAAGTCGATTCTTCTTCTTCGTCCTCATTTTCTAACTGCTGAGGATTGCGACCACGTACGTACGATCACCATCGAGCGTGGTCATAATTATGCGGAGTTCACCGCATGACACATTCTACCGCCTACGGTCATCCTTAAAAGTCGATGATGGTGGTAAAATTGTTAAGAGCTCTGGTATATCGATCCAATCGAACTAAGAATAATTCGAAAGTCTCGGCCTGTGTTGAAATTGTGTATATCGGTCCAACGCACATTTGGCATTGATTTTGCCAGTTGAAGTTTTGTTTACGCATAAGTTGTAAACCTAATTGGATATGTATAGATGTTATCTTTTCAAGATTTTTCATATTTCGTACTCCAACACACACTTAACATACACTTAAAAATTGACTCAGTATATTTCAATACCAATTAGTTTTCAGATTAATAAATACAAGAATAAACACAGGGAAGGTCTGTAAAGAAAAATTCTGAGAAATAATGATACAATTATGGGGATGGGGGAGGATATTCCTCAACCCCACCTCTTCACCCTCCCCCCGAAGGGGGGCATGACCCATCGGTCAACATTCCGAGGCAGGATATACTCCTGCCCCAATAAAAAGAAACGGGAAGAAAGGGACAGAACGGAGGCGGGCCAAGAGGAAAGACGAAGGAGCCCGCCTCTTTTTATTGGGGCAGGAGTATATCCTGCCTCGGAATGTTGACCGATGGGTCATGCCCCCCTTCGGGGGGGAGGGTGAAGAGGTGGGGTTGAGGAATATCCTCCCCCCTCCCCATTGGGCCATTGCACGACGAGGCCCGATGGGTTCGCTGCAGGGGGCAACGCGGAGACATGCCTTGGCAACCCCGTATTGCCCTCATTCCAAATGCAGCGGACGGCCCCGGGGGGTTTTTAGTGGGTATTTCCGGGCGACTCTCGCCCGGGTGAGTCCCACACTGGCACGGAGCTCGTCACTCCGTGCCCCCTTATCTATTGTATTTGGGGGACTTTGATTCTTCAAATACAATAGATAAGGGCAGTGCCTAAATGCATTTCCCCCCGTCAAAAAAAAAAAAAAAAAAAGGTGAACAAAGCCTGACACCCGCCAGCTACATTTTTATGATAATTTATGGCTCCATAAATGATTTCATTCCATAATATATGATTCCAAAAATAAGAACAACACTAAATATAAAATATCTCCTAAATACGATTTTGTAATTATTTTTATTAACCTATTTATGATTACGGTCTAATATAGATGTTGACGACATATTAAAACTATATCGTTTGATAACATCACAGAACTCTCAAGATACAAATTCGTAAATAATCTGGGGAGATACAACAATTCTAAATTCCACAGTGTTAATAATTTCACCGGATGAATAACTCTCTGGCACTGATTTGGTACTTACAACGGTAATTACTTTTACGGAAAACGTCTGTTGAGATTACTTTTTTTTACGCAAGTCAGAAGAAGTAAACACTCCTACCTACGAATTTAATTAATCTCAATTCAATTCTTAGATAGAAGAAGAAATAAATGAGATATAAAACATTTGGATTAATTTTAAATTGAATCTTTTGTTAACAAATTATAATGTAACTTATGTGTTGTTACTCTAAAAACCTATGAAAACGATTTTTTTCTTATTTATTCGAGCTCACATCGTTTTCTATTACAGTTGGACATTTTTATCGATTTAATTTATACTTCTAATAATTTAGTACAGAAGAAAACTGTACAATAATTATATTTAAGAAAAAATCACTTGACTTTCAAATCAATTGCAGAAAATATGTGACTTTCGTCTGTCTGTCTGTGCACACTGTATGAAAGTAATCTATATAGTAGCCTGTACATTCCGTAATAACATATAGGAATAAAAAAACTCCCTCCAAAGTTAATGAAACAGGTAATATTAGTTTATATCGGAATTAAGTCAGATTTAAAGTTTAGTGTCATAAAACTTTATATAGATGGTTTTAGTTATAAAAGAAAATAATACATTTCAGTGTTATTGAAATAATAACCCCAAAATAGGTCACATTTGCGGTATTGAAAAATGTTTAACAAATGTCTTCACGAGTATTTTACGTATATATGTATGATTTGAACAGATAATACAAGTATGATTTCAAACAAAGAATCATAAAATCGCTTGAGCGCCACTCCAGTTATAAAATCACTAACGGGCAGATAGATAGAAGTGCTCTTTTATAAACTGTAAGGATAACGCACAAAAACCTACATTTTTTATACACATATGAATATTAAATTTAACTTTCCTATACTTTCCCCCATTTATAAACATATATTTTATGTTGTTGATGTAAAAGTCTGATAAGAAAAACAGGAAAATGTCACACATAGGAAGTTGAATATCGCAACTCGCAGTAAAACAAATTGTTTGTAATTTGTGAGTCTTAATATAAAAGAGTCTATTAATATGTAGTTAGGATAATTTTATATTGTTTTTATTTTATCAATAAATAAAACAAAAAGAGAACTTACTTATTTTGTTAAAAAAAAAACAGGAAATTTTCTAATATACACATTTTGGTGTTTACTAATTTTTATTATTATGTAATTGATTTATTATTCGAAATCATTTTGTTGTATAAAATATATATATAGTGAGGATAACAGCTGATTATGTCTATGTATTTTTACCCGGGGAATACAGTATGGGGTTCTTCAGAAGGGGCGTGAGAAAGATTTGTGAAAGAGTTGGGAACGCGCACGTGGTACCTCTGGTGTTGTAGGCGTTCATAGGCTATGGTTACCGCTTACTATCAGGTAACCGCTTACAATCGTATATCTGTTTGATACTTTAGTGGTATAAAAATGAGAAGTTACTATTTTCTAATTTTTTTGGGGCTAGTAAATCAAAACATTATCAGAATGGATGTATAGAGTTATTTTACAAATGTTCGTATAGTGCTTAAATAACGATTAATTGAGGCAAGTTTTTCGTTGTCTGCCATAAACTTGTTTTTTTCTTCAAAATGGAGGCACTCATCTAAATGTCACTGCACCACACAACGATAACTTTCGGTAGTATGATATTTAATTTTAATGATTCTTATAAGTCTTCGTTGCCACTGTGATATCTTCAATGAAACAGCGTTATTCATTAATATCCCTGCTGATTTATTAAAGAACTTATACACAGTATTAATTGTATTCTTATACACTTAGATTTATGTATGATGCACACGTGTTCGACAATCGGAAAAAAAAAGAAGAAAGTCCACGGGGCTGGTGTTGCCTGTACACATACTTATGGTTTTCCTAAAATAACACAGGGTGAAACAAATTCAAGCGGAAGTAGTACAGTACAATTCCCGCTCTCCGGCCAAAAAGGTTTGAGAAGGCACCAAGGAGTTTTAGTGGATATTCCCGGCGCTCATCTCAAGCCGGGCGACTCTCACATATCTCCTCTCCATTTAAGGTTGAAAGGGGGATGCGTAAATGCATTTCTCCTGGTAAAAAAAAAGAGTAAACAAGTTAGTCAATATTAGGAAGTGATAAATAAATAAATATTAATTTGCATATTCTTGTGTACTATATCTAGTATTAACTTACTAATTATATGAACCTTTGAACGCAGTAAACTAAACAAAGGCCACTACTATTATTAAAATCAACCACGGAATAAAACCACACACAAATAATTAACGTTGCTCACAAAACTTTAAATTACTTTTCCGCGCGGAAAGTTTCCCAGCATACATCCGACTGCAACATTCTACTTTTCAGTTTTATTTGTTTAGCTTCACTTCCCTTCAATGTGAACTTTATTTTGAGACATTTCCAGGATGTTTGACTAATCATGCCTGAGATAACTACGAACGTTAGAAAATTCTAGTAGTTTCATACATAGTAACTAAAACCATAATTTCAGGATCAGCCATTTTCTCTATAAATACTGAGAGATTTTCTGTAATGGTGTAGAGTGTAAAATTTATCGTCTCTTGGTAATTCTAATAATGATCAGTAAGTAAACTCCTTAAAAACTATTAATTTATGACAAAATATGTGATAGTATCTTAATATGGAAAACACATTCTCATAAGGACTAGTATCCGCCGATGGTCAAACATCGACTATAATTATTATTTAAAAAAACTGCCTCCAAAATGTTTTATTTATAAAAGCTATCTAAAGTTTATCAATAGCTACGGAACAAAACAGAAATAAAAAAAAAAATCGGTTGATAAACAAAGGCGAAAAATGATTAGAACCCATGGATTAGACCTATACATTTCCTGACCTACCTATAAATTTACCTATAGGTCGTAATATTATTGATTAATGAATACCCATAAAAATGAAACAATAGAAAGACAATAGGAAAACAATGGAAAGCTGGCGTAAACGCCAGGAAGGTGCTCAAGGGGTTAAGTAGTTACGTAACGTCATTAAGTTATCATCAAAGCGATGGTTGGTAATGAGAGTGAGTAAAACTCTGTCATCTCGTTTTGCAAGCTAGTCCAGCTCTTCATCAAAAAGGTGATGTCTATGAATTGGACGACAGTGTAGGGTGTTTAAGGGTGACCTACGGCCGCTGCAAACCTACTGAAGATGGACGTAGGTACATCCGGTGTCTTTGCAATGATGGCATTGCAACTATTGTGTTTGGTACACTGCTCCATCTGGTTGTTAGAGGAACCTTCAGCACTCGATTCTATGACGATATAACGAACGCTATAAGAAATCCGCTTTTATAGCATAGCGTTCCTTTCACACTGTCACTAGAATTCGGAGGAAAGACTTGTGGCGTTCAATTTATACAGAACACATTGGTTAAGAACTCAGTGGTTATTAATGTAAAATAACTATTTTGGGAAAAGAATCAAGGTGTGTTGTATAATATTAAAATCAATATATTTCCTTTATGTACAATTAATTATAAGGCAACCCACAAGGTGGACTGATGAAATGGTGAAGGTCGCGGGAATCCGCTGGATGCGGGTGGCGCAAGACCGGTTGTCGTGGAGATCTTTTAGGGAGACCTATATCCAGCAGTGGACGTCTTTCGGTTGAATGGATGGATTATAATTATTGAACCACAAAAAAAAACCCAGTGTGATCAATTGGTACAAGTTGTTATTATTAGTACACTTCAGACTGATATAGGACGTTTGACGTGAAGTAGCAGTAACGCGTACGCAGTTTTCGCCAAATATGTAACGAATGAACACCGTGGGGATTTGGTCAGTAAAAATCTGACATAATATACAAGAGTTACTCGCATAAAAATAAAAACTAAATAACATCACATTGAATATAATGCAAGTACACTTGAAAATGTAAATGTAAAATGTAAATGAAATTGTAAACAAAAATGCAAAAAATTTTGCTTATTCTTTTTATTAAATTATATAGAATTTATTATTTTACTTCGTTTATAGATTAAATTATTAGACTATTTATATATTATTGAATTTATTGGAAGTCGTTGTATAAAATTATTCTCGTGAATATTTTACTCGCAGTAGTTATTGCTAATAAAACTTTCAACAACAATACGGTCCATGATTTTCATTTATTATTTCCGATTACCAACTTTTGGTTGTTCGAATAATTGCCTTATATTAAAAGACTATAAATTTATAATTAATATCAGTAAATTACAGCTATACCTCTCACTATAAATAATCACCTGGTGAAGAGATATCTGTCCTCTAATATTAACAAAACATACACTATAATGTCTACAAAACAAGTAATATAATTAAAGAAACCTTATTTGTGTTTGGAGTTCTTAAATCGAATAAGAAATGTACTCAGTAAACCTAGAATTACGCTTATCAATTTTATAGCCAGAGAAATTACAACAAAAAAAAATTACACATTTAATTTGCACAATCAATTAACTCATTAACTACTAACGCTAAATAGTTAAACTATTTATCCAATGTAATTGAGGGATGAAAAACAAAAGGCGTTCGGCGATGAAATTATCAAATAGACAAATTCAAATTACACACAAACATTAGATATTGGTTTAATATAATGAGAAACGTTTGCCGATTATAATTACGCTTTTCTGATAAAAAAGAGACCCAAATGTATGTCGAGATCTCAGAACCAGTCCTAAATGACGGCCCCTCGAGCAGCGGCCAAACGTTCTCCGATTCTCAACTGAGGATGCTCCTGTAACCGCTATCAGAGCAACACAGCTGCACTTACATGCACTAGTATAACATACGTTCCTCTGCACCCCACACACCTGCACGCTACATATAATTACATAGGTTTTGAGAGGGAAGTTGAGATCAATTTATTCCCTTACACACTGTAGGTGAAGCTAAGGAAATTTCCGCGTAATTTACATTTTGTTGGTTACCAGGCCAAGCCGAGGTCCCTATCGCTTTGGTGCTCTTACGCTAGTTACAACACTTTTTAAGCGCTGGCTCAAAAATTCAGTTAATCTGTTAAGACTATTTACTCCGGTCAAAAGCGTTGTAATCAGTTTGGGAATAAAAACAATCACACATGTAAATTAACTCGAGTAACATTCATATCTATAAGTCTATTTGTCTGTAACGTGCTGCATTAATGTCAAACATCTATTACAATATTATTTTTGTACTAATATATTATTCATTAACATATATAACATTATTCAAAATATATTTGCGTATTCGTTTTGTTTGAAATAACTCGGCCAAAAACTGCATACTTACGGTATTTTCATTCACCTAAAAACTGAGATTTCAAACTAGTTATGCGGTGGCACGCCGGTATTGAGCTACGTATACTTTTTCTATGAAATATATTTTAACATAACACAGTTATCACGATTTATATTTTAGTAGAAGTTATTAAAATAAACAGATTACAACTTTTCTGGCTGTCATACGATCTAATGATTTATTAATGTTGAAATATAAACGCTATTACAACGCGTTATAGTCACCTTTATTGCAAGCTTTGATACCTACATTTGTATCGTCTATAAAATTATATTTAAACAGATCTTATCGAAACACCCATTATAGAAATAATTTTAAGTCACGAAATAATACTGAGAATTCTACTTCTTCGCTAACAATGGGTACTTTAGTGTCTAGAACTTTTAATTTCAGTCTATCTATCGTTTTTTATTTAGAACAAATTTGAATAGATATTCCGCACAATAAATAAATATACATTATATTGTATGAAGTATGGATTTTCTGCTGAATTTCCATTGATTCAATACATTACAATATAAATAATTTAACAAATTTAATTACCGATTAGTAAGGGCTTGTCCTTAATGTTGATGTTTTTGCAAGTTTATGATCCCCTCTCTTCTTGTGCGTACATGGTGAAGTTTTAGACTAATCGTCCATCCACCCAAAATCACGTGTATTTTTATCTGATACAACGTAAAAAAAAATTCGGGCAAATTTTGCAAATCGATACCTAGTAACATCGAATAAAGGTCACACACCGCTTTTCGGTTTACATATCGCTTGTTCAATTAAACAACAAATAGACGTGATATCTGACTGCACCCCAAACAACAATTGGGACCAGGATGATATTCATAATCTCTGTACCCCGCAACCACTCTTGTGAAGTTTTGTGAACTTTATCGTAGCCCGCCCCGCTTTTTAGCCTGGAGTAATTATTGGACGATCCCTAATTAGACCAAATTAATACGTGAAAAGTTTATAACTTTAAAGTATTTTAAATTTGAGAAATTCAGTTAAAAGATTTCAACAAAAAAAAAACTCAGAACAGTTCAATGAAGTTTCACTTCAGTTATGTCTCAAAAGAAACTCCAACATCGATAACTAACAGGAAAATAAAAAATCAGTCAAGAAAAAACTGAGATTTTTACGCTCCGCATACAATATTTCTTTTATTTATTTCTTTTCTGAACGAACACAGACTATGCAGTTATTAAAAACATATTATTACAATAGTACTACTATACATTTAAGAATATTTAATAAAGTACAGTTTTATTATAACACTGACAAAATACCTTCATACAATACGTGACATCTATAGCAATTAAAACAATACTTAAAAATTGTTATACATATTGACGGTCTCTAAATACAAAGCGACATGTCTAAAAAAAACTGAGGTTCACACAAGAGTGTAATGAATATTCAAATCACTCTAGAAACTAATCTATTCACATTTTTTTTTCTTTTTTGCAATGTTTTATTCGATTTTTGAAGTTCATGGTGGTATTTTGATATTCCTGTGTGATAAAATCAAGAAACGCAGGTAAGAATAATAATTAATAATAAATATGTTACGCTTTGATAATTAACACTACAATATTTACACATCGATCTCTCATTCATTAAACGTAAGCACTGATGCATAATCGGAAGTATTTTCTGTAATTGGATAATTTGGTGAAATATAATAGAATTGGTTCAATATTGCTACAATAAACAAAATTGTTGATGAGTTGCACAATGAGTTTTAACCGCAAACACGTTGGAGCAGTTGAATTCCGCGTCAATGAACGCAGGTGCGAGCCTTTTTATCCGACTCTAAAAAAATGAGCCTGTGCTTTCAATGAAGGAAAACATCATGAGGTAACAACAGCATGGTGGTAAGCCATTTTCTAAAAAATCCCACCACAGTAGCCTTTAGTTTGAAAGCCTATCCCCAAATATCAATAGGTGTTTCGGCAGCATTACTTAAGAACGAGTACTTCTAGGCTTAGTATGTTTACCATTCTGGACAACCACCTTAACATTATGTGAGATTCGGTCAAAGCACTAATCCTATACAGAGTAAAAATGTTGATACATTCTTATATCTAGCAACACAACACAGATTAAAAGAACTGCATTTTGCAGCTAATGGGGCTTTAATATTTATAAAGCAAGAGGCAAATTATACTCGTATACAGTGCTCAGAAATTATTCCTAAAGTAAATCAAAAATATGAAACCAATACTACAAGGTACTGTGCTTAAACAGCACGTTTTTTAAAATTTGATGGAATCTGTCCTATAAAAAATACAGAGTAAATTTTATATTTTAAAATTACTACTCAAATCTGATGTTGAAAAAAAATTCTGTATGTCTGGATTTAACTCGAAAACAGCTTGTCTGATTTTGATAAAACTTTGTGTCCAGAAAGTCTACACGAAAGAGCTATTGATAGGCTCTATAGATTTTCGAAATTATTTTTAAAATTGGTAAAAAAAAAAAAACAAGAAAAAAATATTTTCAGCTGTAACTCAAAAAATTGGTTGATCGATTTTTATAAAATGTTGTTTGTATATAGTATATCTTAATAGACAATTGATAGGCTGAAATGCCAACATCATTTTTAGAAATTACAAATAATTCAAATTTAAAAAAATATGTATGAAACTTGGTACGCAGCATTGTTGTTCGGTTACTGATTAGGCTATAAAACAAAACGAAATTAGGATATCCCACATTTAATCAAGATGAGACACGTAGACGAAGTTGTGGGTGTCCGCTAGTAAAATATAAAACTATTTACACACATATTATTTCAGCGAACACAATTTTATTACCATTTATTTATCACTCAAATACTAATTAAATGTTGTGGCGCATTACGATACGACTGTCGTTCTGAGGTCTCGGGTTCGATCCCCGGGTCGGGTCAAGTGATATTGGGTTTTTCTACTCAGTATCATCCCCGGAGTCTGGAATTTGTGCCCGAGATGGCGAAATGCTCGCCCCCTGTCACATCTGGGATGGAACTAAGCTCGGCGAAATGTGGATGGTGTAGTTTTCGCTACTTCATCTCTGCCTAACCTATCGGGGGTAACAGGCGTGAGCTTATGTTCAAATACTAATTACAAACAACATCAATGGTGCTATAATAATAATCGGAAACCACTCGCTGTTTTTTTTTGTTTTAATAAACGCTTACCTATCTGTAAATTTATTGCTAGTAGTAAATTATATAAATATCTAATCCTTTTTTGTTATATTTTAAATTTTCTTCAAAATCAAATTTTAAAATCTGTTTAATAATTTTCTTAACAAAATATTATGTTCAAATTTAAGATAAACGGCGATGTTCGTCTAATTTTTGTTTCTCAAACAAACTTATCTTTGAACAGAATAAACAACATAATTTCAGCATTGTTTGAAATTGCGCATGTTACGGTGCTGGAACTTCTTATCGTGTAAAGATAATTACCGCGTGCTAACTTCACAAATAAGTGGGTTCTTGTTTGGAATACGAAATAAACCGAATAATACACAGTGGCCTTAAAATTGTTACCAAAAGTTCTATACTATTGCATTGTACATGAGATGGGATCCTGGTTGACACCATTAAAAATAGACGCTTGACTTCCAGCAAATAAATATATGTATTATTCAATATGCCGCAGTAGGTACTTGTGATTGACAGAAAGAAATGTATGGGTGTGAAACAATCCTTCGTTTCTCAACGGAGCCGCCATAAAGCGTCTGCTTCCCTTAGCTTCTATCTTTATTATTTACTTCACGTGATGCCACTAAATTTATTTTATGCCTTTATTTTGTACAGTCGTGACGTTGATTTTGAATTCTTGCAATAAACGTAAAAAGTAACTGTATCGGATTAACAAAGTTCAACATTTGGAATAATTACTCCCTTTGATAATCTTTCATAAATTTAACATACTTACTACAAGTTGGAAGTGCATTTCATTAGAGTAAGTAAATGAAAAGAAATAAATTAATTTATATTCTTCCACTACTTTCATTTATTTTTCTGGGCAAATATCGCTTATTAGTGACGCAATAATAGTCCGTGTCTATATATAGTTTTAATTTCTCTTATCTAATCTTATTGTATTATTATATATACACGAAAACAATATATATATATATATACCCTTGCATCTCAGACATAATCTAAGTTTTGTTTACTTTTTTTTTGCGGCTTTATTGATTTCATCGTATTCCTATTTTACAATCTTATTCTATTTCTTATCTATGTGTTCCTATTGCATTCTGGTTATGATGAATCTTTATATTACTTAAATCCAATTTATATGTAAAATAGGTGTATTTTAAAAGGTGAATTTCAGCTAAAAAATTATTTGGTTGTTAAATTTCAATTTTAAACTTTACGGCTCCTGGTTGATAAGGAGATTTTGATTTCCTCATACGGCTGTACTCATTTTTGCGATAAATTTAGGGCTAACTCGAAATTATTAGGTAACCATTTATATAATGAATTATTCATATGAAAATATTATATCATATATGAAACTATGAATTTTATGCCTATCATTATTCTCAAAGTACATTGATCTGTTAATTTCCTTGGTACATCAAATAAGTGGTTCTACAAAAAATATGATAAATTTAACTTTATAGTTCAAAGTAGATAAAGTATCAAATGTTATAACGAATTTAGACATGTGTAGTTGCTAATAGTCATTTATTGTCCGACTATTATTAACGAAAAAAACTGGTGATATTGCAAAAGCCATACAGTATCTTCCACTGCCATATATCAAAAAAGCTTTATTACAAATCACTTCCAATAATATTGTGTAAACCCTACATGTTCACATGTGTTCAGAGCGCCGTAATAACGCGCGCGCACTCCGTGCTATGGCCCGGACAAATTACGGAGCCAGAGTAAACAAGATCAGTAGAAATATTTTTCATTCGTGCGACGCAAATAGCAATCATTCCATCATTTTCATGCTTCGTTGTTTCCTTTCCTAAAAATAATACGAATTTATGGTTAGGTGTTATCTTTGTAACATAAATAATATTACTGTAATGTATTACATTATTCACTTTGACCTTATTGATGAAGAATATAACTGAATGCAGCCATTAAGACGAACGCCTGTGGAATGTTCTAATGACAAATATACAGATGGGATATAAAATCGGATTACATTTTATTTATGCTATAGACTTATTTTTTAAATAGATTTATTTATGATCATTAACTCTGCTGAAGCGACTTCTAACTATTCCTTTCGTTCTGTCTGCTTCCCTAAATTATAATACGTTTTATATTATTAAGCCTTTATAATATATACTATATACATAATATATATAACTTTACAGCATTATTGCTAAAATCATCTATAGAACCATTTACAATAAAATCTTAAAGTATATTTAAACAAACTTATGGGGGATATCACTTCAGGGCTTTGACTTATGACGGTAGTCTTTACTCTGCCCGTGACTATGAAAAGTTATCTTGAGATAAGAGCAGTGCATCCATCATGAAGTGACCTTCTAAGTCACCAGGTGATGCTAAATAAACATATATGAACTATGCTTAGAGCGAAATTAATTTGCAAATGCTGTCAGTGCAAACCTTAATATATTAACTTTTCATATGCTGAAAGTAATTAACCAAAGAAATATCCACGATATGTTCCTTCGCCGAAGACTCATGTTTATTGTAAAACCGACGTCTTTCATAGACTGATATTTTGTCTCTTCAACTATGTAATGGCTCGATCAGTTTTACCTTGTTTTTTAAAGTAGCAATTATAGTAATCAGAACGTCGAAAACTAGTGACTTCTTTTATGGTTTTTATCATTTAACCAAACTAATATCAGGGTATTTTAAATAACGATGTGCTATGGTAACACGATAAACCTAGATCTGATTTTCGAGTGATTCTGCCGGAACACACCTACTCGTATACTGTCTGGCAACAAATTGTCAGGTTGAGATAGTGGCATTTTAGAGGTGTATTACTACTATTGAGGTGTATTACTACTATTAGGGGGTTGGTTGGTTGTTGAAGAGGGTTGTTATTGGTCGTGTTACGTCTGTGTTAGGGGTTGGTCTGTTGGAGGGGTTGTTGTTGGTGGCTGTACGTGTTAGGGGTTGTTTGGCTGACGTTGGGGGAAGGCGGTATGGCGAGTAAGTCTGGGGGTCGTAAATATGGGTTGAGGGCGGATGTGATAGGGGAGTCTGTTGCGTTGGAGGAAGATACGGACTTTACTGAGGTTAATAAGCGGGATTTCCCATGGGAAAAGTTCCAAGGGTTGAAGATAAAGGGAGGGGGAAGTGTGGTGGATGAATTGAGGAGGATGGTTGAAGGGATTCCGGATGTGTCGTGTCTGGCACCGAAGGATTGGTTTGATTCGACGGATGAGATGATACAGTGTTTGGTGGATTTGGATGGAAAAGTAGGAAATGGAGTAAGTAGGAAATTGAGATCGATGGCGGTGTATTTGTGGAGGTTGACTGCGTTTGCTGCTGATGTGTCGCAGCATGCTAGGTCGTTGGCTTGGGAGTCGAATTTGCTTGAGGTAGATAAGAAGAAGTATAAAAAGGAGATGGATAGGCTGAAGGCTTCGCTAAGAGTGGAGGAGAAGGAGGCGGAGAATCTTGAGGTTCAGTTGGTAAAGGAGAAGGAAAAGGTGGTGAGTCTTGAGGCTCTGTTAGGGATGAAGGGGGCTAAGAAGAAGAAGTGTATGATGGATGTTGCTGTGGGTACCTCACAGGGTGAGGGTGGAAGTTTAGGGTGCGAGGGAGAGCAGCTGAGAGCTGATAGTGCGACGGATATTGTGACGGCGTTTATGGGGAAGTTAGGGGGAGTACTTGAAGGGGTTAGTCGGAAGTTGGAATTGCTGGAGGGGCAGATAGCGGGGGTGGCTAGTCGGCTGCCAGGTGTGGTGGAGGTTGGGAGTGAGGTTGGTGGTTTGACGGATGGGATTAAGAGGAAGAAGAAAGTAGCGGAGAAGGGTGGTCCTCCTTTGTCCTCCCCTTTGGGGATGGACTGGGCTCCACTTCCCGGTGGAAAGAATGATGAGGGAAATGAGGTTGTGGTCAGTGGGGGAAACGCCGAGGAGGAATGGTCCGTTGTGGAGGGGAATGGGAAAAGGAGGAAGGTGGTGAAGAAGGGTGTAGTTGAGACCCCTTCTGAGCCTCAAGGTGTGGGGTTGGAAAAGAGGGTGGTGAAGCCAAGGACGAGGGTCCCGTCGCCGCCGCGAACGGCGGCGGTGGTTATTACGCTGCGGCCGGACGCGGTGTCGAGGGGGCTCACGTATGGGCAGGTGTTGGCCGAGGTAAGGGGCAAGGTGGGGTTGGAGGCGATGGGGATCGAGAGCGTTTCCTGTCGCCCCACTGCTGCGGGTTCCAGGATGCTGGAGGTGGCGGGTCCCGATGGGAAGGAGAAGGCGGATGTTCTGGCGGCGAGATTACAGAGGGTTGTTGAGGAGGTGGCAGTGGTCTCCAGGCCAATGATGCGGGCTGGTGTCCGCCTTGTTGGTCTGGAGGACTCGGTGGGGAGAGAGGAGGCTCTAGCCAGGGTTGCGCAGGAGGGGATTTGTGGAGCGGATGAGATAAAGGCGGGTGAGATCCGGGTGTCGGAAAGAGGGGTGAGGAGTTTGTACGTGTCGCTTCCTGTTGAAGCGGCACGTAGGGTGGTGGAAAAGGGGGGGATAAAGATTGGGTGGTGCGTGACCCAGGTGCATGCACTTGAAGTTAAGCCGCTCAGGTGCTATAAGTGCATGGGCCTGGGGCACATGAGGTTTAGGTGTGTGGAGGAGGTGGATAGGGCGGCCCAGTGTTTCCGTTGTGGGGCACTGGGGCACAAGGCTGCGGCCTGTGTGGCGGAACGGCCAAAGTGCGCACGGTGTGCGGACAGAGGCAGAGAAGATGGGCACCATATGGGGAGGGCTTTCTGCCTCCCCTAGGGGTGTTGGTGTTGGTAGGGTATTCCTTGGGGGGGGGGTTGTGGATATGGTTGATTGAGGGATTAGGGGATGTGGGTCTGTTGAGTGGATTGTGTATTGTGTTGTCTGTCTTCAGGTATCCCTCTCTTAGCTACGCCTTGTTGTTGCGACAAGGCGAGTTCAGGAGAGGGACCTATCTCTCTTTTCTCTTCTTAGCGGAGGCGGGCTCCTTCGTCTTTCCTCTTGGCCCGCCTCCGTTCTGTCCCTCTCTTCCCGTTTCTTTTTATTGGGGCAGGAGTATATCCTGCCTCGGAATGTTGACCGATGGGTCATGCCCCCCTTCGGGGGGGAGGGTGAAGAGGTGGGGTTGAGGAATATCCTCCCCCATCCCCATTGGGCCATTGCACGACGAGGCCCGGTGGGTTCGCTGCAGGGGGCAACGCGGCGACATGCCTTGGCAACCCCGTATTGCCCTCATCCCAAATGCAGCGGACGGCCCCGGGGGGTTTTAGTGGGTATTTCCGGGCGAATCTCGCCCGGGTGAGTCCCACACTGGCACGGAGCTCGTCACTCCGTGCCCCCTTATCTATTGTATTTGGGGGACTTTGATTCTTCAAATACAATAGATAAGGGCAGTGCCTAAATGCATTTCCCCCCGTCAAAAAAAAAAAAAAAAAAAAAAAGGTTGAGATAGTGGCAGGTAATAACCATACTCTGGTTCATCAATATCTTATACTTTTTTTGAGTCTTTTGTAATGTTATTGAATATATTTTAATATGAAATATCTCTCTTACTGTCTGTTAGTTAGGTTGTTAATAAATCAAGTATCTTTAAACCGATTGCCATTTTTTTTTTCAAAATCACATATGAGTTCACTCGATAGGTTAGATTAGTTAGTGTATTTAAGAATATAAGTAGGAGAAACGTTAGGTTAGCTTAATTGTTGCTACTACGAAATTACTTCAAGTGCAATCTCATGTACATAAACCTGAAGCATTGAATATTTAAGAGATGCAACGAGTGAGAATAAAAACTAAGAACTAATATTTACGAGTATAATATAGTAGGTACAAAAAACTAATTTGTAAACATTAAATGCAACTGCAGATTAAAATTCACCAACAATACTAAGCTTGTACTATCCACTGGTTTGTAATGTTATTTCTCCGCTTTATATTTGCTTAGTAATTGTTTAACTCGCTTGTTTTGATCATATCCCCCGTGTTCAACAACTTTGGCTTGTATCTGTTTATTTTATAGCTAACATCTTTAAGTGAACAATTCTGGTATGATTGCGTAATTAATTTATCTGAAACGGCTTTATAGATTGAAACTTTGCTTATTGAAGATTTTCCTTCTAAGTTCACCAGCATTTTACGATTTTTCATATTTATAAATTTCCATTAATTGTTTTTTTTTTGCAAACAGACGCTTCAGCACAAAATATAATCATTAATCTTTATACAGATAAGGAAAAATAAATAACTTGAAAAAAATTTATTGCTCTGCTTCCGATTTTTATCTTTGACTGGTCTTTCGATTAACTTTTAATGATCCTTATTGTTAACATGAACACATTAAAGGAATAGTTCGTTTTTTTTTTTTTTAATTGTGTGATGATAATTAAGTAGCACCACCGTGTGACAATTCAAAAACGCTTATTTTTTTTACCTGTTTATGACCACAGTTTCACCTAACGTTAAATGATGTTTTTTGTACTGTACGTGCTCTTAAACATATAATAAATCAAATTTAGATAAATTATTCTGCACAGCTAAGTCATAAAGGTAACATGGTAATATTAACAAAATATAAATCATTATTTTCTAATTGCCCAACAAAATCTCAAAGCGCTCACAACTGACGAAATTTTCATGATATTTACGCCGACCCCCAAATTAAAATGGGAAAAGGGTAGAGAGATGATGATGATTTGTTTTCGAAAAAGGCAAGTTACACAATCCTTTTAACTTGACCTGTTATTATTGTTTCGTTAGCAAATACTTTATACATTGAACATTAAATAGATGTTACATCATACCATTCAAAAAGCAGTAAACGTATGTGTTTATTACATCTCACGTTTCACACTAAGCCACCAACTCATTACACTTTTATACAGTGACAACAAAATAGCTTCAGGATTTTATGAGAAGACGTGAGCTAACATAAGACGGTTAAAAATACTCTCAATTACCATTTTTATTAGAAATTATATTCAGTTGGGAGGTGATGCTTATATGAAAACGGGATACCGCGTATAAATTACGCGACGTTCACACCAGCATTTGTCACCCTTAGGACCCTTGGCATTTGTGAAATGGTGGTAATATTGTAAGGGCTAATCCGTAACAAGGATTCATCAGGTTCTAACGTGGCCCCTTATCGGAGCGACCCTCGTTTTCATCCGGGCTATATTACTTTTTTACCGGTATGATATAACAAAGTCCAACTAGCATTCTTATAACCAAAATGAAAACATTTATCTATACCAAAGACAATATATTTATCTACGTCTACACAAATAAATAAAATTGAAGTGTCTGTTTGTAATGCCAAAATAATATTTTTTTACTAAATAAATTTAAATGTATATACGACATCTATACCAAAATACAACAAAAATGTTGTCTGTCTGTTCCGGGTAATCTCCCGAACGGCTGGACGTATTTTGACTAGACTTGTTTTGGTAGATAGCTGAAGTTACATCGCGTAATAAAGTTAAAACTCTTTTTTTTTATAAAATCCGATTTAATGCACAGTTTTACGGGAAAGTGTTTAAAATTTATCTTATTACTAAATTTTTTTGTAATGAAAATAATTAGGGTTTCGTATAAAAAAAAATAAAACGCAGTTAAGAACATATGAAACGCGAGTACAGCCGTTGACATACTGCTAGTTTTTAATATTATTCTTTACTAAAATTAAATAATGTCGTCTAAGATGTATGTATATTTAATAGTAACTAGACGTTATCACGTAAATTGCTTTTAACTCTTAAGTATATATCAAATGTCTCCTAAGAGTAAAATGTATTTAAAAACTAAATGAAGATAGACTCTTGAAATTCTTTAATAAATTACATGTTAGAAACATCTATTAAACTAGCTTGCGACTACTTGAAACTGAATCTTAATGCAGTATTTTCTGTTAACCTAACCTAATCGCCACGCCGGCTTGCTCGTAAAAAGTTAAGTTATCAAAGGCTGGGGACTTACACCGAAAGTTAATGAGCCGACAGTATGGCGATAATGCTAGACACCGGAGAACTTATAAGACCTAACAAAGTAATGACTATACAGAAAAGTGAAGTTTATGGCGCATCTAAATCAACGAAGCAAAATTTTATTCCAGTAAAAACAGTTTTGTATGCTCATTTAAATTCTAGCTACCTAATTATTCATTTTAAAGGTTATATAAAAATGAAATCAACTTGATGTGGAGTTTTTTTTAAATATTATCACGGTAAATTTGCGACAATGTACCATTAAGTGAGCACAGTAACACAAAAACAACAAATAGAAGAGATCGATATTCCATCGCAAAGGCATCTTTAGATCTACACTTCGAAAATCAGATATAAAGCAATTAATTTTAATATTATAAGCTTTTTATACTTACCTGATTGTTAGCACCACAATCTAGCATACGAGACGATAAAATTTTATTAATATTAGTGTTAACGCCATCTATTATCGTATATATTCTCTTCTTATTCTAAGTTATTCCTTCTCTATATTGTCTACACGCCCCCGCTCTATTTAGTCTATGTATTCATTATCCCTTCCTCTTCCTATATTCAAAAACGGAACGCCAACACGCAACCGCCGCCGCTGTCTCTCGTATGTTTAAAAGTGCACATTAATTATCAAATTATATAGAACATTCATAAAGTGAAGTGAGGTGGAAAATAAAATCTGAACCAGCTTAATCGAAGGCTAATAATAAAGGTAAGTTCCGTTTGCTCCTTACAACATCATCCTTTTAGATATTTCCACACCAATTAGTAATATTTTATTCAGTTTGTACGCCCTGAAAAAGTGCTTAATAATGTCAAAAACTACCACCTGTTCGGAAATAACCAAGTCGAGAAGAGCCGTGAAGAAATTCGATCTAGTTTTTTTTATACATTATTTTGTGTATTAAATCTTTTTTTTTTAGTTTTGTTTATTAATAACCATTTCAAATAGTATCCACAAAATATTAGATACATTGAATTTTTGTTTTGAATATTTAACATGTGTATTTTAGGCAAGCGTTATCACAATTTACTTTAAAGTGAACAACCCCGAAATGTCGTCATATTTCAGTAGAACATAGGTGTTGTTGCGGTTGCCTATCTAATGTCAATACAGAGTTCATAAAGCAAACTAAACTTCCGACCCTGATTTTGGTAGGGTCATGTATAAACAAGTTACAAGTTAATATTGTTTTAGGTATAATCATCTGTTTGAATATACGCGATTGTCTGTGGAGATAAATTAAAAGTGCTATAACAAAGTATACGTGGAGTTTTGATTCACTTTTAAAAAAGCGTAATATTTTTTTTGTCCAATAAAATCTTATAAATATGGGAAATAATATTACTTCGCATTTCAATACCTTCTTTATCATCATGTAGATTTTTTTTGTGTTGTGTAATCATCCTAGGATACCCACTTCCGTTGGGTAACGATGGGTGGGCTATGTCGGACTTCTACCGACTAAAACCCTACAATACCTTTTTTTAAACGATGTAGGCTCAGTGCTTTGACCACAATCTCACCTGATGTCAAGTGACGATGTGGTCCAGGATGGTAAACACACTGAACCTAGGTACTGGTTCTCAAGTGATGCTGCTGGAACACACTTATTGGTATTTAGCGACAGGTTTTTAAAATTTGAGGGTGGTACCTATCCCGGCGGGCATCATTGGAAAATACCCTACTAGCATGCTATGGTTTCCTCATGATGTTTTCCATCACCGAAAGCTCAGGCTGATTTTAGAGTTGGATAGGTGAGATCGAATCCGGCAGCACTACCCACTGCGCCGTCATCGCTTCATCTTCTTACCTTATGTTAGGGGGGGTGTGGGGCGCGTCAACGCAATCGTCGCACCACAACCGGTTAGATCTTACCACTTGATGGGACCTCGTCGCGGTCAGAGCTTCGGCTCCGTGAACAAAATCGAGGACGCGTGCAGAGTATGCCACGTTCCGTCCCGGGCCTGCGTGCAATCCATCGGACTCGCTCAAGTCCGACGCGAGCAGGTTACTTCTTTATCAAGTAGTACATTAAGTAGGATCAGCACAAAATGTTCTCTTCTTCCTCTTTCCTCTATCAGTCATGTTTATATTTCATCCCAACAATCACCCTTTTTTTTGTTTGGGAGCTTTTATTCAAAAACCAAATTAGCTCTATTGTACCCCGTTATATATAAGTTCTGATCAAGGGGATTCCTGTCGGTCTCATTTGTACAAGGTTCTATAATATACTTTATTCAAATTCCCAAGTTTTAGTTTCTTAAATTTAGATTGTCCCACAACAATTTTTGGCACATTCCATCATTAAGCTTTTCCACATATCTCACAATTTCTTTTCTTCATGAGATGTGCAAAACTTCCTAAAGGGTATAAAAGGGTAGTGCCCTGTGCGAAGTCTTAAACCTATTTTAATATGTCGATTACCCATAAAAATGAGAGAATATGAAGACAATAGGAAACGCCAGGTTAGTGCTCAACGGGTTAATATATAATAGTTTCTACTTATTAATTGAACCATGGTTTCTGAAGATGCTAACATTGGATGGTTTTATACCAAATCCCTGTTACTTTACTTCTTTCATCAAAATATTCTATCTTCTATCCAGTTATTATGACATCCTTTTTAAATTTTGGTAACATTTTCCAGTACTTGATTTCGACATCCTCTGATATACCATTTATTGACCTTAATTTAGCACCATGGTCATCTTTTTCATTTCCTTCGATGACATGGTAAGAGTGAATCTTTATACTCACATCGCTCTTTACAAAATCTATCCATAGCTTCTTCGATCTCCCTTTCATTTATTTAACAAATATATAATTCTAAATTCAATCCTCTATTGCATGTCGTAAGAACGTTTTATCAAGCATTTAAATCTGAAAAAGTATAATAATTTTACGAAAATTTAATAACATAGTATAGAAAATTATGTTCATTATTAAAATAAATCAGA
Source organism: Samia ricini (assembly GCA_014132275.2). Classification (NCBI taxonomy): domain Eukaryota; kingdom Metazoa; phylum Arthropoda; class Insecta; order Lepidoptera; family Saturniidae; genus Samia; species Samia ricini. Next base: position 25,700,326 of record AP028161.1, read on the forward strand.
AACAAATATGCAGTTTCTATAAAAATGACAAGTTTTCTATCTATCTAACGTCTTAAGGTACATCAAAAGTATTCTATATTCATTTTCTGTTCTAAATCAAGCAACTTTTGTGGACATTGGATACTTGTTTGTACTCCAATCAAGGATTGGCAACAATTGTGTGTATACGTACTACGTCATCAAAATCTTTGCCAATGTCAAGTCAGAATTTTGTTCACAAAAACTGCCAAAGTGTGGCCACAAGGAAATACTTCTTTTAATTCGGCTTACATCCTATATTTTTATTATTATAATTATAGTGTCAGTCATTAATATTTAAAATATGATATCTTTTAGATTCTCTTTGACTATAATACCGAAAGTAATTTCATTATTAAAGAGAATAACTTACAGCGTGATTATTAATATTAAATTAATTCCTTGAAGTCTAAGAATACTTACTTTAAGAATTTTTTTTTCTCTCTCATAATACCATTATAGCTTAATTACTTTTTTTTTCTTAAAAGTTATGGTATCTTTTTTTTTTCTTTCATAATGATGTACTTTTGGTTTAACCCACCAAATGTATAATACATGAAAATAAAAGAAAAATAAAAAATTACATCAATTTACATACAGAATATTTTAATTAAGAAACTAATCACGAATGTCATAAACATTTTGTACAATTTATATAATTTTTTTTTTTTTGTGTTATTTGTAATCTTGAATTAAAAAAACAACCACTAATGAATCTCAGAGTCAGATAAAAATAAATTTATAAATGTTGCTTACTCGATTTTTATTCATAATTTCGAAAATTTTATAAACGCAATTGCCACAAACAACTTGATTCAAGTACATTGTAGATATAGAAATGTAGCTGAATTCAATATAATAACTCAATTTCGCTTTTACACGTTTGAACTTATAGGGACAGAATTCGCTCAGCCATTAGTGGATTCCTTTTCAGGCAACCGCGCAAATTACATGCAATTTGTGAAACTGGCGCTGTGCGACCGAAAGTTTTCAACATTTGATAGATATTACTAGGTTTATCTCGTGTTTAATGTCACTTTACCAGATATTTAAAGCATACGATTCATTTTTCTTTTTATTATTATATGACTCTTAGAGTATCTGAAAATATGTAGATGAATTTCTTTAATATATATTACTCGTATGCATTTATTTTTTTATTAGACTAAAAATTTTTTTTTTCTAAAAAACAATTTCCGATCATATATTAAGGCTGTCGGTATATTATTATTAAAAAAATGTTAATTATTATATAAGTAATAAAATAAAATTTTCATCGTCATCCCTTATCCCAATTTTATTTGGAGTCGACGTATCATATGTTGTACTTCCAATCAACACTATTTGAGATCATTTTCCACATTCACTCCCTTTCTGGACATATCATTTTTTAAACAATCCGTCCATCTTTTCTTTGGCCTTCCTCTACAATCATAGTTATAATCGTCTACATTCATATCAAATACGTTTGTTACAACATCCTCTTCCTCCCTACGTATCACATGCTCCTGTACTTCTCTGTCACAAACTGCTTCTAATGTGGCCATTCCTCCACACATCCCTCTCAACATTTGCATCTCGACTGCATGTATTATTAAATAATATAAAATTATATCGAGTTAAAATACAATGTAAAGTATTTAGTAAGAAGGTAATACATATTTATGTATAAGTATGAATAAAATCTATTTGAAATAATAGAAAGATACAATATAAATAAATCTCTCAAGTTTGATATAAATTATATAGTAGCCTATTTGTAAGAGATATCACTCACAATATAAAAAGGATTCGGGAAACTAAAAGCCGGGGTGAATAGAATATGCAGAGGAGTGTGCGCAACTGATTGGCGTCCGTCATGGGCTCGGTTTCTGACTGATCCATTTTGCAAAATGCACGTCAATATGTTTCTTAAAATAAAAGTTTTGAATTAAAATATGGACCTTTATTTTAATGAAGCGTTATACGATTTTAATCATAAATGAGATTTTGATTAATTTTATTACAAGTTGATTAAGTAAAGACAGCGGAGTAACGCTGCATTAGATCACAGACTATGTATGTATGTATGTATTTGTACTGATTTTGACGTCACAACTGGTTAGCACTAACACCGCTCTTATTTTTTCCCGGGACACATTCCATTAAATATGACCTACTGTGTACTCTGTGGATATGCCGCTTGCTCAATTACGTGATCATTTATTATACACTAATTAGGGGTTTAGGATGCAAATACAATGGGTGGCCAAAATATTAGTGACAGTATAAACTAAGTTTCTTGGTTTATTTAGTTCTATTCAATTAGTTAAAAAAATTGTTTTAAATCTCATTCTTACTTTTATTCATGCTGGTGAATTAATGAAATCATGAGAAATCAAGTGAATTATCTACTTTTTACGTGAAAGTAATATTTACATCACTAATAATTTAATCTAATTTCGTCGAAACCTATTCGAGAACTCCAACAGTTATCACAACACTAAACTCTAACAAAGTAAGAGTCTGTAGAGAGAACATTTTTTGAATAAAAAAACAAATTGCAGCAAAAAGTGATGACCACTAAATACCCCAAAAGATTTTACCTCCATATGCGGCACTTTCGATAATCATGATTTATGACATAACAACAAACATTACAATAATTCCATCCAACTGAAAATACGTAAAAGCTTAGTAGGCAGTACGCCTCTAATAATTTAATCACGCAATACACTTAAACTGAAGTATTTCATGATGGTTTTTTAATTATATTTCAACGCACAACATTTTCTTATTTATCCAACAATAACAAATTACATTTGTGAAGAAAGAAATACGCGTGGACTTTTATTACACAGATTTAATGTTCAAAATAAAAACAACTACGAGAAGAATCGCACCACATTTTAGAATAAATGTAAACATGTTTAAAATTTACTTTTCTATAAAGACTAGATTTTCCCGGTTGTCGAAATTCCACCATATCTATTATTAAAGAAAAAAAAACTATTTCTTAATTTTTATAGATACACTAAAGCCCCTCAATAGTTATTAGGAAGTGAACCTAGTAAGCTTAGTTTATAATACTGTGTTCTTTGGTATCAGATTTGATATTAAATTACAGTGGGGTCCACACATTAAAACTTTGGTGAGAAGGTGCATTTGCAGTTCGTAAGATTCGTCAATTAACAGATGTTGCCACTGCTAGGTTAGTCTATTTTGCTAACTTTTATACCTTAATGTCTTATAGTATTTTGCTATGGAAGACGGCAACTGAGATCGATACCATATTTATAATTCATAAACATGCAATTTGAGGAATTTATAAAATAGGACCTCGCGAATTACCAAACATTAAATTTAAAGAATATAATATCTTAACTTTGCCTTACGTTCGCAATAATTTAAACAAATTTGACATAGCAAATGACCGGTATAATTTTAATACCAGAAATAATCACAAATTAGCAGTATTGTTTGAATATCTTAATCAATTGTATTAACTATCGTGAATGAATCACGAATGTTGTATACATAAATATCTAAGTACATAAACCTACACTTCCTAGATCTCTATATTAAAAAAAAACACAACACTAATATTCAAATACCACAGTAAAAAAATAAAATAAAATATATTAGAAAACGAATTCTCCAACCTCAGGTATTCTCAAAAAATAAAATCTACAGGAGAACATTTTAACATAGACATACTATTCAAAGAAACATTTTAAATGAAATGCCCTCAATTAGAACGTTTTGAAACCTAGATGTCTTCATTTAAAATGTTTCATTACTCTAACGTCAAAGAGACTTGTGGAAAATAGTCAATTAGATCGTATTTCAGAATAATGGTATTGAGGAACCGTTCAGTTTGCGTTAACTGCAATTTTATAGTTCTTCCGCGGCCGCCCCTCGGCGCACGGTCGAACTTTGTCAATTATAATAATGGAAATTTCATTAAATTGCCCGTTATTATAGGACCTTGTTTATATTATTTATGGACATCTATTGAACTCGCTGTATAAATTGACCTGGTAATGAAATCAAGGCCAGTTTGTACTCGAGTATTCCGGAACTTGAATCGCTTGGTATTACTTATTTGTAAAGTATTTATTAATGGTTTTAATTTGCACAAAGTTTATATAATACCTAAACCTATGTAATTGTAATATTTCGTTTTCTTTATGCTTGAAGAACCTTGTATGTAGATCATTTATGGCGTTTGTTAAGCCATTCCCATTTCAAAGAAAATATGTCATTTTATAACTAATTTTTAGAATACATAGTACAAATTATGTCAGTCCGTACTTTGTAAATATGGAACGCAACGTAATTATTGTCATAAACTCAGTTTAGTAAGATCAAGAAATATTGTAACTATAACTGCTCTTATTACCCATTTATGTATCTGACTTTATTCATATTGGTAATAGTATGCTATTAATAGTATGGAAATAAGCTGGAACGTTGCAAGGGCTATTTCAAGATGTGAGGCTAAATAGCTATATAGTCTTCATGATATTTAACGTTGTTTTTGATATTATAAAAAGCTGCACCAGCAACTAGCGTTGCGCCGCGAGCCCTAAGTACATGCTAAATTGTTGTTTCACGCGTTAATTATTACATGTGGATCTCCGGTGTTGTCAGACGGAATGACTAGTAATAATTGTATGAAATCCCAGGAAATAAGAAAACTTTTAGTGGCTACTTAATTTTCCAATTAATATACGTATTTAAACACATGTAATATGTTTAATTTAACTGTCAAATTACTGTTATATTCTGTAAAAATGTTACTAAATCATTCTAATGATAACTTAAAACATACCACATTTCATTGAGCGAACAAAAATACACAAAACTAAGTTTTCTTCGAATTTTATTTACTGGATTAAAAGAAAAATCAACATTCTCATCGCATTGCCGCGAATATAACCATCTCGTCCGGAGCGAACGTTGCGAAATCATTTCGAGTCACTGGGGTGTTTGCGCTCACCCTTTTTATAGCCCAGATGAATTATGACATAAAATATTTATCTCCCATCGCAGTGTGTAACGCGTCTCGTTCTTTTTAGATGATAATATAGTAAATCCTTACTTTTATAACATAACAAAATAAATTGAGAAATCTGCCGAGCAATATGTGAGAGCGATGAAATAAAAGTCATTTTATTCCCATCTCTATAGATCTATCAAAAATTATTTCAAAAATATTTATAAACTTAAAAGTACAAATAGAAAAAAGAAATTTAATTTTATAAAGAAGAACCGCCCGTTTATATGAAGGAATAACAGCGCTGTGGAAGTTAATCAATGTGAATAACCACACATTTATTTTTAGTAAGCATATGTTTACAAATTACGGCAATTAACAAGTTATCAATGACAAACAATTAACAAGTACTTTATGTATGTCTCTCTGTGCCGGAGTTTGCAAAACACTAAATGTGCTGAGAGAGGAGATTACGCACGAAACGCGTCCCCGACAAACAAACGTTTCAGAGGAGTTGCCGAAGCATGGTACAACGCTACCTTTACAAAGTTAAAAAACTATTTTCATGAAATTAAATACGACGTTTAAGTATATTTATAGGCAACATTATAGTCATTTTTAGTCCCCTCTCCCTTTTCTTAGTAAAAGGTCTTAAATTACTTACGATCTTGATAAATAGGGTTACCATAATACTAAGTTCTCTATGCCATAATATGTCCACATCAGAATCTAATAAATTTTATTTACAAAAAGAACTAAGTGTCAAAAGTTGCTAACGTAATCATTTTGCACTTTCGACATCATTTTTAAACCATGATTATTATCGGGGGAGATTTTAATATAAATTTTGTAACAACGAGTAATATATCCAAACTATGGTTCATACTAATATCGTGATTTAACGCTTGTTATCTATCATTATTAACTCAGTGTTTTTACCAACTTAATAGTAGAAAAAAAAAACGATTGCACGCACGAATTCGTGTACATAATTAGGTTAGACCTCTTTCTAGACGTAGGTAATGTTTTGGATATCATTCAATGAACTATGAACAATAGAACGCAAGAACCGATCTAACAAAACCGACTGGATCCTATTTCGTATTATATATCTGTATCAACATTTACTGCGATTAATTTTTTCACACAATATAATTACTTACAATAATATGTATGACAAAAGAAATCACCTAATTACATACAAATAACTTCAAGAACGTTCCAATTACAATGAACATATCGTTTTCCTACGAATATTATTATGTCGGCTGTTGGCATTAACTAGAGTTGGGAGGCCAAATAAATTGTAGGTCATCTACTAAGACATTTGTCACGAGTCAGTAATTTGCGGGAACGCGTGGTTCTCGTGCTTTTCTTCATATTCCAGCGCAGTAATCCTCCGGTATAATTTGTCAAAATTTCAACATTTCTCCGAGCCTCAGAACTACAGCTCCGAGCGAGTTTGATATACCCAATCTATTATTTAACGTCACAATGATGTCATCTAAAATATACGTAGGTAAAATACTAGTTTATTCTAGAACATTTTTTTTTTTTTGTTAAATAGAATAGACGCTTTTACCGAATATTGTATCTTGGCCCTGAGTATGAATTAAATGATCGTGTTTATAGTGAACTAGCTGTGTGCCCGCCATTGCGCCCGGGTTTCATATATTATTTTACTGCGTTTCAACTTTTTATACGGAACCCTAATTATTTTCCTAAAGTATTTTTAGTACTAAGATGAAATAAAAATATTATCATAAATTTAAACATTTTCCCGTAAAACTGTCCAATGAATTGGATTTTATTCAATTTTTTATAAGTTTTAATTTTTTTTACGCGGTACCCTAATTATTTTCGAAAATTAAAAGTACCCTAAGTAACGCGGAGATTACCTGGAACAAACAGACAGATAGACATAAATTTTATAAATTGTATTTTTGGTAAAGGTATCGTATCGTATACATTCATATCTATTCATTAAAAAAATTCTATTTTGACATTACAAACAGACAATTTTATTTATTAGTATAGAATAGACATAGATAACATCACATTTTTACACCTATGTACAGTATATACTAGTGCTCGCCTATGATCAAAATTCGACCATAATTCATAAAAAAACTGTAACAATTTTGTTTGCTTTTCATTGTCAATTCCTTAAAGTAAAACCTTCTCAAAAGTCAATATTCACTTTACTTCTTAGTTTTTGACCTTTGTAGCTATTGGCCACAATTCTCCCAGTATCCGTAAGGTAGAGTCATGAACCAAGGAGTGGAAACTGGTAAACAAGACTATGGCTGATGAAATGAACAAAAAAAAATCCTTTGACCTAGGTGATCAACCTGAAAAAGGGACAACACAAACATATAGGGCAACACAATATTATTATAGTAGGGTAAAAAACACAGTATTTATCAGTAAAAATGTTAGTAACATATACTATTTACAGTTTTATGTTTTTCATTAGTACATATTTACATAGTTGATTTTGGCAGAAAAGGTGAAGAGAAGAAGACATTTAAAGGCAGTAGGACGGGGAACTTCAAATGTGATTGAGAATGCATTGGTAATCGTAAGGGATGATGATAGATGTACGTCTGTGTCGTCAAGCTGGTAGTATGTGAACTGTATTAATTCATTCATTTAATTTATTGTTTATGACTAATTTAAAAATAATATATTAGCATTCTGCATTCCTTCTATATAAACTATAAGTCTGTGAAGTTTCATACTCGTCCGCCCGCGCAATTTCCGTAAAAAAGGGTACAAAATTTTTGCTTCACGTATTAATATTATGACGATAAATAGAGTTATTAATATATCACAAAGATAACTTCATAGATTATAATTACCCTAAACTATACAATGTAAGACGTAAAGGATTTTGAGCCTTTTAAAATGAATATATTTTGGTTTTTTTTTTACCTCATTACTTACTCAATTAAGGCGAAATCATTAGTTTGGATATGGTTATCATTTGTTATCATGGTTTTTTTTACACGGAATAGGCTGAGTGCTTTGACTATTATCTCAACTGATGTTGAGTGACGATGTGGTTCATGATGGTAAACACACTAAGCCTAGAGGTTAGTGGTTCTCAAGTGATGCTGCCGGAACACACCTATTGGTATTTGTCGACAGGTTTTCAAACTTGAGGGTGATAGATAACCAGGCGGGCATCATTAGAAAATGCACTACCACCGTGCATTCTAAAAAGGAAACATGTAAGTAGTTATTAGAACTGACGAGCTATGAAAGTTTTGTTCGTTTCGATTCCGATGATTCTCGCTTATGATGTGTGGTAGTGAATTAATCTGAAAATTGGCGACTGCAATGCCAGCTGAGCCATCATCGCTTCAATAAAAATAGAAAAGATTCTTGAAACAATAGAAAAATATTTAGATTGTTCACAGAGAGAGCATAAAACTGAATAAAGTTCCCGTCATGTAAAAAGATTAATATCTTTATGTCTTCTGTAAAATGCAAAAATGTACTACTAGGCAGGCGGGGCCTTACCAGCTCTCTTTTTACGAATTAATACCTATACCACTAGTTAATATTTTGATTGAAATTAAAGTGGTTCTCTGTAATAATAAACTGTTGCTGTAGCCTTTTGCAAATTAATCTCATCAGAAACGTGTCGCTAAGCTAAGCTAAGCGTGATAGTTAATTCCTGAAAGTGCAAAGTTCTTGAGTCTTATCTTAGCTAACGTAAATTTGCTAAGATCAAGTATACAATTTTTCATAAAACGTACTACCTGACTCCATTAGAGGAACCCCTTTAACTTGTTAAAGTTAAACTTCGAATTATTTTTTTAAATATTATAACAGGCACACCGTAATATTGGAGTAAAAATATAGAATTAAAAACAACTTCTTAGTTTTTTTCCTGTTATGAATAGCGCTAAGATTTGTACGCTTTATAATAGGTACAAATTAAAAAATATTTAAAAGGTCATCATATATAATAAGCTCCAATACAAATAAACTATTGAACTATTAAATAAAATAAATGTAACACTATGTGATACTTGTTATTACGAAAATAAATGAATAATAATCAATTTAATAAATTGTCATAAAAATATACAGGGATCAAACGCGTAAATAAAAGTTTTATTACCTACTTTAAATACTTTAAATCTATTCTCCATATTTTATAATGGAAATCGATTAAAATACATATTTAATAGATTCTTTGCCCTTAAAATTGTTTATAATAATAATTAAAAAACGGATTAACAAGTAATTAAAAACTGCGGCAGAATTTCCTGATCCTGTCTTAATTTATATTCTTAAATACACCATAATGTACTCAATATATTATAATGTATATTATCTGGGACGGAACTAAGCTCGGCGAAATGTGGGTGGTGTAGTTCGCTACTTCACCTCTGCCTAACCCTTCGGGGAAAACAGGCGTGAGCATATGTATGTATGTATATTATAATAACGCTTTTTCATTGAGGTTAAGTAACAACGATAAAATTATTTCACGCGTACAAAGTCCTTGTGACGTTAGCTAATATAGATACGAATTACTTTACCTATTTTTATAACGATTTCGCTTAAGAACTTTTTATTACAGACTTCATATTACAGAATAACAAACATAAACTGTTTTTACCTAAAAGTTTATTCATATTTATAAATAATATAATGAAAATAGTAAAACTTCAAACACCTCAAAAGTACTAAGACCCGATTGGAATAATAACATAAACACATTAAACAAACGCACTTCCCCAAACGGATATGAAAATGTTATCGTTCCGGAAAAGTTTCTTTCAATGGCCAACCCTCCGGCGTTTACAGTTAAACAGAGTTGAATGTCGATTTGACACTGTTCCATTTTCGCACAAGCTCTATGAATACGAGTAACAGGGCAACTTTTGCAATGTAATATTTTCACTATTGGCTAAGTACCAATTTTTTTTTATCGTTGTACAAAATAGCGTAACAATGTATGCCTACATTGATTGGTTTTTTTTTTATAATACTGATCACCTCTGTTGTCCTGAAGGGCCTTGTCTTCTTCACTGAGCTCTTTTGTAAACGCACTCTGTCGTAAACTGGTAATTATTATACGAAAGAAAACTCCAAGGAACGAATGCAAGCTGAACTTGTCCGTTAGGCAATTAAACATAAAAAAGTATATTACAGAGCCTATGTACGTGGTATGCAGTGTGTAGCGGATATAAGACCTTTCCCAGTTGGAGACCGGACTAGTAGGATGGAAATGATTCGTGATCGTCATTTCGACATTAGGGCTTGTTAGGATGTTTAATTATTACAGTACAATCCGTACTGCGCCCGTATTGAATTTATTCTTCGCTGCGTTTTACTTTCTTAAATACAGAACCCTATTTATTTTCGTTAATATGTTTAACTAAGATAAATTAAAAATATTTCTCATAAATTCAATACTTGACCGTAAAACTGTTCATTGACTCAGATTTCTTTCAATTTTTTATTTAGTTTTTTTACGCGAAACTCTAATTACTTTCGAAAATTAAATGCACCCTGAGTTACGCAGAGTTACTTTAGCTATCTACCAAAAAAAGTTCCGACAAAATCCGTCTAGCCGTTACGGAGATTAGCCGGAACAAAAAGACAGATAGACAAAATTTTAAAACTTGAATGTTTGTATAGGTATCGTTTATACATTCATACCTATTTACTAAAAAAAAAAATTATTATGCAAAATGATAAGTAACTTTAAATAATTTTAAATTTTACAACCTATATCATTTAAACTTTTTTACATCAACATAGAACTATTTCATAGAATATTTTGCAATGTTTATCAGTGAAGCTCCTAATTTAACTAAAAGCTTCTTATAAGCCGTAAGTAAGGAAAACAGTCTGAGCGCACCGTTTTTAAATTTAAGCTGAGGAGCTCATCCATTAGATATAATAATTTATCTTTCACTACAATCTATGATAAAGATACTTTTAGTACATATGGTTTTATTTTTGCCAAAACTATATAAGTTACAAAATTCATAACCTGAATTTTATCTACAACCTTAGTTAAGACTAGCTGTGTGTTGAGGCTGCGCCCGCGTTTTATATATACGGAACTCTAATGTTTTTTTAGCACTAAGATATAGTAGTAAAATATTTCTCATAAATTCAAGCACTTAAATAAAACAGTGCATTGAATCGGATTTTATTGAATTTATAATGAGTTTTAATTTTTACGTGGAACCCTAATTATTTTCGAAAATTAAAAGTACCCTAATTTACTCGAAGTAACTTCAGCTATCTACCAAAAAAGTCCCGTCAAAATCCAACCGTTCCTGAGACTACCCGGATCAAACAGGCAGACAGACAAAAATTTAAAAAAATCATTTTTTTGGTGAGGTTTTATACTATATACATTCATATCTATTAAGTAACAAAAAAAAATTGATATTACAAACATACACTTCAATTTTATTTATTACTATAGATGAAAGATGACATTTTCAAAGCTTTATTATTTTATTATAATATAATAAAATAACCACTTTTTATTTCAATATGTAACAATACAGTCAGAAATGAATTACCGTCTAAATAGGCATAGAGAAAACAGTATAAATCATTTTCCTCCTTTGTTAAGCAACTGTTAAATTTTATTTTCTTTAATTGTTATCGATGAGCTTAGTGTTATTAGTTTAAAAAATGTTTGGACGCAGTTTGTTTTTTTTTTCGTCAAATTTTCAATAAAGATTATTGTTTAATTTCTACCACCTTGCGAACGCTAAATAAAATATATTCCTGAAAATAAATAAAGATATAAAAAAACCTCGGCAAATATATTTTACGATTAACAATGTTTCAGTTTATACATCATTGATTTAATAGAATGATAAGATAATCTTGTTATAACGTGGACAAACATTTGACTGATCAAATTGTATGAAAAGTGAAAGTAAAAGGTGCACCTCCTTCCCCCCCCCCCCCCCCCCCCCTTCCAACTTATTTCTAAAAGGATACACTGGAATAACGTTGTTAACTTTATTTTCTCTTTGTTTGTTATCCAGTATTTTTGCTGCGTGCCGATAACATTGTCAAGGGAGACCCTTTCCCCTTAGGCTTTACAGAGATATGGTGACAACAAAGTTCAATAAAAACATAATCTATTTTTTCGACCGTTGAGTAAAGAGCTCCATGTTTTTATTATAGCCTATACAATCACAGACGAGATTTTGTTTCTTACAAATATTCGACGACACATGGACACGATGGACAATCTATACTAATAAATAAAATTGAAGTGTCTGTTCGTAATATCAAACTTTTTTTTTTGTAAATACATATGAGTGTGTATACGATACCATTACCAAAAATACAAATTTAATTTTTTTTGTTTGTCTTTTTATTGCGAGTAAACTCCGGAACGGCTAGACCGATTTTGATGGGACTTCTTTTGGTAGATACTTTTTTTTTAATAATTGCGGTTCTGCGTAATAAATACAACTCAAGAAATTATGAATAAAATCAGATTCAATGCACAATTTTACTGGGAGGTATTTGAATTTGAGACAAATATCTTTGATTAATGGTTGTAGGTACCAAAAAATAATTGGAAAATAATAATTAAGATTCCGTATAAGAAAATTAAAAACTATATTACTAAGTGAAGAATACTGGAATACATGATACGTGGGTGCAAGCAAGGGCACACAGCTAGTAATCAATAAACATACACTTTCTAATGTTTGCATTATCTAAAACCAGGCAAAAAAGATATCGAATAATTTCTTCAGTATCTCATAATATATCACATTTTTAAATAATATAGGAAATTAAATATGCCCTTATAAATAAACCTAAAACACTTTATTAATAGTAGTAGATTTTCTGAGAAACAGGGTTTTATTATTATTTTTATCTGAAATATCTATGCGTTATTTATCTGCTTATCCAGTTACATAGAGAGTCGTATAGTCTGCATATCTCAGATTATGTACGAGTATGCACCTCAGTAATTAAACCAAATCGTATGCCGTATGGCAACATTTTTTTAATTATTATATGTAAATAAATATGTTCCTCTGGTAAAGGTTTGCTAACAAATATTCCCTTAGCGTCGATCCATTAGAAAATGAAAGACAGTTTACTTAAACGAAACAGGAGCTGAAGTAACTCATTCTACGTCTCACCCCGTTGATAATTTAACAGGTAGGTAGATGTACCTACAACACCCCAAAAGTCTTTATTTGAACAACAGGGGCTAATATTAGTTTAGGACTAATGATTCATTATCCACGCTCTACTAGGATTACTGTTGTACCTACCTATAGTAATACCGAAATAATTTCAAAATTATATAAATTTAATTTAAAATAACACACAGTTCGAGTTTAAAATTTGCTCAAGAAAATTAAATACACAATGAATTACGAGTCCCCTTTCCATCGAAGGAGTTTCGAAATAGATAAATATTGTATTATCAAAGAGTTCGCTTGTAATACGCTTCGTGCAAAATTAAACTCGGCCTAAATTTAATAAACATTTATAATTCCTTTTTATTTGCACTGTCATCTTTTATAAAATTAATGATTGTTTACATTACAGATGAAACAACGATGAAAATAGAAAAAAGATATTTGTGTGAACTTATGTGTGATGCCGACTTAACAAATAGTCCCACCCTATATTATCTTTCCGTGGGTGTCATAAAAAGCGACTAGGGGATACACCAGGGGATGAGCAGCAGCATCCTCTGAGTACCACGAACACCTAACTGCGATCGCCAACCCACTTACCAAGCGTGGCGATTATCTTTGGGGGAGACCTATGTCCAGCAGTGGACACCTTTACGTTTGGATCGATGGTGTGAACTTTTGAAATGTGAAATATTAACGATTGGCGGGATTTTGAATCAAACAAATACCGTGATGATATGTTCTAAAACCTGTCTGATTATCCACAACCTTAAGTTGAAAATCAATACTTTAAGAAATCTATAAATATAATATTATATGTTATAACTAAACTACAGTTTTACATGAAGCTACCATTATCATGCGATGAAAAATATTCACATGCACTGGACACGAGTTGGTGGGTACCACGAAGATTGATTCTTAATACGAATGCAAGAAATAATATGAAATATTTTTAATTTTCCTTTTAAATATTTGTCTGTAACTATTATTTGACTAGTGAACGAAGTCCGACAATATATATTATTAAAATGTAGAAAAAAAAAGTGGATATAATTTTATAAATTAATAACATTAAAGCTCGCCCATGGCTACTAAAACAAAAAAGGAAAGAAATTCGGTTCTTTGATTAACCATATATACTATTCGCTGATAACAGTTAATGTAACATTTGATAATTTAGAATAGTAAAAAGTAATTATTAGCATTAAAAGTAATATATACATCCAGCGTTGTTTTATCAATAAGGAACGGTTACAAACTTGTAAAAAATGTTAATTCTTATGTACATAAATAACTAATCACTAATAATCGAAATTTGACAATAATCATTACTGAAAGCTTTAGGGGAATTGTTGCCAATTTTTTTATTGGTAGTTTGTTTATCGCTTGACAAACAGACGTGAAAACGAAGATTTTTGACTACATTTAGCTACATAATTCCATGAACTAAAATATTATTTGATAATTAGCAATAGGTTTACAACTTCTTGTTGGATACAAGAAGCGAGTGTGTTCGGCACTTGTTTTGTTTTGAGTAACCACACGGAGAATGTACTGTCAGATCTCAATCTGCTATTCAAACAAACATGGCGGTACGCCTCTGTTTCGTGTTACGTACACGAGCGTAACTAGTTAACAACAGGGAAATACAGTAGATATTTATAACTTTACAATATGATTCAGTATGCATTTATTACTTTATTCATTTTTCATTGTTTTTCCTCATATCGTTAGTACAAATTATTATATACACATATATGTATAATATCTTATGTAGTAGTTAGTATAATTTACAAATATAGAATTACATATCTATTAATTTTAATTGAATCTACTTTTTCTATTAAGATCTATCAAAAAAGTTTTTTAAGCTACCGCTAGTTAATCAAGTTGTTTAAGGTTACCAGTACACAAAACGTAAATATTCAAAATTTTTCAATGTATTCTTTAAAATGAAAATACAATTTTATAATACCGTAAATAATTGTATGGACTATAAATAAATACAATAGTAAATAATATAATTATGTGTCTTGATAAATTTATTTTATATGTTAAACCTTCGTGTATATTTTAAAATATGGATATTTTTACTTATGTGAACAGGAAGCAAACTCTCTAACCTGTAGATTTCAAAATGTATTAAAAACTACAAAATTGATGTTATAAAATGTCTAGGCATATAAAAAAAGTTGGTCGATTGCACTTTCAAATACTTAAACATTTGGACAACAACGAAATTACTTAATAAATCAAATTTGTTTATTTTACATGTACCACACTGAGGAAGGACCATTTGTAGCGTGTTATAAAGTGGTGTACATAGAATTCCCTAATATGTTAATTTGAAATCCTGGATAATCAACACCGAGACTGAATGCCTTTCGGGAATTCGAGATTGCGACGTTTGTAAACTTATCTCGTGTTCTCGTTAGCGGGTGGGGCGAGCCTGCTGAATACGTAAACGTGTCATTCATGATTAAGCAACCGTCGGCAACGTGACTGTTGACAAAAACACGCTCAGACAATCCTTCGACCCAATTGTTATGTTAAAAGTATATAAACATTCTGTAATACATGATTGTCTGCGGCGAATACTTGTTTACCCAACTACTGACGCCGTAATTATAGAATTTATTTCTTTTAAAACCAACCCGAAACAATTATTAGGACATAGTTAATTTTCAAAGTATAGAAAGCGCCTTTAAATAACTGGAGACGTAAATATATTATCAAGGTTTAAAACTTTTTCTTTTCTTTAAACATTCACGGTAAGTTAGTAAGTTTTTTCTTTCTTATTTCTCCTAACTACTGAGGAATGCGTCTGTTACTAATTTGACTTAAATTCACACTAACGTATGCAACATATATATCATCTCAGCCAAAAGATGTCCTTTGCTGGACATAGGTTGTATAAGGTATTCTCAACGACCTACAATAGTAGCAAATTTCTAACTTACTCGACAAAACTGAGATTGGTTTTATATTTCGTTTTCAGAACACAGAGCTTTATAAGTTTATATAAATGACAAAAGTAAGCTAAAGCTTTCAACTTTTATATGGTACACATATATGTTATGTAAATAACTTGTCTTATTCTAGGTTCAAGAGACAACAAACAAACATCGACTTAGAATACTGAGTGTGAGCTATAATAGAGAAACATAAAGATCAAAGAGATTGTATTTTGTATGAATGAAAATGCCAATTTTTTTACACGGTATAGGGTCAAGGCTTTGACCACAATCTCATCTGATGTTAAGTGACGATGTTTTTTTTTTCAGGATGATAAGCACACTATAACTAGCGGTCCCTGGTACTCAAACGATGCTGCCGGAACACTTCTATTAGTATTTGGCGTCAGGCTTCTAACTTGCAGGTGGTAGCTACCCAGTCTGGCATTATTAGAAAATACCCTACCACCAGGCTAGACATCGCCGAAAGCTCATGGTGATTTTAGAGTTTGATAGGTGGGTTTGAACCCGCGTCCATTGATGCAAAATCCAACCGTACTACCAATTAAGCCATCATCGCTTCATAATTTTTATGTGATACCACAACTGGACAAGTAATAAAAAAATCATAACTTAAATTATAAATTTATTTTTGTATTAGGTATTTTAAGAGAACTCAAATAGCATATTAATTACATACCTACCCAAAATACTTTATCAGGCAGCATCGTAACTAGAAGCGATTAAAAAAATAACGTTACGTAGTATTGTTACGTCCGAGGACAACTAAAAATTTTCTTGATAGAATAAAATAATTTTATCTTCACAGGCACACACAAGTCACACAAAAAACACAGAAGCCTCCACCACACGGCACTATTTTTTTTTCTTGTTTCTAACCTATCTAATGATGTTGATCGGAAAGGCCTTTACAGCTTCACCGAACTTTGTGGGCGAGTGCTGAAGGCAACTAAGCTGCAAAAGGTAACTAGCACAAGGGTTCGAACCTCGGCTTGGCCGCTACCTGAGTGAAAACTCCCGCGGAATTTAAATCCTAGCTAATGCCTAAAAAAATTTCTTACTTAACGTGTTGCGTGCAGGAGTGTGTACTATGTTGTGCGTGTAATGCTCAATGCATGATCAGAGGGACTCGGAGAATGTGCGGGAGCAAAAATTCACATCACTATTTAATTATTCACTTTAGTACCTGTAGCACTTGTAAATCGCCTACCGTTTTCTTCTTGTTATTCGCTCGCATGTCCAATTCAAAGTATACTGTCTAGACTAACCCCCTCCCCCTCTTATATAGTAAGAAAATATATGAATTCCAAGATACCTCAAAAAGTTCAAAGGTCTATCAATTATTTAGAGTTCAGGGTCATTGTTTATTTTTTTACGTGTTTATTAGAATCGGTTGCGCACAATCAAAATGAAAAATTATTTATTCAATTCGGGCCCTGAAAAGATGTTTACGAATGTTATAAAACTACCACCGGTTAGGAAAAGAGCCCAGTCGAGAAGAGCCGACAAGAAACTCGTTCTGTTTTTTTTTACAAAATATTTTTATATTTAAATTATACAGTTCATAGTTATAGACGGTTCTACAGAGAGGCGTCTCATTATTTCCAGACATCACTATCGTTCACGTAATGATCCACTTAAACTTATTGTCAAGTATATCGGTATTGCGCTTTGCTACTGCTTTCTCTTTCTCACCTTTGTTACAGCATGTTTGATTTAATAATGACCTAAATGGAAATAAAAAACTCGTTTATCACTTTGTTTGCTAGGAACAAATGTCGGCAAAAAATAATATCTAACTGGTGGAGTTTAGGTAAACGAAACTGTTTCAAGATTTCCCTAAAGACCTATTAGATGGATACGGAGAGCACTTAAGTTGGAAATAAAGGTATAGGTGCAGTAAATATTAATACCAGTACACAGATTTTTTCTATATTAAATTGAATCATATGATATCGTTTTCATTTTATTTTACTCAACCTTGTTTATTTACTGATCAAAAATGGTTGTATAGTCAGAAACTACCCGATGGATGTAGATTTAAAAACATTCAAGCTATTTCATAACGCGCACGAGGTTTTCGTGATGGTAAACGTCGTGACCAAAGCATTTATAGCAATCATAGTGGCAGAGTTTTGACTAATGTCGATCTGAAACACTCTCAAGTTAGAAAATCTATCGCCAAACACCTATCTGTGTGTATGGTTTTACCACACAGCGGGCGGGTCGGAACGCAAGTGAGATTTTACTTTAGAAGAGGTCGCGCACTGCTCGTGCTCGGCTCGCATCGAAACGATGTCGTCTATAGAAACATCGCACTGGTTTTCTGACCCCCCCCGCCGTGTGGTGAAACTATTAAGCAGCATCACTTGAGGGCCTTCAGGCTTAGCGCGCTTACCATCTTGGAGCACATTATTCACTTAATCTCAGATGAGATTGGGTCAAAGCACTGATCCTATACAACATAAAAAATATAGAAATGTAGAAGTATCCACTTACTTTTAGATTAATAACTTATGTAAATCTTAAAGAGAGCATTTATAGTTACATGATAAATTAAAACATTTTATAATTATACATTACCTTAACGTTGAAATTTTTTTCAAATTAAATTGACCTTGTGAACTCTTAAAGAAAGCTGATGTCACCCGTTCACGTTTCACATAAACCATTTACCCAGGACGTTGACATTTATCCGTCTTATTTTTATCTTACGGAGACAGCTTACCTACTAACTCAACAACATACAAAAACGAATACACTTCGTTACTACTGAATTTCCGAGTTCTTAAAGCAAGGTAATCCTCTGTCTCCCTACTTATCTCTGGACGAGAGACCAACTAATTTATTAGTCAACAAACTTATACAATACGGACGGATGACTGCCACAAGAGAGTGTCATTAACATAAAACTTTCACGTTTATAGCCAAGGGTCATGTCCGAATGTCTAAACATTGTGCCTAAACAATCCCTTCGAGACCCCAGCTATGAGATAAAAAAATTACACATGCACAACAAAATTGACTGAGTGACTCTCATGCTCCTTTGTGAGTATACAAAGAGGTTTATTCGATAAGTAAACAAAAACATTTATGTAGGAAAATTTACGTAAATAGACGCCACGTTTAAAATATATATATTAAAATGCAAAAACAACATAACTGTCATTCAATTTTTAGACGTCTATGTAAACAAAACGAATGCTGTACGAATATTAACGATTACAAACAGAAAATTATATATTAAAGCATTAGTAATGTGACGTAAATTTATATAAATAAATAAGATTAAAGTCATGTTTGTAATATCAAAAACACTTTTTAATTAAAAACAAACCCAACTTCAAAAAAATACACTATGAAAATGCACTAAAAAGTCAATAAATAATTACTTGATTAATCTGCTTCGTTAATTTTGAAATCGGTGCCAGCTTACGGATAACAAATACACGTCATAAATGATATTCAATTTTGATTAATTGTTCTTTAAAATCACCCTAGTCCTTTATTAAGCTTACATGTAATTGTGATAGCTAGCTGGCACCGACTTCAAAATTAACGAAGCAGATTAATAAAGTAATTATTTATTGACTTTTTAGTGTATTCTTTTGAAGTCGGTTTTCTTTATAATTAAAAAAGTTTTTTTTTTCTACCTTTTAGTTTAAGTAAATCCTTTTAGGTATAGCTGTGAACCCTACTTCATAGCTTTGGAAACGAATATATGAAACACGTCTGTAATATACGAAAGTTTTTCTCAATTTATCTGAGTTCCACTGATCAGATTCCGATCTGATGGAAATAGGACCACCTCGAAAGTGTACTTTTTTGATTAAAAAATTTTGCAAATCGGTCCACAAATGACGGAGAAATCGAGAAACAAAACATTCAAAAAAACATACATACGAATTGATAACCTCCCCTTTTTTGAAGTCGGTTAAAAATAACAGCTTTATAATAAATACATGAGTGTATATAAAGGACTATAACAAAAACATTTTTTACAAATGTTTGCTTTTTTGTTTATTACGGATAATCTCCGGAACAACTGGACCCCTTTCCGACGAGACTTTTTTTAGCAAAAAGTTATAAGTTATAGGCTAGTTTTTTTAGAAAAATAATTACGACTCAGTGTAAAAACATCAGAACTCATGAAATTGTGAACAAAATACGATTCAATGGAAAGTTTTACTTACAAGTTTTTGAATTTGCGAGCAATATCTTTGCTTTCTGTTAGAATGCAAAATAATTTAGGGCCTGTAATAAACAGAGTTAATTCTTTTCCGATAATTTGTTTTAAATGTATTCCGCAGTAAATAATTTTGCGGAATAAGTAAATATGATATGAGAGTGGATCCGCGGGAACAGGTAGTAGTTATTATTATAAACGTTTACAATTTATGAATTTAAGTTTATTATATTGAATACCTGCAAATTACCATTTATTAAACATTAGTAAATTTTAAATATGTCAAATTTCAGCGTTAATGTGTTCTTTCTAAACACTCGCCTAAGGTTACGGCGGATTTCAATTTCGAAAATTAGAAGTTAAGATTGAGATCAGGCCAAAAATGTATCGGTTATCCTGACTGACCTTAAACTGATCTGACACTTTAGAGGGGAAAAGGATTGATATTTCGGAATAACATATCGTATATTGAAACCGTGTGTTATTTGTCAATTAGTACCGATACTAAAATATGTAAAAGAATATCGATGGGCTCATTCTTTAACAGAAAATATTGTGCCTGAGTAATAAGGAGTCATTCGAGATTTTAAACAATTTTGACCCCACTTCATCTTGTCAGCATTGAAAAGCAATGCCCTCCCCCCCCCTCCCCCCCGCCTCACGTTAATGCTTCTTACATATAACTTAAACGACACCTAATAGTAAACAACAGAAAAAGCATTCTTTGAAATAATTTATTAGTTTATTCAATACAGGAACATCAGTCGTCGTTATAAGCTAAAGTCAATTTACCGGAGTCCCAATAATTATGCTGTGAAATCCATTCAGTTCCTTTAGTTATGGAAATCCATTCATTTCAGTCCAACTAGTTGCTTTATGCGACATTTTATAATGAGTTATCATGACAGGACTTTACACCATGAGTACCTCAGTCCATTTGGTTCCAATGGCATTAAAAAAACACGGCCTATTCATTAAAAAAACACTCAAATATAAATTAAATAATGTATTTGTAGAGATATAAACTGACAGATAATATATAGCTACACGTATTTAATACAAGATCCGGTTCACTATCGGAGGCAGCAATATCAATACCGTTTATAATATCGTTTTTTTTTAGTATACTATCATTGTATATTACAGTAAATATATGAAATTGAATGACTTTACCCTTTTATAATTTTGAAATAGTTGCAAAAGATATCTGCACAATTTAATATTTTAAATCATAATTCTTGGAGTTAAAAAAACAGTATCTACACACCTGGCGTTTTCGGCGCGATTTTTTTCTGCCATGTAGAGTAGTACTTGTTTTTCATTCATTAATTTGCAGTATATATAATTTGGTTATTGTGTACACATATTCAAAATTGTAATGTAAAAAACATTGCCAAAAAAATGAAGTGTAAATTCTGAAATTTCCCAATAGCGTTGTATGGTTCAAACTTGGCTGCAAGGTTTAGTACCTTTGCCTTTTCCTTAAAAAAGGAATAAATGGAACCAAAAATAAATTATTACACACCTTTATTTTATTACTAGAACAAATTTCGTTTTTAGTATCTACTAAAGACTATAACACGATACAGTCACATTACGTAACAGATACCCAGATTACGTAATGTTATACTAGTTTCATTTTATTTTCAGTTACCCTTTCGTTAGATGCCAGGTAATGTTTTGTTGACAGATAAGACCGAGCCAAGTCGGGCTTCTACCGCAGCGTAATTCAACGGCTTTGCGCACTACGTGCCTAAAGCTACAACAGGATCGGAGCCAAGGTATTCAAAGGCTTAGTCTTCATTGCCTCTGGAATTGCAAATTACGTATAATTCCTGGGAACATTTCAAGAAATTGAAAGATAAATTCTTTACTAATTAAAATAAATAAGATACTGTAATTTGAAATGTTTTTTTACTTCTTTGTGCATTTATTTCATATACATTTTTTGCAAAAATATTATTCTTCAGCATCTATCGTTTGTGTTTTTTTCTACTGCGTATTATAAGTACTACATTGGCGTTTTTACAGAGCACCTGACATTTACCCGATAAACTTTTTCATTGTATCATTATATAATTATTTTATTTTATCCGAGTGTACAACTTGTACATGTGCCGGTGTCAGTATTTTATTCCAATAAACAATTATCGAATATCTTATTGAAAGAAACTTTACTTTATTTAGATGTAACGCCATATAACGGTTATTAAATACACGTATTGTTATTAGGTTTTATATTTTTCAACTAAAGAAGCTCTTGAACACGTTGTCAGCGATAAAGTTACACTTTATACCCTAGCAACACACTCCACATTAGGAGTTCTGGGCATTATATAGTTATGGTTATAATTGTGGTCTATCAGGAAGTAGTCCTTGTTAGTATTTCATTAACTTGCAATATATGTATCTATATAATGTAATTTTGGTGGCGTTTTACATGTAAACAGTTTACTTCAAATAATATTGGAACTTACAATATATTATGATTATAACAAAATTATTGATATGTGTATATTTGGTATATTTAATTGGCCATAAATTACATTGCTTGCTCGTGACAACAAAAAAAATCGTATACTCCATATCTCTCGTTTTAACTTGCTGTCGTTAATGTTACCAAAAAAATTTAAAATTACTGCAAACATATCCATTATGTCTGTGGAACTCATTGCTATCTTTAAAGCATTATGTTATGTGAGTTCCTTAGATTATATACCTGTTGTTATTTTTACGGACAGCAAAAGTGCGTTACAGCATTTAGCTCGATGCGCCTCTGGCAAAAGAGGTGTATCGACAGCTTATGCTATACTAGGTGAACTGCTAAAGTTAGAGGTGAAAGGAATAAATTTAAAGTTGCAAAGAGTTCCATCACATATTGGATTGAATGGTAACGAGGAGGCTGATCGTTTAGCAAGGCTGGCTATTTCATCAGGATCAAATATTATAATTAAACCAGATTATTCCGAAATTTTGAGCAAAATTAAATGTAACTGCCACATAAATTGGAAAGAGTATTTTGATGAAAGATCTAAAGATAAAGGTATTTGGTATAAAACACTCCAAAGCGAGCCGCCTCATATACCATGGTTTGCTAACATTAATTTAAGCAGATCCCTCATTGTTAGCTCTTAGAGTACGTTCCGGCCATATGCCACTCAACAAATTTGCCTTTCTTATGAAAAAAAAGTATTCACCAAATTGCGAATCGTGTGGAATTATTGAAGATGTACACCATTTGTTGATGGAATGTGGCCGAAACAGAACTGAAAGAAACAGTGTACTCAAACAACTGAATCTTAACATGTTAAATCTAGGAACCTTTCACGAAATTTTGGCTTTACCTGCAAGTGTAGAAGTCAAAATTTTGTGGAAGTTTGCGAGTAATTTTAAGGTATAGTTTGTTAGTTTTAAGTTTAGGTTACGATGGGACTGACATGTTCTTGGTGAACCCAAGTCCCTAAATTAAATATAGATAATAAAAAAATTAAAAAAACTAGCTGTCGTTATATATGCAGTTTCCAAAGTCAAATATCAAGTAAAATCGAGGCCATTGAAGTACGCCGCTGATGTCAGGCGCAATGAATTAGAATCCCGATCATCAGTTCTTGTGATTTCATTGTGTTGGTGCACCTTCCGAACTAAGATAGGTTTCAGCCATCCACCACTTATTGAACCGAAAGACGTCCACTGCTGGACGTAGGTCACCCTCCAAGATCTCCACGACAAACTGCGCCCCCGTATCCAGCAGACTCCCGCTACCTTCACCAGGTCGTCGGTCCACCTTGAGGGGGGCCTACCCACGCTGCGTCTTCCGGTGTGCGGCAGTCATTCAAGAACCCGTTGATCTCACCAGGCATCGGTTCTACGTGCAGTGTATCCAGCTCATTCCCCTTAGTTGGCAATTCTTCGAGAAATGTCGGTTACTTTGGTTCTTCTGGCGATCTCCTTATTTCAGATTTGATCACACGGTGAAACTCCGAGCAAAGCCCACTCCGTTGCTCTTTGGGTAACTCACAGTCTATCGATTACATTAGATAGTTTACATTAGCCAAATGAAAACGGACAAACAACTGAGTTAAAACAGTGGCTAGGAGAGGATATAACAAATAAATGAAAATAATATTACGAAAGTTCTGATTACATATCTGCAACTAACTGATAAAGCTTTGTCTGCTTATCTCACTTCGCCACTGGACCGTCTTCGTTCTGACGTAACACTTAAATTAAAAATCTTATACAGACAATAGGACTTACTTTTGCTTTCCTTTTTTTTTATCATCGAGTTTAACTGGAAAATTTATTTTGTTCTTTTTTTTTTTAACTTTGTAACGTTTCACTTTATCAGTAAGTTTAATTTAAATATAACAAAGTGTATGTTTTCTGTTAAAAAAAAACCATTTTGCATATGAAGATTTTCATTATACTTATCTACTCATTATCAATATATAATATTTTAAAGATAGTAATTTTATAAAAGATCTCAAAATCCTGTTTTTTTTAAAATTTGTTAATTAAATATATTAAAATGTAATGAAAAAAAATTACATGAATGTAGGTAAATTGAAAAAATAAAGTTTTGATCAATCATTTGAATTGATTATTGTAGAAATATACGGGGTTGTGGATATCGGAAAAAGAAGTTTTCGAAAAATTGAACATATGCTTATAATTTAAGCATTTTCAACCTAGATTTTCTCTACAAAAAAAACTATGTAGGTATCTCAACATTTTTTGAATTAGAACAAGCATCGTTTAAAAACTACTGAACAAATTTGCGCTCAATTGTATTAACAACTAAAGCTAAAATATGTACTAAGGAACATAATAGTATTATATTTTTCAATTGTGACCCGATTGATGAAGTTTCTGTATAAAAACCACCCATTCAAATTATAAAACGTATAAAAGATGATTATTCAAAACGGGCTCAAATACAAATATGTGGATTCTTCTTGTCAAAAGATATCAGACTGGCTTGGACGGTAGACAAAGGTAGAGGCCCGAACTTTGAGCCAACTGCTGACGCGACACGGAATGTACTATAATAATCCCGTGTTCCCAGAAAAGTAGCGGATGGTACCGTGGATATTCCTTCCCTCCACGCCGGCGAATCCCATATATCCCCTTTTTTTTTGAGAGGACGGCCTTTACGCACTACCCTTACCAAATTCATTAGAAGGATCAAAGTCCCAATGAAAATGGTAAGGAGATGTGGAGGGACGTCTTCACACCAGTTGGGGACTCACCCGGCGAGCAGCGCCGGAAATACCCACTAAACCCCCTGGAGCCGCCCGCCGCATTTAGGGAGACGATACGGGATCGCGGTTGGATTCACCGCGTCGCCCCCTGCGGCTGGCCCAACAAGGCCTCGTCCAACCTTTAGACCAGTTGGGGATGGTGGAGAAGTCACTGTCTGAGCCACAGGCTCTCTCCCACCCACCTCTTCGCACACTTCTCAAAGAGAAGTTTTCGTCCGGGGGAAAGGGGTAGTTACAGCCTGTAAACAGGCTATAACGACCCCTCCCCCCTTCTCCACTATCTCCATCACTGGTGATAGTGACCCTACCATCCTCTCGTCTTGCAAAGACAAGACGTAGTGAGGAGAGGTCACCAACACCAGCCCCCTATACACATCCGTCCTACATCCTCGCTGGTGCAACCCCCCTTGGAAACGGTGCCCTCTTCACCGGAGGTCTACAAAACACCCCCCCCCCCCCCCCCCATGTCCCACATATCCCCCTGGGATTTCTAATCCGGGAGAATTTACTCTCGGATTAGAGATGATAGCAAGTGTGCGTAAAATGCATTTCTCAAGTTAAAAAAATAGTTAATACCCTATAAAAAACCTTTGTTATCACTGTCGGCTTCCATCAACTATATGCTAAAATAATCACAGATGGAAATAA
This sequence comes from Samia ricini, assembly GCA_014132275.2. NCBI lineage: Eukaryota > Metazoa > Arthropoda > Insecta > Lepidoptera > Saturniidae > Samia > Samia ricini. The sequence continues at coordinate 25,726,563 of AP028161.1, forward strand.
ACATACGACACATTACTATAACAACTGTAAATAAATGCTATAAAAAAACGAGTACCTATCAGAATCTTGACAAGATTACCTTTAATGACTAATGTAAATTAATTTTACATCTCTATATACACACTTGCAAAAATAATTAACTTATACGAGAAACTCGTTCTCAAGGTCGAACAAAGATCGACACTAGTAAACAAAGTTCAACAGATATAATAACGACTTCAATCGTTATAAACGTATCTTAATAATATCATGAAGAATTCCATTCTGATTATTTTTTGCATCTACATTTTCAATGTAGCCAGTGCTTTCGAATATGACACCAAATTCGCTTACGATGAGTACGATTCGGTTGCTGATAGTGCAATTGAAGACACGAAGGTAGAGTCTCGCTATAATGAAGAAATTGAAAAACCCCAATACGACATAAATGATTCTCCAAAATTATTTAAAAGTTTTATAAAAGAATATAACAAACAATATACGAGTGAAGCAGATTATCGAAAACATTATTCAACTTTCGTGATCAATTTAAAGGATATTATACAGACCAATAAAGAAGCAAAAGACTCGTCTCACGATATTAATTTCTTTACGGATTTAGACGAAAAGGAAACGGCTACTTATATCAGATAATGCGAGTAAGTTTTTTTTTTTAAATTACTTTCTATAAGCAAAGCTTTTGATAACAATCTCAGTAGAATCGATATTATATAATCTTATATAACTCCTATCAATAGCATCTGCTTTTCTCGGCCTTTTATAAAAATAAATTATCAGAACTTACAATTCCTAGGTCCAGATTTTTACTAACATATTGAAGAGCCCTTGTGGTAGAAGTGCTATGTAACAAGAAACAGAACATAGGCAAACTTATTATCGTAATAATGAAGCACCATTCAATTCTTTCATATAACTTGTCGTTATGTGATATGTAGATTAATAATGGCTTCGGTCATGCTTTCGAAATTGAAACCGTTTCAAAAAGCTTTGGGCACGCTGTTTTAAAAGGTAAGCTATATTGCAAACATAGACTTAAGAGGATATGCAAGCGGCATTTATTACATGCAAACGTAGTCCTCTGTTTCCTCTCTGAATAATAGCATTATCGGAAATATTTTATACCAAATAATATATATCCATCACCGCCATACCTGTACGTTTTGTTTTTTTTTTTACATAAATTAGCTATTATAGAAACTTTTATAGTAAATGAACAAATTGCTCGATTTTTACCGTCATTTTCAGACGTTCATCAAACAAATTTGATGAGTAAAATTAAAAAACCTAAGCATTGCCAAAGTCAAATTTGTATTCCATAACTGAAAGAAATTTAAAAATCGGTTCAGTTTTGAAGGTGGGCACAGGCATGGTCGGACTGGGCCAGAAGGACCCGGGAGGCTGACCACAAGCCCGGGGCCCGAGACTAGATTATGGTAGATGGGATCCTATCAGAAAATACTGAGATACACAAATTGAGATAATCAAAATCTAAAATTTAATTCTCAACGATGTAATAAATTATTAGGTAAGCACATTAGAACACCTAAAAATTAAATTGCTTTTGTATATAATAATATCTATGAAACAATTTAAAATATAATGCATTACGCTACAATGCTACACGTCTAAGTAAGTTGATTCGATCAAAAGTTATTGCCGTTCAGAAAAAAAATCAAAACTAGTTTCAGGGGGTGACTTTCTCAGGTTCAACCATTTTTCGAATTTTTCTATTTCGTTTCTCTCTAATTGTATGAACGAACTATCAGATCTAGTTTTACATTTAGGTCGCAAGAGCTGGGACCTAGCCTGCGCGGGCTTCCTATCCTACGATTGCCGCAAGCCCCGCAAGCCTGGCCCGTGGGGGGCTCGCGCAGGCTAGGACCCGGCTGGCAAATATCACTGGAATATATAGCCAGTTCGACGCCGGAAACAGGGTACTACGAAGTGATCTTCTCGTCTATTTTGCGTAGGTAAAATCAGCCCAAACTCCAGTTGTCCCTTTCGTGTTTTATAACTCTTTCTTTGTAGCAATAGATATCTTAAACACCTACTATTTAAATCTCTCGCAGGCCGTATATCCTCTTAACAAAGTTTCATTGCCGATCTTGACTTTAAAATTGTAAATAATTATCTAAACTGTTTCTAGTATACAATATTTAGATACTATAAAACTATTTTAGTTATTTTATTGGATATACTAAGATAATGACAGCCTGTAAATGTTGCTTCTATCCGAGGGAAGGCAGAATCTTATCACTTTCATAGTCCGGGGTCACGCTGTCTTACTACTTATTTGTTAGTTCAAATTAAAATATCAATGCCCAATTGGCCTTGACTTTGAAAATATAATAATATATTATGTGACATAAAACATATGTATTATAATTTATATAAAGTAATTGTGACCATGGCTTCGACTTACCACAACATTACGACAGTCATTAATATTTCAATAGGAAAATAATAATGTTTCGTAAGTTTCCATTCTGCTTAAATCGTTGATCATGAACTATAAACTAATCATAATTAAATAATCATTATAGTTTTCATCGAGGCTATTAGTGAACGATTTATGTTGATGAAATCTGTTACTAATATTTTATTATTGTACTTAGTAACAACATACTCGTTCATTCAAAATTGAAGTATGTCTAAATATTTAATTTAATTTATTATTAACAACACAATTATACCTACTATATAATTGCCATGGTATTAATTGCTGAAAGCTGAATGTAGTTATAAAAATCTTTCTAATTATCGATCGATAAATAATAAAAAAGAATACAGGAGAACGTTCTGAGAAGTGAAATTAGAGATAACCTTATAATAAGAATTGTTAAAGTGTTTATATCGATTCATTTTTTAGGAAGCCTTATATTTAGCGTTCAACTTACTTTAGAATTAAATATCAGTATTAAACCAGTGGTCGTCAAACTGCGGCTAACGAAATCGCAAACATTTTTGGTAGGAATTAACTCAAACCTAGTTTACATATATGTACTTAGTGAATTAGGTTGTTAAAAATGACTTCATAGGTTGTTATTGCTACACAAAATCTATGGGAAATTAGCTTTTGACAGCTCATAAAAATATGTCAATTAATACATGGTAACAACTACCATGGTATCCATAAAAGTGCGGCCCGCAGTGGTACTTCACATCGATCTATGTTGCAAATGAGCAGAAAAGTGTGACGACCACTGCTATAAACGAATTACCTATAAACGATAACATAATACCTGTGCAAATAACAAGTAGTTTAAAAATAGTATACAACAATCTTCAGAAGTTAAATCTACATTTAGACATATTATCTCAATTAATTTGAGGCAGCAAGCAGAGTTAGATAAGTGGAAACTGTTGTACCGTCATATACGTAATGACTTTTACCGCTTTATATAAAAAGTTTCATAATAATTTTTGTGTATTTTATCCTCTGCCTGAATTCGCATATACATATATTTTCATTTGCGAATAGAATTTATATCTAACGAAAATTAATCTTATATTTACCTACATATATTGCCGTTTATATCATAATGAATATGCTAATGGTAAAACTAGAATGAATAATAAATAAACGACTTATCATATTAATTAGGTAAGATATTTCGGATATGGTGACATTTCTTTTTCGTATAACATTATCTTACAAAGATTTACTTACATTTTAAATTCAATAATTTAAAAAACGTGTATTATTTATATCTACGTTATCTGATTTTCCCTTTTCTTCTATTTCCTAAAACAATAGTAGGTACATATGTTAATAACATTCGAAGTTTATAAATTTAACTTTTTATATTCCAATCTTAGATATTATTCAGTTTTATAATAAAAAGTAGTATGAAATTGAATTAGATTTCCATAGGGACTTATTCCATTGTTAATACAGAGTCACACAGTGACTGATACAACACTCTCAAAATAATATACTCGAATAAAATACTTTACTATAACATGATGTGTTGTGATATGATATAATATCTGTTACTCGAAAATATTTAAACATCTAACTATCTGCCCACGGGTGAGCCCACGTTTCTTATATTCTTCAATGTATTTTGATTTTTTTTATACGGAACCCTACTTATATTCGTAAAAAGAATTAATTAATTAATTTATTTATTTATACTTTTTTACAAAAATTGTAAATAACGCCAGAGGCATTCTCTACCAGTCAACCTTAGGATGGTGCAGAGATAAAATAAAGTAGGTGTGATAAGAGATACATAGAGAATAGAGATGAATAGAAAAAATAGAGAAAGAAAATATGTGACATTTATACATAATACATATGATATTATATGTACATATACACACCTATATACATACACACACATATAAACACACATATACATATAAATAATATTATAAACTTAATAATACAAAATATACACATGATATAAAATAGTAATATCCTAGTAATAATAAGTGGAATAAATAATCAAAAATGTAAATACAAAACTATTATTATATACATATTATACCAACTTTGCATTACTAATATGCTATTGTTATGGTTCAGCAATTTTATTTATAAATATTTCTCGAACTACGATAAAATATAAATATTTCTTATAAATTATAGCACTTGCCCGCATAACTGTGTATTGAATAGGATTTTATTAAAATTTTTATGAGTTTTATTTTTTTTACGCGGAACCCTAATTATTTTCGACAATTAAAAGCACCTTAAGTTACCCGGAGTAACTTCAGCTATCTATAAAAAAAAAGTCCCGTCATACATATCTATTTAGTAAAAAAAATTGACATTACAAACAGACACTTTTTTATTTATTAGTATAGATAACATACAACCACGGAATGGTTCATTTTAATTTTCATCGAATCTTCGTTTGTCGTACTATAAAGATCACAAGTAACCGAGCGGCTGCTAACTGGGTCTCATTAATAATGTCGAAAGAATTTTGCATAGGGACCTTTTCGGCTCGCCGGGAAGGGTCGACACGAGGCGGCATAATGAATTAAATTAGGTCCCACTGATAACCTCTTCACGTAATCTCGGCCCTGGCATTAAAAACCGTTAACAGAGTGAAGATGTGCTGGATAAGAGCTTTACGATATCCTGTATAAATAACTAAAATAAAATGTATTATATATAGATAATTTACTACAGTTCACACATCGTACAAGACTTTAATTCTGTTATTTAACTGTTGTTTTATCTCCAATTTATCAAGCAAGAAAAAAGCACGCGGAATCACTTAACATCAATAAGGCGATATCGCGGTCTAAGCGCAGATTGTATACCATATCAAATAATATATGTATGTATCAGTGGTGAAATTATAGGGTGGCAGAGCTTGCAAAATGCCACGGGCCCAGGTCCGATGGGGCCCCAGCCCACAAAGCCGCGAACTTTGAAGTATTCTTACATTTTTAACAAAATTATCCATCTATCCATTCAACCGAAAGACGTCCACTGCTGGACATAGATCTCCCCCAAAGATCTTCAAGACGATCGGTCTTGCACCACCTGCATCCAGCGGATTCCCGCGACCTTCGTCAGGTCGTCGGTTCACCTTGTGGGGGGCATACCCACGCTGCATCTTCCGATGCGTGGTAGTCATTCGAGAACCCGTTGGCTCCATCGAACATCGGTTCTGCGAGCAATGTGCTCAGCTCACTGCCACTTAAGTTTAGCAATTATTTGGGCAATGTCGGTTACTTTGGTTATTCTCATTGCCGATTCGATCACGCAGTGAAACTCTAAGCATAGCCCTCTCCATTGCCCTTTGAGCAACTTCAGGCTTTTTTATAAGACTCATTGTAAGCGGCCACGTCTTAGTGCCGTATGTCATCACTGGCAACTCATACTGGTCGAAGACCTTCGTCTTAAGACACCGCGGTATTTCGGACGAGAAGATTTTGCGTAGATTCCCGAACGCGGCCAAGCCGAGTTGGATTCGACGATTAACCTCTTTCTCGAAGTTGGATCTACCTAACTGAACTGTTTGTCCCAAGTTTACATAACTGTCAACAACTTCGAGCGTAGAGTCACCGATTTTTATAGAAGTTGGCACAACATGGACATTAGACATGAATTTCATCTTGTCCATGTTCATTTTAAAGCCAACTCGTTCAAATGCTCTACGGATGTCACCAATAATCGTAATTAGATCTTATGTGGTCTCAGCCAAGTCCATTATATCATCAGCATAGCGGAGGTGTCTTATGTACTCGCCGTTTATGTGCATGCCGAGTCCTTTCCAATCCAGAACCTTGAAGACATCCTCGAGCGTAGCGGTGAACAGTTTCGGAGAAATAACATCTCCCTGTCTAATGCCACACCGCAAAGGTATAGGTGTCGAGGTTTGGTCCTGTAATCGAACTAACATGCTGGCGTTTTCGTACAAATCCTTCAACGCTTTGATATAGTCTTCTTGGCACCGCTGGGAAGACTGCATTACAGCCCAGGCCTCAATCGAATCGAAGATTTTTTCGTAGTCCACAAACGCTAAACAAAGGGGTAGGTTATAATCCTCCAACTTCTGTATATCCTGCCGCAGCGTATGAGTGTAGTCTACAGTGCCAAAGCCTTTTTGTAAGCCGGCTTGTTCGGGAGGCTGAAAGCCGTCGAGCCTGTGCGCTAGTCGGTTCGTGAGGGCTCTCGAAAACAGCTTATAGACATGACTCAGAAGTGAGATGAGTCTATAATTTTTTAAAAGAGCGTTATCACCTCTTTGAAAAAGAGGACCACCACACTTCTGTGCCACACCTGTGGCGTTTTTCAAGGGCTCCAAGATCGGTTTTCCACCCGCCTTCAGCAGCTTAGCTGTATTCCGTCATCGCCCGGCGCCTTGTTATACTTGAGCTGTTTGAGAGCCATTCAAATTTCGTAAAGACTGACTTCCGGTATATCTTCGGGAAAGGTCGGGTTAATCTAATCTAAAAACAATTAAACATCAACGAAAACAGACATTTCAATAAGTCTAAAACATAACAATTTTTTTTATTCATCATTCCTCAATCCTGTTATCAAATACCAATATAAACAAGACCTAGCAATAATTATATTTTTGTAGTTGTTTTTTTATATTAATTAAAGTCTTCCTACATGTCCTGATGATTCAAGGTTAGGTAAAAAACACGATTCATAGCGATTGTATCTTTTGGTTATAAACAAGTTGCCATTTATGACACCATAGTTATATTGCATATTTGTTCCTATATTTCAAGTTATCGTTTTATATTGTGTATTTATGTACATACAATTATATTATTAATAAGTATGCTGCCAGATGAGATCATGCTAGTCATAAATTAATAACAAGCATATATTTGCATTTAACACACATATATTGCCGAACGTTCATCGCTTGAGGACTACTGAACCCAGTTTTATTTAGTTATCATACTATTATGAAAATCAATCTAAAGAAAGATTTAGGCTATAGATATAAACTAGCTGATCATAAGTCCATAAAACAGGGAAAGAGCATCAAATATTGCAAGTAATACGATATTGCAATAGCGTCGTTTGACACCAGATTTGTTAATAACAATAGACTACGTCAATAATATGTTGAATAAAATTATAATTAATACATGCCTATACTAAGAATATATTGCAATTCGGCTAACTACGAATTACAAGCGTTTAAAGATTTTGGTGGCAATCGAGAAGATATTATGGTCTATTTCTTTCTAGTAATAAGAATGTCAATATCGAAATTGTAGAGAACACGTAAAGGAGACGTCATATCCTAGTACAGTAGTCACTCAAATTTTAATTTCGTTGTCTGTGGTTAGCCTTATTTTTGATATGTTTTTGAAGAGAAAAATAATCAGTCCCTATTATGTTTGACTTGCTCACGATCACTATTTAGGAGAGGTAACACAACACAACAGTCTTGGATTTAGGCGTAACGCGATCCACGTTCGAATATTCTACCTATATCTAGATAACGAAATGCTTCGTGTCCTACATGTGTGAGTGACTGGTGAAAGATTGGCAATCTCTTGGTGGTCGCTACAAGTCTCAGAAAGTGCTATGCCGGCTCTATTCGCAGTGCTACAGTAAAAAAATAGAGTTGTTCATATATCACCTTTGAAGCATAACCGTTGTTCAAATTCAGAGAGAGAAAGACTCGTAGCGCAGCTTGGTCCGGATATGTGGTGGAATCAGGGTACTTTTCATGGGATAATATCAGAACCTAACAGTGCTGGTATATGCCTATCGGCATATAACCTGGTTGCTAAATATCTTAGTATGTATTAATTGATTCAACCGAAAGATTTTAACTACTGGACATAGATCTCCCCCAAAAAAGCGGAATTACCATAATCGCCACGCTTGGCAGGCGGGTTAGCGATCGAACTAGGTATTCGTGGTAATCACGCTGCTGCCTATCTCCTGATTTATCCCATAGTCGCCTTTTACGTCATCCACGGGAACAATATGGGACGGTACTATTCTTAGCCAGCACCACACGGCTAGTATAGATAAATATAAAATAAATTATATTGAAGTGTATCAAGCTAGTTTTAAATAAAATGAGAATGTACAATGACACCTATATACGTAGATATGAACTAAAAATCAAAAAGGTGTCTACTAAATACAAGTTTCATAGTGAAATATCCACAAATACGTAACTACGTATTATCAAGTATAACAAACGGTTTTTCGACCGCCTTTGAAGAGGGACTCCCGGTTTCATTTTCAGAATTTATGTGAAAGTTTTTGTTCTGTTTTGTTCCCAGGAATGAAGGCGGACGCAGAAGGGTCACAGCGTTTTGTGAATTTAATTAAAGATTTCATTATAAATGAAGCGTTTGTCTTATGGTGTTTTTTATTGTTTTTTTTAAATAATAGGCCCAGTTTCAGACAATTATAATACTGAGCTCTTAAAAGTTGATGTAACGTAGCGAAATTAATGCCGGTTCTAGAGATAGGGGAAAATCCACGGAAAGACTTTATGATTTTAAAGGATTTTACATATTGTAAGGTATTATAAATATTTTTGGCTTTGTACAAAAAAAATATATTTACACACGATCTTTTTTTCTTACTCGATATACGTAAACGGCAAATATGCTTATTAAAAAAGTATATACATAAAAGTTCGAGGCCAGTTTTATCACATCCGGCTCTGTGAAGAACGAAATAAAAACATGTTTAGTAAGTTTAATGTACTATACTTGTAGGTAAGTATGAACTTGAATAGCAATAAATTAAATATAATAGACACAAATATTGCTAAAATTAATAACATCTACAGTGTTGATTCTAAGCCTATAATTATTTATATTTAAATTGCAAAATTAATTTACAGTAAATATATTGTAAGTATATTTGTCAATTCTTAAATTCAATGTATTTCTATTACGACATAAAGGTTTGCGACGTGTAAAGGGCGTCATATACTCATTACTGTTTGTATAGTTACTTTGAGGATCGAACTATTTGATATTTCTTTCTTAGTATATACTGATAGCGTCCCACCACAGCTTAGCAGGGTATATAAATTCTTTAAATTAAAAAATAGCCTATTTTACAAATGAAAGAATGTTTAAAATCAGTTAGCTAATTTTTGGGTTTATCCATAACGCAAATAAAACAATTCACCTCCTGGTATAGACAAAATATAGCTGATTAATCAAATGATCATTATCAAAATTAAGTTTGGTGATGTTTAAAAAAAATTAGGGTTATTTTTTTTACTGTTTTTTATTAAGTCCCCATCTGAAATTTTATTGAGTTCTACGAAAAATAATCCCTGAAAGCTACTAATAAATATAATAAGCCTTAATATAAGTTTTAAGTACTTTCCCTGACCAAGAAAACATTTTCTATATTAAAACACATAAAATAAGATTTAAAAAAAGATTCTACAGCTTAGCTGCATTTTATGCTACCCACATTGTACTTTATTGCGATATACTTAAATTAAACAACCTAGATAAATCCCCATTGGGGCAAAAGCGAAATTTACACTGGTAATTTAGTACAATCACTGAAGTTGATTTTACCCAAAATAATTTTTTATCAATCACAATAATAAAATAAAGAATTTGGTAATATTAAACTGGATAAATTATTTGCAACAAAATATGGTTATCCAACTATACACTGAAGTAGAATGATAGAACAATGAGGGTCATATACACTTGATAAAAGTAGCTTGCACAATGCTCGATGCTAAAGAATAACATAAAAAATATAGACAGAGTCTATATAAGTACAATAGCTTATGTAGTTAGCTAGCACAAGCAAGACTGGAGGAATGTAACCTTATCACATATCAACAAAAAAAGGTCTTGATTTTTTTGTATTAAATAGAATTCAAATTGAAAAATACTTTATTCAATTCAGGCCCTGATAAGGCACTTATGAATGTCAAAATACTACCATCGGTTCGAAAAACAATCCAGTCATAGAGAAGAATATTAGAGACACAGAAATAGACTCATACTCTGAAGAACAAAATAAATTAGTTACATACAAAAGTAGATCTGAGAATTGTACCAAGGAACAATAATGGAGTAAACAGAAGTGAAGTAGCAGTAGAAAAGTATAACATTTCATTAACATGGAATAATTTTCACAAAGATAACCATTAAAGGCAACATGGGTATCTTGCCGTGGAAGTTGAATCTGTAAGCTACATGGAGGCAATTACAGGAAAGGATTGCTAAAAAAGGGACAAGATGACATGGTGTGACTATATTAAAATGTTACATTAATGTTAATAGAAAAGGTGTGTGAAGAGATAATAAGTATTAAATGTTTTAAGAAAATAAAAGAATATGGAAAAAACTATCTATAGGGCAAGAATAATTGCCTGAGGAATTCTAAAAAATGATTACGACAATTAGTAAATTGGTAGCTATGTAAGAAAAATAGTAACAGTAATAAATTGAATTAAAGTATTTAAAGTAATCAATTATATGACAAAAAAGTGTTTGATTTTGGGATTTAGCTGCTGTTGACAAGAAACTATACATTAACATACATAATACATTTTGCTTATTATACGATCATGAGATACTTTGTTTATACTGATAACAAATAAAAAGTAGTACAAGTGTCCTAACTATTTAAAATTAGTAATAGCAAAATTAGTAATCAACAATAATTATAATTTGACATTTGACGTTTATTAAAATGTCATTTTTTTGTTCCATTTTTTTTCTTTTTAAGGAAAAGGCAAAAGTACTAGTAGGCCATGCAGCCAAATCAGACGTTCGGAACACTATCAATAAATAAATGCCAGTAATAAGCATTCCGTTACGATCACAACGGAAATGATTAGGACATTTCAGAATTCACTATATCACGTAAAGTGCCACGAAAATTACATAATATATAGTTAAATACTGCAAAACAATGAATTAAAAACGAAGATGACAACATGACAGACCAAAATTGTGCCAAGCACCCTCTTATTGAAATATCATTTCCTTATTCCTTTTTAAAGAAAAAGCAAAGATATCTAAATCATACGGACAAATTCGATGATAAGAACAATTTTCAAAAAAATATGACGTTCTGGCAAAATACCAAACCATAACTTTTCAGATAATGTTTGAGATATCTCAGAGTTAACTTTGTTCACGTGTCTTTACTTTTTTGCTTATCGCCACCTTTTTTGTAGAGTCCCACATCTTAATTTAACTAACCATTTGGCGTGAATTTAAAACAGCCATGGTCACGATTATATTTATACGATTATATTATATTATATTATATTATATTATATTATATTATATTATATTATATTATATTATATTATATTATATTATATTATATTATATTATATTATATTATATTATTATATTATATTATATTATATTATATTATATTATATTATATTATTATATTATATTATATTATATTATATTATATTATAGTTGTAAGTTGGGATATAACTACCCTATTTCTGACTTTAACATTAGGAATGAAATAATCATGAAGGTCAATGGGAGCAATTAAAATGCATACTTACTTATATTGAGGAACATTTTTGCTAACATTTATAAGACGTGAATTTATATCTTAAGTAATGAGAAGGTTGAATTTGGTGCCTTTTAAGGAGTTTTAATATCAGACTCGATTTTACTTTATAATAACAGTAAGTCGCAGCGTTCAGTAACGTGAAACCGTTTTCTATTTTACCAACGTTGGAACAGCGCTAAATCCACGTTCACCTAAACAGGAAAATGGGAATGGTATCAAAAATCATGTAACAATCAACCATAATACTGGTGAAATCGACTCCTGCAGCCAAATTTCTTTTTAGGCATTCTTAAATTTAATTTTTAATTCCTCATTTGTCGTTAGTTCTACTTGTTATTTTTCTAACTGGGATGATTCTGCTCTGTTAACATTTGAGAAGTAATCCAAAACCCAGCCTGGTATGCTCATGTTTAAAATGTCCTGGAACCGTTCCTTGAAAACTCTGTAGAGATTTTCCAAGTGATCACTGTAAACGAGAAAGTCTTTTCTTCTGATTCTTCTTTTCTGATTTTATTAACTGATCTGATGAAATATTGCAGTGATATATGGAGAGGTTCACACAGATTTTTTGCTACCAAATGCTGGCGATGAATTACGCAATGCACAGCAAGCACGTCAGGAACTTTATTTTTTGAGCACGCTATGAAACCATCGTGATGGACTGTCATAGCCGCTGCACCATCCGTAGCAACTGACAAAATACTGCAGTTGCTATTCTATTGCAAAGGAATTTCTTTTTCAGCACAAAACTTTTCCAAAGTAATAGTTATAATTTCTCCTTTTGTATTCACATTTATAGCAATCAATAGTTCTTGATTTTTCTCATGATCAATGAACTTCACATATAACGATAACAATGTTTCAGTGATGTATAAAGAAGACACGTCCAGCTGTATTAAAAATTGACAAATTTGTATATAATTTACACAACGATTCTCCAATGATTTTAGTCATCAAATCAATCTATCTTGGGGCAGAACGATTGCTCAAAGAGTATAGTTTTCTTAATTTAACAAACGAAGTTCGAAGTCTATCATCGTCTTGCTTAGAAGCTGATAACAAAAATTTTTATATAGTTGGCTGAATTTCGTACTTCTTTTTCATGTCTTCAAAATCACATCTTTATCTTTTTTATCTGGATGTATTTCATTAAAATGGCCTACAAATCTAGAAGGCTTCATGGCTTCATATTAAAATATTCTTTTACAAATAAGGCACAATGGCGATGATGATTTTCGAAAAATTCGAATATAATATAATCCGCACAATATCTCCGCCGCCTCTTCTTTTTTGTTACTGACATGGTTTACACTTTAGTACCTGTGAGTAAAAATCATTTTCTAAAACCCTGTTCTGAATTGCAAGCAATAATGCTAATGAACACTAATTACTTTTATTTAGGTGGGAGACAAGTAATACGTAACGACAGGAATAAGATAAACATATTAGGAAAAACCCTTGTACAAATACATACATACAGATCAAATAAGATTTAAAAAACGTATTATAATTAAAAAGTCCACCACACCGTCAGCGACCGCAGTCAGTGCCGAATTAAACAATGGATCATTGTAAGAACGCCACTACTGCCATTGGCCATGCCACGTTACGATTCGTTTAATGCCGACCACTTTTGTCGGGCGACCATCGTGTGCTATTACTCCGTGTACACAATGGTGATAGCTTATAGTGGGTCATTGTGTACATGGGGCATTAAATATACAACTGTTTTCAAGTCATTTCCTTTTTTTTCTATTGTTGCACCAGGCAGCATTGTCTTAATATTAGACTTGAATTTGGTTTGTCATTTAATATACTTGTTTTAAGTTAATTAACTATTATGTAATTTTTTAATGAAGTATTACGTGATGTAGTTATATTACTATGCACAAATGACGTGATTAAAAATAATAACATGGAGGATGAATTCTGAGATGTCACAACAATATCCGTGAACGCTTTAACAAATTGACGCCTCTTTTTAGTATTAATAAAAGTTACTAAACAATATTTGTATAAAGTTATACCTAAGGAGCTTTTATCCAAAGCCGTAATAAATTATTAAAAAAGCAACTTGGCTGCGTGGTCTAATAATGCCTTCGCTTTTTTCTTAATAAGGAATAAAAAATACAAAGAGTTTTTGGCGAAATCTCAGTTTGTAATGTAGCAGTAATTTTCTTTAATTAATTAAACTTGTGTATTTGACTCTATACCATGTAGTCTTGTGTAGCGTTTCGTGTGATATAGTTTGGTTATTTTGTTCAAGTATAGTTTATTATAGAAGATAATGCGTAACACATATACTGAGATGCCGACAAAGGTCCATGGAAAGTTCCAGCAGAATTGCCCACCGTTATGATGGAGCTTGTATCACAAGATTGAAAATACATCTTGCTCACATGGTACTGGCACAAATTGTATTTACACAGATTGCCATTAACTAACAAGGATAAGAAATAAATAAAAAGTGCAGGCTTTGTTAGGGATGACGATTCATTCCATTAAGGCTTGATGAATTGTTTCTCAAAAAAGTTAAGCTCAAAAAGCTTGACTTTTTTCGACTTGTTTTTTTATTTGTAACTAGTAATATGTTTTCTGGTTGAAATTAGACCATAATCATCATTTAGTGAACATATGAGGTAGATGTTGATTGCGAAATTATTTTATTGATAAAACTAAATCTCGACTGTAGAAATTAAACAACAAAAAACAAACAGTGTGAAAAGAAAAATATACTCTTATTTTTGCGTATTTATAGGTAAATCCATATGAGACATAACAAAATGGGCATTATAATAATCAATAATGTATCATTTTAAAATAATTAAAGTTGTTTTACAAGAATATCAAAGTGTAAGGTATAAAGTGAAGAGGTTTTATGGTTGCCAGTACATCTTAAATACTCTTAATATAGTAAGCGCCCTAATAGAATTGCAACTGTTTACTTACCATCAGGGGAGATATTTCTCTGCCATAACAGAATAAAAAATGACATTTTAAATGCCATAAAGAAGCGAAAGCCATCCCTTGAGTTTTTAAGTAAGTGAAAATCTTTCGAGTCGAGTACCCATAAAAATGAAACAATAGGAAGACAATAGGATAACAATGGAAAGCTGGCGTAAACGCCAGGTTAGTGCTCAAGGGCTTAAATATACTTGTGTTTGATTACATTCTTAATTATAAATAATTTTATGGTTCTGATAGAACCAGAAAATAAAATAAAAGTCGATTTCCTATGTTCTAAGATCGATTCAGTGTTACTTATCAAATTTAAAAAATCGATTGTTCGGTCGGAAAGATTGATTGTTTAATTAATCAATCTCAGGTCGCTGAGATCGCCATCCCTAAGCTTAGTATTATACTATTATATTATGTAGATTGATATTTTTGATTTTGCAATAACTTTATATATTTGTAAATACTCGTGAAATATTCCGTTGGTATATTAGTTGATAGCTTATTATAATAGATTTTGTTACATTGATAGTTTTATTTGTGAAGTACCTAAATATTTAATTAGCTGAACATTGCTGTCATTAAAGTTTCATCTCGTAAGTATTAACTTGATAATATGAATTAAAAATATTAGTCAGAGTAACGATACTCTCTCTGTAATTACAATTTTCTATTTACTTATACGAACATTCATAAACTTTATAATTATTTATTGCAACTTTTCAAGTTAACCCAATTTGTTTTAAATTTCCGAAGCAAATTTCAACAGTTTCTATTCACTACGAAAAATAACATCCCTTTATCTTACTCTTCACTGTTAAATTTGTTGTACAGTAGGTCATTTGTCATTTTATTTATTTTTCTTAGTCATTTTTAATAGGAATGATCTTACTTCCCACAGATACTGTGTTGAGCTGATGTAAAAGAAATTATAGTATACATGAAGATTTTGAAACTGTGATGATAAAAATTACTTAATGTAAGTTTACATAATTTACTAATTCAAGAAAAACATTCAGTGCAATATTTTACAGATATTTGTTATTACTAGAATCTATAATATAAATTAGCCTATGTTTTACCACTGGTATCACTCTTATGGTATTGAAACTACAAATAATAAATAAACTTCAAACATTATTAAATTAATAAAATAGTATAAATAAAAAAAGAAACTTTCTTTGTATGTTATCTGCTATGCATTCCTAAACCAATCTTCTAATTAAAATCACATTTATTCAATTTAGGCCCTAAAAAGGCGCTTATGAACATCTAAAACACTACCACCGGTTCGGAAAACAACCCAGTCAAGAAAAAGAACCCAGGCAAGAAACTCGATCTGGTTCTTTTTTTCTAATAAATATAATACATATCATTTTTTTTTTTCATATAAAAAACTATACAAATCATAGTCTTAACTAATGTTAGTGGAAGCACAGAGTTGTGGGTTAATTCCAGACGTCACTATCGTTCACATGATGATCCTCCCTGTAATAACCTTTTGAGATTAAGACTTGCTTGACATAATACTTGAACTTATTGTCAGGTAAATCGGTAATGTTACTTGGGATCTTATTGTAAAATAAAATACTATTACCTATAAAGCTTTTATTACACTTACCTAAACACCTAAAGTGTGGGATGGTCAACTTGATTTTATTTCTAATATAAAAATTATGACAACCATTCACTAGATCGAGCTTGTCTAAATTTTTACAAATATGTAGTAAGTTATCGAAGATGTATTGAGTATTTATTGTATTGAGTAATGAAACTGTTATATCATTATTATTTGGATGTACTAAAATAATTTACCTGTTTTTATGACTCAAAATAAATCTTTACTTTCCATTCTATTGCAAGTTTATAGCTACTTGTAAAAGCTTCAGAAGCAAAATAATTTATAAATATTTATCTCATTATCTTTTTTGCATTAGAATTATACTAACATAACTTGTTTTCTTATTTTTATGGGATAGAAAAAAAAATCAGTAAAAGTTAGAGTTTATAAATACATTTTAAATCCTTACTAATATTATAAATTCAAAAGTAACTCTGTCTGTCTGCCTGACATGCTTTCAAGCAAAACTACTGAACTGATTTTAATGTAATTTGGTTTATAGATAGTCTAGAGCCTGAAAAAGGGCAGACTTTTTAATGCGAAAACAGGGTTGTAAGGGGTTGAAAGGAGGGATGAAAAGTTGTATGGAAGTATCATCATTTTTAGAGCTAGTAGCTTGATTTTTTTAGTCTGTTGATTCGATATAAATAAATATGACATGCAAAGTTTGTAACAGTTTTACACTCAAGGACATAAAATAACAATAGGGAATAGGGGATGAAAGTTTGTATGGAAATATGTAAGGGTTATGTGACTGTTTTATAAGTTTGCGACAAGATATTAGAGCTATTCTGATGTAACATTTACGGGTTGGGGGGGGGGGACGCGGTGGGGGCAGCAGAGCGTGGCATGTTTTGGAACACGCGTCATGTTCCGCAATCAGCCAATATAGATCCGACAATTTAAGTGGTGGTAAGAGAATAATTCCGATTGAGTCCTTATTATTGTCCTGTAGTAATGTTTTTATACAAAATTATACTTTAGATTACCACAGAATTAACCAACCCAACCATGTTAAAATTTTAAAAGTATTTTTTCCATTAATAACTCAATGGAAAAGGTTTTACAAATCACTTGAGTATTATAAATACCTGTGAAAGAACTTAATATAACATTTCAGTATATTTTTTATACTCTTTGTTTGTTTTGTATTTCTTTAAAATTGTAAGTTAAATTTAGTGAGCAATTTTATCACGAAGTACTTCAAAAAACGAAAGCATTTTGTCAGCTTCAGGTAAAAAAAAAAATTATATCGAAAAATTAATTAATGTTATAAAGTAATAAAATGCGTAATGATTTTATCAGTCAACCGAATTTAATTTTTGGTTGGTCGCTATTATGAGCTTAGTGTTATCACTTAAAAAAAAAAAAGAAAATACATTTTTATGTGAAAAATTTATTGAGTCTCTTTGTAAGTGAAACTGACATGTATGCTGTGATGGCAAATAGCATGACGATTGACGTTTCACACCAGCATTCTACTGTGCGTCCCGTGACCTCAGAATTTTTTTTCAATAAATAATTTAGCTTCTTTAAAATTATATGTGTATTTATTGCGTTAAATTACTGCGTGTTTATCAGGCCACACCGCACACGTCTATATTCATCAGATGTTTCGTGTCAGTAGCTCTGTGGTCAGTCCGTTCGGTGAACGTAAACGGTAACTTGTTTTGCGCTTACGCGACGCTGCTGTGATAGTTTTCTTTTTTAATTTTATTATAAATAATAAAGTAGACGGACTGCGCGTAACATTTGTGCCTTTAACGTTACGGTAAGTTTTTTTTAAGAATTTTGCGAAGGCATAAAACATAAAATAAAAAAGAATCTACGAATAGTTTAATCATAATTGTACATCCGTTTTATAATTTTAAACATTACTCAAGTTTTCGTGTATCCGCGTAAACTATACTGAAATGTAATATTAAGGAATTAAGACTTTTGTAATATTTATTATATATCCTGTTTACGAGGTAAGAACAATACGATACAAAAATATGCGGCGACGATGTGTCTGGTTAAAATCTCTTATTCACTAAGTATTCGAATTGTGAACCAGGATACACAAATGCGGTTATCTATAATATCTTGGTCATGAGTATAATCATGTTTGCGATGTATTATAGAATACGATATTTCCCTAACACTTCGTTCGTCATCTTATTTCTAGGTTTATTATTAAGTCCATGAAACTTTCAGGCAGTAGCAAAATTATAGGATGGCATAGCAGGAAAAATGCTATGGGCAACGGTCCGATGGGGACCCGGCCCACGAAGCGGAGAGTAAAGAAGTATCCTAACATTTTTAACAAAATTTAGTAAATATTATAAATACAATTAAAGTTAGACACGACTAAATATTTAAACGTTTATTGATTACTTTAGTGATTTATTAAAACCAATTTACAACGTGGCACTTTTTACTGGGTTCCATCCAACGAACTTGCCACGGGCCTCAGATAGTATACTTACGTCACTGCTTTCAAGTGAGGTTTCATTAATAGATCAGTTATTCACTCACCCTTTACAACCCAAAGTATAATGATAATTATCATAAATTCTTCACAATTAAGTATTTCATCTATTTATTATGACTAGACGAACCTTCGTGACAATAGACGTAGGCGTGGATGATGTGTTAGGTCTTTGCCCCTCAAAATAAATTATGACCTACAAGTTCAAATTGGTTTATGCAAAACGTATAACTTTAGCGCCATTTGACTCGTAATTAACTTATAATTTATATCCAACTGTTCAAGTCACCAATTACTTCATTAGATATTACTTAAATACCTACTACAATACTGCAAGTTATTTTTAAAATTGGCTACCAGTTTTGTATATAGAAGTGATAGGGCAATTGAATCCAGCTGGATCGCGACTACAACACATTTGTGAAAAACCCGTATACACGCTAAGGCGCGTGAAATATAGAGGCCAGCAAGTATGCATTATACCGCCACCACAATAAAATTGACCCCATCAATATGTACAAATATTTTGTTTTTCACGAATGTTACGTTCATTACCCAGTGTCGGTCCGAGGGGGGGAACATAGGGTTCATGAACCCCCTCCCCGATCGTTCACGTCGAATTGACAAATCTCTTTGAAATAGTCAATATACGAAAGCTTTAAATCAAAAATAGGTAAACTAATGTTAAAAATACGTGAAACTCTATAATCCCCCAAATATACATAACATAAGCTTACGCCTGTTATCCCCGAAGGCTTAGACAGAGGTGAAATACCGAACTACACCACCCCCCACCCTCATTTCGCCGAGCTTAGTTCCGTCCCAGATGTGACAGGGGGCGAGTCTGTCGCCATATCGGGCACAAATTCCAAACTTCGGGATGATACTGAGTTGAAAAACCCAATACCAATTGACCCGGCCCGGAGATCGAACCCGAGACCTCAGAACGGCAGTCGCACCGTAATACAACTGCGCCACCGAGGCAGTCCCCCAAATATTTAGCCCTAAAATCGTTGGCTGCGATCGTCCCGAAGGTTTTTGCCGTGGTCGATGTAGGCTGGCATGACGATGGGGCTTTCCGATAGATTCTCATCTCTCAGTTATCGACATTGTTCTTGGACAGTATTTACTTTATTTAATATCAGACAAGTGTAGTAATTTATGACAACTTTCTACAGTTGCTCTGTAGGCATCGTAAGATTAGTGGTTTGTCAAGTACTTATTACGTTAGCATTAATAAATGCTTCGCGTATTTTTATGACATGTAGAACGTAGATTCTGAATGGTAATTACGTAAGTAATTTTAACTTATATACTTTTTCTTTTTATTTTGCAAAATTATGATAAATGCTTACTTATAATTTAAAAGGGGTCAGTCAGAATTGTCTAAAATTTTACTTACGTTCAACTTGAACGACCCCGTATCTACAGTTCGAATTACGCGGCTTGATTTTTTGCTAAACAAAAAAAACGGACGGTACACTTACCACGTCTACCAGCGGTGCTTTACGAGTGCTCTATTCACACCTTTAAAGTCCATGATTTACTTAAGCAGTAAAGAAAGGAGGAGAAAAATTACTAAACGCTATCATTACTATACTAAGATGATTCAATAATGCTAATGAAACAGGTAGTAGAGAATTGTAAGTGACAATAGGGGTTCCCTCTCGAAATGCACATAATGATAAACCCACTTTTTTTAATGATTATAATTGTAACATTTTCATACTAATTAACTATAATAAACCAGTCGAAACAAAAGAAAGTGAAAGGCTGTTTGTCTTATCAGTATGTACTTTGATATAATTAAGTGATATTATTTCTTAAAATTATTTAAATGAAACAATGAAAATATCTTAATGTTTATACATATGTACTCGTATTTCTCTGATAACAAATATAGCAATGTACCTATAAAATACAATAATAAATTAGGCCACTTTTTTTGAATAGACAAATGTTACCCAAAGAAAAACATAAATTAAACATACGAGTATTCACGTTTCTGCAGAATAGTGTTTCAAATTAATAAAACTCCAAATAATTCTGCGAGGTCGTTGACTCACAGCTACCCTACCCTATCTAGGAACATTATCTATAGAACATTTGAATGTTAATATAATCGAGCAGTCACACGTTAAAAAGTTTCTATTATCATACATAATTAATAAATATCAAATAATGGTAATCATGAAATATGCGTATTTAAGTATATTGTAAACTATAAAAATTCATAGTCTTCTGTATTAAAATTACACAACAAATGAAAGTGTAGTAAACTAATGAAATGTAATATATGGTGTGTTTGTTTATCTTTACTTTATTTTTATTTAACCTTTTTTTTTTTGACGAGGGGGAATGCATTTACGCACTACCCTTACCTATTGCATTAGTGAGACCGAAGTCCCCCAATGCAATAGGTAAGGGGGCACGGAGGCACGACTCCGTGCCAATGTTGGACTCGCCCGGACGTGAAGCGTCCCGAAATACCCACTAAACCCACCGGGGCCGCCCGCCGCATTTGGGATGGGGGTGATACGGGATTGCGTTAGCATTGCACCGCGTCGCCCCCTGCATTTTTATTTAACCTAGCTTTTTATAAAAAAACGAGTAAATGAATCGGTATCTTTACGAAAAATTCTGAATATATTCATACTAAGCTTTAAGAGTCCCAACCATTGAAGTTTTATATATCAATGGTCCCAACACGCTCTTATTTCTTTACGACGCGACGTTGTGAATTAATATTCTCTGGTCGTTTAACAACAAACAACCTTTTCAGCATTTACACAATATCTTTGTTTATGAAAATCATATTATCTCATTTTATTTACGTAGATTTACTTTAGTCTAACTGTAATTCTATGAATGTTTCATTAAAAATAAAAACAATATTTCGTATACCAGCCTAATAATAAAGTGTCGAGTTATTGAAGATAAACTTCATATCTAATTGTTACGTGATTTGACTTGATACAATTTTAGTTTTTAAACTATGAATCCGAATTCATGTAATATTTTGTTGCAATTTTTAGTTTTGTATAAGATCTTAATCCACAATGCGTTATCTTGTAGTTAAGCGGCGGTACCTATTGGAATAAAAACATTGTAAGTAGTTTGTGGTATTGACTGTTTAAAACAAAAACAAAAAAACCAACAAAAGTACCTAAAAATGTTCTTATTTTATAAATTAATTTGTCTAATAAAGGTTTTTGAACGATATGTATGCGTTTTATATATTATTCGTTCTTACCAGGTTACATTGCAAGTATCATATTCTCTACATTTGCAACATTCTTGTGGTGTTATATGATACTCGAGTATATTTATTCATCTATACGAAAGTAAAACTAAGCCAAAGTTGTCCAATATCTTATTTTTAAATTTTGTTTAGTTCCTAATTTACTACAGAAGTAAATTTATCTTATTTTGCTTTATTATTAGTTGGTGAAAACTTCTAAATGTGTACTAGAGATAATGTTTTGATAGACTGTGTTTGGTAATTTTAATATAGTGATTTAGAGAAACCTTTAAAATATCTACAGTAGGTAGATATTTTTTTAAAATTTTTAATATCGTTTGTAATATGTAATTATTAATATTAAATTATTGTTCGCCAAAGCTCTCAGCATTGTTATGATTTTGTCTATAATTCGGATCATCCAAGGTATGCCACGTATATAAACTGCCAAGAACATTATATCTGATCACATCGGAACATAGAAAGAGTCTCTAGCACATTTATTCTCTATTTGGCGTAAAAAATCCACTCTTTGGTCATGACTCGATGACAAGTAATAAATACGATGATACTGAACGCACTACCAAAATATGTTAAGAATAAATAAATAATACTGCGTTGTAGGTAATTTATGAATTTTGTAATATTTGTCAACAGCAATATTAACTCTTAATTTCGGATTATATACATACATCCGATACTATGTGCAGTCGTGCAATAGGTATCATAATACAAAAGTACAGTTATATAGACTTCTCCACTTTACGTCATTGATTCACCTTTACATACCTTAGAAAAGTGCGGACCATAATTATTGGTAAATTTTATCGGGAATTGAGAGGACAAGTTTTGCAAATCATATCTAGATCGGTTCCAGAAATTTAGTGCAATCTAAAATGAATTGCGCCCAAAATTATATCACTACAAGACTTTCTCTCTTCTTAGCTATTTGTTCCATATGGTGGTGGGGACAGCTTTGCGTGTTTCCTCCTCCATTTCGACATCGTTTTCGGAAACTTTGCGCTCCTTCATAAAGAGCACTTTGCACTACACCTTTCCAGTTTGTTTTGGCTCTGCCTCTGGGTCTTTGACCGGAAAGTGGATAGTACGGCCGGATTCCGCGTCAGTAGACGCGGATTCGGGCTCACCTATCTAACACTAAAATCAGCCTGAACTTTCGGCGAAGGAAAACATCGTTGAGGAAACCATAGTATGATCGTAGGGTATTTTCTAATAATGCCCGCTTGGGTAGCTACCACCTTCAACTTTGAAAACCCGTCGCCAAATACCAATAGGCGTGTTCCGGCAGCATCACTTGAGAACCAGTTCCTAGGCTTAATTGTATTACACTATTCTGGACCACATCGTCACTTAACATCAGGTGAGAATGAGGTTAAATCACTGAACATATATCGTGTAAAAGAAAATGGAATGAACATTATTATTATGTATTACATATGTACAATGGTTAAAGAAATAATTTATTACTACTATAGTATATCGTTAACTTTTTCAACGACTATCCATAATAATACCTTATAAAAATTATATTAAAACCGCAAAACTAATTTTGGAATCATGGTATAAAAGCGCAATATAATATCATTATTCTTTATTATTTACTGAAATTGCTCTCAGGTGTTTGATATTCTGTTGTCATAAAATCTGAAGCGTATCTTAAGCGATATTGTAAAGGTGAAATAAAATGGCCTGGGCAAAATTAATTTTGTTGTTCATTGAAGGGAGCACTGCCGTCGGTCCTGACTCTTGATAGCGTTGACTGATCGATTCCCCGACGTCTGGAATAGATGAGAGAAGTACGTGCTGTGCCATCCAAAACGACCCGTGATGAATCGGCGACTTGTAATATCGTTGAACTAACATGGGTCCAGTAATTTGTTAGGTGGAAGTTTCTTCGGACCCTTGCAGATGTGCACTATCATCTATTGTAAATGGATACGCCACGATTTTACAAATTGCTCAATCTTTTCCTTATAATGAAGTTTATTTTCTCATTCGTGAATGATGTTGAAATGAGTTTTTACTCAAATAGTAAATTATTAATATTCCAATTTTTGAGTTTTGTTATCTTTTAAACTACTTGTTGAATGTGCCAATTCGGATAAATTTATGTTAATTTTGACAAAGTCTAGGGTTCCGTAGAACAAAATTAAAATCCAAAAAATTGTTAGAAAAACGATCCAATGATCAGTTATACTGGCAAATGCTGGAATTTGTAAGAAATACCTTTGCTTTTTATTAGTATTAGAAAAATATATTTTGGGTTCTGTGTGTAGCGGGCGAAGCCTCAGACACATAGCTAGTACATTATAAAATAAACACAAAAGTATCGATCTCAAAGAACATAAATAATAAACAATCAACGGTATATTTCTGTAATTTCTTTAATGTATACTAATCAAATATTTCGTTTTTGTCTCACTCATAAGTTTTTATTTTATCTCTCTGCACGGAAATGTTTTTATCGTCACACTGTCTCGTTATTGGGGTAAGCATAAATAACGGCATATTCCTTATAAACCTTTATTTTTGTCAGGTGTTTTATTAATTAACGCTTGGTTAATTATTCTTAACAATTCAAGGAACTTTAGTAAATCTTAATAATTCTATGTTTTGATTTGTATTAATAATCATTACGCGTATCGCTTGCATTAGTATGAAATAAATCGATCTTACGTAAACAACGTTCTCATATTACTAGCGATTTGCTACAGTGGCTACTATTATATCTTTCTTTGTACATGTTACGAAAATTATAGGTAACTAGCTGTGTGCCCGCTGCTTCGTCCGCGTTTCGTATATTATTTACTGTGTTTTAATTTTTTTTTATACAGAACCCTAATCATTTTACTACTAAGACAAAAGGACAATATTTCTCATAAAATCAAGCACTTATCCGTAAAACTGTGCATTGAATGAGATTTTATTAAAAAAATTTTATGAGTTTTTATTACGTGGAACCCTAATTATTTTTGAAAATTAAAAGTACCCAAAGTTACACGGAATAACACCAGCTCTCTATCATAAAAGTCCCGTTAAAATCCGTCCAGCCGCTCCGGAGATTACCTGGAACAAACAGACGGACAGACAGACAATAATTTTATAAATTGCATTATTGATATAGGTATCGTATATACATTCATATATATTTACTAAAAAAATATATTTTGACGTCATAAACAGACGCTTAAATTTTATTCATTAGTAGAGATTATAGATTGATATAAATTAATAATAAAACCAAATTTAGGTATGGTAGCTGGTAGAAAATACCAAATGTAGCTGGCCGGCCTCCAAATCTCCTATTTCTTTCCGAGGGGCTGGTCATAACACGGTGTCGTTCAGGGTGAAAATATGAGAAATTTATCCACTTACCGAGCAATATCTCGTTCAGTTCCAATTCCAAAGATCCTGGACCTTGCGTAGAAGCGTTGAGAAGCGACGATATTATAATTTTTTAAAATAGACATTTGCGGTTTCCTCTGCCGAGCGGTCGCGCGAATAAAAATATTGAAAAATGTGTCAAAACGAAGAGTCGTGCGGCTTGGGCTACCAGGCGCGAGAAAGTCACTCGACAAGAATGACAGCGATTCCTAACATTTTCACCCCAGCAAACGAATGATTCACCAGTAAGCAATTTTTGATTCCCCCCCCCCCCCCCCAGCCCTCCTTTACAGCAATAGTAAGCAAAACAGTTACTATTGCTAATCCCTCTCTATGATAACGTAAGCATTGGCTAAATTTTGAGAGAAAAAAAATTTAAACATAACCAACATTCGGACCTCCCGCCCACAATTAATACTTAACACTTGAACGTAATATTGTAATTAGCAACAATAATCCATTTATATAACATAACAGATGTGATTATATTTGAAAGCACGTGTTACACCGAGTGTGGGTTTTGATAATTGAAAAAAAAATGTATGCTCATTTGAACTTAACCTCGGCTTGTAATAAAAATAATGATGTTGCCAAGTATATTATTCAAATCATCGATAAAAATGCCTTTTCGTAGAAATTGTTATAGTTAATATAATTTTTAACGGTTTTAAATAGAGTTTATTTAACTAGACGATTGATAATTATGTTTATTTTGATATTATGATGTATTAATGTGTCGAACACCCGTAAAAATAAGACAATAGGAAAACAATGGAAAGCTGGCGTAAATGCCAGATAAGTGCTCGAGGGGTTAATTGTCAAAATCTGTACTGTATTTGTATAAATAATAACATTTCATTAACATTTCGGTGTTACAATGAGGATCACTGAAAATGAAGGAACTACTTAACAAACTTCTATATTGTTTTCAGTCGTTTCATATGTAGGATTATTTCTATTAAGCAAGAATTGAAAATACATAACATCTCGCTTTTCTATGAAAGTTAAACAATAATGATAAAATTACAATTGAAAAAATTGACTAAAAAAAAATTGTTATAATTAACGTACGGCCTACAAAGTTTGAACATGAACTGTTATCTATACCACTACTAAATACAATTAAAGTGTCTATTTTTAATGTCAAACATTTTTTTTACTAAATACATATGAATGTATAATATAAGAAACCTATAAGAAAAACATAATTTTTAATTTTTTTACAAAAAAAAACTAATTAAATTGTGAATACAATCCGAATCAATGCACAGTTTTACTGGCAGGTATTTGGATTTGTGAGAAATGTCTTTGCTTAATGTTACAGCAAACAAATTTGCAAAATATTCCGTATTAAAGCTTCCGTATAAATAAATTATAAACTATATTACGCTGTGAAAAATAACTGAAACGCAGGCACAACCGCGGGCATAAAGCTAGTTAATACAATATAATAAATGTAAACTAAAATGGAAAAAAATAGTGTTAGTAATATTAATTATTAAAAACATTAAACCGTTGAAAAAGATTTCAAATAAATTATTTAAATGATATTTTTATTTTAAAAACACAAATACATTAATGGAATATTATGTAAATATATCGCACTAAGTGCACTTTTCACCAAACTGAATTCTTTTAATTTGTGAATAAAGATTATTTCTAAGATCAATTTTCAACTTTAAAAAATATATGTTTTTACTTCGTAAGTTATGTAAATTCTTTTAATGTACTAATTTAAATGTATTTAATGTAATAATTGAGTGTGTGTGTGTGTGTGTGTGTGTGTGCTTGTATGTTATTTGATGATATTATTATTAATTAGTATAAAAAAAGTAATTTTAATATTCTTGGTAAGCATTGTAATCTATTGGAACAATAAACTATTTCGGCCTAGATATACGAGTATTTGTAGTGTGTAGTAAAGGCATGTATCGAATGCAAATGACAAAGTTATTTTCGGTCTATGAAATGTGAAAGTTTTTTTTTGTGTAGAATTTTAAATGTATTGACACATATACAATGATAGTAATCGATTTTTCTCAGAAAATCTAGATTGCAGCAGAGAAACAGTAATGAAAGTTTGTGTGACGCGTGAAAAATTACGCATCTTATATTTTATTTATTATAAACATGAATGAATTATATTATATTACTCATTCTTCTTGATACCAATGCTCAACAATAGGTTAATTGAAAAAATAAAAGGTTTGAGGTCACGATATTATCAATGTAGCATTCATCCCGACCTTATTCACTGAATGATAGTTCGTTCGACAAGCAATGTAGGGGTCGGTCGGTGGATTGATCTAGGAAATACATGATCTCTCCGAGTGATAGATTGCCGTTCCGAGATCGTAGATTATTACAGGGTCCCTTCAGACGATCACTGTGACAGGATCTTTCATTTCTACAATTATCAAACCTATGGTGAGAACCAAAGAAATTATTTAATATATAAATCCTAAAACAGACAGCCAGTTTTCCATACTCATCAATTAGAACATGAATTGAATATTCTTAAATTGGTTATAAATATTAATTGATAAAACAATTCTATATGAAAGCCCTCCGTATAAATAGTAATAAGCACGTAGCTTTGAGAATACACGTTTCTTATCATTTACTTAGTTCCCGACCGAGTAGTCATTTTTTTTATCAACGGCTGATAAATCTTTAACCTAATGACTATCCTGTTTAATGGTTGAGCGAGAAATATAAATTTATTAGTTAAATACTTTTCGAGTTTAATATATACCAAAGGGTGTTTTTAGAAATAATACATCAATAGGAGGCAGGGGATCTAAATGCATAATTTTGATAACATAGGAGACCAACTTAAAAAAAAAATCTTAAAGAAATTAAGTAATCATTGCTTACCTAGCCACTATTCAGCACGTAAGCAGTGATTACTTAATTTCTTTAAGTGTTTTTTTCAATGCTATGTTTACGTTATTAAAGTGGTAAAAGAATCACTTACTATTACTGACAAGGTGAAAAGAGAGTCAAAATATCTAAAATTTTGCTTCGTCTATACATTCAACCGAAAGATTTCCACCGCTGGACATAGGCCTCCCCCAAATATACCACGACGACCGGTCTTGCGCCAGCCGCATCCAGCTGATTCCCGCGACCTTCACCAGGTCGTCGGTCCCCCTTGTGGAGGGCCTATCCACGCTATGTCTTCCGGTGCGTCGTACCCATTGGCCACATCGGGCATCGGTTCTACGAGCAATATGCCCAGCCTACTGCCACTTAAGTTTAGCAATTCTTCGGGCAATGTCGGTTATTTCGCTCACACAATTCTTAAAGGGCCCCAAAGTGCAAAAAATAATGTTTTGCAGTAAATCTCTTTTTCATTCGTATGACATCATACAAATGTAAAATTCCGAACTTACAATACGTTAAAGGTAATGCGAAAACGACTTTTCTCTTTTCAACAGGGGATTTTGCTACAAAATCGTGGAATGTTAAATTACCTATTACATTAAAAACTGGTTACGCCGATAAATAAAAAAAAAAACCGCACTTTGTCGCTTTAGAATGTTATACTTAGTTAAAAAATATATAGTTAAAATAGAATTTTTGTATTATATTTACTGAAAAAAGAATTTATCTTGAAATAAAACATTTCTAAAATGTACACAATCACATTTAAACTGTAACCTTTTCCAAAAATAATTCGTGAATTAGTAATAGTTTATAAGAAAAGGTAGGTAAGATGTTTTTGTTTATTTTTATTGGATACTTTTCATATAAATAATCGTAGATCGCAATATCCGTCGAAGTGAAATTGTATTTAATAGCGAAATGACAATTTACAAAAAACCAACACTGCCAAAGTTTCTATTTGAGCCCAAAGACGTTAATTAAGCTGAAATTACAATTGTAGATAAAAAAACAACGTATATAATTATACATAAAGATACAAAAATCAGATTTAAATAATTAACTAAGCTGTAAGTCTACCGGCTGCGTTTGATGCTGAAGTCACGCATACAGTGCTAACATTATATATAAAACAAATTAATAAACAAACTTTAGAAAGTTTTACTGTTTCATTAAAAAAAAACTATATCTTTGCTACAGTTATCTATTTAGAGCGATGATGATACAGGGATAATGTGGCCAGATTCAACGTCAATAGACGTGGGTTCGAGCCCACTTATACAACTCTAAAATCAGCCTGAACTTTTTTACCACTGGCGCAACTTTCAAACTCACTAATATATATTCATAAATGCGCGTACTACTTAAAGTAAAATCAGTCAGAGGTTTCAGTCAAGAAAAACATCGTGAGGAAACCATAGCATAGTGGTAGGGCATTTTCTAATAATGCCCGCCTGGGTAGCTACCACCCTCAACTTTGAAAATCTGTCGCTAAATACCAATAGATGTGTTGGTCACTTAACGCCAGGTGAGATTGAGATCAAAGCACTTAGTCTATATCGTGTAAAAAGTTATATACTGAGTACAGAATAGGTATTTGATATATAAGCAACATTTTAACGTTCAATATTTACATTTACACCAGGTACAAACCCGGAAAACTGTAAATGAACCCTTAGGCTAACAGCGTAGGCAGTAAAACAATATACATTTCATACACCCCCATTTTATAACACGTATAAAAGGTTTATTTTATTCCTATAAAGTATAATATTAAATTATTTAAGAACCAATTGTATTTTACTTTTATTAAATATGAATAACTAATTTTAACTATATTATGCTATTTAAGAACGCGTGCGTATGGAAAATTGGACCATCATTTACTAGTTATCATTATTCATCGTTATAGCTCAATTGAATACTGCTTTTATAGTAAATATTTTGTTAATTTTAATATTTAATGTGTCGAGTACCCATAAAAATGAAACAATAGAAACCAAATAGGAAAACAATGGAAAGCTTGCGTAAACGCCGGGAAGGTGCTCAAGGGGTTAAAGATGTAACTGTTTTTTTTCTTTTGTTCGGCCATATCCTTAAGCCCACTATATCGATTTTGATCGGATTTTTTTGCTATGGTTCTATTGCGTAGGTTTAACTAAACACTGTTGACCAGAAGTGCCTTGACATCTTCACCGGACTTTGAGGCGAATGCTTAAAGGACTCAACCTAAAATGGTAGCCAGCGCAAGAGCAACAAATTGGTACAAACCGCGGCTTGAGCTGCTACACGTGCTAAAAATTCCGCCGCCGAATTTGTTCTCAGCTAACCTAATGGTTAGTAAACCTCTAAAATAAAAAAGGTCCCTTACAGAACCTATGTACCTTGCGTGTACATACAAGTATGTGTGTGCAGTATGATGCGTGTGATACTAGCTAGTACATGCGGTTACACTGTGTCGCTGTATCACTGACGGCGGCTACAAGAGCCTCCCCAGATGGGTATCGGAACACGTCCTGTGCAACTGTCGGAGGGAAACATCCGTCTCTGGCGGCGGGAACGGTGGTTACGCGGGCGTGGGCGCTAGTACGCTCGCTGTCTCTGTTGAGGAGAAAAAACTATATTTGCGATTGTTATCTGGATCGATTAATATATTACGTGGACGTCGTTTCTTTCGCAGGCCGTTCGGATCCGGGGTATATGTCGTGGCGACTACTTCCGCAAGATTTGGATGTTTTATCGCTCGATCGAAATAACTGTTAGTTACACTTGGGAACGGATTCGATCGACGGTAGGTCCAAATCTCTTTGGAGATCCACGTCCCTCTCGGACCATTTGGCACCTATAGCTTTCCAATCAAAATTATTTTCAATCTTTTGTTAGGTGTACATGGGTGAAACGGGGGCACACTATGTTATTACGGGTATGGTACAAGTTATAACATATTATTATTAGATTTTTTTTTCAAATTTTTAGTAAAGTACAGCTAGTACATTATAAAAGGTGTTGTATCCTGCAAAAAATTATCATCTCCAAGCAGCGACAGTTTTAACATTTTCTATTTCGTTTCTTTCTAGAAATGTTTTGAAAACCTGCATTTTTGGGTCATTTATAGACGACCGATTTTAATACTGTATATCTACATTTAACGAACTGTTTCTTTCGCTTATATAATTATTAATGATAGTTTCAAAATAAATAAAAAAAACCAAAGAAAAACAATAATAATTATAATGTTATTTATTTTGTTTACTACTAATTTTTTTTTAAACAACATTGTTTTTGAAACGAGAATAGGTCATACAAATGATCTCTTTTATTTTTTTGTTACCTTTATTTAATTATTTATTACTTTCGACTAAAGTAATTTATAAAGTACTACGTAGCTTAATGCAGTTTCTCACCGATTCAAGCCAAATGCAATGTTAAAATCAATCGAGGTTAAAACCTATGTTAAATGCTACCTACCTCTTGTATCCGTGATTCATAAAACCTTGCGTACCTTACATGGTTAAACACAGTACATGCCAATCATTAATTATTGTTTTTAAAATGTAGAAGACTGTTTAGAAATCGAGACGATGTATGCCTGTGAAATCTGATTAATCCTCACAAAATTATGTTATGATTGTATTGTTGTCTAAAGCATTGTGTAAACATATATACAATACATTAATTATGTTTTTATCTGAGATAACTATATAATGGACTTTTTGGAATCTCGTGCTAATAAGTATAAAACTTTATAAGTTAAACTCATATCATAATTCCATCCGTACAAAAACAAAGGAATAAATTATTCCTAAAAAAAATATATCCTAATCTTAGAAGATCTAAATAATAGCAAAGTAATTAATTAAGTACATTATATTTTTCCTCGGGCTACGTGAAATTTTCCAATTAATAGCACGCTCGCCTTAGTAATACTACTTTGTCCCCTTGTTATGTAATCTAGCATTTTTTCTTTTATTCCGATGATTCTAGAAAGTGGCATTATTCAATAAAAGAAATTATAAACTTTTAGCCTTCATTACATCTAAAAAGTTTCATGACGTATTTTATAAATATCGTAAAATATTTAGTATCGATAGTTATATTTCGCCGGTTATCGTACTCTTATGGACGAAGTCAATAATGTCGATAGAGAATAAGATAGTGTATTGACATGTAACTGTTTAATTAATAGTGAATTGATTTAAAGCTGATATAATATTATTGTAATATATTTCTTTACAAATTATAATACGATATAGCTTTAAATTTTCATCAAAACTGTAGTCATAAAATATAAAAAGTATGTCCGTTTGAACATCATTTCTAAACGCAACTTTACCAGTATATCGTGTGAACGTAAGCTACGCTAGTCGTGTTTTATATTGGCAAAACAAAATGACTTATTTGATGGTAAATAAAGTACAGTCCACAAAACTTTTTTAATTAAAAACAAAACCGACTTTAAAAGAATAAACTATCAAAATTTCACTAAAAAGTCAATAAATAATTAGTTTATTAATATGTCGATTACCCATAAAAATTAGACAATAAGATAACAATGGAAAGATGGCATAAACGCCAGGTTAGTGCTCAAGGGGTTAATCTGCTTCGTTAATTTTAAAATCGGTGCCAGATTGCGCTAATTATATTAGATTTAAATTAATGTTCTTTAAAATCTCCCTAATCCTTTATTTAGCTTATATGTAATTATGATAAAGTTATTTCCATTTATAAATTAGTACATTGGTTAACTCTAGCTGGCACCGACTCCAAAAATTAACGAACCAGAATAATAAAGTAATTATTAATTAACTTTTTAGTGCATTTATATAGCGTATTCTTTTGAAGTCGGTTTTGTTTATAATTAAAAAAGTTTTGTCTTCTACTTTTTAGTTCATGTATGTACTTTTAGGTATAGCTATGAAAACGAATATATGAAACAAGTGTGTCAATAATATTCGAGGGTTTTTCTCAATTTCCGTGAGTTCCACTGATCAGATCCTGACTTGGTCGAAATGGGAAAACCTCGTTAGTGTACGTCTAAGATTAAAAAAATAAATGCAAGTCGGTCCACAAATGACGGAGAAACTAGGTAACAAACATACGAAATAAAACCATCCTCCTTTTTGAAGTCTGTTAAAAACAATGACGATCCCAGACTTATAATGCCGGACTGCACCTATCACGACTAAAGTCTCTAATTAGGTCTGGATGTACACTGGCTGATCTCGGGACTTAACGCTCATTAACGTGCGATCTAGTAGGGCTCAATAAACATACCACCCTGCTAACAGCTGGATTTACACTGCTGAATCCAGAGCATGACACACCTAAAAGGTGCCACTATGGCAGGATATTTACAATCTACATGAGCGTCGCGATCCAGGCATCGCGTAAACCTTAGCACCCCGCAAACCTAAATACCTGAGAATCAAATAAATATTTCATATAATATATTCTATATACATTAAGGTTTTTATTAATTCAATGTATACAGCGCCTCGGATATATGTATGTAATTTATTTGCATAATACATTTTTATTACGTGCCTCCGATACCACGATAAACTCTTTGTGACAATAATATTCTACAGTTAAAGTTTATTGTTTTTTTTCTTTACTGAACGTTTAAAATTACGTGTGTTATAAATGGCAATCAATCGAACGAATGCAAAAACTAACCAGGAAATTTTATGTCAAGGTTGATTGATTGATTTCTTTAATAAAAATTCAAGCTAACAGGATTCGATTTGCATTTAACCATATATGAATAGACTGAGTATTGTGTAATGTTATTAAAAATATTTTACACTACGTATACAAAGGTCACTTTATCTTAAATAATTAACCAGTACGAAAAAGAAATGAATGCGTGTTTTACAAAAATGGTAATGGCAAAATTATATCCTAAAATTAAAATTAAAATAATTATGTCATATTATAGTTTAGTGTTAATATTTATTGGCAATATAATTTACAGTATCCGTAATAAAAAGCTATATTTATTAAACGTCAATTCCGTTTGTAAACTTTACTTTAAAAACAAAAAGATGGTGAGTTACTTTTCATATTGCATCTAAAGTTGGTTTTCTTTAAAAGTACTCGTATCTTCGAATGAGTCTATACAGTATAATACAGTCTTATGAGAATTTATACATTTCTTCGATTATATATGGTTTATAAACAAAACGTCATAATTAACCAAATTGTGAATTAGGCCATTGTTTTAAAGTTCGTATGATTAGAGATTATACAGCCGAAAAATTAAAGTAATACAATAAAATATCCAGAAGTATTTAATTACTTAAACATCTTAATTTTTCAATTACTAAACAATTGTATACGATTAATTGTGCAAATAAACAATTCAGGTTAACAAAAATCATAACGGCATGTACAACTAATGTCAAAATTCCATAGAATTAAGAGGATATACTAGTGGCATTTATTCTATGCAAAGGTAGTCCCCTGTTTCCTCCCTGGGTAATAGCGTTATGGTAAATATTTTTATACCAGATAATATATATCTACCACCGCCATGCCCGTACGTTTTAATTATTTCCATAAATTAGTTATTGTAGAAACTAGGAGCCTTTCAAAATTACAAAAATTGCTCCTTGTTTACCGTCATTTAGACGTTCATCAAACAAATTTCATGGACAAAATTAAAAAAAAGCAAAACGTTCAGGTATAGCCAAAGTCTTTATTATTCTATAACTGAAAGAAAATTAAAAATCGGTTAAGATTTAGAGGAGGAAACAGGTAAGTGATGTTTTCGACTTTCGTCTGTTATGCATAGAGAAAATCAGCCCGAGCTGCAGTTGCCCCTTTCGTGTTTTACAATCCTTTCTTTGGAGCGCAACGCTATAGCAATAGATTTCTGAAATACGTACTTTTCCGACCGCATGTCCTCATAACATATATAATTTGAATTATAACTGTGATCAATGCCAAACCAACAAACGATATCATTGTCATAATAACTATTTTGTAATAAAAGTACATTGTCATGATGGTTATGCAAATTACAAGTTATCATCATACATTATAATTTTATAATTCGCATAGTAACTTCCTGTCATTCACATGATGCATTACAAAAAAAATTATGTCTCCCAAGTTGAAATCCATTACTTAGTCATTGTAATTTTAGCGATATAAAAATATTTTTTGTTATGGTCTATCGTTATAAGAACGTTGATCGGAATCCTCAATCCAATCTCTGTAAATAATTGTTTGGTCGCATCTGGCTTCAGAAAACTGTTTCCCACAATTATTATGAACGTTAGGTTTATTAGCAATCGAGGTAATATAACATCACAAATTATCGCACCGGCCGGCGCCCGGCTCTGAAAATTATCGGAAATATGACCAACGTTTTCTGCCCAAAGAATACTTTCCCCTAATAGGTAATTTCTCTTCAATACTTGCTTCTCAAAGAGCTAAATTGACAGTAATTGATTTGTACCTTTGTAATATATGTTTATCTTTGGATATGAAACACAAGTTTATTTGTTGTTGTTGTTTCAATGTATTTCTTTATTTTATACTAGCTGTGCTCGCGACTTCGCTCGCTTGGAATTCAGACAATTATATCCTGCTATACAGCCTATATTCTTCCTCTAGATGCAATCTATCTCATTACCAATATATTCTCTATGTACCGTCAAGTCCCTTGCTTATTAGATTATATGCTTCTTATTCAACTGATTGATAATTTCGCAAAGTTGCTATAATTGAATTATAATGTTCATTATACGGTCCAAAAACATCGGTTCTAGACCTAGCGATGGGCTGTTTTTATTCGCTTTTTTAAGAAGCACAGAGAGATGAAATATAGCTTAAATTTTTATCTACTATAGCATAAATACAATTTCATGAAAATTCTACAATCCGAATTTCATTTATTAAATTTTTTTTTACTTTAGTTCGTAATCCTCGAGAACTCCTTGCGTTTTATAGGACAAAAGGTATCCTATATGTTACTTGTAATATTAGTTCTTACTGTATACTATAAGTTTCGTCATAATTGATTTAGTACTTTCAGAGTGATACGAGAACATAGGAAAAGACACAAATATTCGAAATATAATATTTTTGGCTTCTATATCGATAACAGAGTCCACCCCGATTATAATTTTCAAAACATATTTAATGTACAGATTTGGCCTAGTTACAGTTTTATTATATGTAAAGCTTTTTCAACAGTTTTCTAATTGAGTATTGTTAATGTTAAAATTATTCTTAAATGACTACTAGCTGTCTGTCCGCGGCTGCGCCCGCGTTTCAGATATTCATATTCTGCATTTTAATTTGTTGTATACGGATCCCTAATTATTTTCCAAAAATGTTTTGCTACTAACATTAAGCAAAGATATTTCTCACAAATTCTAATACCTGTCAGTAAAACTAAGCATTGAATCAGATTTTATTCACAAAATCATGAGTTTAAATTTTTTTAATCGGAGTTCTAATTATTTTCGAAAAATTAAGTTACATGGAGTAACTTCAGCTATCTAACAAAAAAGTCCCGTCAAAATCGGTCGAGCTGTTCCGGAGATTACCCGGAACAAACATACACAAACAAAACACAATTAAATTGTATTTTCGGTATAGGTATCGTATATACATCATATCTATTTCCATCCATCCATTCAACCGAAAGTTGACTGCTGGACATAGGTCTCCCCCAAAGATCTCCACGATGCCCGGTCTGCGCCACCTTCATCCAGCGGACTCCCTCAACCTTCACCAGGTCGTCGGTCCACCTTGTGGGAGGACTACCCACCCACACTGCGTCTTCCAATACGCGACAGCCAATCGAAAACCCGTTGGCCACATTGGGTATCGGTTCTACGAGCAATGTGGTCAACCCATTGCCACTTCAGTTTGGCAATTCTTCGGACAATGTCGGTTACTTTGGTTCTGCTGCGGATCTCCTCATTTCTGATTCGATCACGCAGGGAATTCCGAGCATAGTCCTCTCCATTGCCCTTTGAGTAATTTTGAGCTTTCTAATTTCTAATTAGAAAATATTCTGCGTAATTACCAACGTAATTACGTAATTACCAACCTACGTAAAAATAATTATTTTTACATTACAAACAGACACTTCAATTTTATTTATGAGTATAGAGAAGATTTACATCATAGATACATACATTTATCTTTACTTAAAATTATAACAAATAATGTAACGTAGGTTTAACTATAAGTAATATAACATTACATGATATTTTTACCGTTTATCGTGATATTGTTTGCGTCTTATTGTACCATAAACGTAAACAAAGCCTATAATAACATAACGAGCTATAAACAATTATAACAAGAAATATTTTTTTCTCTAACATGCATGGAAATATTGTTATTATTTTCGAAAAAAGATCACGCGAAGTATCAAATTTATGGAAAAAAAATCAAATCTATTGGAGGAGCGTTTTTTGAATTTGGAACATTACAACGCTCTAGTAATGTTGTATGAAACGACGTGCTGAGGTTATTAAATAAATACTCTTTGATTGGATCTCTTTTATCATTCTTAGCATACCAAAGTCGCTTTGCTTAGTACAAATTACGTTCACGTGGCTGTATAGCCATAAATGCGTTTGCCTTTCGGCACAGATGGTAAATAGATAATTGGCGGCAAAGCTGAAAAATCATCTTGATTTGCTATTTACATACTTAATAAATATAAATTTAATAATTAAAATGAGTTCCAACGGTTCAGAGAGTGTAATGGAGATTGATTGTACTCCACCAGATCTAAGATCAGAAGCCAAACCCAATATGACTCGCCTTCAAACTCATACTCGACCTGCAATTGCCTATTTCACGGCCATTCGATTATCGGGGTTATTTTTCATGTATAAAAACCCACCTTTGACGGTTCTTCTATCAAATCCACAACTCTAATATTTTCAGTAATAATTACTTCGTTGGATTACAAATGATTATGATATCTCTAGCACTTTACGTTGTCAAACATAAATGTATCTTAACTATGATAGTTTATATTATTATAAGTTGTATATCTTCTTAACATCTTAACTTTACCAAAGTTTTCGAATACAAACAACTACTTTATTGTGTAACATATGAACAACAAAACTTATCTTTAAATAACACCCAATAATTTTTGTGAAAATATCCATTGGTGCTTACAAACTATATCGAAACTAGAAATAGAACAATCTTATATAATAATTATTTATCTATAATACGTTATTGTCTCATATTTTGCAGTTAATGTATTTTTGTTTAAGTCTTATTATTCGAATCATTTCATGTGTCTGTCTCCGTAACAGATAGCATTTTAGTGTCAAAGATTTATAAAAAAAACATAATTTACAATTATTCCCTTTAATCTAATACTAATAAATATTACAATGGAAAAACGAGGCCAAAAAATAGAAATGCAAAAGATACCTAAAGTTTTAATAACGTTAACAAGCTATTAGAAACCGTTGTTAAAATATTAAATAGATCCGTGTTCGAAGCATACTTAGAAATTTGCTTTGTTATAATAGATACGTATTTTGTATTCTCTTTGGGCATATATATTGTTTGCATGTAATTTTATTAAAGAGTAGTTTGTACGCACACAACAACTGTTGTATAGTTTAAGGCTTGTAATCACATTTTAAATTAATAGTTTTAATATTGCATTTTCTAATATTACATATATTTACGCATGCTATTGTTATTAACAGCGAATCATCAAAAATGTCATCACCATCGAAACACCGAACAAAGAAACACACCCAAATGTAAACGTTTA
The DNA here is from genome assembly GCA_014132275.2 of Samia ricini. Taxonomy (NCBI): domain Eukaryota; kingdom Metazoa; phylum Arthropoda; class Insecta; order Lepidoptera; family Saturniidae; genus Samia; species Samia ricini. The sequence goes on from AP028161.1 coordinate 25,765,904, forward strand.
ATGCACAAAAGACTGCCCATCACAAAATGGCTACCAGAATATAATTCAGAAAAAAGTTGTCGCCGACCTAATAGCTGGTATTACAGTTGGGTTGACCGTAATACCACAAGGGCTAGCATATGCAACATTAGCAGGCTTGGAACCACAGGTAAGTTTAAAATGCTATATAATATTTATAAATAGGTTAAAATTGCGAAAAAAAAATATGCAAAGAAAGAGGAAAATTAATGTGCATTTTATAAATTGCTAGCTGTTCTTCACGGTTTTACACGTTTAGTTTCCGTTCCCGCGGGATTTTTGGAATAAAAACTATCCTATGTTACCCCCTGAATTTCAAACTATCTCCATACAAAATTTCATCCAAATCGGTCTAGTAGTTTTTAAGTTTATTCGTTACAAAAAAACCTATTAGAAATTCTATTCTAATTCTAAATTAGAATAGATTAACGTATATTTACAAATCAAAAAGATTTAAGTAAGAAGTAGAGATGAGTAGTCTAAGAAGTATAGCTGGCATGGGAATGATAGTTAAAGTAAGGAACAGTGTGATAAGGGAACGTTGTGCTGTGGTAAAGGATGTAATAGCAAAGATTGAGAAAGGGATGCTTAATTGGTATGGACATGTAGAGAGGATGGATGAAAGAAGGTTGACAAAACAAATTTACAGGGCGAGTGTGACTAGGCAAGCTGGTAAGAGTCGTAACCCGTAACAGAAAAGCAGGTATGAGAGTAGAAGAAGCGAAAGACGTGTGTAAGGGTCGTAGCAAGTAGGATGTGTTGTCTGCCTACTCTTATAGGAGAGAGGCGTGATGTTATGTATGTATGTAATAATAGCGTTATGTAATTTGGATAAAATATTTTGTCTATAAAATTTCTAAAAACTTTTTATTTTATATTATAAATTTACCTTAATTTCAGTACGGCCTGTACTCCTCGTTTATGGGATGTTTCGTATATATGGTATTTGGATCATGCAAAGATATAACTTTGGGTCCGACTGCTTTATTAGCGTTAATGACGTACCAGCAAATCCAAGGGAGAAACACTGATTATGCTGTCCTATTATGTTTTCTCTCTGGAGTTGTGCAACTGATTATGGGTATTTTGCATTTAGGTAAGTATATCTTCTCTAATATCGTAGTCATTTCAAATATTACCAGAAATAAGTGTTTGACAATGTATACTGTAATTTGTAACATTTTAATCTGGCTAAGCATTAGTTGGATTAATGGCGTAAAAAGACGGTGGGTTATATCCTTAGTTGGTAAGAAAAAAGCTGTCCATAATCCATACTAATAATAAAATTGTAAATTTCATGTGTCTGTACATTTTCGATTTTTGTGAAAAGAAATATTAAGAGGCTAAAAATAGGTAATTATCTATTTATCTATCATTTCTATCATTTTTAGAAATGTCTGTCTATCTGTCTGTCTGTTTGTCTGTGCAGGTCTCAATTAGAAACTACTAAGTATATTATAAAAATTAAAAAAATTAAATGATAAACATAACATGCTTCAGTTAATTACGTATTGCAAATATTTTCAGTGTGGCTAAGGCCATCTCCGTTGCCACAATAAAAAAAAAAGAGAAAGCGTAGAATTTATTATATTCTAGTATCATCTCATTGTTTTTTCAGCTGTATTTACTTCCTTATTATTAAACAGACTCTCAAGTCCGCGATGTTATATATTTCGCTTTTTATTGTCTCTTTATTTAATAACATAAGAACAAAATAAAAATATAATATTTTCAACTTTGTAACAAATGAAACAGCATGATTTTTTATAAAAAATGTTCGAAAAGACTTATAAATAGGGATTGTTGGACCAATAATGGAAATAATTATCAGTTATTATTCACATGGTAGATACCCTTAGATCAATTTAATATTGGGCAGTTAACCTACAGTTCAATAACTTAATGAAACACGATATTATTTTTTTAATACTGGTTGCATTCGTATCCGTTAGTTACCTTTTGCTATATAATTAAAGTAGGAATGCATTGTATGTAATACTTCAAGCGTAAACCAAGCTATACATTTTCACTTATATCTGCGTAGATATAGTATATGCATAGGATTCAAAGCTTGCACATGAATAGCGACTTTGAAAATCTAATTACAGTTATCGATGAATTTTCCAAGATATCTACATAGTAGATCACTATTTACGAATTATTATCATGTCACGAATATGAAATCCTATATTATTTATTTAGAGTATTTAATAGGACTTGTTAAAACTTAAAGTATTGAAAATTATTCGACAAAAAAAACAAAGAAATATGAAAACTACAGTTAACATTGTAAACTTTGATTTGTCTCTAATTTTGTAATATAACATATATCACAATATAATGTCAATATGTCAATGTTAAAATCAAAACAAATACAATGCCATTCAAACTTCACACTTGAGTTAAGATAGGTTGAATGTAGTCTTGTTAACAGTATCCATTATTTCAATTTATGATATGTACTCTAAGTACACCATTTTCCATTAAATAGCCCTTTGTAGTCCTATCGGCACCCGATTACCATCAAAGATCACATGCAAAACCCTTTTATAATATTACGGTCCTGGGTCAATTTCGTCCTATTGTTTCTCTCACCTCTAATAAATTTAGTTATATTTGATTTTATTGCTAATGAAAATTTTTACTTCATTAAAATGAAATTTTAATACGCAATGTAATTAATTTTAAAAGTGGAATGTTTTAAATTAACACTTATTTTGTACTTTCAACATGTCCATTAATGTTGAAGGTCATCCAAATGGTCGTATTCTGCTTCGATGGTGTAAGTTTTACACTTACACTATATACTAACAAAGAGTGTCTTACTAGCTATCCACCATCAAGTTTGCAAATCTGTTCTCAAACCATGTAGGTGTTGTTAGCTTAGTGGCTTATCATCCTGGACTACCAGATCACTTAACATTAACAGAAATTTTGGTGAAAATATGAAGTCTATATAATACACTATAAAAATATGTGTGATGAATATTTTTTGTTTTTTTTTTTAGGAGTTTTAATAGATTTTATATCCGTACCGGTCACTGTAGGATTTACCTCAGCTACTTCTGTGATAATCGCTGTGTCACAACTTAAGGGCTTACTGGGCTTGAAGTTTACCTCCGGTGGATTTTTAGACACGGTAAAAAAAGTAAGTTCGATTTTCTAATTTGAAATAAGATTGTACTCGTATATGTATTTTATCGTCTACGTCCATGTTGTGCCAGCTAATAATAGCACTATCCCATATCTTCCCGTGGGTGTGCAGGTATGCACTAAGGGTTGGGCATCATTATCCTCTGAGATCAACTAATACCCAACTGTGACTGTCAATCCGCCTGGCAATTGTGGATATTTGAACTTAAATAGCAATCATATACCGGAAGACGCAGCTAGGGTAGGCCACCAACAAGGTGAACCAACGACCTAGTGAAGGTTGTAGAAAACTGCTGGAAGTTGTGGCTTAAGACCAGTCGTTATGGAGTACCTTTAGTGAGGCCAATGTATGACCAGCATTGGACGTCTTCCGACTGAAATGATGACGATAACATATTCTAAACTGTTTTTTTTTAACTCTGTAGTAAACTTCTTTCTTTAATAACAAGATAAATTAACTATGTCCATTAATCACATTTTACATTGGTTTGATTTATAATGTTATATGCATCATTTAAAATAAAATCTGTTTTTCTGTGTGTTTATCTACTGACATCATCTAAAATATGAAATCTCTGTATGTAACAGTATAAACGTTGGCTATATCTTGAATAGATACATCTAAATGATGTACTAGAGACTTGTGGTTCTCCAAAAGTTTCCTAGAGGAAACTTCACAATGGCGACTCATTTCTTATAATGATGGCGCAGTGGATATTGCGGTCGGATTCCGCATCAATGGACGCGGGTTCAAACCCACCTATCCAACTTTAAAATCAGCCTGATGAAGGAAAACATCTTGAGGAATTCATAGCATGGTGCTAGGGCATTTTCTAACAATGTCCGCCTGCGTAGCTACGGCCCTCAAGTTCGAAAACCTGTCGCCAAATACCAATAGGTGTGTTCCGGCAGCATCACTTGAGAACGAATATCTAGGCTTAGTGTGTTTATCATCCTGAACCACATCGTCACTTAACATCAGGTGAGATTATGATCGAAAAACAGAGCTTATACCGATTTAAAAAAACATACAACATTTTCTCCCCGGACCCAATTCTAAAGTCAACGCAGACGAAATCACTAACTGAAGTTAGTAGTTAACATATAAATAACAAATAACGTTCATTTTTCAGGTTATCGTAAACATACCTAATGCTAAAGTAGCAGATAGCGCTTTAGGTATATCGTGTATAATTATATTACTTTTAATGCGAGTAAGTAATTACTTTTTAACATTTTATGTGTCCTAAATGTAACATTATTTTTTTTTTTGCATTAGTTAAAAATCAACTAAGGTAAATGCTTAGACATTTTTAAACACACCTTTGTTACATAGAGATTTCCAACGACATAATTTTAACATTATAATCAACTAATAAAAATTATCATAGACACTTGACTTATAGTACTTAACTTAAAATACCGTTGTACACTTTTCAAATGCAAAAAAGTAATATTAACAATTAACGAAAAAGTTTCGATTCCTCAGAAAGTGTCTTTTTTTAACTGATTTTGTTTGAAAATATATAACAGAAGAACCCCATAAGTATTATAAACTAACAATATGTTAAAACAGCTTTAAAATATATTAATTACTATAGTCAATAAACATGCACTTGTAACTTTTCAATATACATACTCATTAGGTATAACTTACTTATCTGATATTTATCACTTGACACAATTGATGGATGCATTATTTATTTAGTAATAATACGTAAATATGAAAACAAATACAAAATTAAATACTTTCTTCTAGAAAATGAAAGATATCAATTTATCCCCGAGTCAAAAAGGTTTAAAGAAAATTCTTTGGATTTTATCGACGTCAAGAAACGCTATTATCGTCGTCGTGTGTTCTCTTATAGCCTTTGCGTTTGAACGATATTCAGAAACTCCGTTCAAATTAACTGGAACAGTTAGGTATGTAGTTTATTCATATTTATTCGTAATATTTTTTTTTTACCGTTCATAAAATCAATAGGGATGTGAATGGTTATTTTATATTTTCTAATTACAAAAATTAACCACTGACGATGAAATGAAAATAAGGATAAGCGTTTTAATTTAATCCCAGAGAAAGGAAGAGCGCAATATGCTATTACATAACGCTTTAGGTTTTTTGTTAAATTTTTAAAATATTGGTTATAGAGTATAGACCAATATTCTTTTTACAGGAAAGGGACAGAGCATTCTCCCAATCCCCACTTATTTTAATGAACTACTTACTTTTTAATACACGTATTATATTTTACTATATACATTCTATTGTTTTCAATAAATAAAACATCACTCGACTACTACTTTTTACAGCTTCAAGATTATTATGTTTTCAATATTAGATAGATTGTTGTTAAATGGATAATATAATCTATGTTTAGAACTTTTAAACCACAGTTTCTCAACCTTTGCACACCACCCACTTTGATAGTATGTTTTTTTTTTCTAGAGTCTCGCATCTCAATTATTTTTGCCATTTTTAGACTATATTTTTAATCTGCCCTCTGCGTTATTTCACCTCCCTCTAATTTTCTCTACGTCTTCTACGACCATAAGGGGCCGTCATCGCTCACTTTGAGAACCATGCGTTCATCATAACATTTTCTTACCGTAAGAAAGTATAATGTAAATATAGAATTTAATGTTTTTTTTTTAGGCAAGGCCTTCCATCAGTCAGCTTGCCGCCTTTCAGCACAGCGTACGGTGGCAGGGAAGTTTCCTTTTTAGAAATGTGCTCCGATCTTGGATCATCTATATTCCTAGTACCTATTATAGCTGTATTGGGAAATGTTGCTATAGCAAAAGCGTTTGGTAAGTGGTATCGTTATTATATCTCGCCTGGTTATACTTGTAATAAAACTGAAACATACATATATGTAGGTAGGCGACGCGGAGTATGCTGGATCAATCCCGTGTCGCCCCAGGAAGGTGGTGGTATCGTGGGGTTTTGTTTATTTATTTATTTATACTTTATGTAAAAAGGCGGACTTAATGTCAGAGGCATTCTCTACCAGACAACCTTAGGGTGGTGCAGATAATATAATATAATGTAGGTATGATAAGAGATAAATAATGAATAGAAAAAATAGATAAAGAAAATATGTGACATTTATACATCTGATATTATATGTACATATACATACACATATATAAACACATACATATACATATAAATAATATTATAAACTTAATAATGCACAATATACACATGATATAAAATAGTAATATACTAGTGATAATAAATGGAATAAATAATCAAAAATTTTAGTGGGTGTTCCCGGCACTTCACGCCGGATGAATCCCACAGACCCCCTACCAACTCTAATCCGGAAGATCCTCACGGATTAGAGGACCACCTCTAATCCGTGATTCTCCTACCAAGGAGAATGCGTAAATGCATCTCCCTACGTTAAAAAAAAGGATATTTGAGAAAAAAATTGATGAAGTGATTTTACAATCCTTGACGCCATCACAAGTTTCTATGGTTTTTGAAATTATGGTTATTTTTTTTTTTTCCGTCTGCCTGCCCGTTTGTTCTGTTCTTGCACACATCACGCAAAAAATTGCGACGAATTTCGATTAAATTTGGTATGGTATTTTTTTTATATCCTGGAGTAATAATCCCGTAGATAAAAAAAAATATTGAATACTCACCCCAAAGTGGCGTAAATGGGGATGCAAATTTAAGTTAGTTTTAAAGTTATATTCAAGATACTTTGTATGTAAGGTCCTAGTTTACAAATGATAAAAGTACATTTATTGAAATATCATTTAGTACAAAATTAGATTACGGGAACACATGTGGTGTTAATAGACTTATTAAATGATGTCGCCATAAATAGTTTAATTAAATATAATAAAAAAAATAGGGAAAATAAATATATACAAAAAAAAAACAGAAGAAATATTAGAGAAAACCTTTAAAATCAATAACTAAATACAATTTCAATTCAGTTAATTTAAACAGGTTTTCACGCGTTACCTTTGCTTTTTTCTATCCCGACGTTTCGGCTGGGTTTCACCAACCGTGGTCACGGGCTGACTCAAGCCGAAACGTCGGAATAGAAAAAAAGCAAAGGTAACGCGTGAACACCCGTTTAAATTAACTGAATTTAAATATGGAACGTGAAAACTTAAAAAAAAATTAATACAATTTCGTAGTTTTTTTTAAGTATCGTACGCATGCCTGTTAATTTCTGCACAAATAATTCAAGTTTATAGGTTATATATTTACACTAAATTTATATAAATTTAAAATAAATTACGTACATATATTTACTTCAATAGGAAATTTCCCAATAAGTAGTCGTCTTACAAACACGAAGCCGAAACGTCGGAATAGAAAAAAGCAAAGGTAACGCGTGAACACCCGTTTAAATTAACTGAATTTATATATGGAACGCGAAAACTTAAAAAAAAAATTAATACAGTTTCGTAGTTTTTTTTTAAGTATCGTACGCATGCCTGTTAATTTCTGCACAAATAATTCAAGTTTATAGGTTATATATTTACACTAAATTTATATAAATTTAATATAAATTACGTACATATATTTACTTCAATAGGAAATTTCCCAATAAGTAGTCGTCTTACAAACACGAACTACCACACGATGACTCCATATCATGAACACAGCTGATTACACACATTTTTAACACTCATTTAAAACTGATAATTATGTGTGATATAAATTTATGATGGATTATAGTTTGGTAATAAATTATTACAATTGTATGCGCACCTATAGTATAGTTCACAGTATCAATTACAAATTAAACAGCAGAATCTAATTTCACGGTATAATTTTATAAACACATGAGACTTATTTGAATAAATTAACAACTGAGCATACTTCAATTTTCCACGATAACCAGTAAAATTACATAAAATGTTAATCCAATTAACATTGGCATTGGCATTACGTGGCAATCGTTTTATAAGTTTCATAAATTTCGAAGCCGGCTTTATCTAAATTGTAGCAACAATAATAATTGTCAATACGATAAAATTTACACGACACAAAACGACCAAACATTTCTTAATAACCTTGACTAAACTTTTGTCTTCACCTGTAGACCTACAAATTGTTTCAAACAACTGTTTTTCAACTGGAGTCCTACTATTAAAATATCTGCTATTATTATTTAACTTCCGCTAATAATTTGATTGACTATTGTGTATTTAATTTCGTATTTTACAATTTGTTCTTTCTCGGTTCAAGTCATTTTTTTTACTTTTAATTTGAGTTAAGTATATAAAGTTTTACTAAGCCTGAGATCGTTCGGCCACGACAAGATCAAAAGTACAATGTTATTTTTTTTACCAATTGCAAAGGTCACATTTCCATAGTCTCCCTATTACAATAAGATATTTCAAGCTTCTACGAAACTGTTTCACCTGTGATCGAATCTATATTTATAATATAAGGCTAACGAGAGGAAATCTATTCATTGAAGATATTTAAGAAAAATGTGGTGGGAGGTGACGATCATCACCACGTTGGTAGTATGCTGTGCAGGCCGCCATTCAGGCCTACTAGGGCGAGGGCTAAGCGCAGACGGCGACTCAGTCCGGACACCGCACCGGCGGGAGCCCTGACCTTCCATTGCACTTGGAAGGCTGTCTGGGAGATGGTCTGGTCATGCCGGGGTGACCTCCTCTACGTAGTCGGAATAAGACGGGGCGGGACGTGACATAGATAGAAATTAGAATATATTGGTAGAGATAGATGAAAACTAGAAGGAAAATATAGGCTTTCTATTAGAATATAATTGTCTAAATTCCACGCGAGTGAAGACGCGAGCACATCTAGTAAATAATAATTCGGTTTAATATTTTACCATCCAAATAGTTACGACATTGTTTTCCTTGAACCAATGCTGATGTCTTTTCCGATACAGGATATACGTACAAATATCTATTCATTATTGGGAACAAGCTAGAGGTTATCAGTGAAAATACTTAAATATAAAAGATAATATTGAATTCAATGTCACCTTTGATATATTATTAGTAATTGTCATGGTTATATTAGGTATTTATAAATGACTAAATCATTATGAACCGACAGTGTATTTAGGTATATAACATACAAGCCCTGAAGCACTGTGGTACTAGGCAATAAACTTTATATACCTATATAAACTATTTCTTAACATAATTAAGACATACTTAGTTAAAAATTCAATGAATAAGTGTGTAATTGTCATCCACGCGACTACTGTAGTACTTATTGCTTCAATAATTTTATAAATATTTGTCGTCGTCTTTTAATTGTCCCAAATACATTCACAAGTGTTTAATTAACCCAAACAGTGTTGCAATATAAAAAACCTACTTTAGTAATAATATTGATATTTTATTACTCGATAAACTTTAGAGTAAACTATAAAAACGTTGCTATGTCAAATTAAATAATATACATATACTGTTTGATTAAATAATACAAAATAAATACTTTAAATAAAAATGCAAAATAAACTAATTTTATCAACACTGATATTTATGTTGTATCTTGCACTATTTTTTGATGATAATAAAAGATAAACACAAAACAATGGCTAACGTAAATCACTATAGGAAAAAAATGTAAACTATTGTATACCTTCTGTTTATTAAAATTACCTTTAATATAACTGCAGAATAAAAGCGAAAATATATCTAGGGAAATAATAATAATAATATAGTATTATCAGCGTCTCTCTTCATTTTACTTCAAATTTCAAAGATATTTTTTAAGACATTGGAAATTATTATGTATTCTGGCTCTTTCTTGCAAAGTATAATCTAGTTTATAAATTTCATGTTACAAAAGTTATTCTACCTAATAAATGACAGTTATGGTCATATTTATACATAGACAAACTATATGCCAAGACACAGGGTATCTTAGTTTGTTAGTTAACTCACCCAAAACTCACGTCTTATGTTTTCAATACTTTTGTTTATATCCTGGGCATAGGTCTCCCCCAAAAAAGGGGGAATTGCTATAATCACCATGCTTGGCAGGCGGGTTGGCGATCGCAGTAGGTGTTTGTGGTACCTACTCAGAGGATTCTGCTGCCCATCACCTGCTTTATCGCCTTTTACGACACCCACGGGAACGATATGGGGTGGTACTATTCTTAGCTGGCACCACACGACAAATTCATATCCGTTACTATTTTAAACACATTCGCTTTATCCATTTCCATACCATGACAAACTATTCCCTTTCAACGTTTCTACCACTGGCGCAACTTTAAGATAAGAATATTATTAATGTATCTTGTTATATTCAAGCGAGTGGTGAGTCAGTAGACGCGACCCAGGAACTGATCACCCTTGCTCTGGCGAATATTTTCGGTTCTTTTGTGGGCGCAATGGCTATCACCGGCTCGTTCTCTAGAAGTGCTGTTAACCACGCAAGCGGTGTTGCCACACAAGCAGGCAGTATTTTCACAGGTAATTGTCTCTTACATTAATCAAATTGAGATATGACTAATCCATATAATTCTGAGTGGTATTCAGCTTCTTGTGAGATAATATATGTATTTTTTTTACACGGTGTAGTCTTAGTGCTTTGACCACAATCTTACTTGATGTTAAGTGACGATGTGGTCCAGGATGGTAAACACACTAAACCTAGATACTGGTTCTCAAGTGATGCTGCCCAAACACACCTATTGGTACTTGGCGACAGGTTTTCAAACTTGAGGGTGGTAGCTACCCAGGCGGGCATTATTAGAAAATGCCCTACCATCATGCAAAGGTTTCCTCATGATGTTTTCCTTCACCGAAAGCTCAGGAAGATTTTAAAGTCACATAGGTGGGGATCAAACCTGCGTTGATTGTCACGGAATCCGGCCGCACTACCCGCTCGGCCATCATTATATATAAAGGATAGTGCTGACCGTCGTGAAATTCTGATTTAATGATGAAAGTCACATACCTGCAAATGCTAGGGTGAATATAGTATTCATTGGTACATTCAATACATCGCTACGATAAATAGTAACATGTATGTTACCGCTAAAGCTTGAAATTCGTGAATATGTAGATTACCTAGTTAAACTGTAGATTGCCAACTACCAACTACTACATTCACAGTTTAGGTACTTTAATGATTCGCCGTAGTTAATCTGCAAATAACCTAGATAATCTTTAGTTTAACTGATTATAAACTTTAGTGATAATAAATATAGTGTTTGCATTGTAAATGTGAACGAGTACTCATATTTCATTTCAAAATTTTAATTTGATTATTTTTACTCTGTTAAATTTGCAATGAAATTAGCTATGATGCAATTGTTTGTATCTACACTTGAAAATCATGCGCGATATAATATTGAAAACATAAAATACGAAAAATAACTTATAATTTCAACTTATATAAGTAAGTTTTTAAGTGGTTTAATAAATTTTACTGTCACACATAAACGTTTCAATAATTGTAAGTTGGTGTTAATTTTTTTTTTAGGAATTCTTGTGTTACTGGCCCTTAGTTTATTGACACCCTATTTCTACTATATCCCCAAAGCAGCGTTGGCTGCGGTCGTCATCTGCGCTGTGGTGTTTATGATAGAATACGAGGTAAATACAACTTGTCATTTAATTACGTTACAGTATATATATATATATATATATATATATATACTAGTATATCAATTATTAGTAACATTCAAGTTAAAACTTACAATCATTAATTCATCAATCATTGTAATGTTTTCTGTAACATAGAAAGACTATATTACGTTATTATTAATTTCTAGTGCAAGATAATTTACACACATAAAAGTCATCATAATAAATCTATATATACTAATAAATAAAATTGAAGTGTCTGTTTGTAATGTTAAAATTATATTTTTTTTTTACTAAATAAACATGAATGTACTCGTATATACGATTACCTATACCAAAAATATATTTTAATTTTGTCTGTCTGTTCTTTTCGGGTAATCTCTGGAACGGCTTGACGGATTATGCCGGGATTTGTTTTTTTGTAGATAGCTGAAGTTACTCCGGGTAATTTATGGTACTTTTACTTTCTGAAAATAATTTTGATACCGCGTAAAAAAAATTAAACTCATAAAAATTGTAATAAAGTCCGATTTAATGCAGTTTTACGGGCAAGTGCAAGTTTATGAGAAATATTTTTACTTTACCTTAGTAATAAAAAAATTAGGGTTCCGAATAAAAAAAATGAAAATGCAGTAAAGAATTTATGAAACGCGGGCACAGCCGCGGGCGCAGCCGCGGGCACACAGCTAGAATACTATAGAATATGTAATGTTTTAAAAAAGTATCCTATGTTAAATGTTTGAAGGTCCATGACTCTGCTTATTTGTCGTTTTTTGAAATGATTCTTTTTACTTTACCTGGAAGTAACAAACGATTTTACTCACGTTTCTATATTTACAAAAGTGACTGGATTCCAATGATCAAGATAATTTTATAAATTATACATGCTTCCTCTTTTATTCCCAAATATATGTGTGGTTAATTTTAAATTGGTATAACTTCATAATTACACTTTTTATCTTTTGTAACCGAATTAAATCCTTAATTGAAACGGCATTACTGGTTTAGTCAGGGAATCAACATTGTTAAATTTCGATTATAAAAATGACGTTAGTCAGGTAAGCATTGCAAAATTCAATTACTCACTTTTATAATTAACGACACAAACTGATAATGTATTGGTAAAATTTGTTGAAAATTCATTTAGTATCGAAATAAGGTAATGTTTTATACTAAAGTTTAATAATAGTATGCCAATAACAAATGACTCTACAAGTTTAAAATACTGCAAGGTCCACGTTTTAAGGACAATGACTCTGAAGTCTAAAATATTGTTTACATTTATTTTTCAAAATTGGGACATAGCTATCAAATGAACTCGAATAAACTGCGTATGTTTGACATTTTATTAAAATTACTAAAATATTTGAGATCTCAATAGTAATTTGTTCATCATCATTATAAGCCTAAAGCATATTTCCAGATGACTTAAAGTAGTATCCGTGTGGGGTGCCAACTGCGCTTAATAGGTCAATTCTAAATAGACAGGCCCTTGGGGAATCATGCCTCCTATGATATCCGAATTATGCACTTTTTTATTAGCACGCCTGCTGCATTTTTAGGACAGGGCCTCCAGCCAAGCATCATCGTTTAATTTTATGCCGTATGGAATTGTTTTAATCCACTGATCGTGATCGTTAGCAAGATCTTCTCAATAGTAGAAATCAGTGTCAAAGAATACCATGTCGCGCTTCTTGCCTTGTACCTTAACAAAGAACGACTCACTGGTAACTTGGCATAAACTATTATTTCTCAAAGGAGAATTTGTCTAACTTATTACATAAATATATTACATCGTTTGTTCCTATGCATTGAACAAACTACGGATTCAATATCTTAACCAGCAGGATAATGCAACTTATAATAAACAGTCTAGTACCTAATATAGAAATTGTCAACATAAAATATAATACCCAAAAACTATCTGAAAGACCAATTTAAAATTGATCTAATTGGGAAGTAAAATAAAATTCATCCACACACATATATCCACGAATACACTGACACACACATCCACATGTAAAAATAACTATATATTAGCTAAGAACCACAACATGGTAGTACAAAATCTCACCAAGAACTCCAAGAAACGTTAACATGAACTTGTGTTGCCAGGTTGTTAAACCGATGTGGCGATCGCGACGTGCGGACTTAGTACCTGCTTTCGCTACTTTCGCATTATGCTTATCAGTTGGCGTTGAACTCGGCATTATAGCTGGGATCGGCGTAAACGTTATTTTACTACTATATCCTAGTGCAAGGCCGCAGCTAGACGCTGAAATAATAACGGTATTTAAACACCACCTCCCTATCTATTTATTGCATAACAATTAACTCTATTAGAACTGCTATTATAACTAACAATTTTCATTGTTATGTCTATTTACAGCTATTATAATCGAGCGTGAAATTTAATAATCACTTTACATGTGTTACAAGGTCGCTTAACAGTGAATTATGTTTGGTTATAATAAATATGATTTTGCGTTTGTTTTTTTATTACTTTAGTTTTAATAATTGTGGTTTTTATAATTAATAAAGAAGCGTTAACCTATTTAGTCTATGGGATGTTATTAAAAATTTGGCTTATTCGTGTTCTGTTTTCTAAACAATATTTTTGGCAATTCTTGTCATATTAGTGTCATGTAGAAGCTGTTAATAGTTTTAGTATGAAGTGATGATTGATCTGTGGTAGCGTGGTCATATACCGCGTTGATGGATGTGCGTTGTTCGAATTTGCCTGTCCTATAATGAGTTTTTCGGTAAAAGAAAAATCATGAGGAAACCACAGTATGGTTTTAGGGCATTTTCTATTACATCTTTTCTCACTATCAAGATCAAAATCTATTGCCGATAGGCGTATTCCACAAGTATTATTCGAGATCCAGTACCTCTAGGTTTAGCATTTTACCATCTTGGGCTACATTGTCACTTAACATCAATTGTAATTGTGGACAATTTACTGAGCTTATATAGTAAAAAAAAGTCAAAATCTATCCAATTCGCTCTATTATTTTAGTTGTCTCTCTCACTTCTTATGATTTCATTTACTCTTTGATATGAGTGACAATTATGCCAATTAAAATGTGACATAATGTGCAATATGAATTTTAAAGCGATGATGGCTTAGTTGGTGGCGCTGCCGGATTTAGCGTCAATGGACGCGGGTTCAGACCCACCTATGCAGCTCTAAAATCAGCATGAGTTTTCAGTGAAAGAAAACATCATGATGAAACCAAAGCATGGTGGTAGGGCGTTTTCTAATAATGCCTGCCTGGGTAGCTACCACCCTCAAGTTAGAAATCCTGTCGGCTATATAATATCAATAGGTGTGTTCCGGCAGCATTTACGGTTAGTTTAACCATCCTAGACCACATCCTCACTTAACATCAGGTGGGATTATGGTCAAAGCCGTGTAAAAGAAACATTCGTCTTACTGCAATTTTAATCGATTCAATTGTTATATAAAATATTCGACAATCACAGTAACTTATGATATTTCCAGTACTAGAAGTTATGAAAAGGCGTTCTACTGGTAGTTGATATTATTAATATAAAGATTGATGTAACCTGTACAAAATATTAAGTCTTTAGTTTTGTTAATTTTATAACTAAAGCCACACTATGTAAAATTGTCTTAAGGTCCTCGTAATTGTTTGCAATATTCTGATAAATTAATTCAATTCTAATCAATTTCAGAACAATTCAGGATTTAGTTACTTAATGGTGACCGTAGGCAATAGCCTGTACTTTCCTGGGGTGGAATATATCAGACAGTACGTGGAGAAAGTTGCTAAGAAGCAAGGCGGCTGCAGTATGCCTGTCGTTATTGACTGTAGATATGTACTTGGTATGTTTTTTTATTTATGTAATAATTTTTTTCCACCATCAAACTACACTTTTGATTGACACCTAAGTAACAACAATACAATTTAAATAGTAACTCGTTTTAAAGCAACATGAAGGCAATAAGTAACTATCAACGATTTCATTTACAATTTATTATTGCATAGTATTTATATTTTATTTTTATATACGGGCAATTCTTTGAGTTACGCAATTCTGCTAGTGTCATGTGGATAAAGATATTATTCGAATCTTGTATTTGTATCGAAATCTTGTATGTTTTGTAGAAAACGACTTTCATCTTACTAAGTAGAACTTTCCAGGGAGTTTTTGTGGCACGTCATAATAAACGTTACCAGTTATTATTTACTATAACACTTATCCTGTGCACAATAACCAAACAATATCACGCAAAACTACAAGGAATAAAATTTCATATAATAGTATGTAATACGTATGTTTATAAATTAAATACGAGAACTACTGTAAGACAGACTGAGATTCCGATAAAAATTCTATATATTTTTTTTGCATTCCGATTATACGAAAAACGATGATTTTTTTATGAAAAAATAAATTTATCTGAAACAGGCCTTATATGTAAAATGTTCATTTCAGAATTTGTTGAAAGTTGTTTATTAAGTTATTGATAATAGTTGTATTATTGCCAGTCTCTAAATCAGGAAGGATTACTATCACGAATGCCGTTACCATAAGAACATACATTTAATTTTTTTTTAATTGAAACTTGGCAAAATGTTTTATCTAACGTTTTAAATACAGTACAGTCAAAGAACGATTGTCGATACATAAGTATCGGCAGAACAATGAATGTGCCGTTTGATGCGATTAAGCAGGAAACGCGTCCATCACAAGCGAACGTTTCCGAGCAGTTGCCGAAGCACGCTACAATCCATAACTATGTTATTCATTTCACTCGATACTTTTACAGGAGCGGATTTCACAGCTGCTAAGGGTCTATGTGCCCTGTCGAATTCGTTGTCATCTCGCGGACAGCCGCTGGTACTATTGTCGCCTAGAGAAAGCGTTTCTTCAGTGTTTAGTAACGCGGGCTCTAGTGTGGTCGTCGTGCCCACTACCAGTGAACTGGATACTACATTACAAAGTAATCATCGTTTTATATTATCACTAGCTATGTGCCCGCGGCTCCGCCCGCATTTCAAATATTCTTTAGGTGCGAGTGGAAAAAGACCATATAACATTTAATTTATACCTAACCTATAAAAAACAAGTGAATGATGAAAAATGATAGTCTTTCGTTTTTATTGTACGGAAAAAATATACATAAGAGTAATTCGAAAAAGAAACGAGAAAGGTTCGATGGAATCCAAAAAATAAATACGGATAAATAGATAATAGCAATGGTTATAATTGATTATTTTTCATTGTCAAATACTAGACCATAAAAAAGGTTCGTCATCGAAAACCAAACTAGAGGTTTTTTTTTTTTACACGGTATAGGCTCAGTGCTTTAACCACAATTTGATGTTAAGTGACGATGTGTTCCAGGATGGTGATCCCACTAAGACTAGATGTACAGGTTCTCAAATGATGTGGCCGGAACACACCCTTTGGTATTTGGCGACAGGTTCTCAAACTTGGGTGTGGTAGCTCTACCCAAGCGGACATTATTAGAAAATGCCCTACCACCATGATATTGGTTTCCTGACGATGTTTTTCTTCACTGAAACCTCAGGCTAATTTTACTTTAAGTAGTACGCGCATTTATGAATATGTATTAGTGAGAGTTTGAAAGTTACGCCAGTGGTAGAAAAGTTGAAAGGTCGGGAACCTTTCGTGTTTTGAGAACAGAGAAAGTTAATGTGGGTAAAATAGTAAAGAATATGAATGTAGAAGGATAGAAAAGTAGAGGAAGCCAAAAAAAGTGTGACTGGAGTGTATAAGAAAGGATATTAAAGAAAAAGGAGTAAATGAAGTGATGGCGGCTGATTAGCTGAATTAAATTTTAGTTTCGGCATATGTATTATATATGATTATATTAATCATTTAGTCTATTAACTTTATATTGCAATGCTAATGCATTTAAGTAGGTCTGGATATAGACTTGCTAATACATGAATGCGATGCACCGAAATTTGGGTTTTTCGCCATGTGAATGGTGGTCACGATCAAGTTACTCACTCCAAATTAATAATTATTTCTAGATTTAACTGGGCAAATTCCACTACCTGTAATGAAAGGTCAAGGGAAAGGCCAAACACCGCCTCCAAATTACAACTCATTGCACATGGACGATGATGTTACTGAAATAATCATACCCGAAGAACAGAACAGGACACCGCTTCTGAACAGATCTGCATCTAAATCTCATACATGTGAGATAAATGACACATAATTACTACATATATAATAATGTGCATGTATTTATTTAGTATAAATTATGTAAAATAGTAATGATCCAATACAAGGTCGATATACCACAAATACCTCTTATATGAAGCGCTAAAATAAATAAAACTATTAAATAATTAAGAAAGCTTTAATCGATTTAAATGTATTATTACGATTTTTTTAAACTGCATTTTGAATTTATACATACGTACTCTCTCCCTCTCTCTCTTTCTCATCAATAAGTATCGATATCGATATATCGCATCAGATTCATTCTAAGTCCAACCCTATTAATAACAGTATCGACACACTATGCGTTCTAAATAACGCACGCATTTTATATAATAATAATGATTTATTGATATTAATATATATTTTATACAGTTTTTTTTTTACGAATATCGATAATGCATTGATTATCGATACTCTCTAATTAAATGAAACTCATTATTTAAAGTTTGTTTATTCTGAAATATCCCTTCCTGTTTTAGATTCACAGATATGTAATAAAAATATATTGGTTTTAATATTAAATTTATCTGACATGTTGTGTTTTTTAAATTATTTTTGTGTGTCTTTCTAAAGTAATGAGTTTTATTTATATTTAGCGCCTCGTTTCCCTAGTTCCTACCTGAATTCATTCCAAGTTGTCGACCTTGAATTGAAATTCCTATAAAAACCTAAAAAAATGATCTTGTACTAAATAAGTAGATCTATTTTTATAGTTAAAAGAAATAAACCTAAGAGTGTGTTTATAGTATTATTATAGACCGATTGTGTAGTGTAATGTTATTTTCTTGAGCCTCTAAGGCAGACTAGTATATTATATTAGTTTTATTGTAGTCGATTTTTTTTTTTTTTTTTAGATTTATTAACATTAGAAACTTGTACTTAAAATGGTAAAAGCTCAAATATTAGTTGTAAAATCACAATAATAACTAGCCAACAATAAATCTTATTCGAGTAATTTCAGTGAAAATACATTAAATGTATGATTAACGTTCTTTATATTTAGTTTGATTAGAATGACGGCTGTCATCGAAGATACCTCCTTTGGATTTTTTACCGTAAAATACAGGTAACTCAATGTCATAATATTATTCACACAGAAATAGTGATGTCCGTGCGTCGTTTTTTTTTTTATAAAAGATAAATTATATATCAATCTTTCGACTTAATCGATATGATTCTTTTTATTTTTATATTTTACGATTTTATAAGAAACGTGTATCTCTACTACTATAATAGTGTCGATTTACCGTATATTTACATTTTAATATTACGTCTGCATATTTATTATTATATCGATTGTATCACTACTTTCTTAGCACTAGGGACAGTAGTTTGACAGCTGTCATTCTTACCAAAGTACACTTCAATAAAAGTACAAAAGGCATGTATTGTGTAATAAATATTTGAAGTAACTTTCTAAATGAGTCTCTGGGTTCAGTTAAGACTAAATTAAGTTGTTTATAAATATCTGCAAATAAATTTAGTGTGTTAACTTCAGCTGCAGTGCATGCCTTTTTATTTAAGTAGCTTGAAAAATATATTAAATTAGTACCTACTTCCTTTAATTACGCCTATAAAAAAATCTAATTAATTACAACTTAATATGTAACGTCAAAACTACATAGTAGTACGTCAAAGACCTAATTACATGAATTTTACCAAAGATGCAAGAGTCTATATTTCCAATGATCCAGTGATATTTAAGTTTAACGTCTAATTTACTATAATAGTAAATATTCCTGTAGAACATTGCTCTACAAGAAGGTTTTATAAATAGATAATATAATTTTTAAATAACGACTCTTCTTTAATAAGTTATTTGTTAATTTTAAGGCTTGATTCATGACCTATTTGAATAGTTAAGGATAATTTTGATATCCTTGGTATACCTTATAAGACTATATTTTTGGACATTAAATAATTGTGGAATTCCTAATAGTTTTTTTTTTGTTATTTTTTACTGTTTTATTATATATGTTTGACCACCATCACTTGTATATTTAAGTCTAACGCTGTAGTCTAAAACTCTTCTTTCATCTGTTTTGTTAATTAATACGTTCTCGTTTAGACAAGTCTATTTATTTAAGTTATTGACCACTAGTGGAGGTCACCAAGAGATGGCGCCACCTGCATGTTAACTCACGCTTGAGTTTACTAGTACTTTGTAGAGGTTGAATTTGGTGTAAAAATATATATAGGGGGCAAACCCTTAAGGAAGCTTGCCACACTCCTGCACATAACACGCAGGTACATAGGTCCTGTAAGGAACCTTTTTTTTTATTAAATAAAAAATGTAGGGAATAGCTAGGTTCAAACTCGCGAGAGAGTTCACTCGTCCCCAAAGTCACGGTGAAGCTGTAAAGGCCCTTCCGGTCAACAGCGTTAGCTAGGTTCGAAAAAAAAAAAAAAAAAAAAGGAAGCTTGAGGTTGCGGCTGACAACATCGTTAGCTAGGGTTAAAAAAAGAAAGTTTAGTGCCTCAGGCACTCGTCCACCAAGTTCGGTGAAGCTGTAAAGGCCCTTCCGGTCAATAGCATTAGTTAAAATAAAGGAAAATATAAAAATTAAATGAATAGCCCATAATTTATTGTCTTCCTTTTGTATTGTGGTCATATCGTCTTTATTCTTTTATATCTCAAGTTTTGCTTTTAGAATTGCCCCAAAATTAACTGCTCGTGTGAACTATTTACACGATTTACCATATATTTTGAACCCGTTTTACCACCCACTGCCATGTTATAAATTCATCAAGATTTTTTACTTGAATGATCAAGTTCATTTTAAGTTGAAACCTATATCATTCGAAGTTGACTCCCGAGTGTACATCCTATATTTAGTGTCTTTTTTTATTAGAATGTTCTTTACTGGAATTTATTTTTTTACACGGAATAGGCACTGCTTTGACCACAATCTCACCTGATGTTAAGTGAAGATATGGCCCAGTGGTGTTATTCATTGTGTAAAACGATGAATTTTTTTTTAAAGTAACTGCTGTTTGACCTTTACAGCTTAACCGGCCTTGTGTATACAGATTGCTTCGATAATTCATTCAAAAATGGTAATTTAGGAATGGTAATGGTAAAGGAGACGACAATGGTACGAACCACAACTTGAATTTTTTTATACTGATGATTTTCCTTGTTCAAATATTTATTTAAATTTTCATGATGATTGGTTGAAGGGTATAGAAGTTCATAGCGATATCTGGTGGCATGTTACAATAAAATGGATAACATAAAAATATCCATGGAGAACCAGATACACAGCGGCGGCTCTAGCCCTTGTAGCGCCCGTATGCAACCAATATCCTGGCGCCCTTTAGTAAGTGGGCGGTTAAAATGGAATACTTAACAGTCATATTCTCAAAGTGCAGTTTGGATGCAATAGTTGAATAGGGAAGAAGTTGGTACACGAGTAAAAAGGAATTTTTAGGAAGGTTATATATAACACGGGCACAGGGTCGATCGGCGCCCCCTAAAACCCTGCGCCCGTGTGCGCTGCATGATACCCTGCATTATAGGTAATGACGACTCTGCAGATACACATGCCAATTTTTTTTGTGATCATTTGAATAGCGGTTTATAGCTGAAGTTTAGCGATCTCATATATACATACAAATATTTATTTTTAAATATAGCGCTCTGGGCTCTCACCCCAATCGATATGATACATACGCTAAGCGTAATAGAGGTAATTGGCAGATTAACGTTACCAGGACATGCCTGTAGATGTTTGTCTACATATTTTTCAAACTTTCCAAATGAGTCACCATTTACACATAATTTAGTCACAACTTTACCACCAAACAGGTATTAAAAATTGTCCTATTACTTTATTATAGTTTAATGCTTCAATGAGAACAAATTCATTATAGAAGTAAGTTTATACTTCAGTCCATCGATGCGAATTACGACTACGCTACCACAGAAACATCGTTACTTCAATTGACTACATTTATAAAACATTTTAGTTATAAAAGGACAATTAACTGTGTAATTATGTAGATATTTTTGTAATTTTTACTGGATTAGTGGTAGTAATGGTGGTACTGTACTTACCATCAGGTCCAGTACAGTCACAAAAAAAAAAAGTAAGTTCTGATGCCATTGTCTCTTAACGAACTGTCATAGAGAGACGGTAGAAATTTTCAAAAATATCCTTTATTATGACGGAAACAGTAACAAATAGTGAGGGTAAAGAGAAAGAGTAATACAGGGTGACAAGACTTTCGTGTCCGGCTGGGTCGCGGCCACCATTCACATGATACAAACTCTGCCACTGTAGATTCAGAAGTTACCTATGTAGTGAGATAGGGTAGTAAAATTATGATTTACCTTATGACACATATGTGTGTTGATAAAAGGCTATCTTTATTTAGAGTATAATTATACGGGGTTTTATTTAGCCAAATAACACAAGTTTAAATTCATAAATCAGTGTATTATTTATTTATCGGATCACGACGACAAATTTATAGTTGACTTTGGAATCAGACACAAAAAAAAATTACCAACATCTTCAAAAATAATTATCTACACATTTCAATAAATAAAGTATTTTTCATCTTAAAACTACTTAGCACCATAAAACATTAAATATAATAAATGCATATTTCTGACTACGCGAATAATGAGTATCATAAGTACTAATAATTAGAAAGAAATACCCCACAGTCAAATCTAGCGTATATGTACCTATTAATTTTTTTTAAATATTATCTATCGATCAGCCAAACAACTTTATATGAAACAGCACGATAAATATACAATACTGAAGTTATAGACCACTGTTGATAAAGTTGTTTCAAAGTTGTAGAAAAACCATATAGACCCCTTTATACGTTAAACCATCACCGAAAAAGAGCTGCCACAGTAATGTTCGTGTAGTGCCCCTTAACCGTCGATGGGGTTTTCGTAAATTAATTCCATAATCGAACTTGTTAATATTATAATACCAAACAAAATCTTTAAAATATGAATGCTCTTAATTTAAAGATATTATAACTAACACTACTTTCATACGTTTTCTATTTTTATTATTTGCTTTTGCAATAGTATCCTACACAACAAATTGAACTTAGAGTAAAGATAAATCGGCCTAAGGAGCACTACAAATATTTACTGATTCTATTACACCCAATTAAACTATAACTATATAATTGTAAACAACCATAACTATTGCAAGTTATTGTTTAACTATAGAATGATGGTAAAACATTGGTCTTGAAGCGGACATCAGTTTTTCAGAAACTACATGGGCGATTCTTGCGCTGCGCTGCCAAACAAGCTCCCGAGTACGTTCATGGTTGCTATCTACTCGAACCTATGAAAAAAAAAAAATCAAATAAATTTAATATATCGGTTGTACATAGACATAGAAATTACATTTACTAAGAAGAAAAAGAAGAACTATCCAGCAACTATCCGAAATTTAGTTTTTCCCGTGACAAAATAATTGCCGACTCATAAAAACTATTAAGATATGCGTAGGTGGGAATATATGCTGTCTTCAATTTTAAACTATTGAACCTTATAGAAGGATTTTTGGAACATGATATAAAGAGGGAACTGGTCGCGTATTAGGAATGTATTTTTAAATGGTGTGTTGTTCCTCGATAAATGTCAAATTGGATGGAACCACCTTTCAATGAAACCATTATTAGTAGTTTCAGAAGCAGGGTATCTGTAAATATGTGTAAGTAATATTAAATATCGTATATTTCCTTTAACTTCATTACGGTATTAACATTTTTTTTGTATTATATTAATAGCTTTTTGGCAGATTCGTTGTAATCATAACTGACGTAACACGAAATTCAAGATCATTATTAATGGCTTCATAGATCGAAATATTTATACTAATTTTTTATACTGTAAAGCGCTTATTATTATACTTAGTGATTTAACCAAAATCTCACCAGATGGTAAGTGATATGGTCCAGTATGGTAAACACACTAAGCCTAAAGGAACTGGTTCTTAAGTGATGCTGCCGAAACACACCTATTGGTTCTTGGTAACAGGTTTTCAAACTTAAGTGTGATGCTACTCAGGTGAACATTATTAGAAAATGCTACCACCTACCACCATGCTACCTACCACCTGCCTACCACCATGTTTTCCTGACGAAGTATTCCTTTATCAAAAACTTTATTATACTATAGAGTTCGTGTCATAAGTGGGTTCGAACCTATCTCCATTGAATCATACCACACCTATAACTGAACCATCATAGCTTCAAAAGTTAAAAATAACTTCGTTTATAATTAATGATAAATATTCAAGAAGGTTTACCAAAAGTCTAATAATTGCATATTTTGTTAATTATATGTTAAAACCAATCTCTACGGTTTATATTTTCATATGAACTATTTAAAATGAAAGACAATTGATTAAAATTATGCATAGTATTCACCTGTTTTGGCTGCAAAACTTTTATGGAATGTAGCGTAGCGACGCCTTGATTATTAACTCTCAAGCTTAATTTACCCACCATTTCTGCTGTAGTCGCTGTTGCTGATTTAAGTTCTTTTTTAGCTCCACGACCAACCTGTACAATATGTTAAAATTATATATCATACCTAATTATAATAACACTATTTCGTAAAATGTTACTATTATGGAAAATATTCCATCCATCTATTCAACCGCAAGACTTCTACTGCTGGCATAGGTCTCGCCCAAAGATCTCCACGATGGCTTGTCTGTCACCACTCGCATCTAACGGACTCCCGCGAGCTTCAATAGGTCGTCGATCCACCTTGTCGGCCTACCTATGCTGCATCTTCTAGTACGCAGCAACCATTCGAGAATCCGTTGGCCCTATCGGGCATCGGTTCTATGAGCAATGTGGCCGACCCATTGCCAGTTCAGTTTGGAAATTCTTCGAGCAATGTCGGTTACTTTGGTTCTTCTGCGGATCTACTCATTTCTGATTCAATCACACAGGGAAACTCCGAGCATAGCCCCATCAATTGTCCTTTGGGTTACTTTAAGCTTTCTAATTAGGCCCGTTGTAAGCGACATCTCTGTGGCATAAGTCATCACTGGCAACGGACACTGCCGTATTTCAGACGAGAATATTCTGCGTAACTTCTCAAACGCGGCAAAGTAACAACATATTAAAAATATTAAATCATGTAAAACACAAACCTCTTTTTCAACCCTTAATATTAGTGGTCCAACTATGAAGTTACTCTTTATTGTGGTGTGGTCTGACATGATACTGACGGCAACATCTCCATCCCTTTTCAATGATGATAATCCATATAGTGTCCCTTTTGCTCTTGGTTTATTTTTCTCGCTTGTCTTTATCTTATTCTTATTTGTTGCTGGTTTCTTTGTAGTGTTCTTTACTGGTGGTTTAGGTTTGGGTTTTGTTGCCTTGGTAGGCGGTTTAGGTCTAGTTGTTGTAGGTTTCGCTTTGCTCGTTTTAGTTCCTGTTTTTTCTTTTATCGCTCTAGATTCAGCTAATACATTTTCTGTTTGTACGACTGTCATATCATCAGGCTTTACTATTTCGTTAATCTGTGTATTTTCTTCTTTGACTACATCAAGAATCTCAGGTGATGCTATTTTGCCTTTATTTTTCTTAGTTCCACTACGACGTGCGCTGTTTTTCTTTTTGTTGGAAGTTTTTCTATAAAACAAACTTAAGTGTTAATATACACTTTAAATAATAATTTAAGATTGTAAAATTGCTAAAATCAATTGGCGTATTACCTTTTTGTAGATTTGGTTTTATTGGGTTTGGGCGTTTTCTTGCTTGCATCAATAGGTTGCAATTTTACGCTTACGGGATCATAGGAAGTCCTTAATATATCATTCATTTTCTCAATGATTGTATCAACAAATTTGTTATATTTGACGATGTACACTGCTGGGACTGGTACTGGTTTTTTAGTTGGTTCTTCATTCAAAGCGCCTATTAAAAATGTATATTTTGTAAATGTTATCTCATTTTATTAAAATATTAATATAGTAATAGTAGTCATAATATTATTATCAAAAATATCATTCAAAAATGAAGGACTTTGTATTTTTTTTTTTTGCGCCACGAGCTATTTCGAAATAATTCTATTTTATTCTATATAATATTCGAAATAATAATAATATGTAACTACTCGTACAGCCACCATTCCAAAGACGTATTAGTTAAAATTGTTACATTTAGTTACAAAATTTAGTTAGAATAAATAAAGTAATTTACGAATATTTTATTTTGTCTCTATAAATATATCTAAAATTTAGTAATTCCAGATTTCATTTGTTATACATTAAATGAAATCTGTAATTTCTAAATTTTATCTTAAATATCTAATTAAATAAAATATATACCACCTGCTTCTAAGTTCGTTAACTTTAATATAATGTACAAAACATCCTTAGAACTTATTTTAAAAATCGTGCGTGATCTAGTGCTCAATTTATTTTAAAAATAATCTTAGAAATATCTTTATTTTTAACTGTATTACTGTTGAAATATATTTTTTCCTAAATTCATTACTAATTGTTGTGTAATTTGTATTTAAGTTATAAGCGATATTATTAGGAATATAAATTTGTTTGTAAAAGAAACTACAGCTTATAAATAAATAAATAGATTACGAAACTAAAGGGAAACTTGATTAACAAACAGTTTCTCTTTCATTGATGACACGACCCTATTAGCACTAAATATTCAAACCTATTTGCCTCCATATGTGTAACGTACGAGCTAAATAATTATTCAATTGAATCCATGGATACTGGGCATTCCAACCTCGTTCTTTTGGCACGCGAGCTAACTGTATTTGTGTG
Organism: Samia ricini; assembly: GCA_014132275.2. NCBI lineage: Eukaryota > Metazoa > Arthropoda > Insecta > Lepidoptera > Saturniidae > Samia > Samia ricini. Next base: position 25,792,663 of record AP028161.1, read on the forward strand.
TCTCTCAGAGCCCCGCTTGAATTCTAAACATCGTTTACAATTAATACGTCCAGTCAACGGTGGATTTTCTATTTTCCACACGTAAAAGAAACTGTTCAACGAGCCACGCACATTCGAAGAAATCTAATTATGGTATGTGTGAACATGTAACAACTACTGAAACCGATTTTATATCCTTACATAAATATTGGGTGTATTATATTTTTATCACTAACAGAAATTAATTTAATTATCTACTGTCGGTACATAAGCTCTCAGAAGCTATTATCTCATTGCGTATTAATAGTGAAATTTTATAGTATTAGATATGATATAACAAATTAATGTTTATTTAATGTTGAAGAAAGTAAACGTTGACATCGCATAGTCAGGTGGATTGTGTCCACTACCGGCATGAAACGAGTTCTATTTGGGTCGAAAATGACTCCTCGCGACACTAACGGCGTCTCAAGAAAATAAATATTTAAAATTTCTCTTTTCGCATACCATTATCTTGTTTTCACTCAAACGGATACCTATCATGTAAATTTCACCGTAGATTTCAACACTGAGCGAGAGTAAACTTTTTCTTCAATATATGTACTTTCTATACAATTTTCTATAAAAAATTCCTAATCTATCAAACCTGGAGCTAGCTGAGCAAGGTCAAATTAAATGTCAAGGTTGTAGAAGAAATCTACTTGGGTTCATCGTACGAAGTCCGTTTGGGAAAGTGAGCAAGCGGCAAGCGTCGCCGACCTCTTAACACACATCAACAGCAAACTAGTTCGTCCACGACAACCTACAATGACAAGTCCGGACTCTCTCTATCATGGGATACTAATGAAGTTTTCTAAATTACTATTATACGATAAGAATGTAATATAACAGAAGTATTGTAAATATTATTTTAGCTTAATAATATAAAAGGAAGTTGATGGACAAGGAAAGGATGTTTGGTTTGTGCGTTATATACATACATAAATCGGTCAAAAGGCTAGTTAATATAATTAATTTTAATTTCTACATATTATGTACAAAATATTATCTACAATAAATAATATAGAAGAATATAGAATGTATTTTTAATATATAATCAGAAATAAAGTTTATGTAAAAATATAAATAGGAAGGGTGTATAAATAATTAAAACTGACTAGTTTATATATGCTTATTTTTCTAATATTAAATTAATACTAGATAATGTCACTCAATTACCTGATAAACATTTAAATAGGCAACTAGTATTCTGACCGATTCATGTTGCTTACGTGAACGCACAAATCTTTGTGAAGGTAAAACAAAAGATTTCACACAACAAATTAAAACAACAGATTTATTCAAAATAAATTGCCACGAGAACGGTGTGACATGATCTAGACATTAATTCAATTTTAAATCGCTTGATTTCATGCTTACACATTCACACATCAAACATACTCACTTAATAAATAAAATAAATTAAATAGAATAAATAAATAGTTAAGCTAGAAGAGGGGACCACAAAGGCCTCTCAGGTGGATGAAGGGGTGTGGCATGCCCAGGGCTCCTTCGGCGCCTAGTTCACTATCTGAACTTTTTATGTTCAGGGGCTGCTGCCGCGGCGGATGTCGGTTTAATTTTCTTTATTTTACTCATGTAGTTGGCTTTTTTTCCCGGATTTTTTCACATACGCCGCGACGTTCGCCTTCAGCTTTTTGGACTCACGTGAGTGTTTAGTTGAGATGTTTCTTCCGAGTGCATCTGTAATGTCATCATCGTCGTCGTCATCGTCTTCTTCTTCCTCATCATCATCATCGTCTTCAGGGTCGAGAGCATCCGCGATATCATCTTCTTCGTCGTCATCTTCTTCCGCATCAGCAGCGTCGGCTACCTCTGAACTTGCAGCAGCTGCTTCAACTTCAGCACTGGCAGGCTCTTTCTGCCCTGCTTCAGGCTCTTCACCTTCAGTGCCTGCTTCATCATCTGATGCTTCAACTTCTTCTGAATTTGCTGCTACTTCTTCGACAGCAGGAGCAGCTGCTGCAGGAATAGCGGCTACAGTATCCGCAGCAGCAACAACAGGCTGTGCGGCTGCTACAGCGGGCTCTTCGTCCTCATCATCGTCGTCACCTATGACGAAATGATTATTTTTTTAATGATTCCAGAATATTTCAATTTTTTATTTAATTTCTTTTTAACTTTATTTTACCTCCCAAAATGTCATCGAAAAATCTTTCCAAATAATCATCATCCTCGTCATCATCCGCTTCCTCATCATCGTCGTCATCATCATCATCATCGTCGTCGTCGTCGTCAGCATCACCTGAAAAGTGTCAAAGTATTAATAAACATTTCTTACACAAATGTCTGTCGTACTCGTACGTAAGTATATGTAAATTTAGTAACCTAAATACTTGGCTTGATGTAGTCTCGACACATAACGTGCTTATTAGCACCATTTATTGAAATGTAATATAAAATGAACTGTTAAACAAACAGTTAATCAGATTCCGCGCGCCAATGGTTCATGGTGCGTGACGTCCTTAGGCGCGGGCTTTCGTCGCTAGAAAGCAACACAGTGCCAATTTCTCTGATTGAGTCTTTCTGTTTGAATTAATTTACGATTAAGAGCAACTATCACGGTGTTACATTCCACATTGGCCTACCCGTGTCTTGATTCTCAGGAATTTTTATTAATGAAACGTAACACTTTACACGTACTGAAATGAACAATTTGTTTCAATTGGACTTTTCTTAGTTTTTTATTGCCATTTTAAATAGTGATCTTTAAATTTATTTTCATATATACCTTTATTACAATTACCTATAACAGTAGATGATAGAAAACTGTCATTCATTCTAAAATATTTCTTTACAGAAATTTCATACAGACATGAAATATATTATTCGGAATTCTTGCATTGCGCTATTTCCAGATTTCATGACGCATAATTTTGCTAGATTACCAAGTTAGTACACGCTAGACGTAACTACAAGTGCTTATAACCGCAAATATTTATAACCTAGTCTTACCGTAGTGAAACAATAAAGACTATGAAATAAAATAAGACAAATTATAATAATAACATGTTAATTAATATTCATTACAAAAAATATTATGTTAAAATAATTTGTAATGTTTTAGACTTTTAATAAGATCCCTTAAAATATTCACAAGAAAGTAAATCGTTAATATTTACCGCGTTCCTAATATTAACTGAATAAATAACTTTAATTCAGGTGAATTTATTAAATAACTCTAATCAAGTAATAAACTTGTAAATTATATACTCGGTTAATCAGAAATTTAACAACTATATTGTTATTCATATCTGTGGAACATTTTCTAGCTTTAGTAGCTTATATATTATACAATAATCATTCAACTATTTCTCTTACGATAATAACATATTTTGTACCTCCGATTATATCGAGCCCATCATCTTCATCATCATCGTCATCATCATCGTCGTCGTCGTCATCGCTAGAGGCTGCCGGTACCGCTGCCGGGACTGCGGCTGCCTGTCTTCCCACTGCCTTGTCCTCCTCAGACCGAGCGAAAGGACTAGCATACGCTGACAACACTAAGCAGCACAATGCCGCCAACAAAAACAACGACTTCATCTTGTATCTGAAACAAACGCACGCCTTTAATAACATCACCAAATATAGAGCGACGGCGACAGTGCCACCCCTAATCACACAGGACACTGTTGCTATCACGGTAACACAACACTAACACGAGCACGTGCACTGATCGCGTTGACACTTCACCTTTTGACTGTCACCGTCGAGTTCGTGGCCTCTAGCGGAAGAGGATCCGCCCGCGTCTTTCTCTGTCGGTGTTCAGGACGGTATGGCCGAGCCTGACGAGCGGAAACGGTATAGCTGCGGCGTCTTCAGCGCGCACTCTTTTATAGAGTTACGTCACAGACGGAGGGAAGGAAAGTAGTGATGGCAGCCGGTACAGTCAAAGAACATTAACCACGCAGATACGCAATATAATTGAATGCCCCAAAATTGAAACCCCTAATTCAGAAACGCAATGCAGACACATAAATAAATCTAATATAAAAATAAACTAACATCAAACATCACTTTACTTTCAGGTCAGATGTCTAAGAACAAAAACGTTTAAAAAAACCGTATCGATTTGAAAAACACATTTATAATATAAACAATAATTTTTATTATATCTAAATTTAGGTCACAAAAGAAATAACAAACGGTGTGATTGCACTTTCAAATCCGAACGAACGATCGTTTATCGTAACTTTTCTAAGAAATGCGAATGTTCATATTGTAAACATTTGCCAATAATATCTTATGACTTTTAGCACTAACGTGGAGCATGGAGGAGGAAAGATTTACATTTATCCATTGCAAATATAAAACAGAATATAATATGTTAATAGTAACGTTTTCACAATTAATACTTTTAGCCACTATTCATTGCAAACTTCCTTCAACATTTCATCCTGCTGATTATGATAGGATAACTGAACAATTATATTATCAATTTATATTATTTCAAATTAACAACTTTCATGTCCTGGGTGTGTTACATAATTTTTTCTATTAATTTTTGTTTTATTTTCTATAAAGGTTACGTTAATTTCTCCTTTTCTTTAGTAAGGGAGCTGATATATGAACAAGTAGGAAAAAAAAAAAACTGTATTGTTACAACTTGGAAATGCTACGTGTAGTATTACACTGTAAATATTATATTCTATGATATTCAAAATGCCATTACCTGGGTTCGACTGATTAATTTATTCAGCTTATTTACCGAGTCGCCGAGTCTCGATGGAGAAAAGTATGGTCACAGTATGGTGACGGAATCCTAAAACATTTTGGTACATTAGTATGAGGAAACCGGTACCATACTTTCACTTAAGGTTATGTATGTAAACGCGCTTTAAGTATTATCTATACTGTGACGTAAAAACGAAAACGTGTGCTTTGATAAAGAGATAATAAAATCAACACTCTTCATTGACAATTAACTTCTAAGCAAAATATTTTAAGTTTACCTTTTTTAATTAACTTAACTTCTCTTTTCGTATAATGATTTCTGTGGAATGAAGTTTCCGCACGTTCAACTTTTTAGCTGATGTCTATTTATTTCTTTAAATTATTTTTTAAATATTTTTACTATAATCTCTTTAAACCATATAGAAACTATTGGCAATGAATTAAAAAGTTTTTTTTTTTTAATTGCATGTATATTTTCAGTTTCAAAGTTTGACTTTCCATTATAATTAACAAAATCAATTTATTAAAAATATGTTTTGTTTCTAATACTTTTTTCATTGTTCCTAATCAGTATTTAAAAAAAAAATAATTTATAATTAACTAGCTGCTCTCCGCGGTTTTACTCACGTAATTCCCGTTCCCGTGGGATTATTGGAATAAAAACTCCTATCCTATGTCACTCTCTGGATTTCAAATTATCTCCATACCAAATTTCATCCAAATCGGACCAGTAGTTTTTAAGTTTATTCGTTACATACAAAAATACAAATCTTTCCTCTTTATAATATTAGTGTAGATTGAGACCATACATACACTTAAGATATAAAATACATTCCCTTAATGTGTCGAGTACCCGTAAAAATAAGACAATAGGAAAACAATGGAAAGATGGCGTGAACGTCAGGTAAGTGCTTAAGGGGTTAATATCGCTTACCAAGAAACGGAAATTAGTCTATCATATTATTGTGCAAATTATTTAATTAATAAACTATATTCGTAGAACAAATATGAATCTAGATTTTAGCGTAAAGAAATTGTAAAACAACTTGAGGCTTATGATTTCGAAAGTGAGATAACCATAATAAATTATGGTAATATATTATAATTATTACATTGACTATATTCATATAAATACTTTCGAAATTCCAAAAATATGCTCAACGATTTTGTCCATCTATATAAGTAAGAAGTAATTAAACAGAATTAAAACTCATTCAAGATGCAGTCTATGTAGTATATTTAACCGTAGCTGGGGAATCGTTATTCAGTTCATTTAGTAACAAATGCCTGTGTCATCTTCAAAGAATTTCAACTAGAGAATATTTTAAAGCTTAATGCATTATTTAATTAGAAGGCTCTCACTACGTAGTGATTTAAGTAAACAGTATTGTTACCGGTACAAATTTAAACAACATTAAAAGTTACTTAACGATGGGTCAATGTACTTTTGCTTTTTTTAGTCCCGAAATGTGGAAATTTAGTTACTAATAAATAAAATTGAAGTGTCTGTTTTGTAATATCAAAACAATAGTTTTGTACAACATACATATGCATGTATATACGGGACCTATGCCAAAAACACATATTTAAAAAAAAATCTGTCTGCTTGCTCGGCTAATCTCCGAGACGGCTGGATCGATTTTGACAGATAGCTGAAGTTACTTCGCATAACTTTTATTTTTCGAAAATAATTCTGCGCAAAAAAATTTAAACTACAGAAATTGTGAATAAAATACGATTTTGGCAGGTGTTTGAATTTATGCGAAGTTTTAGTTTCTATTAGTAACAAAAATAATTTCAGGAAAATTATTAGGGTCTCGCATAAACAAAATTATAAAACAAAAAATTTAAAAAAAGGTGAATCAATGGTCAGTTTTATGAATTGAATTTATGAGAAATATTTACTTTATTTTAGTACCAAAAATTTTTAAGAAAATGCTTAGGGTTTCATGTAAAAAAATTCAAACTCATGACATTGTAAATAATTCAAGGAAAAGCACCATAAAAATAATAATTTTTTAAATATTTTCTAACAATTATTTAAAAAACTAGTACGTATCCCACCTGCGCTTTGCCGATGATATAGTAGTTATGGCTGACACCGCAGAAGACCTAAGTACGATACTCGATGATCTCCGTAGAGCGAGTTGGTCTTGAAATGAACATGGACAAGAGAAAAGTCATGTCTTGCCAGTAATGACTTATGGCACTGAGACGTGGTCGCATATAATGGGCCTAATTAGAAAGCTCAAAGTAACCCAAAGGGCAATGGAGAGTACTATGCTCGGAGTTTCCCTGCGTGATCGAATCAGAAAGGAGGAGATCCACAGAAGAACCAAAGTAAGTGACATTGGCCGAAGAATTATCAAACTGAAGTGGCAATGGGCTGGCCACATTGCTTATAGAACCGATGCCCGATGGGGACAACGGGTTCTCGAATGGCTACCGCGTACTAGATGACGCAGCATGGGTAGGCGTCGTAGAGATCTTTGGAGGAGATCTATTTCCGGCAGTGTACGACTTTCGGTTGAATGGATGGATTTAAAAAGTATATAAAACGATATAAAAAACGCGGGCAGCACAGCTAGTAATTAGTAAGTACAATCTCTTAAAATATATAGAGTTTTTCTTTATATATCTTTAACTTTTGTTCATTTAATAACCACCTAAATTTAAGTAACACTGGATATATTTTTACCAGATTTAACCCTCATTATATTATTAGATTAATAGACAACTTTAACTTAAAAAAATACTTCATTCAAATGTTTTAATACTGTACTTGAACACAAATAATTACCCCAAAAACATTTTGAGCAAAATATTTAATTATCGTTTCTTTATTCTAGATTTATCTAGATATCTAGATTTATATTATCTTAACAACAAAACATATAAAGTAATATTAACCACTTGAGAACTACCTGGCGATTACACCAGGTTTCCATTGTTTTCCTGTTGTCTTATTTTTATGAGTAACCGACATATTCATTGATATTGCCTAAATTAATGTAATTTTTATAGCGAGAACTAAAAAATATAAGCCAATAATTTTCCTCTTATAGTTATACCAGTATCAGTGAATATCTTAAACAGTACAAATATAATTGTTTATTCATTGTTATTGAAAAACATTACATAAACTTTTCAGAGAATCACAGTAATTACTTATTCAGAGGAAACATGATGACATCTTAATTCCAAAAACATATGTTATTCGCTACATATTAGATATTTAAAGCAATTATAACTAACTGTAACAGGAAAATAGCATATTTGCATGCATTTATTGTATCATATGCATTAAAATCATACTATTAAGGTAAATAAGTTTTACTTATAGGTTTCGCAAATAAAAGAAACCACGTTTCAAAACTATTCGGAGAATTTTGTAGTAACAGGGTATGAGTTTCAGAGAGAGATAATATTAATCGATAATACTAGAAGTTTTCATCCATTAGACCGGGACTGATTACACTTTCAACTATCGTCTTTTGTTTATATAGGCATAGGTACTGTAAAGGCCTGAATGCTTTGATCACAATCTCACTTGATGTTAAGTGACGATGTAGTCCGTGATGGTAAACACACTAAGCTTATAGATACTGGTTATCAAGTGATGTTGCCTTTACACACCTATTGTTATTTGGCGATAGGTTTTCAAACTTGAGGGTGGTTAGAAAACGTCCTACCACCATGCTAACACACTAACTGTAGACACACCAAGACTAAGGATCTCAAGTAATGCTGCCAAATCATATGAATCACCTATACGGCTTAACGACACTATTTTAAAACTTGAGAATGGCAGTCAGCGAAGCGTGCATAGGTAAATACCCTATCACCACTGGTTGATTTTTGTGATACTCAGACGCATTCATAACGCATTCATAGGATAGTTTGATTTAAACCTACATCCATCAACGTTATATTTGACGATATTACCACTAAGCCAATATTGCTTCAAGAATCTTCAAGAGATTTCATCACAAGTGGCTTTACAGAGGTTATGATCAATGATATAATATGATATAATAAATTTTCTCCTGCAATTACTAACCCTCTTGTGCCTATGACAGATTTCTAGTAAAAGGAGGCATACACTATTACTCGTGTTTTATAGACATTTTAGAACCTCGTAATACTGTCATAAGGAGTGTATTCATACGCAAAACCTACTGGCGTACTATAATAGACTCTCGATAATATCCTAAGCTAATCAACAAGATAATTATCTAAACATGTACAGGATATTTTATGTGTTTACTTTTAATGTATTTTTTTTAATATCTTAAATAATTAAAAATTGAATAGTAGTGTAATTCTTTTGCATTGCAACCCTTTTTATTTACATTTAAACGTATATTTTTCAATTTATGTGTGTATAGCGTCTATAATAAGAATACTACAGACTTGACTCTGTAAGCTTTTTTCTAGACATTTTAATCTATCCTAATAAATAAAATTGAAGTTTGTTTGTAATGTCAACATTTTTTTTAATAAATAGATATAAAACCATATACGGATTCCTATGCCAAAAATACAATTTTTAATTTTTTTTGTCTGTCTGTTTGTCCTTGTAATCTCCGGAACAGCTGGACCGATTTAGACAGGACTTTTTTTGTTACATAGCTGAAGTTATTCTGTGTAACTTACAGTACTTTTAATTGATCAGATGGGGATGGATAGAGGCTGGCCTATTACTATGGTTGGTGGCCGGCGAGGAAGGCTGCTTTGTACCGAGATCCCCCTGGATGAAAAACAGGGAGTGGCCCGGCCCCGCATGACGGGGTTATAATGAAGGTATAACTATCATGGGTTTTGATCGAGTCTGCCGTAGGGGCGATGTGGAGTAACGTTGCTCAATCCCGTGTCGCCTCTTCTATGCGGCGGATGGTATCATGGGTTTTAGTGGCTATTCTTGGCGCTTCTCGTCGGGCAAGTCCCACATACCCCTCTGGAATCTCTAATCCCGGAGGCTTCACTTCTGGATTAGGGACGGCATGGGTTAATGCATTTTCCACGGAAAAAATAGTTAATCATCTATGATAATTAAGATTCCGCTTAAAAAAACTTAAAACCAATAACAGTTTGAATAAAATCCGATTCAATGCACCGTTTTACGGGCAAGTGCTTGAATTTATGAGTAATATTTTTACTTTATTTTAGTACTAAAAAAATTTCGAAAACCAATTAGGGTTCCGTATAAAAGAAATAAAATTCAGCGAAGAAAATATATGAAACCCGGGCCCAGACCCAGACAGATAGCTAGTGCTAAATAAGATTAATAATTGTTTATCTGAAAGTAAATGATCGGCATAGTATGCGGCCAAATTCAATCTTAAAAGTCTATTTTACCACAAAAAAATATGTAAAATTCGATGATGGGCCTTTTAAAATTAATATCAAGGGCTCAAACTTTAACGAAAATTTATTTTAGCATAAGTAACGAGAATAACACATGAATTAAAACCACTTCATACAAATGTCCTTGTCAAGGAAAAACTATATAGAAAACTATAGAACCTTGATAATGAAAGTAATGACTAGTTTAACTGACAATATTATTTATATTTTGTAATTAATATATGGTATTACAACAAATATCAGATATATATTATCTCTGAGGACTAAAGTTATGACCGGTTTGTTGTCTAAAACCTAAATTCTTCAGATTAGAGCACAACAGCGCAAACGATTTATGACTAGTCTGTTATCCGTCCTGTAACCAACAATAATTTAAATCATTTTCTAATCCTAGATAAAGCAACGAAAAAAACCTCTTACATAACTACACGGCTATAATAAAATTTTCTAAACATAAAATGAGCTTTAAAAATGTAAAATAGTAGAAAATCTAAAAAAAAAAAAAAAACACTGTGAAGCATGGCCATAAAGTCCGATATCGCGACATTGCCTTCAAATGTAGAAAGGTCTAAACTCGTTTTTAGTATTGAAGGCGTCCACAAATATTTGTATGCGGCTTGTGAATGGACCCCGAAGACTTTCTCTCGCTCCAACCAAGTCTCTAACACTTACACCTTGGCATACGGAACTTACATGCATATTCTGTGTTACAGGAATCATGAGTGTTTGCCTTTTTTTAAAAGAGTCCGGAATATTATCTTTATTAAGTTTAACCAAAGCTATTATTATCTTTATTGCGATAACTAAGTATTTTTATTATAAAGTTTTAAGTAAAACTGCGACATGATAAAATACTATATTTTTAACTTCAAAATTTTCTATAACGTGTTACTTATAACATTTATAAAAATGAACATAATTCTACGTTTTGAAGCTACGATTGTGAAACAACTTTCAAGTTAAATTAAACTAAGTTTTTCAGTTTGAATGTAGTTGTTTGGTTATGTATGTATTTTTATTTTAAATATGCATTTTTTTAAGTAACTTCACAATTTAAAATGTATTACTATTGAGTATTTATTATTATTATTGGAAATAAGAAAGTAAACAGTAATAAGTAATATAATTACAAACACAGACATGAAAAATGGCAACTGTGTATAAACATATATTTTCAATATATTTCATGGTGAAATAACAAAGTTAATAAATCCATTGATATAAAACAAAGACGGATTTGTTACACCGTTTAACTCCCAAGACCGGCTTTACCGATTTTTGATTTGTTGGATTTGTTTCTGTTCCAAAAAAAACAAACATAAAGAAAATTCATTTTTGCATACGGCTTATTTTCTTTCTGATATCTCGAGAAGGATTGACTGATTTTGATCAACTTTTTCAGTCTACTTCTGTCCTCACGAACTGGAAGTAAAACTGAATTTACTTCAACTAATTATTGTTTATTAATCCTGAGGCGGCAAAAAGTTCGCCAGGACAGCTAGTTAATAATAAAAATGGTGCTTTTATTTTCTTTCAAGTTTCATTTCTTATATTATTAAGCCTAAAATATATAAATATATAGTGTATTCAAGAAGTCATAAAATCCTTGTCTTAAATTTAAACTGTCTCGGTGGCGCAGTTGTATTACGGTGCGACTGCCGTTCTGAGGTCTCGGGTTCGATCCCCGGGTCGGGTCAAGTGGTATTGGGTTTTTCTACTCAGTATCATCCCGGAGTTTGGAATTTGTGCCCGATATGGCGACAGACTCGCCCCCTGTCACATCTGGGACGGAACTAAGTTCGGCGAAATGTGGGTGGTGTAGTTCGCTACATCACCTCTGCCTAACCCTTCGGGGATAACAGGCGTGAGCTTATTGTTATGTTATGTTGTAAATTTTCAGGGTATAATCAGCTGTGTAATTTATTGCAGTTATTTCGGTAAAGAAAATTTATTTTATTGAAACATCTAGATCTATTACAAATTAACTATTTCTATTTTATTCCGTGACATTAATACAATTTTTTGCACGACCACATACACCGACACTTCAAAATCGCGGCACTTGTTGACGTAAGGTCAATGTATTCGCATACATTGTGGCATTTGCGACACGGTTACGTCGAATATTTATATGAAACAAATCCTTTACTTCTTCTTTCAGAGTTACATTATTTTTATTTTATCTTTAGTTATAAGTATTTATCATCTTAGTATGCATACTGCAGCAGTACTGTATTAAAAGCTTTACCTCTGAAGTCAAAGGTATTGACTTGATATATCTTTTGTGAACTTTTACCGCTTCGGATCATGAATTTATTAAAGAAAATTATTAAAATTAATTAAGGAGCCTAAACTATGGTTAGGAAATTAACGTTCTACATAAAGCGTATAAACAGCTGATGGCATCAACCTCAAGCGTCTCATACCTATACTAGTAATAAAACTGAAGAATGTACAAAACATTTTTTTTTGTTACAATTTTTGTAACAGATGACTATTTGAGCCGTGTCTAATGACGAATCTGACATTAAAGAAATGTTTTTTCTGATCCTCTGTCTGTCTGTATGTATGTCTGGATTATACTAAAAAACGACATGACCAATTTCAATGATACTTTATACGCTTGTAGTATATGTTAAGGAGTAATTAATAGGCTATATAAAGATTTATAATATTATTTTTAGAATTAGTTAAAAAAATTAAACAAAAAAATATAAATGAATAAAATTTGGTGTCCGGAAAGTATCTGAAGCTATATCAGGATATTCCACTTTTAATCAAGATAAAACACGTAGACGAACTCTAGACGTGGACTACTTGCTAGTACATTATCTTTTTAAGCTTTAATTGTTTGTCCTTATCTTTGTACACTATAAAAAACACATCTCTACCCGTTAATACTTTTATAACTCGAAAACAAATGAGTCTATTTATATGATTTTTTGCGGTTAAGTTTTAGTATTTTTTGCTACATGACCTAAAGAACCTATATGAAAATGTATAAGTCATATTTTTTTCTTATATTTTTTTTTACATATTTACTATAATGATATAAACTAAGTTCCAAACAAAAAAAAAAAAAACGACATTAAGATATTCACATAGTTATAAGACTCATTGTCAAGAATATTCTTGTTCACCATCAGTGGATGTGGTGGTAACATTTATAAATTAAAAGTTTTAATTGCACCTAATAATACAAGTTATTTTTGTGTTAACCAATAATTTGCACCGTCATAAGAAAAGAACGGGATAACAAATGACAGTTGTAAGACGTCAGACAGTTCGTTAATAGAAATGAGCGAGAGACCGACGTAGTATCGGTGCGGCGTCTTGAACTTGGATGGCCCAGAAACACGACCGGTTGCCGACAAGTGGGTACTTTCTTTCGCCCGTTCTCACTTCCGCCTGCGCCTGCGCGCCTCCACGAAACCGGCACAAGGACTCCCTTCTTTAATATCTAGTACACTTACCGTAAACGTTCAATACTTTTTATAGCATTAGTCTATATACTTCACCTCCGTATTAACGAATAATTACGATAAATCGATCTTGAAATAATTTAGAAATTATTAAGTCATGCTTTCCAATGAGAAAGTATAATTTCGAATTGGTACGATAACATCGTAAATTCACGATTACAAAGTTATTTGAATAAAAGTCGATGAACAAACAATACAATATAAATAAGGTAATTTCAAATTACTTTTGATATGTAATGTTAATAATATATTGTGTAAATACGTATACATTAATTGAAAGAATTTATAATTTGGTTGTACGTTTCATACATTAGATATCAACGCGTCACAATATCTGGAAGTTAAGAAAAAACAAATACATATCAATCATTTAAAAAAATATTTTCGCAATGAATATATAGTGCATAGTAATTTGAGAAATTTATTTTTAAATACTGAAATGAAACGTATCTAAATATTAATTAATTTAAATTTACTTAAATTGATTAAGGTCTAAGTGATTAACTGACCACTTTCTCCCAATTGAGATATATGTAAGAGATTTTATTTTATTATAAAAATATTGTGAAGCAGTGCCATCTAGCCGATATTTCTTGAAAATGTTACACCAACCATCGTGTGCTTCATAACGTTTGAGCCAACTTTTGTTTTACTTGAAGTTAAAAATATCACAGTGTTTTAGTGTCATATTATGAATATAGATGTCACTCTTATACAGAGTCATAATATAACTAGTTACATAGGATATATATATATATATATATATATTGGTATTCTAGCTTTTTGATATATTATTTTTTTTTTTTTATTTATTTATTTAAGGTCGCTTTTTAACATCACTGGTCATTAACGACCACAATTAACAATACGTTATAATAACATTTACTGTAGATTACACTAATTTATAAACATTTATCATTTTCAAATAGCTTAAAGTATGCATGTATCCATCATGATTTAAACAATCTTTTAAGGTGTTGGAAACCCCACACAATCTTTTTTCATTGTTAAATGCAACACACTCTACTAATAAATGTAATACAGTTAGTTCTTGTCCACACTTGCATTTGTTTCTGTCGGTCTTAGTGATCAAGTGAATGTGTGTCATGTTCGTGTGTCCAATACGCATTCTACAGATAACCACTTGATCTCTTCTATTGGTAAAAGAAATAGGTTTCTCAAAAATTGATTTTCTGACATTAAATAACATTGTTGTATTGTCTGTTTTCCAATAATGATCCCATTTGATTTTAATTTTATCTTTAAAATAATTTTTAAGTTCACTAGGTGTTGACTTATTTAAATGCCAATTACCAGTTTCATTAGTAGCATGTCTTGCCTCACTATCTGCCTTTTCATTACCAACTATCCCTTGATGACTTGGAATCCATATAATTTCAATTTTTTTATTGTCACCGAGGAGATTTATCATTTTTTGCTTAATTTCTATAATAAGAGTGTTTACACTATTTACATTTTGTAACGCTGTTAAACATGATTTTGAATCTGTGTAAATTATATATTTATCAACTATGGAGCCAGTGGATATTGATTCTAGGGCTTTAAGAATGGCTATTGCTTCACAACTAAAAATTGAATTATAATCACCAAGTCTATACCTGCAGCAGTTATTATCCGATACTACCGAACATCCTGATCGACCGTTGATGACTGATCCGTCAGTATAAAAAATCTTACAATTAGTATATTTACTATTCATTTCATCAAATATATTTTTATATACACTTCTAGGAGTATTGTCTTTTTGATATTTATTTAATTCGAGGTTAATAGGAAGTTTGATGTTTTCCCATGGGCCAGAAGTAAGTGATTTTTTTGGAAACATTTCTGGGATTTTTAGATCAAATTCTTTTAAGTACTTAATGGATCTAATTCTGAAGGGTTGCTTTAAATTTGGTTGAAGTTGATATTCTATATCCACAGCTTTTGGTTTGGCGTAGTTAAGATAAGTCGTACTCTCAGGTAGTGATAATATATTAATAGTATACATGATTACAAG
Organism: Samia ricini; assembly: GCA_014132275.2. Classification (NCBI taxonomy): domain Eukaryota; kingdom Metazoa; phylum Arthropoda; class Insecta; order Lepidoptera; family Saturniidae; genus Samia; species Samia ricini. The sequence goes on from AP028161.1 coordinate 25,808,248, forward strand.
TTCTTTCCTTCTAAATTCCAATGGCATTTCTCCAGCTTCAGCCAAAATGCTCTTTATGGGACTTGTCTTAAAAGCACCAATACTCAGTCGGAGAGCAGTATTTTGGATACTTTCTAAAGAATCGAGGGTTCGTTTTTTTGCTCCATCATAAATTACAGAACCATAATCAATTTTTTGTCTTATTAAGGCTCGATATGTATTTATTAAACAGTTCCTATCAGATCCCCATGTTGTCGATGACAATACCTTTATTATGTTTAACCTTTTATAACATTCTGATTTAAGACTGTTTATATGTGGATTCCATGTCATTCTTTTATCAAATATCAACCCTAAAACTTTTAAGCTAGTTACTTCCTTAATGTTATGTCCATTTAAAGTTAATCGTATATTTGTGGATTTATTTTTCTTATTACTTAATATTATAAATTCTGTTTTATGTTTTGAAAATTTAAATCCAGATTTATTAGCCCATTCCTGAAGATTATTGAGTGTATTTTGAATAAGTTTTATTGTAGGTTTTAATGTTTTACCACTACAAGTTATTGTCAGGTCATCAGCAAATAGAAACCCCTTAACTGGTTTTCCAATATACGAAAAAACATCATTGATAGCCAGTAAAAAAAGAATTACACTAAGTACCGAGCCTTGAGGTAGACCATTCTCCATAAGGACAGGATTAGATATTTTATTATGGATTCGTACTTTTATTGACCTTTCTGAAAGGAAGTTCTTGACAAACGCCAAGGCATTTCCGGTTATCTTAATATCTTGCAATAATTTTACAACTCTATGTTTCCAAACCATTTCATAAGCTTTTTCAATATCTAATGCTACAACTACTGTATAATCATGTTTTGCAAAGCTATCAAGTACTTCACTTTCAATATTAATTAAATGGTCTATTGTTGATTTAAATTGTCGAAATCCGTACTGAAATGGTGATATGTGCTTATTTGTTTCTACATACCATCTGATTCTTCTACTTATTATCTTTTCGAAAATTTTGCACATATTACAAGTTAGTGATATTGGCCTATAACTGGTTTGTAAACTTGAAATCTTTCCTGGTTTTAATATTGGAATTACTAAAGCTTCTTTCCAACTATCAGGAAATACATGTTCTTTATATATATAGTTGTATATTTGAAGTAAATAGTCAAGTGCTTTGGGTGATAAGTGTTTAAGTATTATGTTCGGTATATTATCAGGCCCTGGACTAGAGTTACCAACTTGAGACAAAACCAATAATAATTCATGCATCGCTATTTCTTTGTTAATAGGATTAGAATTATTATTTATATCATACTTAGCATCAATCTCCTGTCTAGCTTTGTACTCAAGAAATTTATCATCGTAGTTAGATGAACTTGAATTAGTCGCAAAAGTTTTAGCTAATAGGTTTGAAATTTCTGTTGGATTAGATGTAAAAGTTCCATCAAATTTCTCGAGTACAATGGTGTTAAATCTAGTGTTGCGGTGGTTCAATTTTTGTATCTTTTTCCACATATCCCCAACCAATGTTTGGTTGTTAATAGATGATACCCAATGTTCCCAATATTTTTTTCTACTTTCTTTAATAAGTCGCCTATAGTATGCTCTCTTTTTTTTGTAATCAATTTTGTAATGCGAGTTATGGTCATGTCTAGCATATCGTTTAAAAAGCTTTAAAGCTTTTTTAGTTTCTCTGATTGCATTATTACAATCATTATTCCACCACGGCAAATTATTTTTTCTCAAGGTACCAGATGTTTTAGGTATTGCTTTGTCTGCTGCCTTACGGACGGCATCAGTGAATTGTTCAACGATATCATTAACAGAGTACTCAGAAATTCTACACGAGGGTACTAATTCAGAAATAAATATATCAACTTCTTCGCTAAACATGTCCCACTTTGCTTCATTAAACTTCCATTTCTTTGGTAATGAAACATTATTTTGTGTATTTTCATCAATAAATTGAGATCTAATGAAAATTGGATAATGATCACTGTCATATAAATCTTCTAGAGCATTCCATTCAAAATATGATATTATATTCTGTGAAGCTAAAGTTAAATCTATATTACTTGTACGATCAGTGTTACTATCAAAATGGGTAGGTTGGCCATTATTTAACAAAATTACATTATCATGTTCATCAACCCATTCAGCTATAATTTTACCTCTGGTATCGTTTTTATCAGAACCCCAATAGAAATGGTGGCTGTTAAAATCGCCTAAAATTATGAACGAAGTTGGTAGTTGGCTAATAAGATCATTTAAATCATGTTTATTAAGGGGGCAACTATTTGGTAGGTAAACGTTACATAATATAATGGGTAAAGGGAATTTAATTTTTATTGCTACTGCCTCTAGATTTGTATTTAATGTAATTTCTTCTGGAATTGTATGAGACTTGATAAATATAGCTACCCCACCACTAGCTCTATTAGTTTGCGTTCGATTTTTATAAAAAATTTCGTATCCTAAAATAGACGCACATTTGTTAGGAGTGAAATTTGTTTCTTGTAAACAGATGCAAGTTGGAGATAAACGACTTATTAATAGTTTGATATTTTCAAATCTTTTAAAATAACCATTAACATTCCATTGTAAAATATCCATAATAATTAAGTGTGATATATTATTAATACAGAATTTATTATATAAATAGGAAAATTATGTTTCTTATCTGTGGTCATAATAGGGACAGGATCCAACATTTCATGTAATTTTCTTGTTAAACGTGAACATCTATTTTTTAAACTTTTGTTCATTTTGCCATGTAATTTGTTACACATTGTTATAAGGTCTTTTACATTATCTGTGTACGAATGTACTAATTCTTTTATATTTTGTTTTCCCTGTGCATTATCCATTAAACTTATAAATTGGTCTAAGTTTATAGGGAATACATTTTCGTTATTTAATTCGTCTATAACATTTTGTATATCTTTCCAACTTTCTTCATTAGCTCTAGAGTCAATCTTTTTTAGTTTCTTTTTTGTTCTTGTTCTGATTTCCACATCTTCTACTGAAATATTACTGCTCGTTTCGTCTGTCTCAAATTCCATTCTATCAGCGTCATTTCCTTGTGTATGTTGATTTATAATGTCTTTTTTCGAGGATTCAGTTGTTGTTGGAGAATGGATCCGTTTTTTCCCTTTTAGATTTACTTGAGATGGTTGTGGAAAATCTTGTATTTTTGATATGGGGCTTACCTTATTTTTAATTTCCATGTTATCATTTCTATTAAATATCTCATTCAATTCTTGACTTATTTGATTATCTGTTAAGTCTTGATTATTAATAATATTTTTTGGACAATTTTTAGCTAGATGTCCCAAATTGTTACAGGTAAAGCATTTCAGCGCATCAGTAGATGTATAAATCCAGTAATTGGTCCCTTCGAACGTTACTTGAAATGACTCTGGAAGTCGTGGTTCATCTTCCGGGCGGATATACAATTGTCTTCTAAAACTTAACACATGAGAAAAGCCTGGATCGGTTATACCAATTTTCATAAATGTTACCGGGTTCATTATTTTTATATTGAATTCATCCAATTTTTGTTCGATAACGCTATTTGGGATTACAGGGCAAACGTTTGATAAGACAATTCTTTTATTTCTTGTAATAAGAGGCTTAATTTCTAAGATATTATTTTGAATTGTTATCTTCTTCTGTTCCTCTATTAATTTATCAGCTGTTCTTTTGGAGTCCATATAAATACATATACGTGCATTCGATATGCGAGATATAAATCGTATAGATACCGCAGGTGTAATAAATGATAACGCAATGAGATACTCCCTAAGTGTTATTCCATCAATTGAGTCCAGTATAATGGCTTGGTCTTTCTTCGGAAAACACGTAGATGACGTCACATTGGCGTAACTTGATACGTTGGATGTTGTAGACATCGTGGGTACTTTTGACATTGGAGGATTTTGGTTCGTTGGGGTTTGATTCATTATTTTTAAAGGGTCTCCTGTCACCAGGAGTTACCCTATTTATGTCCTTTCACTGTAAAATTATTCAATATTTTTCCACGTAAATAAAAACACAGAATCGGGTCTGACGGAGTGAACACACGCGTCCTCCGTGACCGCTCGCGCGGAACTGGATATATTATTATTTGAAGCATAATTTTGAAAATGTACAAAGTTTGAATTTGGAAAGACCACCGTCACACTTGTTCCCTTAAACTTTAGCAACGCGAATCATAAAGGCATGGTTGTCATTTTGTACTTTATAACATGGTACTCAAAATTAGTAAGAAGCCTTCCATGGGATTTGGGATCATACATATCTCGAGACTCCGGCGCTGTTGAGGATTTAGGTTGTAAAAACTATGGATAATGTGCTCTTATGGCTGTAATTACCATGCGTTGTATACTTAACAGTCTAGTCGTTAGTAAACTAACCAGTAGGTTTGTGTTAGTTAAGGTATCTGAAAGAATATAAAAGCGAACACGATGCAGAACCCGTATTGGATCATTTCCGAGGAGCTTAGTCAGTCAACATTATCTCACGCAGGTTCTCTATGGAGTCGCTAGTCTTATATTCAGATTTTACTTCTTTATAACTATTTTATACCAGTGATTTGTTTACTGCAATATAGTTTATCATTATCATAAAATACATATTCAAATAAAGGAAGCGTATCGCTAGGGACTTAAAATTATTTTGTATTAATTGTTTGTGATAGGAACGCAATAAGCTTGAATCGATAAGCTATTTAGTTTTAAATATGTGCTCCTGTTGTGGTCGTGTCGCTTACCCCCAAAACTAATCGAACGAAGCTCATGTTTACATAATGTTCCAATTATTAATATATTATACAAGACGTAAATTCAGTGCCGTCTATAGCCCAGTAAGATCCGAATACAAGTAGGCGTTAGGCAGTAAAGCCTCTTCACTTGAGAGTGACAGGTTCACAGCACGTCCTAAACTGCTACCAAAAGGGTTCCGTGGCATACATTCGTTGCAGAGGTGGCCCTGACATAATCTTTGAAATCACCGCAAGTGACGTAGGCTCATTAAACGTACCGCGTGTGTCCAACTGAACATCTGTACAATACGTAAAATCGGAAATGAATAAATTCCCATATTAGTATAATATAAAATGTAAACTATTTTTTTTAATAAATCATACTATATTTTATATGAGAAAACCAGTGTCAGTGATCACCACGGTCAACGTTATTCAAATTAATTAATGTTTTTATATTCACAAACATGTACACACACTAAAATAGACAGGAATGTGGTGAATCCGTGAGCAATGGAAACAGCTCAGAGCGTCATGTGACCGAGTCATGTGATCGCCTCCATTTAACAATAACAGCCTTGACATTTTCCGATGAGGACGACACTCCGACCGGTTGGAGCTTTACATGACGTGGTTATACTGTTAAGTTAAAGAAAATTTATTCAGTATAACAAACAATAGTTTTTTTTTTCTATTTTACAGTTTGACTACAATGAGATTTTATGTTAAGTAACACTAGATAGATTGAAAGTAAAGGGAATACATTTTTAATGCTGTTTAGATAATACACACCCATATTTATTAAACAATAGTTTTTTTTTTTACTCGAGTGATTTAAGCCACAAATGAATATCAAAATAAGCTTTTAAGCCTCATACTACGATTTAATCATGCGTAACCATTTCATTTTTTTTTCTAAATTAGATATCACTTCACACGTCTCATGCTCCCATGGGCGGAATAATACCTATGATCCATTTTCTGATGTAAATAAAATGTTTTAACTAGCTTTGCTCCGTATGTGTATTTAATGTCAGCCGATCTTTTTAAACCACTCTACTACAATCTCAATATAGGTAGACAATATTTTAAGCGCATATTTTTATCTGTGCTTTTTTGTCAACACAACTTTATTTACAACAGTCACGAGGGACATATAACAGCTACTTAGTTTATTAAATTATGCGATATATATGCTCTCTTTATGATAAAACAAATAATAAGTTATAAACTAATATGTTATGACGACATATTTAATATAGATATTATTATTATTTTACTGCCAACAGTATAATTGTTCGTTCAATTAATAAAAAGACTGGATAATTAATTGAAGGCTTGGAAAAAAATTTGATTTTTTTGTTGAGTACAGGACAATTTTGCAGAAGTACCATTAACTAGTAGATTACAGTAGAAGTAAATAATAATCTTAACTTAATTTTATTTAGGTCGGTACGTACACTTTACATACATTTAAACTCACGTGGTTCATTGTTTCGTAATTTGACCGCGTTTGATACATTTTTGTACGTGAATTTATCCGTCACACATGAGAACAAAAAGCCATTGTGTTGGAAGCCGTTTAACTCATTAAGCTGCTGCGCGTCGTTGGTTACCTAAGACACTTTTTTAATATTTTAAATTCCAAAATATACAAGCGTATTTCACAAGTTCGTATGATGCATTCATAAACAATATTATTTTAATTTCCCATTGAGTGAATTTAACTGATTATTGTACACAAATCAACATAATCATTTTACTGATACTAAGACTACTTTTACTAATAATCATAAATAAGTTTATTTAAATTTTGTATTGAGTGACTATGATTAGTCATTAATTGATATACATTTTACTAGCATTGAATATATTTTCAGTAACAACTCCTCTAGAAGCGTCGAACGACTTGGATGGGTAACAACTTCAAGGTCGTGTCACCTAGTAACAAAGGCGCTACCTCTGATTGTCTCCCATGGATCGGCCCACACGCGACCGACAACGTGCGGAAACGCGTCGATAAAACGACCACACGCCATCGGTACACGGGCGTATGGGTACTCAGGACACTCGTGAAAAGCTAACTTGTTGCCCGCCGCCCGCAATGAAACACGTTTAAAATAAGAACCGCGCTTACGGATATTATAAATATAATGCAAACAATGTTAAAAAAGGTTTGTTGAAATTCAATTTGCATACAAATATTATGTTTAAATTACATACAAATACATTTATTGCTAAAATAATTAAGTTAATGAATTTTATTTTTTTAATTAATTTTGATACAATAATTAATTCGAAAATCCAAAAAAATAACCACTGTTATTTCATAGTTTTATGTTTTCACTTCTTTCGGCATTTCCCACAGACTGCCAAATGTTTTTTGCTCTTCTAGTCATTTTTATTTTATATTTTGTTATTATAGTCTTTTTTATAGCCAACAAGCATACGTAAGTGATTACGTAAGTCCTGATTGTAAGTGGGCCCCGTAGCCTATGAACGCTTGTTATAACGGTGGCACTATATACGCGTTAAAATAATTTTGAAAATCTCCATACTGTATTCCTTTGGAAAAACTGCAACAGTGAGCTCATTTCACATCCGGACGGTTCGCGGGAGGAAAATCCTGTGGAATCATACAGTCCGTGACCATTTAGGCTCAAAAATATGAGGATGAACTCTATGTCAATGGTGAGCCATACGATCGTAGAAAGAAAGGAAAAATCAGAGTCTAAAACATGATGTTCCATCTTTAATAAATGGTTTCTCTTTCCAAAATCAATGTATGTTTATTCTCTATGCACTCCTAAAATAATCATCCGATTATGATAAAACTTTGTTAGGTTTTTCGCATACATTCGCGACGGTTTCTGGCAAAATTCTTTCCGTCCCATTGCATAGTTAGGTTTAAAAATTTACATTCAATCTATTATAACCATTTATTAATGTGTCGAGTACCTGTAAAAATAAGACAATAGGAAAACAGTGAAAAGCTGGCGTAAACGCCAGGTAAGTGCTCAAGGGGTTAAGCTAGCTAAAATAAGAAGTTTTTGATAATTTAGATAATATTTTTCAGACTTTATTATTAATTTCTGCGATAAACAAAATTAATTATATACATGATATAAATAGATATTAGTCAGCATAAATATATATATATATATATATATATATATATAAATATATATATCATGTATAAATTGTAAAATAGACGCAAAGCTTATTTTGTTAAAAAGTAAAATATATTTATTTATTAATGTAATAATTCTACGTAATGCTGTGAATATAAGTCGAGTAAAATTTACTAACCAAAATCGGTAAACATAAAATTAAATAGCATTCAAGTTCAAGTTTTACGTATGCACTAATAGGGGCGGGATATGTCTATTCTTTGTTTTTTTTTTTAACAAGGGGGACGATAGGGGTCTGAATGGTGATTAAGTGAGTAATTATTACTTATTACTTAAGATGTCGATTACCCATAAAATTGAGACAATAGGAAAACAATGGAAAAATGGCATAAACGCCAGGTAAGTGCTCAAGGGGTTAAGCAGATTTAGCATACATTTAGCGAATAATATGTTTCACACTAATATGCACTGAACTGTACAGAATTAATTTACTTACTGGAAATATTTTCAAGTGAAAATTAAAAAATTTACAGCAATATTATATTGTGTTTCCGTCTATTATTGCTAAAACAAATTGAGATAAATGATCTCACGATTAAGCGGAATTCGTAAAGTTTAATATTTAATATTTGCTCTGCGGATTTTTTTTTTACTTTATTCACGACCTGATCCGGTTCTATATAATTTGTTCTCGGGAGCACATGACTTTGGGCTATCACGTGAATTTCCTGCTGACGTGAGACTCTAAAAACAGTTTTGCTATAAGCTATTATAATTAATTGCGTGCATTTAAATATATATTACATTATCATGTTATGAAGTAAAGTTGATCACATAAAAATATTCAATTATAACTATAATGAAACACATGTGTTTACAATAAATTTATACATTACTAGCTGTGCCCGCGGCTTCACTCGCTTGGAATTCAAACAATTTGCATCTCCCTTGACCCAATATATGTCATTACCAAATTACATGGATTAGTGGTTTTTGCGTGATTGACGAAAAACTTAACCTCTTGAGCACTTATCTGGTGTTTACGTCAGCTTACGTCTTTCTATTGTCTTATTTTTATAGGTACTCGAAACATTAATAAACAGACAGATTTTTTTTTTTGAAACTATTGAAATGTGTTCTGTCGTCGATTCTGAAGCCATAGTATTTTTTTCTTAAATATCTTCAATGTACAGATTTCGTCTCGGAAGCCTTTCATTATACTAGTAAATAAGAATGTGCAATGTTATGAATTAAAAACATATATTTTATTATAAAATAAATCATAAAAAAATCATTTACATAAATAATTTTACTCTGAGTTTGTAACGGTATTTCACGATTCTAAATCACCTAATCCGCATATACAAATACCTAAGCGTGTTGATTTGTGCAATCTCTTTTATAATGTCAATAAAAACATGCTAGAAATACAAAATACCACGTAATACAAACATAACGCGCGTACCCTAGTTCAAATGTATAGACATAGTAACACAAAGAACAACAAAAACAATGTTGTATATTCCTATGATTACAGAATTAAAACAATGTAATTATTGAATTTTCTGTTCCTCATTTAATGTCATCTCATACAAAAAAAAATTAATTGTTCTTTGTTGCACAATAACTTACCTGTGGCCGCGACTCTACTTGCGTATTATATCTCTATTTTTCGGAATTATTTATTGTGTTAGACATTTTGAAACATTCAATGGTTTAGTGAAAAATTACTTTCTCATCACACAATTTGTTCAGATATGATTTATAAAACAACCACATCAATCGGTTCAGAGGTTGTCGAGGTTCTCGAAGTAAACTAATGGATAGACAGATAGACGTTGCTTGTTACATAATGTAAAAATGTCAGGAAGGTAAGCGTCATATTTTTTAAAAATCTGTACTAATAAATAAAATTGATGTATCTGTTTATAATGTCAAAATTAATTTTTATTACTAAATATATATGAATGTATACACGATACCTATACCAAAAATGCAATTTTTCAAATTTTTGTCTGTCTGACTGTCTGTCTGTTTGTTCCGGATAATCTCCGGAACGGCTGGACGGATTTTGACGGGACTTTTTTGTAGATTGCTCAAGTTACCTCGGATAACTTAGGCTATTTTTAATGTCTGAAAATTATTAGGGTTCCGCATAAAAAAAATTAAAACTCATAAAAGATTGCTTAAACCCGATTCAATGCACAGTTTTAAGGACAAGTGCTAAAATTAATGAAAAATATTTTTATTTTATGCTAGTACTTAACAAAAATTAGGGTTCTGTATAATGCAGTGAAGAATGTATGAAATGCGGGTGCAGCCGCGGGCACACGACTAATTTTTTATATTATTCTAAATACATTGTCAGTATTGTCCAATTACATCATGCAATGTGAAACTATATACTAACACCTACTCAAGTAAATCGGTTCAGTAGTACTCGAGTTGTAAACCAACTACTTATATAACTTATAACTCGCCAGATAACTTACAAGCAGGCAGATTAACGTTGCTTTTTATGTTATGTATAAATTAAAGTACATGAAGGAATTCTCCTTGATTTTTTTAAAAATCGGTACGTAGAACATTGATCGATATACTCAGCTATCAACAGGATTACAAATTAAGCAACTGAAATGGTTAGGAAAAAATATGTGAATTTTAGATGACAACGGACGTCACGCATGAGTCGTCTCTTGCAATAAAGTGCAACACTACAATCACTTTTACTGTGGTTACCGTTAAAGTTTTCGCAATGCATTGTGAACGCGACCGGTGACTGAGGGCACAGCCTTCGCCCGCACCCCGCGGTCACATGAGCCGAGTCACATGCTCCATGCAGCCGATGTTGCGGTTGCGGAAGAACACACACTTTCTCCCGCCATTTAACTTGTTTGTTAGCCTCCCACCAATCACAGTGCAAAGGGCACCCGCTTCATATTACGCCTCGAACACGTAATCTACCCCGAATGAAGTAACAATGATTATAACTTTCATTTAAATTCCTTGAGCGTCTCGGTCAGGGTCGATATCTATATACATAAAATTTAATAAATGACCCACTTCCACGTTTCTTTGAAATGCTGTTTACTTTTTTTCTATCTTAACTGAAAAGAAATAATATGCTTGTATTATGATGACAACTGACGATGATCGATTGATAACTTTTTAAATGTACGTTCAAATATCCTTGATGGTATCATGGTATCAAATATCAATAGATTTTTATATTAGTGGTAAAGTATTTAATTAATTTACTTATAAGAATGCGTAGTAGGTAAATATATTAAAGACTAAACTAAAAACACATTATCAAAGCTTACGGAATGTTCGTTCATCCTAACTAAGCCAACATTGATCCTAATCAACTTAAAAGTTCAATGTTAAAAATATTGTAGGTTATACTAGTGAAGGGTCAGCTAGCTACAGGTATCTAAAAAAACTACCTGCGTGTTATATAAAGTATACGATTGTAAACTCCTTTTTATATAGGAAATCCAGAGAGCTTTCTCTATTCAAATACACTTTATTTTTAATTATAATTTTCACTACAGACACTTTTCTAGAACCACACCAACTCCCTTCGTACCTCATCATCTTTCGTCACATTGCTGGATTACAGACTACAGACTTAAATGAATAAAATTAATTTCGAAATATCAAAATTTATTACAAATATACAATTTTAAAATTAACATGTGTTATGTTAGGTTATAAAATATATATTTCCGTTATAATCTACAACTTATATTCATAGAAATAGTTTAAGCATACCGTAAAAATAACAATGTCTATGGTTATATTGTATTATTGACGAAATATTTATAGTCCGTAATGGAAATATCTGGCCAATATTGGTCTAAAATGAGCATATGAATTTTAATGAAGCTATATCATAATTTAAGATAAGAACCAGATTATGACGAAAAGAGTGATACTTTGAATTTAATAAAAAAATACATAATTCTTAAAACAAACATAGCAACCGATTCACAGGGAAAATGTAACTTAAAAAACCATTCAACTACATAAGACAGTATTTTATACATCTTTTGGGAAATCCCTAAATTAATTTTAAATTGTTTCGTCCATAATCACTAATCGTGCTTATCGTACAGGGTATTATTTTAAATTTGATTTTATGGTTGGATATCACGTCAATCATTGTTGTTTCCTACATACAATACTGAAAAGGTAAACTTGATTATGCTAACAAAGTGTCATTGCCTATTACTACTAATGTTCACTTGATTGGCTAACATCTTCCAGTTACTAATCAAAAAATTGACAAGCAAATATAAATGTGTTCCGGCTTCCGACAGCATCACCTGAGAGCATCTCTACAGCCTTGGATCGAAGCGTTATCATCTTCAATCATATCGCCACTAAACAATAAGTGAGATTGTAATCAAAATTTAAACTGGTACAGTGAAAAAAGATATGTGCAATAGTTGTTAAATTTTTTTTGTATATGTAATTTAAAATTTTCTAATTAGTAGTTACTACACATAGATAAATTGTATTTTTTTTAAATATACTGTAATAGGTATAGCGTTTTGACCATAACCAAACCATTGTTTAGTAACGATGCGATCCATAATGGTAAGCGCATTAAACATAGAGATTCTAGCTTTCAAGTTAAGTAACTGGAATACGCCTGTATGTGTTTAGGGACAGATTTTTAAAGTCAAAAGTAAGAAGTAGCTAACACTTTAGCACTCTTAACACTCTTCCACTATGCTCTGTTTTTATCAGAACGTTTTCCTTCACCGAAAGCTCAGTTTCGACGCGGAATACGATAACATTACCTCTAAGCCATTGCTGCGTCATAGTTTAATTATATTTGAATTGTAATTTAATGGCATTTTACGGCGCCAAGCTAAGATTGAAAAACCGATGATGCCATTTGAACATGTCTCCTAGGGTTTTAACGCTATACGAATATAACCGGATATTACTTCCACTAATTGCTAATTCTTTTTACGCAGAATCAGGTGTACTCCTAAATTGACTATGATTTTGAAAGGATAGATTAAGGTAGAAAGGATTATCCTACTATCGTTCGCCAAAATGATTCAAAATTAAAATCAAAGATCAAAAAATTCTTTGTTTTATTTGGGCCCTGAGAAGGCGCTTGTAAACGTCAAAAAGCTACCACCGGTTCGGAAAAGAACCCAGTCGAGAAGAGATTGTAAAGAACATTATAGTATTAATGTTTAGTAATCGCTACAAACAACCCGGGGACCACCAAGACATATATTAAACGTTCGCGATTTCGGGTCGCGATTACCATACAGATGGTAACAAAACAGTCATAGTGACATATGTCGGTGCATCGAATAATTCAAGCATTTAACGGGGTGGTAAGACAACTGCATTGAGACCACCGCACACTTGTGAAACCCCTTGGTAGTCAAAAGTTGAGGTGCGTCGCATTCCAAGATCAGCGAGTGTATATCTAGACACTCTACAGCCGGTTTCACTATGGGATCTCAATCTGCCTTTACCGAAATCCGAAAATGCAATCCTTTTTTTCTTTAAAGTGTTAGAAACCCCGATTTATTTTTGTTTTAATCACAATCTAAAAGTTATGATTAAATATTAAAACCTGCGGTTAACCGTGGTGCATGTAGATTGTAGATTGACATGATTTACAAATAAAAAGTAAGAGCTTGAGGTTAATGTACCATTCGTATGATTAACACTGATTTAACTTAATAATAATTTATATACAAGGAAAATAATGATTAAATTTCTTGCAATTTCACTTCGCGTTTTGCTAATTGTTACTTAAATCGATGTACAAATACAAAAATTAAACAATGCAAAAAAAATAGAAATAAATTTATACATGCATGAAATTAAATAATAGTAGGAACATCTAACAACAAAAGAAAATCTCGTGAAGAACTTTTTGCACACACCATTGCAATCTACGAATACAAAGTAAATACTTACTGTGGTATAGTATACATAAAGTTCGTAGGCTTTATTATAACATGACAAGGTTTTTTTAAGGAACGAATATTAATTATTGGAATAAATATTTTATAATTGAATAAAAATACGTAATGAATATATCAAACATGTAATGAACAGGATATTTTATTAATGAAATATTCGAATTTATAGCATATTGATTACAGTTTATTATATCATTTGATCAGTATTTCTTTGGAGCAATAAAATAACATGTGTGGTATATAATTATCATAAAAAAATCACGTGATTTGTAAACACTAATCATACGATACAAAAGTAGAAAAAAAAACAAATGTTCATACATAAAGAGTTATAAAAAACTTTAAATTGTATAAACGAGATTCTATGAATCACTTATTTTGCCGGATACAATTTACATAGACTCATGTGACTCGAAAAAGCTGCACTCAGTGGCCCACGTTCGCTGGATTACGCAAGTCGAAGACAATTTTATTACTATCTGAGACCGGTTGGTTTATTTTACGTGCCATAGTGCGAATCACGTAGTTCGCGGGTAACAACCCGATATTTTATCTTAACGAACGAAATTATTATGTAGCATGGATATTCAAAAATTATGTAATAATTTACGCAGGTTTTGCCAATGTTATATATAAATATTTCTAGATTTTATATTAAATATTCCTTTAGCTTACACCGTGCCTTATCATTCGATTTGTCTGATAAGCTGGTTCTCAAATTAAAAAAACATGATCTAAAAAAGTAAATAATAATCAGAAAAAAACATATTCTCAAAGTAGGTGGTGAGCAAAATAAGATTGACAAACTGTGATCTAGATGGATTACCATTGATACAGTTTGGTAAATTGGTTATCTGTAGTCTGACAAATAGTAAGTATGTACTTCATCGGGATTGACTTATTCAAGGTTTTCTTAGATTATAAATTAATGTCTAATAATAGTTTATTACGTTTAATTTTTGTTAATTAATTACTATACAAATTCTCCCAATTTAATTACACTTTAAGAGATTTTGTTTTTTAAATTTGCGACTGAATGTTCTTTTACTACCGTTTTGAAAGCCATAATCACTCACGAGCTCTTATGACGCTTCCTTTTAATAATTCATACACATATCGATCTTAGCAATATAAGTATCATAAAATTATTTTTGACGAAATTTAACCCCCTGAGCACTAACCTGGCGTTTACGCCAACTTTCTATTGTTTTCCTATTGTCTCATTTTTATGTGTAATCGACATATTCATGAACATTTTTTAATCAATATCGGAGAATTGTATTTCTTTTTATAAATTACGATAGATTCAAACTCCTCGCTTAGATTAGATATAAACAGATCTACTAACTTACTGTCCCGTGAATGACAAAATTTATTTGGCTTTTAGGAAAACTAATAAAAAAACTAATGATTTATAAAATTATTTAATTTGTTTAAAAAATTGATGACATTATTTTCATGGTAATTTTATAAACATCGTAGGGGATAGTTTATTGCGTTTATCGTTCTACCTAGCAACTAGGTATAATAACCGCTTTCAGAATCCGGGTCGTTGAACCCCGGCAGATCACAATCAACAGATGTCGAAGGTTCGTGCAAATATTACAAAAGGATTAAAGTACAAAAGACACTAAAAGCGATTTCCTTATTAGCTTCATGACATAAACTCACGTATTGACACGTTTGGCTTTAATATTTCGATTTTTTTTAGTTGTTTATTTGATTAAACCGAAGATAATAAGCTAAACCAAGAAATAGAGCTGTCTTCTTCTTCTTAGTTGATGCCGTGAGAATTATATTTAAAATTCTGCCAATATCATAGGAGTATGATGATCAATACTCCAAAGTTGTAGTTAAACAGCGGCCATCTTGTTAAAACTGTATAGGGAGTTTTTACGGCATCTCAGAATTCACGTTCCATGGTATTATTTCTAATGCACATATTTCACTTGCGCACAATTACTAAACTATATCACATAAATTAAAAAAAAATATGACATAATAATCAGATACCACAAGCTTATGAATATCAAATCAAAACAACATTCAGAGCTATTAGGGATTTTAAGCTCGATTGAATCACGACCACCATGCATTTGGTGAAAACTCTTCAATAGCGCATTGCATCACGTTGCATGATCAGCTAATGTAGATTCAGTGGTTAGTGGGTTGGTAGGGCAATTAAGCACAACTCATGACTAAACTGCGACACTATGTAAATTCAGAGCTATCTAGAGCTATTAACTGTGTTAGATGTAGGCCGGGATGATGACGGCGGTTGTAGATAGATTCTCATCAACGGACAGTCGTCATTGGTTTTGGACTGTACTTTATTAACATCAATTGAAATGCATCTAGAATGAAAAAACCTACATGATAGACTGAGATGCCGCCAGCATTGTCTGTTACAGGAACACTTCAGTAAGTAGGATTTACATACGTGTTATGCCATATAATATTGTGCTTTTTATTTCTTTCGAATGTTACCATATCATTTATAAGAAATACAAGGTATTTAGGTAATATTTGGTTTGTATATTTGTGCATGTTTGTTCTAGTTACTCTCCGTGGTTTTACCCGCGTAGTTCCCGTCCCCGTGGGATTTTCAGAATAAAAACTCCTTTGTCACTCCGTGGATTTTAAACTATCTCCATAGGTACCAAATGTAATCCAGATCGGCCCAGTGGTTTTTGTTTATTCGATACATACAAAAATACAAAACTTTCCTCTTTATAATATTAGCGTTGATGAAATTATTATTTTTAAATACTCTACCTTTATTCAGGTTATGTTAATCTTTGATCGGTTCACGCAACTTGTACACACATGTATAATAATAATAATAATGTTAGGATAATTATTCATACATTTGATTATGTATACAATAAGTAGTATCATTAATATGAAACTGAAGTAGAATTTACTTATAAAATTTCGAAACCGGAACCGGAAAATGTATTACAGGAAGTGAAGTTAATTTTAGATATATTATCGATAAGCAATTTAAAAAATATCTATATTTTTTAAAACATCTACATATTTTTGTGAGGGACGTTATTAAA
The DNA here is from genome assembly GCA_014132275.2 of Samia ricini. NCBI lineage: Eukaryota > Metazoa > Arthropoda > Insecta > Lepidoptera > Saturniidae > Samia > Samia ricini. The sequence goes on from AP028161.1 coordinate 25,825,160, forward strand.
TGGTAGTCCATGCATTACAATACAAATTAGTCGCCCATCAGATATTTAAGTCAATCGTTTTTGAGACATGATTGAGATAATAAACAGAGTGTAACCTAATAATGTGGAATACGTCGCCAAATATATTTATAAATGCAATTGAGATACGTGTATTTATTGCGCCATGACCTTTTTTTCCGAGGGGAATGCATTTACGCACATACTCCATCAAGTCCACCCGATGGGGTCGATGGAGTGGTGTGTGGTACTCGCCCGGCGCTGAAGGCGCCAGGAATACCCGCTACACCCCCGGGACCTCCCGCTACCTTGCCGGGGCAACACAGGGTGGTAACGTATTCTACCGCGGCAGTGTCCCTACAATAATTAACAAAACAATATTTTACATTATTTGGGCAGTTTCAGATATTTCAGTCGATTGCCATTTCAACGAGTTTGTGGTTTTCAACAAAACACTTGTTGGCATATATAAAAAATGCTACATATTATTAAAAATTACCTACATGAATAAATAGGCAGCACTAGATCAAAAGATATTTTAAAACAAAATTTAAAAAGGCAAGAAATTCAATGTATAATAACAGTATGTATACATCTAATGGGACAAGAGGAGGAATTAAAGCACATTACCAATTGTGAAATCAATTTTATGACGGCCACTGAAAAGTTCCAGTGAGTTTTTTTAACATCCGAAAATTAATTTTCCAATTGAATGAACTATATCACGCAAAATACTATCAAATATACATAATATAGGATGCAAAAGGTAAAAAAAATAACTACCAAATGACAAACCGAAATCCCGTCAAAAACTCCCGTTACAAATGAACTATTTTTATAATAAAAACATAAAACGACACAAAAAGGTTATATTGTACTTGAAGAGTAGGTACCATTTTTTTTTGTAACAAAATCTTCCAATAATTATAAAATATTTATCAAAAAGATTTGATTATATTACAGACAGTTAGTTGTTTGACAATAATTGTTCGTATTGGTCTTAATAGCTAAATAATAGAAAAAATTGCAAGTACGCTATTTTCCATTACCGAAAGTTTGAGTTTATTACAAGATTCAACGCTGTATCTGAGCTCGCTGCCACTTCATCACCATCATTTCAAACAGTTCGAGCTTCTAGTTGTAACTTACACATCCTTATTCGGTTCGGTATAAAATCGAGGTATTAATTTAAATTGACATTCAAACAAAAGATCAAGGAAAGCCTTGAGCAATGCTAGAACCCGAACAGAGTACAGACTAGTATGAAATGACGCGCCCACTATAAAAACTTAGGTAGACCGTAGAGTGACATTTGAATGTCATAGTAGTAAAATAAACTGTATAACATATAAAAAGTAATTATTTATGTTTTACTCACATATGTTTGTACTAAACTTGTCACTCATAAATCATGAAAGAACAGTTTTTGCTTTTAAACCCAATAAGATAGAATTGTGTTTACCTGCTATTTTAAAATATTAACTACATACAATTATTTTAAATCCTAAATTGCTATTATCATTATATATACTAATAAATAAAATTGATGTGTCTGTTTGTAATGCCAAAATAGTTTTTTTTACTAAATAAGTATATAAGATACCTATATCAAAAATACATATTTTTAAAATTTTGTCTTTTTGTTTGTTACAGGTAATCTCCGGAACGGCTGGACGGATTTTGACGGGATTTGGTAGATAGCTGAAGTTAATCCGCGTAACTTAACCTACTTTTAATTTTAAAAATGTATTTAAGGTTCCGCGTAAAAAAAAACTCATAAAAATTTGAATATAATTTGATTAAATGCAGAGTGTTACGGAGAAGAAATTGAATTTATGTGAAATAATTTTTTTTGAAACTTTATTTTAGTTTTCAAAAAATTATTGAGTTCCCCATAAAAAAGTTAAAATGCAACGAAGAACATGAAACGCGGGCGCAGCCGTGGACACACAGATAGTTTCTCAATATAATTAATATGTAAAAAGCAATAATGACCCAGTGGTAATGTGATCGCGTAGCGTATCGATTAAAGTACGATGATTGTGCAGTTGGTAGTGCGTCCGGATTCAATGATCAATGGACGCAGGTTTAAGACCACCTATCCAACTCTACAATCAGCCTGAGCTTTCCGTGAAGAAATATGTCGTGAGGAAACCATAGTGTCAGGTGAAACTTTGGTCAAACCACTGAGCCGATTTTCTAATACCTGTCTTACTAGCTACCAACCTTAAGTTTACATATCTATCACAAAGCATTTATTGCTAAGCTACGAAATCATTAATTACTTGAGATTCAGTTCTTCAAGGTTTAGCTTTTTTACAAACTTACGAGTAGACCATATAATCACATAATATCGTTTTTTTTTTACACGTTATAGGATCAGTGATTTGGCCACAATCTCATCTGATGTTAAGTGACGATGTGGTCCAGTATAGTAAACACACTAAGCCTAGAAACTGGTTCTCAAGTGATGCTGCCGGAACACACCTATTGGTATTTGGCGACAGGTTCTCAAACTTGTGGGCGGGAGCTACCCAGGCGGGCATTATTAGAAAATGCCCTACCACCATGCTATGGTTTCCTCACGATGTTTTCCTTCACCGAAAGCTCAGACTGATTTTAGAGTTGGATAAGTGACTTCGAACTCGCGTCCATTGACGCGGAATCCGGCCGCACTATACATTGTGCCATCATCGTTTTAAATATCAGTAGATATACTAAGTATTTATGTTACTATTATTTGTAGAAATAAAAACTCTACCTTACGCAATATAAAGACCAATTAAATGGAACCTATTATTATTGTAACCACATAAATAGTCATAAGAGTTATGCATAGCTACCAGTCAATTGCATAAAGATGTTTTCACATGATACTATCGTACAATTATACATAAGTGGATATTATTTACTTGTCTTATTTTACATTTAATTAACTCATATGGGGAAAGAAAAAACTATAACGTAAAAGATTAATCTGTGCTAGCAAAACGGCTGAGCCGATTTTGACGAGTCTTTTTTAAATAATTGAAGTTACTCCGCATAACTTAGGATACATTTGTTATTTGGAAAAAATTAAAACTCATGAAATTGTCTATAAAATCCGATTCGATGTACTGAGAGAAATATCTTTGCTTAATGTAAATAGCAAAGAAAAATGTACGCAGTGAAAATATATGAAACGCGAGCGAAACCGCGGGCATACAGCTGGTCTCTAATAAGTTTTCTTCAGAGTGATATTAAAATATAACCTCGAAATATTGAACACAATTTTTTATTATATCCACGATGTCAAATATATAGATTCCAATCTTCTTTAGAAACATCTCACATCATTGATAGAATAAATATTCAGCTTAAAACACTTTTAAACTTAACCATTAAACGTTTAAAAAAGCTTTTGTTAAGAACTACATTGACCATGAAAAATCAATTATAGTCAAAGAATCGTATCGCTTGCAACTAACTTTGAACACAATTTATATTTGACGAAAAGACTTATAGCCGTCATTAAAGATTTATATGGACATGTCGCTATATAAGATTGTGAAAGACGTTGTGCTATGCTCGATCGAAGTTTTCCCTTTGTATATCTTAATGTGGATACATCTTAAACTCGGAGCGCATAGTCACGAGTGAATCTCACGCGAATCCTTGGTTAAGGTAACGATTGTCCCTTCTCCAACCAATAGGTTATTGACATTAGTTAACAGGGAGTTCAAACCACACAATAAAAACTACTTACGTCACAAGATATTGATTTACACTAAAAGTAATTACACTTAAATATGCCTAATTATTATCGGTATTTCATATTTTAAGTAAAAAAAAAGTTTAAAGTATTAATTATTAAAGCCATATATCATTATTTCAATTAAATTATCCAAATACAAACAAAATTAGTCATAAGTGTTAATTGAAAAGTAGCTACACTGATAAATCTATACTTATAATCATTACCATATATATATATATATATATATATATATATATATATGGTAAGCTCGAAAACTACTGGACCGATCAGCGTGAAACCACAACAATTCGACGCGGAATAATTCGTAGATGGTTAAATGTTTTTCAAATTCTATGAGCCCTTTGCCATGTTTTCTCAATTTGTTTGTTTATTAATTTATTTGCTCCCATAAAACAAAAGACAAGGATTTATCCTTGTAATAAATAAAAGGAAAATCGGGTTCCTTTGACGCACCATCACTTCAAAACTACTAAACATATCGGGATAGGACTAATATCTTTCAACGCAGTATTTTTCGTAGACAGGTATTTTTTGGATTCCACCGATCCTCTCTCATTTTTTTTTCGATTTACTCTTTTGTACATTTTCCACTTCAATTTACGATTATATACATTTTTTCCGCTAATAAAAACTAAATACTCTTACTTTTATTCATTCATTTGTTTTTAGCTATAAATGAAACGTCATATGCACAAAACAAAACGGGCGAGCGGAGCCGCGGGCACCAGCTAGTATAGTATAAGGCTAACGAGACTAAATATGTACATTGAAGATATTTATACTATACGATGCTTCAGAATCGATTACAGAACACATTTCGATAGTTTAAATTTTTTTTGTCGTTCTGTTTATTAATTTGTTCACCAATCACGCAAAAACTACTGAACCAAATTCGATGAAATTTAGTAATGACATATATTGAATCCAGGAGAGAACATAGGATGCAATTAGACTGAATTCCAAGCGGATGAAGCTGCGGGCACAGCTAGAAATAAATAAAATACAAAAATAAAACCGCGACTACTTAATGTTCATAGTCTAACGTTATTCGTACACGTTCGGAATGTTTTGGAGAAAAAATATTGATTTGATTTGATTTATTATTGCAAAAACATTTTTTTTTTAATTATTATTTGTTTATTGGAACTATAACAATTTTGTAAAAAAAAAAAAAAAAGTACACGATATGGGCTACATTAGTATAACTGTGTCACAACCAATAGCCAATAGCCACCATATTACTAACAAAAAGAGTTGCGTTACACAGAATTAAAATATGGTCTGTTTAACTTGTATTTAAATGTTATACATAGCTTGTTGTGCCAAAAATCGATTTATAAGAAACAAACACACTAATGAGATTCATAATTTATAAGAATTTTATTTATCTATTTTTCTTATTTATGCAATTCACTCTAATATTTACTTATCTGTTTTTGCTTTTGTCCCTATTAAAAATAAGAATACGCAATATAAAATATACCTTATGACTTTCCATAAAAATTGCAATTAAAGCGAATGTAACACTAAAGAAAATTGATTTTTCCGCTTGGACTAAAATAGGAGTATAAAAATTTCACCGATAAAAATAAAATTCTTTATGGTACATTGCGTACATATGTAATTTACACCAATAAAATTAATGTTCATAACTAATTAAAATTGGGAGTCTTTGTTTTCTATCAATAATATCTTCCTCGTTTAGCTTAATAATTTATCTCAAATCCTTTAAAAAAAGAAATATATATATATATTTGTTTTTATCCACGGCTTCGCTCGTGTTAATGTAATGTGTAATGTGATATTGTCATATAGTCAGGTTGTGAGTGATCACAGGAAGTGATAACCTAAAAATTAACCTAGAAATGATTGAATTATTTCATCAGTTATGTTTTTAAGTTATTTCAATACGTAACACTAAAGATCTTAGGAAAAAAGTCAAATTTTATTATTTACTTAATTAACGGGCTGAACGGATACTGCTGAATTGGCAGAACGTAATCATTTTAAGATGTAGCTAACAAAAAATCAGTAACAGTTGTGTAAGGGGGCACGGAGTGACGAGTTCCGTGCCAGTGTGGGACTCAAACCCGGGCGAGAAGCGCCCGGGAATACCCACTAAAACCCCCCGGGGCCGTCCGCCGCATTTGGAGTGGGGGCGATACGGGGTTGCCAGGCATGTCGCTGCGTCGCCCCCTGCGGCAAACCCACCAGGCCCGTCGGTGCAATGGCCCGGCGGGGATGGGGGGAGAATAAAAACTCCTACCCCCCCACCTCTTAGCCCGCCCCCCCCCCCAATGGGGAGGCATGACCTGTTGGTCATCAACCGGGGGGGAGGAAGTACTTCCTGCCCCCCATAAATAGGAAAGAAGAAGGACAGAACAGAGGCGGGCAAAGTAAAAGAGGAAGGAACCCGCCTCCGTTATAGAAGAGAAAGGAGATAGGTCCCTCTCCTATACTTACCTTGTTAGACTAACAAGGCATAGCAAGGAGAGGGATACCTAGAAGAAGAAGAGACAAACCTTCAACCACCACCCTCAACCACCACACTCATAACATCCTCCACAAAACACACCAATTATCCCCTTGCCTCCATACTCACCACCACAGCACTATTACCAGTTCCTCGCCTCACGGGAGGTCGGCAGAAGGCCCCCCCCATTTGATGGCCAGCCTCCCTTCCCTCTTCCGCACACAGCGCGCATTTCGGATGCTCCGCTGTGCAGTCCATGGCCATGTGGCCATCAACCCCACAGCGGTAGCACTGAGTCCGCCTGTCAACCACCGAGGTGCACATCATTCTGGTGTGACCCAGCCCCATGCACTTGTAACATCTCAAGGGGAGTGTCTCAAGTGCACGGACCTGGGTCGCACACCACCCAATCCTTACGGATCCCCTCTCCGCCAACTTAACCGCCGACACAACTGGCAATGACACATTCAGTGCCCTAATACCCCTCTCCGAACACCTTATGACCCCCGCCCTCAGTTCCCCAACAGAACACCCCCCCTCCTGCGCCACCCTCACCAGGACCTCCTCCCTCGATACAGAGTCCTCCAGGCCCACTAGGCGGATATCTGCCCGCTTCGTAGGCCTGGAGACCACCGCCACCTCCGAGACCAACTCCCTCAACCTCGCCGCTAGGAAATCCGCCCGCTCCCCCCCCGGCGGTCCCGGGATCTCAATGAACCGGGACCCCGCCGCGGTTGAGCGGCACGAGATGTCCTCCACCCCCATCGCCTCCAAATCCACCTTTTCCCTGGCCTCCCCCATAACCTCCGCATAAGTCAGCCCCCTCGCCACCGCCTCCGGGCCGCAGGGTGACCACCACCGCCGCCGAACGCGGCAGCGTCGGGAGCCTCGGTCTTGCCACCGCCGTCCCCCCCTCCTGCACCGTACGAGGTTCAGAAGGGGTCACAACAACACCTTTTTTCACTACCCTCCTCCTCTTCCCCCTCTCCTCCACCACACTCCATTCCCCATCACCATTCTCCCCACCAGCTCTCCCTACCTCCTCCTCAACGACCCTACCGCCAGGAAGAGGGGCCCAGTCCATCCCCAAAGGGGAAACTGGAGCCGAACCCTTCTTCTCCACAATCCTCTTCTTAGGTCCCCTTTTTATTGAAGGTTGTAAAAATTATTTTCTGTTTTTAACTATTACTTATTGATTGCATTATGTTGTTGGATTTCATATAAAGGACTGTGAAAAATCCATCACATTTTTTTTATTTTGAACGGATGGGTTTTTCATTGTGATGTGTAAAAGGTGGGTATCATGTAGATATATACAATAACGTAATAATAAATATAAACCGGTTTTACTAGAAATATATTCAGAAGACGTTATAACGATATGCACACGCGTTTTACCTTGTACGTATGCATAATTATTGCAATATGCGCTAGTGTCACGTGAAACTCACAAAAATAAACAATGGACTAATGTTTCCCAACATGACCCTCGTCCTTGTCGATATGTCCGCGCCACGACCTTTGCTTATAAAAAATATATTATTATGCAAATTTGTTTATCAAAAGGTGATACCAAATTAAATATCAAATCTATGACTTTACCTCTAAATCATGTTACTTTTGTATAATAAAGCAGTTTTAGTAAGGCTTTGGTTTTAAACAGGATACAAATGAAATTTATATATGTTTTTTTAATTCTCTCTTATAAAATATACTTATCTATTCAGACTAAGTTCTTACAGTAGGTCCTCTTAACAAGCAAACGTATTAGTACGTGATGTTTTGTCATCTGCAATGGCGTTTTTATAGTGCAACAAGGGAAAATCCAAAAACAAAGAATGCATACCGGAAAGTACTTCTTTAAAAAAACACACATCTAAACATCTATATATTTCATATGAGTACATTTTTAACACATTCATTAACCGGCAATGAATACTGGATCTATCATAACACATTTTATAAATTTAGTTCAGAAAATTGAATTTAATTCATCGTCGCTAGTAAAATTTACACGTGAAAATATAAAACACATTCAAATAATTATTGTATAATGTATAGAGATACATTAAAACTGAACAAAAAAGAAATCATAAACCTCCCGTTAAATAAATACATACCTACTGATGCTTAACATTTGGTTGTCAGACAGAAATTTACAGTGAAAAAAAAACATAAAATCAATACAACATACCAACGAGAAATAAAGCTTAGTATACTCCATTTAGACAAAATACAACACACCAAAATTAGAGCACAATTAATGCTCGATGCCTCGTGTAAAAATACAAATAGAAATGGGGAAGTGATGTGGCGAAACTAACAGACTACAGATATTGAGTGTGACAGTATGTTTAGTCCAAGAGAACATCTAAATAGATGAAGAACTTCGACAAGCTACATAGGTGAATTGAAGAAAAAACACAAATTCAAATCGATTTCATAACATTTACTGTTTAAAAATATATAGTTTGTGTTTAAAAATATTCCTAAAATTAAATTTTAAACATAATAACTTTTAAGTGAAGCAGAAACACATTGTTTTCTTAATACCGAGAAAGCTTAACGAATCTTTCGTGTTGTTTGATAAGTATGTACACAAAACAATACCTATAGTAAACTGCGGACCACTCCTTGTCACGTGGTTGACGAAAGTGAAATTTTTTCGATGTTGTCTTAAACCAAATATGTGAGGCTATTACGAAATCATACGTAATAATGTGTAAAACGTTTATTGATATTATAGAAGTTAATGTATCTCTATTTGTCTGTCTGTCACTATACCGTTTGATTTTTTTAATCATATACATATACTATGACCTCGTTTACAATTTATTTCGTTAACTTCCATAAAATATGTAACAATTCGTGAGTCATAATTAACGAAATCATAAAAAAATTACTACCTGTATGTTTGTCCTTACCTTGTCTTTGTCAATACTGTACCTAAGCTATTAAAGATTTGTGGAAGATAATACAGTGAAATCGTACAGAATAGAAATTGTTATATCACGTTGTGGGTACAACTAGGTATTCAAAAACTACATATTATTCTTTCATTGACTTTTAGATTATAAACTTTTATAATTAAACAATAAACTAACGATATTTATTTAATATATGTACATACATATGCATGTAATGTCATAAATTCAAGTAGCATTTCATAAACATTAATCGTAAGTATAAATTTTATTTTTTATTTCAGAGCATACATACATACATACATACATATCATCACGCCTTTCTCCCGTGGGGGTAGACAGAGATTACGTCCTTCCACTTGCTACGATCTTAGCATATATTTTTCGCTTCCTCTACTTTCATGAGCGCTTTCATACATGCTCGTCGGTTATGGGTACTTTTTACCTGGCCTTTATTTAAGACATGATTGATTTGGTCTAGATACATTCGCCTAGGTCGACCCTTACCGACTTGCCCATTCACCCTCGCCTTATAAATTAATTTCGTTAATCTTCTCTCATCCATCCTCTCTACATGCCCAAACCAACTAAGCATACCTTTCTCTATTTTGGTCACCACATCCTCTACCACACCACAGCGTTATCTTATCATACTTTCTTTCAGAGCAACAGCACTTAAACGCCATTCTGACATTCTTGTAACATGTTGACGGGTGACGTCATATCATTTATAACGCGAGTCTATAAATGAACAGTTCCAGAACGACAAGCGGAAGGTGCTGATGAACCATGAAAACAAACAAGCTAAAATCCCTAGAGGAGAGTTACGTAATACGCTAATAGCTCAGTGGTAATATGGCCTAATTAAGCGTCCACGGTCATAGTATCCCACCCACTTATGCTAATCCATAATGAGACTAAGGTTTCGATGAAGGAAAATATCGTAAAAAACCATAGCACGGTGGTAATTTTTTTCTAAATCATTAGTCATTTCTTTACCATCATCAAGTTCGAAAATCTGTCCTTAAGCATTAATAGATGTGTTACTTATAAGATCACAGTAGAGCTAGCACCTCTAAGCTCCACGTGTTTACCATTAAGGAACACATTGTCACTTAACATCAAGCGATATTGTGGTGAAAGCGCTACGCCTAAACAGAATAAAAAAAATATTAGAATGTTCATCGAAATTTGTTTATCATTAAGTAAGGACCAGAATGACGCTGTCACTATGTTCATGTAACAATAGTCAACACAAATTTTAAAAAATTGCGCACACAAAACAATCTCGGAACATTTCACAAAATATGGCAAAATTTTTGGAATGCATTCTAAATAGTATCTAAACGAATATTTCTTAGACTATTGCTTACATAATTAATAAACATCTTATAAAATAAATCTAAATGAAAAACTAAAATAATATAAGACTAAAAACACATCATCATCACAACATCTGCGCTGTATGTACTGTTAAGGAATCGTAGATATTAAAATCACAATAAAAAAATTATCACGTGATTCGATAAAGATAAAAATCATTAAAACATTGCATTATAATTTGTCATTTTGATTCTCATTTATGAATAATATATGTACATACATCGATTTAATAATTTAGTTTAACAAGATTTTATTTTAATTAATTTTTAATTTTTTATTAAAAAAATCGTAGCTCCATTCATTCTAGAATTTCAACTATTCTACTAACATTAAATGAAGGCAAAATATAAATAATAAGAAATATCAACGAGTAAGATGATTTAGATAACTAGTTTTATGTAATTTTCTAATATAATGCAAAATCGTTTAGTAATACGCATTAATCCGAGATCCAGATAAAATGGCATGACGTCATGATCCCGACGGACATGTTTTGAGTCTTTCCGTAACTTTCACTATTGTGCAATAAGAGCTTAAGCTTTGTGCTCGCGTCCTTATTGATGTTCGGGTACTAAAATGTGACATGATTATAACTAGAAACTAATGAACTGTATAATCATTTTAAACGGTTATAATCATTACGTCTATAGTGTAGAAGTCATTTTGAAACGTCTAACAAGGTTTTAAACACATGGCTCCCGTGGTGACAATTATCAAGTAGAAATAAAATATTATTTAACGTTTGTTACGTTGATATTAAACATTATTTATTTACAATTCTGTAATGGTTATTATAATTACATATTTTTTATATTGATGTAAGATATAAATATATTTTTATTCTTAAGTAGATTATTACCACCTGATGCTGAAAAAAGACAAACGTGGTTTCTCATTACAGCTTTTATGGTGTTACTTTAGTGGGTTAACAATTAATTATTCTGTTAAAACACTATTTCTATTATTTCTAGAACTTAAAGTTATAAATAATGCGATTGAATCAAATACTTGAACAAACTTCTTTGTGTAAAAATACATTCACCTTAACAGAAAAGCTATATATACTTTTTTCAATTAATTTATTAACTTCAGACATTCTTGTATTATCACTTTTTATATAATACGCAGATCATAAAGTACAATTTATAAGATCTCGAAAATTGTAGACAGGGTACGTTCATGAATCACGTGACGTTTAGCAACTTTAGGATCACCTCCCCTACACTAAAGAGCTCAAGCAATTTTTTTTTAGTACACAAACTTTCATAAAAATTTTCATAATATTATCTCTAAATACTGGTAGAATTATATTTAATTATGATAAATAAAAGAAATTCGTTACCACGCAACGGCGTGTGAAGGTCACACGTCGCTTTTTGGTATATCGTACAGAAAATTAAAAAAAAACACATTATTCAATAAATGAAAATATTAACTCTCAAGTTGGAGAAGATGCCATTCAAGTATTATCTTAACGAGGGATCTATACTTTGTTCATTTTTCCTTATCGGGACAAGATCAAAATGGTGATACCTAAACAATTTTAGTTCAATACTAAAAAATAAACTAGTTCAAAACTAACATAAACAAACAATAATATTTTTTTATTTTAGTTTTTCTTTTTGAAAATTATGCTTATGCTTACGTAACTTACGTGCCGGCCAAGAATATTACCACCCCATGTCGTTCCTTTGGGTGTCGTTAGAGGCGACTAAGGTATAAAAACCAGAGAATGGGTAGCAGCATCCTCTGAGTATCACAAACACCTACTACGATCGCCAACCTGCCTGCCAAGCGTGCCCCCCCCCCCTTATTGAGGGAGATCTATGTCGAACAGTGGCCGTCTTATGGTTTAATTGATTACGTAATCATGAGTATGGAAGAATATTGCTTACCATTATTGAATAGCGGGAGAGACGGGTCAAAAAGGGCCAAAATTTTGACTACGGACTGAAACGTAACCAGGTATTTTTGTATAAATAAATTGAAAAGCTATCAATATAACATATAAACTTATAAAGTATCGTAAGATTATTATTTTCAGTACCTCTTAAGGTTACCTCTTACCTTAGTACATTCTTTCAAACAACCTCGACCTTAAGTTTTCTAAACAATAACTAAATTTATAAACATTTAGTAGAGTTATTTAACATTGAAAAGGCAATTCAGAAAGCACCATGAAATCTATTTTACTCAGAAAATAAAGCTAACAAGTATTTTTTTAAGGTACGCAGAAAATATTAAGAATTCTTATTTTCCACATTCAGTTCCATTCATAATACGTACCATAAATACAGTGAGATATTTAAATATCGATTTTAAAATTTCATTAAACTATCAGATCTACTTAAAAAAAACCTATTTGTCTATTAAAACACAATAACTCATACTTGTAAATTTAATGATTTTATGGAATGAAGGGGGTGTGTCGAAATAATTTCGATAGCGTATTGTAGATGTTAACCTGTATCTATAGGTAAAAATGCATAAATCATTATTGTGACTAATGCATCTGTACACGTTTGGTTCAAATGCGATAATTAAACGTTTACTACGAAACAATTTTAGAAATCTCGCATTATGGTTGTAGTAAGCCAGTTTTATTGAGCCAAGAGATTGATCTATTCAAAGATCTAACTTAAGCATAAACATAAACACAGTTCTGTGCTTTGAATGTTAAATATTCAACTCTACCACGGTAGATATATACATAATTAATCTTAGTTTTAAATGAAAAGGTCGTGTGTTAAATTAATTATCTTTCATTAAAATAAGTAATAAAAAAGAAATTAGCGCGAAGAAAGTACAAGGAATATAGGATTTTCTTACTGAATTTTATAATATGCTCTATGTTTAAAAGCGTGATAATTCTTTTATAAAAATTTAATAATAACATTTCCTGCATCTTAAGAACTTGTACTTGTTAATATGGAAATTCATTTAATTATTATGTACTTCCGCTATCTGTCGAGATTTAGTACTCAATAATTTGAAGTAATAATGGTTCAGTTGTTGTGTGATCTGATACAGCGTCGATGTTCGCAGGTTCAAATCTACCTATTGTATTTCATAATGAATTAGAGCATTCAGTAAAGGATAATTTCGTGATGAAAATATTATTATAAGTGGCGGTAGGGACTTTTCTAACAATGCCCGTCTGAATAGCTTCCATCCACAAGTTTAAAAAATCTCATAATTATTCCTTCAGGAAACTTAGACTCATTATAGAGCTAAATAGGTGGGTTAGAACCTACGTCTACTCACGCGGAACCCGACCGCACTTCCAACGAAGCCATCATTGCTTCAATTGTATGGTGGTAGGATATTTCCTGATTTCCACATGACTAGCTATTGGCCTCAAATTAGAATATGTGTCGCTGGGCATCAGTACCTAGAGGTTTTGTGTATAAAGGACTCTAAACCACATCGTCACATAAAATTGTGGCCATAGTGCTAAACCTTCACAATATTAAAAAGATTAAAACCTAAATGACAAATAACAAGTATTCAGAATAAATGAAACTTATTTTGCACTTGTCTACAAACTCCACAGAATTATTTTTTTTCCTTTATCTATACCAATAAATAAAATTAAAGTGTCTGATTGTAATGTGAAAGTAATTTTGTTTTTACTAAATCGATATGAATACGATACCTATACAAAAAATACAATTTTGAAAAATTTTGTCTGTTTGTAATGGGTAATCCCCGGAACGGCTGGACCGATTTCGACGGGACTTTTTTTGGTAGATAGCGGAAGTTACTCCGGGTAACTTAGGGCACTTTTAACTTTCGTAACTATGAGGGTTTCGCTTTAAAAAAAACTCATTAAAATCTGAATAAAATCCTATTCAATGCACAGTGTTACGGGCAATTGTTATAATTTATGAGAAATATTTTTACTTTATGTTAGTAGTAAAAATATTTTAGTAAAATAATTTGGGTTCCGTATAAGAAAATTAAAACGCAGTGAAGAATGTATGAAATGCGGGCGCAGTCGCGGGCACACAGCTAGTACATATATAAAAAACGGATATGTTAAAATGTATATACAAATGTATCGGCTGCCTGCTCATTTTAGTTGATGTCACATGACTTTTCTTAACTATATTCGCAAAAGTGAAAGTTATGCGATCACAACTTACAATCGAATAATAATAATATCGACCCACGCATTATGTAATGAACGATTAATCAAGTACTGCTATGGACTTGCTTTATCAAATATAATTTGTTTTATGTACCTGTTTTATGTATATATATATATATATATATATATATATATATATATATATATATATTGTTTTAGTAAATATCGCGGGATATTTAGTTTCACATTCTAACTTTTTTCAAGACTAATTCAATACAAATCACTTATAAATGTGCTATCCAATATTAACCCCTTGAGCACTAACCTGGCGTTTACGCCAGCTTTCTATTGTTTTCTTATTGTCTCATTTTTATGGGTAATTATGACATATTAACCTATAACATACACTCCATTTATTACCAGATTTTGATGTTTCTTTTTTTTTTGTTTAGTAGTTTGACGAGCTATATTCGAAAAAAAAATTGAAAACTCAATTTAAAAGAAAACTTTGAATAATGAATTGGTCGAATTTTGACAATATTAATTCAAATAAAAATCAAACTCCGTCCTTTGTTCTGATTAGAAATCATAATGAGATGGAAAATAGAAATCATAATAATACAATATTGTTATAATAATTATACTTGTGTTTAAAAAATGTACATAATATCTATTAAAATATAAGTTTTATCTTTTTATAAAAAGCTAGCCATAGATTACAATTAATCGAAATGAGAGTCTGCCTGAGATTCATGCCTTTTGTTTTTATTATACACAGGGAATCACAGATACGTGACAGGGTAGTTTTACACGTCGTTATAAGGCGTAATGAAAGTAAATAAACATAATATTTGCCCCCCAAAAGTGGAACACCGTCGACGTAGAAACGTTCACTGTGTCAGTAGCGCGCGAATTGTCGCGGGCATACGAAAATTTAATTTTGTCACCGAATACGCAATCGGCGGAGGAAGATAGCGTCACCGTAGGACGTAACCGCGAAGTTTGATAACTTGGTTAACTTTCTCCACCGGTTGTCTGGTGTGCAGAACCTTCTGCAGCTTCATTCCGCGGCAAACGTTGAGCCAGCACGTTCGGTGCGAACGGCGAGCGCTCGACACTCGATGTCGAACGAAAATCGTGTTATTCAATCAATTTAAACTGACATTCGATAATTTTTTTAAAGTGAGATTACGTTCAATAGTAGTCGTGTACATCGTTTTCAATAATATAAATGGTTTTTTAGTTAGTGCCTCTTTAGTTCAGTTTTTAAACATATCTTCGTCAAGATGGGAACTTTTAACGCGTAAGTTGATTTATTTAATTTAATATTTAAAATAACAAGTAAAAAGTTGAAAGCTATTGCAAATTATCTTTCGTTTCCGCAAATTAGTACAATGGCATTCATATATGTATGTTCATCAACTTAAGAAAAAGTCATACGAGTAGCTTTTATTTCAAATTACTCCAAATAACGATGTTAAGTAACTTTATCGGCACTGAGTATTAATAACACAATTGTATATAATATTACGATTGATATGCAATTGACCTTATTACAATAGCCTTGCATACTTAAACGTTTAAATGCTTAAAATATATTTGTCAACATTCACTGTAGTAATCAGTATTTTTTACCAAAATTATTTTATATGTTAATTTAATAATTTTTAAATTTTAGTCAAGCTAAAATCTTCATAACGAATCTTTGTAATTAGAAAATGCAAGACTTTTTACGATGACTGTACCATTAAAATCATCAGCATTCCCAATACGATTTGTTCTAAGATTTTATAACTTATTTAGAGAATTTTGAAGATTAATACCATCTACATTTCCTTATTACTATTGAAACACATATTTTTAATATATATTGCGGTATCGTCAACCCTGTCACAATCTCTGTTGACTTGTTTTCTTAAGTTATGTAGATAATGTAATGAACTTGTTTTTAAGATGTGTAAAAATTTCAAATTTTACTATCTATACAATATTTATGATAGTACATACTGTTTGACATATCATGGGATAAAAATTAATAATTATTGATTGTAAGCACTTCGATATTACTTTTCATTTGAAATTATTCAGCGAGCTCATACTCAATTGGTTTACATAATCCATCAATATTCATTAGTTTCTTTCAATTATATCCGGAATATTTCACTGTAAAATTTATTCATTTTACATTTTAATTATTAACATATTCTAATTTGAATATTGAATTTTTTGCGCAACCTCTTTGTTATTTTTATTTTTAATTATACACTAAGACTAATACGTACAAAAAGTAAAACAGTGAAACTTGGTTATGTGGAACCTGAATAAGTGAGAAATCTCTATAACTGGAACTCATGCTGAGGTCCTAACAATTTGGCACTGAATTACCTCTGGTAGCAAACCTCTATATCTGTGATTCGTTCTTAGTTCGTTATAGTTTTTTCAACTTTACAGTATGTATGCACATACTAGCTGTGTGCCTGCGGCTCCGCCCGCGTTTCACATATTCTTTAATGTGTCGATTACCCATAAAAATTAGAGTCTTTTGTTTTTATTAGCGGAAAAAATATATATAAAAGTAAATCGAAACGGAAATAATGTACATAAGGTTAAATCGAAAAAATTTTTTTTAAAAAGTCGATGGAATCCAAAAAATATCCTATAACGTCTACGAAAAATTCCACGTTGAATGGTAGTAGTCCCGTTCCGATATGTTCAGTAGTTTAGAGGTGATGATGCCTCAAAGGATCCCCATTTTATATATATATATATAGATTATACTCTTGATAATATAATATCTTCTCTCAATTATTTCATACAATATGAATTCGTCAGACGTCTTTCTTCTGTATGTCCTGCTATTATGGGAAGCTTGTATAACCAACTGTTAACATTAGAACGTTCTTTAAAAGGATCTCATTTACACATACTGTTTGCATGTTTATTTTGAAAATAAATATTACTCAAATATGTGTGTCAAGAATTCATCATTGAGCGTCTCATATATAGGTATCCGAAGATTCTATAACTTGCAAAATATTTGTGGCTATATCTCAATTTTAAATTTTAATTCATTAAGATTGGGAGGGATAATAATATCATTTATATTATAGTTAATTGAGTACATTAACAAGGTCTACACTCAAAATGTTCAATGTACTGGCTTCATCATCTCCCTGCCATTATCCCATTTTTATTTGAGGTCGGCTCAACATGTCGTTCTCTTCCATTCATCTCTATCTGGGTTCATATCTACATTCACTCTCTTTCTAAATATATAATCTTTCACAGATTCCATCCATCTTTCCTTTAGTCTTCCTCTTCCCCTATACCCGTCCACATTCAAATTCAATACCTTTCTTACAACATCCTGTTCCTCCTTGCGCATTACATGCCAATAACAAGACAAACGCGTGCTCCTTACCTTCTTTGTCACTGGTGCCACTTTCGAACTTCCTCTAATGTAATCATTCCTAATCCTGTCTATTCTTGTTAC
Source organism: Samia ricini (assembly GCA_014132275.2). Lineage (NCBI taxonomy): Eukaryota > Metazoa > Arthropoda > Insecta > Lepidoptera > Saturniidae > Samia > Samia ricini. Next base: position 25,843,277 of record AP028161.1, read on the forward strand.
CTCACACATCCATCTCAACATTCTCATTTTGGCTGCATGCAGTCTCCTGTAATCCATCACCTTTTAGAATAATGCGTTTTATTGGATTTACATATATATTTTTCATTTTTTAAATATATTTTATTTTCCATAATTTAACTACGAGAAACTGAATAAATGAATTCATTATATACTAATTAATTACATAAATAGATGTATTATACTAAATATTGAAATCAGCTACATCTTTTATAGAATATAATAAAAAATAACTTTAATATAAAATAATTTTAAAAATATAAACTATTAAATTATATATTTCTCATCTAGCAGTATTAAGAAGTGTATTTAAAAATAGATTAGTACTATATTCATTAAGCGGAATAAAAATAAAGAATTCAGTGGCAACATTCAACAACAAAATAAACAGCTTATAAACATATCAATTAATCTTCATGTTTAACCTGTAAGTCATTGAAGGATAATAAAATATGTTAGTATTTTAATAAATAAAAAAAGGAAAACTCATCGAAATTATTCATTTTAACTTCTTAGAAAAAATTAATAAACATAATTCATCAACTGTTTAAAAGAATACATTCAGATTACAAGAAAAAACTATCGTTTACATTACCATAACTTTAAGAAAGAGTAAAAACATGTAATTTTTTTGAATTATTTTAAAACGTACATATGTAACATTCAGTTTTGTAACTTGCGTTGAAATCTTTTACACTTAATGTAAAAGCTACGACACGCTAGATAAATTTACAATTATTAAATTTCCTAAAACTATATTATTATTTCTGAAGTTTGATAAATAACATTTATATGATATGAAAATGGTACTTTTTTCTTTATAAATTTAAGCATAGAACATGCTATAACTGTGAGAGGAAGTTCACTAACTTACAAGTTATTAATGGAAAATTATTTCGCAATAGAATGAAAATATCAATTTCTCTTTCCTGTTCTTCTATGGTTAAAATCTTTGAGTATGTATTAATAATTTCCTCGATTAAGATATCGAGTAATACAGTGATGCATTTACAAAGAGTCAATTACAATTACGGTGGATAAATTACAAAGTAATTACAATAATTTATGACTTCCTGTATCTCTGTTCTCAATGTGTTTTTTACTTGTTGTTACATTAATAGTATTTTAAATCTTCAAACATTATAATAATCGAAAGCATTATGGATGTTATATCTAAATTATTATAACGTCCCATTAAAACTTGCTTCAATACCGTGAATCCTCAGATGAATTATTACCAGAATTTCTAACTTCTATATGGTTTTTTTACCATATATTTATTTACTACTGTGTATCTCATAATATTCATTACTATAGAACTTAGTATATGCTTTAAGATAAAATCGTACTAAACATATTTATTGTAGTTTCCAAAATAAACGAATTATTACTGTAGTAATAACTGTTTTTTCATAATCAAAACATTAGTAAGCGACAATAAACACAGCGTTGATGTAATTTCACCATGACATCGGTTAAATGCAGGTCACAATTTCAACCTAGAGCACGTGCGAACATGAATACTTGGAATAGCTTATTTCGTAATCGAACCACTCCATGATTAACGTCGTCATTTGATCGATATTAAAGACACTAGTTGATAGAAAGCCTTACAAATAATCAGCTTAAAATATTTTAGGTCATTTCGATTGTACTTATACCTGTCTAACGTTTTAACGAAAATAGCTTATTAGGAATACTCTACATAACAGGCTGTTGTCATAACAAATACTAAATAGAACAATTACATTGAAATTACTATTCCTATAAGAATAAGTAAATTCTACAAATAAAATTAATTACGATATAATGTTAAAAATTCAATTAATAACTTTAAACATAAACAAACACATTCAAATCGTTTAGTTATATGAAGCGATTGTTGCTCAAAGGAAATTCTATTTCTTTGTGTAACCCGAATTCTTCCACTACTTTAAGTTGTTAACTTAAATAAATATAAGTTACCTTTTATTTAATTATTCTCATGTTTTAATGCATCAATATTTTACAATGATTAATATAATTTATAGAATCACTTTAATTTTGAATTACTATTATATAAGGTGTATAGAAATTTTGTTAAAAGTCTATCAAGCATGTTAACTGCATTAATTAATGTGTCGAGTAACCATAAAAATGAAACAATAGAAAGACAATGGAAAGCTGGCGTAAACGCCGGGAAGGTACTCAAGGGGTTAATAATACTGATATACTTTTGCTTATAAAAATTAATTACGTGAGATATATATGTATGTATATTAATGTGTGGAGTACCCTTAAAAATAAAACAATAGGAAAACAATGGAAAGCTAGTTAGTGTAAACGCCAGGTAAGTGCTCAAGGGGTGAATGATATAAATAGATAATCTTAACAAAAAGATCATACTTTTCGAAGTTTTTATTGTACAGTTTTATATTAGTATTTTAATACCAACAATAAAAAAAACTTTAAAAAATAACAATGGTAATAGATAGTAAAAAAAAAACTAGGCGGCCATGGGGACTGACCACAGAAGCAAAAACTCAAAACTTTTTAATGTTTAAATTTCATAATTGAAGTTAATACCATGACATATAATATTTGCATGATTTTGCGTCAACTGACACTCCCAGAAATAATTAGTTACATTTTCATATGGTTTATTCATTATCAAAACATAGGATAGATAGACTGCGTAAGTAAAAAGTTTATTATTTATCTCGAAGCGCCAGGCCATAAACGCCATCTTAAACTTGACATACTGTAACATCTTTACAGATAAATTCATAGCACTGGTAACGCGAATCTATAGGATTTCCCCCTATTGAGAATTGATCAACGCCGCTAAAAACGTTTTCGCTTCAATAATAATTTTTATATTAATATTATTTTAAAAAGATAAATGCATATATGATGTAGATGTAGAAAGGTTTTCATAGATCTTACAGGCCATACAAATTAAATCCATGTAATAGAACAGCGGTAACACGTTTACGAAAACCAAATGACCGACAGAAGAGATGTTACGGTCACTTTACGGAGTTAAGTAAGAGCACGTACGTATTACCGCATAAATACTCTTCCTTCCTTACGCATTGCACAATATTATTGCACGTCACGGTGCCGTGGAGGTGTACGTATATCAACATAAGAAAACATTTACAATCAGTAGAATTAAGTTATTTTTAGAAATAATAATTTATTATTTATGCGCTTCATATTATGTGCATAGAGTTATTCAGGTTCTAAGTCTAGGCAATAAGATTTAGCAATATAGACCCTAGTTTTACTTGCCTTGCCCCCTTTTCAAATAATAATAATGTAAATGAAGTCTTTGACAAAATGTATGGATTAAAACATATTGCTTAATAATTTATTATAATTAACAGGTATGTATCAATAAATATTACTTTGAATTACGCATATAATTTCATTCTTCTTGACACTACACATTAAATAGATAAAGAAATAGATAATCCTCTCATTAAACAGTAAGTGACCTGGCATAGTGTCTGGTTTCGCCTCATCTGGTTTCGAGGTCGGACAACATTCAAATGTCAAAAGCTTAGCAGACTAGCAAAGCCGAAATGCGGTGAACCGTCGATTTTCGATGGTCATTGATGATTTGATTGCGCTTATAATCAGACTCAATGCTATCACTTTGCCTTGACCCGTCCTCCTAAAGCGACCCGAGATTCAAACCAGAAGCCTAATGAGTATAGATAATCTCTTCAAATGATTGATAGGAAATGAAAACAGTACTGCCGTTTTGAATTTCATGGAAGATGTAGCCAAAAAAGTAGGGACAAAGAAGGTAGGAAGAAAGCTGACTCAGAATGATTAACGCAATGCGAGTTGTATATATTATATGTATTGAAATTAAAATATATAGACAGCCAATAATGCATAGGGCTGCCAAGATATCAATCATGTCCTTGGTATTAAAATATGTGACCGCTCATAATGTTGTAGAAATTTAATTGTTTGTAAATTAATTATTAATTAATTTGTCAAAAAAATAATGTAATTATAATACATTATTCTATTCTATTCTAACATCAGATGATTTTAGGGTCAATTGGTAGCCTATAACATAATAAAAACACATCAACGAACACTCATTTGCAAACGTATTGTAGACGAATATAAAAAAAAAAAGCAACTAATGACTAAATAGATTTTGTTAGATAATGACTTCTTTGCATCTATTTGTGTATAACACACACTATGGTAAGCTCGATTTGTACGTTATTATATGTTAATTATCTTAAAACACATTGATCCTTCCGACCTATAGTGTCACACCTTCATATAGCGAAGGCCGTCATGATGATTATTTGCCTTAAACTTGTTTTATTTTACAATCAAACAATTCTTAAACGACTGGGTCAAAAGTAACACAACAGTTTATAAATCTTAACATAATCATGAGAGAGACAAGTTAACTTATTTATTCTATAAAATAAATGCAGGTTGAAAGAAATGACGTCAGATTTCAAGGGTTACATATAACCCGCGCAGATGCTTAAAGCAAAAATATGTAAGAGCATTTTAAGACCTGTCTTGTTGTATGGATCTGAGTGTTGAGTATAGAAGTAGCAAGGGTAATAGAAAAGTGCATATAGCAGAGATGCGATGGATGTGTGGTATATATAGAATGGATAAAATTAGTAATGATTAACTTAGAAAAAGCTTGAAAGTGGAACTAGCGACAGAGACCTTAAAGAGTATGGCGTGGTATGGACATGTCATGAGGAGAGATGACAATCATGTAAGTAGAAATGTGTCAAGAATGAAAGTGGATGGATATAGAGACAGAGAGAGACCGAGGAAGGTATGTATGGATTGTGTTAAAAATCAAATATGTATAAATGGTGTGAATGTTGATCATGACATCAGGCAGAGATGAGTGGAAGAAGAAAATGCTAACCCCATTTAATATAGAACAAGTAAAAAAGACGATGATGACTTGCATAATTCTATTAAATGGACGGCTTAATATATATATATATATCGTGAGCATGTTTTGATTCTGTAGTTTCTATGTGTAAACATTTTTATTGGGATTCAGCCTAGCTTTAAGATTGTTTTATTTATTTTTTCCTTATTTTGTATTAATATTTGACTGTATCCTTTTCTGTTTGCCATTTAAAAATAAAATAAAATAGAAATGTGTTTTACGCCAGCGTTTCCTTTTTTTCATTTATTAAAGTGTGGCTTTAATTCACCAATTTATAAGAATTCGTATATTCTCCTATTTAATATAACTTCAATACCGTAGTGTATTGTTACGCTTTTACTTTTTTATTTTATTTCTCCTACTTTATATGTTTGCGTAGAGTTCTTCTGATGTTGAAGCGTTAAATGCAGCATACAGCTTTTCATTATTAACCTCTACAAATTCTTAGCCTATTCCTGAAGATTATTATGACTGGGGTTCAGAATATCGGTTCTTTCGAAGTCTTACTATACAACATCCTATGCTTTAGTGATCACTTTAAAATAAACTTGATTTCTGTTCGACTTTTTTTTCTAAAAAGCGTCAGTTTCCCTAATTACATACATCTACTCAAAAACACCTACAAAGATATTTATATACTTTTTTTACGTCAAAACTAAATTTACGTTAAATAATAGAATAAAATAGTCTTATTCATCTGGTAAAGTTACATTAGGCTTACATAAGTTAAAACATATAATGTTCGCAAAAAATGCCTAACAATAAATAAATAACACTTTTAAATTACATCGTATAAAATCAATAAACTTTATAGGCTCTCCGGATAAACACATATTAATATTACTCTAGGTCATTAATAAGTCGTGTCTCGCTAAATAAAGGTCATGATTAAGTTACATATGTTAGGAAGCAATTAAAGCCCAATCAGTTGATCTTAAACTTATCGGCATGTTAATTTCAGAATACATTAAAAGCCGTAATGAATACAGACAAAGATTATTCTACTTATAAAGTATTTTTTCATCCACGATTTAATATTTTCATCTTCCTGGTTGAATCTATTGCAATAATGTACTGTGAAGTGCATTTATTTATTTGCTCGTTGAAGAAATAACAAGTAATATCATCAAATGATTCAACCGAAAGACGTCCACAGCTGAACATAGGTCTCCCCCATAAGAGGGGAATTGGCATAATCGCCACACTTGGCAGGCGGGTTGGCGATCACAGTATGTGTTTGTGGTACACTGCTGCTGCCCATCCCCTGGTTTATCCTTTAGTCGCCTTTTACGACACCCACGGGAAGATATGGGGTGGTACTATTCTTAGCCGACACCACACGGCATTATCACCAATACTATAATAATATTCTTTTAAAGGATTTTGAACCACTATGCCAAAACTTTAAATGATCGATATCTTAAATATAATACTGGTAATACAATATAAATTTCAAAATAAGTAGGTATAATAAAACAATGTATTCTCAAAAGTCACAACTTTTATAATGAAGTAAGTGTCATAACAATAGATGCTAAAGATGTGACTGAATAAGTAGCATAAAAAACAATGTAACAACAGCAAGCAATACATCTAACAAAATAAACGACAATGTTACAAAAGAATTCCTTATTAGATTACACTTACATTCTACAAAATAAAAATAAAAAACCGAGAACAAAAATGTTGGTTCTTAAAAGCGCTCTGAATATATTTAGTTTATAAAGAAAAACCTAGCGGTCGGTCACAACAAACACCTGTTAATAATAAGACCTGCTAAAAAAAACATGCGTGATGGAACCAAAAAGATTGTGCGCGGATGTGATAACAAAAACTAGCCATTATGCTGTCTAGAATTATTTGATCCAAAGCGTTGTTGACATTTCAATTAGGCACATGCATAGATGGAAGTGCGAAAAAAACTCTATTGGTAAGTTTTACGGCTCTTTGACACGGTACATCAGTAATTTACGTGCAGCACGAAAGAATTACGAATTATGTTACATTGTTTTATTACCTGTAAACTATTTTGATAGTTTCGCTACGCTGATGAATTCAATGTGTAAAGTGAGAATTGTTTATTTAAAAAGTTAAAGATAATTTATATGTGTTATTTAAGGTGTGGTGCCGGCTAAGAATAGTACCATCTAAAAAAAAACCAGGGATGGCCAGCAGCATCCTCTGAATACCAGAAACACTTGACTGTGATCGCCAACTCGCCTGCCAAGTGACCTATTTGTAGCAGTGGACTTTTGGTTGAATTGAGTTGAGTTATAAATATTTAAAAAACGCAACTCTTTCAAAACGACAGTTAGATCATTATGGTCTAATATGTATAATAAATTGGTCACATCGTAACTCATCATTACCTCATTTTGCGGTCAAACTGTAACCTACATTGCAACAAAAAAGGATTAGACTTTACGATGATATAACACTTAATATTAGTTGTCACTTATGAATAGGAAGGTTATAAAGATTAAATAAACGCATTCCGAATACTTTTCTACATTCTTAGAAGTGTTAATAAATAATAATTACAGATATACTGTTATTATAGTCGTGAGAAAGGACCGGATCACATAAATAACGATTCACCGCCTACAACTTGATTAAACGCCAAAGTGGTATTTGAGAATTCACTCTCAGTCAATGTGTAATTATGTACTTTGAAGTAACTTACATAACGTCCTGTATTTAGTTTTTGTTCAATTTATTATCGCTATGTAAAAGAAAAAGAGGTAAATGTGTTTAAACAAGTGTTATCTGTCGTTCGAAATACGACCATAATAAAAAAAAATCATATTTATGATAAAGCTTATCAATAAAAAGTTACTAAACAAAAAAATAGAAAATCAGTTGATAAACATAGAAGAAAAATGTCCTAAAGTGTTAGTTTTATCTATGCCTATTTACATATAGATTTACCTACTTTTACACACTAAAAGGCAGACACTTTTTTCTACAGTTTATTTTTTTTGTCTATCTTCTAATCTGCTAATAAACTTATTACGAATGTGATGTATAATAAATTGGACGATCAAGTTACTAACATGTCACCTAAAAGTTATTATTAAAGTGTATTAATTGTTTATTTATTTATTTGGCTCACGAACAGAGTGCATACAGTTTAACAGACGAGCACAACATGCGATAGTTTAACAATATAGATTTACAAAAACAAAGTATTGATAAAAAACAAAATATAAACATTAGAATATATCAGGTTTCGTAAATTTTATAAATAAGAGATTTAAAACAGGTTAAAGAACAACAAAATCAATCAGATCTTTGATTGTGAGATTTGTCAAAAGTATTACAAATACGCCAGAAGAAACAAAGAACACAAGAGTTTACATAAAAAAAATATACACCGATTATACTCTACATAGTTAAATACTTTATAGAAAATGTTTAAGTTTAAGCTATTAACAAAAATTGAACAAGACTTTTGTTTCAAATCAGTATGTCGTTCACAATGCTCCAGAGTGTTGTGACTGCAAGAATTTCGTTCGAGACAGCAAGGTCACGCTCGAATTTTCAATGCGAAAAAATGGTGTTTTGTTGCATGTTGAGTAATTATTACGCTCTAGCTTTACGAATATCCAAATATCAAATATTTAAAATGAAGACATAATTTATTTATATTAAATTATGATATTCATATTTGAATTGAAATAATTTGTATCATCTACAGCGATATATTTTACGAGTAGGTATTGGCTAACTTTACCTAGACAAAGATTGCTAAAGAATTTATAGGAAAATGTACATCGAATTACGAAATTGCTATTGTTATATTATTATCAGTCTTGCAACATCTATAATATGTCATCTTTTTACAAATGTACCACATGTTTGAATAATCTAGCATAAACAGCATTGTGAGACATTAGGTAACCATTTTCTCCTCGCATTGGCGAGTTTTCGCAAGCGCGTTGCTTCACCGAGTCACCGGCTTAATTGCCAACTACAAAAGCACTTTATTCAATATTCACGGCGTAAGCGTAGTGTAATTTTAAATTTAACAGGGTTGTAAGTGTTTTAATCACGTGATAGCACCAGCAGATTAGGCGTTCGAGTTGGTCTGTAGGGCGCCATTCGACCGTGGCAAATCAATTATTTTGATTAATTCCGGTTAACAATGAAACAAATATAATTAAAATTATTTTTTTTATAATTTTAAAAAAGGTATACATTAGGTAGACCGTTGAATTAAATAAATAATAATAATAAACACATTTTTGAGTAATGCTTTTTACTAGTACGCTACTCATATACGCACAACTTGTTTTGTCTTCTTTCTATTTTATCGGAGGTCAGTTACTATATTTGTAAATAACCTAAAAAGACATTCTAAGACAAAGTATCCTAAAAATCATCTAACATGTGAACCGTTGTTACTATGGTATATGAAAATATGTTTATTTCAATATATATTTACTTAGAAGCAGTTATAGGAATTTAGAAATGAGGCTCCTGTCCACAAACAGTTACCTAAGACCCGCATGAAATATTTCGTTGCGTCACAATTCACAAGCAAACAGATGTTTTTGCGGAAGCGACAGCGTGTGAAATACCTTATGATACGATAAAAAACACTATTATTGACGAGTTAAAATATTATTTACCATACTTACAGTCATTGAGTACATAACTCACAAAACCTAACAAAAGACTCGAAATATTGAATTATTGAATGTTTATTATTTAGCAATACCACTAAATCTTATGAAATAATAAATAATATCACACTGTTTTTAAAATATCAGTCAACGGAATGGTTTAAGAATTATTCAAACATTCTTTTGTTATGTATTTCAAGGTCAATAGTATTAAGAGTGTAGAGAATTTAAGCTGAGTACTTTGACCATAATCTCACTTGGTGTTAAGTGTAGATGTGCTGAAATACACGAACCCTAGAATGTATTAGATTATAATTGATGATGTCGAATACTCACCTATAGATGTTGGGCGATAGATTTTCAAACTTGAGCGCTTTATTATACATACATACATACATACATAGCCCTCCCATGCTATTTTTTCATTGTGATGTTTTCCTTCACCGGAATCTCAGGCTCACTATAGAATAGGTTTAGTGGCTTCGAATCTACGTCCATCGACGAGTTATTTGACCACATTACCACTGAGTCGAGTTTAATGTGTTACGAGTTCAATCTATACTAATAAACAAAATTGAAGTGTCTGTCTGTAATGTCAAAATATTTTTTTTACTAAATAGATGTATATACGACATCTATACCAAAAATAAGAATTTTAAAAATTGTCTGTCTGTCTGTCTATTTGTAATGGGTAATCTCCGTCTTTTAATTATCGATAACATTTAGGATTCCGCGTAAAAAAATAAAACTCATAAAAATTTGAATAAAAACCGATTCAATGCACAGTTTTACGGGCAAGTGCCATAATTTATGAGAAATATTTTTACTTTATCTAATAGATTGTTTTAGAAAAATGATTAGGATTCCGTATAAAAAAATTAAAACGCAGTGACGAATATATGAATCCCGCGTCAAGCAGTGGGCACACAGCTACTTAAATATTATTTTTTATTTTTTATTATGTGCTCTTATTGTATTAGTTCACTTCAATAACAAAAATGGAAAGCATGCTATAAAGACGGCATGGAGACGACCTCATGAGCCGGACACCGGTCGACCTTTAGCTTACTCGAATCATATTACATCCTGTACGCCTCACCAGTACGTGTGAAGTGTTAAGAACATATGCGGACTTATTATTAAGAGAATCTAAAGAACTTTGTACGTGTTATGCATACAGTTTGTGGAGGAATGGCATGTGTGAATTAATCTTTTATTTAAACCCAACTTCTACACTTACGGTGCGTTTCAATATGCAATCTCAATCTGTTTTTCTAAAATTTCAAACCATTTTTTTCATAAAGTGTCAGATTAGTGTCATTGCAAAAACCGATATATTTTGGTTTGCTCTCAATCTAACATTTTAATGTTCGATTTTGCAACTCCCCGTAAGTTTTTAGGGTCTAACTATGTGTTATACCCTGTTTCTTTTTTTTTTTTTTTTTTTGACGGAGTTAAATGCATTTACGCACTACCCTTACCTATTGCATTAGTGAGACCGGGGTCCCCCAATGCAATAGGTATGTGTTATACCCTACGAAACACTATTAGATATGAGTCGTCTAAAAATCAAACGTCGTCACAATCTCTTTTGTAAAAAAAATAACAGTTTTTGATGTTTATGACTTCGTTTTTCAAACCTATATGAAACCCAGAAAAAAGACAGCTCTATATTAATATAATAAATGTTAGTTAGATAATTCAGTAAATTCAAAATAAACATACGTAAAAATTAAAACTGTTATAAAAGTTACACGTGAGAATTAAAATTGAAATAAATATCTGATATTTGTAAATTACTTACCGCCTTGACTACTGTATCGAATTTTTTTACACTATTTTGTAATCTCAAATTTATTTTTAAAATGTAAAGAAACACATTTATTTCAATTATCACTTAATCTATCCTATTACAAAATTGCTAATACAATAACTAAAGATAATATACATGGAGTAAACAAATTAATAACGAGTCTAAGCACTGTAACTAGAAAAAAACATAATCGAAGTTTTTACACAAAACATCTTTCTTTTGTTATTGCCGACGAAATTGATAGTTTCACTGCACGTTTTTTATCGTCCATTTTGAATATAAACGATTTGATATACAAGTATATAAAATAAGTATAAAAATGAAATTTATTTTATATTTTATGAACAAGTAAGAGCCATCAAATTATTCATGGAAAAAAAAGTAATACATAAAGTGTTTAAATAAAAATGAAAGACTTAATTATAACCATAGTTTATTAAGGTGAAAGACCTAAATATCGTTTTGTTAACAATATTATTTACTGATCGAATCAACTGATTGAGAATTCTAATAGTTTATCATCGAGGAATTAATTTTCAATCAAGGTAGCTAAAATTAATAACTTGCATAAGTTTCACATCAGTATTTGGTGTTTGTATGGGTGTTTATAATATTATATAATACTACCCGCGTGCCCGCGGCTACGCCCGCGTTTCATGTATTCTTCACTGCGTTTTAATTTTTTTATACGGAACCCTCATTTTTTTAGTACTAAGATAATGTCAAAATATTTGTCATAAATTCAAGCACTTGCGCCTAAAACTTTGCATTGAATAGGATTTTATTAATTTTTTAGTTAAATTTTTTTACGCGAAACTAATTATTTTCGCAAATTACAAGTAGCATAAGTTACCTATAAATAACTTCAGCTATCTACCAAAAAAAGTCGCGTCAAAATCCGTCCAGCCGTTCCGGAGATTACACGGAACAAACTGACAGCAAAAAAAATTAAAAATTGTATTTTTGCTATGGTATCCTATATACATTCATGTCTGTTTACTAATGAAAATAATTTTGACATTACAAATAGACAGTTCAATTTTATTTATTATGTGTGTATTAATTCTGATTCAAATTAGACAACTTCTCAGTTATGTTTGTATTTATTTTCATTCGGTTAAGGTTAGTAAAACACTTGTAATCTTCGCCAAGCCACTTTAATTTTTAAAGTATCGTTGCAGAGATCGCCGTATTCTACTATGTTCCGAAAACTCCAGTTACCAATTTTTTTTATAACTAAGAAGATGCTGTTAACCGGAAGAGCATTGACAGCTTCATGAACTTTTAAGGTGAACGTTTGAAGCAGCTAGGAGAGTGATAGCTAGTGCAAGGATTTGTCCCGTAATAAACTTATGGTGGTTACGGGATAATACGGATTTCGAGGTCCCTTTTTTACGTGGGTAAACTCTCATGGTTACTGTACTGTACGGGGGAATAGTAGGAATATGTGAAACTCCTACTCGCTCAAAACCACACAATGTACTATCCGTCGCCTTTTTGGAGACTATGCTATGGAGGCTATGGAGATCGAACTCGCATTTTACCGCGTAACCTCAGCGAACTACCCAGCTGTACAGCCGGGCTCCGTTATTTTGGGAGAGAGTTTGATACACCTCCACTGTCTCCCCCACCCACAGAGCCAGTGCAATGGGGCAGGAGCCCCCCGGACTCCTCCCCTTAGACTCAGATCTCGAGGTCCCTTACTGAACTCATTTAACTGCGAGTAATATGCAGGACTGTGGGGTACAATGTAATCTGTGTTATGATAATGCATGAAAGTGTCATTATCGCGCTGATAACTGGAGCAGTGGCCCCTCAATTGGGTTTCGGAGCACGTGCTTGGCCGCTGCCGAAGTGAACCCCGCGATATGTATTGGTGCAAAGTAAGCTCCGCGTCCGATGATTTCGCGAGCGTGAGGATGAGCTCGCTTGGGTTTATCAATGTCATATTATAGCAGTATTAAGAAATCCTTTGTCTAGCGATGGTAGATTAATAGCTAATGCAAAGCTAAACAGATCATAGAAAGGACAATAGAAGTTGAGGTTAAAGTTTATTCTAACTTTTTAAGTGTAATTCTATAAGAGTTTAATTCTATTATTTTTACTACTTTTGTAATCTACATTAAAAATAAAAATTCTATAAATACCTTATCCTTATAAATTTTGCACTTTTTTAATGTAGGTACAAATCTTGAAAAATAATTAAAATCGAGAAAACGAAGTCTAATTAAATTATTTTTTTATCAATATTTTAAATTAAGAAAGAATAAAGACGTCTCATTGTTTTATGTTTCATTTACATTTCCCCTCAATTGACCTTGTCCAACATATGTTCGGTATGATATCCATTAAAGAATAACTAAACTTTTTAGTCACGTATTGTTGGCGAATGAACGCACTTTCGCTTTAGGTAGCTAATGTCAAAACTGCCGAGGTTGTGCACAGTTATTTCATTGCTCAATTGCGTGCGCGACATTGAATTAAAAAAAACAATCGGTTATTAGGAGCTTAGAAGCAATAGGTAACCGAAACGCAGATCCGGTAAAAATACATAACCTAAAACATTAGAACGGAATAACCTCGTGAAATTATTAATGTCATTGTATAAGTCACAAAACTGTATTTTATGTCTATTAATCTATGTCTTCTAAATTGAGTTATCTGTTTTAACATTATATGCAAAATTTATAACGATTATATGCGTTAGTGCTACAAAGTGCTTTAAGATATTTATTAGAGGCAACTAGGTTAAAATAAACCCCCCTTCATAATTATGAAAGGCGCGCCCGTGTCACACTTATACCTGTATTTTTGACACATAAATATACACTTTATTATACAAACTTAGAGTATAGAACCAATTTATAAAACTAAACAATTTTGCATGTTTAATATTAGAATTCTGCTCTGAGAGAGTAATCTAGGATTAAAACGTAGTTGAATACTAAAGACATTGACATACTTTGATAATTTGTTTCTGTTACTACTTACTTGTTATGTAGGTTCATATTTTATACGTGTGCGAAAATAGCGATCTTAATTTATTATAAAGGTAAATAATTGGTATCGTTACGGGTTCAAAAAAATCTAAAAAATATTAAAATACGATGAAATTAGCATGTTAAGTATGCGTCGATGAGTGAGAGAAATATGTGAATTTTTATTTAGAAGAAAAATTCTATATCTAATTTTTTTATTGTGTAAGCTCAACGCTTCAACAATTATCTCATCTTATGTTTATTAATGAGTTGTTCCACGATTAGTTGGTAAATAGATTAAACCTCGAAGGTGAAGCACACACTTTTGGGTGCTTGGTAACAGATTTTCGAACTTTAGGTTGGTAGTTAACCAGCTAACCGGGCATTAGTAAATATCTATTTCATAGTTACACTATGATATTTTTCTTCGCCTAAAGCACAAGCTCATATAGAATGCGATAAGTGGCATTCGACTACATTACAATTCAGTCATCATCACTTCTATAATTAAGGTTTTTATGTTTATGTAATTGAAAATGATAATGGATTATGATATTAATAGAGAGTTGCTCTCGATTACTGTCCAAATACATCAAATGTTTGGCATCTTGATAATAATAAATTTTGAATAATTAACCGCTTGAGCACTAACTTGGCGTTTACGCCAGCTTTCCATTGTTTTCCTATTGTCTCATTTTTATGGGTAATCGACATACGAAACTTCGTACTACGAAGTTACTACGATGCCATTTTTACTCCGATATTCACTGTAAATTTGAAACCGTACTCTCTTGACGCTACTTTAAATTTTCATAAATAAAAAAGACAGATAAAGCTACTAGCTCGGTAAATAAAAAACGTAAAATTTTCTATTGATTAAAAAAAGAAAGCTGACTTTATAACTTAAGTTGATTATTGGAAATAACAAGAGCTAGCAATGCATTTGTTCGTAACTTATACATTGACATTTAAAAATTAAATATTATTATATTATTATTAGTTATTTTTTAATACCGCAGAAATATGTATGTAAAGGAAATCTTATAAGCCGGTTTAATATTAGGCGAACGTTAACGACAGCGTGCTTTCAATCGTATCCGATCTATGATCTCTCGTATGTCATATACCGGTTGTTACACTTTATACTTTCTATTCGACTTATGTCATTGACATTGTGTATACAACAAGTTAATCATACGTAACCGATTGGAGGAATTCTTTTGGATATTTTTTTTACCCGGCTACCGGTTTCATCCGATGTTTATAAATGTGAACGATGTTTGTAAACTCTGACCTTTGACAGGATAGAAGACTCTTCATTGAAGAAGAACGTGATAGTGGCTTGTAAGAAAATATGCTGATTTAAATTTAAGTGATATTTTCATTATAACTTAATTATGTAACGTACATTACGTTATTTATAGGTGTTCTTAATTTTTTTTACAAACTAGCTAACGCTATTTACTGGAAGGGTCTTCACTGTGACTTTGGGGGTCGAGTGTTGAAGGCACTTAGACTCAAATGAGTAACTGGCACATTCTTCTTAATTAATGGCAATGTATGAATAACATACACAGTTGTATCTTCTTCTTCTTTGTTAACTTGGCAATCTGCAATTTACATACACAATTCTGCCAGTGTCATGTGATAAGTTATATAATATTCAGACTTGTGGCAACGTTTCTAAGCTCCAGTAAAACAGGGGTTCATCTTGTTGGAACTTTGCATATTCCAAAGAAAGAACTTCATATTGAAAGTAAAACGCTGCTTGGTAAGATTATTACAAAGGACACAATTTTCTCGTTAGATTTCTTTGCTATGACATTTTTTTCGATGCCAAAGTTTTCTTGCATCGTTGTAGTTGTTACTATTAAAATTGCAATTATCGAGTAATCGAATTCTAAATCTAAACTGTAAATGCTATCAAATGTGAACTAAACATATCCATTATCGTTTTTAACAAATATTTACTTCCGCATATTACGTTTTAAAGCAGACGTTGACTTGCTAAATATGAATAATTTTTTAAGTTTAAGAAATATGTTATGTGTGAGTAATTTTTCCATCGCCTTGAATAGGACAGAAGCTGATAAATCAGTGAACTATACGAGGCGCATGCCTCAACTACAATGTTAGTAAATGTCAATCTGTACTTTCAATACTCCCGGACTTAGCGTTCTATTATAATTGCACTTACGGATATACGAGAGAATTGTTCACATAAAGTAACATAACTCGCGTGATTATGTATGGAAATATTTACCCATTTTACTAGTTTTTTTTTGTAAGCTTCATGTGTCTTTGCTTAAAATAATTTATCGCTCGGATTTTGAATTTATGTCGTATTTGTTAAATTTCGAGAATGTATCCGTTTGAATTTGAAATAGATATGTATTTGTTTATCACAAAGGAGTTTACGTTACGAGTAAGGGTTGAATAAAAGTTTGTTCAATTAGTTTCTTTTAAAACTTTTTATGTACGAAAATCAACTAGTATATATGTATGTTACTCGTAACAATTAGAATAAAAATTAATTAGAAAAACACGCCTGAATTTTACCAAAAAGTTTAAAAACATTTAATCACGGGTTTAATTACAACGTAAATTAGGAATAAAATTATTAAATAGTTATGTTTCATTTATTTATATAGACATAAATCGCAATAAGCGCTAAATTTACATAAATATATTAAAAAAAAAAAATGGTTATTTTGAAACTTTGTAGTTATATTTTTTATTACTAATATTTAAGACGTATGTTATTGACTAAATTTTGTACTTATTTCAAAATACCGAATATCATTAAAGAATAACAAGCTTAATTCAAATAGCAGAAATCAGAACGTATATTCAAAGATGCGTGAATAAGTAGGTTAAACTTGGCATCTATTATCATAATTCTGATATTATTATGTAACATTAAGAGTATTACAGTTTATTATACTAAATACTGAAAAGTAAAGACATCGACAAATAGAAGAATACTTTGTTTCTATAGAAGAAGATGCCAGAGTAATAGAAAAACTGCGAAGTAGAAAAAATGTAGTAGATTATTTATGAAATTACACTGCAATAATAATACTTTTAATTTAGCTCCGACTATAAGTCTTATTTGTATAAATGTTAATATCGTTGTATAAATTAATTATTTATATAATGATTACATCGGATCATAGAATAGGTTTAGTTGTAAAAGTTATAACTATGTATGTAGTGTATGGTATTGTTTTTGCATGGTGGTAGGGAATTTTCTAATGAAGTCCGCCTGGGTATCTACCACCCTCAAGTTTGAAAACCTGTCAACCAATACCAATAGGTGTGTTCCGGCAGCATCACTTGAGAACCTTTTTTCTAGGCTTAGTGTGCTTACCAGCCTGGACCACATCGTCACTTAACATCAGGTGAGGTTGTGGTTACAGCACTGAGCCTATATCGTATAAAGAAACACAGTTCTCACTTGTCTTGGAAATTTTTTTTATAGGAAAAATTAATCGGAAAATCCTAAATTGTGAAACTAGATAATGGACCTGTCCGAAACGTAATCCTTTATTTCTTTCTTTATAAGGAAGGTTATATTATTAAATGATTTATTTTTACAATCAGAGTAGCTAACGTAATGGTTTCGAAGCATAATTTAAAAAAAATTATTTAATTTACATACTACGAATTTATTTGCATAATATCAATCGTTCTAAGTACATAACGTAATATAAACATGTATTTTAACATAACTACGTGATATGTTTAATTCCAACCACTTAAATACTCAACAAACCTGTACAATTTACTTCCTGTCAAACAAATCAAATAAATGAAACTTGATTGATTCAGACTGCTTGTATTATTTGCATGATTTTTAATTAAAGTACTACAAACTTCTCGACCATAAATATGTTCCTACTATACTTTTCACGGGATCATTTCAGAGCCTAACAGTGCTGACGCCCTATAGGTATACAACCTAGTTGCCAGAAAAATTTAAATTTTTATATTGACCCGTACTAAGTACATAGATATTAAGACTAATATATATACGCACCCTTGTTGCTATATAGAGTGATATATAGGGGTTTTATCCATATTTTTCTAAATTTTTATTCTACGAAACTTTCTAAGTTAACATTCGATTTTAACATAAATACCTGTAGTTTCTGGTCGATTGCTGTTGTATCTGGCTCCGGTGAAGTCCCTGGTACGCATCCCGACCTTCGGAGTCGCTGCTGGGCTGACCTGGAACAGAGAAAACACAATTAAAATTCAAAATTCTTATAAAAACATAGTTTTTCTCGAATAAATTTTCCGGCTTTCCACGGAAACTTTTGGCTCACATCCCAATTTGCTTGTCAAAAAATTTTTTTCGGATTTTTACACATTTGCTACCCCCCCCTCCCCCCGCACCTACTAGGGTAGGGAACATCAAAAGGGCGAACTCCTGCACAAGTTCCTCGGGGAACCACGGCGGAGTCGCTGCTGGGTGCTCCCATTCCACCACTGGTCGGTGCTACCTCAATATTAGGAAAACTCTAAACACCGAAACACCGGATATTATACCGGTATAATACTATTTATATAGATTGTGTAAGCGTGCTCTGCACTATACACAGACACAACTGCACATCTCAATAGCAATTAGACTTAATTTAGTCCAGAATAGATAAATTATACATTATTCCCGTCTATTGACAAATACCCCTGTAGGTCTCTTGACCGCAGGATTAGTTATAAGCCAATCAGACGTACGATTGACAACGCCGCTACCTCAACAAAGCATACAACATACAACAGCCATGCACAGGACTCCCCCCTCTCGGTCTAGTATCCCATCCGCCAGGGAAAGCCCCTCCTGTATAAATAATGCCACTTTTACCCGATCAGCTCTGTTAGATTGCGCTCGAGTAAAAGAAGCTAGGAAGTATTTGCTTATAGCAAGGGACCACCTAGAAAACTCGCGCAATCTAAAAACCGAACTGAAGGTAGGCATTAGAGAGTGCTTAAACAAACTATATGATATAGTTAAGGAGACAGAAAAGGAGAGGATAGAGGGCGGAAGGAAGGAAAATGCGAAAGCGCAAACAGAAGCAACTAGGGAGGTAAGCAAGGAAAATGAAGAACAGACGAAATGGGAACGTGAAAAATTGGAAGTAGTAAGTAAAAAACTTTTAGAAAAAATGGAAGAACACTCAAAGCAGATAGAAAATAGTACCAAAGAAATAGGGAGTCTGAGGGAGATGATAGACGACCAAAAGAATTCGTTAAATGAACAGCTGAAGATGAGCTACGCGAGTGTAGTGTCTACTGACACCGGCGGCAAGCAACCGGAGAGGGAGACACTGCACTCCGTAGCCATCACAACTACTGACGTCATGGATACTGGAGAGCAGGTATTAGAAAAGGTGAGAAGTGCGCTAAATGCAAAAGAGGGTGGAATAGAGTTCGAAAGGGTCAGGAAAGCCAGGGAAGCGAAGATAATTATAGGTTGCAAAACGGAGCAGGATAAAGAGAAAGTTAAGGAAACAATTAGGAAGTATAAAGGGAACCTGGTAGTGGAGGACGTACAAAACAAGGACCCTCTAGTCATGATAACGGGAGTACTAAAGGCCCATAAGGACGAAGACATCACAAGTGCTCTAAGAAAACAGAATAGAAGAGTTTTTGACGAGATGAGCGAGGAAGATACGAAGATGCAGATCCTATATAGAATTCCCGGCAGAAATCCGCTCACAAACAAGATCGTCCTAAGAGTGGCCCCTAAATTATGGAAACGGATGACAGAGATAAGGACAGTTAAAATTGACCTCCAGACACTGAAAGTGGAGGACAGGTCACCGTTGGTGCAGTGCTCTATGTGCCTAGGATTTGGCCATGGGAAAAGACACTGCACCGAAACCCAGCCAAGGTGTAGCCACTGTGGGGGACACCACTTGAAGGCGGAGTGCCAGGCGGTTGCTGCAGGTGCAGTACCTGCGTGCTGCAACTGTGCGCTGGCAAAGCGGAAGGACATCGACCACAACGCCTTCAGTCATGGGTGCCCCATAAGGGCGAAGTGGGACGAGCTGGCAAGGGCAACGGTGGCCTATTGCTAAGGTCCCCCTACAAGGCAAAGTAAAGGAAAATAACACACAAAAAGCTCCGCCTTCCCACACGCTCCACGACGAAAATACAGAAGAACTATATGATGACGGTGAAGGCAACTATCATCTTACGGTCTGTGTGGCGGACCTCCCTCTTCGGAGTAAAAAACCGAAACTCGAAACTACATCGTTCTTAAGATATCCAACAAAATAAAAAGAGGAAACCGAAATATGAAGGCAGACAAATGGCGAAATGGCGAAATGTTCATGTGAATATACACCATTTACGTCATGGAAGAATCAGGACAACATCTAAAAGGAAACCGACATAAACCTAAACACAAAAGAATACTTACCACAAGATCACAAGCCGGTCCGAGAAGAAGAAATGAGTAGCCGCCGCGAAGAGAATGAACAGCCACACAGCCCTGGAAAAGGAAATAGCAATTATGGAAGTCAGGAGTGAATGAGAGAGGACGGGGATTAATAACTAAGGCGTAAATAGGAAAGGAAGTTACTGGAATGAAGAGCACGGGAGGAAAGAAGAATGGGAAAGATGGAAGAAAATTGCATCAGAATTTAAACAGGAAATGATAGGGACTATTCTGCGAATATTCCCACATTATGCCAACCGTATGATCTGACGCAGGATTTCAGGATAAAGGGAACTGCAGGAAGATGGTTTATACGTAAATCAGCTTGAGTTGCAAAAATAAGAACAAAGGATAGATAAAAGAAGATAGAAAAATAGGAAATAAAATAAGAATGGACGAGCATAAGACATAAAACAAGGAACAGTAGTAAACAGAAAGCATGGCTGAATATAAAGAGACAAGAACATAAATAGAAAGAAAAACACAATTAAAGTTATACAAAAGAAGCAAATTAAGAAAAATAAGAAAATACTGTATTTTAAAATAACTAGGAGTAAACAAATATGAAACTAAAATAGAAAATATGAATATAACAATCTAGTAAATATGAAAAACTTGAAGGAAATAGAGTACACATAAAAGAAATACTTATGTGAATAAAGAAACCAGATGATCAAAGTCTCTGATCATGTTAGAGGTTGCGGCTGATACGCCTAGAGGCGAATCACTAAGAAAAAAAAAAAAAAAAAAAACCTAGTTGCTAAATATTGTATACAAAATGTGTAATGTACAATGAGCCCGGCGAAACACAAAGGGGTTGAAAAAATTATTGGGAATATAAATAAATATACATTTCCTTGTAACACTTTCTTAACATAGTGGAATTTTGCGGGACGCGGCATAGAAGACTACTGACGGGACTTGACTGTGGCCATAGAAACCTCTTTAGATAATGACAATGTTAAAACATGCCCACGAATTTTATGATAATTAATGAAGAATCGTGTTCTTGGCTTTCTTTAAACGGTAACAAGGATTACAGAATGTCTGTAGACTAATTATTGGCAAAAGCAGATTAACAGAGATTAGCAGAAACGCTTTGATTAACTTACCAATACATAACGCAAAATTAGCATCCGTATAATATTTGCAATATTAACTATTAAATAAACGTTTCATCACCAATTGCAATTATTTAAAAAGGTTTATTGACATGCTGAATTATACAATAACATTTTCTTTTTAAATATACCTGTAAAATTCAAATGAGATCATATTTAAAGGCAGCCAGATATTTCGATATTGTATTTCCTAGTGTATTGACTGACACGTTTGACCAAGCATAGGTAAAGGTAATGAAATAGTTTTTTAAACTTCAAATACCAAAAAAATTAAATATAAATGATATGAAAATAAATATTCAAGGGTTTGATATCATCACTCGTTAAATACAATGTAGCAACAGATCGTGCGTTCCATTTAAGCATCTGTAAGTCTGTGTAAAGAATATATTGTACAATTTTATTGCAATAATGATTTATCGCTCACTTAGTTAACATTCAAAGATGCCATAGTCAATGACAAAAATATGCCTACACAATAACATATATATAGGCATATTGCACATGTAAAAAGTTATATATTGTGTATAATTAGGAAACCAGTTTATACGATTAATTATTAAGCTTAAAACGCCTTGAACTTACAGACGTCTGGCATCTAGTAAAAATGCGGGTTAATGACATATTCATGCATACGTTCTCTACAACATATTTAGTAATGATAAGGGCGTGCGTCGAGGTTTTATTGACGTGTGTTAATAATTAATTTACAAGTTTCAAATGATTTGCGTTAGAATTTATGACGAGGCTGGAAATTATGGAGTTAGTTTCATAATTATTATATTTTGCTTTATGGTTGCTTTATGGTTGCACCTAATTAAATTATTTAAAGAGCTATGAAGACGCTATAATGTTTTATTAATATTTACTAATAACTGGATGATAAAACATCGTAGTAAATTTATTATTTCTGTTTTGCAGATTAAGAAGAAGTCTATTGCTTTTTGCGGTGGCATTCTCAGTACAAACATTCTCACAAAAAAGCAAATCAGACGACAATATACAAGCCGTTCCCAGTGATTTAAGAAGAGCAGTCAGTGAAGCTCTCGCTTTGGAAAGAAGATTTCAGTTGGGAGCTAATGATGCGTAAGTATTTTTTTTTCAATTTTTTTTTTATTATCTATTTGTTATAGGGAAACATACAATTTATTTTGCTTATTACTAAATTAAATTAAATACAATCACCCAAAAAATTTCCACTCAAAATTTGATTTAAAAAAAAACAAGTTTAAAAATCAAAGCACTATAATAAATATTTGACAACTATAACATAAATGGTAATAAAAAAAAGAAAAATACAAATTGATCATTATAACTTATTTTTAGTAATACCTTATAATTATAACTTATCTTTGGTACAACCTACTTTACCCTCTAATTCAATGCAAATTAGAACACAAAATGTTTGATAAAATTTTACATAAGCTTTTGAGGTTTGGCGCAGTCAAACATCAATTTAATTTATATATAAATATATATATATATATATATATATATATATATATATATTATATTATATTATATTATATTACGTTCTATCAGTGAAAAATCACTAATGTCGTTATTCAACCTTTAAGGTTAATTTAAAAAGAACATTCTAGTGATTCATATTTAAAGTATTAGTAATTACAATTCCGTGTCGACTTCTCGTCAGACTAAGTTCTTTTGTTATTATGTATATTGTGATATACCACGTTTCAGTTTTTCTTGAATTTCTTTTTTTTTCTTTGTCCAAATGAAACCAAATGTTTTTTTACGGAAATCATACTTTAATATCGTTTTAAAAGTAATTAAAAGAATATCGATTCTTTAAAAGTAAGTATTATATTTAAATTTCTTATAATAATTCAGGCAAAACTGCACATCGGAAACTGACGAAATCAGCAATACTCCTTGCCCGCCGAGCAAGTACCGGAGTCCAAGTGGAGAGTGCAATAACGTAAGACACCGACCCTGGGGTAGAAGAGGAGATATATTTCTCAGATTAATGCCTCCTAACTACGCCAATGGTAAGTACTTACTATGTATATATTATATGGAAATTATATGACCACATTCATAAACTCATTCTACCCGCGACTTTGTCCACGGTTGACTTTAGTATTGAGTCTAGAGAAAACTCTATTATTATGAGTCAATCATAGGAGATTTATTTATTTCGATTAGATTACAATAAATAAATAAATAATGGAGATATGCCATCGTGAAGCTTTCTCCAGAATTTTTTAACAACTACAAATCTGTACTTAGTACATAATTTTGATATATCTGTTAATATTTTTTTTTTTTTTATAGTCCCCGCATAACCAAGGACCTTGTTACTACATTTCTTTTATTTATTATTTATTTGTTTATTTGTTGCGCTCTTTTGGCTCTTTTTGTTTTTTGCAGCTTGTTCTTTTGCTGTTTATTTTCTTTTGTGTGCTTTTATTCATTTAAAATCTTAAGCCTAAACCTAATCTATTACACTGCGGTACCAATTTATTCTATTACATATATTGTTCTTAAATACTTAATATACATTAGTTACTAGTTACAGTTTAGATAGCAGTAGAAGATGGAAGACAACAGAATTGATACAGACGCAGAGGAAATAGGAATTATATGTAGGTTAATAGAAATAGAGGTAAAGACTTAATGCTAAGACGTTCACAATATGTCAATAAAATGTCAATTAAACCGTGATGTCAGAATAATAACAATTATTGAATTAAATTAAATACAATCATTTCGTCATATGTCAATAATTTAATCGAATAACAATTTAATAATAATATTCAATAATAATAAAATTAATAATAATAAGATTAATATTCTAAATAAGATTAAATAAATATATCAAATTTTCGATTCCTTTTTCCTGATCAATTTCCCAAAGAATCTCGGTTCCCTCTAAATCTAGGGTAACGGCAGACGAAATGATACTGACATGAACCATGGTGCAGCCCCACCCCAGCAGGACGACCACCGTTACTTATTTCTTTTCCCAGCTCTTCTTGCTACATCCTCGATGTATCGCAAGAAGGCTGGGCGGCGGTCGTCATCCAGCAGCAGGGCCGCCAAACTGTCCGCCGTCACCCCAACCCCTAAGCAGCACTCAAGGTCGAATCTGGACGAGCCGAATCTGGGACAGTCCACTAGAAGATGTAGGGCTGTCTCGGCGGTATCCGGATCACAGGCACACGCGGGACTGTCTTTAATTTTGAATCGGTGCAGGTACGCTGCAAAGCCCCCGTGACCCGTTAGGATCTGCACGTGGGCTGGTGACAAACGAGTCTTCTTCAACACCCGATGGGCCCCCTCTACCTCTGGGAAGAAGACTCGCGTCACCGCCCCCGTGTCGGAGGCCTCGTAGCGTGCCTGCCATTGCCTAATAGTGTCCCGACGTATGACCTGTTTCGCGTAGGATCTCGGATACCGATCGTAGTCGGCCGCGGTCTTCTTGTGTGCGGCCCGTTTTGTATCTGTTAATATTAAGTATGAGTACGTCATAAAAAAAGCGACAATGTTTAGATAACATAATATTCACTATTCGCATAATGAAAGTAAAGTTGAGGTAAAAAGAAAAATGATATAATAAAATATCCTTTTTCTTTAATTATATTCTCTAATTTAATGGCCACAGGAAATTTCTCATTATTCGACTTTAAACCTCAAAAATCTCGGCAAATTAAAGTTATATTGGCTGTATTTTTAAGTTAGAAACTTTTTTCCTAACCCATACATAAATGTGTTCATTCTGAAGTTAAATATTAATATCGTTTATTTTTTATTTATGCCTTCGTACAAATAATAATAAAATTACAGTTGCTTAAGATTGTTATAAAACCAGTTTCTTAATATTCATTTGAGTAAATTATTAAATTATAAATATTTCATTTTGACGCCGACATAACTGTCGATGCTAATAGTTATTTATTCTCTAATTGAAAGATTCCACAGTTATCTTACGTAATTATATAACTGGATTCACCTTAGCCTATAAAATAATGTATTATATTCAACCAATAGATTCTGAATAACAAATAAGCTTGAACGTCAATGATTCGTGCATCGTGCCCCATACAAAATTATTAAGGACATGACAGGCCGCTGCGTTTTAAAACGTTGATAGTGTGTTATTTAAGTCTGTGGTAAGAGACGTTTCAAAATGACCATCATCAAGTATGAGCAAATCATTTTGATTCACGATGTTTCTACGTATACAATTATACACTATAACAATAAATAGTATAGACGAATTAAATGAAACTCGATTCTATGGAACAATTAATACACGTAAACGTATAACTCATTTTGAAAAAACTCATTCTATTACAAGATTTGTTTTTTTTATTATTTGTCACTTATAATAAAATTATAATTATTTTTCGTTTTTGTAACAAAAATTAGTAATCATTGCTTTATTAAATGGATTACATTAATCTTAAAATAAATATATCGACATATTAATGTGTCGAGTGCCCATAAAAATGAAACAATAGAAAGACAATATGAAAACAATGGAAAGCTGGCGTAAACGCCAGGTTAGTACTCAAAGGGTCAAAAAAGAAAAAAAAAAACTTTGTAAACGAAATAAAATTAGATTCATTGCGGCGTTAGCAAGGATTATTCTGCTGAGCCTTAATAGGAGATGAAAGATAATATGTATGAACTATTCCAGAATTTAAGTGTTGCTAAAAAGTATACAGAATCAGGCACATAACAACGTTCGCGATATTAGGCCCAATTGAATATCTAAAGTACTTGAATAACATGTGTAAATTATTCGGTGTTAATTTACGTACCAATTACCACCAATACTAGCTTGCAAATAATAACAACACATTGAATTGGCGTAAGCTACATTACAACTTTGACTTGATACGTGAATGAATACACGATATTGACCTAGATGTGTATACAGAAACTTTTTCCTATATGTTCACTGTGCTCAAATCAAAACGTAGCTCATTGATTTTGACTTTATGTATAATAATAGTTCATCCAAGTTATGTTAAAATGAACATTTGCACTGGAAAATATATACCTTGGCTTAATAAAAATCATATAAAAACTTCAGCTGGCGACATCATACTTAATAAATGGCTTGTAAATTAGAAGCTTTAAAAAAATTCAAATAAGATTACTTAAAATAATAATACCTAATCGAATTAAAATTAAATGTGAAACCATCAAGAAAGGTCCATTCGAATATTATAGAATTGTGAATAGCCTCGACAAGGTTAAAATAGACATCGTATGTGAAAACATAAATAAAATTTTTACACTTAAAAAAAAAACTAGAACGAGCAATGTCCATGAGGAAGTTAGTATTTATTCGCACTGCCTGGTTATAGTAACTTGGTTATAGTATTCAACGCATAAGTGATAATATATGTTGTATTTAATTGAAAAATTAATTAACCCCTTGAGCACTAACCTGGAGTTTACGCGAGCTTTCCATTGTTTTCCTATTGTCTCATTTTTATGCGTAATCGATATATTAATTACGAAACACCTATGTAGAGGAATTGTTAAACTGGTATGTAACGCGCCCAAGGCTCTGGAAGGAAAAAAGAAAGTATTATATTGTATGGGCACCTTTTGAATTTGCTTGGCCTAAAGAATAAGTCATCTGCACATCAGCACAAAAAGCCTATGAAAACCTAACCTATTAAAAGCCTATGACTTAAATAATTTTAAAATTCTGTAAAAAAAAAAAAAAATTGATAAAATAATGTTTCAATACCAATAATTTAAATCAACTTTGTACTCTATGTTGTAACTGTTTATTAATAAGAAATGTACAAATAATTCCCTTAATGGAACTTCAAAACATTAAAGCCTCTTTAATTACACCTTAAGAGGGATAATCCCCAAAAGAATCCAAGAACCAGTTACTACGACGCTTACATAACCCTAAAACCTTGTTAAGAGCCAACCAACAACTATAATAATCCCTTTTAATTATAATATTACAACTTTTCATATCAACTTTCAACTCTTCATTACTTGGTATTTACTAAGATATGATAAATAAATTATATACGCATTTCAAATGCTTTAATTTTTTTTTCATTTAATTTTACTCTGTCACTATCTGTGTTCCCGCGGTTGCGCCTACGTTTCATATGTGCTTCACTAGGTTTTAATTTTTTTGTACGGAACCCTAATTATTTTCCTAAAATTTTTTTAGTAATAAGATAAACTAAGTATATTTCTCATAAATTCAAGCACTTTCCGTAAAACTGTGCATTGAATTGGATTTTATTCCATATTATAGGAGTTATATTTTTTTTCCGCAGAACCCAAATTATTTTCGAAATTTGAGCTTTCAGTGAAGAAAAAAAACATCGTGAGGAAGCCATAGCATGGTGGTAGGGCGTTTTCAAATGATGCCCGCCTGGGTAGCTACCATCCTCAAGTTTGAAAACCTATCGCCAAATACCAATAGGTGTGTTCCGGCATCATCACTTGAGAACCAGTACCTCTAGGCTCTTAGTGTGTTTAACATCCTGGACCACATCGTCACTTAACATTAGGTGAGATTGTGGTCAAAGCACTATTCCATGTAAAAAAAAAGTACGTTAAGTTACTCGGAGTAACTTCAGCAATCTACCAAAAAAGTCCTGTCGACTTATTGTACAAAAATGGTAACGCCGAGATAATCGTTAAATTAAGTGATCTTGAATGTGGTCTATTACGTATTCGTTAAATCACTAGTTTTATTTATTCACGTGAAGAATACCTAGTTTGTTTTAGAAAACGTGATTAGTTGCCATCTGTGTAAATACTCGTATATTTTTACACTGTTTTATTTACGATACAATATTTAATAAAAAATGCAATTAGTGTGAATTTACCATCAGAAATTAAATTTGTAGTGACAATTGATCGCAGTCGTCTCTTAAGCGTCACAAAACCAATTTTCTACTTATAAGATTATTAACAACTAAACAAACTTAACTATGGGCTATAGTTTCTTTATGCATTATGTATTTTTATTGTTATTATTAATATTTCTTACATTTTTAATATTATGGATACATTTGGAAGATGATGTCACCAGTCAATTAATAGTAATCAAATTAAGAACATGTCCTTATATAGATACTAAGAAGTAGTTGGCGATCTTCAGGTGTTTTTTGAGGAAATAAAAGGTCAAAAGCTTCTGCTTATTAAGATATCATATTCACGGCTTGTAAGATAAATAATTTGAAATCGTGGTGATGCAATTATCCTCCGGCAGAAGTCCAGAACTTGCTCCGATTCCTAACTAGGAAGGTTTCTGTATCAACCATCAGCGTGATAAAGTGAAAATTTCATACACTGGCATAATAATGCAATTATTTAACGACGGGTTTTCACTCGTTACCTTTCCTTCATCCTATCCCGACGTTTTGGCTGGGTTTCACCAACCGTGGTCACGGGCTGACTGGCGGTGCGCGGCGTCGCCTTTTGCGTTGAGGAGTATTTTGATGAACTACCTCTGTTTGGTCTTTATTATTTATTATAGTCACAACACACAGCACTAACTTTAAATATGGAAAATGAAAATTTTAAAAATTTTTTACTTTTAGTTCTTTAAGGGACCTTGAGATACTTAGTTAACTAAGCCAAATTTAATGGACAAAAAGTGCAAATGGACAAAATCTTAGGGCACTTTTGTTTTTGAAACTAATTAGGGTTCCCTATAAAAAACATAAAGTATATTATCCATTGAAAAATATATTAAACGCGGGCGCAGCCGCAGGCACACAGATAGTTTAATATAAAACTCATTAAATAGATTTATATTTCAGAGTAATATTTTAAATAGATATCTTTGTAAATTAAAATGATTTTTGCTAAGTTCATACAAAATTACGTTAGGCAAAGGTCTTCAATTGAAAACACTCGAAAACCTCTTATCCATTGTTCTTATCTTACAACGTATCTACACAATGAATTTTATCTACCTACATCATCATAGTGTTCACAATATATTAATCTTAAATTGCCATATGCAAAAAAGAATACGATGATCATAAGTTTTTTTCTTTCATAATGATAATTTAACACGCAACTCAAGATATCCGCATAACATTTTCGTCACCTTAAAAGAATTACATATAACACTTAGTAATAACGTGTTTATCTAATAACATCCTGCTTATGAGGAACACCTACGTTATCACGTGATATAATAATACTCAGCAATTATCGTTATGAGTGGTTAGAATTTAAATTTTAAAATAGTAAAAAATGTTTCTTAATGCTGCACTAAAAAGACCATTCAGTTATAAATTTTATAGTGGAATTTTAATATTGACATGATTCTATTAATGTATGTGTATAATCAAATAAATAATTGACTTATATTGTAGACAGGATAAATCTAATTATCAAGATATTTTTACAGTATACTATAAAATAACATCTTTGATTCGAACGCACAAAATTCGCTGAGTCATACGCGATAATTACTAAACAATACTAAACAACAAACTATGAAACAAATATTGCGAAGATATATCAAACTCCTGCTGTCTCTACCAGTAGGGAACCTCAAATTTGAGGATCTCTTTACATTACTTTTAGAAAGGTGTTGATCTACTAAATTACAATTTTTCGTGAAATTAAGTGATGACGTAGTGAAACTAAGCCTAGAGTTACTGGCTCTCAAGTGATGAAGTCGGAACATATTTTAGTGGATTAATGGATTTTGTAATATGTGGGCATTATTACAAAATGCCCTTCCTATCATGTGATTTACTCACGACGTTTCTCTTAACTGAAAGCTTAGGCTGATTATCCATTTGAATAGGTGGGTAAGAAACATCACGCTACCAACAGAGTCATCGTCGCTTCAAACGCTTTATAATGAATTCTTGAATCAAGAAGGATTCTTTTATTCTTATAAAAGTTCAACACAAAAATTTGGATGTTCAGGCCGCTAGGCTAAAGAAACCACCAATAACCATTTAAAATGAATCAATGCATCAATAATTGACTAACAATCAGCCATAAAATACTAGCACAATAATTATTATTTACTGATGAGCCGGATTGTGACGTAAATTAAACAGTTAATTATATTCATTTACGTACGTTCATTAAACCTAGATTCTATTCAGTATCCATTCAGTTGTCCTAGTTCCATCCATATCATTTGCAAACAGTTTGCAAATGCAATATAATTATTCCCTTCTAAATTTTAATTGATAATAGTTAAATAACTCTTTCTGAGTATTATGATGGGACACTGGCTTGACCGACATGAATTATACGATAAGTTATCAATTTTCAGAAGATATATTAATAAAGCAGCGGGCTTTTTCTGAAACCCGACTTATAGTCAACTTAAAAATTTATCGTCGCGTAAGTTAATACAAGTGCCACTGCACTTTTATAAACTAAATGGCAACTCAATATCATCTAAGGTTCTTAGAAAAATGTAAAATATTTAAAAATTATTCTAATGAGTTGAGATTTCAAATATGAATGTAACTTAAGCCTCACTGAATGGAAATTGTTTTAATCTACTTCAATAATTCAAATTATGAGTAGCATATACGTTTATTCAGTATAAAATGCAACGGAACTGCCTCGGTGGAAAAGTTGTATTACATACAACTGTCGTTCTGAGGTCTCGGGTTCGATCTCCGGGTCGGGTCAAGTGATATTGGGTTTTTTCTGATCAGTATCATGCCGGAGTCTGGAATTTGTGCCCGATATGGCCACAAGCTCGCCTCCTGTCACATCTGGGCTGGAACTAAGCTCGGCGAAATATGGATGGTGTAGTTCGCTATTTCACCTCTGCCTAACTTTTCGGGGATGACAGGCGTGAGCTTATGTTATATGTAAAATGCAATAAAATATACCCCAAAACAGAAACTAGACTCTAGTTAGGATATAAAGGGCTAATAAAAGCTGCATAAAATAATGACCACCACTTACGATTGCCACAATCTGATTTACAAATGAACTGAAAATTTTTTAAAATTCAATACATCGTTACTTTGTCTTGATACAATTCAATTTAGACTTAGGCGTTAAATATGAATCATGTTTTAAATGCTTTATTTCCTTTTAGGTATTTCTCAACCACTATCAGAGCCTCGTCTACCGGAGCCAGCTGTAGCAGTCCGCACAGCAGCTCAGCTAGCTAAGCCTGCAGATCATGACTATGTTACCAGTTTGCTGGCGGCCTGGGGACAGTTACTTATGGATGATCTTGTTTCTACCGTAAATGGGAACAAAGTGAGTTTATTTCTACTATAGTTTTATACAAGCAGTATTGGTTCTCCAAGTAGAAATACCTACTAGCGTCTCAGAATTTTGAAAAATTCCTAGTTTCACTCTAAAGTAGAAGATCCATATATACATTTAGGAAATTTATTTTTTCTAGTTAATTTTCATTCATAGATTACATTGTAGGTCAACAAGTAATGTTCTTTCAAGTAGGTAAGAAATGACCAACACGAAGTTAACAGGACCAAACGTTAATATTTAATCTTTCTAAATTTAGAGGTCATTTATTATACAACTAAGATGCTATTAGATGGTAACATACAGAAGAATAAATGTAAGTAAATATATTTAAAAAAAAGACAAACTATTATAATAGTGGAATTAGCTACTTAAAATCAAACGGAATTAAAAGGTCAATGAATAATATAACATGATTATCTACCGTAATATCATTTTGGTAATGTTTCGAAGAAAAAGATTCACACGTCTGTAACGTGAAGGCCACCGGACATATGCTTTTTGTTACTAGAAACGGATGGTGTCGCAAGCAGTCACGCAGTGGATGCGCGCGTGATTACTCGATCAATAACGCATCTGTCCATGTTTTTTCTTCAAGATTAATTCTGAACTTGATAGGATTGAATCGCTAATGAATATTAATTAATTACTACTTACATTGTATGCTTTAATAACGCCAGTGAGTCGTCTTCCTTTGTACAGTAATTTCATTACTAAAGACATTGATTGGCCTATATCTATTTTATTTCCTTTTTAACCTTACATGACATTCAAGCTATGTTCTATTTTGGAATGAATCAAACAAGTGGTAGAATAATAAAATATATATATTATAATCAACGCCATCTAAATGTTAACAAACAAGAAATCAATTACATAAGGATATTGATCTGTATTGATAATATTTTAAAAGGAAATCTCATGCAAATAGCTCAGATTAATCAATATAAATATACTATTCTTATTAATAACCTGAGTGTTGTAATTTCTGTAATATGCCAGATTAAAATATTTTTATGATAAAAAGAACAAAGTAGTTTGTAGCCAACATAATGTAGAATGGTCATTACTGATAGTAGGAATCTACCATTAACAAAATGTATGGATTATTATTACATTTTTGATTAAAAAAAACACTTGACATAAAACATCAAAACATATGTAATCCTTCATCTACCTTGAAACATATTTTAAAAACTACATTTTATTTTTAAAGTGTGCATTTAAAAGTACGAATAATAAAAAATATAACATGTTCTATGAAAAATAATGGCTATCTATAAATAACTGTGAGTATGATTAGCAATTCCAATTAATTAAATTAAAAATGCTTATCTGTATGGTGTTGTATGTGTAGTGAAAGTATAAGATAACATGTACCTATAGATAATGTTTCATTTCCTTGTAAGCCGATACTGTCTGTCACATGCTTCAATACAGGAAACTCGGTTGGTTGTTAACATTCTTTTAAGTATTGATTTCCTGCTATGAGTTTATTATTAATCTTCATTAATATTTGATAAAAAAATTTATAAATACATGTTCACATTGATGATTACTTACTACGTTCGTACTACTTACAATAAAATGTAAAATGTACACGCATATATTTTTCGTTATAATATTGTCGGCTATAATTATCCGGCTATATTTTATGACACCACCAAATTCAAGCTTCGCGTTATTATTTCTAAAGCACTTCACTTGTGCACAATAATTAGACAGTATAGCGTAAAACGCCACAAAAATAGCAGAGGATCAAATAAAAAACACTGATTTCGCCAAAAATTGTATTATGTAATCGTGATATATTTCTGTTAATATTGGAATTAATAATCATGTGGACCAATGGCGAAAGTACAGGGTGGCAGACTTGGCAAAATGTCACTGGCAGCGGTTCGATGGAGCCCCGGATGACGAAGCTGCGAGCTCAGAAGTATGCTAACATTTTTAACAAAAGAAATTTACGGGGCCCCATACAATAAATTGCCACGGGCCTCAGTTGGCATAGTTACGCCACTGCTATGGACATAGCATATAGTTATGTCGGTGTAGTTATCCAAGACGCGTCCGTTACCTTTGTCGACAAAATTGGATATAATAGTTACTATACATACACCAACAGGCAGAGGAATAACAGCGTAAATAAATTACTGTTTGCTAACCCAGAAGAGTTAAGTCACTGTAGCTGAAATTTAGTATTTGCATATGCTCTGGGTCCTCTTCCAGAGGCGGCCTAGGACTCTTTCTGATCTCCAAATGGAGAAACTCTAGCAGTTGCCACCATCGCCACATAGTGACACCCGTATACATTAACATCACCCGCATGCACACTGCATGCACCTGACATGGGTCATGTAAATATCCTTTTTTTCGTACTTACAAGCCAATTCAGCTAGGACAAACACCGCGAAACTTATATACACAAGCAGTAGCACAAACTAATGTTTGCTAGCTACCTTTTTCAGCCGAGTTTCCCAAGTGCTCGCCCCAACAGTTCATTTAAGCTGTCAAGACCCTCATGTTAATAGCATTTAGTAAAAAAAATAGTTTGGAAGAACACAGAATACTAGCTGTGCCTGCGACTTCTTTCTCTTTTCATAAAGAAAAAAATCAATTGTGAATCCAACCCATTCTCGAATCCTCAAGAATAGACACAAAAAAAATCATTAATATCGGTTCAGTCATTTAGGAGGTGTTTAGTCACATACACACGCACAGATGATTTATATATAAAGATAGAGAGCTGATCTGCCCATTAATGTAAATTATTTGCAGTAATCTATCTAAAGTCATAATGTATTTCCTTTGTCATTTTAATTGACTTTACACTGATAGTGGTTCCATCTATTATAGAATCAAACTTTCTCGTAAATAATACGAGTAAAATTATCATGAGTCTATTCAAATTAACTCTCTTTGTATGACACAGTAAAGCTAATGAGTTTTACGTAATGTTTACTTTGGTATTACGACCGGTGATATGTATTACGTATTCAGCGTACAGCACAAAGTGAAAGTTATTGTTGTACCAATTACATATATGTTTGGATATTGTTCATGGGTAATTAGGTTTTTTTTTTTTCATGTAGTTGCGATAATTATTCGAAATGTCTCCGAGATATAATAATTATATCGGCTAATATAATTAATAACATTAAGTTAGTTTATTAAGCGTATTATTATCAACGTTTACACGTCCATTAAGTATTTAATTATTGAGAAAAACACCAGCATATGAAGTGAATCAATAGACAACATTTTGTGAAAAATGAGTAAATCAATTATCAAATATAAAAGTCGAATATCAGAACCTAAAAGCTTAGACTTAGGTTTTTTTTAATTGGACGATCGTTGGATCGTTTGATCGTTGGAGTCGTGTCATTAGTGTTAACAATTTTACTATTATAGATTTAATATTAATGAGTGCTTTATTATTTTGGTAATGGCGCAGTTGGTAATGCGGTCGGATTCCCTGTCGATGGACGCAGGTTCGAACCCACTTATGGACGTGGCCCATTAGGCTTACCGCAGGGGACGACACGGAGAATGCTCTGCCTATCCCGTATCGTCCCCATCCCAAATGCGGTGGGCGGCTCCGGGAGGTTTTAGTGGGTATTTCCGGGCGCTTCACGCCCGGGTGAGTCCCACACTGGTGCGGAGACGTCCCTCCGCACCCCCTTACCCATTGCACTGGGGGACCTTGGTCTCACTAATGCAATGGGTAAGGGTAATGCGTAAATGCATTTCCCCTCGTCAAAAAGGTTCGAACCCACTTATTCAAGACTCTGTAATGAGGTAAAGGAAAATATCGTGAGGAAACCATAACATGGTTGTAAGGCATTTTGTAATAATCCCCGCCTGGGTAGCTGCCATCCTCAAGTATGAAAACCTGGTGCCAGACACCAATTGGTGTGGATCCGGTAAAGCATCACTTGAGACCCTAGTACTTACACTGTTTCATGTTTGTATAAATTTTATGAATAAACTCTTCGTTATTTTAGGAATGCAGTGTAAAATCCTGTCAATACATGCGTTCAGCTCCAGCCAGAAATATCGACACTTGCGGCTTCGGTGAGTAATTTGAATAGAAATGAATCATTAAATTTAATGTTAATTTATACAGTTGTATAATTAGATAATAACATTGATGTTAATAACGCATATATTTTTTTAAAATAGAATGTAGTTGTAATAAAAAATATAAATGTAGTAATAATATTATAATGATATAATGAATATTCATAAAATCAATTCGAGTCTTTGTTTATCACGTGAGTAGGAAACTACCATGTATGTATGTAGGTATGGTGGGCGAACATTACACGGTGAACGGTTGCAGAGTTGTTTGAAATGTTGCACTAGGAAGCGAGACTCGACACCACACAACTGGTTTCGGTGAACGTTTCTTATCTTTTAAATTTGGAATGTTCACATAATCAGCACCAATATAAATTAAAACATTAATTCCCCTTGTAAACACTTTATATTAACTAATTAATATAGTACTTCTACCTATTATTTTGAAGTGATAACTTCTTTACAGGCGTTGAGCGATTCTCGGCTGGGGGAAAAACTTATAGATTCATGTTACCAACGCTATGACGTAAGCCGTCAACATGCTATTGTACCTATGTCAAGTACAAGATGGGGTTTAAAGTGCTGGCGCTCAGAGATAAATATGTGCATATCGCAGTATAAAATATGTGAAATTTATTGCTCCGAGCACCAATAGATGTAAAATCCAGATAAAAGTTCTAATATGTTAAATGTTAAGTTATGTTTATAATTTCAATTAAGAAATTATGAAATTTCAACAAAAAAATAAACAGTTTCGATTTTTCACTTCTGTCGCCATTCCCTAAGGCTGCCTTTTTTTTTTATTACAACATTCTTCTAACGTCTATTATATCTCAGTTGAGACGAGTTATAAAATTTTAATGGGATGTTGCAAGTTAATCGTTTGATTTATAATTATTACTTTCTTATGGACCAATTGTCTGATTATGTTTATAACAGGGCTAATAGGAGTGTTCGATATATATCGATATTCACTCTCGATATATCGAATCAACCCAATATTATCGAATCATCCCGGTGTCAAAAATTGACAAAGGTCGGTGGTTTGCATAAATGCCACTTCTACTAATGTTATATTTCAACAATAGATCCATCCATCCATCCATTCAACCGAAAGACGTCCACTACTGGACATAGGTCTCCCCCAAAGATCTCCACGATAATCGGCCTTGCGCCACCCGCATCCAGCGGACTCCCGAGAGCTTCACCAGGTTGATCCACCTTGTGAGGGGCCTACCCACGCTATGTCCTCCGTTGGCCCCATCGGGCATCAGTGCCACTTCAGTTTGGCAATTCTTCGGGCAATGTCGGTTACATTAGTTCTTCGGCGGATCTCTTAATTTCTGATTTGGTCACGCAAGGAAACTATGTTGTGCCAACTCCTACAAAAATCGGCGATTCTACGCTCTAAGTTGTTGACAGTTATACTATATACCTAAGACAAACGGTCCAATAATAGATAATTAAAACATTTTTGGGATGGAGTGGAATGAGTTGAGCATACAATTTATAGAAAATATCGATATATTTGTTCGATATCGATATATAATACGATATTTTTGTAGATGAACATGGTCTTTCAAGTATATTTTTAGAGCTTTTGACTTCTCTCCACTCCACAGTAAAAGAATGCACAGGTTTATTCCTTTCTCATAAGCATGGGCATTATATGTACAAAATCTACTTAAGTTATTAAAAGTTAATAGGTAAATATTGCTTACATAAACACAAATCAGATCTCCCCATGTCATCAAAAATAAGGATATCAAAAATTAAAAAACCAATTGTGCTCGAATAATACCCGAGCGGCCGCTTTTATAAAATAAGAATTGGTATTTCCAATATTCATTTACATAAATCAGACCTAATCTTTCTTTTTATTACTTATGTGTTTGTTTTTGTTTATCAGAATTTCGTGAACAAATGAACTTGGCCACTTCATTCCTGGATGGGTCAGCTTTATACGGCAGTTCAGAGAAGGAGCTCCGTTCATTACGTTTATATGACGCTGGGAAACTTGACCTAGGTTCATGTCGAAAGTAAGTTTAACGATAATATCCAAAAAATTCTGAAGGTTTCGGCACACGACGTGAGGCGAGCGCGACCTCTTCCTATAGTAAAATCGTGCTAGCGTCCCGACCCGCCTGCTGTGTGGCGAAACCATTGTGGTGAATAGTAAATCAGCTTGACGAAGCGTAAGGTTGATGACATATAAATTACTAAAAATTAAAATAAAATAAATTACACAGTAAAATGTCAAACCACGGAAGAAGACAAAAATCTTATGTAGGTAGATATATTGTGCAATCGAACTGAGGAAATAACCAGACAATACTGATTTTTTGATATTATTGAAACCCTGCACTACTAGTGTGTGAATTATTCCCATAGTCATGTGCCCACTCGTGAGACTGAATTATATTGCGATAATTAGATAATTATTTTAGTTGCTATTGTTCTGGTGTATTTTTCAAATTTTATAACTCTAAATGTTGGCTGGTAAAGAGGATACTTAACCACTTTAATTTTAATTAATTAATCAGCTTTATAAACTAACTGTATACAAATAATTCGCTTCCCTCAAACAAACATATACCTTCTGATATGATAATGAGGAGAGCTCTGTATGAAGTTTCTGTTGAGTCATATAAAATCTCTATCTAAATTATACAACTATAAAGTATGTAGGTATTTAATTCTTCTAATAATAATATATACGTCTAATTTTAATACCAATTGACTTACTAAATTAATTCAAGCACTCGATTTCTTTTTATTATAAACCTCCTATAATTATAGCTAAGGTCATTTTAATAACGAAGATTTTTTTATTGTTTTATAGTTAATTATCATTAAATTATTCTTAAACAATTAATATTATTAAATTAATTGAAAAATGACTTTGGGGGTATTTCCCACGGACTGGATTTTATTATAAGACTGCAAATAGATAAGACGTGTTTAGTTAATATTTTTATATTTTAAAAAAAAACATTCTAAAATTGCTTGAGTATCCATAAAAACGATTTTTGGAATTACGCTCATTCCAAACATAATGTAATTATGTGTTCAAAATAAACATTCGTCATTGATAGTAGTATCAATTTTTTGTATCTACAGAATAAATTACTGCAAGCATATACGGATATTCCTGCAATGAATCACAATAGTATTGTAACGTTTTTATATAAAGTTACACATGTTTTTCTGAGACTCTAATGGAAATACTTAATACGAGGCCACGAGAATCAGAGTGGCCAACTAAAAAAAAACATGAAAAATTAGACACCCTGATTTTAGACACTTTGCAACTAAAGTTGTCATATTTCTCTAGTAAAAAACATGTAATTATCTTTAGGCTACAATGGCGCTAGTTTTTTTCACAGTTCTCTTGACAACTCAAAATTTCTTGTTCATTTTATGTGGATATATTTATTAGTCTATGATATATTTTAAATAACACTTATTTTTCCAATTGTTCAGTCAGTTCCTTCCTATGTTCAATTACCCCTTTCAAATCTTCGTAATTTAACCTCTTTTAAAAATATTATTAAGAGTTGGTGTAATGTGAGAATCTCGAAAAGGTAAGGAAAGCTAATTTGATTGACAGAAAACATTATTAATATATAAAATTCAAACTATCTACGTAATACTATGTAAATAAATCAGTATCCGCATGCAATTTAATTACCTCATTAGTTAAAGGTAAAAAAATAATTTCTGCGGTATGTGAAATGCGTGAGGACTATTGACGACTGAAGATGTAATCAAACATAAGTATTGTATGTAAATACAAACTGTGTGACCTTGAGATGATTTAAGTCCTGTATTATTCATTAGTAAATTAGCATTAGCATATTTTTGACTTTAATTAATTCAATAGCATATTTATATGCTCCTACGAAGTTTTCAATGACGATGTAGTAGCGTTATTTCTTTTTTCATTTGAGGAGCTTTTACATAAATACGACTTTTATATAATACTTAAATACGATAAGTCTTGCTTTTAATGCAGAGGTTGATTGTTTAAACTTAAACTTTCGGAAAACACTTGGTTACCTAAAACTATTATCTACCCATAAAACGTTGTTAATATTGGTAAGAAATAAATTCATTTTTTTTATTAATAAACCTCTCATTATTCATTGCTTAAAAGTTCCCAACTATTTTCTATGTAAACGTAAATTACAATCTAAAAACAACAGCCATCATGAAGAAACAAATTTGAAAATATTATATTAAAGTCTCAATCTGTTTTACCAAATGAAATTCGAAATTTTAATATTTTTTCGTCTTAAAGTATATCAGTATAAATGATCAGTCAGAAAACCGATACGTTTTCCGTTTGATCTCAATCTTAAATTATAAGATTCAATACTGAAAACTGCTGTAAGTCAATAAACATACCACCATACATACAGCCATCACGTACTATTGTATTATATTAATTCCACCATTGCATCCAAATCAATTTGGAGAATTTCATTTATTTCGGTTCATATTGTCTTACTGATTTATCTTTATGAATTTTAAAGATTACATTATATTAGTCTTGTGATAACTTGCTAGAAATACTTTGAAATGACAAATTGTACATACGTTTTAAAGAAAGTACCCGTTATTGAAAAGCTCATTAAGTATGCAGTAATAAAATGTCTTTACATGACTATAGGAAAGAGAAAACGAGGCAGGCAGACAATCACTTCAATGACAAAATTCCAGTAGAATATAAAGGAACTCGAGAAAACTAGTGATGGTGTAATAAAATAAAACAAATAACACCTCGTGATTAATAAAGCCGACGCCATACAATTCATGCCGCTTAGGCAAAGAAGAAGAAATGAATACTTTTACAGAAAGACATCCTTATCATAATGAAAGATTAAGAGGATATGCGGCGACGATAAATTTCAAAAATAGGTATTTCAGAAATATATTGCTGTCGTATCGCGCCCCAAAAAAAGAGTTGTAAAACGCTACATGGATTACTGCAGCTCGGGGTGATTTTACCTATGCAAAATAGACGAAAACATTCAAGAAACAACTTCGTGTTCTCCTGTTTCCTGTTCAAAAACTGGACCGATTATATTTTTTCTTTCAATTATAGAATAAGATGGATATTGGCTATGCCTCTACAGTACTACAGTTTTTTTATATATTTTTTTTAACGGACTTCTGAAAACGATGAGAAAAATTGAGCATTTTTTATCATTTTCAAAGGCTCTATGGAAAAAATCAAAACATACGGGCATGGCGGTTGAGAATAAGTATTATATGGTACAAACAAATTTACCATAGTGCTATTATCTAGAGAGGAAACAGGATATTATATTTGTATGAAATAAACGCCGCTCGCATATCCTCTTAATATAATGAATTATTTTATTCAATAGCTTGTGGATCTACTTGAAAATAGGATAAAATAAAATATAGTTTACCCTACTTAGGCTCTGTGAAGGAGTTTTGCAACGTTAAAATTCTATCACCGCTTCAAAAATCAACCCGTCCAGAAATATGTAAAAGTGATTGTTAAGTACAAACTAACATTACTTTTATCTCTTTGTCGTAATCGAAACGTAATATGCACTAAATTTGAAACATACTTTATCAAAGGTTTTTTTTTCAGGTGTAACGAAAACTCTCCTACGGCACCTCTTTATAAAGCTCTACTCTCTGAACATAACCGTATCGCTGGTGAACTATTTTCTCTCAACCCATTTTGGGATGACACCACATTGTTCCTGGAGACGAGGCGAGCAATGGCTGCTATTATTCAGCACATCACTTTTAACGAGTTCTTGCCTGTATTACTTGGCGAGGTAACCTCAATCTATTATTCATCATTAAGCTCTATGCCATTAAAAATTAGAACTGAAATTAGAAAAAATCAAAGACACTTAAAATTGTTATCTATATCCATATAAATTATAAATGTATGAAAATCTTATAGTCTTTAGGCTTACATTTACCTACAATACGAAAGAAAATTTTCGCTATCTCTGAAGTTTAATTTAATTAACTACTTAATTTCAATATGTTTACCCTAGTCATTCACGGCTTGTATTAAAGTGAAATATAACCTAAAAACCACTTAACTGTCTAATCACAGGTAGGTATGGCCAAAGCAGAACTGAAGTTAACTTCTCTTGGCTTCTGGCGTGGTTACTCAAGTGCCAATCGTGCTGGAATCTACACCGAGTTAGTTGCCGTCGCACCAATATTCAATGCTATGATGAATGATAAACTGGTAATTAATTATTCTTAGACATTCAATATCATAATAATTCTTGAATAAACTTTACAATTAGACTCAAATATAGAGATTATATTTATTAAAATCTAATATTAATTTAATGTTATATGTTTTTAATACTGGTATAATGCCTAACGTAAGAGTCAACTGTTAAGATTCAACATAAAATATTCTAAAGGCGCTGATACTCTACGTAAATAATATGATTAATTTAAAATATATTTCCAGATAAATGATTCGATCACGATACACCATTTAATTCATACGAGCGCTCATCGCGTGTCCCGATTCGCACCGACTGCTCAATGGGATTTAAATCGTGCTCGCGATCATGGAATCGCTTCATACTTACGAGCTCTGAGGCTTTGCGAGCCCATGGCGAACGTGAAGTCCTTTGCAGACTTCGAACAAATGGGATTCGATAAATCACAGCAGGATATGATGGCCGATTTGTACAGGTTTGAAATAATTGTACCTTAATCTATCTCCAATTCTCTAGAAACATTAATTCTCTCCGAATAAAATTGTAAGTTGAATTTGATAATTTGAAAGGCTTGAAAATTATTTATACAATAACTATAGTGTCATCTAAATTAACATTAATTAAAAAAATATTTTCATAACTCAAAAACGGTTAATCCGTTTCCGATTTGATATAATTATAAATAACATTTTTGTCAATTGAAAAAGAGTATTAAAAAACACGGGCAGCATGTGTCACTCGGTAGCTGATAGGTTATAAAAAAAAACAGAATCAGGACATCTCACATTCAATCAACATAACACACGTAGACGAAGTTTTTAGTATTTTAAATAACAAAATTCAATATCCAAATAATCAAAATATCTCCTGTGATTCTAGAAATTCAGAAGACGTAGAATTGATGATCGCAGGCGCCATGGAAAAGGCAGCAACCGGCGCTGTTGTTGGTCCAACGCTAGCGTGTGTTTTGGCGTTACAGTTTGCTAACCTTAAGAAAAGTGATAGGTAATCTTTCAAAAACCAACTTCCTGTTTATAATTTTTAATGTGTGTTTTGAATCTATTTATTTTATTTGAAGTAAGTAAGTAAGTGAATAGAAAAATTAAAACAGAAACTTTATTTCTTAGATAATTACACAACAAAGACGTGTGATGGACAATCTATATCTATTTATTAGTACTTATACTAAAACTGTTAATAGAAAAAACTGTATATTGAGTATGTTTGAAAAAGAACATTCGGGGAATTTTAAAATCATTTAAAATTACATTATTTACGTTAACAAGACACATTTATATAATATTTGGAATTTTTGTTTGTTTGTTCGTGCACGCCTCACACTGAAACTACTTGATGGATTTTGAGGAAATTCGGTGTGGAAGTAGTATGTATCCTGGAGTAACAAATAGGATTATAAGGAGGATTCAAATTTGTATGAAAATAATGCAAAGGCATATCGTCACATCGAAGATTTGAATATGTATCTATATTTTACTAAAATTGGTATTTTATTCATTTCATATCATTATTTTGTTGACGTAATCGATTTTGAAACTCTTTATTAAATACCTAAGAGCATGTGTTAATTTTTTTTCGTTAATCAAGTGTTTTTTTTGTAGATTCTGGTACGAAAACGATATCCCTCCGTCTTCATTCTCTCCCTGAACAGTTGGGAGCTATCAGAAAGGTAT
Organism: Samia ricini; assembly: GCA_014132275.2. Lineage (NCBI taxonomy): Eukaryota > Metazoa > Arthropoda > Insecta > Lepidoptera > Saturniidae > Samia > Samia ricini. The sequence continues at coordinate 25,887,456 of AP028161.1, forward strand.
CGCTATCAGGATTGTTGTGTGCTGCTGAAGAAACTCTTATCAATGTTCAGCCCAGGGCTTTTGTTAAAGAAGATCCATATCTGTAAGCGCAATTACAGTAAATAATATGTATATAAACGGGTTTAATTTTTAATAAGATTTTAAACAAACATACTTTTATGATTTTAGAAACGCAGCCCAACAATGCTCTCAGCATAACCGTTTAGAATTGTCTGCGTGGCATGATCAAAGTGGAGCCAAAGCGGTCGAGCAATTATCTCAAGATATGCTTAGTGCAGCCATCGAGAAAGCTAAACAAGAGATGGCTGACCGAAAGAAACTAGAATATATGCTTTGGGAAGTTCGTAAGTAGTATTATATTTACGTTTAGCATCTATACCTTATCTCGTATACTTTTAACCTCAAAATAATTATTTTTTCTAATAAAAATATAATTCAATTTAGGCACTGATAACATACTGATACTCCGGTTATGAACGTACTCTGGTTCGGAAAACAGCCCAGTCATTGTCCAGTAAATAGGTAATGTGCTTTCGGACTCTGTTGTAAAATTTCTTGGAATTTCTCGGAATTAGAAATGCATGGAATTCATTTTTAGGTTATAATATAATACAATTAACAAACACCAGCATATAATAAGATCGATCGATAACCACCAATATTTTGTTAATCTTAATATATCATAGGATAGCCACTATTAATTAGATTATGATTTATGATTTAAAATTTTGAAGAGAATACTTCTTTAACGGCGTTGTGCTATTCTCGGAAGGAAAAAACATATATCAATGCTATGACATCAGTCGTCAACATGCTACAGTATGTCAAGTATAAAGGTGGCGTTTAAATTCTGAAGCTCACAGTTAAATGTTAAAAACATATATTTACGCAACCTATTGTATGTTTTGATTATGAATAAACAATATGAAAATGTGTGTAATGTTTTGAGTTTTAACATCAGTCTGTCGGTAGTAAGTTATTTTTTAATTACTTGTTACACCTTTTTTTTAATTATTTATTCATGTTCCTTTACTTATTTCATTCACTTTTATCTAATAATTTTAATTACGAAATATGAAATGAAAATCTAAAAACTCAATGCCTTTTTATATTTTCTATTTTAGAAGGCGGAGCTGACCCCAAGTCTCCCGTTGGAACTGCAGCTTCGTTCTCAAAGGCCAATAAATACGCGCTTAAGCTTGCAAACACATCACTATTTTTCGAATTTGCCACAAATGAACTACTGAACTCAATTCATTCAGGGTAATTAAAATGAAACGTTACATATTTCCAAAAGATTAAAGAATAAAAACATGATAGCGACAGTCAATATGTAAGAAAGTTACCGATACTGCGTGGTACATAAATCATATCACATATTATCAATGGTTTTTTCTTTGCTCTTTTATTTATGAACTCAGAAAATTATCTATATTTAGCTATTAATAAATACAGACCGAAAACAACGGAATTGTCAAGAGTTAAAATCCATTGATAGTCGAAATCAATATGCCCGTATACCATAGCGAAAGCTTTTAGCTAAGTAAAGTGTTTTTCAACATGGTTCGCATTGTTGCTTCAAACCTAATAATTAGCACACATTAGTATTTATTGAAAGAAAACTGTAAAATATATTTTATTGATTTATTATTACAGTCATTAAAATATCAACTTTTCCTTTTCCTTTTACTTTACTTTTTTTTTTACTTTAACTTTTCCTTTCCAAATCTATGTCAAAGCCAGTGGCAACGTACAACGTGACGATTTTTACTGGCGCCCCATGCAATGAATTTGCCAAGGGCCTAGGATAGTATAGTTAAGTCACTGGTCAAAGCATAACTATGCATAATAATTGGTAAATAGTGAAATTTCTGCGTTTACATGTCCGATCTTCCTTCGACGTTAGAACTTACATCAAAAGACATAATGAATAAGCATTAATAACCATTAATTTTCACAGACACCGTCGTAAGCGACAAATCTTCGATGATACTCTCGGATTTAGTACAACCAACGATTTTGCTGACTCCCTTCAGTCAGTAGACATAAGTGGGTTCCTCGGACAGGATCAGTTAGGCGGACCCACCATCGAACCACAGTGTGACGACACCGGTTCCTGTGATGCTGACAGCCCATTCAGAAGTTATACAGGATACTGTAATAACCTAAGAAATCCCAACCTGGGCAAGAGTTTGACTACTTTCGCAAGACTTCTGCCTCCAGTTTATGAAGATGGTATTACATTTAAAAATACTAGCTGCCCTTTCTAGCGTTTCTCAGATAATATTTATGTAAAAAAGAATGTTATAGTATTTTTTAAAATATTCCACATTTTCTTTTCACGTTATAGACTGAACCCCATTGCGGTCTATGTATAATCCTCTTAGTTATCATCTACGTAAAAAAAAATGATTTACTGGACATTTCTTAATAATGTCCGCCTGGGTAGCTATCACCCTCTTAAAACTCTGTCGCCAAATACCAATAGGGGTGTTACAGCAGCATCAGAACCAGTACCCCCAGGCTAAATGTGCTTATTATTTCAATTTTTATAATTTAATTTTTCACTTGTTCAGGTGTGAGTCGACCCCGTATCAATTCAGTGGCGGGTACTCCTCTGCCCTCGCCTCGTGTTATCTCGACGGTGATTCATCCCGACATATCAAACCTCCACACTCGTTATACATTGATGGTGATGCAATTTGCTCAGTTCCTCGATCACGAACTCACCATGACTCCCATACACAAAGGTAAAATACATTTATTTGATAGTGTCATACTTAATGTTTAAACACAGTACTTTAGTTGATCATAAATTTCTAGAGATACAATTGTCATAAAATATAACATAATATGTTCATTCTATTGGACTTCTTTTTTTTCATCAAACGTTTTTTTTTTATTTACCTACATACAGAGGTTTGCATGCATTTTCTGCATTTTTAAAAGTACCTATGAACAGCAAACATAATATAATCTAGTACATTTTCTTTCTACTTTTTATGTTAGTTTTTTATTACTATTGATAAGCTTTAGTATCATAAATTTGAAAAAAAATTTAGAAACGTCTTGGTAACAGGAAAATGTTCAATTATGGTTATGGTTGAATTTATAGTTTTTATATAATCACAAATTGCAGAGGTAATCTATTAGGTTTACGTGACCCATATTAAACTTAATTAGGTACATTACGTTTACATTACATTACAGGTACTTTTGACTTAATTTGCATTTTATTATAAAAAATAATATTTATTTAACCCCCTGAGCACTAACCTGGCGTTTACGCCAGCTTTATATTGTTTTCCTATTGTCTTCTCATTGTTTCATTTTTATGGATAATCGACATATTAATAAAAAATAATTGTTAAATTTATCTACGTACAGGTTTCCACGAGTCGATTCCCGACTGCCGTTCCTGTGATTCTCCGAGGACGGTCCATCCAGAATGCAATCCATTCCCGGTGCCGAGAGGTGACCATTACTATCCAGAAGTAAACGTAACATCTGGCGAGAGGCTCTGCTTCCCATTCATGCGAAGTTTACCCGGACAACAGCAATTGGGTTTAGTCACATAATAAAAACTATTGCATCACATAATATTAGCTCATAAATACCACACACTTATCTATAAAGTACCGGTAACCTAAAGCGTCAAGAAGTGTTTGTAATAAATACACGAACTTCCACTGCTGGACATAGGCCTCCGATACGGAATTCCACAACGACTTTCACCAAATCGTTTGTGTGGTAGCCATTCTAGAATCCATTTTATATATATGAGTATATATATACATGAAGTATAAAATAAATTATTTTATTATAACTGTTTTGTAAAAGAAAATATTGTAAAACCCAATTTAATAGACATGGTTTCAACGGAGAGAATTTTTAAAACTATCCTTTTTTACATGGTATTGGTTGAGTCCTATGACCACAATCTCACCCGATGTTAAGTGACGATGTGGTCCTGGATGGTAAAATTACTAAGCCTAGAGATACCAGTACCAGTTCTCAGGTGATGCTGCTGGAACATACCTATTGTTTTTGCGGACAGGTTTTCAAACTTGAGGGTGGTAACTACTCAGGCTATTTTCCATCACCGAAATCTGAGGCTGACTGGATAGTTGGATAGGTGCGCTCGAACCCGCGTCCAATGACTCGGAATCCGGCCAAACTACCAACTGCGCCATCATCGCTTTTGAGCCCATCGGGCATCGGTTCTACTAATAAAGTGCCCAGCCCATTGCCACTAAAGTTTGGCATTTCTTCAAGGAATGTCGGCTATATTGGTTCATTTGCCAATCTCCTCATTTTCGATCACGCGGTGAAACTTTAACCATTGGCTGGTACTACGAGAATGTTTCCTTGTGATATTCTTGTTTGCTATAATATTAGTATGTACCTAATTAAATTTAAATTAGTACATATATCTACCTACTCTAATTACGACATAAAGCTATATAAATGTATGCGACTGAAAAGCTTTTTTTTTTTTTTTTTTAAAGAAAATTATTAAATCCCTACATCCAGGCCCTCGTGAACAAGTAAATCAAAATACTGCCTTCATCGATGCATCTGTCATATATGGAGAGAACCCGTGCATCGTCCGCAAGTTACGCGGCTTCAACGGACGCTTGAATGCCACAGCCAATCCGATTAACGGCAAAGATCTTCTACCCAGATCCGACAGCCATCCCGAGTGCAAAGCTCCAAGCGGATACTGCTTTATTGCTGGTAAGATTTTTTTTATGAAATTCTTAAAATTACTATAACGAAAACTGATATTAAGAGTCTAATATTGGCAGCATATGAAACCACTTTTGATATTTACCTTTAACAAAAAAAAATCATTCACTGTCATAAAGGTATAAATAAATAATAATAATAGGTCATAAATAGCTATGTAATTTTTTTTTAAAACAGTATTTTTGATAAGTCTCATATAGTGTTAACAGTAGTATAATTAAAATTATATGAAATTTGTCATCTTCTCTACTTTTTTTTTTTATTTACGTATTCATTTGATTTGATATAACCACAGAATCACTGATTCTGGAGGCTTATTGGCTGCCTCAGTCTGTTATGTAATAAACTGTTATCTTTTAATTCATTAAATTGTGTTACTGGACGTTATATTGTATAATTTTAGTGGTGTTTTACGTAATATATTTTGGTTATTGTGTACAAGTGAAGTGAATTGAAAATATTGGCACGGAACATTCATTCTGAGGTGCTACGAAAATCTTATGGAACAATCTAGAGACATTGTTAGGGTGTTGATACAATCTCGATCTTCAAAATAGGCAGTATTGACAATTATGATTTATTAGGTGACGGCAGAGCCTCGGAACAGCCCGGTTTAACCGCCATCCATACTATCTTCTTGCGGGAGCACAACCGCCTAGTGGAGGGACTCAGAGGTGTTAACCCTCATTGGGACGCGGACCTGCTGTTCGAAAACGCACGTCGCATTGTCGCCGGCCAGTTCACTCACATCATATACAACGAGTTCTTACCCAGGTTGTTGTCCTGGAACGCTGTTAACCTCTACGGATTGAAATTATTGCCATCAGGTATTCATTTTACGTACTTATTCAAATTAAAGGTCTCTGCCCACATAACCGTAGTATACCAGAACCGTGGTATGAACGTATCAGGCATGTAAAAACACGGCACGCGCTACCATACCCACAGCAATGCATCGACCGCGTTCTATCCCCGTATCATACCCGTAACTTTTGTTTACTTTTACCCGTTTGCTACCCGTAACTATTTCGTTCAATGTTCGGAATATATTCAATAACATGATACATTATTTTCGTATAAGTATCAGTGTTGCCTGGACGCCTTTAAGCCTACTCATTTAAAATAAACGATAATTTTATTTATACGAATACACTATCAGTTTTACGAGGTCCATATTAATAAACACGTGTGCATTCATAGACTTTCAAAATTTAAAAATATATATTTCTATCGTATGGCCTCCGGCAGGAATGTAGGCTAAACGCGGTTATTAACCCGTTGCGTACGCGTCAATGGATCCTACCGGTACATACAAAATATCCTCATCGGGGAATTGGTGCTGGCACGCTACGATTCTGTACGATGATGGAACGGTCTAGTGGGCATAGTCTTATAGTAACCCATACAAACTATTTTTTTTTTGTTTGTGTGCTGGTACGGTTACTGTCAGGGTATGATACGGTCTAATGGGCAGAGTCCTTATACATTATCAGTCAAATTGATAAAATGCGACTAATTAAGAATATAAAGATCTTTAATTGGAATTTGAATAAAAATAGTAAACTTTAAAGCAACTTTATAGGGAACATGTAAAAAGTAGGTAACCGAACTAAATCTTTTTAAAGATTTACTCCATACAAAACAGGGACACAGGACTATAAAATTTAGATGCATAGGTACATACAAAATTCACTAATCATCATCATCATCTGCTCCAAACCGATTTCGATTACAGCGACCGCATGAAAACTCCATTGTTTGAAATTTGACTATTGACTAGTGATGTACGTGCTACATGCAGTTGTGTCATAAAATTTGTATGAATCATTATTTTAGTATATTTCTTGCCCTTCCTTCTTCCCTACACCGTATCCATTAAAACCTCAGTAGTGTCTATTTTATACAATTCAATTATATTGTAAACAATTTTATCTGTGTTGTTTTTTTATAGGTTACTATAAAGATTATTCTCCAACCTGCAACCCAGCCATAGTGACTGAATTCGCGGCGGCCGCTTTTAGAATCGGTCACTCGCTGTTGAGACCTCACTTACCGCGTCTCTCTCCCAACTACCAACCGGTGGAGCCGCCAATTTTGCTCAGAGACGGTTTCTTCAGGCCTGATTTGTTCATGACAGTATGTGTAACATTTATCTTGAACTCTGGTTAAGATTTAGTTTTTTGCAGAAAAATTCGTAATACATTATGGAGCTTATAACTTTATTTTTTAAGTAAGGCAAATTGACTATACTGCTGTATAACTCGATATAAAGCAAATAATTCATCGTGACTAAGCTGTCAAGCCAAACTCCATAAAAGTCTCTTCATGTTACGTTACAAATTACTTGTAGCTTGCCCTAAGAGGGCCCTGTATCAAACTTAATCGAGTTGCTATTATATTTGACTGTGAAGAAACCCAAATGGAAAGCAAAGATTTTCCACAAAAACGTTCGCATTGATTAAAATTAATTTTATAATTATATGAATAAGTGAGAAAAATTGTAAAAGTAGTATATTTAACATTAGTATAAATAACAATTAGTTTCAATTATGTACTTTTATGAAATTTATACTTTTTTAGAAATTTCTCAACAAACTTAAATATTATCCTTATTAAATATTAAAATACTCGTATATGCTTCATAGCTGAAGATGATTTTAGTTTTTTTTTTCAAATTTTCGGCTTTTATAGACAGCTGATATGTCTCATGCAAACTTCAAAACTATAGAGTTTAACAAAGCTGTCTAAAAATTTGACTTATTAATTTTCATTAATGTTTGCTTACGTACGTCGGGGCCGAACGCCGGTAATGAGTACCTTATAGATTGGTTTTGTTTGACACACAGCACCCACCGCTGGTCGACGAACTCATACGCGGTCTCTCCTCGACTCCAATGGAAACACTCGATCAATTCATCACCGGTGAAGTCACTAACCATCTCTTCGAAGACCGGCGGATACCGTTCTCTGGCATCGACCTGATCGCCCTCAATATCCAGAGAGCCAGAGACCACGGCATACCGAGCTACAATAACTACAGAGCCCTTTGTAACTTGAAGAGAGCTGCTACCTTCGAAGATTTGGCAAGAGAAATTCCTGATGAAGTCATCGCTAGGTATGTTACGTGCACCACAAAATGTTTATTAATTAGAATAATAATATACAGTAATCTTTATATAACGATTTATTAACAGATATATTAAAATTATTATGAGAGCTAATCGGTCACTAGTTAATTTTCCTTTTAAACTAAAAATGGTACTAGGGCACTAAAATAGTAAGAACTGCGGCTTGAGCTGCTACCTGTGTAAAAATTGAGTAGAATTTGCTCCGTTATAATTCAGCCGGCAAAAACAAGACAAAAAAAGATTAATTACAGATCCGGTGTGTACCTTTCCTGTTGTATGCTAGTATGTGAATGCTGTATGATACATATGTAGGTCGCTTCTCTTCTTCTCTATTGTGCGAATTTAATAATAAAACTGAAGTTTTGTCTAATCATTATTTTTCTTCAGAAATTTCGTTACGCGTATCTATTTTAGCCATTACTAAACTCGAAACTGACATTTTTTAGAAAAAATGTCTCTGTGTTTGTATGTCCGGATTTCACTCAAAAAAGACTTGACCAATTTTAATGAAACTTTGTACATGTGAACTATTAAAATGGGGTATTAAGATTTTTCTAAATATTTTTAATGTCCGTAAAAAAAAACATTAAGAAAAATTCAACTCAGAAGCGCTTTTACTCAAAACTCGAATTTTATAAAATTTTGTGTGTACATAGTATATGTTACTGATAGCGTGTGAAAAACAAAACAAAATCCGGACATTTAATCAAGATAAAACATGTAAACGATGACGATAACTATAAATATAAAGGAAAGATTAGCTAGGATCAAAATTCCGCAGAATTTTTACACACAAGTAAAGGCCAAGCAGAGGCTCGTACAACTTTGGTGCCCTTGTGCTAGTTACCTTTTTGCGGCTGAGTGCCTTCAGCACTCGCCCACAAAATTCGGTGAAACTGTAAAGGCCCTTCGGGTCAACAGCATTAGCTAGGTTCAAAAATAAATTATAATAAAAACTTATTTGTATTTCTAGATTTAAGAGGATTTACGCAACTGTTGATGATATCGATCTGTTCCCTGGCGGTATGAGTGAGAGACCACTTCAAGGTGGTCTCGTGGGACCTACCTTCGCCTGCATCATCGCCATTCAGTTCAGGCAGCTCAGGAAATGCGATCGTTTCTGGTAAGATAAATATTGTATCTATAAAGTGTTAGTAACTCTCGCATGAGTGAATATTTATATGTAATCAGAGTTAAAACCTTTTTATAGATAACGTTATAATATGTAAATTCATGTTGCTGCGGTTCTCAGTTTGAGGCAAAATGTTCTTTGCTGTCACGAAGCATCTTAGCTTTGTCCTTAAGATTAAAAACAAATTAATGATAGGCTTCGTATATAGAACTGTGTTAGGTGGTATTGGTGTTAGATTGGTTTTTATTGCGGGCTGCATTAATAACTGTATTGTGGTATATTTGTACGCACATGTGTTTTCATCTTTCTTGTTATAAATGACCCAAGTGTAAATATAACCTAAAACATTATAGTAAAATATGCTCTTACTCGCAGTTTAGTAATGGTGATATAATAGGTATAATATTAAGCAATATTTAAAGTAATTTAATATTCGTGTAAAAATTAAATACTCTTTCTTTGATTCATTTGTTGTACTTCCATCTACAACGTCTTCCCTTTTAAATATAAGAGCAAACATATTAATGGTTTTCAGTTTTGTGTTGTGTTTTTTCTTTTTACTTCAATGTAACTGTAGGTACGTTTTCCTAAAAGTTTAAAATATATAAATATTATAGGTATGAAAACGACAACTCGGCCGCACGTTTTACAGAACAACAACTGGCTGAGATAAGAAAATCTACGCTATCTAAGGTGTTTTGTGAGAACTTTGATATCTCTGGTGACATTCAAAGGGCTGCATTCGACTTACCTAGCAGTTTCTTGTAAGTTTTTATTTCTTTATTCTTCCGATTTGATACATCCTAGGGCTAAAACAGATTTTAAAAAGCCATAACGGTATAAACTATAAAGTGACACAGTTTTGTAGTAAATTTATACGAATAACTTTTTATGTACTTAGAAGTAGTTAAATTATAAAACTCATTGTATTCTACTGAATTGAACTCTACATTTGTAGCTTTTGGTGGTTTCTCTTTATTTGTACTTTGTAATAGTTCCGTAGAAATAACATGTTTTACAAACCGATGATAGTATTTTGACGTTCATAAGCGAGACTTATCAGAACCTAAATCGAATAGTGTTTTTGATTAACGTAAACTATTGCGAATAAAATAAAATTATATACAAGATTAATAGGATAACATGTAAATTACAGAAACCCACGAGTGCCTTGTGGATCTCTACCTAAATTGGATTTATCTGCTTGGCGCGAGAGTTCAGCGCAAGGTTGTTTGATTGCGGGTCGTTCTGTCGCTGTCGGAGAGTCCGCCTTCCCATCACCATGCACCTCCTGCATTTGTACCGCCGAAGGGGTAAGTACCATAAACGTACTAACGAACACCTAATCCTTTAATTATAACACTAGGCCGTCATGGGGACTGCAGGGAAAGTGAAAACTCATAAATTTACAAAAACTATTTGTTTAATGTATAATTTTCATAACTTGTTACTTCAAATTATTAAGGGGATCGGAAAGTAATGTCGCTTTCTTATATTAAATTTCAATTAATCATTTTTTAATAAGTTTTTCTTTTTAAACAATAATATAATTACTCTCATTATCAAGAAACAACCTTTTGGCTTTTAGTGTGCAAATTATCAATCCCGGACCGATAAAATTAAATTGTTTTTGAGTAAAATATCTCGAGACGGCATTTTTAGACATATTCAAATTTTCAAAATGTTTATCGCTAAAAAAATGTTGTAGGGATCGTAATTAATGGAAATCCAAGAGTGCGATATCATGCAAGTATGGTGGGTGAAACAGAATCTTCCACACCAATTAATTAAAACTATCCAGTGTTCGTTTTGTACAATGCGGTTTTACATTGTCTTGTTGTAGAATGATGCACATTCTGTTGACAATTGCTGGATACTTTTCCATTACAGATTGGTTCACTCGGTCCAATTGTTCACAATAAAGGTCTGCATTAACAGTTTGTCAAGGTTCCAGCATTTCAAAATTAACAATTCTTCTAATACTTCATCAAACACACAGAAGCCTCTTTTTGGGATGTAAACTCTGCTTCGTGGTAATTTAATTGGGAAAAACCCACTGCCTTTTGCGTTTTGGATTATATAGGACCCATTTTTCGTCTTTAGTGTTCAAACATGTGTGAATATCGACATGCTCAGAAACGGCATTACTTTCCGGTTCCCTCTTTATATTAACATTTGTCTGGTTTTAACATCTATTGACGCTCCGAGCAATAATTATGTACATTTTGAAATAATTTATGTATAACTAGCTGTGTGCCCTCGGCTGCGCTGGCGTTTCATATATTGTGTTTTAATTTATACGGAACCCTAATTATTTTCCTAAAAAACATTTAGTATTAAGTAAAAATATTTCTCATGAATTATAGCACTAACCAGTAAAACTGTGTATTCAATTTTTTATGAGTTTTATTTTTTTACGCAGAACACTAATTATTTTCCCTATGTACCCTACATTACCTAATTACTCGGAGTAACTTCAGCTATCTACCCAAAAAGTCCCGTCAAAATCGGTCCAGCCGTTTCGGAGATTACCTGGTACAAACAGACAAACATACAAAAAATTTAAAAATTGTATATTTTTTTTGTATTTTTTTATTAGGTATCGTATTCATATTCATATCTATTTAGTAAAAAAAAAAATATTTTGACATTACAAACAGACACTTCAATTTTATTTATTAGTATAGATCAAAACATACGTACATAGGCTGCGTCACTTAAACGCCACTTATACTTAATATACTGTAGCACGTTGACTGCTGACGTCATAGTATTGGTAACGTGAATAAGTTTCTCCGCTACCGAGAATCGCTCAACACCGCTAAAGAAGTTTTCACTTCAGAAAATCGAAAAAACCTATAGCGTTTTAACTAGATATACTATATTATATAATATATATACGGCTATATTATACGGGCTGTTCTCCGCGATTTTACCCGCTTAGTTCCCGTTTCCGTGGGATTTTCGAAATAAAAACCTATGTCACTCCCTGGATTTCAAACTATTTCTATACCAAATTCCATCCAAATCGGTCCATTCATTTTTAAGTTTACTTGTTACATACAAAAATACAAATCTTTCCTCTTTATAATATTATTAGTGTAGATAATTACATTCGATTAAAAATTTTAGTTTTGACAAAAATGAACTTTTCGTCGATAATGTTCGCAGCTTTCTTTAGTTTACGCGCGGGATCGGCGGTTTGTTTAGTGACGTCAAGTATAACGGAAATAAATGTGAACTCTGTGTAGCACAAAAACTACATAGAAACTTTTTACATAAATTAGTTTTAGAATCTTGCTATCAAGATAAAATTGGTAGTAGACTATTGATAGAAGACTGAAACAAAACTCTATTTATATGACACTGGTAGAATTGCGTGTGTAACTTAAAGATTGCCATTCACAAGATGGGAAAGAAGAACATCCTAGTCAGTCATTATTTTTTTAAGTTTTTATTTAGGTGTATTAAAGTGTTGATCTTGTTACGTTACTCAGGCGCAGTGCGCATCACTACGTATAACCGACTGCGGACAGTTGCTTCGTGAGTGGCCACGAGACGCGGTGTTACGCGACGACGTGTGCACGGCGCAATGCGGTGCGGCTGCGCCCTCCTCCGGTACCGCACGAAACGCGCGCCGTCCACCGATCAACTTCAAATTCCCCGACCTATCACCTTTTATCGCTAAATAAAATATTTATAACAGAATAAATTTGTACATAACAATTCGACACCAGTGAAAACACATCGACGTTTGTGTATTTCATTAAGAAGTGTTTTGCTTAATAGCTTCCTATGAGTTAGGAATGATTTCTAAGCGTTTATCGTTAACTGATTTTTGTGATGAAGTCAGTTTATTTATTTAAATTAGCCTTAAGAGTGTTTAGATAACATATTATTATTACCAATTAAATAAAAATATCGACATAAAAGTAGAGAGTCAAAAAAATAAAAGCGACAAAATAGGCAAGAACTGTAATTTCACAAATAAAAACATTTGAAATTCGGTTTGAAAAATTTTTGTATTTATATACTTATTTCTCGATTTATCTCCTCCCAATTTTACTGCTTTTGATTTAAGACAACTCGATTATCAAAATTGTGAGCTTGTCCATTGTTATTATCTAATAAAATTATTTTTAGTACTGTTAATTATTAATTAAAAGAAAACTATTTTTAAAGAACTAAATTTTAAAAAGATGTAATTATGTCATAATGTTACAAGTATTTCAAAGATACAACGGAGTTTTAGAATAACGTGGCAATACTTATTTTTTATTTACTTTAGTTCAAAGGGAGCGATTAATAAACAAAGGTTTGACCAACTTTTTTCTGCGATTTAGAATCTGACATTTTTGGCAGTATATTGGTCTACCACATAGTGTGGTAACATAAAATTCATTGGAGTATGTTTTAGTATGATGGTTATCCATTTGACAGTGGCAATATTGTGTATATAATTCACATCTTGCCAGTAACTAAAATAATGAATGTAAATAAGAAATATTTGTATCTCCTCATTTTTTTTTTACTGAATAAGGAATAACTGTTCATCATAAAATAAAAATTCATACAAACGTTAATTATATCTTAGAATATTAGAGTACCTTACAATAGTTTAAGTAGCTCTTTTATAAATGACATTAAAACCTGTACTTTAGTCATATAAATTCTAACCTCTACCATATTGCATTTTAGTTCAAATGTCTGATAGAAGTTACATATAAATGTTATAAATTAAACTCCACTATAGATATAAAACATATAATACATACACAGATCAAAATTTACGAACTGAAAACATAAAAAAGTTGGCCGACCTTATTAATTAAATTTTAGTTATGAATTAGACAATTTAAATGTAAAAACTAGTCTAAAAGGTGCGTATTATTTAAAAGGATATATCGATTTGTTAACATCAGGAGAACTGGTATAAAAGTATGTCTTGGAAAGTCTATACAAATTTGATGATTTTATTGCAAATACCATAGAGTTAAAATCATATATAATATAAGACGTATATTATTTAAGCATTTACATAATCGCCTTAACAATATTGTTAATTTTAGGTTGTTAACCTTAAATTTCGGTTAATTTCATTATATCAATTTTACATTAGCAATACATTTACCATATCACAATAGTTACCGTAAGTGTAGTCACAGGATTATGCTCAAATTACCGATAAGTAACAATTTAATGTACAATTAATTATAAATTAATGTAGTTTGTGAACATATTTGTAGATAAAAAATGAATTTGATTTGCATATTTTATTGTCACTTTTATACATGTAAATGAAATACAAATGTTTGTACAAATTATGGTGTATTTTAAAAATCGAAATCCATACAAATAAACTAAATAAAATTAATATTCGAAACTAATAATAGTTAGACGAAACAAAAGTAATGTTTTGTAAGCGTTTATTTGCTTTTGCTTTTTTTTTAAGTTTGTTAATTTTATTGACTTTTTTTACGTATAACAATCGAAAATGTCTACTGATTCAGTTGATTAAATTTTCACATAACTTTCGCATACAATAAATAAAAATATTCAGTTTACTTTTATTAACCCTAAATAAGAAATAAAAGTTGGGCGTTTTGTTATACAGTTTTTTTTTTAGGTTATATCGACTTTAAATCAAGTATTGTATTAATGAAAAGATGGTGGATGTAATTTTTAATGTGCTTGGCATATATTGTTTTATTTTTAAACAAAGGCCATTTTTAGCTTTAATATGACAACGACGATAAAAAAACATAAGTTTCTGCTTATTTCAATATCGATGTGTAATTAAAGATGTGACAGTATTACACGTTCATAACATACAAAGTTACCATAATTATATGAAAAATTGAAATATTATGTACACTGTAAGTAATATGACTTTAAGATGATTTTTTAACAGTTCACCACACTGCCTTGAGGTATTATTATGTAATTTTGTAAAAAATATTTTTATACCTTAACCACTAACATAAATCCAATATATTGTATTTGTTTTATCCGTATTGTTTAATTATTATGTAATATCACATTTATATTTTCGTTCAAAAACTCTACACACAGTAATTATAATATAATTAAAGTTTAAAAAAAAATTACATGTAGGTAGGTACCATTAGGAATAATTTATTGTAAAACATTTTTATACAACCATTTAAAACAATTATTCTAATAATAAAATTAAAATAAATATAAATTGAATATAACTAAATATGTCTGATAAAAACATAGTAGAGTAGAACATAAGTGTAAATATAATAAACATAATACATAATAAATGTGAGTTTTTATTCCTTGCCAGTTTCATTAACAATATTATAAACGATTTAAATATTTACAGAATTATTTAAATTTCATTTGTAGCTTTTGTTACATTTTATATTACGAAAATTTAGAATAAATACGTTTTTTTTAGTCTCCAAAATAAAAACAAAAGCTGGGTAAAATTTTAACACACAAAAAGAAATTAAAACTAATAAAATTCAAACCATATTTACAAATTCTTTATTTTGTTTTTTTGTAAAAATATTATTAACTTCATATAAATAAATACATTAAGTTTTGAGTATATATAAAAAAAAAACTTGTTTATAAAACAAAGACAATTTTTTTTAAACTATTACCAACTGTTAGTCTTGCTTATTTCCTGTTAAAGTTCTCGTTACACAGTCCAATGACAGCTTACACTGAGATATTGTGATTTTAACACTGTCATCAAATAATTTTGATACTGTTATCACTTTAATAACCTACAACAAAAGAAATAATACCTATATGTTTGTTATAAAAGGACAAGGTTTTAGTAAATATTTTTATCGCCATAATTAACATGTGTATTAAGGTATTAGAATCACATTTTTTTTATACTAGCACGGCAAAATGACGACCCTGTTCTTGATGGTGAGCATAGAACAACCCAAAAACAGCGACAAACACCCAAAGATCATCAGCCGATCGCCGGTCGTCGCTGCTATGCGGCTTGCACAAGTGTTAAAGCGATGATGACGCAGCGGGTAATGCGGCCGAATTCCGCGTCAATCGACGCGGGTTCGATCCCACCTATCTAACTCTAAAATCGGCCTGAGCTTTCGGTAACGGAAAACATCGTAAGGAAACCATAGCATAGTGGTAAGACATTTTCTAATGATGTCCTCCTGGGTAGAGCAACCACCCTCAAGTTTGAAAACCTGTCCCCAAATACCAATAGGTGTGTTCCGGCAGCATCACTTGGAACCTGTACCGCTAGGTTTAGTGTGTTTACCATTCTGGACCATATAGTCACTTAACATCAGGTGAGATTGTGGTCAAAGCACGGAGCCTATATCATGTAAAAAAAAATATCAAAACACATGCAAGTAAATGTTGTTTCGTCTGTATGTATGATTATAACTGAATGTTCTAATTGGGGTGTTTGCGGATGTGCGTTATTCCTGTTACATACATACAAGGCAAATGTCACCTGTATGTTAGAAGTGTGATGTCAGTTGGCCGCGACTTCCTTGTAACCATTGGAGAGAGCAGAGTTGTCACTCGTACGCCGCCAGAGCCCGTACACTCGTCCCGGAACACCTTGCCACAGACGGACCGTACCGTCCTCGGATCCGGTCGCGTACAGTTCACCGTCCGGCGACCATCGCACACAGTGCACCGGACCGAAGTGACCCTTGTTCGATTCTGAACATGAATTCATGAAATTAAATAAATAAATCACAAAATAAAAAAGAAACACTTAAAATATTTTATCTAAATCCTAAGTTCTTAACGTGGGCGATAATGACCCTTGTAGAAGTAGAAGACTCAGAGATAATTAGAGGAGCTTTGATATAGTGCAGAGGGGACGTGGGTAGATTAAAATATAGTCAAGAAAAGAAAAAAAATGTAATGGAAGACTTTAGAAAAAAACGTATTCTCAAAGTGGACAATAAGCAATATAAAGTTGAGTCTAAATCATTCAACAAGGTGAAGTGTGCATAAAAAAATAAAACTAAACACAGAAACATCTTCGTTGTGTGTGTGTTACTAATAATTATAATGTGAAATTAAACTGAATATACCGAGTTCGGTTCCGGTGTTGTAGTCAAACTTGTAGACTTTGAGGTCTTCGCCTCCGCAAACGAAGGTAGCGCGACTCGGTGCCAGAGACGCCGAATAACACATCGTCGGAACTGGGAATTCGCGCATTTTACGCATCGTGTCCGATGAATAGAATGACACATTTGAACCTGAAAATAAAAAAAAATCGTTCGTGTATGTTTCCATCATTAAATTAAAAATTATATTAAACCAATTGTATTCCCCGCTGGGTATTTGGGACTTAGACCCTGATCTAGGGCAAACCGGAGCACCTGCCTCGGGCGGCAGTTTCATGGGGCGCCAACATCATATTATAATACGATTAAAAATAAAAAAAAAACTTGCTCTACATAGCCCATAGCATAAGGAAGCCTGGTTGAAAATTTAGAAATAGGATAGATCTACTGAATACACTACTCAAACCGATTTTATTCTCAAACCTTGTCAAGGCATAAATTGACACAAGGAAAGGTTTACTTGACACTGGCTAAGACACAAGCCGTGCAGAGCCATTAAAAAACACAAGAAGAAGAATACACTACTCTATTTTTCCCTCAAGTGTATAATTTAATGTCACACAAATGAAGAAAGGTATTAAGTAATAGATAATAAAATTTAAAAATTTATTAAAGGGCTCTAATTGTCCCATTCAGAAAAAAACGACAACCACTAAATACAAACAATATGTGAGTTTTTTAAAGTAATTTATCTCAAACGCTAGAGAGGGGAGCCACTATCGAATTTCTGCCCCGGTTTGAAAGAATCGTAAATCATGATAGGACGACTCTCAATTCCGATCTAGGTTAAGTTTTATATTTCAATTTATTTTACAGATTTCGCTGTTCTATCTAACTCGCAGGAGTATTGATCCTATTTTTGCCAATTAACTAGGCATATGAACATCCTTACATTTGTATATAGTTTCTCTTTCTGTATATCGTGGAGGGGTGGGGGTTTCTTGCTCGTCTGGGTAACGACAACCGTTTACTTGTGAAAAATCAGTCGTAGTTACATCTTAAGTGGAGTTGCATTCCGATATCAACAAGTGATATCTCCAGAGGTACTTTTAGCCATGGTAGATGAAGATGACATCTAACTATAAATTCTCATGTACCGTAATATGATTATCAAAATACTGTTAAATTAAATCATTATGGAGCACCTAAGATATGATGGCATGGAATAATAACTATTATATTTTTGTCAATTGTCAACTTAATCGCCATTTTGGCAAAAATTTCATTTGGATCACTATCGTTCTAACTTCGTCAGATTAGGTTTAATAGTTAGGTGCTAATGTCTTTGTTTAATGGACATTTTATTTAATACATTCATCTTAATCGCTAGAACGGCCATATAAATTCAGTGTTAAAAATATAGCATGAAACAACAATAATACAGAATTAAGACACAATACATAAATGTAAAACGAAAACAGAAATAGGTAACAAAGAAAATAAATAATAATAAACCAATAAATAAATGTTGCAAACCTAAGGACTTGTTTAAACCTATTAAGTGTGAACGCTCGCCTACTTAAAATTAACTAAATTTTTTATTAAAATTCAGTTCATAACTTAAAATTTGTAAACAGACTGCTAGATATAATAAAAAAAATCAAAAATATATTTGTGAACTCACCATGTGCCACAGTCAATATAGCACCATCTCGTGACAGTTCTAAACTGTTTGGAACAGTCGGAAAGTCAACTTTTTGCACTTCCTAGAAATTAATCTATCATATTACATTCCAACAACTAAATTAATAACGCATGTGTTATTTTAAAATAAGTATAAAAATAAAAATCGAGTAAGAAAGTTGGTATTTTCCCTTTCAAAAAACACAAAATTCAAAAATACTTTATTCAATTTTGGCCCTGATGAGGCGCTTACGAACGTCAAAACGCTACCACCGGTTCGGAAAACAACCCAGTCATCGAGAAGAACCGGCAAGAAACTCGATCTGGTTTTTTTTTTTGTCTGCATTTTTTTTTTTTGCAACTTTACAACTAACAGAAGAACACTTTTAAAAACTATTCTGTAAACATTTAACATGAAGGGACATATAATTTAACCTATTAATTTACCTACAGGAATATCAATGTTAATATACCTGTCCACTATTACGGTCCCAGACGCGCATAGTAAGGTCGTCACTCACACTTACAATGCGAGAATCATGTAGAAAAACGGCATGCCTAATAGTGTTAGTATGACCAGTTATTTTCTCCAAGGCTGAAAAAACATCAATTTTTTATACAATAATTTCAATAGCTAGTAAATAATACTATCAGATTATTTGCCTATATTACACAAAAAATTTAAAAGATACTCTTTGAAAAATTATTTCAATCCAAGATAAATAAATACATAACAGATCCTTTCTCCTTTGTACATAAGAATGTAAGACCTTCATTAAGACTAAAAAGGTTATCAATGTTATCATATGAATAGGAGCGTTCTTAGGAAAATTATAAACTATGAATACAAGAAAGTGTTTTATGTGTAAATATTAAACATTATCATTATCATATTCAAGACTACAGTTTTAATTTTACGTTATTTAAACCAAATACAATTAAAAATATTAAAATTAAGTAAAATTCATGATTCAAAAGTAATCATATTTCCAATTACAAATAGAAAATATCCTTACGTCCAGCATCCGGTTTGTTAAGGTCAAACACTCGTATAAGTTTCTCATTACTTGCTGTAACCAGTAGAGTATCGTCAGAATTGAAATTGACACTTTTCACTATATGCTCATGTTCAAAAGTTTGTGTCACTTCACCAAATCTCGCGTCCCATACTTTTGCTGGAATATAATATTAACATTTTTAATGGTGTCAATACATTTTTTTACTTATGATTTCTAAAAATTACAATTTGTATGGAAAAACTTTTTCGATGATATAATGAGAACGGATATTTCGATAAATTTGTTTGAATTTTCTTCACGCATTGGAAGAAAAACTAAATTTAAGTCAGATAATAACACAACATTTATTGTTTCTGAAGCAGTACAAATTACACCAGGACCGCTATAAAAGTTAATAACAAATTAAACAAAAACCTAAAAGTTCCATTGATTACCAGTAAAATCAGCTGCTCCACTAGCTGCAAGATTAGCATTTTGCGTCAAAGCTACCCCCCAAACGGCTCCTTTGTGACCCTCGAAAGTTCCAATCCAGTCTCCAGTTTCACCTTGTCGCAACATGGGCTTGCCATCTTAAAAAATAATCATTAGTTTGTACTTCAAAATATTACAATATTAAAAATATACAAAATATTGTATTATTTATTGTTTCTTAAAATTGACATTCAACAATATATAAACAAGTATAAAGTACCCATTCATAGTTCATAAATGTAAATGTATTTAATACAAAATTGTTTCCATTGTAACTATTGGGTTTTGTGTAGTAAAGTGATTTAAAAGAAAATAAATCTATATTAATAAATAAAATTGAAGTGTCTGTTTGTAATGTCAAAATTATTTTATTTTTACTAATTAGATATGTATGTATACACTATACCTATACCAAAATTTGTCTGTCTGTCTGTTTGTTTCAAGTAATCACCGAAACGGCTGGACGGATTTTGACGGGATTTTTTTTTTTTTGTAGATAGCTGTAGTTACTCAGGGTAACTTAGGGCACTTTTAATGTTCGAAAATAATTAGGGTTCCACATAAAAATAACTAAAAAATTTTTTTTATAAAATCCAATTCGATGCAAAGTTTTACAGGCAAGTGCTTGAATTTTTCAGAAATATTTTTATTTTATCTTAGTACTAAATAAAAATTAGGGTTCCGTATAAAAAAAATGCAGTGAGGAATATATGAAATGTGGTCGCAGCCACGGGGGCACAGCTAGTATTGAATAAAAGAAAAGAGTGTAGTATAAAATTAATTTTCTAATATTATATACAAATTTAAAAAATATTACACAGTTGCTTTTTTGAATTTTGCCACTACAAAATATACTAACATTGTTTTAATGTCACCATAAAGCTGCATTTATATATGTGACCCCATGAATATGTCAATTTGAAATACACATAAAATTAGGTTGGGGAAAAAGTTTCTTCAATTTTATATGAAAACTCAAAACATCTTTTTCCAAAGTTTCTTTGCATTTAATTACAGTAAGTATATATGTGCCATTTTGCTTGATGACTTTCTGCAATCAGTGCTATAATCCTGCGGCTTTAGAAATTTTGTGACTTCTGATCAAAAAAAAATGAGACAAGTCGTTTTGGCACTCTTCTCTTGATGTTAACCTGAAACTGGCTAAATAATTTTGAAGATAGCGAAACAGGTGGAAATCTGAAGGTGCAAGGTGAGGGCTACATAGCAGATGCTTTGACACCCCCCAGCCAAACTCTCTTAATTTTTGCTAAATGACTAAAGTTGATTGGCATGGTGGTAAAAGCTCATAATCAACAATGTTCTTCCAATCTCATCATATACACAGCATCACCATATTGCAAATTAAACCAACTTTTGTCAGTCTGTGAAGCCTGGCAGACTTTTGAACACATCTTTTTCGCAAGTTCTTGTTGTATGGGATCCACATTTCATCACTAGTTTTAATCTCTTCAAAAACCATTCGGCTTCATTATGCCTAAATAAAGAATCCCAAATAAGTACATGGTTCATTAGGTTTCTATCAGTGACCTCGTATGGCACCCAAATATTGAGCTTTTTGTATACTCAGCTTATTTCAAATGGTTTTTTTTAAACTGCTTTGCAGTGAATTCCCAGTTTTTCTGCTATGTCGTAACTACTGACATGTGGATCTTACTCCACATTGAAAAAAATGGCTTCCACTTTATCCATAATAGGATGACAAAGCGAGGTGCATCTTTGACATAAATACTCCTAGCACCTAAACCAACTTTGTGCTACACTTACTGATACTGCATTAGATCTATAAACATCACAAATATTTTCACAGTCTGTATTGCATTTATTCCTTACTTATAATACAATTTTAAAATATATCAAATTTGTTCATTAAATTTACTCATTTTGACAGAAAGAAAGACATGAAATATAGCTGAAAACAACATCTTACTAATTTGTTTTTTTTTTTTAATGTAACCTGTTTAATGTTATCAAAACCAGCCAGATACAAATAGTACAGTCAAAGCGATTTAATTACAAGTTTATACATACTATATGCAAAAAGACTTTATTCGCAACCTATTATTTATATGAAATGTAAGACAATATTTTACAGTACACTATAAATAGTGTTAAACTAAAAATACATCATTTAATTTAAGTACTGAGAGGATAATTATGAACATCAAAACACAACCACTGGTTGGGAAATAATCCCAGCCATTAAGAAGAGCAGGCAAGAAACCTGATATGGTTAATCTTTTTTTTTTGTATAAATGATGATTTGTAAATAAGTCATAGGTATCTTAAAATGACATACAAATTATAGTTATATATTCCCAGACATCACAATCGTTCACTTAATAATCCACCTGTTAACTGTACACCTGTAAAGTTTTGAAATTGAAGCTAGTGACTAGCTCACTAGTGATTAAACTGATTATCAGGTAAATCTTATTGGTGCTTTGGAATCTTATTGGAGAACCTAACATTACTACATAAAAAGCTTTAATTAGTGTAAATTAAATTGTAACTCTACTGTGTGAACTTATCATATTATTATTTATATTCTTACAGATTATAAGTCTCTCTGTCTGTCATCCGGTTAATTGATTTATAACTTAAGAATAACTGAAACACTTTTTTCTGCCCAGCTTTTA